>CM064358.1:7044540-8363540 GCA_032595735.1 Pelochelys cantorii | reverse complement strand
GAAAAAAACCCTGGTTTGAGTCCCTGCACCAGAACAACCCCTCAACTGACCTTTCCAAATTTCAGCCCCTTGTTTGGTCCCGGTTTTTCTGGATTGGCCACCCACCTGAGAAAACAGCCGTTCGCCCAGCACCACAACCAGGAACAGCACAGTTTTGCCAGTATCATCCCGTCTACACTAGCTGCCGGCACAGCTTCAATGGTGAGGGATTAGATGCTTTCATATCGTTCCATGCTGGCAGCAATCTCCAGTGGAGACGTAACCTACCGCGGGGCTCTTATGGGCTGGGTGCAGAGCCGGAACAACTGTGTTTTGGCCTCCCCGCCGCTACAATCTTCTGAAGAGAGAAGTTGGGCAGCTACATTGTTCTCCTTGGACCCCGTATGTGAAGAATTATGATTTGCCAGCTGTGCTAATGTAGCTCTATCCGTTATTTATTGAGTGGGTTCCGGGAGCACCTGGGAGCCACAGTGCGAGGCCAAGAAGGGATCTGGCACTGGAAATGCAGCCTCTTGGGAGGAGGCCCTGTTTACAGCTCCATTTTGAACCCTATTGGCCATTTTAAAATCCATTCAGCGTGGCTCACGCTCATTTTATGTCTTTCTAGGTTGCTTATCCGGAATGGCGTGCGGTGGTCAAAGCCAAAGGCCTCGGAGAAGGCTGAGTCTATTACCGCCACGCGGGTACCGATAGCAGCCGAACCAGAAATCTCGCCAAACAAAGACATAAAGCCAAGCTGGGTCTACACTGCCACTTCCAGCACTAACGCTTTAGTTGTTCAGGGGTGAGAAAAAATACACACACACCCCCAGCCAAAAGTTTTACTCCTCTTTTGGGGCGGGTTTGTTTCATGGAGGGGAGACCTCTCCCTTGCCAATACAGAGTGATGAGCGGGGATATGATAGGGTATATAAAATCATGAGTGGTGTGGAGAGGGTGAATAAAGAAAAGTTATTTATTAGTTCCCAGAATAGAAGAACTAGAGGACACCAAATGAAGTTGATGGGTAGCAGGTTTAAAACTAATAAAAGAAAGTTCTTCTTTGCACAGCGCATAGTCAACCTGTGGAACTCCTTGCCAGAGGAGGCTGTGAAGGCTAGGACTATAACAGAATTTAAAGAGAAGCTAGATAATTTCATGGAGGTTAGGTCCATAAAAGGCTATTAGCCAGGGGATAGAAATGGTGTCCCTGGCCTCTGTTTGTCAGAGGCTGGAGATGGATGGCATGAGACAAATCGCTTGATCATTGTCTTCGGTCCACCCCCTCTGGGGCACCTGGCGCTGGCCACTGTTGGCAAACAGGCTACTGGGCTAGATGGACCTTTGGTCTGACCCAGTAGGGCCGTTCTTATGTTATGATGCTGAATTATGGGCGGTGTAGACTCACCCTTGTCTCCTCCACAGGCTAGGGTTGCCAGACGGTTTCACCAAAAATACCGGACACACTTGCCATAACCTCACAATCTACATTCCATCCGATTTAGAAAATACCGGACATTTCTATTTTCTCAATTTGTTCCCTGACCAGAAAGCGCAAATACTGGACTGTCGGGTGGGACACCTGGCAACCCTAGCAGAGGCAGACTGGAGGGCAGGGGAAGGGCTTCTAGTTTTCACTTCCAAACATTGTCTGGCCTCGAAGCAGCCCCGGGCTTTATTTTTGGTTATATTTTTTAAAAAATGGTTGGTTTTGAAATGCTCCAAAGCCAAACGATTCGGCCCCAAGGGAGGTTTCTCCGAAGGAGACTTATGCTCCCCCCCTCCTGGCGCTCTGAGTCACTGAAAAGGTTGGAGACTGTGAATTGGAAGCCACCCCCCGCCCCCTCTGAGGGTCCCCACCAGACCCTGCCCAGCTCCCCGCGGGGCTCCTGCGGGACCCAGGCGTCCGGGGCCGGGGAGAGCGGCGGGGGAAGGGTTAACAACCATCGAGCTGGCAGCGGCCGCGGTGCAGAGCGGAGCTGCCGGGGGAGGAGAGGCCGAGCCGGGCCGAGCCGGGCACCTTCCTGCGCCCCGCAGTCCAGCGTGCGCCGTGCGGTGAGCGCCGGGGGCTGCCGATGGGGGGCTGGGGAACGAGGGGCTGCAGCTTAGGGGCCTGGAGGCTGCGGCTGCAGCTGCAGGAGGGGGGCTGGAGGCTGCAGGGGGGGGGCTGGGGGCTGCATGCTGGGAGGTGGGGGGCTGGAGGCTGCAGGGGGGCTGCTGCTGGGAAGGTGGGGGGCTGGAGGCTGCAGGAGGGCTGGGGCTGCTGCTGGGAAGGTGGGGGGCTGGAGGCTGCAGGAGGGGCTGGGGGCTGCTGCTGGGAAGGTGGGGGGCTGGAGGCTGCAGGAGGGGGCTGGGGGCTGCTGCTGGGAAGGTGGGGGGCTGGAGGCTGCAGGAGGGGGCTGGGGGCTGCTGCTGGGAAGGTGGGGGGGCTGGAGGCTGCAGGAGGGGGCTGGGGGCTGGCTGCTGGGAAGGCTGGGGGGCTGAGGCTGCAGGAGGGGCCTGGGGCTGCTGCTGGGAAGGTGGGGGGCTGGAGGCTGCAGGGGGGGCTGGGGGCTGCTGCTGGGAAGGTGGGGGGCTGGAGGCTGCGGAGGGGCGGGGCTGCTGCTGGGAAGGTGGGGGGGGCTGCGGGAGGCGGTGGGGAGGGGAGTGGGGGGCTGCTGCTGGGAAGGTGGGGGGCTGGAGGCTGCAGGAGGGGGCTGGGGCTGCTGCTGGGAAGGTGGGGGGCTGGAGGCTGCAGGAGGGGGCTGGGGCTGCTGCTGGGAAGGTGGGGGGCTGGAGGCTGCAGGAGGGGGCTGGGGGCTGCTGCTGGGAAGGTGGGGGGCTGGAGGCTGCAGGAGGGGGCTGGGGGCTGCTGCTGGGAAGGTGGGGGGCTGGAGGCTGCAGGAGGGGGCTGGGGGCTGCTGCTGGGAAGGTGGGGGGCTGGAGGCTGCAGGAGGGGGCTGGGGGCTGCTGCTGGGAAGGTGGGGGGGCTGGAGGCTGCAGGGGGGGCTGGGGGCTGCTGCTGGGAAGGTGGGGGGCTGGAGGCTGCAGGAGGGGACTGGGGGCTGCTGCTGGGAAGGTGGGGGAGCTAGAGGCTGCAGGAGGGGCCTGGGAGCTGCTGCTGGGAAGGTGGGGGGCTGGAGGCTGCAGGGGGGGGCTGGGGCTGCAGCTGGGAAGGTGGGGGGCTGGAGGCTGCAGGAGGGGGCTGGGGCTGCAGCTGGGAAGGTGGGGGGCTGGAGGCTGCAGGGGGGCTGCTGCTGGGAAGGTGGGGGGCTGGAGGCTGCAGGGAGGCTGCTGCTGGGAAGGTGGGGGGCTGGAGGCTGCAGGAGGGGGCTGGGGGCTGCTGCTGGGAAGGTGGGGGGCTGGAGGCTGCAGGAGGGGGCTGGGGGCTGCTGCTGGGAAGCTGGGGGGGCTAGAGGCTGCAGGAGGGGCCTGGGAGCTGCTGCTGGGAAGGTGGGGGGCTGGAGGCTGCAGGAGGGAGCTGGAGGCTGCAGCTTGAGGGGCTGGGAGCTGCTGCTGGGAAGGTGGGGGGCTGGGGAATGAGGGGCTGCAGGGAGGAGAGGAGGGGGCCGGGGGCTGCAGTTTGGGAGTCTGAGGTCTGTATGTGGAGAGGCTGGGGGCTGGGGCTGGGGCTGGGGCTGGGGCTTGGATTGAGGGTGGCAGGAGGGAGGAGTGGGGTTGGGGCTGCGGGTTGGGGGGTTGGGAGCT
Organism: Pelochelys cantorii; assembly: GCA_032595735.1. Lineage (NCBI taxonomy): Eukaryota > Metazoa > Chordata > Testudines > Trionychidae > Pelochelys > Pelochelys cantorii. The sequence continues at coordinate 8,359,874 of CM064358.1, read as the reverse complement.
GAGGTGGATGAGGGGGAGGAGGGGGCTGGGGCTTGGACTAGGAGGGGAGAAGAGGGCTGCAGCTTGGGAGGGTTGGGGATTGAGGGGGGCTGAGGGGCTGCAAGAGGGGAGGTTGAGATCTGAGGGGCTGCAGGGAGGGGAGGAAGGGGGCTGGGGACTGCAGTTGGGGCTGGAGGCTGCAGCTGGGAAAGAGGGGGGCTCAGAGGCTGCAGTTTGGGGGGGCTCGGGGCTGCAGGAGGGGCAGTTGGGGGCCGAGGGGGCTGCAGGGAGGGGGATGGAACTGGCACCCGAAGTGGAGGAGAGGTAGGAGCTGCAGCTGAGGAGCCCTGAAGCAGAGAGAGTGGACACAGCTCAGGAGCTGCGTTCCCTGTAAGCTGATCACTCCTGTGACCAGAAGACACAAATGCCGCCCAGATGATTAGCTGAGCACTCACAACTAGGTTTTGTGTTTCTGTGGGTGGTGCACACTTGAACATGCCACGGTGCACATCAAATTATTCCACCCCGGATGGAAAAGATTAGTGGGAACATTGCTCAGGCACTGTCTCGGAACATTTGATCTTACCCCCATGTTTTCCCCCAGCAGGGTTTCCTGTTGTGAGCGCCTGGGGATGTGACCACAGAGGGACCTGGAGGGAAAGACAACCCCTGAGAGTAAACAGGTGAGCCAGGTGTTAGACCAGCTAGGAGGCTTTCAGGGGACCATGGGAATCCCAGCAAAGCGCTCTGGAGCTCCTGTAGCAGATAAGTGGAGCTGGACCATATTTTTTAAACAGAATTTTTTCCCCAGCAAATAACACAGATTCTGTGAGGTGGAAAACACTTCCCAGATTCATACTCTGATTGCAGGTTTTGGACAGGGAAAATATAAACAAAAAGCCCTCCCCAAAAGCCTAGTTATTTCCTTAGGACATTTTCTGCCTGAATTTCTGACTGCAATGACATTTCAATTAGGATCTTTCTTCGATTTTACTTTTAGAAGGCAAACGCAGTAGGTAGGTTTTTTAATTCAAAAAAATCTTGACCCAACATTTTTTGGATGGATTGAAAGATTTTACTTGACTAAAAACAATTATTGTTTGGACTTTAGCAACATTTTTTTTGGATCAACCCGCCAATGATTTTTGTTTAAAAACTATTTGTTTTTCCCCAATTTTTTTGGAACTGCCAGCTGTTCACACAGCTCTGGGGGGCTGGTTCTGTCACCACCCGAGCACTCCTCCCTCGTGGGGCGATCCATGTCTTATGAATCCCCACTGCTTCTGGCCTTTCCTTGGGGACACTGAGACCTAAGCAGGACTGGGCCCCCCTCACTAGGGGAAGGCTGGGAGTGTCTCCATCTGAGCCCTGTTACGGTTTGGCGACCTGGCTCTCAACTCACCAATGGCAGGGCCTGGGCATACCTGAGAATCCATGTGAAAACCTGGTTGTGGGTGATCATGCCTAGTGGTTGGAGCTGGAGTCCAGAAACAGGCAAGGAGCAGACCAGAGCAGGGTTGAAAGGAGGCTGGAAGGCAAGACTGGGGCAGGAGCAGTCGCAGTGGGGGGCATAAAGTTCAAAGCAAGGGCCTGTTGGCTCCCCATATCCAGCGAGTTTGGCCGGACATCGAGCAGTTCCGCTGGTGCTTAGAATACTGAGTCGGCCAGGAAACAGCTGATTTTAGGCTCAGCTGCCAGCAGTGTTCCGTGTACACTGGGCACCTGTGCAGCCACACGGAGAGATTCGAGTGCCACCCAGCTGATGAGGTGAGCGCCCGCAGCTGGGGTTTGTGTTTCTACTGGTGGTGCACATCTGCACATGCCTCAATGCGCTTAAAAATTATTCCGCACGTGGATGGAAAAAATTAGAGGAAATATTGGCTACCGGGTCTTGTTCCTGAGAATCAGACTCTTGAGCCTATATTAATAATACTGCATAGTGCTTTCCATCCACAGATCTCAAAGCCTGGACGAAGGAGCTGAGTAGCGTAAGCCCCATTGTCCAAGTGGGGAAACTGAGGCACGGAGCTGGACGGCCGCCAGGAGGGCATGGCTGGGAATAGAAGCCAGGTTCCCAGATTCCAACTGTTCTATCTGCTAGGCCACCCTGCCTCTCACCAGAAATGGGGCAACAGGGGGAGGTTTGGGGAGCAAGCTCCCCCCAGCTAAGAGCAACTCACAGCTGGATTCTCTGTCCTCACAGGGAGCAGGAGTGGGATCCCTGAAGCTGCCTGGGAGGATCCAAAAGGAACAGTTCTGGGACTGAAGCCGAATTGCAGGCAGGCTTGCCGAAGGATTGGCCGCACCCACAACCCCCAGCCACAGGAGAACCCCTCTGGCCGCGCCCATGGGCGAGAAAGCCAATACGTGCCCGTATTGCGGCAAAGGCTTCCGGCGCACCTCTCACCTGACCCGGCACCTGGGCACCCACTCGGGGGGACAGCAGCGCCTCTCCACCTGCAGCCACCGCAGCAAGGGCCCTGCCCTGGCGCTGCAGCCGCCGGCGGCAGGTGAGCGCCCCTACACCTGCACCCACTGTGGGAAAACCTTTGGGCGCAGCGCCCACCTGGCCCGGCACCAGGAGACCCACTCCGGTGAGCGCCCCTACAAGTGCACCTACTGCGGGAAAGCCTTTGGGCGCAACGCCCACCTGACCCGGCATCACGGCACCCACACCGGCGAGCGCCCCTACCAATGCGGCATCTGCGGCAGAGCCTTCACCCGCGACGCCCACCTGACCCGGCACCAGCTCACCCACACCGGCGAGAAGCCCTTCGAGTGCGGCGTCTGCGGCAAAGCCTTCACCCGCAGCGCCCACCTGGCCCGGCACCAGGGCATCCACACGGGCGAGAAGCCCTTCGAGTGCGGCGTCTGCGGCAAATCCTTCACCCGCGAGGCCCACCTGGCCCGGCACCGGGCCACTCACACCGGCGAGCGCCCCTACAAGTGCGCCGACTGCGGGAAGGGCTTCGGAGCCACCTCCCACCTCCTTCGCCACCAGCGGACCCACCAGGAGTAACTACCCCCAGCGCCCTCTCCGGTTCCCGCACCTCTGGGTTCCCTCTCCCTTTGGGGAACTGCGGGGTTGCCAGCTGCCGTTCCCCTTCCTGCTGAGGCACTCTGCCCCCCTGGGGGGTATGGGGCTTAGGGGGGTGCCAGCTGCTCAGCCACCCCTGCCCAGAGTGCGCCTCCCTCAGGGGAGGGTGTGGGAACGTAGAGGGCACCAGTTCCCACGCTGCCACCCTCTGGGGTGCTCCTCCTGCAGAGAGAGCTGGTGCCCATGTTGACATGCACTGAAGTGCCCCATCTCCCTTGGGCTGGGCCTAGGAACCAGGGGGGCGGGGCGGCATTTCCTATGCCCGCAGCCGCGCATCAACTGTACAGGAGGATCTGGCCCAGAATTGGGCTATGGGCATTCTTGGGCGCCTGGATGGCAACGCGGCCCACCTGGGGAGCGCGCAGGGTCACTGGCGCTGTGGCCACTCTGCCCCTGCGACAATCCAGCCATATCCAAAGCCTCGTCCGGACAGGAAATTGGCCGAAACAGCCGCCCCAGGTGGGCACGCTCTTATGCGGGAAATGGAACTCGGTCCTGAGACAATTGCTCTGCCCCCAAAGCCACACCCTGGCAGCAGGCCCAGACGCTATCCGCTCTGCCAGGCTGGTCACAGGCACTAGCCCCCTCCGCTCTTGGCAGGCTTCACTTCATCCCTTCCCAGCAGGGCAGGCCGGCCGCAGGGTGCTGACCCGGGAAGAAACAAACTGGCTAGGTCCAGGGTAGCCCCGTTAGCCAGCGTTAGCCAGTGTGGAGTCGTTAGCCTGGAAGAGTCGGGCCAGGCAGCTTCCCGCAGTGTAGACATGGTGTGAGAGCGTACAGCCAGCATGCCAGGACAAGAACAGTGTGTGTCTGTCTGTCTGTCTGTCTGTCTGTGTGAGAGAAACCTGGAGTGTGTGTGAAACCTCATGCATGTCTGACCAAGAGAGAAACCTCCTTCAGTGTTGGGGTGTGTGTTGTGGGTATGAAACATCGTGTGTGTGTGTGTGTGTGTGTGTGTGTGTAATGTCAAGTGTATGACTTTCTCCCACATGTCCATGTGAGTGTGGAACAACGTATGCATGTGCGAAGCCTCCTTGTGTGTCCATGTGCGTGTGAAACCTCATCTGTATGTCTGTCCATCCGTGGGTGGGTGTAACTTCCTGTGTCCTTAGGAGTGTGTGTGTGATAACTCCATGGGAGTGTGTGTATGTGTTTCTGTGAGTGTGTGCCTGAAACCTTGTATGTGTGCCTGCCGTGTGTACAGGTGTGGGGATGCAAATCCTGTGTGTGCAAACTTCCTTTTGTGTGTGTGTCAGAAACATCTTCCGACGTGTGTGTGTGAAACCTGGTGTATGTGTGAAACCTCCTCCAGTGTTTGTCTGTGAAATCTCTTGTGTGTGAAACCACCCAAGTTTGTGTGTGTGTGAGAGAGAGAAACCACCCAAGTTTGCGTGTGCTGTGAAATCTCTGTGTGTGTGAGAGAAACTGCCTCCTGTGTTTGTGGGTGACATCGGGTTGCCAGCATTGGCTGGACATGTTCCTGGAGGTTTTATCACGTGACACGATCTTTAGTTAAAGATCTATCTTTAAGTCCTGAGACTCTAGGACAGTCCAGGTGGGAGCAGAAGAAAGGCAATGTGCGGTGGGGGGGGGGTAGAGGGGAGGAAATGTTGGCAGCCTGAAGGAGGGGAGGGAGATCACAGGGACAGGAGGATAATGGAGTCATCCCATCACCAAAAAATGATAGATTGGAATTGGGAAAAGGTTCAGAAAAGGACATGGAAGGGCTGCCCTATGGGGAGAAATTAATAAAACTGGGACTTTTCAACTTGGAGAAGGGACAATGAATGGGAGATATGATAGAGGGCTATAAAATGACTGGCTTGAGGAAAGGAGATAGGGGAGTGTTATTTGCTCCCTATAACACAAGAACTAGGGGGTCACCCAATGAAATTAATAGACAGCAGGTTTAAAACCAACACGAGGAAGAATTTCTTCACACAGTGCACAGTCAACCTTTAGAACTCCTTGCCACAGGGTGTTGTGAAGGCCAAGACTATAACAGTGTTCAAAAAAAGAGCTAGATAAATCCATGGAGGTTAGGTCCATCAATGGCTATTAGCCATGATGGGGAAGAATGGTGTCCCTAGCCTCTGTTTGTCAGAGGCTTGGAATGGATGACAGAAGCATCACTCCCTCTGGGGCACCTGGCATTGGCCACTGTCAGAAGACAGGACACTGGGCTAGATGGACCTTTGGTGTGACCCACTATGTCCGTTCTTATGGGCGAGCAGTAGAGGGTCGCAGGGGATATAGGGGTCAGGAGGAAATGCTGAGGCAGGGTATGAGGGGACGTGGGGCAGGAGGAGGAGGACAGGAAGGTTGAGGGGGCAGGGAGATATGAGGTATAGGAGGAGAGAAGGGTGTGGGGAAGCAGGATAGGAGGGGTTGCAATGGAGAAATGTGGAGGGCTGAGGTGGGGTCGCAGGCAGGAGGAGCATCTGAAAGGCGGGGGGTGGAGGGACAGGAGAGGGATGGGGATTGAGGAGGTTGCAGAAGGATATGGGGCAGGAGGGAGAGCTCAGGGGGACAGATGGGGGGCAGGGAGGGCTCAGGGAGACATGGGAGTGGAGGGCAGGAGGATGTGGGGAGTGGGAGGAGGCTGAGGTGAGTGAGTGCCAACGAGGGGGGGGGCAGGAAGGAACATGTATGGCTGCAAAGGAAAAGGCAGGAAAACCAGGGGAGGAGGGAGACAGCATGCCAGCTGGGATGGGGAGAGAGGCAGCCCCTGACTCTAGGGGATGTAGTGGAATTGGGGGGGGGGGGGAAGCATTCCAGGCTGAATCCAGAGACTTTCACACCCATTGGGTGCTGGTGCTTTCCCCAGCCAAGCCCAGAACCACAAGGTGGTTTTCCTCTTCCCCCTGGTGATTATGTTTTGACAAATCTGACTTTCCAGCCAGGCAGGGAAACTTGGCCCCTCGGAGCTGGTGGCGTCTCCAGCCGTCGGTCCCTTTCCAGCAGCTTCTAGCCCCCTCTCAGGGCGCCTTTGTGGCCAGTCCTCTGGTGTGCACCTCAGCAAAGGAGCAGCTGGCACGCCCATGCAGCAGGGTAGAACTGGCATCCCTGCAGCACTGCCCTGGGTGATGCTGTGCCCCATGGAGAGCTGGTCTGAAGGAGGAGGATGCTGACTGTGGGGCAGGTCCATGGGCTACCGCAGGAGATCTAGGACCCTCTGGACGACCGCTGGCGGAGGATATGTCAGCAGCAGGAGGAGCAGCCGCTCTGTCTCAAGGCAGCTGAGGGCTCCCCTCCAATTTAGGCCGCCTGGGGGATACTGGGATTCGCTCCTGGTCACCTTTGCTCCCCACAACATGGCAGCTGCTGCAGCGGACACAGAGAGCGGGGGGGGGGGAGATCACGGAGGCCACTCTGCTCCCCGGAACTCTGCACCACATTGGGCCAGGAGGCACGAGGGAGTCACAGCCAGAGCAGGGCCGGCGGGCCCATCCTGGCTCGCTTTGTGCCATGTCTAGGGGGTTGAGCTGGCTGGGCCCTCACTCGGTGCCAGGGCGAGTTGGTTCCCAGTGTGTCGAATTGAGGGTGAGGCAGTGCCTGGGACTTCACCGCGGTTGTCTTTGGTAGGTGGTATAATTAACGGCCCCAGGCAACTGGCTGAAATGGAGTGGCCTGCAGGGGAACCTTTCTTTTCCCGTGCCCGCCCCCTGCTTTCCTGGTGCTGTGTTTTTTCAGCTGTCGCCCTCTTTTCTAATCGTGCTGATGATGTCTCTCGGTATGAAATAAAGGTGCTCTTTGCACGACGTGCCTTGTAGCCCCATCGTCTCTCCCATGGGCCCCTGGCCAGATACCCCGCGGGCATCCCTCCAGGCTGCAACCTCCTCATGCGGTAGCACCGCAGCAGCTGAGAAATCCAGCAAGCTAGCTGGAGAATGGGAGATTTCCCCTCAGGAAGAGGCGAGGTTGCACAGATGCCGATGGAGGGTGGCGTCCTCAGCCCAGTTTGGCGGGGGCAGGTGAGGAACATACGCTAGCCACAGAGAGTAGCCCCAGGCCCTAGAGCAGTGGTTGCCAACCTTTCTACACCCAAGATCACTTTTTAAATGACAAAACAAGCCAAGATCTACCGCCTCGCCCCTTCCTTGAAGCCCCGCCCTCTCTATTCTCCTCCTCTCCATCACTTGCTATCCCCAACCCTTATACTGCTGGGCTATGTCTACACTCGCGGCTTCCTGCACAAGTACGGCCGGTCTTGCGCAAGAATCTGCAGAGCGTCCACACTGCCCGCCTGCTCTTGCGCAAGGAAATTTACAGTACGGCGTGGTAAGAGAGGGCTCCTTGCGCAAGAGCTACGCTCTTTTTTAACAGGTGTAAGCCCTCTTGCGCAGGAGCTCTTGCGCAAGAGGGCAGTGTGGACGCTCGGCAGGGATTTCTTGCGCAAGAAAGCCCTATGGCTAAAATGGCTGTTGAAGCAAAAACTTCACTCAGTTTACACGGCTAAACAGACAGTTTTATTGGCCAATAAAAGCAAAGTGAGCCAAACGTGGTCCCAGCAAAGCCAGGCCCAGTAAGGCTGCTAATACAATCAGTCCTAGTATCTTTATACCCTTAACCAAACAGTCTGACGTCAGGGCATCCAATTACAGAAATCATCAATTAAACTAGGAAAAACAAAGCCTTATCAACAAGATGGCGGACAGGTACGAGGGAGTACTCCTCCTGTCTGAACCAGCCCAATTAACACATACCAATAGCCCATCCTGTAGGCCTCTTCTCACGGGGTGACAGAAAGTTCACTCTGGTCTACATGCGAGAGGGAAAAGCTGAAATGGTTTCTGTTATACAAGATGGCTTCTAGCTAAATATGAAATGGCTTCTACAACTCCCCCCTTTTAGCCTTTTAAAGACTAACTTTGAAACCATTTTATACCTCCATTTCCATTAAAGCATTTATGTACATTTCTTGTTCCTTTCTCTGCTCATCATATTTTAACATCATTACTTCCACATTCCCTTTAGTAAGGGTCTGTTTTGTGTTTTTCAGAATACAAGAAATACAGCATTTGATTAACAAGAAACAAAAATAAACACAAAAGAATATAGCCAATACTAAAACTACACCTTGCAAAATCCAAGTTCCCACATGTCCAAACCAGCCTCCCAGCCAACCCCAGAGGGTCCAGTCTTCCTCCTGCCTTAGGCTTTCCACAGTTCTTTCAATTTCTGAGGCATCTTCCTCCACTTCCTTGCTGGTGTCAGTGATACACACACAGCATTCTTTTCCCACTAAGGCACAAACCCTGCCCTTACTAGCTAGGACATAGTCTAGGGCCATCCGGGTTTGGCTTTTTTCCCACCCTGGCTCCTGAACCATTACATGTCCAGTAGTACTTTCCCATTGGGGTCAGGGCTAGGCGGATATACTCTGGGTTAGTAAACGCTTTATCCTACCAAGTATCATTTGGCTTCAGTTCACTAAACAATGGGCCATTCATCTGAGTGTCGTTCAGTGGGACTGGAATCATTGGGATGCCTCCTTCTGAATGTACAGGACTGTGAGCACATATCCAGCAACCTGTGGAATTAAATTCTTGGGAAACTTGGTTCATTAAAAGCATAAATACATTTGAACCATATAGGTTATAACTGCTAGGTATTAAAAACAAGATTAAGCATAAGCTCAACATGAATTGTTTGTCCAGCCTCATGCTGGCTGTTCTTCAGGACTTCCTAGATTGCTTCACCTATCGCTGGCAGGTTCTTCCGGGCCGCAGCTGGTACCTTGGCCTCGGTCTCTCAGGATCGTCTGCTTCTGGGCCTGGCTTGCCGGTACCAAGCCTGCGCTGATCCTCGTCTACTTCTGGACCTGGGTTTCTGGTACCACGTCTGCGGTGCTCCTTGTTGGGGCCAACCTCTGTAGGGGCTGGAACCGGTTTGCAGTGGGAGGCGTGAATCCAGGTGGGCAATCCCTCGCACTTTACAGCAGTATGGGTGGTCAGAAGGACTTGGTAGAGACCCTTCCACCTGGGTTCCAGGGCAGTCTTCCACTGGTGAACCTTCACGCAAACCCAGTCTCGTGGCTGTAGTTTATGGCACGGCTCAGTCGGGGCCTCCTGGAAGGCGTCCTTAACCTGTGAACGATAGGACTGTACACACCTCATAAGTTCCTGACAATACTTGACTATGCTTCCTTTAATAAGTGTGACATCAGCCAGGTCAATTTCTGGGCTGCTTAACAGTCTTATAGGTCGGCCACATGCAATTTCATGTGGACTGAGTCCAGTTTTCCAGTTTGGAGTGGCTCTCATGCTCGTTAGGGTAATCGGGAGTGCTTCTACCCATGTTAAGCCAGAGCTTTCACATATTTTAGCAAGTTTGTTCTCTAAAATCCTGTTTCATCTTTCTACTGCTTCTGCGCTCTCCGGGTGTCGCGGGCAGTGCAGTGCTTGTCTGATAGAGTAGTACTTTGCCAGTTTTTGAACAATTTGTCCAGTAAAGTGGGTACCTCTATCACTGGAGATCACAAGGGGTATTCCCCATGATGGGATGTAATGATTTAGAAGTTTCTTTGCCACTATGATGGCATCAGCTTTCCTGCAGGGATAAGCTTCTACCCATCCCGAAAACAAGCAAACAATAACCAGCACATATTCAAAGGACTGACATTTAGGCAATTGAATAAAGTCCATTTGTAAATTCAGAAATGGTCCCAAAGGTGGAGGTCTGGTTGCTGGAACTGTCTTTACAGGTTTACCCACGTTGTGGGCTTGGCAGACAGGGCAAGCCAGACAGTAATCTTGGGCTGCTTGGGAGAATTTGGGAGCAAACCAATTTTGCTTTCGGATTTCTACCATCCCCCCTTTGCTAACGTGCGACAATCCAAGGAGCACGGAGGCAAGGTGAGGTAGCAAGACCACTGGGGCAACAATGCGGCCGTCAAAGCTGCGCCACAAGCGATCTGGGTGCAAGGTGCACCCTGCCAGTCTCCACTCCTGCTTTTCTGATTCTGGGGCTTGGTCCTGCAGGAGGGCCAGTTCCGACAGAGATGGCATAGGAGCTGGCGGTGGTAGGAGAGAAGGGTACAATGCTTCAGCCCGAGGAGGACGTAGGGCGGCTGCCTTAGAAGCCCGATCGGCCATGTCATTTCCTAATGCAACTTCATTAGAGGAAGAGGAATGAGCTTCACACTTAACAATAGCAAGAGCCGAAGGTAAAAGAACCGCACCAAGTAAAGCAGCTACATACAGTCCATTCTTTATAGAGTGGCCAGAGGAAGTAAGGAAACCTCGCTGCTTCCAGAGTGTACCAAAATCATGGACTACGCCAAAAGCATATCGGGAATCAGTGTAGATAGTAGCAGACGCTCCTGCAGCAACATGACAAGCCCTTGTGAGAGCCATCAATTCCGCCACCTGTGCGGAAGAAACAGCAGGTAGAGGGGTAGATTCTACTACATCCCAGACAGTACAACCTGCATAGCCTGCTACCAAAACTCCACTAGAATTATAAAAGCAAGAGCCATCTGTATGAAGTATAAAATCAGGGTTATCCAAAGGCGTTTCAGACAGGTCTGGTCTTGGAGAGGTGACGGCTTGTACAACCTGCAAACAATCATGAGGCTCCCCCTCATGGGGTGCAGGGAGCAGTGTAGCAGGATTTAAAGTGTTACAGCGAACTACAGAGACATTGGGAGAAGCAAAGAGAAGCCGTTCATATTTAACAAGACGGGCATTAGAAAGGTGCTGGGTTTTTCCCTTTAAGAGTAACGCTGACACAGAATGAGGAACAGCCAGTGTTAACGGAGATTGTAAAACCAAAGGTTCTGCTTGCTCTAAAATCTGCGCTGCCGCAGCAATAGCATGGAGGCAAGGTGGGAAAGAGGCTGCAACGGGGTCAAGATAAGTACTGTAATAAGCAAGAGGGCGGTATTTATCACCATGTTTCTGCACCAGTACACCCAAAACACATCCTTCTTTTTCATGACAGAACAAAGTGAAATGACGGGAGTAATTGGGTAGGCCCAGAGCCGGAGCAGAAACCAGGGTCTGTTTCAGAGATGAGAAAGCAGTGTTTTGCTGAGATCCCCACGGTATAGGAGAAGGGGTAGCATTACGGGTGAGCTCCTGGAGCGGTTTGGCTATCTGAGAAAAGTTAGGAATCCATTGTCTGCCATAGCCAGCCATACCGAGGAAAGAGCGGACTTGGGAAGGGGTAGTGGGCTTAGAGGCAGAAAGGATTGCCTGGATTCTATCAGCAGAGAGGTGACGGCTTCCCGCCGAGAGGTCGTGGCCTAAATACTGAACCATGGGCTTGCAGAGCTGTAGTTTTTGTTTAGACACTTTATGACCCTTATTAGCTAGAGCCGTGAGAAGTACAACAGAATCTGATCTGCAGGCCTCAAGGGAAGCACTACAAAGAAGCAAATCGTCTACATATTGAATAAGAGTAGAGCCAGAAGGGAATGTAATATCAGAGAGATCCTGCCATAGAATTTGTAAAAAGTAGGTGGGAGAATCTCTAAACCCTTGTGGCAGAACAGTCCGACCATATTGCTGTCCTTTGTAAATAAAAGCAGTAAGGTATTGGCAGTCAGGATGGAGGGGAACACTGAAAAAGGCAGAGGAGAGATCAACAACGGTAAAATGGGTGGAATCAGGTGGGATAGAGGAAAGAATAGTGGCCGGGTTAGGCACAACAGGAAACTGAGAAATAACAATAGCGATAGCTCGAAGGTCCTGGACAAAACGATAGGTGTCCCTTCCTGGTTTCTTTATAGGCAGTATAGGAGTGTTACACTCACTTGTACAGCGAATAAGAACACCTTGTGCCAAGAGATCAGAAATAACAGGCTGAATCCCTGCCTCAGCTGCAGGATTCAGTGGGTATTGAGTAACATGGGGCAGACACTTAGTTTTGTCAATAGAAATGTAAACGGGATCCACTGATATCCTGCCCACTTCGTTTGGGGTGGTGGCCCACAAACAGTTGGGGACCTGGGACAAAAGATCAGCATCTGAATCAGAAATTAAGGGAAATAGGATGGTGTCAGGACCCTGCAGTAGGTCCTCCACCTCCTGTCTGGTCTGTGCAGGCACTTCAAGGTAAACCCCATCAGGAGTACAGAAAATAGTGCAACGCAATCTGCACAATAAATCCCTTCCTAACAAATTCACAGGGGAAGTAGGACTTAGAAGAAAAGAATGATACTCTGAAATGGGTCCTAGTACAAGAGGGACAGGTTTAGAAACAGGGTGAGGTACAACTTGATTAGAAATACCAACTGCATTAACAAGCTGGTTAGAAACGGGAATAGAAAAAGAAGACGCTTGGAGGGTGGACCTGCTAGCACCTGTGTCCACTAAAACCTGGATGTTTTGTCCAGCAACCTGGCAAGTGAGAGTGCCATCAAAATTTAAGGGAATAAGCGGAGATAAAAAGGTGAAGTTGCAATCCTCCTCAGGGCACCCCTATTGACTCTTGGCCGCCGCTAGGTTAAACTGACCCTGTGTGGGTTTGAAAGCTGCAGGCTCTGGCTGCCTGTGGCGGCACGGGCACTGACGCTTCCAGTGGCCGGGCTGTTTGCAATAGTGACAAGTATTTGCATTTGTTACTGTCCTGGGGTTGCCTCGGCCGGCGGCATTCCCAGACCAATGTGACGCTACTCTCGGGGGTCCATATGAGCCCCTTGGCCGTCGTTCTATGGGGCACCCCTGACCCCTGCCTGGTTTAGTAGGAAGTGATTGCAGAACCATAAGTTTAGGTTCTTTGTCCTGTTTAGCCTTTAGGCACTGTCTGCAGTGGTTTGCCACTGTCAGAAGTTCCTCTAAGGATTTAGTTTCCCAGCCGATGGTTATGTGTTTTAACTGGGTCTGGATCGGATATAGCGGGGGATTCCACACAGGGCACAGGACATCATTCATGTCATCCTGTGAGTCAGGGTTTGGGAGACAAGGATACAATTGCCCAATAGGTGGTGCACTAGGCTTAGTTATTACTGCTTTTGATTGCGTGCCAGCCTCTTTTAGCAGTTTAATCTGTGTTTGCAGTTTTTCCTGAGTACCTTTGAAGCTTCTCAACTGAGATTCTTTCTGCCTTTTAAAAGTTTCTTCATACCATGGTAGATAGGCAGACCATTGCAGATCAGGAATTTTTGCTCCATGACCCTCAAGAACCCCCCGTAAATGTAGAATTTTAGTTACATCAAAAGTCCCTTTCAATGGGAATTGTAATTTAGGGTCATTTTGGGTATACAAATTCCACTTATCTAAAAACTTGCAAGTATTTTTCCCGTAGTGAGTATACATAAAGAAAGCCGGACTGTCCTTAGAAGGCACTGGAATTCCTGTAGACTGACCTACCCCCATTTCTGCACGTGCTTAAAAAGATTTTACGAGTCACCGAATTAAGAAGAATTCGCCTGCTCGCACTGATACCCCCCCCCCTTTGTTGCGAGGCATTGGACTCAAAGTCCACCTGGCTCGCAGGGGTTTCAGGCACCCGCCCCAGCCCGACAGAACACCACGTCCTGGCGCCTGGAGACAGCCTGACGGGATGGGGAAATACTATGGCCTGGGGTTAGCCTCAGAGGTCAGTACTACATCCGCAAGTAACAGAAAGAGACGACAAAGCTTTCCCACATTTCTGTGTGCCGAGAGAGTGTAATGGCACCACAGCGGCTTTTAGCGTCCGAACACAGAGGGTCCAGCGCATGGCTGCCTCACTAGAGACACCGGTGTGCCCTTTTGGAACTGTGACACATAAGACAGGCCTAATAGACAAAGACAGACACAGACAGACAAAAATGTTAGCCGCTCCACAAAATTGAATTCCGTAGCTCCCCTTACCCCAACGGCCGGCCGTCACTCCAAATCCCAAGCCCTCGCCAGGAGATTTCGTAACAGGTATCTCCTTACCTTCTATTGAGCGCTCTGAGAGGTTTGGAAGTGGAGTGCCGGTCCGTCCATACGGGCAAGTGGCACGTTAGGAATCTCAGTGGAACCTCCAAATTGTCGAAGCAAAAACTTCACTCAGTTTACGCGGCTAAACAGACAGTTTTATTGGCCAATAAAAGCAAAGTGAGCCAAACGTGGTCCCAGCAGAGCCGGGCCCAGTGAGACTGCTAATACAATCAATCCTAGTATCTTTATACCCTTAACCAAACAGTCTGACGTCAGGGCATCCAATTACAGAAATCATCAATTAAACTAGGAAAAACAAAGCCTTATCAACAATTTGGCGGACAGGTACGAGGGAGTACCCCTCCTGTCTGAACCAGCCCAATTAACACATTCCAATAGCCCATCCTGTAGGCCTCTTCTCACAGGGTGACAGAAAGTTCACTCTGGTCTACGTGCGAGAGGGAAAAGCTGAAATGGTTTCTGTTATGCAAGATGGCTTCTAGCTAAATATGAAATGGTTTCTACAGTTTCTACATGGCCATCAGAGCTTTCTTGCGCAAGAGAGCATCCACACTGCCATGGGCGCTCTTGCGCAAAAGCATAGCTCGCACATGGCAGTGTGGACGTTTTCTTGCGCAAGACTTCTTGCACAAGAACCCTTGCGCAATATGTTCTTGCGCAAGAAGCCGCCAGTGTAGGCAAAGCCCTGCTTTTTTCCCCAATTCTTCTGCAGGAAGAGGTTTTTCCAACATTTGGCCTGTCTAGACTGGACCAAATGTGAGAAAAACCCCTTCTTTTGGAGGCTGCTCTCTCCTTTTAGCTGACTCATTGCAAGCAGTAGTTCAGCCCCTGCTTACAATTACATAAGGATAATTGAATTGTAGCCAGTGCTTCTCCCACCAGCTGATTTCCTGTAAATCCTTGGCTGAATGGGAAATCAGCTGGTGGGGGAGCCCTTCTGTGACAAGACTCAGCTCATCAGACCAGGGGCTGGGCTCTGCCTCGGCTATAAAAACCAGCAACAGCTGCTACCTCTGAGGCACAGAGAGACTGTAGAAGTGCCCAAGGAGCTTGCCAGCAGGAGGTGGTTGATCTGCTACAGTGCCAGGTATGTAGATTCCTGGCCATGAGGAAGGGGGGGACTGGGAAGCAGAACTGGCAGGGGAGGTAGCCGGCGGGAGCAGGGCAGGTCGAGTGGAACGGGGCTGGCTGGAGGACATGGGTTACCTAGGGAAGTAGTGGAGTCTCCAGCCCTAGAGGTATTTAAGTCTCGGCTTGACAAAGCCCTGACTGGGTTGATCTAGGTTGGACTTGATGACCTCCTGAGGTCTCTCTCAGCTCTATGGTTCTATGATTCTATGACATGGGGGTGTGTGGACGGCAGGAAGCAGAGCTGGTTGCAGTGGGCAGACGGAGCGGGGCTGGCCAGGGGAGATCAGGAGGAGGGGAAAACTGGCCACTGGAAGCAGGGCTGGCTGGCGGGTGATGCAGCGGGGCTGGCTGGGGAAGAAAGGGGAAGGCACCAAGGGACATCCTCGAGGAGAGACAAATGCCAGGGGGCCAAGGGCAGGAGGGGAGGTGTCAGTGGGAGGGAGGACAGGGTGATGCTGGGAGAGGAGAGGGTAAGGGCATTGGGGGCTAGAGAGGGAGATGCTGGGAGAAGGCTTGAAAGGAGGGGTGGGCATGAGAAAGGTGGGGATGGAGCAAGTCATGGATGAGGGCACAGAGGGGCATGAGGGGAATGGGGGCAGAGAGTGGTGAGGGGATGGGCATCAGGGAAAAAGAGGGCAAAGGGGGCAGGGACAGTGAAGGAAGGGGGAGGCACGAGGAGGGTGCAGGGCTAAGGGAAGGTGCAGGTGCCAGGGGATTCTGGGGTAAAGCAGAAGTGCAGACACCTGCAGGGGAGGGACCAGCACCAAAGGAGAGAGGCAGGGCAGGTGTGTAGATGGAGGTGTTAGGAGAAGGGATGAGGAGGGGTAGCTCACATGATCAGAGTGGGGCTACTGGAGGAGTGGGCACAGGGGGGGAGAGAAGGGCTGGTGGAGGGGGGCAGGTCTCAGGAGGGCTGAGGGCAGTGAGAAGGGCAGGAGTCAGGACAGCAGAGGAGGGTGAGGAGTTGGGGGGCAGCAGGCACCAGGGGAGCTGATGGAGCAAGGAGAGGAGACATGGCAGCAGAGAGAAAAAGTAAAGGTTTATAAAATATTTATTAATAACTTGGTATGCTGCCCACAGCCAGTTTGTTTGCGCCCCGCGGTGCAGTTTGGGTTTATGTGCTGCACCCCTCAGCTGGGCCCCGGTGGGGGAGAGGGAGGGGATGGGGGAGGGTGATGTACATGGCCCTGCCCCCTGGCTGTGTACGTCAGCACCCTGCACCCCTTCCCCTCCCTCCGTGGCAGCTGGGCTGAGTGCTCCGCCGGGGGAGCCAGCAGCGCAAGGGGCCGTTTGGGCTCCCCCGCACCCTGGCCGTGTACATCACCGCCCCGCCCCCCTCCCTTGCGGCAGCCCAGCTGAGCAGGCAGCACTCAGCCGAGCGCCACGGTGGGAGGGAAGGGGAAGGGGGGCGGGGAGAGACAGAGGGGAGAGAGAGGCAGGAGGAGGAGGAGAAGAGAAAGGGAGAGGGAGAGGCAGGAGGGGGAGAAGACAAAGAAAGAGACGGGGGGGGAGAGAGGCAGGAGCCGGAGGAGAGCTGAGAGAGGGGGGGAGGCAGTAGGAGGGGAGAGAGACACAGAGCTGGAGAGCTCAGGAGAGAAGACCTGAAAATCCCGTCTTATGACGGGCTAATTGGCTAGTTTGTATATATTTGCTTGCATATGCAACCACACTTAGTTGAGGCCCTCACAGGGGCGGCCCGTGAGCCTAGGCAAACTAGGCAGTTGCCTAGGGCGCCGCAGGCCCGGGTGCCCGATGATGACGTCACTGGGCGCCCCGTGATTACGTCATGGGTGTTGACGGCCGTGCAGGCGGGGGCGCCGATCGTGCCTTCCGCCTAGGGCGCCAGCTGCCGCAGCCGGCCTCAGGTTGCTCCTGGGCCCTCGGCATGTTCTGTACGTATCAGTGTGGGCTTCAGAAGTTGAGTTGCCCTAGCTCAGTAGTCTCCAGCCTTTTGAACCATAAGATCACTTTTTCAATTTAAGTGCAATGTAAGATCTCCTCACACCCAAATACCCTTGCCCCCCTTCCTTCCTGCCCCTTCTCTGAGGCCCCACCCTTCCTCCACCCCCTCTCAGAGGCCTCTCCTTGCTCACTTCATCCCCCTTCCTCCCCGAATCTCACTCATTTTCACCAGGCTGGGGTAGGGAGTTGGGGTGCAGGCTCTGGTCTTGGACCAAAGGGTTCTGAGTGTGGGAGGGGCTCTGGGCTTAGCCCAGGGTGGCAGATTGGGGTCTAGGAGAGGGTTCAGGATGCAAGCTCTATGAAGGAATTTGAGTGCAGGGAAACTCATGTCTGGGACAGGAGGTAAGATGCAGGAGGGGGTTCAGGAAGCAGGCTCTGGCTGGGCACGACTTAACTGAGCCGGCTTCCGGGGGCTGGAGCAGTGGGGTTAAGGTAGGCTAACTCCTGCCCTGGCCCTGTACCACTCCTGAAAGTAGCTGGCATGTACAGCAATGGCTCCTTGGCACCATGCGCTGCCCCTCCTCTACAGGCACTGATGCCACAGCTTCTATTAGCCACGGCTCTCGATTATGGATCAATGGGAGTTGCAGGAGTGGTGTCTGCAGGCAAGGACAGCATGTAGAGACCCCCTGCTCTGCCTTTCATGGGGGCTGCAGGAACATGCCAGCCACTTCCAGGAGCAGCAGTTCCCATAGGGACAATGATTCCAGCCATGACAGGTTAGGCACTTTAGAACTCACTACTCAAGAGAAATGAGTGGGGGGAGGGACACACTGACATAATTGCCCCCGTTTTCTTCCCTCCTACACCCTGCACAGCAAGTAGGAGGCTCCTACGGGAGCAGTTCTAAGGCAGGGGCAGGAGCAGCATGACAGTGGGTGAAGGGCCAACAGAAGTGCCAGTGCTTGACAGCTTCCTGGCCAAACCAGTCAGGATCACCCGTCAGAAGCTCCAAGATCTACCTGTAGATCCCAATCTACTGGTTGGTGACCACTGCCCTAGCTCATCCCTGACAGGTGTCTGTCTGACCTGGTCTTAAATATCTCCAGTGATGGAGATTCTGCAATCTCGCTAGGCAATTTATTCCAGTGTTTAACCACCCTGACAGGCAGGAAGTTTTTCCTAATGTCCAACCTAAACCTCCCTTGCTGCAATTTAACCCCATTGCTTCTCATCCTAACCTCGGAGGCCAAGCAGAACAATTTTTCTTCCTCCTCCTTATGATACTCTTTTAGATACTTGAAAGCTGCTCTCATGTCCCTTTTCGGTCTTCTCTTTTCCAAGGTAAACAAGGCCAATTCCTTCAGCCTTGCCTCATATCCCATGTTCTCTAGACCTTTAATCATTTATGTTGATCTTCTCTAGACTTTCTCCAGTTTCTCCACGTTTCCTGAAATGTGACGCCCAGAACTGGACATGATACTCCAGCTGGGGCCTAATGTAGATGGCTCGTTCCCTGCCTAGGGGACGTGAGACTGGGCGGGTTAATTTCCAATCCTCCTGTTTATTCTTTTCCTAAGCCAGGAGGGCACAGTAGTTCTGATGGGGGCTCTACAGGAAGGCAGCTCGCACTGCCCCCTGCCTGGAACCTTGTACAGGTGTTAAACAGCTGTCTAGCCCGCCCTAGAGGTGACTGCATTTCAGCGTGCCTGAAGCAACACTGCACCAGCAATGGACAGGAGAATGGCACCCGGGCATGGCTTGCTCATGACTGCTTCAATCCCGTTGATAGGCCTCAGCCTCTTTCCTTCCACTCCCCCGCTTTGCAATGGGGCTGTAGACTCTGGGGAAGAGGGGGGTAAAAAGGGGGCTAAAGACAGGACATGACATTTCATGACATTTCTCACATTTGTCTTATCTTATTCCTGGGACTCACTGAATTGCACTCCCATCTCTGCAACCCATTTTCTTTATTTTGCTCCTTGCAAATGTAATGTCTTTGTACTGTAATTACTCTGTGCAATGCACAGTGTTGGAGGAAAAGATACTTAAGTCAAAGTCCTGCTACTCTGAAACAAAGGTAAGTAAAATCCAAAGTAACCTTCTTTAAAACTACTTGAGTAAAAGTACAAAAGTATCACATCTTAATTGTACTTAAAAACAACAACAACAAAAGACTAACTTGGCTATCCCCTGAAGTAATTGTATTTAGGTATGCAAAAGTAAAAATTAGTTGTCTTATGGAAACCTATGCTTAACCACCCAAGTTTTTGCTGGTAACCATTATTTCTCTCTCTCTCTCACACACACACACAATACACAAACACGATACATAAACACTTATAATATAACTCTCTCTATTATATATACACATATACAATACATTTTTCAATGATTGAATGTAATTGTAGTCACTGCCTTCATTTATAAAGATGAAGAGTGACCAAATTAAATAAGAGTCAGATTACAGAAATGTATTTATTTTGTCCACATTCAGAGTGTGCATTTTTAGCATTTTTCCATTGTAACGATTAATTTCCAAAATGTGTGTTCAACAGTAGGAGCATTTTTTTAAATTATCATAGTCAATCCTTGCTCTTCTATGAAAAAATGAGTCCATCACCACAGAAGACTCTCTCACAGGCAGCTGATGCAGGCAGAGGTCTGTTAGCTCTGATGCACAGCTCCCTAAATCTAGGAAAAGACTGCAGCAGAACCATGGTCCCTCCTGAAGAGGCCGAATACCCATCAAGATTCTTTGCCATTTCATTGGTCTAAAATGACACAGTCTCTTATCTTTTCTAATCCCAATTTCATGCTTGTTCTAAGTGGTCCTAACATTTGGCATCAAGAACTATTAGCTCCGGGTCCTCAAATATTTCACCAAAACACTTCTGAATGCCACACTACAGTCATAAGAATGGCCGTACTGGGTCAGATCAAAGGTCCATCTAGCCCAGTATCCTGTCTGCCGACAGTGGCCAGCACCAGGTGCCCCAGAGAGGGTGGACCGAAGACAATGATCAAGTGATTTGTCTCCTGCCACCCCTCTCCAGCCTCTGACAAACAGAGGCCAAGGACACCATTTTATCCCCTGGCTAATAGCCTTTTATGGACCTAACCTCCATGAAATTATCTAACTTCTCTTTAAACTCTATTATAGTCCTAGCCTTCACAGCCTCCTCTGGCAAGGAGTTCCACAGGCTGACTACACGCTGTCCATCTACCAGTGACCTTCAGAGGACATCTTGTTCCTTTGTAGTTTTGAAACCATCTACAGTAAAACCTGTGTTATCTGGTATGATCAGGGATTAGAGCATTCCGGTTATCTAAAAATTCCAGTTATCTGAGGGTCCCATCAAGCTAGGAAAAACCAATGGACAATAATAATAAAACTCAGGTTTTTAATATTGGTAATTTTGTAGTGTGAGGCAGTTGGTCTCACATTTCTATCGTGAGTTAAAAAGTATTAGTACTTCTTAAATAATAAATTGATAAGCCAATCATGGTAACCTAAGCCAGGCTTGTGCACCTGAAGATGCGACAGTATTGTGGCTGGGAGCAATGCTGATTAACACAGTTTTCTGGTTAACAGAGTGCGGGATAACAAAGGTTTCGTTGAAGTATAATTTAAACGTAAAAAGCACAAATGGTCTGGTAGCTCGTTATAGACTAACAAAATATATAGATGGGATCATGAGCTTTCGTGGGCACAGCCCACTTCTTCAGATGACCAGAGTTTTGAGTTTAGGATGTTCAGACCCAAAATAAATAGGTCTGCATATTAGTGTTCTAGTACTGCATTCTGGAGGCCATAATACCCAGCCTAGAAGCCTAATAAAAAAGCATCCCACTGCCTTCCCACTACTCTCTGTTTGAACCATGTGGATCATCAGACAGTTGTGGTGGATGCCAGACACACCTAAACCACCTTGACAGCTCCCCTATCCTCATGCTCATCACTCCATTCATATATCGACTGGAGAACAGAAAGTCCTACAGCAGAACTGCGATGAAATCATTGACACAAAAAGCACAAAAATCTGCACCGTCCTTTGTGGGTGATGAATCTGAGGAACCGTCCCGGATTGAAGTGTCATTAGAGGAGGTTTTGGAACAAATAGAAAAACTTAATGTTAACAAATCTCCAGGACCGGATGGCATTCATCCAAGGGTTCTAAAAGAACTCAGATGGGAAATTGCTGAACTATTATCTGTGGTTTGTAAACTATCCTTTAAATCGGCTTCCGTACCTAATGACTGGAAGGTAGCCAACATGACACCAATATTTAAAAAGGCCTCCAGAGGCGATCCTGGCAATTACAGACCAGTAAGTCTAACTTCAGTACCGGGCAAATTAGTTGAAACAATAGTAAAGAATAAAATTGTGAGGCATGTAGAAGAACATAATTTATTGGACAAAAGTCAACATGGTTTCTGTAAAGGGAAATCATGTCTTACTAATCTATTAGGGTATGTCTACACTACAAAGTTAATTCGAATTAACAGCCGTTAGTTTGAATTAACTTTCATAGCATCTATACATACAAACCGCTAGTTCAAACTTAATTCGAACTAGCGGAGCACTTAATTCGAACTAGGAAAACCTCATTCTATGAGGACTAACGCCTAGTTCGAATGAAGTAGTTCGAATTAAGGGCTGTGTAGCCACTTAATTCGAACTAGTTGGAGGCTAGCCCTTCCCCGCTTGCCCTGGTGGCCACTCTGGGCCAAACCAGGGAAACTTTTCTGCCCCCCACCCGGCCCCAGAGCCCTTAAAGGGGCACGGTCTGGCTACAGTGCTCGTGCCAGTTGCAAGCCTGCCAGCACCCAGCCAGCAGACCCTGCACCTGGCACGGCATGAGCCAGCCACCCGCTGCCACCCAGCCCTCCACCTCTTCCCAGGACCAGGCTGGTGGCTCCCAGGAGCCTGCCCGGGGCCGCAAGAGGCGGGCGCCTGCCTGGTCTAGTGCGGAGATCGTGGACCTCATCGAGGTTTGGGGGGAGGCCTCCAACGTCCACGACCTCCGCACTAGGCACAGGAATGCGGCCGTCTAGGGCAGGATAGCTGCCAGCCTGGCCACCAAAGGCCACATGTGAACCCAGGAGCAGGTTTGCATGAAAATCAAGTTGGTCCAGTGAGACCCCCGACCCTGAGCTTAGAAGTTATTGTGGATAGTCCTCTGAAAACTTCCACACTGTGTGCAGTGGCGGTCAAAAAGGCAAATAGGATGCTAGGAATTATTAAGAAAGGGATAGAAAATAAGACACACAATATCTTACTGCCCCTATATAAAACTATGGTATGCCCACATCTTGAATACTGTGTACAGATGTGGTCTCCTCACCTCAAAAAAGATATTTTGGCCTTGGAAAGGGTTCAGAAAAGGGCAACTACAATGATTAGGGGTTTGGAACAGGTTCCATATGAAGAGAGTCTAAAGAGACTGGGACTTTTCAGCTTAGAAAAGAGGAGACTGAGGGGGGATATGATAGAGGTCTATAAAATCATGAGTGGTGTGGAGAGGGTGAATAAAGAAAAGTTCTTCATTAGTTCCCATAATATAAGGACTAGAGGACACCAAATGAAATGCATGGCCAGCAGTTTAAAACTAATAAAAGAAAGTTCTTCTTCATACAGAGTGTAGTCAACCTGTGGAACTCCTTGCTACAGATGTGGGCGTTCTTATGTTCTTATAAAGAGAATCTACTGTGAGCCAGGAGCCTATTGTAGCTCTTTTGATTATATTGATTGAAAACGACCTGTGTAAAGAAATGGACTTTACTGACATAATTGAAGAATGTGCTGCCAAAAGAGCTAGACAGCTATAATAGACTTAAATACAAATGAAATTTTTTTTATTAATGCAGAATTTTGTTTAAGAATGAATTACAATATAATTAAAATAAAAATTATCCAATTAAATTAAGTTTCTGTCTAATTTACCCAATTCACATTTAATATGAAAATAGCCTTCAATTTGCGCATTTGACGCCTTTTTTCTATTTTTTCTCCAAAGGGGGTCCCGGCGAAATTGTGCTGCCCTGGGCCCTGCAAAACTCTCATCCGCCCCTGGCTACGACACTATGACTTTTTGAATCTGTGTCCACTGTTGTTAAATTATTGTCGTCTGACGCCTCCATTATCTTCACCAACGGGAAGCCGAGTAACCTCTTCAGCAGGAGTGGCCCGAGGCCGGCTACGGCAGCCGGCGCCTCAGGCGGAAGGCGCGATCGGTGTCCCCGCCTGCACGGCCGTCAATGGCCTTGACATCATCATGGGGTGCCCGGGCCGGCGGCACCCTAGGCAACTGCCTAGTTTGCCTAGGCTCACGGGCCGCCTCTACTCTTCAGGGGAATCTTCAAAGAGCTGCTGGAGACAAACCCTGCCCCTCCCATTTCCGGAGGGGCCCTTCTCAGCCCTCCTCAGCTTGGGCTTTGTGCCTGGTCCCCAGCCACTCCTTGGAGGCTGGTGCCCCAGCCAAGCAGAGGAGCAGGCTGGGTGTGTGAGCACAGCGATTGCTGCTGGCCTGGATTCCTGGCCTGACGCAGCCAGTGGCCAAACTGCACAGGGGCCAGGAATACACCGCGGGCTGTGATGTATGGCAGAGTATAAAATGGGGCTCCCTTTAGCCCCCCCAGCCAGATTTTCCCCTCCCAGCCCTGCCCCTAACACACATTCAGCCCCCACCCTCCCACATCCCTGGCTCTCCTCCTATCACCCACTCATACCCTGCCCTCCACATTTTTGCCCCTCCCTCTAGCAACCACTCACCCCTTGCTCCCCCCCAACATCCTTGGCTTCACCCCTAACAGCCCCTTGACTCCTGCTCCCCACATCCCCAGCCCTGTGTCTGGGTCACACGGTTCACTATGCCTACAGCTCCAGCAAGGGCTACCCCTGTCTCTCTGAGCTCTCATTGTACATCAGGTTTTCGGTTTCCCAGATCTCCTGTTGTCCTTTTCTGCCCCTGGGGCCCAGGGGTAGCCACACCCCTGGCTTCGACAGTAGCATGAGCACATTCACCATCTAGTCCCTGTGTCCATCCTGCACCAGGTTTGCTTTGTGCCTGCTGCTGCCCATGGAGTAGGGATCCCCGAGCCCCCAATCTGCACTGACACGGGGGTGCAGGGCCCTGCGAGGAGCAGCAGTTGTGGGTTGCCAGCCAAGGGTTTGTGTTTCTCCACTGTGAGCTCCCTCCCCAACTCAGGTAGCCCTGACTCGAGACCTTCACGTTCTAGTACTGACATTTAGAGACCCTGCCCACGGGTAGGCTGCTCCTCGGCTAGAAGGAAGGAAATGAAACAACTGGATTGTCTTGTTATTTTGTGCACACAGGGCCCTGGGGCATCCCCCCCTATTCCCTGTGTCCCCCAGCACCAGGTTTGGTTCCTGGGCCTGGCACGGTTGTCAACAAACATTTAGTGTTGTAAAGATGGAAGTACTGAATTTTGCAGTGCTTACTTGTTTACTTACATGGGAGTAGGTGGGAGCTGGCTTTTAAACCGGCTCCCCACAAGCAGCGGCTCTTGCCTGTCCCCCTGCCCGGCTGCCTCTGACACAAAGGCAGCAGCATGCGGGGAAGGTGGCTCTGTGGGAACCGCTACACCCTGGCAGTCAGCTTCCCATGTGTTCCACCTCCTGCCTCCACCCCACACTGCTGCCTCTATGGGACTCAGTGTGGGGGAGAAGGGGCTCTACAGTAGCTGGCACCTTCAGAGAGCCAGCTCCCTGCACATACTGGATCCTGCCTGCCCTTCCCGTACTGCTGCCTGTGATATGGGCGGGGAGGGGGCATCTCCACCAGAGCTGGCATGCATGGGGAGAGCAGCTTCCGCTCCCCCCACTCTGCTCTCTCTGATACAGAGGCAGCAAGGGCGTGTATGTGTAACCGTTTGGATTAACCGATGAGCCCAGGTTTACCGGTTAATCGTATAAACACAATAATGTCCCTAGGGCCCGGGGTACCCATTGAGCTACAGCAGAGGTGCCTGGGCACCCAAGCTCCACTGAGACATTGTTTAGATCCCTGTAAGGAGCAGGCCAGCCTGAGAGCCGGCAAGTAACCCACAGGGGCGGCAGTGAGCTTGCCATGCAGACCAAGGGCGCCGTGTGATCCAGCTGGCAGGAAGCCCATGCCGCCAGGGCTGGCAGGGCAGTGAGTTGGCTCTTCGTCAACAGGGGCTCTGCAGAGGCTACGGCTGAACAGTTCCTTGGTGCTGCACGATGACGACTGTTGAAAAGCTGGTGGCAGATCTGAATGTCGGCAGGTGTGTGGGCTCGAGATAATCAACACAACCAAAATGACTCTCGAGAACCCCAGGTGAGCAAGTTCCCATGGCCCCCTCTACATGCCTCTATGGACTGACCAGGGTGTGGGGTACATGCCTGCTACTGAGTATCCGTCTGCCATCCCCATACACCTCCTCTATCCATCCACCCACTCCCATACACCTCCCCCGCCCCCGCTCCTTCCGGAGTGGGTGCCAGGGGGCTCCCTGGGAGTGGACTTGGAAGCGCACTGGCTACTGGCCCCACCCCTAGGGACTATCGAATAACTGTGTAACTGCCAAGATTTCATGCAGTTACGTGACTGTTCAGTTACATGACAGATAATACACCGAGTCTGCAATGCAAATTCATCATTTAAAGTCTGCTACTGAGGCTGGGGTGCACATGTGTAGGATTCCTTCCCCTCCACGTGGTGTCTGCAAGGCTGGGAGTGTCTCGCCCGAATTCAGTGCAGCCCCTCGGGGGAAGCTTAGCACTTCCTCCTGTGCAGCATCTACAGGGGCTAGAGGGACCTCACTCCCTCCACACACTGACTCCCACATGCAGCAGCCGGGTTGCTTGCAGCTTTTCCTTCCACCCTCCAGAATTACAACAATTTTTAAAAACATGAACAGTACACCCGCAATGCTAACACTATCCAAAACCCTGACCCAAACCCTAACCCTGACACCAACCCTGACCCAAACCCAAAACTTAACCCTAACCCAAACCCTATCCCTAACCTTAGTCCTAACCCTAAACATAACTGAAACCCTATTCCTGTCCCTAATCCAAACCCTAACCATATTCTTATCCGTAACACTAATGCTAACCCTATACCTAACCCATACCACATCCTTAACTCTAACCCAAACCATAACCCAATCCCTAACCCTAACCGTATCCCTAACACTAATCCTAACCTTAACCCTAACCCTAATCCAAAATCTAACCGTAACTCTTGCCAAATGCCATCCCTAACCCTACACCTAACTCTAACTCTAAGCCGTAACCCTAACGCTACTCTAACCCATTCCCTATCCCTACCTCTATCCCAAATCTAACCCTATCTCTGTCTGTATTCCTGTCCCTAACCCTATCTTTAACCATATCCCTAACCCTAATCCTAAACTTAACCCGAACCCTAACCATAACCAAACGCTATCCCAACCCTAACCCTAATCCTTACTCTCACACTAAACGCTACCCCAACTCTAACACTAACCATAACCCTAACCCAAACCCTAATCCTATCCTTAACTTGAACCTTATCCCTAACCCTCTCTCTAACCCTAACTCTTTCACTAACTATAACCCTAACCCTATCCCTACTTCTTGTTACCCCAAACATATTCTCACTGGAGACCACCCAGGGTTAAACTAGTGTGGGTTTATTGCCACTAGGTGAAACTAAAGAGGAGAGAGCAGCCAACAAAGGTTTAAACTGAAGAAGATACAGAGCTCGCTCTCTCTCACACACACACACAAACAAGCAAGCACACACCCCTCCATTCATTCATTCACTCATTCACACCCATTCATTCCTGACCTCAGGCACTCACACACTTACACAGACATATGGGTTGCAGAAGGAGCCAAGGCATGTAGATCCTGGAGGGTCTGTCTGCTAATCATGGCTGGGGAAGCTGGTCAGGAGGAGAGACACTAGAGAGGAGCTTCTCAGGAGAGGGGAAGAGAAAAAGAGTCTCACATGTGCTCCCTCTCTTTATATTGTGTCTGAATGGCCCCTGTGACTCATTCACCTGGTCATCAGGGAGCATGCCCAGACTTCCCTTTATCCAGCAGGGAGCATGCCCAGACTGTGATGACTCATTGCCATGTTGTCCATTGTTCCCAGTCTTCTTCAAACACACTCACACTCTCACACTCACACTTTCTCTCCATTCACTCAGGGGAGAATGCAGTTTAGAGAAAGTTACAAGCAAGCTTACAAAGATTACAAAGTTGCAGCTTACAGTAAATTTCTGAGAGTTACAAAGATTTCAAAATTTGACAAAGATCACGAGTTGCAGTTTAAAACCTTAGACCTTACAGTTTAGTGTAGTTTCAGAAAATCCATGTATATAAATCAAATAAGCTCAGGTGGAGGTGTTTTTATGCAACACCACTAGCTCTATCCATAATCATCACCCTAATCCTAAAACCAAACCCTTACGCTATCCCTAACCCTAAAAGAACCAACCCTAACTTTGCACCTAACCCTAACTCTAACCCTAACACTCACACTAACCAAATGCTACCATTAACCCTAACCCAAAACCTAACCCTACATGCTAACCCTATTCCTAACCCTAACCCTAACACTAACCCTAGCCCTAGCCATAACCCTAAACCTAACTCTAGCCCTAAAACACTGACAGAATCCCTTTAATTTTTACCCTAACCCAAAAAAAATTCTAGCCTTAACCCTAACATTAACCCTACACCCAACCCTAACAGTAATCTTAACCCTAATCGTAAACCAATCCTAACCCTATCCCTAATGCTAAACCTACATTAAACCTAATCCTAAACATAAGCCTTACCCTAAAGGTGAATTTCACTTTATCCCTATCCCTAAGCACAACCTTAACGCTAACCCTATCCCGAACCCTCTCTGTAACCCTAACACTAGCTCTAGTCCTAACCCTAATCCTAATCCCAGATCAAACCCTAACCCTCACTAAATGCTATGCCTAATCCTAAAACTAATCATAACCCTAACACTAACCTGAACCTTAGTCCTAACCCTAACCCTAAATATAACCATAACCCAGTGGTCCCCAACACGGTGCCTGCGGGTGCCATGGCGCCCGCCGGGGCATTTATGTGTGCCCGCCGAATGATTGGGGCCGGCCCTGCTCCTGGGCACGCAGCGTGTGGGTGGCCCCGCCCCTGGGTGCCCAGCAGCCCCAAAAGGTTGGGGACCACTGCCATAACCCAAACACTATCCCTAACCTTAACAACTGCACATGCCTCGGTGCATGGAACAAAATTTATTCCTCACATGGATGTTAAAAAATAGAGGGAACATTGGTAGACAGACATGCACCAGTGCACTAAAAACAGCAGTACGGTCACTGTGGCATGGGCACCCACATGGCTCTGGCTATTTTTAGTGCACTCACTTGAGCAGAGTTAGCACATCACTGTCTACTCACGCTGGGAGTCACTAGTTGCTACTCTGGTCTGTCACGTGGGCCATTTCCCTGGGTTGCTCGGGTTGGCTGAGTGATCACCTTTTCCCTCAATCTCCACTTTAATGGTGGCCTTATCCTTGTTGGACATTGTGGCTTTCGCCTGGATCCCCTGGTTGGTCACCACTAGCTCGCCATCCGGCACCTTCAGCTCCACTTTCCCAAAGGACTTGCACTTATAGGGCAGGCCGTGGCTGTACATATACTGACAGAGGTGCTCCATGCTCTCAAAGCGCTTCCTGCCCACAAAGAGCTCGATGGCAAACTCCATGTTGTAGAGGATGCAGTTGAAGGGGTTGGAGAACATGAGGGCCAGGGTGAAGGCATGGGACTCATAGCTCAGCACCCCCACGCTCCTGCGGGCCGAGTAGCTCATTTTTCACAAACACGCAGCTCCCCAATTTGCCAGGCTTAACCAGGACATGGCCGCTGAAACAGTACGTCCTGGAGGAAAACCACACGGGGTTCCTTCATTACATGGCATCCCTGACAACAGAGCATCCTTAGGGTTTATGGGGCCCTATGCAGTGCTGTAAACTGGTCCCCCTATGCCCAATGGCAGCCGAGGGGGGGTGGGATTTTTAGAGCTGTGATTTTATAATCTTCAGCAACATGCTAATGAAATAGTTTTAAAGCAAATTTTAAACTCAGGCCCTGTCGACTGACCGTAAATTCAGAATAAACTTAAAAAACAAATGGTCTGGTAGCACTTTATAGACTAACGAAACATGTAGATGGGATCATGAGCTTTTGTGGGCACAGCCCACTTCTTCAGATGTCCGGAGTTATGAGTAGGGGATATAAAAACTGGAAACAAATAGGAGAGGGGAGAGAAAGAAAAAGGGAGGGGGTTGGGAAACAGAGCATCATTAGGTATCTGGAGAATGGGTACTTAAACCTAAGCAGATAAAAATCAAAGTCAATAGATAGATAGCTAAATAGATACCCAAATCTATCTATTGACTTTGATTTTTATCTGCTTAGGTTTAAGTACCCATTCTCCAGATATCTAATGATGCTTAGGTCTATAAAGTGCTACCAGACCATTTGTTGTTTTTTCTGTAAGCGACTAACTTGGCTCCCTCCTGAAGCTCCTAACCTTAACACTAACACTAACTCTAATCCTCAATGCTAAAACTAATCCGAACCCTATTCCTGACCTTAACACTAACCCTAACCCCTAAAACAAACCCTAACTCTAACCCTAACCAAATGGTATCCCTAACCCTAACCCAATCCCTAACCCTAATAATAACCCTCACCCTAAGCCATACCTCTAATCCTAACTCTAACCGTTTCACTAACCCTAGCCCTAACCCCAAGCCTATCCGTATCTCTAATCCTAACCCTAATCCTGACCCTATTTTTATACATAACCCTAACTCTAACTCTAATCCTATCACTAACCCTAACCCTAACACTAATCCTACCTCAGGGTATGTCTACACTAGCCCCCTAGTCCAAACTAGGGGGCTAATGTAGGCATTCGAACTTGCAAATGAAGCCCGGGATTTAAATATCCCGGGCTTCATTTGCATGTTCCCGGGCGGGTGCCATTTTTAAATGCCCTGTAGGTCAAACTGACTGCCCGTGGCTACATGCGGCAGTCAGAAGTTAATCCGAACTAAGGCCTTAGTTCGGATTAACTGTTATACCGCATTGCAGTGTAGCCGTGGGCAGTCAGTTCGGACTACGGGGCATTTAAAAATGGCGCCCGCCCGAGAACATGCAAATGAAGCCCGGGATATTTAAATCCTGGGCTTCATTTGCAAGTTCGGACTAGGGGGCTAGTGTAGACATACCCTCAGTCTGTATTGCTATCCCTAACCCTATCTGTAACCCTATCCCTGATGCTCACCCTAACCCTATCACTAACCCTAACCCTCTCACTAATCCTAACCCTGTGTTCTGGCAGTGGGGGTTCCCATGGTCCTAGGCTCATAGGATAAAGGAAGTAAATGGAACTTTAGTCCCTTAACAATGGCCAGTATGCCGTAAAGACGCACAGTCAGTTGGGAGGGGAAAGGGCATTCTGGTTAGCTGGACTTGAGCCAAATCAGTGGAAATCTTTTAAACTTTCATTCTGATTGGCTGGATCCAAAGGTGGGTGGACTCCAGGGGCCAATCAAAACCCGAGAAGCAATAGCCACTATAAAACTCCTGAACTTGAAAAAAATCAAAATAACACAAAAACAAACTGGCCAACATAGTAATAGGAGTCAAGTCAACCAAAACAACTGAATTTCAGACTATTTTTGGCTGAACAGGTGCTACACACGTACACATAGTCCAAACATTACACACCCATACATGTGTACTCAAACCCTCCTACACTGCCATAGGACGTGTGTGCTCCTGAGTATGTATGGCGCTGAACATTGTTGTTAATGACATAATGTTGACAGATGTCTACTGAATTAACAGCCCAAAGTCACTTAATTGGTAACCCAATCTATTTACTGAAGCAAAGGGCTTTTGTTATTAACCTGATGGTACATTAAATGACAAATGAAGATTTCACTAGATGCTTAGTACGTATTTGTCTTAAAAAAACAAAAGCTATTAGCCCTGGCAGGAATTGGTGCAGCAGACATGTATCCAATTGAAAATTTGACAGGAAAGTCACTCATCCAACTCCCCCCCACCCCGCATAGTACATTCACCTTGTTAGTCAGATCTGTACACACCCAGGCCAGCTCTGCAGTCCTTCCACCTGGGGGCCCCCTACATCCTAGGGCGGGAGGGGAACCTTCGAGTTGGGGACCAGATGTGGCCCCTAGCTTCTCTGGATCCAGCTCCCAAAACTCAGGGCCCCCCGTGCATTGGGAAGCCTGCACTGGCACTCCAGCCCCCCTTCTCTGCCCACTGCTCTTCCTTGGGGCTGGAGCACACAAAATCTGCTCTCCTGGGCCTCTCTAGGCTCTGGTGTGTCAGGGAAATGTGGGGAGTGTCTTTCTCCTTCTCAGTTAGGGACCACGGCAGTGAGGGATTTTTTTCCCACTTCTATGTGGCCCGTGACTGATTTTTCTGTGGATCAGCAAAAGGTTGACCCAAGAAAGGTTCCCCACCCCTGCCCTAGGAAAAACCAGAACCCCAATATAAGCTCTGTCACCCTGACACCCCCTTGCTATCCTCCCAAGTAAAAACCCTGTTGCCTAGAGCCTCCTGCCACTCCAGTAACAACCCAGAGCCTCCAAGACACACCCTGCCACCTAGAGCTCCCCCACAAGTGTTCCCTCTACGCTGCGTGGCAGTACTGCCCTGCAGCTGCTTAATCAGCCCCGTCCAGCCAGGCAGCGCCGTGCACAGAGCCCCGAGCATCTGACTGGTGGGGTTGATTAAGCAGCTATGGGGCTGTGCTGCCACACAGCTTAGAGGGACACTGTCCCCTGAGCCAGCCCCATCAGGGGGCAGCTGTGCCTGCTCCACTTCTTAGATCCAGCCTGGCTGCTCCTGCCTCCCAGGCCGGAGGTCTCCTCCTCGCCCATCCCGGAACCTACTGGGCTCCACCTGCTCAGCCCAGGCTCTGCAGCCAGACCTGCCCCCAGGCAGGCTGGTGCTGTGTGAGCGGGGTCCTGGGGGAGGCAGAGCCCAGCCTGGGTTGGGTGGGAGGGCAGGGTATGGCCCTGTCCCCACTTACCTTATCTCCGCTCCCTTATGCCTTGGTTGTGCAGGAAAGGCCCCTCTGCCCTGGGCTTGGCCTAAGTTGGGCCGTGCTCCCTTGTCCAGCGATGTGCTGTGCATCTCTCTGTAGAAGAGCTGAGACGTTATGACCCGCCCCAAGGTCAGGGGTCTCCTGCTGCGGAGATGCAGTTATTAATTATTGGCAGGGATGTTGTGTGCTGAGGTGCCCTGTTGTCTGTTCCTCCAGGACTTATTGTAACAGTGGCTACGTATGGATGGAGCCTACGCCTGAAATCCCCCCCGGCTGCTTGGGGAGCAGCGTGTTTGTGAAAAAAGCCAACACGGCCCGTGGGAGCGTGGGGGTGCTGAGCTACGAGTCTGATGCCTTCACCCTGGCCATCATGTTCTCCAACTCCTTCAACTACAACTGGCACAACATTGAGTTTGCCCTCGAACTCTGTAGTGGCAGGGAGTACTCTGACAGCATGGCACGCCTCTACAGCTATATGTACAGTGGTGGCCCGCCCTATCAGTGCAGCTCCTTCAAGAAAGCGGTGCTCCGGGGGTGGAATCCTGGGGAACTGAGGGTGCACAACCAGGAGATACAGGTGAAAGCCACCATGGCCAGCAACTATAAGTCCTATCTTAAAGTGGAGATTGAGCAAAAACAATTTTAGCCTGCCCTAGCAATGCACTCAGCCCAGGCAAATGCCTCCGTGTGACAGACTAGGGTGGAGTGTGGGGGGGGACCAGGGACTTTCTTTCTCCCACCCTGCGTAGACAGCGATGTGCTAGCTCTGCTCATGCGAAGCCACTAAAAATGGCCAGAGCAGTGTGGGTGGTGGGAAGAGCTAGCCAGCCAAGTACCATCTTGCCTGATCTCTTGGGTTTGCACTCGGTGGCTAGCCTGAACTGCTGCCCCGGCTGCTCTTTTTAGGGCACTAGTACATGTCTGTCTCCTCAGTCTGGTGGTATCTGGGCATGCAGGATTATAAAGAAGGGGTTTTTTCCTGCTTATTTCCTAATCTTAGAGATAGTAGGTGTTGGAATATGAAGGCCTGAAGCTTCAGCATTTATCTTGGTGATAAAACTCCTATAAAGCTTTGCAAAAAGTAATGCTAAAAAGATAACAGAATTTTTAGAAAATAAAAGCTAAAATTCTCGTAAGGGGAACATGTAAGAGCATGACCTTTTGGTGTAGCTGTATAAGGTTGTTATTAATTGCATACGTGCTTACTAGATAAACTAGAATTGGCTAAGCAACTTTAATAACAAGTTATAAATACACAAGGAAAGGGTAGGTGCAGAAGATCATAACACAAGAATGTGAGAATGGCCCTATTGGGGCTGCCCAGTTGCCCACCCAGCCCAGTGACAAGTGCTTCAAATGGAATGAACAGAGCAGGACAACTTCAAATACTTCATCCCCTGTAGTCCACTACCAGCCTCTGGCAGTCAGAGGTTTAGGGACACCCGGAGCATGGGGTTCGGCCCCTGCCCACCTGGGCTAGTAGCCATTGATGGAGCCGTCCTTCATGAACATATCTAAGTTGTTCTTAAGCCCCATTTTAATTTTGGCCTTTACAACACACCCAGCAACATGTTCCATAGGCGGACTGTGCGCTGTGTGAAGAAATACACAGTCCTTTGGTCTGATTTAAACCTGCTCCTTTGAATGTCATTTGGTGACCCCTAGTTCTTGTGTTAGGAAAATGTAGCACCTCCTTATTCCGTAAATACATTTCCCTATTTGCTTTCTCTGCACCATTCAAGATTCTATAGTCTCTGTCATACCCCAGGAGTGGTCTGTGCGCCTGTATTCGCCCTTTTCATCATATGGCTATAATCATTTGTGTACACATTTTGAAAAGTCTTAACTCACTAAACAATATTGTTCTGAAAAAACATGTGTAGCAACATTGTATGTAAAGTTAATACACTTGTTTTCTCAAAACCAATGTGGTTGGATTCAAGTGTCTGGGGAAAACTCCCTTTAGGAGAACAGGATTTGTGCATGTCATCCGATGTCGCTGGCTGGGTGTCCTGAGAGGTATCTTCCTCTGTTAAATGCCAATAACCATTTGGCTGTGTGCATGTGCTCACTCTGTGCAGGTAGCCAGCCCAGCAGGTCACAAGAGAACCCCCAGTGACCACAAATCAGATAAGGGACAAAGGCACCCAAGGCAGTGTTATTGTGCATGAAGTAGAGTAGTAACACCTGGTAGGTTCTCCCTTGTGCCGTATGCTCATTAGGAACAACAGGGCAACATCAAATGGCTGTGTGCTGCTTTGAGCTCCCTGCACAGCAGCTCGCCCTTAATAACGTCCCTTTGAAAAACTGCCAACTCTCTTTAGTTGTTTTTCCTCTTCATCTTGCTTCCAGTGAAACCTGACCTGCCAGCTCTCTGAGTTTACTACAATCTGCCTTCCTGAAATCTATTGTCTCTATTTTGCTGTTCTCCCTCCTGCCATTCCTTAGAATCACGAACTCGATTTCATGGTCACTTTCACCCAAGCTGCCTTCCACTTTCAAATTTCCGACCGGGGTACATATTGGAGAAGAGGGAGTGGGCTGACCCATTGTGCACAGAGGGGAGAAGAAGTGGGCTAGCCCAATGCTGGGAGTGGGGAGTGGGCTGACCCATTGTGCACAGAGGGAAGAGGAAGCAGGCTAGCCCATTGCTGGGAGGGGGGGAGTGGTCATTGCTGGAAGAGCAGAGTGGGCTGATCCATTGTGAACAGAGGGAAGGGGAAGCGGGCCAGCCCTTTGCTGAGAGGGGGGAATGCAGGCTGACCCACTACGCAAGGAAGGAGGGGGGGAGTGGGCTGACCCATTGTGCACAGGAGGGGAGGAGGGGGCAGGTAGTGTCACCCTGAACTGCTGGGCTCTTTCTGCTGCCACTACTGCCCCCCATGTGGGAATGTGTTAATTCAGGGGTGGGCAAATACAGGCCTGCAGGCCAGATTCGGTCTGCTAGGGTTAGCCCCTGGCAGGCCCCTGCCATCGTATTTACTTATGCCTTTGCAGGTACAGGTGATTGCAGATCCTCTTGGCCGTGGATCGCCATGCCTGGTCAATGGGAGCTGTGGAAAGCGATATCCCAGTCCGCGCTGCTTCCTGCTGCTCCCATTGGCCAGGAACGGCGACCTGTGGCCAATAGGAACTGCGATCACTGGTATGTGCGGCCATGCAGGTAAAGACAGCGGCAGCAGCCTGCCAAGGGCTAATCCTGGCAAACTGCTGCCATTTTATTGCCCACTCCTGTGTTAGCTGCTCCTTCTCTCCTCCGTCCCTTCCCCTTCATTATCCTGCTGCACCTCTGGCAGGGGTGGACTAGTCTGGCGGGATACCAGGAATTTCCCGGTGGGCCGTCGTTTGGTGGGCCGTCGTGTCCGCACGCCGTTGCCCCTCACTTGGAGCGGCTCCGCGTCCTCGCTGTATGCGGCGCACAGAGCCCAACCCGCCGCCTGCGCCGCATGCCGGACATGATTCAGGGGGCGGGGCTTGAGGGGCACGCAGGAGTGATGTCATGGGCAGGGCCATTCTCAATAGGGTTGCCAGATGGTTGCAACCAAAATACCGGACACACTTGCCATTACATCACAATCTACATTCCATCTGATTTAGAAAATACCGCACATTTCTATTTTCTCAATTTGTTTCCCGAACAGAAAGCTCAAATACTGGACTGTCCAGTTCAAAACTGGACACCTGGCAACCCTAGTTCTCAAGCCATTTCCCGGGGCCCATTTTGATTGCCAATATGCTCCTGACCTCTGGGGGGCGGGCAGGACAAAAGAAACAACCAGGGCTGGTGGAGAAAGTAGCTGGGCCCTTCCCCTGTGAACAGTGCCAGGGAGGGATTGTGGTAGATGCAAGGGGCGGAGGGGGGGGGGGGGGAGCAAATCTCAGCATGACATGGGACCCAACAATACGGGGTGCAAAGTCTGCCAGTGGGCTGAAGTGCCCTCCCCCCACGCCACAGGACTGGGCCCAGCACGGCCGATCCCACCGTGGACTCAGCCCCGTGACCTAGCCACAGGGCAGTTCAAAGGGCACTTGGCTCAAGCTCTCAGCAAACTCAGGCAGCGTTACTGGGTTAGTCACACTTCACTGCAATGCGTTCAGGGTCGGCAAGCCCAGGCAGTGGCGCTGGATCAGCTCACGTTTCTAGGTTTCCTGCCCAGCCTTAATGCAG
The DNA here is from genome assembly GCA_032595735.1 of Pelochelys cantorii. Lineage (NCBI taxonomy): Eukaryota > Metazoa > Chordata > Testudines > Trionychidae > Pelochelys > Pelochelys cantorii. The sequence goes on along the minus strand of CM064358.1, from coordinate 8,323,596 downwards.
TAAAAACTGATTCCTCCAGCCCCCCAAAAAAGCTGAGCCTCTGGAGAGCAAAGAGGAGCCCTTTCCAACCTGCACCCCATCCTCCATGGACTGCATCCACACCTGGGGTAACACTGAGCTCATGGGCATCATGAGGCCTGGGGGCTGTGCTGTAGGGTGTAATGGTTTAGCAGCACCTGGGGTGAGGAGCTCTGGCAGAAAAATACCACTGATCCTCTCCCTCCCCCTGCACTCTGGCAGCTGGAACAGAATTACAAACTCCCCTACCCCTGCCTATCAGCTCTTAACCCTTCCCTGGAAGCTTCTGTGACTTCCCTCTGCTGCCGCCTGCTTAGCACCAACTTGGGTCTCTGAAGCATCAGAAGGCCCTTTCCACACCTCACTGCCCTGGGACAGATTCTGCAGCACCCTCCACATTCCCCCAGCTGCCATTGAGACCTCCTGGCCAAGGCTTTAGGGCACCACATATTTCCCCCTGAAAGGCTTTTGCCCAGGACAGTGCCTGTCCCTGGTTCAAAGTCAGGAGCTGGGGCCATCTTTTCTGAGACAAACCCCGGTGCTTGGTTATTTGCAGGATCCAGGCCAGCAGCCTAGCCTTGGGGCAGGGAGCTGGTGGAGCTGCATTCTTTAGCAACCCCCTCAATCTCCATCCCTCCCCTGTCTGGTCAGCTCCTGCCCTTCAGACCTTCCTCCTGCTCCTGACTCCACCTCAGCCCTCCACATTTCCTGATTGCAACCTCCCCCATATCCTGCTGCCCCACAGCCCCTCCATCCCCATATCTCCCTGCCCCCTCAACCTCCCTGTCCTCCTCCTGCCCAAAGATGTGTGGTTGAAAGCCATCCAATCTTAAACATTTCAAGGGCTGGTGGATCCTCCCTCTCTCTTTGTGTGACAGATAAATTGTCAGAGAGACACATCCAAACAGAGATGTGTAAGAGGCAGAACAAAAGGTTGTTCATATAATATTATATATTGTAGTTCAATCTGATGTTAGGCCATTTCAAAGTTGTCAGAGCCTTAGTTATTTTATACTAGCTATAGTTGAAGGGTATAACCACTCAGGGTATGTCCACACTTCGCTCTTATTTCGGACTAAGCTATTTTGGAATAAAAACTCCCAAAATAACTATTTTGAAATAGCACATCCACCCTACAGGGAAGCCTCAAATTAGTCTGCGCCAGGCTCCCCTCATGTGGATGCGCTACCTTGATTTAAGCCCCAGGAAGCACTGGGGAGTAACTACTTTGAATGGCCCTGGGGAAGAGCTATTTTGAAATAGCAGCAGTGGAGTGTCCACACTACCTCTATTTCGAAATAGGCATTATTCCTCTTGAAATGAGAGTTTATTATTCTGGAATAAGAAGCCTGGTATTTCAAAATAATGGGCTTGCTGTGCAGACGCTCACCTTCCTATTTCGAAATAATGCTGTAGTGTAGACATGCCCTCAGGTTTTCAGTTCTTACTTAATACAGTAGACTTCCAATAATCCCGCACCTTTGGGTCCTAGGTGGTGCCGGATTATTGGATATACCGGAGTATCAGGAGGTGAGGGGTCTATTAGGACCCGCACTGCGTCTCAGGGGTGGGCGGGGAACGGTGCGGCGAGGGGCGAATCCTCCGCCGTTTTGCAGGAAGGCGGGGGAAGCCCTGCGCCGCAGCCAAGAGTTTCCGGGAGGGGAACGGGCTCCCCACCCCCCAGACTGCAGAAGTTATCACCGAGTAGTGGGGTGAAGGGTGGCGCTGTGAGACCAACCCAGCAGCACCCCAGCTGCTCTGCTCTGCGGCTTGTCTGCCGCTCGTCAGTTTCAGCAGCTGCAGCGGGGGACTTGGGGAAGCGGCTGAAACTGACGAGCGGGGGAAAAGCGGCGGAGCAGAGCAGCTGGGGTGCTGCCGGGTTGGTCCCACAGCGCCGCCCCTCACCTCCCTGCTCCGTGCCCGGCAGCGCCCCAGCTGATCTGCTCCGCCGCTTCCCCAAGTCAGCCGCTAGTCAGTTTCAGCAGCGGCAATCGGAGTTTTGCTGTAATATGAAATGTTCAAGATAAGGGGATTCTTTAGAAATCTGCCTTCTTTCAACTAACATCGAAAGAGGATAAGCTTCCTGAGCCATAAAACCTGTAAACAATAAATGCGGTTTTCATAACTTTTCCTTTGCTCCAGCTTTCTATACTATTCAACTTTCCCAGCCGCTAGGGTTTAAAACATGTATAAACGCATTAGTTATTGCAGTCTGGGGGCTTTGTATAACATATTTAAGGTGAGGTTGTAATTGCAAGTTGAAAGGATTGCAATCTAAAGTGGAATAGTTAAAAAAGAAATGACCAACAAGTTGGTTTTAGCAAAACCCACAACACAGCTGCCTGTGATAAACTATCAAGGTCTTATCCCAAGCCACAGCCTTTGCAAAACATTTGTTTTAGAAAAGTCCCACCTTAGAAGAATGTAAATATGCATATGAATGCTACTAGAGCCATAAACTTGCTTGTAGACATTCGTTTCATTCTGATGTCTTTGCAGGAAAAAAACCTTTGTTTTAAACCTATTTAAAACCTGCTAGGCATGTTCTTATTGGAAGTATTTTCTTCCAGGAACACTATAAAGTCTTTGTTCTTGAAACGTTAAGGAGACCATGGATGGCTGGACATTGTTTTGTAGAAGATGTTGATTGTGTCTAAACAAAGCTTGCTTCCTCTCTCTAACTCTGTATGGGTATGTCTACACTACCACCCTAGTTCGAACTAGGGTGGCTAATGTAGGCATTCGAAGTTGCAAATGAAGCCCGGGATTTAAATATCTTCATTTGCATCTTCCCGGGCGCCGCCATTTTTAAAAGTCACCTAGTCCAAACTCCGTGTCCGCGGCTACACGCGGCACGGAGTAGGTAGTTCGAATTAGGTTATCTAATTCGAACTACCGTTACTCCTCGAGGAGTAACGGTAGTTCGAATTAGAGAACCTAATTCAAACTACCTACTCCGTGCCGCGTGTAGCCGCGGGCACGGAGTTCGGACTAGAGGACTTTTAAAAATGGCGGCTCCTGGGAAGATGCAAATGAAGCCCGGGATATTTAAATCCTGGGCTTCATTTGCAACTTCGAATGCCTACATTAGCCACCCTAGTTCGAACTAGGGTGGTAGTGTAGACATACCCTATGTTCCTTAAAGACGTGATGTTTATTTGCAAATCTTTTGTATCGAGGTGTAAACTTCTTTTCATAACTTCCAAATCCCATGGCTAGGCAACAAGATTGGGATCAGCTCTGCCCCCTGCCTTCCCCCCCCGCATGCCACCTTGTAGTGAGAGACGCCCTGCCTCAGTTTCCCCAACAGTGTTCCAGCTTGTTCTAATTATTGAACTGGCTGAGTGCCCCCTCCCAGCCGCCTGAGGCAGGTCACTATAAAAGTTGTACAGAGGCCTGTTCTGTAAGGTGTCTGGGATAATAAAAGCCCAGCTCAGCTTCTGGCATCTAATTGTTGATCAGTGTCAGCAAAAGTTGGAAGCCATTAAACTGGCCGAGAACCTGAGCTTCTTAATTTAAAAGGATGGTGCTGAAGGACGTAGAGGGTTTCTGCTAAAGTCCGCAGTTGGCATGGCCATGAGATGAGAGATGGGAGGGAACAATTATGGTTAAAAATCACCCAAGTTTGTTTCACTTAGTTAGTGTTGGCAGGACGAGGGTTCTCTTGAGAGGTGAAACTTTTTGACTAAAGCTTTGGCCTGGAAAAATGCTGGTTCAAAACATTTAGCAAATTTGCGTCCGCTTGTTTTGGTTGAAAAAACAAAACAACAACCACTATTTCAAAAAAGCCAAAAGATTTTGATTTTCATGGCTTTCCACCCATCTCCTGGAGTCTTCCTGGACCAAACCTTCATCATCCAGCACCTAAAAGAACAGACCAGGACCAAGCAAGGGAACATAATGACACCTTCACCACCCAGTCCATAGACTCTGGCTAAATCCCTGGGAAGGGAGGGTTGAACTGCTCCACGTGTCATTTCTCCTTGCTTTTTCCTTGTACCCATCCCCCTTCCTCCTGCAAAGTGGCTGATCCAAGCCATGTGCTGGGCTGGCTGAATCTTTTAGGGTTGCCAGGTGTGCGGTTTTGAATCGCACAGTCCAGTATTTGAGCTTTCTGTTCGGGAAACAAATTGAGAAAATAGAAATGAGAAAATAGAAAAGTCCAGTGTTTTCTAGATAAGATGTGATGCAGATTGTGATGTAATGTCAAGTGTATCCGGTATTTTTGTTGAAACCATCTGGCAACCCTACAGCAACCCGAGGATCTTTGTGGTTCTTTTCTCTTCCTTTCTAGTGGCTGTTTTGTCCTAAAAGAAGCAGGGCAGGACATCAGCACCAAAGGAAGAGCCTGGCCTGGAAAAAACAAACCAACCAATCCTCCCCCTGCTTAGGAATCAAAACCTGCACCCTACCAGCCTCTCTCTCTCTCTCTCTCTCTCTCAAGCTCCCCTAACACAGGGAGCATGCTGGGTCTTGTAGTCCAGGGTAGACCAGCACAATGAGCAACTCCATGTGCTTGGAAATCAGCCCTGAAATGGGATGGGCCTAAAAAAAATGTGTTTTTTCCCCCTAATAAACTCTGGCAGGCTCTTACGCAGGAATTTCTGTGGGTGTGTGTGTGGGGGGGTGCTTTTTTGTAAGCATGGTCCGCAAGAGTGTGAATGCACCCTCCAAAGTCCCCCAAGTAAGTGGGGAAATCAGCCCTAGCCTTTCCCCGGCCCACCAGAGCATGGGGGAGGGAGGCACGCCACTCCTGGCTTTCCCTGGCTGGCCAGAGCATGCTTACTTAGGGGATCATGGAGGTGTTTTCGCACCCTTCGCACACCCCCTGCCTGTCTGGGTACTTGCCTTCTGCTTTCTGAGCCTTTTTAGGGATAACCTCTTATACTGTTTTCTGCAGGCCTGAGGACTAGACATTTCTTTTTATTTTTAAATGAAAACTGATTCTCTCACGATTGCAGCAGCTGGGGGGGGGGGGACACAGACAAGTCTAAATCTGGTAAGACTCGTGATAAAGTCACAGGACTGAGCAGCGATGTACAAGGCAGAAAATATCTAGGGCTTTTGCGGGGGGGAGGGTCAGTGTAAATTTTCTCCAAAAATCGTTGACTTGCTGTTAAAAAACCACAACCAAGTTTGTGCCCATTCAAAACTGACTTTATTTTTGAGAGAGGAGTGGCAGAAAAGAAAGAGTTACTCACCCAGGGCGGTAACCTCTGTTCTTCGAGATGTGTGTCCCCGTGGGTGCTCCACTGAAGATGGTGTTGGGCTCGTCCCAGCACCGCAGTTCGGAGATTTTTCGCTAGCAGTAGCCCCACTGGACCGCGCATGCGCACTCACCGTCTCACGCTGTTCATGCCCTTTTGCGGAGCACGGTCTGGCCCCGCCAGTTCCTCCTAGCCAGAAACATCTGAAAGACAAAGATACTGGTTCCAAAGCAGGGAGGAGGGCGGGTCGTGGAGCACCCATGGGGACACACATCTCAAAAAACAGATGTTGCTGCACCGGGTGAGTAACTCTTTCTTCTTCGTCGAGTAGTGTCTGCGTGGGTGCTCCACTGAAGGTGAGTACATAGCAGTGGTCCAGTGTTAGTGATGTGCTTCGGATTCAAGGTCTCTGTGCTGTGGATAGGACAGCCTGGGCCACTGCAGAATCGGCTCTTAGCATGCTTGCGAGGACATAATGCTTGGCAAAAGTCAAGGTAGAGGACCAGGTAGCTGCACGGCATATGTCCTGTAATGGTACACCCTTGAGAAAGGCCATGGAGGTTGCCATCCCTCTAGCTGAATGGGCCCTCGGTCTATGTGATAGCGGTTTATTGCACAAGGAGTAACATCATGTGATGCAGGATACCATGAGGTTGGAGATACGCTGTGTGGAAAGCTACTGGCCTTTTGAACGCTCCATTATCGATAACAGAAAAGGCCGCGATTTACGAAAGGCACGTGTTCTTTCTAGATAAAAGGCAAGCGCTCTCCTGACATCCAGCGCATGTAAGCACATCTTTTCCGTGGTGGAACGCAGTTTCAGGAAAAAAGTAGGTAGGCTTATAGGTTCATTTATGTGAAAAGACGAGTTCACTTTTGGCAAAAGGGCCGGGTGAACGCGAAGTGTTACTCCCTGCTCGGTGAATAGTGTGTATGGGGGATCAGCAGAAAGTGCTGCCAGTTCACTCACCTGTCGTGCGGAGGTAATGGCAAGCAGGAATGTCACCTTCATAGTGAGTGTGCAGAGATTGCATATCTCCAGTGGCTCGAAGGGGGGACAAGTTAAAGTGTCCAGGACTAGACCTAGGTCCCATGGCTCCGGAGAAGGTCTGTGGGAGGGGTACAGGTTTGTGAAACCTTTCAGAAATCTTTTGGTTAACGAGTGAGCGAAGATTGAATAGCAATCGATGGGAGGTCGAAAGGCGGATATTGCCGCCAAGTGGACCTTAAGGGAGGATATCGCCATGCCTTCCGTCTTTAGATGCAGGATATAGTCAAGTATTTGTTGGATAGGTATATAAAGAGGATCGACACCTCTCGCCTCACACCACAACTGAAATTGACACAATTTGTGAAGATAGGTCTTTGGAGTGGTCTGGCATCTACTGTGTATGAGGATATCTTTCACTGCCTGAGAACAAGTCACTTCGGGACTTTGGAGCCAGCTAGGAGCCATGCAGTGAGGAGTAGGTGGTCAATGTGAGGATGGATGACCACACCGTATTGCTGTGAAAGCAAGCTGTGCAGATCCGGCAGTCGGCACGGCTGGGATACGGACATCCATGGTAACTGGGGCAGCCACGTTTGTCGGGGCCAAAATGGTGCTATCACTATCACTGTCGCCCCGTCCATTGCTATTTTCTGTAGTACTCGTGGAATGAGTGGAATCGGGGGAAAAGCGTACAGCAAGCGGTGCTGCCCCCAGTCGATGAAGAAGGCGGCCCCCCGGGAAGCTGTGCCGATGCCCACCCTTGAGCAATAGCGGTGACACTTTTGGTTGTACTGGGTGGTGAAGAGGTCTATAGTGGGGTATCCCCAGTGCTCGAAGAGTATGTGGACAATGTCGTTGGGCAGTTCCCACTCATGTTGTGGGGGAAAAGTCCTGCTGAGGGCATTGGCAATAGTGTTGTTCTTGCCAGGAAGGTACGCCACGGTAAGGGTGATCCCATGTCGAACAGCCCAATTCCATAAGCTGATGGACTCGGCGCAGAGGGATCGGGATTGGGCGCCTCCCTGCCGATTGATGTAATAGATGGTGCATGTGGTGTCGGTGAGGATCTGTACTGTGGTACCTCGCACAATGTGTAGAAAGTGATTGCAAGCGTTGAACACCGCACACAGTTCGAGAAAGTTTATGTGCTGCAGGGAATCCTGAGGTGTCCACAGGCCCTGAGCATGATAGTCCCGCAGGTGGGCCCCCCAACTGATTAAAGATGCATCTGTGGTGAGCTGTGCAACTGGTTTCGGGCTGTGGAAAGGAACGCCTGATAGGATATTCTCGGGGGTGTGCCACCACGCTAATGAGTCTCTGACATGTTTGGGGACGACTGACTTGCGCGTGCTCTGGGTTCCTGGCGTATATACCGTGAGTCCCCAATGTTGAAGGCACTGTAAATGGAGCCTCGTGTGAAGAACAACATAAGTAGTGGCAGCCATGTGTCCTAGCAATTGCAGGCAGGTAAGTATGGGGGTCTTGGGAGCGACGAGTAAGGTGTTTACCATATCTTGGATGGTATGAAACCTGTCTAGGGGTAGGTATGCTCTCGCGGCTATCGAATCCAGCCTCGCTCCGATGAACTCGAGAGATTGCGAGGGCATCAAGGAGGATTTTGCTAGGTTGATAATGAGCCCTAGGGTTTCAAGCACTGCCCTAGTTGTGTTGACTGCTGACATAGCTTCGTTTAGGGTGGGGGCCTTCAGTAGACAATTGTCCAGATAGGGAAAAATCGTGATGCCGAGACGTCGAAGGTAGGCAGCGACGACTGCGAGGGTCTTGGAGAATACTCTCGGTGCCGCCAAGAGGCCGAACGGTAGTGTCCGTGCCCAGTATGAAACGGAGGAACCTCCTGTGGGCCGGGTGTACCGTCACGTGAAAGTAGGCATGTAAATCGAGGGACGCGAACCAATCCCCTTTGTCCAGAGCTGGAATGATAGAGGCTAACGTGACCATTTTGTATTTTTCTTTTCGAAGGCGGTGGTTGAGCCTGCACAGGTCTAGGATAGGGCTCCAGCCCCCAGACTTCTTTTGAGAGAGGAAGTACTGGGAATAGAAGCTTTTTCCTTGGTATTGATCCGGTACCCTCTCTACTGCCCCGATGGTAAGGAGGCGTGAGACCTCTTGGTGCAGAAAAGATTCATGAGAGGGGTCCCTGAAAAGGGCTGGGGAAGGAGGGGCGGGAGGGGGCAGAGTAGTGAAAGGGATGGTGAAACCCAATGTGATGACCTCTCGGATCCAACGGTCGGTGGTTATAGCGAACCAGCGCAGGTGATATAGCCTCAACCGGTGATGGAATAAAGCGCCTGTGTCATGCGGAGCCTCTGTAAGGGGAATAGCATGCAGTCCCTCGATCGACACATCAAACCTGCTGCCGGGCGTGCTGTTGATTGGACGCTTTGTTGGGCTGTTGTCGGCGTTTCTGTGGGCGTTGCCTCTGTCTGGGTTGATCATACGGCCTGAAGCGGGGTGCGGCAAAAGAAAACAGTCTCTGTTTATTGTAGGGGCCAAATCTCCTGCGTCTGTACGGTGGAGTGTACATTCCAAGCGTCCTCAATGTGGTGCGAGAGTCCTTGCACAAGTGGAGTACTTGATCGGTATTCTGGGCAAAAAGCGACTGATGATCAAAAGGTAAGTCCTCCACCTTTGATTGTAGGTCTTTTGGGACCGATGCCAGGTGGAGCCAGGCAGGAGGCGCGGTGCATGACCACTGACGTAGCCATGGTCCAAGCAGCTGTGTCAACAATGTCGAGGGCGATTTGTAGCACTGTACGAACAGCTGTATTGCCCTCCTGCACTACTGCTTTCAGGATCTGCCTCTTAGTGTCACGTAAGTGTTCCAGTAGAGCGACAAGCTTGGTGTAGTTGTCGAAATCGTGATTTGCGAGGAGAGCCGCATAATTAGCCATCCTCGGGGTGGCCGTGGCAGACAAATAAACCTTTCTGCCCAATAAGTCCAAGAGTTTTGCGTCTTTGTCACTGCTTGCGCTTTTGCTCTGTGCGGTCTTCGTTCTCTGCTGGGCGGCATCCATTAGGATGGAAGTGGGCTGTGGGTGCGTAAATAAGAATTCTGTGGCTTTAGACGAAGCGAAGTACATTTTATCAGCCTGTTTGTTCATCGGCAATGTAGAGGCTGGAGTTTGCCAGATGTCATTAGCCATCTCGAGGATGGCCTTGGATTTTTGGGACGGATTTTTGGGACGGCTGAAGGTTTTTCAGCAGGCGATGTTGTTTCTGTGGCATGTCCGTGATGTGTACCTCCTGGGACTGAGCGACTCTTTTAAAAAGCTCTTGGAACTGTTTGTAGTCATCCGTCGGGGAAGAGTCACCCTGAAATACTGTGTCATCCGGTGAGGAGGATGACTGTTCGGTGGCGGAGTCTAAGTGTGCTGCTTGCTGTGAGAGGGCAGATTATCCTCCCTCTCTTGGTGACTAGAAGTCGAGGGCGCGTCGCCCGCGGGTGTTGGAGGAGCCATCCGAAGGGGCGGGATGTGCTGTGCTGGGGGCTGCGGGGACAGGGATCGCCTATGTCTCGGTGATCTAGATGTCAAGTAGTCTGCGCTATGGGAGCGCGGGCGCTCACAGCGATAGTAGGTGTAATGCCAACTGTGATGGTGATATGCGCGAGGGGAGTGCCCCGGGGAATACGTGCTTGCACTTCTGTAGTGTCGAGAATATACTGAAGGAGATCTTGGTGACCTTGATCACACTGTGTAGTGTGAGGGTGACCGAGAGCAGCGAGACTGATAATAATGTCGAGGTGTTAGGGATCGACGTGGTGATCTTATGTATCGTTCTCGGGAAGAGGTATAATATGCTACGTGATGACAGCTTGCTGAGTAATAAGAAGCTGGAGGAGAAGGTTCTGGAGAAAAGACCGCCATCTCAGGACTTGGTGATGGCGTGTGGACGTGCCTAGCCTTTCGCTGTGCCTTAGTAGGTATTGGAGAGGTACGCGAAGGAGGTGGAGCTGTGTCCCACGGGCTGGTCGGTGAGGAGGCAACGTCACCCGGTTCCAACCTCTCATGGTGCTCAGATGGTGCTAACAGCATCAGCATTGGTGATGTCGGTGCCGTTGTTGTCGCCGGTGCCGGTAGTGCCGTTGGTATCAGTGCCGAGGGGGTCGGCACCGTAGGCGGTTGTTGCGGTGCCATCGGCGCTGATCGTGTCGGTGATGAGACTATTGGCCTCACGGTGGCATGGGGCCTCAGTGCCATTGCCGGTTCTGGTTGCGGTGCCGTGAGCACTGTTGGTGCCGGGTCACAAAGTATGGCAGGGCTCGGAGCTGATGTGCTACGGCCCTTGCTTGGCTTGCTGCTAGCATGCCTGGGCGGCAGACTGGAGGTGCCTGGTCTATCACCTGCACTCACACTCCTGGAAGGTGCGGAGCTCCTCTTCTCCTGAGACTTGTGCACCACGGAGGTCTCGCTCGCTGAGTGGTCTCCAGTCGGCGGCTGCAATGTTCTAGTAAAAAGCAGCATTTTAAGCCGCATTTCTCTATTCCGCCTGGCCCGGGCGGTTAACTTAGAACAATGCGTGCACTTTTGGGGGATGTGACCCTCCCCAAGGCACTTGATACAGCGCGAATGGCCGTCTGATGCAGGCATGGCGTCTCGGCATGTCGCGCACTTTTTTAACCCGGGGGAACCGGGCATGATGGCAACCGGATTAAATTGTCTGTCTCAGTCCTTCTCATTTTTAAACTTCTCTCGGCAACGACAAACTGGAGAAAACTCAACATATATATATATATTTTTTTAAACGAGAACGATATGAACTACAACTATAACTAATGGGAGGGGGGCTAAACTGGGACGAATAAGAAGAAGTTACTCACCTTGTGCAGTAACAATGGTTCTTCGAGATGTGTCCCCGTGTGTGCCCCACTCTAGGTGTCGGGCTTGTCCCATGCCGCAGACTGGAGATTTTTCAGCAGTGGTCCGGCTGGACCATGCATGCACAGCAGGAGGCATGCGCCACTTGCGCCGACTCTGAGTGTGTGCAGCCCGGCTCCCGCCATTTCCTCCTAAGCGGAGAATATCTGGAAAACTGAAAAAAAGAGACTCTGAAGAGGGGAGGAGGGTGGGATGTGGAGCACCCACGAGGACATATCTCGAAGAACCATCGTTACTGCACAAGGACCACTCCTTCTTCGAGTGGTCCCCATGGGTGCTCCACTCTAGGTGACTTCAGAGCAGTAGTCTGGTCTATGGAGGGGGGTATCGGAGTTATGACCTCTGTGCCATGGACAAGACTGCCGAGGCTACTGCCGAGTCATGAATCGAAGCGTTGCTAGCATAGTGTTTCGCGAACATGTAATCGGATGACCATGTAGCCACTCTGCAGCTGTCTGGTGGGGAGACCCCTTTGATAAAGGCTGTCGAAGTTGCCATTGCTTTTGTTGAATGTGCTCTTGGGGGGAGGGAGGGGGGCTTATTGTGTAATGAGTAGCAACGTGAGATGCAGGAGGCAACAATTTTAGAAATACGTTGTGCTGAGAGGGGTTGGCCCATGGAGTGCTGGGCCGTGGATAATAGCAAACATTGTGATTTACGGAAAGTTCGTGTTCTATCCAAGTAGATCGCAAGGGCACGGCGAACACCCAAGGTATGCAGCTGAGAATCCTGTGGAGACGAGTGCGGTTCAGTGTGAAAGACTGGGAGTATGATGGGTTCGTTAGTGTGGAACTGTGAGTTCACCTCGGGAAGGAAGCTGGGGTGAGGACGCAGTACCAGCCCCTGGTTAGTGAAAAGTGTATATGGTGGTGTGGCCGAGAAAGCAGCGAGCTCCCCCACTCTCCGGGCAGAGGTGATAGCCAGCAGGAAGGTGACCTTCACGGTGAGTGTCAGCAGGTCGTATGTTGCCATCAGCTCGAAGGGGGGACTCATTAGGACCTGTAAGACTAGCTGCAAGTCCCACACGTCTGCAGGTTCCCTGTGTGAAGGATAAAAGTTTGCGAGTCCCTTAAAAAATCTTTTGGTCGTTGGATGGGAGAATAGTGAGTAACCCTGTATGAGGGGTCGAAGAGCTGAGATTGCTGCAATGAGGACTTTGATCGAAAGAAGCGATAAACCTGATCTTTGTAATTGCAGGGCATAATCAAGGATGTGCTGGAGAGGAAGGGAATCGGGATCTAGGTTATTGGCATGGCACCAGGATTGGAAACAGTGCCAATTATACAGGTAAGTGCAGCGTGTTGAGTCCCTTCTACTATGCATCAGTACATGTTTGACCTCCTGGGAGCATGCTATTTCTGTGTATCAGATAGGAGCCATGCCGTGAGAAGTAGGTTGTGGACCTGTGGATGTACAATTCTCCCTTGTTGTTGTGTCAGAAGATTGTGTTGGTCCGGTAAATGGCATGGAGGACACATGGACATCTGAAGGAGGAGTGGGAGCCATGTTTGGTGGGGCCAGAAGGGAGCTATAAGAATGACCTTGGTGTTGTCCCTGGCTATTTCTCCAAGACTTTGGGAATCAGAGGAATTGGAGGAAATGCAAAGAGCAGTTGCTGGTTCCAGTCTATCAGGAAGGCATCACCTAGAGAGTTCGGTCCGATGCCTGCTCTTGAACAGTAAAAGGGGCACTTCGCGTTGTGATATGTTGCAAATAAGTCTATGGTGGGATGTCCCCATCTCTGGAAGATTTGTTCTGTTATCTGTGGGTTCAATTGCCATTCATGTTGGTGGATAAGGTGCCTGCTGAGAGTATCGGCAATGACATTGTCCTTGCCTGGTAGGTACATTGCAGTGATGGAAATATTGTGTCAGATGCTCCAGTTCCATAAGCGTGTCGCCTCTGCACAAAGGGATCGTGAACGAACACCGCCCTGGCGGTTGATATAGTATACTGTCGTCATGTTGTCCAAGAGGACTTGAATAGCGTGGCCTTGAATGTTGGATAGGAAAGCTTTGCAGGCGTTGAATACTGCTCTCAACTCGAAGAAAATTGATGTGTTGGAGGAACTTGTGAGCGGACCAACGTCCTTAAACTTGAGAGTCCCCGAGGTGGGCTCCCCAGCCCAGTAAGGATGCATCTGTTGTTATTTGTATGATGGGCTGTGGGCGCAGGAAGGGGATGCCGGTAAGCATATCTGTGGTAGTGTTCTACCATTTTAGGGATTGCCGTACCATGGGAGGGACGGAAACTGGTTTGTGAAGGTTGTGATTGCCCGGGCGGTAGATGGAAGTCAACCAATGTTGAAAACATCTGAGATGCAATCTTGCATGTTGTACTACATATGTGGTGGCAGCCATATGGCCTAGGAGCCTCAAGCAGGTAAGTACCGAGGTTTGGGGACTCAAGGAGAGTATTTGCACAAGTTCTTGGATTACTCGGAATCTGGAGAGGGGCAGGTAAGCTCTGGCTGTGGTGGAATCTAGTCGAGCCCCAATGAACTCGAGAGATTGCTGTGGAGTCGTGGACAACTTTGCAAAATTGATCACAAGACCGAGAGTGTGGAATAGATCCTGTGTGATGTTGATGGCCTGTGATGCCTCTTCCAGAGTAGGAGCCTTGATTAGGCAGTCATCCAGATAGGGAAAAATTATGATGCCGAGGTGGCGAAGGTACGCTGCGATTACCGCTAGTGTTTTTGAGAAAACTCGTGGCGCTGACGAAAGTCCGAAGAGAAGAACTCTGTATTGGAAATACTCCTCACTTATCAGGAATCTTAGAAAATGTCTGTGGGCCTGATGTACGGTCACATGAAAGTATGCGTCCTGTAAGGCGAGGGACGCGAACCAATCCCCTGTGTTGAGTGCTGGTATGATGAAAGCCAGTGTTACCATCTTGAACCATTGTTTTCGTAGTTATCGATTGAGTCCTCGAAGATCTAATATTGGTCTCCACCCTCCCGATTTCTTCTCTGTAAGAAAATAACAGGAATAGAATCCTTTGCCCTGGAATTTCTTGGGCACCTTCTCTATGGCCCCGATCTCGAGGAGATGTAGGACCTCTGCCTTTAAGAAAGGCTCGTGAGATGGGTCCCTGAAAAAGGATGAGGAGTGGGGAGAGGGAGGGAGTAATGAGGTGAAGGGGATTGCGTAGCTTGATGTAATTAGCTTGTGAACCCATCTGTCGGTGGTGATGGCAAACCAACGATGGCGGTACGGTCTCAATCGATGATGGAATATTTTGTTTGGTTCCTGTGGATGGTATTCCAAGGGGATATTTTGCAGACCCTCAACGAAACCATCAAACAGGCTGCCGGTTGTTTTGCTAATCTGGCGCCTTGTTATTTTGAGGTCGTCGCTTCTGTTGTTGCTGCCCAGGCCATTGCTGGTCGTATTGCCTAAATCAAGCAGTTGCGTATGAGAAGGGTCGTTGACGGTAGTAAGGTGTATATCGCTGGCGGTGATACTGCAGGGTATACGTGCCGAGCGTCCTGAGGGTGGTTCTTGAGTCCTTGCCGCGGTGAAGCAGCTGGTCTGTCTTTTCGGCAAATAGGGCTTGCCTATCGAAGGGCAAGTCCTCCACTTTGGACTGTAGATCTTTTGGCACAGCCGCCAGCTGTAGCCAGGACTCCCTTCGCATAACTACCAATGTGGCAGTTGTTCGCGCTGCTGTGTCGGCGACATCCAGGGCTATCCGTAAAGCTGTCCTTGAGGCGGTATAGCCTTCCTGTACCACCGACTTTAAGATCTCACGTTTAGCACCAGAGAGATCTTCAAGCAAAGGAATCAGTCTAGTATAGTTATCAAAACTATGATTTGAGAGGTGGGCAGCATAGTTTGCCATCCTCAACATTAGGGTGGCCGATGAGTAGCCCTTTCTCCCGAATAGGTCCAGGCACTTGCCTTCCTTGTCCCCTGGAGTGGTTTTATGTTGGGGAGCTTTTGTCCTTTGCTGCACCGCGTCCATCACCAAAGAATTGGGTTGCGGGTGGGTAAATAAAAATTCACTACCCTTAGCGGGGACGAAGTACTTTTTGTCTGCCTTTTTGCTTGTTGGAAGAGCGAAGGCTGGTGTCTGCCATACTTCGTCAGCTATCTCCAGTATTGTGTCGTCCAGAGGTACGGCAATTCTCGACTTCTGAGATGGTTCATAGAATCATAGAGCTGGAAGAGACCATAGAAGGTCATCAAGTCCAGCCCCCTGCCTAAGGAAGGACCAATCCCAATTAAATCAACCCAGCCAGGGCTTTGTCAAGCCAGGACTTAAACACTTCTAGGGATGGAGACTCCACTACTTCCCTAGGGAACCCATTCCAGTGCTTCACCACCCTCCTAGTTTTTCCTAATATCCAACCTGGACCTCTCTCACCGCAACTTGAGACCATTGCTCCTTGTTCTGCCATCCATCACTACTGTGAACAGCCTTTCTCCAGCCTCTTTGGACCCTCCCTTCAGGAAGTTGAAGGCTGCTATCAAATCCCCCCTCACTCTTCTCTTCTGCAGACTAAATAGACCCAACTCCCTCAGCCTCTCCTCGTAGGTCATATGCTCCAGCCCCCTAATCATTTTGGTTGCCCTCCGCTTGACCCTCTCCAATGCATCAACATCCTTCCTGTAATTGGGGGCCCAGAACTGGACACAATACTCCAGATGTGGCCTCACCAGAGCCGAGTAAAGAGGAATAATCACATCTCTGGATCAACTGGCAATGCTCCTCTTAATGCAACCTAGTATGCCATTAGCCTTCTTGGCTACAAGGGCACACTGCTGACTCATGTCCAGCTTCTCATCCACTGTAACCCCCAGGTCCTTTTCTACAGAACTGCTACTTAGCCAGTTGGTCCCCAGCCTGTAACAATGTACATTTTTAAGGGGCTTATGTTGGTTTTGCTACACTTGTGTTAACTGTATTTCCTGCGATTCTGCCAGATGCTTGAAGAGGTCTTAGAATTGGCATGAGTCATCAGTGGGTGAACTGTCAGCTGGGAACACAGCCTCATCAGGGGATGAGGGGGACTGGTCAGTTGGGGATTCCCCTTGTGGTTGGTCTGGCTCTGTCGCTTGCACTGTGCCTGGGTCAGACTGAGGTGTTAGGGGGTACATCTCCAGTTGGAGTAGGTGGTCCTGTAAGGATTGATGCTGCTGGTGGGCTGATGGTGTCACGGTGAACATGTGTATGGTGATAGTCAGGTGATCTTGAACGTGAATGTCGCGCTGGATAAGGGCAGTGGTAATCATAACAATGGCGGTGTGTATGGTAGCCTTTGCCCTGTGAATATGTTGGGGAATATCACCTTCTTATAGAATAATAATACTGGGAGTAAGATGAGCGGGCAAGTGATCTTGAACGGAACCTGCTCCTTCACCATCTTGGGGATAATGGAGATCTGTGCCGGTGGTAACGGTGGAGGGATGGAGAATAATGCTGTGAGTGACGGCGATGATGTGGAGTGGAGCTGTCGTGTATCCGAGTGTGTGAACGCACTGAACATGGTGAAGCGTGAGAAGAAGGTCCAGGAGAAAATGGCACTGATTCCGGACTAGGAGAAGGGGTAATGATTCTCCTAGATTTATGCAATGCCTTGGATGGTGCCAGAGAAGGGTGATGATGTGACGACAGCTCTGGCTGTTGATGCGGTGCTAGTATCGGTGATGTCAGTGCCGACGGAGTCACTCTGACGCTTGGTGTCGGTGCGTTCGGTGCTGGGACACACGGTGCGCTCGGTGCCGGTGGTGCTCTCAGCTCAGTGTGGTTCTTCAGTGCCAAGGTAGCTACTGGTGATGGCTTCGATGTCGTTGCCGCGGACGTCCTTGGTGCTGGCAAGGTTGTGCTTCTGGAGCTACTGCCGGTGCCGACTCCGCTCTGGGAGCCGACATCGGTATCTGCACCTGACACGGGCTTGGCGCTGAAGTGCTGCGGGCAGCTTTGTGCTTGTCAGCATGATACGCTAGGCCCATTCCGGAGGTGCCAGCTTCTCCGTAGCCTTAGCCTGCTTTGAAATAGAATGGCGGGAGGGCAAAGATCGCCTCTCAATTGGACTTAGAGTGGACCTCTTATGTGCTGCCGCTGTGTCCGGAGGCCCCGAGTTGTCAGAGCCAGATGGTTGCAGGGCCCTATTAAAGAAGAGCATTTTGAGCTGCATTTCGCGGTTTCTCCTGGCTCGCGCTGTAAGTTTGGCACAATGTTGGCATTTCTGGGGGCTATGACCCTCTCCCAAACATTTGATACACCTGGAGTGTCCATCCGAGGCAGGCATTGTGTCATGGCAAGCTGCATATTTCTTGAAGCCAGTGGATCCCGGCATGTTGTGAAGAAAATTTTTTTTTAAACGTGAACTATGAAACAACTAAGACTAAGAACAAGAACTATAACAACTAGAACTACTAACTAAATGTCTTTACAAATTTTTCTCTCAGAACTACAGGACAGCGGTTAGACTCTGTCTGCAGCCATAGACGGTTAGGAGGAACTGGCAGGAGCCGGGCTGCGCACTCTCAGAGTCGGCGCGAGCGGTGCGTACCTCCTGCTGCACATGTGCGGTCCGGTTGGACCATTGCTGAAAAATCTCCGGTCTGCGGCATGGGACAAGCCCAACACCTAGAGTGGAGCACCCACGGGGACCACTCGAAGAAGAATTAATTTTCTATTTTCTATTTTTTTTCTATTTTTTCCTCAGAATGGAGGAGGAGTTCGACCAGATTTCCTCTGCAGCCGTGGACAGTTAAGAGAAACTGGTGGGGCTGGACCGCGCTCTGCAAAAGGGCGCGAACGGCGCGAGACGGCGAGTGCACGTGTACGGTCCGGCGGGGCTTCTGCTAGCAAAAAATCTCCGAACTGTGGCGCTGAGACGAGCCCGAAACCATCTTCAGTGGAGCACACATGGGGACACTACTTGACGAAGAACTGATTCTTTTAAACCCCAACCTGATTTTTTTTTCTCTTTTCCAGTTTTCAGTTTCCCAGCAAAAAACAAACTTTCCAGGATAGCAAGCAACGATCAGGAAAATATTCAGAGCTGTAAACCCATTTTTTTCACACCCCCTCCAAAAAACAAACAAACAAACAAACAAACAAACAAAAAACAAACCCAACAACAACAAAAGCTAGTTGTGACAGAATTCCCAACCAGTCACAGCATGGCCTGCGGAGGAGGGGATATGGAATGTAACCTAGAACCCCTTGTTCCCTCAGAACCGAGGGAGAAGTAACTGACTTGTGGGACTTAAACCACAAATGTGTAGATACATCTCATTCATCTCTGTATTAATCATTTTCTCGTTGAAATTTTTATTTTAACTTTGTGTCAAGTCCTTTTAGCATTGTCATAAATCTGTAGCTTTGTTGTATTAAGTCCTTTTATATAGAAACTCCGTATACTTTCATATAGAACATAGAAACTTTGTATTAAGTCTTTTTACATAGAAACCTTGTATCTTGTAGACTTTGTACCCCTTTTTGCTTAATTGATTGTCCTGTGGAGAGAGGTGTGAATGGATAAGGCATGGGAGACAAGCATGTCTGGGCACTCTGTGAAGGTTGGAGAGGGGTGGAAGCCAGATCCAATAACAATGAGAAGAACAATGGGACCTGTGAAGTGGGCTCATTGAAAGAAGACTGGACCTATGGACGCCTTGGGAGTCTGCAGCAAGTGCCTGCTTTTGGAAGCTCCCTCTTTGAAAGTGAATGTGGCAGCGTTGAGACACCCCCCAGAAGAAGGTGCCACAGATGTCTAACTGCATATGCATGTGATGACTAGCTGGTGGAGATCTGCAGGAGAGGGAAGACACTATAAATCTAAGGTATCTCGCAGAGGGACCCTGGGTTTTTGTCCCGTCAACACGGGAGCACTGATCCGGATGGGCAGAAGCCCGGCTCCATTCCTCCTCCACCTAACTCATTTGGCCAGTGCAGTTAGGAGGAGCAATGATTGGTAACGACAAAAAGATGGGGTGTGCTTGTGTGTGTGTGTTATAGTTTATGACTGTCCCGCACTCCGGGGGACGATACTCCTCCCCCAGGAGTCCTAGTCTATGCTGTGCACCCTGACTTCCCCATACTCGCCACCAGTCCTTTCGCCACCAGTGCTTTTAGCTCGTCAAGGTCCCTCGAATGCCGAGAGGGAAGGGAGACCTGGGCCCTCCCTCACTCCAGGTCTCAGCCCGGGACCCTGAGAACAGGTATTCCGGTAACCTGTTCGGCCAGTGGGGCCGTACCGCAACTCACCGGCCCGCGGCTTCTCTCTGTCCCGTCCCGGGCTGCTTCCTTCCCTCTTGGTGGGCGGTCTCGCCTCCCCCCGGACTCTGCTCCCCTCGTCAGTCGCGTTGTCTGGTTGTCCTCCCGCTCTCGCCAGCCCCTCTGGGATCCCATCTGCCTCTTTTCAAAGCCAGCGCCCTCTTCCTGAGACACCGGCGTATGCGCTGTTCCGTTGCCCGGCGCATCGGTCCAGGGAATCCCCGTGCACGCACGCGCCGCAGCTGCCAAGCACTCCCGGCACAGCCACTTGCGTCCCGCAGCGCTGGGGCCAAGTGCCACTTCAGTGCGGTGTGCGGGGCTTGCCCCGTCAGCCTCCATCACCCCATCACAGTGTGTGATATATCATATGCATATGATAAGTGTTGATTGATATATGTGCTACTGTAGGGGCTGGGGGGCGATCACCCCCTCCCGGAAGGGGAGGGGGGCTCAGCGAACCCCTTCGTCCCTGTAGGGGACTTGGGGTGCGATCACCCCCTCCCGGGAGGGGAGGGGGGCTCAGCGAACCCCTTCGTCCGCCCTTTCCCTCTCTCTCCCGTGTGCTGCCACCCGCCGGATTCGACTCCTCTGGGGAAATGGGGGAGGGGGACCCGGTCCCACCCTCTCCCCGGGTCCCAGCCCGGGGCCCTAAGCGCCGGGGCTCACTCGCGCCCCAACGCGGTAGACGGGGGTAATTCCCTCCGAGACCCGTCTACCCAGGGGCGCCAAAAGGGCCCTGCCCCGGGCTGCTTCCTCCCCTCTCGGAGGGCCCCTTCAGGCCGCTCTCCTGCTCCCCGGAACCTACCCTGGTTCAGCCGTCCGGGTCGGGGGCTGCTTGGGCGACAGCTCACGGGTCCGGTCCTTCTGGCAGGCCCAGTCCTTGCCCGGTCGCTCTCCCCAGGTCCGACCGGGTCGGGTCCCGTCCACTTCGGCGCTGGGGCTGGCCGGCCGTCTGCTGCGCTGGCCCCCTCGCGGCTCCCGGGGCCGAGGCCGGACCATCCGCCGGCCTCGGTCCTGCCCTGGGTCCATCCTGGGCTCAGGGCTCTTCTCCCTCCTTCCAAGGAGGCTGCCCCCTTCTCTCTCAGATGGCGGGCCTTTTTAAAATGGCCCGCCACGCCGGACGTCGCTTGGGGCCCTCCCCCTTCTGGCGGCGTGCCGGCGTTCTCCGCAGCCGTCCGGCTGCCGGCCTCCTGCTGCGCCCTGCCACGCGCTACCCTGGGGGCGGGGTCAGTGGCAACCGGGCGGCGTAGGCACGGCGGTTGAATCCGGCCCCGCCGCCCTGTCTCCCCCACGCCACGTCCGGGGTTGGGGACCCCTCAGGCGTCTTCACCCCCCCCCCACCCCCTGGGGGTCTGGGTGGTTCCCCGTGCGGGCCGCTGGCGGCCCGTCACAGCTACCAATAAATGTGGCGTCTTGCCTTTTCCCCCTGAAAAGATCCCAGGCAGTACTTTTAAGTACAACAAATGGTCCTGCAGCACCAGAGGGTATGTCTACACTAGCCCCCTAGTTTGAACTAGGGAGGCTAATATAGGCATTCGAACTTGCAAATGAAGCCCGGGATTTAAATATCCCGGGCTTTATTTGCATGTTCCTGTCCGGTCGCCATTTTTAAATCCCACTAGTCCGAATTAACTGCCCGCGGCTACACGCGGCAGTCAAACGGCAATTCGAACTAAGTCCTTAGTTCGAATTAACTGTTACTCCTTGTGGAATGAAGTGTAACAGTTAATTCGAACTAAGGACTTAGTTCGAATTGCCGTTTGACTGCCGCGTGTAGCTGCGGGCAGTTAGTTCGGACTAGTGGGATTTAAAAATGGCGACCGGACAGGAACATGCAAATAAAGCCCGGGATATTTAAATCCCGGGCTTCATTTGCAAGTTTGAATGCCTACATTAGCCTCCCTAGTTCGAACTAGGGGGCTAGTGTAGACATACCCTTAGAGACTTACAAAAAATGGGACCTCAGGGAAGGATCTGGATGGAATGAGAACGCCACCTGGGAAAAGGTGCCTCTGGCCAGTGGCTAAGGCTTTTACTGCGGGAGTGAAGGGGGACTAGCTGAAGTTTTCCCTAAGCACTGTTGAGTTATCCCACAAGAGCTTTGGCCCAGATCCTCAACACCAGTTGAAGTCATTGGGAAGTAGGGGTATGTCTACACTGCCACCCTAGTTTGAACTAGGGTGGCTAATGTAGGCATTCAAACTTGCAAATGAAGCCTGGGATTTAAATATCCCGGGCTTTATTTGCATGTTCCCGGGCGCCACCATTTTTAAATGCCCCGTAGTTCGAACTCCCTGCCCGCGGCTACATGCGGCACGCACTAGGTAGTTTGAATTAAAGCTCCTAATTCGAACTACCGTTACTCCCAATGAGGACAGCTGGCCCTCGTCACCCACAGATTGTGGCATCACCACCCCTCACCAGCACTCAACACTGCCTGGAGTGTGCCACGCAGCACCCCCGCCTCCCCAGGCAGCCCTAAGAGCCTCCCAGTGGCCAAAGCACACTGTGCAGTGCCCCGGTGGCCATTTCAAGTGCTAGGGGCTCCTGGCCACTGCAGCTACTACTTTTTGAAGCACTGGGCCCTCGGGCAGCTGCCCCCTTTGCCAGAGATGCACAATAAAAATGACCAAATGGATGGATCACAAACTAGAGGAGCAAAGGAACTGGGCGGGTTTAATTTGGAAAAGAGGCAATTCAGGGGGGATGTGATCGCCATCTTCAACTATGTGAAAGGCTTCCACAAAATAGATGGAGAAAAGTTGCTCTCTGGCTGGACAAGGGGCAGCATAGATGAGTGAAATTAAATCTTGGGAAAATCTTACCAACTGGAAGAGCCGGAGGACAAGGGAGCAGACTGCCCAGGGAGGTTCTGGATGCTCCTTCATGGGGGGGGGAGGGGTTCAAAAGGAGGCTTGATAACCAGCTGCCTTGGGTTGTTAAATACAACAAATCCTGCTTCTCGGCAAGGGGTTGGAGTAGATGACGCTTCGGGGTCTCTTCTCACCTCATGTCCTATGAACCTCAGATGGGGACATTTCCACCCCTAAGCAAGCTGCGTTCATAATGTTCCACTGAAGGGTATGTCTATACTACCAAGTTTTGTTGCCCCAAGTGGCCTTTTGGTGTCAGAACTGTGAGCGTTCACACTGCAATATGACTTTTGTCTGGATGACTAGTTTCGGTGACAAAAAACTTCCATTCCTACTAGAGACTCCCCCTCCTCCCAACGCTTCCCTTTATTGTCCACAAAGAGCTAGTGTAGACTCTGTTGTTTGTTTTGTTAACTATCCCACAGTGCCTGCCCTGGTGGCTGTGCTCAATGTTTTGATCTCTGCTGCCCTGCAGGCATGCGCCCCTCCTGTTTCAAAGGGCCAGGTAGTATCTGACAGCGGAGAGAGCTGCTCCCTTCTGGAAACAAACAAAGAGCAAGCCATTGGAATTCTCCTCTGCTGCCCTGCACTAGGAGCACAGCAGCAGGCTGACTACTGCTGGGGGCGGGGAGGGGGAGGAAGAGCGATTGCTGTGCCGCTTTGACACTCCTCAGCACAAAGAGCTCACAGAGCTCCTCCTGATGTAGCTCCCAGCAGCTGAGGAGGTGGCGGGAGACCTGGGAGGGATCCATACCCACAGTGCATTGCTCACACTGTCCATGAGGGTGCCCCCAGTGTGGGCATGACCTGTCGACAGAGGGAGCAAGCGTGAACACCCTGTGTGTGTCTGGACTACAGGGTTTTGTCGACAAAAGGGGACTTCTGTCGACAAAACCATACCTGCGTCTACGCTGCCGCTGAGTTCTGTCGACATAACGTCGACAGAACTCGGCAATTTTGTCGACGCCGGTAAACCTCATTCTACGAGGAATAAAGCCTTTGTTGACAGAGTTCTGTCGACAGAAGCTAAGTGTGGACGCAGGGGAGAATTTATGTCAACAGTAAAGGCCTCCAGGAAGAAGCCCTGGTGGACACTCCTGCCACCGCTTTCAACTCTATTGTTCCTGCCTGTAGCCATCTTTAAAAGGCACAGGCACCCAGGATCGGCACTCTGGCAGCAAGCCAGCTCCAGACAGGACCCTGACTGCGGAGCTCTTTCCAATAAGGCAAGTCGGAGCCATGTCACAGGGACAAGCCCCCCAAGACTCCCCTGGCCCTTCCAGGGACACATCCCCCCAGGAAGCCAGGGGCACAAAATGCCGGGCACCCTCCTGGTCAGGGCCCGCGATCAAAGTCCTCCTGGATCTGTGGGCTGAGGAAGACGCTCTTCAGCTCCCACAGTCCAGGCACAGGAACACGGACATATATGCCAGAATGGCTGACGGCCTGGCCAGGAAAGGCCACCACCCCGCACGGCACCGCACGGCCAAGGTGAAGGAGCTGAGGCAGGGGTACGTCAGGGCCCGGGAGCAAAGGGCACACTCCTGTGCCTACTACGAGGGCCTGGACAGGATCCTGGGGGCAGGGGAATCCTTGCCTCCTGAGTGGCTTGTGGAGTCTGGCGTGGACACCCCTGTGCAGCAGCGGCCGCAACTCCAGCCAGACGACCCGGAGCTCCAAGAGGAGGAGGACGAGGAGGAGGGGGACAGCACCCGGAGCACCCGGGAACCAGATGCCCAGACGCAGGAGGCCTCCCAGGCAACTTCGGACACCGGGGAGGGAACATCAGGTGAGTGCTGTGAGGATCCAACACACACAGGGCAGGGCAGGCAGGAGCTAAGTGGATGGTGCAGTGCTGTGACATGTCATGCTGATCACAGCCTGGGGGGGGAGGGGGGACACACTCATGGCCGCTCTCAGGGAGGGCTGTCCTACCCCTGCACCCGCACGACTGCTAGGCACCACCTGCTCCTGGCAGGCAGTGATGCCAAGTGCAGGCATGGGTTGGGGACGCTGGGATTGCCTCACAGCTGCAGGCCTCTCAGCACTCTGCAGGAACCCCAACCGTGGCCTGACACTTGTCTGCGCTGCTCAGCCATGGGGTGTGTGTGTGGGGGGGGGGCCAGGGTGGTGGCCTGCACACCTTCTGGGCTCCAGGGAGGCTGTGGCTGCTGGCCAGGCCACACCATGCCTTACTGAGACCCACATGAGCATCCTCTGACCCTAGGACAGGCACTGCCTGCTGAGAAGAAGGAGGGCATGCCCTCCCAGGGAAAGTGTGAGCATGCGTGACTGAGGACTTTTCCCTCTTGTCCTCCACAGCCGGACCACCTGACCAGGAGGGGGGGCGCCACACCTGCCCCACCGCCCAGACGGCCGCAGGGAACCCGTCGGCACTGGCGCACCTATTAGGTCTGGTGCGCCAGCACATCTCGGTCCTGCAATGGATGCAGGACTCAATGGACAGGAGGATGGAGGCAGAGGCCGAGTGGCGCAGGTGCTTGCTGCAGGAATTTGCCCAGCAGCGCACTGATATTTGCACTGCGATCCAGGAGGCCATGGCCTTCCCCGGTCCTTTACCTGGTCCTGCTCCTCCTGCTCAGCCTGCCCCCCCACCCTCAGCCCCTGCCCCCCCGAGCCCCTGCCCTCCCTCAACCTCTGCCCCCCCCAACCCCTGCCATCCCAGACCCAGGTACAGCCCCACCTCCTGCCCAGCTCCCTACTGTCCCACCCTGCACGAGCAGCCGGGTGAGAGAAGGCCTCCGCAGCCAAACTGCCAGGGGCTCTTCCTCCAGGCAGCCCCCTCAGCCCTGAGCCTCCCTCCCCCCTTCCAGGTTGACATTCCCCCTTCCCACCTGGGAGAGTCACTGAGGGAAACACTTTATTTTGTTTACAAAGAGTTTATTTTCTCTGAACAAAAGAGTTTTTTATTTTCTCTGAACATAAGAGTTTTATATTTTAGTTTTTCAAAAAAGCAGCAGTGCAATAAACTGTACAAATGTTTTCACCAACACCTGTCTCTGTTGTCAGTGTGTGATGAATGAGTCCAATGTGTGAATGTGGGGCTGGGAGTGGTTTTGGGGAGGAAGGCACTGGGGGCATCGGGCAATCCCACATTTGGAAGGCCCTGGGGAACATCATTGGCCTCCATGGGAGAATTGCTCCCTCAGGGCTTCTCGAATGCGCAAGCCCAGCTGGCCGGGGCTGCTCAAAGTGTCCCCCCTCCACGTCATCCCGTGTCCCCCCCCACAGGGAGGAAGGCCTCCCCTTTTCTCTCCACCAGGTTGTGCAGCACACAGCATGCTGCAACTACATCGGGGATGTTGTGTTCCCCCACGTCCAGCCAAGTGAGCAGGCATCTAAACCTGCCCTTCAGGGGGCCAAAGGCGCACTCCACCTGGAAGTGAGCCCGATTCAGGTGGGAGTTAAAGAGTTCCCTGCTCACATCCAGGTGGCCGGTGTAGGGCTTCATGAGCCAGGGCATAAGGGGGTAGGCCACGTTGGCCAGGATGCATGTAGGCATCTGCACGTCCCCGACTGCATAGTTCCTCTCCGGGAAGAATGCCCCAGCCTGCAGCCTGTGGTACACGTAGGAGATCCGGAATACGCGGGCATTGTGTGCCCAGCCTGACCACCCGACACAAATGTCTGTGAATTGTCCCTGGTGGTCGACCAGGGCCTGCAGCACCATGGAAAAGTATCCCTTTCTATTAATATACTGTGCTGCTCGATGGGGTGGTGCACGGATTGGAATGTGTGTCCCGTCAAGTGCTCCACCGCAGTTTGGAAAACCCAGCCCCGCAAATCTGGCCAAGATCGCTTTGTAGATCCGCGTAATGCAGTCTAGATGCTCTTTGTCGACAGAAGCTCTGTCGACAGATTCTGTCGACAAAACTTCTGTCGACAAAAGCCTGTAGTCTAGACATACCCCCTCTGATTTTTGTTGTGTTGACTTTTGGGTGTGGACATAAGTTTTGTCAACAAAATTTGGTAGTGTAGCCAGACCCTGAGTTCTGGACAGCTCGGCTGTGCATGCTCAAAACCCCTCCAGCCCCAGCACAGTGACAGGAGGGTAGGGAATAAAAGCTGCTTTTTCTGCTGACAGAATAATGGTGCTGCCTCCTCTTTATGACTGTCCCTACCCCTGGAGTGCACGTGCAGGGGGATTTGTCCAGGGGAACACAGCCCTTGAAATACAAAGAGAAGGACAACCCTCTGCCCCTGGAAGGCAAATGACAACTCCCACACCTTGCTGCTCCCGCTGCCCCTCCCCCAGCAAGGGAAGCCAGGGCAATGTGTAGATCTTCCTGTATAAGGGGCTTGTTGAAAAGACAAGCCAGCCCAGCCCACCCTGGGCAAACACTGGGGAGCTGAGCAGCAGGAGGAGGGGATGTTTGGGAATGCATGTGACCCAGGCTGTGCGGAAGCCGATCTTAGCTGGGTGTGACAGATTATTTTAGCTGGGCTCAGCAGAGCTCTCCCCTCCACTGACCCCTCTTTTGTAGAGCTAATGCTGCTCTCCTTGTCCAGTACAAAGACACCTCTCTGCTCAAATTTTGGCCATGCTCCGAGAGATGGATAACCCTGGGGCCTGGCAGCTCTCGCACTCATGAGACTGAGCCACATCCCCCAGCATGATGCAGCCTTCAGCTGTGGCCTTGGTGTAAAGGGGAGAATTGGGCAGCTGCTCCCCTGAACCCTGCAGTCAATAAGGGGCCAGAATCCCAGGCACTTGTGAAGGTGTCAGCTTAACTCCGCTCCCCAGCCAGTGCCTGGATGACTAGCCTCTGCTGGGAACGGCTTTCAATGTGCCTGCTTTGATGCATGCCAGCCATGTTCAAGCACATCAGGACCACGCCAGAATCCTTCCTGACAGCCGTGTGTTTCCTGGACCTGCAGAAACCTGGCGTCAGTGTGAATGCGCCAGTCACTCACTGGATGAACTGAACTCTCAGCATGGGGGGGAGGGGAGTTCCTCCCCACCTCTCTGGGCGTTGGGGTGTGCAACTCGGGTGGGGCAATGAGGGGATAGAGTCCAACTTGACCCAAAGAGGCCATGTGTCACCAAGCTGTGGGGGAGTCACTAGACCCTACAGCCTCCCCTCTCCCCTTAGCAGTCAGATGTGACTTTCAGCCAGCAGCTAGAACAAAAGTTGACAGGGATGCAGCTTAGAACACACTTGTCAGCACATAAACCAGAAGCAGTCCATACAATCCATCTTTGGGAGAGGGTCCCCCCATGTGGATAAATCCCTGTAATATTATCACTATCATATAACTTTGTATTAAGATATATCTTTGTTAAGTGTTCTTATAGAATCTCTGTAACATTTCTCCTATAACTTTGTATTAAGAGAAACTTTCCTTTTTATATATATAGATCCTGTAAGAGAAAATGTCTTTTGAGCTCTCCCCTTTCCTTGATTGTCCTGTTGAAATGAATGAGGTGTGAATGGAGAATGAAAGGGGAGCACCTCCAGCAGCAGTTGCAAGGGTGGAGAAGGTCTGGGAGCCAGATCCAAGACAATACCTGTAAAGTGAGCTCATTAAGAAGACTGGACATACAGACGCCTGGGAGTCAAGCAGCAAGTGCCTGCCCTTGGAAGAACTCTCTTTGAAGCAGCATTAAGAAAGGCAAGGTGATGACTATTGGCTGCATGAGAGGGTTTTCATCTTGTCAACATGGGAGCATCGATCTGGATCAGCAATGAGGTTTACCAGCTAATTCAAGTTAGGGCTTTAAATCGGACTCCCGTTTCACTGCCGTGTGTAGACGCGGGCAGTTACTCCGGGCTAACGAATTTCTAAAACGGCGACCGGCCGGGAACATGCAAATCAAGCATGGGATATTTAAATCCCGGGCTTGATTTGCAACTTCGGTATGCTTCATTTGCCTCCCTACTTCGAAGTAGAGGGCAAGTGTAGACATACCCTGAGAGAGTGCATGAGTGTAATGTATCATATGCATATGATAAGTATTGATTGATCTATGTATGTTCAATAAATGTAGCGTGTTGCCTTATCTCCCTGAAAAAGATCCCAGGTGCTTCTTTTAAGTACAACACCCAGAGCTAGGGCCTGGCTTTTGTCCTGCACTTCAGCCAGCCCACACTGACCCACTCCCAGTTGCCTGGTCCCAGCCCCGCACCCTGGCTCCTCTTCTGGCTTTTGGCCTGTTTCCCGGGCAAAAGGGAACAGCTGGTCGCACCCCCTCCTGGGCTCAAGTTACCAAGGGCATTGGCTATTGAGTATGTGTGACAGGCTATCACACCCAAAATTCCTATCCCCATCTAGACATTGCTGCAGTGCCCAAGGAAACTGAGGCACACACACACGAGGTTACTATAGGACAGTAGAACTCATATGCAACATAACAAGGTGAATAAAATCTCCAGTTCATCGATGCTCCATGGGAGCTGCCTTGTGCCCTCAATGAAGCCTCATCTGTTTATATCTATGGGACAAGCAGGTTGAGTCAGGTCACTTGATCACAGAGGCTGGGGGTGAGGGGGAGCCAGGACTCAACAGGGCCTAATGGAAGATGAAGTGGGAAGCCATGGTGGATTAGCCACTGGGCTGATAGGGCCTGTACCTAGGGGTCCCAGCCAACCGGGGGGGCCCAGAAAAAATCCACCATCTGATGGTAGAAGCTTGGAGTCCCAGCCACTGGGCAGGTGGGGGAAACCTCAGTGCTCTGATCCCACTCACCAGCAGCAGGGTGAGACAGGGGAAGCTCACAGTGCCCTCCCCCATGGGGCAGCAGGGGAAGTCTCAGCACCCAAAGCCCTGCTGTGACCCTAGGATTAGAGAAACTTATGCTCCCTGCTATGGCCCTGGGGCTGTGGCAGGCACAGAGCTCCTTCCATCTTCAGATGACCATCTCCAGTTACTCAAAGACTCGGTCAAAATAACGCCTGGCATTTGTCTGGAGGTGGAGTGCCTTGCAAACTGGTCCGACACCACACGGGCTGGGCAGAGTTTGGAGTCGCTGGATCAACAGGTTCCCATGCTGTAGCCTTCTTAAATTAGGAGCAATCCCAAAAATCCAGGGGCCTGATGGGGTTACTCTCTTGAATAATGGCAAGCCAAAAAGGGGGCTGAGGAAAACTTCTTGGGGCCAATGTGTTGTTGGTCAAAAGCTTCTCAGATCCCTCCCCTGGTCTGCTAGAGAGATTATATTCATTTTCAAATTTCTGTAAACCCCTGGGGCTCTGAGAGACTGTCCTAAAACCAGGTGGACTACTGAATGGGCCACTTCACACCTCTGCCTGGATGAAACAGAGCCCATCCCCCCACTACACTAATTCTCCCTTCCAGATGTCCTCCTCACAGCCCTTTGGCTACCACCTCTATTCTAGCAGTGTTGCCTGATGGAGAGAGGATCAGCCCAACCCAGGGGCACACAGGAGAGTGGAGGAGGGCACAGATGGTCGCTGAGCGGTGCTGAGATATTCCCAGGAACACCTCGCCCCGCCCCTACTGCTTCCTCAAAGAACAATGGAAGTTTGCTGTCCAAAAACTTTGTTAATGCAGAGTGAAGTACAAGCAGCAGGGCCTCGGGTGCTTCCAGAATGGCAAGTTCACCTCAATTTCTGGGCTTAATCTAGGGATCCTCTCTGAGTCAAGTTTAGTGGCCTGTGATGGACAGGAGCTCAGAGATGGTTCCTTCTGGCCTTAAACTGTCTGGTCCACATCCTCAGCAGCTGAAATCAAAGAGGCGCCTAAATCCCTTGGAGGGTCTGGGCCTGTGAGACCATGGAGCCCAGGATAGGCATAGCTACTGCACAATGCACTGAAGCCCAGGAAATGCATAGCAAAGAGGTCAGCCGTCCCTGCCATGTAACCTGAACTCTGCTCTCTTTGAATGGGACCCCAGCCTCCCCAGCACTGCCTTCTGCCTTTCCAGATGATATGAGGGATGGGGGAACACAGCACATAGGATAAACACAGGCTGGTTCCCTCAGAGTCCTTTCCAGCCCTATTAGTTGATCAGACCCATTCCACTTCCTGTTTTATCAGATGTATATTTACAATCAGTAGCCAGCTTCCTGGTCCAGCTAGCATCTGGGGGAGGCTGCAGCAACCTCCTCCCCCAGCACTTCCTTCCTGTTTGCTTGGACATTCCTGGCTGCTGGGGATATCCCTCCATTGTATCTTCCCTCTGTTAACTGGCCTTCTCTGCCCACAGCCTGACCATGAGGCCCCAGTGAATACAGACAATCAGAATATAAGAACATAAGAATGGCCATACTGGGTCAGACCAACGATCCATCCAGCCCAGTATCCTGTCTGCCAACAGTGGCCAATGCCAGATGCCCCAGAGGGAGGGAACACAACAGGGAATCCTCACATGATCCCTCCCCTGTCACTCACTTCCAGAGAAGCAGAGGCTAGGGACACCCTTCCTACCCACCCTGGCTAATAGCCAGGGCTTGACAAACCACGGCGAGATCTACTTGCCAGCCCCGCACCGCGCATGCACGCAGCGCTGGTGAACAGGGCGAACGGAACGACCGGCTGAAATCTACTTGCCATGGGCGAGTAGAAACAGCGATTTATGGAGCTCTGCTAATAGCCATTGATGGACCAAACCTCCAGGAATCTACCTAGCTCTTTTTTGAACCCTGTTTAAGTCCTACACTTCACCACATAGAATCATAGAACCATAGAGCTGGAAGAGACCTCAGGAGGTCATCAAGTCCAGCTCCCTGTCCAAGGCAGGACCAGTCCCAAAGGAGTTCCACAGGTTGTGCGCTGAGTGAAGAAAAACTTCCTTTTGTTTGTTTTAAACCTGCTGCCCATTCATTTCATTTGGTGAGCCCTAGTTCTTATATCGTAAAAATAAGTAAATAACTTTTCTTATTCACTTTTTCCACACCAGTCATGATTTTATAGACCTCTATCCTATCCCCCCACCCTCAGTCTCCTCTTTTCTAAGCTAAAAAGTCCAAGTCTTTCTAATCGCTCTTCATATGGCACCCGTTCCAAACCCCTAATTATTTTTGTTGTCCTTTTCTGGAGAGGTGGACAATGTTGCTGAAGTAATATCCCCCATAAGCTGAGCACTTGGACGACCACCTAGGAGAGATTCGAATGCTGCCCGGCTGAGTAGCAGAGCCCCCAGAGCACTGACAGTCAGCAGCATGTGTTTCTACTGGTGGTGCTCAGCCACACATGCCTTGGTGCACATGACAAAATGGATTCTGTACAAAATTTCTGGAAAAAATTAGAGGGTGCCGAGTTAGCTTGACTCAGTGCCCC
Source organism: Pelochelys cantorii (assembly GCA_032595735.1). Classification (NCBI taxonomy): domain Eukaryota; kingdom Metazoa; phylum Chordata; order Testudines; family Trionychidae; genus Pelochelys; species Pelochelys cantorii. The sequence continues at coordinate 8,292,116 of CM064358.1, read as the reverse complement.
CGTCACTGGATGGTAGGAGACAATGTCAGAACATGTCGTCCCTTAGCATGCAGTAGCATCTAGGATTGGCTTAGGGAGCCCCAGCTGCTGGCACCTGGCCTACATTTGAACCATTCATAAAGCTGATAGATCTTCCCAGCCTTACCCTCTAAAAGCTTCCCAGTCATGCATCCTGGCGTGCTGGCGTGACTGCCACCTGATGGCTACAAATCCTGACAGCAAGAATAGAGCGCTGAGTAGAATAGTGTTGCCTTGAGGCTAGAAGACTAGAGTGAGGAGGCCAATATTTTCATCCCAGGTCTGCTGCTTTATGACCTTGGGCGAGTCCCACCTCCCTTCTCCATGCCTCAGTTTCTCCAGCTGTGCCATGGGGATCATGAGACTGAACTGCCTTGTGTAGTGCTTTGAAACCTACAGCTGATGAGCACTACGGATTACAATTTGCAGTGTGGCTCTGTTGCTGGATCAGTCCCTCGGTAGTAGAGACAAGGCGGGTGAGATATTATCTTTCATCGGACCAGCTTTTGGGGCTGAGAGGAACAAGTGTTGAGCTCACACAGAACTTGTCTTCAAGTCCATTGTCTGCACCTGCAGAAGCTGGTACAAAACAAGGGATTATTGCACCGGTTTAAATTCACCCTCAGGTTATACTGAAAAATCCTTTCCTATGTAGGGCAATGTTCCCTGTAACATTTTCCATCCATGTGCAGATCTTTCCATCCATGTGCAGAATGATTTTTATATGCACCAAGGCATATGCACCACCAGTAGAAACACAAAACCTAGCTGTGGATGAGCAGCCACATAAGCACACAGTTTATGGGGAACACTGGAGCTGAGCCGTTTGGAAAAGGAGACCAGTGGAGTCTGGTTTTCAAGAGCTCAGAGACTGGATGTTCCATGAAGTCAACTAGGCACTTTGCTGTTGCTAGCAATTTTTACATGGGAGGTGCTCAGACATGACACTGGTGAGTAGCAACAGACCATGTTAAGAGAGGGAGACAGATATGTGTGGGGATGGATGGAGGGGTGATAGGTAGGTAGGGGGTATGGGTAAATGGAAGGAGTAGACTGTGTAGTGAGGGATGTCTGAATGGATGTCTGTTGGATAGGTATGTGTGGGAGTGGATTGGCAGGTAGGTAGATATTCATGGGGGTATAAGGGTGGTTGGTAGGGATAAGAGTGGATAAAGTAGGGTGGGGATGGATGGAAGGAAGGAGGGAAATGGGGATTGAGGGATTCATGGATAGGGTGGGTGTGGAAATGAAGGACTGGATGAAGTGGAGTGAGAATGGATAGATGGAGAGAACTTAAAAACAGCCATACTGGGTGAGACCAATGGTCCATCTGACCCAAGATCTTGCTTTTCGAGAGGGGCCAGTGCCAGGTGCTTCAGAGGACAGGGTTGCCAGGTGTCCGGTATTGACCCGGACAGTCCAGTATTTTCGCCTCCCATCTGGTAAAAAATTTAGAAAATACCGGACACCTAAAATGTCTGGTATTTTCTGATTTTTTTCCTGGCCAGGAGGCAAAAATACCAGACACCTGGCAACCCTAGTGCCCGGGCTTGGGCCTGGCCCCAGCACCCCAGCCCCTCGCTCTCGGACCCCATGCTTACCTGGTTCTGCAGGGAAGCTAAGTTCTGGCTTGAATAAGAACACAAAATGGCCACCGGCAAAAAAACTGGCTCCACTTCTGAATTGGACCTCCAATCAATGGTCTGTTGGCAGTCAACTTTTCATCAAGGCTTGACTGGAACTTGTGCAGATGAGAAGGCTGCTGGAGTCTGGCAATGTTAAAGGCTGTTCGGATAAGCTTTGGGTGCTTTGGGTGATGCTGAGCAATGTGTATTTTGAAAATGGTGCAGACAAGCCTATGGTCAGTCCAGCACTCTGCTCCTCACATGGCTCTGGTGATAAGGACATCCCAAATATCATGCTGACGAACAATGACATAATCTATCATGTGCCATTGTTTCGATCTAGGGTGCATCCAGGTGGTCTTGTATTTGTTTGCCATCCTGAACATGGTGTTCGTGATGAGGAGGTCATATACTGCACATTTGCTCAACAGCAATAAGCTGTTGCTGTTCATCTTGCCAACGCCATGTTTGCCTAACACTCCCTCCCATTGACTGTGGTCACAGCCAGCTCGGGCGTTGAAGTCTCCCAACAAGATCAACTTGTCGTTGGCCACTACTGAGCAAAGAATGGAACTGAGATCGGTGTAGAACTGTTCAATTGTCTCCTCTGTGCTGTTCATGGTGGGAGTGTATGCACTGATGATTATTGCATACCGCTTATGACTAATGGGTAGGCATAGCTTCATGAGCCTCTCGTTAATACTGACAGGCAGGTCCAAAAGTTGTTTCATCAGACTAGTCTTGTTGGCCAGGCCGACTCCATGAATCCTATCCGCATTCTGCGCTTTCCCTTTCCAGAAGAAGGTATAACCACTAGCTAGTTCAGTGAGAAATCCTTCTTCAGCAAGCCTCGTTTCACTCAAGGCAGCAATATCAATACCATAGCGTGAAAGCTCTTTAGCAACTAGGGCTGTTCTCTGATGAGGTATTACTGTGTCCTCACTGTCCATGAGCATACGGACATTCCATGCTCCCATTACCAACTTCCTTTTTTTGCATAACATAACCTGTACGTGAAAAATATTATTATAGTGGGAAAGCCTTTGCACAGAGACGATCCCACTCTTTCGGCCTCAGAAGTCGGAATCCAGTGGCACGAAAAAAATCGTTACTTCTGGAGACTACCTCAGCTGCACTGGATGGCCATGTCACCTTAAATGCTCTGACACGCCTCACGCACTCCACAGTGCGCTGCTGCAATGCCTTCTCAGCCGTTGAATCATAAAGATTTCCTCCGCCTGATCCATCGAAGCAGTCTTCGCATGCTGGGATGAGCAAGTCCCTAACTCACCGAGGGTTTCAATCCCATCGGCTACCCTCACCTGGTTTAGCTGGCCTGTCAAAGCCGTTGCCTGGGGTGTGGCCACTGTTGCATTCAAAGCAACTATATGGAGCCACATGTGAGAGCTGGGTGCCAGTAAAAATCAATAAAGGATAGGCCACTCCCGAAGAAGTGCAACAAGCCCTCCTTTAGAGGTACTACCATGCAACCCCATACACCCCAATTAATTATCTAGTGACTGTCCATTCCTGGCTTCTGGTCACCAGAGCTTTAGAAACACCCAGAGCATGTACCCCTGAATATCTCTAGGCTAATAGCCACTGATGGACCTGTCTTCTATGAACTTAACTAGTTCATTTGTGAAGCCCGTTATAATTTTGGTCTTCAAAAGATTCCCTAGCAATGAGTCCACAGGCTGACCTTGCACTGTGTTAAGAAGTATTGTCTTTTGTTTGTTTTAAACCTGCTGGCTATTAATTTCATTGGGTTACCCCTGGTTCTTGTGTTATGACAAGGAGTAAATAACACTTTCTTATTCACTTTCTCCACACCATTCATGATTTTATAGACCCCCATCATATGTTCCCTTAGGGTATGTCTACACTGCAATACTATTTCGAAATAACTAGTGCTATTCCGAAATAACTTAGTCAGCACAGCAGGCAGTTATTTCGAAATAGTGTCAAAATACTATCAAGCTGGAAGACTTCTTACTCTGACTTCTGTAACCCGCATTGTACGAGGAATAAGGGAAGTCTGAGGAAGAGTGCTCTATTTTGAAATAGGTGCAGCGTAGATGCTCCCTATTTCGAAAAAAGCTATTTCAAAATAAGATATGCAATTGACGTAGCTCAATTTACGTAGCTTATTTTGAGTTAAGCCCTGCTGTGCAGACACACCCTTTGTCATCTCTTCTCCAGGCTGAAAAGTCCCAGTCTTTTAACTCTCTCCTTAAAAACAAGCTGTTCCATACCCCTAATCTTTTTTGTTGCCCTTTTCTGTACCTTTTCCAATTCTAATATATATTTTTAGAGATGGGGCAATCAGATCTTCACTTAGTATTCACGATGTGGACATACTAAAGATTTATATAGTGGCATTATGATATCTTCCATCTTATTATTGATCCCTTTCCTAATAACCATTTATTCAAACCCACTAGTTCCTGTCTTTTAACAAGTTAGTGATCCATGATGGGACCTTCAATTTTATCCCATGAAGAGGTATGAACTTTAAATACCACTTCCGATTGTTCTCCCATCCTTGGTGATCCAGAGAAGAGTTTACATAGGCTAGGGAAGAGAGGGAGACAGGAGGGGAGCCAGTGCAGAGCCTGTTTGTCCAGGAACCCTGGGGCCATGGCACAGTGGAGAGGAAAGGTGTTTGGTGTGGAGAGAGAGGAATGTCTTTGTCTGGAACTAAAGGAAAAACTATGTAGCACTTTAAAGACTAACAAGATGGTTAGTCTTTAAAGTGTTACATAGTTTTTCCTTTTGTTTTAGCAAGATCAGACTAACAGGGCTACCTCTCTATTACTATTTGTCTGGAACTGTTTCACTTAACTGCATCAGCATCTGAATGGGCTGTGCCTTTATCAAGTTTCTGAGCTGGATGGGACCCATTGTTCTCTATAGGGCTGACTATACCCCAGAATAGTCCAACCCTACCCCAGAAGTCAATAGGAGTCTGGGCATCAATGGGAAAACTCCCCTTGACTTTAATGAGCAAGAGCAGTGGAGCTGGAATCCCACATCCAGAGCCTGCTGTTTCACATATGCCAGGAGTCACATGTTTCATAGTTTGTGCAGGCTGAGTTCCTTGCATACCTCCATCTGCCCCCCTACTCGCTGTACCATCTTCTTGGCTGCCATCTCTCCAGCCCCTTTGATTTCAGGGACTCTGCATCCTGCCTGCCTCGTGCCAGCAGCTCTGTGTGCCCCCCATTCTCACACCACCAGGGGCTCTGTGTGTCCTCTCATTCCCATCTCCAGTACTAAAATTCCCCATTCCCCCCATGGCAGGGGCTGTGTGTGCCCCCTCATTCCCCACTTTCCCATACCATCATCCCCCCATTGTCTTCACCCTCCAGGGGCTCAGTGTACCGCCTCAATCCTCCACAACTCTCATACCAGGGTCCCCCATTCTCCTCCAATGGCAGCCTCTGGCAGGGGCTGTGTGTGCCCCCTCATTCCTGCATCCCCCATACCAGCATCCCCCATTGTTCCCATCCACCAGAGGCTCTGTGTGCCCCCATTTCCTTTATCTGCCCTAGCAGGCTCTCCCATTCTCTCCCCATGGCAGGGGCTGTGTGTGCTCCTCATCCCCTAATTAACAGGGTCCTCCATTTCTACCCTACATGTCAGAAAATTAAAAAAACTCACAAAGCCCCTATTCCTGGAGAAATATGCTTAATTTTACTATACTGGGTGTGTATGAGAGAGAGAGAGAGAAAGAGAGTGAGAGAGAGCGAGAATGTTTTTCTGAAAGCTTTAGTGCCTGGATAAAGTCAGATTCTCACTTGATTTTTTTTTAGAAAGCAGTTACAGTAAAACTCCAATTGTCTGGCATCCAGTGGTCCGGCACTCCCAATAGTCCAGCACCAACTGGAACCCGGAAGTGCTCCGGCCAGCCAGACAATTGGAGCTGCTCTGAGCCCCATGGGCGCTCGCGGCTGGTAAAGGGAAGGGGAGAAGAGAGGAAGGGGATTATACTCCTGTGATGGGTCTGCTGGGACCCGCACTACGTCCAGCCTGGGGGTGGGGGGTGGGCGGGGAACGGCACGACGAAGGGCGAACCCTCTGCAGTTTTGCAGGAAGGCGGGGGAAGCCCCGCGCCATCGCCGAGAGTTTCCGGGAGGGGAGTGGGCGCCCCACCCCCCAGACTGCAGTAGTTATCACCAAGCAGGGGGGTGAGGGGTGGCGCTGCAGGACCAACCCGGCAGCACCCCAGCTACTCGGCTCCGCCGCTTGTCCGTCGCTCGTCAGTTTCAGCAGCGGCAGCGGCGGACTTGGGGAAGCGGCGGAGTAGAGCAGCTGGGGTGCTGCCAGGTTGGTCCCACAGCGCCGCCCCTCACCCCCCTGCTTGGCGCCTGGCAGCGCCCCAGCTGCTCTGCTCCGCCGCTTCCCCAAGTCCACCGCTAGTCAGTTTCAGCAGCGGCAGCCGCGGACTTGGGGAAGCAGCGGGGTGGAGCAGAGCAGCTGGGGCTCTTCAAGTCTTTGGGTGTGTCTACATGGCAAAGTTATTTTGGAATAATGGCCATTATTCTGAAATAACTATGTGAGCATCTACACAGCAATTCCGTTATTTCGAAATAATTTTGAAATAATGGACGGCTTATTCCAACTGCTGTAAACCTCATTCTATGAAGAATAATGCCTATTCCGAAATAGCTATTTCAAAACAAGGCGTGTGTAGATGCTCCACTTCTGCTATTTCGAAATACGGCCTCACCAGGGCCATTCTAAGTTATTTCTCCTGCGGCTCTAAATTGAGATAGCTCGTCTACATTAGGGAAGCCTGCCTTGGACTAATTTTCAGGCTTCCCTGTGGTGTAGACGTTCTATTTCAAAATAAGCTATTTTGGAACAATTATTCCAGAATATCTTATTCCGAAATAATGTGCAGTGTAGACGTAGCCATTGTGGGCAAGACTGAACAGTCAGAAATATCCTGGGGTAGGCAGAATTGCCAAATGATCAAAAATTATGTGTGAGGCTTACCAAAAATCATGTGGTTGGCTTTAAAAGTCATGAGGGGATGCTGACGTAATGCATATTGGTGTTCTTTTTATTTGCCTTCTGCTTCTGAGCCTTACTGGGATCACTGTCAGAGTTCCCTGTAGGTTGTGCGATTGGGTAGCCATTGAGGAAAGATTAGCAGAGTGTAAACAGTTGGCAGCATGTCGTTCTATAGGCGGTGCACATCTGCACATACCTTGGTGCACCTAACAACATTTATTCTGCACATGGACAAAAACATTTAGAGGGAATATTTGTCATATTTTCTAGATTTCACCACACTCATAAAGGCTAGAAACGTCATTTATCTTTAAGAATGAAGGCTGAAATCAGCACACACCCACTTGGTTGGGGCTAAAAGGAAAACAATCATTATCATGAGACTCACCACAAAATCGTGAGAGTTGGCCACAGTGGATAGGCCGTGATCAAGTCACTCTTGGCACGTACCCTGTCCTAAAGTTAGTTAAATGGATCAAATGCGTTTAATCGCTCAGAGGGAGGCAAGTTTTAAAGATCCAGAAATGTTTGTGCGGCTTCCTTCAAACAATCACCAATGCTCTGCTTCACAGCCGCACTCTTATTACTTCTAAATTGCAGTTCTGGATTCAGAGAGCGTGTTGGATTCGAGGCAGGGGGCACACTTTGGTTTGGGCAAATCTGGAGTGACTCTGCTCTGGGTCAGACCAGAGTGAGTCCACTGAGCAACAAGGGGTGGGATGCAGCATTGGATCAGTCTGGAGTGATTCATTGAGCTCAGCGGGGTGGGACCGTGTATTGGGCCAGACCAGAGTCAATCTGAAGTGATTCCCCAAAGCTCAGCGGACTAGGGACCCTGGGCTGGGTCAGACTGGAGTGAAACAGGAGCTATTCCACTGAGCTCACCCGGTTGGGACCCTATATTAGGTCACAGAGTGAATCTGGAGCGATTCCACTGAGCTCAGTGGCGTGGGACCCTGTATTGGCTCAAACTGGAGTGACTCCAGAGTGACTCCTGAGCTCAAAGAGCAGGACCTTCCCTGGGTCACTGCACAGTGACTCCAAAGTTATTCCAATGAAGCCGTGGGGTGGAACCTGCTCTGGGTCAGTCCAGAGTGAATCCAGAGTGACTCCACTTAGCTCAGCAGTGTCATTTGGGTCACTCCAGATTGGCTCATCATTTGCCCCCACCTCACTTTGAGGGAAGTGGGTTTTGGTGTCTGCTACAGGCAGCAAGATAAACCGCAGGGATTTTTGGGGGGGTGATGGATTCCCTCCCCCCCCATTCCTACGCCCTGGACAGCGGGAATTTAGGATGAAGTAATTGGCTTCATCTCCTGTCAGTCATTGAGTCGGTACTGAGGTAATTCATGATCTGATTGGTTCTCTTTCCTGTCCGTCACAACCTACCTCCCGCCTCCTCTTCGAAGGTAGGAAACCTGCCGGGTGCGTTCCATGCTAATCAAATAAATTCCCGCCCTCGGGGACAGCTTCGATGGCTGATTGGCCTCGGGACACGTCAATCACTGGCTGTTGCCTTGGCATGCGGGAGGCGGAGCCTTATTAACCGATCATTCTGAAGCGCCTTCCACGCTCTACTCAGGCAGTCCTGTCTCGCCTAAAGCGGATTCGTCCTCATCTGCTGTCAGTCTCTACGTATCCCGCCGCCTTCCGGCAAACGGGGGAGCGGATTGGCTCTCCGTCTTGTCATTCCTCACCCCCACGGCCTGCCTGAGCCCCGCGATTGGCATCACCTTCAATCGATCGTTCTTTCTCCAGCCCTACGCCGAACGTAGGGAGACGCTCTCCCCGGATTGGCCGGCCGGCCCGACTTTCACCTTGCTAAGCCCGCCCACGTGGGCTATTTCAGCTCCGATTGGCGGCCGCTCTCTCCCTGTAGGAGGAGCGACGCCAAAGCTGGCAGGCGGGCTTTCTGCTTCCCCCCCCCCTTCTCTCTCTCTCGCGCGCGGCATGCGTGTGCGCGCGCAGCTCCCCTTGTCTCCCAGGCTTTGTGCAGCGGGGCCGTGAACGTTCCATCGCCGTTAGCGGCGCGCGCGGCCTTCGCGGCGAACGTCCCTCAGCCTTTGCGGCGCGAGCGCGTGCGGGCGCCCCCCCCCCCTCCTCTCCGGCGAACGTTGCGCTAGCCTCGCGCGAACCCTCCCCCCCCCCTCGCCGGCAGACGCGGGAAAGGAGGAGGAAGGGGGGCGGCCGCCATGTCGGGCTCGGCGGCCTCGGCCGAGGCGGGCGGCCCCGGCGGGGAGAAGCGGCCGGAGGCGATGGAGCTGCTGGAGAAGTGCGGCGTGTGCCGCGAGCGGCTGCGGCCCGAGCGGGAGCCTCGCCTGCTGCCCTGCCTCCACTCGGTGTGCCGGGAGTGCCTGCGGGCCGAGCCGCCCGCCGACGGGGAGGCCGCCAACAATAAAGAGGGACAAGGTGAGCGCATGGGAGGTCGCGGGGGGGGGAGCTGGGGAAGGGCACGGGGGGGCACGTGCGCGTTGTGGGGGGGGAAGGGTACGGGGGGGGCACGTGCGCGTTGTGGGGGGAAGGGTACGGGGGGGCACGTGCGCGTTGTGGGGGGGGAGAGAAGGGCACTGGGGGGGCCCCGTGTGCGTTGTGGGGGGGAGAGAGAAGGGCACTGGGGGGGCCCCGTGTGCGTTGTGGGGGGGAGAGAGAAGGGCACTGGGGGGCCCCGTGTGCGTTGTGTGGGGGGAGAGAGAAGGGCATGGGGGGGGCCCCGTGTGCATTGTGGGGGGAAGAGCGGGGGGGGGGGCATCTGGCTGCTGGAAGCGAGGGAGGGGCTGTGCATTAGGGGTAAGGCCTACACAAGGTGGTGTCCCTTCTGTAGTAGGTGGGATTAGGAATGGAGGGTGTGGGTTGAGGGCAGGAGAGCTGTGTAGTGGGCGTGACACTTCCTTCCAGCCTAGGGAGGCCCCTGGAGTGAGATGGGCGGGGGGAGGAGGTCCTTCCAGGGGGGCCCTGCCTGCCTTAGCCCTACCTAGCCATTTCCCTAGGACAATGTCTTCCTCCAAACCACTGTTTGAACAGAGCTCCCTGAATGTTTGCCTCCCCCCCCCCAGCAAGCCCTTCACTCTCTCCAAGGTCCCCCTCATGCCTCCTCAGTCTCCTGTAGTAGCATCCTCCCTAAGTGCATCAGAGGAGTGCTCCCAAACTTCCTTCCATGGTCCTGACTTACTCTCAGTCCCCCTTAGTGCCCTGAATTAGTGGTCCTGTCTACCAGATCACTCACTCAGTGTCCCCAGATTGGTTCTTAGTCTGCCACTCCTACCCCACCCCTGTGTGCTGCTTGCACTAGCTTCCCTAGTGCTATTCTCGTCAACCTATACATCCATACCTGTCTGTTACACTACTACTCCAGTGCTTACGGGATTCAGACTAGATAATGGGGTAAGGACTTGGAGGAAATTCCTGTATGTTAGTGACTGCTTTTGGGCACAGGAAGCCTCAGGTAAGTGCTGGGTGAAGAGTAGCACACCAGAGGGTTTCACACTTGTCTGCTCTTGGTAGGGAGCAGGGTTTCCATGAATGAGGGAGACATTTCCAAAATGCTCAAATGATTTAGAAGCTCAAATGCTGTAGGTTTTCAGACCTAATATACACTGGGAAGAGTTGACTGGTCTTGTTATACAGTAGAACTTCCATTATGAGGAAATGGAGATGTTCTAACTGAGCATTATGATGGTTCTTTCAAAAGTTTACAGCTGAACATTAAGTAAATATAGCTTTGAAACTTAAGTGTGTAAAAGAGATGCTGCTTTTTAGGCATGTCAGTTTAAATGAAGCAAGGATGAACAGTTTCCATACCTTGTCATAACTTTTAAAATGTTACTTTTTTAGTTCACATTTAACACATACAGTAGTTATTGTTTTGTCTGCTGCTGCCTGATTGCATACTTCTGTTCCAGAAGAGGTATGTGATTGACCAGTCAATTTGTAGCTATTATATGTAATTCTTAGAGGTTCTACTCTATTGGCAAACTCTCCTAAATACAGATTCACCTCATACCAGTTAACTATAGTTGCATCGTATGATTTCCCAGTACAGAAATCATACCCTCAGCCAACATTACTATTCCAGTAAAGGTTTCTAGTGTGGCCTCAGTGGGATTAAATTGATGAACTGCCAATCCAGTTCTGTTCCTCTAAGGGACCACCTGTAAAAGTGGGAGAGGTGATTCAGACCTGATTTATGCACTTGTTTTGTGTGAGGATAACATGGGCCTGGTGGTGATTATTTTAAAGAACACTGATGCAATTTCCTCATTTGTGTACAGTTATAGCAGTGTAACAGTGCCTTATTCTGCCATAATGTATTCCCGATCGGCTGTGGAGGTACAAAGGACCTTTACACTAGGTATAACTGCATGCAAACTGGGGAAAGGTGGTGTTCTGCTTTGTAGCTACATAATGCCATGGTTACAGCAACTCTGTCCTCTTTTTGACATCTAAGTGCACCCATTTTATTAATTTTGCTAGAATGAATAGGCCCCAGAATGTTAAAGGTGTTAAAATAATCATCTCTTTGTCCATTAAGTACACGTTTTGGTGTTTTGTATGCAGAGACCCTGGGATTGCTTAGTCCTATGACAAACATTACGTTAAATTCTTTAAGCAGGTGGAAGAGAAACTACTAGAGCATTAGAAATGTTAAATATTAAGTCTGTATTAACAAAATTCCTTGTTTACTTGCACTGTAGAGTTTTTAATGAGGAAAACCTTTTGTTCATCTTTTTAGATATTAAAGATGGTAATTGTCTTTAAGGGCAGTTGTTCACCAGGTTGGAGCTGTAGGTAAAATCTGATCCTGCTTCCAAAAACAAGAGACAAATGTGAAAGGAGAGAGAAAAATAGGGAAGATAGAAAATGCAGCTACTTTGGTGCTGACTTATTTACAACCACATTGCTGGAGAAACACAGGACCACTCTGGTGTCCGATCAGCCACTTTGAGAACAGGCAAACTTGTAACAGCAATCAGGCTAGTTAGAACATGGCATTGCTTTCAGTTGCCTTTGTGGTCAGGGGCATATAAGTATTAACAGGGCTCGACAAATCCGCTTATCTTCTCGCCCGTGACGAGTAGATTTCAGCTGGTCGCCCCGTTCACCGGTGGTTCACTCATGCGCAGTGTAGGTCTTGTGCATGCGCAGTGCGGGGCTGGCGAGTGGTTTTCACCGCGGTTTCTCAAGCCCTGGGTATTAAAGATGGTAATTGTCTTTGAGGGCAGTTGTTTGCCAGGTTGATAGTGCAAAATATGTCACTTGGATTAAGCCAGACTTACTAAACAGGGGACAAAAGGAAAGAAGAGATAAGTTGAAAGGAAAAGGATACCTGAAAAAGGGGGATAGCAATAACCAAAGTCTTAGAACTCAAGCGGTGTTTGGGTTGAAATAGATGGGAGATGGAAATGTTATCTTTATTGCGGTCTCTAGCCTGGTCAGGACATTGGGGTCCCAAGAGACAGTGGGGGTGGCAGCCATAATGGTAAATTTTGCCCATTACATTGTCTCTTAGGCCATGTCTTCACTAAAAAATCTATATTCTGGAGTTTGATTTAGCAAGTCTAAATCAAATTCTGACAGCACCCCTGCTGGCTGCCTTTACTCCTGCTTCTGGGAGGAGTAAGGGAAGCAGATAGGAGAGTTTGCTTCTGTCTCACAGTGGGAGGCAGACAGCAGGGAAACCAAAACAAGGTATGTTGACTTCAGCTACATAATTAACATAGCTTGAGTTGCTTCATATCTTGATTCCACGTTCCCTTTCAGTATAGACCTAGTCTTAGCTAGCAAGCTGACTTCCCTTTTCCTGAAGTCTTTTTAAGGACCCCAAAATGGAAGTGATGGATGTAATATCCCATCTTCCCTGTTTTGTCACTAGTTAGGTGTGACTTCTGACATCCCAATTTTGTTTTGATTTCCAGTCCTACACTTGTTTTATCAGAGAGGTGATCTTCAATGCAGTCTGGCCTTGTCTACACTGGCAAGTTTTGTTGCCACAATGTCCTTTTGTCAACAAACCCCAGAGAGTGTTCACATTGCAACACAACAAAAGTTGCAACAAGTGCCCAGGTTTGGAGACAAAACTTCCACCTCTGCAAGGGACATTCCTCTCCCCCTCCCTTTGCTGCTGACAGTCATACAGTGTGTACTACAGTAGGTTTTTATCAAGTTTATTGACCTCTAGCCTGTTTCCCTCAGTGCCTGCTTAGCCACATAAACAGATGTGCCCCTCCCACCTCCGAGCCCCCAGGAACTTTAAAATCTATTTCCTGCTGTCAACTTCATTGTGTGGTGGTCCCTCATGGTATCATCTTAGGGAGTGCTGTCACTCAAGACACTTTCCTGTTTGGGGAACCCGAGAGCTTTTGGATCTTATTAGTGAGTGGTGTGAAGAATCTGCAGTCACAACTGCAAGTGACCCCCTAGCAACTGGGATATGCATTTCTCGAGCCCTTTGCGCAAAGGGGTACAATTGGAATACCTTACAGTGCAGAGCCAAGATAAATTCCGGCAGACATACCAGAAGGCTAAGGAGGCAAACAACCAGTCTGGTGCTGTACCCAAAAGGTTGTTTTTATAAATCACTGAACACAGTTCTGGGTGGGGACCCCACATCCACACCCAAGGAGAACATGGATACTTCCTGTAACGAAGAAACAGGAGTTAACTTCTCTCTGGGCTATTGGTGAAGAGATGGAAGTGGACGAGGAGTTGGAGCTTAATCCAGTGACAGCCTGTATGCCAGGCAGCAAGGAATTGTTCTCCAACCCCTGAGGTTTGAGGACTCCGCAATTGGATGTGGAGCATGAAGCAAGGGAAGAGATGCAGGGTAAGTTGTGCAGGTTGGGGGAGGGGGTAGCGGCCATGCAATTGTTCTAGTGTAGCTGTGGAGGGGAGTGGTGGTAGCATGGGGTGGTTAAGTTGCTGTGTGGTGGGTGGCACTGGCATGGGAAGTTGCTTTTGCAGCTGGAGGTGCTGGTGGCAGTGATGTGGGGCGACTGGAGCCTGTATTTCTGAGTTGGCTAAGCTCTGCTGGGTCTGCATTATGTCCAAACAGAGTATCGATGTACATGGATAGCCATAGAATCTGTTGGGAAATCATGTTGAAACTTTGCCTGATGTACTTTCTCACAGAGAATGTGGCAGGGCTGCTGTTTCCTCACTGCCACCATGGTATAACACTCTCCAAACCATTACTCCTACTGTGCTGCTGGAATCAAGGTGGCAGAATTGACTGCATATGGATTGTGGCACCTCCCTCCCTCTCCCCCTGCCCCTTTCACATCCAGAAGCAGAGTTCGGGTTTGCCTGTTTACCTTCTGCAGTGATATGTCAGAGTAATGGCAGCCTGTGGATAAGTGTAGGATTATTATAGATGGTTTCCATGTATGCCCGCTGCACAAGTGCAGACTGTACTTCCTCGGGGTCCCATGCCCAACCCTCTTTCTCCTCTTTTCCCCCACCTTTAAAATTCACTGTGATCAGATCTCTCCAAACATTCTGTATTTGCCTCTAGGGCAGGTATGGGCAATAATTTTTGCCCGAGGGCCACTTAAAACATTTTTGAAGTAGCTCCAGGCCACCTGGAAGGGGCAGGGCCTAAACAGGAAGGGGTGGGGCTATCCCACTCCCAGACCATGATTGGTCTGGGGGTGGGGGAGCCCCTTTGCTCCCCCTTCCTACTAGGCACCCATGCCCTAGAAGAGGCTTGGCATGCACCCCCACCCCCAGGCCAATCAGGGCCTGGGGGTGAGGGAGCGTGGGAAGCTGCCTCCTGCCCTGCAAGGAGCATGAGGTACTTCAGAGTGCTGTATGCTCACGCAGGGCAGGGGCAGGGTGAAGGAGGTTTCACGCAGCTCCCCCACCCCCCAGGCCCTGATTGGCCTGGTGGCGTGGGACCAGCAGGGCCTCTGCGGGCAGGATCCACCCGCTTGGCGGGCTGCATCTGGCCCGCAGAGGCACTTTTGCCCACCCCTGCTCCAGGGTAACAAGAAAAGTGGCCATTTTTTTCCAGAGATGTGCATGTTACTGAAATGTTGCAATCTTTATCAGGAAAAGTACAGTCACTCTATATTGTTAATGGTTACTTTTCCAGAATAGACCTTCAAGTTTCCCTGCAGACAGGAAGAACCCTCTGAGGACAAGGGAGGATCTGGTTGAGAATATGTTGCAGCATTCAATGCTTCAAACAGAAAAGGGAGAAAGAGCTAAGGAGAGGAGTCAGAACAGAAGCCACTGAGCACATGCTAAAGCTCACAGAAGATGAAAATGAGATGCTGAAGTGTCTTTGGGATGCAGCGCGAATGGAACCAGAGGCTTCCTTGTCAGCAAATGCAGAACTTTTGTCACAGCAACCCCCCAACACCCACACACTCATTTTCACAGTCAGGTAATGTATTCCCCCAGCACACACCTCTCCCCATCAAAGCAGCTGTGACTTTGACAGCTGGACCTTAACACCATTGTGAGGTTTTCCAATAACCCTTACTAACCCTTAACACCAAGCATCCTGATTGAAAGACCTCAATAAAGATAAATATGATGCAGGTTTCCATGAGTTTAATTTGAGACACAACCCACATCAGTCATTCTGGCTCCAGTGGAAGCTTGTAATATTCCTTGGTTTCATGGGAATGCCTTGCTCAGTATGAATAGTGGGAGAAGGCAGAGAAGCAGCCCTACCACACAGAAATGCAAGCTGCAGGGAAACTTTTCAAAGACACCATAATAGAGGCCCAACTTAAATGTATACCCAAAATTAAAAAACCTAGTAAGAGACCTAAAAAGAGCCACCGTGGCTTAACCACGTTAAAGAAGCAGAGAGAAAAAGGCATCTTTTAAAAAGTGGAAGTCCAATCCTAGTGAGGTAAATAGAAAGGAACATAAACACTGCCAAATTAAGTGTAAAACTGTAATAAGAAAAGCCAAAAAGATTTTGAGGAACAGCTAGCCAAAAACTCAAAAGTAATAGCAAAATGTTTAAGTACATTAGAAGCAGGAAGCCTGCTAAAAAAAACCAGTGGGGACCCTGGATGATCGAGATGCAAAAGGAGCAATCAAGGATGATAAAGCCATTGCAGAGAGACTAAATGATTTCTTTGCTTCAGTCTTCATGGCTGAGGATGTTAGGGAGATTGCCAAACCTGCACCATCCTTTGTGGGTGATGAAACTGAGGAACTGTTCTGGATTGAAGTATCATTAGAGGAGGTTTTGGAACAAATCACCTGGACCGGATGGCATTCACCCAAGGGTTCTGAAAGAACTCAAATGTGAAATTGCAGGATTATTAGCTGTGGTTTGTAACCTATTCTTTAAATCAGCTTCTGTACCCAAGGACTGGAAGACAGCTAACATAACACCGATATTTAAAAAGGGGTCTAGAGGTGACCCTGGCAACTACAGACCGGTAAGTCTAAAGTCAGTACCAGGCAAATTAGTTGAAAAATAGTAAAGAATAAAATGGTCAGAGACATAGAAGAACGTAATTTGTTAAGCAAAAGTCAGCATGGTTTCTGTAAAGGGAAATCATGTCTTACTAATCAATTAGAGTTCTTTGAAGGGGTTAACAAACATGCAGACAAGGGGGATCTAGTAGATACAGTATACTTAGATTTCCAGAAAGCCTTTGACAAAGGTCTTTCACCAGAGGCTGTTGTGTAAATTAGGTTGTCATGGGATCAGAGGGAAGATCCTTCCATGGATTGAGAACTGGTTAAGACAGGAAACAAAGGGTAGGAATAAATGGTAAATTCTCAAAATGGAGAGGTGTAACTAGTGGTGTTCCTCAAGGATCAGTCCTAGGACCAATACTATTCAACTTATTCATAAATGATCTAGAGAAAGGGGTAAGCAGTGAGGTGGCAAAGTTTGCGGATGATACTAAACTGTTCAAGATTGTCAAAACCAAAGCAGACTGTGAAGAACTTCAAAAAGATCTCAGCAAACTGAGTGATTGGGCAACAAAATGGAAAATGAAATTTAATGTGGGTAAGTGTAAAGTAATGCACACTGGAAAAAATAACCCCATCTATATGTATAATATGATGGGGGCTAATTTAGCTACAACTAATCAGGAAAGGTTTTGGAGTTATCGTGGATAGTTCTCTGAAAACATCCATGCAGTGTGCAGTGGCAGTCAAAAAAGCAAATAGGATGTTAGGAATTATTAAAAAAGAGAGAAAATAAGACAAGGAATATCTTACTGCCCCTGTATAAAACTATGGTACACCCACATCTTGAATACTGAGTACAGATGTGGTTGTCTCGCTTCAAAGATATTTTGGCATTAGAAAAGGTTCAGAAAAGGACAACTAAAATAATTAGGGGTTTGGAATGGGTCCCATATGAGGAGAGGCTAGAGAGACTGGGACTTTTCAGTTTAGAAAAGAGGAGATTGAGGGGGGATATGACAGAGGAATAGAAAATCATGACTGGTTTGGAAAGGGTGAATAAAGAAAAGTTATTTACTTGTTCCCATAATATAAGAACTAGAGGACATGAAATGAAATTAATGGGTAGCAGGTTTAAAACTAAAAAGAAAGTTCTTATTCACATAGTGCATAGTCAACCTGTGGAACTCCTAGCCAGAGGAGGCTGTGAAAGCTAGGACTATAACAGAGTTTAAAAAAGAGCTAGATAAATTCATGGTGGTTAGGTCCATAAAAGACTGTTAGTCAGGGAGTAAGGAATGGTGTCCCTGGCCTCTGTCAAAGGCTGGAGATGGATGGCAGGAGACAAATTGCTTGATCATTGTCTTTGGTCCACCCCCTCTGGGGCACCTGTCACTGGCCACTGTCGGCAGACAGGATACTGGGCTAGATAGACCTTTGGTCTGACCTACTATGGCCATTCTTATGTTCTTAAATGTCAGGGCTCCTCATTCTCAAAGTGGTTCCTCAGAGCCACCTTGCTGTTGAAGGCTACTTTATGGGCTCCTCTAATAGCATGTGTATCTGGCAGTTCAAACTCTGTCCAGGTACTGTCTCGTTGTTCCATGCATAGGCAGACACTTCACCCTTACTTTCACACAAATTATGTAAGCAACAGCATAGGCTACCACTTGGGGATATGATCCTCCAAAAGGTCTAGCCTGCCATGAATACCTCCATCTCCTTTTCAGTCTGACAGAGGCAGACCATGTGACATCTGTTTAGCCTGTTGTTGAACCGCACCTTACTGCTGTCCAGATGCCCTATGTAAGGCTTCATGAGCCAGGGCTATAAGGCATACCGTATCACCTTGGATCATTGTGGGCATTTCTACATTTCTCACTTCTTGTTTTCTGGTCTGGAAAGAAAAGGTGTGTGCATTGTGCAACTTTCCAGACCATTCTGCATTTGTCTGTGAAACGCCCATGGTGATCCACAAGCACTTGAAGTGCCACAGAGAATCATAGCGCTGGAAGAGACCTCAGGAGGTCATCAAGGCCAGCCCCTGCCCAAGGCAGGACCAATCCCAATTACATCAACCCAGCCAGGGCTTTGTCAAGCTGAGAAGTACCTGTTTGGATTATTGTACTCTGAGGCAAGGTGGGGTGGGGGTATGATGGGAATGAGACACATGGATTGCCCTGTCAGAGTTTAGAAAGTCCACTTCATCAAAGCCAGCTACTATCATCCACGCTTCCCAGAGTCAGTCCTATGGAGCAAAATGTGATTTATTGCCCTGCACGCTTGCAGAAGTGCTGTCCCAACAGCAGACCAAACTGATCTGCAACTGAATGGTAGCAATTGATAGTTGCCATGTTCCACAAAGCAATTGCAACATGCTTCTGTACTAAGAGAGCATCTCTCGTTCTTGTGCTTCAGTTCAGGGGCCAGTTCAGCACATGGTTCCAGGAAGGTTCCTATATGCACCCGAAAGTTCTGTGGCCACTGATCTGCAACCCACATCCACATGACAAAGCTATCCTATTGCTCAGTGCTGGTTACTTCTGTCCTGGCCCTGTGCCACTCCTGAAAGCAGCTGGCATGTACAGCAGTGGCTCCATGTGCTGCCCCTCATCTACAGGCACTGACCCCCCAGCTTCTCTTGGTGACAAAAGACGTGCTCCTGTGCACATCTGCTCTATGATAGCACAATGCAGTGCTGCTTCGTTGCTGTCCCTGTCACTCACATTGTTTGCATCAGAGTCTTCGTCCTCTACTATTAAGTGCAAAAGTAGCTGTGCTGCAACATCCTAAGGACACCTAACACAACATGGGAGAGAAGTCTGGGATCTATGATTTGTCACAGCAGATGGAGTTCACAGCAAAGGCTGCTCAAGTGCGCAAAAGGAAGCAGTAAGCCCCGGAAGGGCTCCGAAGCAAAGAGGTGGCTGATGGGAATGTGAAAAACATGCCAAAAGTCCCACAGGGCTTAACGACAGAAGGTGACTCCAGGCACTGTGGGATCCATATCCACATTGCTTTGCTCTTTGTGTTGATGGGGGAAGCTAACAATGTGGCCATGATATGTTGACAAAGGGTGTCAGGAAAAAGTTTCCGTTTTGGCGACCTTTGCATGTCAACAGTACTTTTGTCGCCTAGTCTTTCCAGTGTAGACATGGCCTTTGTGTCACAGCAGTAGACCTATTTCCCTTTAGTACCATTTCACACCAGTTATCAGTAAATTCTGTTTTCCACTGTTCGGCTCATACTTAATAATCTGGGGTGGACAGTCTTTCCCTACTACCATACCCACTTCAGGTTACTTACTTCCGGATGGAATTTTGCAGTTCTCTACTCTAGGATTGGGACCTAGTCTTCAATTACCTGTGTGTCATTCTTACCCTTATTAGGATTCTGTTATTTTATTGTTGTCAGCTAGTCTAGTTTGTTTGTGTTCAGACAGCATTGTTCTAATTACATTGGTTGCTGGATATTGGAGAAAGGTGGGTGAGAATACCTTTTAATTTGATTAGCTTCTCTTGGTGACAAAAGTGTTGGAGCTTGTATTCTGTGTAAACTCAAAAGTTTGTCTCAATAGAAGCTGGTCCAGTAAGAGTACTTGACCTACCTTGTCTATCATCTAGGTGTTCGGTCTGTCCCAAAATATGAGCAAACACTTTGTATGTCATACTTATTTCTGGTTACCAGTTTCTTGTGTTTTAATGTAGTATACCAGGAGTCACTAAGAAGCGGTGGACCTTTTTAAAACGAGTTTTGCAGGCTAGCTGGAGGCAGAATCATCAAAGCTAATTGTTCTGGCATTGTTCTTGTGACAACTCTTAAGCATTTGTGAACAATAATGTGTTCACTTTTTTTCATTGTATTCCTTTGGTATATATGGTCATGCCAGTTCTCTTCTGGAATATGATCTGAGGAAGTGGGTCTGGCCCACGAAGCTCATCACCTATTAAACCACCTTGTTAGTCTTTAAAGTGCTACATAGTTTTTCCTTTTGTTTTAGCAAGATCAGACTAACACGGCTTTCTCTCTATGGCTGAGACGTGGATTGAGCATGTCTTTCCTGCTTGTTTTTTCCCAGGAAGACTCCTGTTGAGTTAAACTAATGTAGTAATTCAGAAAGTGTCCCAGTAACCAGTCTGGCATAACACTGTATGTAAATAGATTCAAGTCCCATGTCCATGAACTAGCTAATGTAGCACCACTCTTGTGTGTAAATGGAGCCTTGGTCTTAGATACCCCATTTTTTGACCATAGATTAGCTTACACAGCTGTAGTGCCTAAGGCCTAGGTTTTCAGAAGCCAAATAATGCTTTGGATGTTTTGAAATCTCATTGTCTGGTTTCCAGAGGGAAGGGCAGGTGATTGAGTAAGCACTACTTAAAAACTAGACCTTTTTAAGCATCCAAAGGAGTCTCTCAAGCAACAATCAGCTAGTTGCTTTTGAAAATGTAGCCTTCAAGTGGCATTTCTAAAGTGTTTGGGGCTGTACTTCTGCAGATCAGATTCTTCTACAGCAGGGGTGGGGAACCTCAGGCCCCAGAGCCAGATGCAGCCCCCGACTTGCATGGATTTGGCCCATAAGACTCAGGGCTGTCCCCAGCATTGGGGAGCCCATGCTGGTGCTCTGCCCCCCCACTTCCCCTTCTGTGGAGCTGGAGTACACAGTCTACTAGCATGGGTCCCACTGTGCTCTGGGGTGCAAGGAGAATGTGGAGTGTCTTTCTCCTCAATTGGGGGCCACGTCAATGTGGATTTGTGGGTGGTTATTAATATTGCTTCTCACTTGTGTGTGGCCCCCAAATGATTTTTCTCTGGGTCAGTGGCCCCTGGCCCAAAAAAGGTTCCCCACCCCTGTTTTTCAAATGCATGTGTGCATGCCAATACTCTGGTTTATCTGGATGCTACTCAGTGGAGTACTCATAGTTTATCTTTTGTGTCTTTTTGGCTGGTTTTCTTTCGCAAGTTAAAGAAGTCTTTTACCACATGTTTTAGCAGTCTTACTAGCAGAATTACTTTCTTCCAGAATCCTTCCTTAGTCCAGTGGTCAGTGGTGTATTTTGTCCTTCAGCTGCTGTCAATGCTGTGAGTTGAGATGGAGGGAGAGATTGTTTGGGGTATCATTCTTTTTCTGTGAAAATTATTTCCTACTGAGGTTTAGGGGACAGTAAATCTGTGGGGATGATCTGCTGCTTTGCCAAAATGTAGATTTTTTTTTTTTGCTCATCCTTTTTTCTGCCAAAGAATATGCAGGTGATATGCATTTAATGTTGTTGATACCTAGCTGAACTGTTTTGACTTTTCTCTCTGAAAAACTGTTTTGTGCTTGTTTTTCTAAACTTGGAATGTCTCATCAATGTCATATGGTAGAATTTTTTATAGCATTAGAAAAATTAAAGCCTGTGCCCTGCATAGCAAGCAAGAAGCTCCCAGGGCTTGGGGGGCAGCTCCAAGGCAGAGAGCAGGAGCAGCACAGCAGTGCTTAGAGGGGCAGGTGAAGTGCCTGCACTTGATAGCCTCCTGGCCAAACCTGTCAAGATCACCTGTTAAAGGCTCCAAGATCTACCAGTAGATCCTGATCTACTGGTTGGTGACCACTGGTGTAGCTAATTCACCTTTCCAAGAGGTGGTGGATATGTTAATGGGAGGAGCTCCTATTGACATGTTACTGTCTATACAAGGGGTTGAGGTTGGTATAACCAGGGCTTGACAAACTGCGGCGAGAGCTACTTGCCAGCCCCGCACCACGCAGATGCGCAGCGCCGGTGAATGGGGCTCATGGAGCGACCAGCTGAAATCTACTCACCACGGGCAAGAAGAAACAGGTTTGTCGAGCCCTGGGTATAACAGTCACTCAGATGTAGATTTTCACACCTGTAAGCAACATAATATAGAATTGACTGTCAAAGGGGTCAGTGAAACCACTCTGAGAAACTTGCTTAACTGGCTGCTCCAGTTTACTTACCAGCTTCGCAGCCACGGAGCCTCGCAGCTCCCATTGGCTCTGGTTTTACATTAGCAGCCAAGGGGAGCTGTGGGAAGCAGCAGCCCGGCCCATGCTGCTTCCCATGGCTCCTCTTGGTTGCAAATGGTGAACCAGAGCCAATGGGAGCAGCGAGGCCAGTTAAAAGGTTTCTCCAAGTGGTTTTGCGGATCACTTTGAGAAGCACTGCTCTAGCCTGATCTTTTGTGTAAGTGGCCGAAGAACATGTGCTCTATGGTTCTGAGCCCATTAACTGGTGATAGACCAGGTTGAATCTCTTAACTCATGTGTACTAGGAAAGGTGTGTTTGAAAATATGGTTTAATGTCAGTGTTCACTACCTTTGCATCTGTTTGGGATGGTTAAATTATGCTTAAATTATGCTAGGTTGATAATCAGACCTCAGTGGTTCAGGAGCTAAATTAGAAATCAGCATTATACAAGAAGCCACAGAAGGGTGAATTGTTTCATTTACTGTAGTAGTATGTATTATTTAAGTAACATGATGAGAAATATTTGTGTAATCACAGCAAAATGATCAGGTATTACTATTTTATGAACGTACATTGGTTAAATCAGTGAAATATATGCTTCAAAGAGCTGCAGCACATCCGACGTCGTCTTCTCCATTGGTGTAGTATGGACACTGTTTCTGCTTGGATTACTTAGGGCAGAGCTACTCAACTTTGGAATCCCTGGGGGCCACAATGTTACAGCACATGCTGAGGACCACAACTTAAATGTGGTTGCATGTATATGCAAATAGCTTCTTTCTCACTGAAGGGCAGGAATACAAAGATTAAGGCAAGACTACACAACATGCCAGCCCCTTTTAAGTCAGTTCTGCTGATATGAATAAAATGCAGTATTTACCCGATTTCTGCCCAAATGACAGTCCAGGAATTTAACTACTAAAATGCGTCTCAACAGAAGACCATTATATTGACAACTTTTTTGTTTTGGCTTCACAATTTTAACAATGTTGCCATTTTTAATGCTGCTTATTTAAAAAAAAAAAATTGTACACCAGTATGTTAGGTGTTTAGCTTGAAGCTTCAGGCTGTGCGTTTCTTGGAGTGATTTTACTGTAAAAAGAAAAGTTTCCAAGCCAGAGCACTTCAACCTGCGGTGGGCGGAGAGCTGGACAAATCAGGCTGGAAATGAGGCAAAAAAGGACATGTGCCCAGGAGCTCTGTCCTGGATTCCCAGCAGGGCTGATGTCCCTACGTTGGAGTCCGTCACTCCATGAGAGACTGAGGCAGGGGTGCCCGGCCACAGTGCTGGACGGAAATGTGGCCAGTGTGATCCAGTCAGCACCTCTCAGGCTCTGGCCACAAGGCTAAGCTTTGCAGCAGTCTCCTCTATTCCCCTTTCTGCCTTTGATAGAAGCAGCGGGGGGGGGGGGGAAGAGACCCACTTTTAAGCTGGCTCCCCCTAGCACCAGCTCCTGTTTCCCCAAGCGAGTAGTCCATATTCCAGTCGACTACTCAGTAACATCCCTAGTCATCCTTAGTCTCCCTGAGGTTAGCTGATGAGGTCGACAGCTAGCTGGTGGCTGCTTTAACTGCTGGATGAGAGTAAGGTGAGTTGCCAGTTAAGTCCAGTGACCTTGTGACTGAGAGGCACTAATATCTGTAGCTGTGGATTAATCTGTATAAATGAGTTTGCAAGTAAGGTATTCCTCTTCAACTTTAGGCAGCCAAATGGAAGACTTGTGCATGTGTGGCTATTTTAGTGGTGTGTGCAGTGAGAGGATTTGGTATGATTGATGGGTTTCTGCTGCTACTTATTTGCACTAGGTTTATTTTTGTACTATCCTAGCTGCACTAATGAAAAGCCTTTATGTAGGCATAGTGCATCAGTGTAAAAGGCTTGCACCCATGCAGTTTACCATGACTTGAGTCACTAATTGTACCAGGGTAGATTTATTTAAACCCAGGTGATTTAAATCCCCCCAGTTGATTTAAATCGTTACCAGAGCTAAGTCTGACTGCTTAGAGTGCCCTTAATTTTGGAATAAGTCTCACTGAACTCACTTCCATTTCTTGAGAAAATAAGTATAGAACTGGTTCTCTTGGCAAAGCTTAGTTATGCTGAACTAAAATAGGGAATCTGTTGTCTCTTGTCTTAGGACAATGTATCAACTAACTCCTGCCCTGCTTGGCTGAGGTCCACCACCACATAAGCACGAAACAAGAACAAACTTATCCAACCTGTGTCTCTTTGCACATGTTGTTTTTAGTCTGCTGAGAAATAGAAATTGGAACCTTAGAACTTTCAAGAAGCATGAGCTAATAGGTTAGACAGACCCAAGCCATTAATTCATTTTTGAGACTAAGTGTATGTATAGCATGTTTGTGTTTAAATTTAAGTATAACTATTATTTTTAAATGAGAAATTTAGTATTTTATTGATTTAAAATAATCCAAATGAAATAAATGATTTTATTTTTTAAATCAATTTTTATCCACCCTGAGTTGCACTGGTGCTGCACTTTTGCAGGATAGGGGCTTGTTCCAGTGTAGTTACACCAGTGCTTTGAGCCATACTCTGTTTTGGAAGCTAAATGCTCCATGGGTTTTTCAGCCTAGTTTAATGTCTATCCTTTCAGGTTGGAGTGGGTGCTCATCTGCTGAACTATAGGGATGGAAACGGTTTTGTGGTGTTGAAACTGGAAGCGTTTGGGGATGTATTGAATTCTTGCTGAGAGGCAGGAGGTTTTAAGGTGCTCTGTGTACTAAAGATCTGCTGAATGCATAGACTAGCGCGTGCACACCCAGTTCCTTCAGCAGGTTTGGGCTGGCTTTTGTGATTGCTCCCTTGTGTTCAGTTTTGGAATTTGTATTCTTGGAGTAAATATAAGGCTGGCCTAAAGCCTTCTCTTAATTTACAGTTGTACTGGTTAACTGGTGCAAAACACTGTAGGCACGCCTAATCTGATTTGAACATACTTTATATTGACTTAGTTCAAGTAGATCCTGAAGCTAACTCAATACAGTCCTGGTTGAAATTGGATTAAGTGTCTATACCATGCTTTGTGCTGGTGTGAGTAAATCGTTTAATACAATCACTGTCAAACTGATGCCACACTGATTATACACAAGACTTAAGGCAAGGGTCTCAAACTCTTACTTTAGGGCCATCCCTGAAATCCTCTTAGCAGGCCAGTGGGCACCCTTTAGCAGGACTGGAGGAGGGGGTCTTTCTGTGAAACTTTCCCCACACCCTTCCCACCCCCTGCACTGCCTGCTACCCCTAGACCATTTAAAACCAGCCGGGGGCCACAATAGGGTTAGATCAACTTCAGACTGGTAACTCCACGCGGATGCTAGCATGTCCCAATGGCCTCTGGGAGGTGTGTGCATATTGCAGAGCTGGCATGTCCAAAGGTATAAGCTGTGAAACTATTTAACTAATTTTGTGAAACTGACTAGATATCAGTTATGCCCACTTTCATGATTTGATCCCAAGCATTGATAGTTGGGGCTGCCCCCCTGGAAAGCTGCAGCCACCTGTTAGAATTTAGGGATGTGAGGGACTAGTTGACTTGCTTATCTGGCTGGCTCTGTGGACCTGCCTGCCCCCCATTGCTGCCTCCTACAGAGTTAGTGGTGGGAGGGGGAAGGCTGCCATGGAGCAGCCTCTCCATGGGGAGCTCGGGTCCCCTGCGGACAGGGGCTGCTGCCACACCACTGGCTCCTGCCTGCCATCCCACCCCTATCAGAAACGGCAGTGCAGGGTGGCAGGGGGCTACCCGGGAGTGGGGCTGAGAGCACACTGGCTCCCACCCCTACGGACTGTAGGACTTACCAATATTTTGTGTGGCTATATGATTATTCAGTTACACACTATCTAACATCCCTAGTATATGGGGGTCCAGGGTGTGCTGCCCTTGGGCTGGCAGCTGTGTGGGTCTCATTAAATAACTTCCTCAAAATATTTTTCGTCACTGATTCAGGAAGTGCTTGGGCTGTAGATGACCTGTGGGCTAGGGGTTTGAGACCCCTTGTTTAAGGCCGGGGAGGGGGCGAAGTACATTTCAAGCCACTTCTTTCCCATTTGCTGCTTTGACTTAAGACCTCTTGGCCTGCAGTGAGAGGGACTTGGATACAGGCAAAATCTGGCATTCAAACACTATGCAGGGGGCTGAAATAGCTAAGCCTAATGCCAGGCTGCTATGCCATTGAACAGCATCCTCTTCTGAGGGAGCTTTAGGAGGGACAGGTCTTTTGGAGAGAAGTCCAGTCATCTGGACACATGTAGCTGAATGTATCCTGTGATTTGTATATTTTTGGCAGCTGTCCCTGGGAGTGCTGATAATGTAGGGAGGGAAAAGCAGGGTTGGGGGGAGGAGAAAGCCCAGAGGGTAATTGCTATTTAAGTGCTAGCATAAAACTTTCTCCCCCATTCCCCTTGTCAATGGAAAGCATCCATTCTTCTGTCTCAATGTAGAATTCTGGTAAAGCCCTAAATGTGAAGGCATCATTCTCTAGTACAGTAATTACTCGCTTAATGCGTGCCTGCTTAACATTTTTTCGCAATAGCATGATTTTTTGTTTAGGGGACTTTCGAATAACATGACCGTCCCTGAAATAACACGAAAATAATCAAGTGGGGGACTACTTCGCATGGCGGTATAAGTTGGTGAAAACAGTGGTAATATGCATGAGCGGATGAATACATGTCGTCACAGCACTCCTCCGCTCACTCACGTGTTTATATTTGTGTTTTTACAAACTGCAGTGACTTGTGTTGCTAGATATCTAATGTTGATGTTGACAACCCAGCATCAACAAAAAATTGACTTTGCCGCCACCACCACCAGAAACGCAACCCCCATCTTTTCCATTATTTTTAATGGGAAAATTGACCCTGCATAGCATGTTTTACTTAGCACGAACATTTTCAGAAACGCATCCATAGTGTTAAATGAGGAATTACTGTAGTCCTACCTAGCTTCTCCATTCCTCTAGGAGACTTGCAAGTCCCATGGGCATTCAAATGTGTGAGCTCACCAGGCTGGCCATCTGTTAGCCTGGGCAGCTGGCCTGCTTCATTCATGTAACTCAGCTGTTGAGGCTGAGCACCATTCTGCAGGCAGGAAGCTTTCCATTCAACTGGAAACTAGCCATTCCACATACCCTCCGTGGTAAACTCTCCCTGTCTACAGTAATTCCAAAGTAGGTAATTTAAGGAGTGTTGAATTCCTAATCCCGCTTTCCCAGTAAGGTAGCCTGTCTGGCTCCTCCCTTCCAAAAATATTTTTGGGGAGACTGTCTAGGCTATTGTAATACTAGCTTGGGATCACAGGGAGCTTGGGATCACAGCTTGGGATCACAGGGAGCTGCTGATGATCAGACACAGGCTGCATTTTCCTTCCCAAACAAGGGAGGAGGGGCATTCACAGCAGGGTTACAGCCTACTAGAGAGAAACTTAAAAAACAACAAATAGTCCAGTAACACTTTAAAGACTAACAAAATAAGTAGATGGTATCGTGAGCTTTCGTGGGCACAACACACCTCTTCAGATGACCGGACATCGGAAGAAGTAGGTTTTGCCCACGAAAGCTCATGATACCATCTACATATTTTGTTAGTCTTTAAAGTGCTACTGGACTATTTTTTAAGTTTTTCCTGTTAGACTAACTCAGCTATCCCTCTGAAGCCTATTAGAGGAGAGGCATCTGTCAGCCGGTGGTCAGGGCAGTGAGTGGTGTGTGTGTATTATACACCCGAGACTTCAACTGCTAGGACTGGGGTCCCTTAGCAGCAGGCGACCTGGAAGAGGTTGACAGGCGCCCAAGAAGTTTTACGTCCGTGTCTTTACCGCTAGGATCGGAATCCCTTCGCGGTGGGCAGCCAACAGGCTGACAGATGCCCCAGAGTTTACAGGGAGAGCTTATTACACCTCAGATTTTGACTGCTAGGATACACGATCCCTTCGCAGCGGGCAGCCTGGGGAGGCTGAGAGATGCCCCAACGGATCTGTCCCCTGGAAGCGACATGATCCAACGCTCAAGCTCTCCCTATATTTGTCCCTTATGACCGGCTGGAGTTCTTTTTAAAATTGTGCTTGGTTCTGTTACAGCAACTGAAGAAGTCAGGTCACAGCTTAAACAGTTACTATTTTATTGTTACAGGGTAAACTTAGCTGTTAAATGCTACTACTGTGTTACAGATAACACAGCCACTACAAAGGACAGGACAGAAATTACACTAATAAGTCACTTACAGGTACCATGAAACCCTTTTGGTTCTCTGAGCTCTTATTAAATGCATGCGAAATAGACACCTAGCAGGTATATATTCTCACCCCTGCGTTCCAGACTTGGCGTGGCCAGCGTCTTTCTCTCAATCCCTCGGGAAGAAGTAGGGCGAGGTTGGGCGTCCCACAGACCTCGGGAGACCACCAATACCTGGCAGCAGGTGTAGATGATTGGAACTCAAATGGGGTGGGCTACTAAACCCCTCCTTATACCCCTTGGGTCACGTAGGCTTCTTCCTGGTTTCAAGTGGCCAATTAGGAAAAATGGCTTTGAACGCCAAGTTTCCCACGAAGGGTGCAAAGCATAATTCACACCTGGGAAAATGCAGACAATGGGCACCTCTGGTATGTGATGGGCGAAGATTCCTCTCCTGGGACGGTGCAGGCGTGTCAGTTACTGGTACTAGCCATCAGGGCGGTGGGAGGCCCCGGGCCGTCAGCTAGCCCATTTACTGTCTGGTTTCTGTTTATGGTAGTCAGGGACAGGCAGCACACCTGCGTTCCCAGGGCATCAAAGGCTGACTGCCTTTCTCTTGCTCTCTGGGGGGGGAAAACAAGATGGGGTTCATGTCTGGCTACAGCATCTCTGCAGTGCCTAATGCCCCTGCCTGTATCCTGCAGTTTTATTAGTAGCACATAGGAGTCCAAGGCATGCTGGGTGTTGTACAGATCCAGAACAAGGTCCCTGCCCCAAAGAGTTGCACTGCTTGACTCCAGTAGGATAATACAGTGAGATAGCTAATGGAAATTAATTATACTGCTGTAATCACACTTCTATGGCAGTGAAGACATGGCCACAGATGCAGGTGAACAGGTGTAGGCTGTTGGCAAATTGATGCCGACATGGAGAGAAGGTGAAAGTGGAGCATTGTAGGGGAGTTGGCAGTGGAGGTAAGTCAGCAGACTAGAGAATGCTGGCAAAGTAGCTGCTGGTCTAGATCCTAGTGGTAGAAGATACTCTGAGTGGGGGACTTCCAGTGAGCCCCTGACAGTGTCCCCCTATCTGGCAATGCTAAAGCTTTCTTCAGAGACAGCGGGTCACCCATATCAATGTTCTGAAGAGAGGGGAAGGATGGGTAGTTGAGTCAAGACACCCTGTCTCCCAATCTTTGATTCACAGTGCTTCTCCCCAGTCTTATTATCTATCCTATCCCATCAACCCAAGGGCAAGGAGGTGACCCTTACTGAGCTGCTGGCTATACTGAGCCCACCCTAGGCTATCAGCCAGATCTAGGGGCCCACCTTAGGAGTTAGAGTTGAGGCATGCTTCTAGTTATCTTGATCACCTACTTGTCAGCCCTATTGTGCTCTGGAAGTAGTACCCTTAGGCAAATGGTTGGGGCCCTTTTTGTCTGGATCTTGGCATCTGCCTTTGGGCCTGATGCAGGAAATGCTCCTTAAAACAGTTAAAATCCTTCCCCTTGCAGAGGAAACAGCACTAATTTCTATGGCACCAATGATACTGGGGCTTCCTGCCTGCATGGCAGTCTTTCTTTCCTAATGGAAAACTAGTTTTGTTCAAATACTTGAGAGTTCACATCTATTTAATGCTATAACGAAGTGAACTTGGCATAGTGCTGTGGGGAGGTAGAGGCACAGTGGGAAATGGCGTGAGCGGGAACTGAAGCAGTCTCCGCTCACACTGCTTCTGCAGGGCTTCTGCTACAGTTCAAAGGCGCTTATAGACAAATCGAATAGTTGATGGAAATCCCATTGACTCTTCAATTAATCTAAATTTAACATCCCTAGTTGTCAGTAGTCTTGCAGTTGTGGTACTAGCAGCTGACTCGTGGTTAAGAGACCCAAGGTGAGTGAGAACTTTTTATTGGACCAGCTTCTGTTGGTGAGAGGCAACCTTACACAGAGCTTTTCAGTAAGCTCCAAAGCTTCTCACCAACAGAAGTTAGTCCAATAAAAGAAGTTCTCTACCCTACCTCATAGGATCCACGTGGCTACAACAATGCATTAAACTTGGTTAGTGCCTAAATGCCTTCATGTAGGATTGTACACATTTGAGGGTTGTTTTTAAATTGTTTAATTCCATTTATTGTGATCGTTAGCAAGCTAATGAGTTAGCTTTGTGCACTAATGAGTTAGATTTGTTCTGAGAATACTCAATGATGGGGCAGCTGCTCATGTGAGCAGGAAATAAAACTTTCAGTGGTTCTGACATACATTAAAAAGGAAAACTAAAATCATGGAAAAGTCAAATGGCCCTTCCTGGTTCCATGCTTAATGATCTGAAAAGTTGAATGCTGTGTTTGAGAGTTAGGAATGTTACCACTGGCAGGTCCCAGACTTGGAAATGGAATGCTGACAAACTTGTCAGTCTTATGTTATAGACTTTCAGCTCTACTTTAATACTTAATTCAAAAGGCTTTGAAATGGGAACTTCAGGTCCATGGTGTGGGGGAAGATGATTTAGCTTTTAACTCCTTCACACATTTTTACTCTACATAAGAACGGCCATACGGGGTCAGACCAAAGGTCCATCTAGCCCAGTATCCTGTCTTCTGGGAGTGGCTAATGCCAGATGCCCTAGAGGGAGTGAACAGAAGAGGGAATCAAGTAATTCCTTGAGTGTCCTAAGGATGTGAATGACTAGTCATTTCCCCCTCTTGCCTCTATCAGAAAGAGGCGGGGGGGGGGGGAGAGAAGGGGTTGCTTCAAAGCAGCAGCACTGCATGGAGCCCAGGATCAGCAGCGGACTCCCGCTGACCCTGGGCTCTGTGCAGTGCTGCCTCTTTGAAGCGCTGTGTGGAGCCTAACACTGGGCTCCCCATGTCATTTCAAAGCAGCAGCGCTGCTTGGAGTCAGCGGGGGAGTCCCAGGCTGACTCCAGGCTCCACGCGGTGCTGCTGCTTTGAAATGCCATGTGGAGCACAGGGCCAGCGGGCAACTGCCTCAGTGGCCCCATGCTCCCATCAGTGTTTTTGCCTTTGAAGTGTAGTGCAGCCCTAGGGCTGTTGCTGTACTTCAAAGGTGGAAGTACCCTATCAATGGCCAACCCATTCTGGACAAAGAGCCAAGGTATCAGTGGATCCAGTGCGAAGAGCCGGGCCAAAGTTGTCGAGCAAAAGAAGAAGAAAAAAAAGACTACCCCTTTAAGAAAATGTGTTTAGAGCAGTGTTTCCCAATTGTATTTGGCCATGTAACCCTTTTCAGCTTTTCAGAATTTCAAGGAACCCCTAAGTTTGTCAAGCAAAAAAAGGGGGGGAGGGGACCCACCAGTGCATGAAAATCACATTCCTTCCCCAAGACCCCACCCCTTCCTTGAGTCCCCATCCTCTGTTCCCTTCCTCTCCATCACTTGCTATCCCCAGCCCTTATACACTCTCACTGGGTTGAGACAGGAGGTGTGGGCTCTGGGGTGGGAATGAGGGATTTGGGTGTGGGAATGGGTGAGAAGTGCAAGCTCTGGGAGGGAATTTGGATGCAGGAAAAGGGGATGCTGGCTTGGGGAGGGGGCTCCAGGCTGAGGAGTGTTGGACTCAGGTGGAAGGTTGGGGTGCTGAGCAAGCCACAGGCTTGTGGATGTGAGGGAGCAGGAGTTTGGGTTGGGATATGTGGGGGGCTCAGGGCAAGGAGGTTGTGAGTATGATGGGCTCAGGACACAGATTTGTGATGTGTGGATGGTGTAGGAGTGTTGTGGCAGAAGACTGAGGATGTTGGAATTCAGGAATTCGGGATGTAAGAGGCTCAGGACAGGGAGTTCCAGTATATGATAGACTCAGATTTGGGGTCAGGAGGTGCAGAAGTGTTATGATGCTGCAGTGAGATGGGGGTTTGGCCCCAATTGGGGGCTTGTTGGCCAGGCTTCATTTTGAAATAAAATATTGTCAAACTCAAAAGGTTTTAGCATTGTCTTTATTTATGAGGGGGTGGGGAACCTGTTTTGAGTCAAGGGTCACTGACCCACAGAAAAGTCAGTTGGGGCCACACAAGCGAGATGCAAAAAAAAAAAACCCTCCAAAACCCCCAAGCCTCACTAATGCGGTCCCAACTGTGCTGGTGGGGGCAGGGGAGAGGGTGCTAGTGGGTGCTGGGGCTGGGAAAGGGTGGTGCTGGGGTGGGTGGCTGGGTGCTGGGGCAGGTGGCAGGGTGCTGGGGTCAGGGACATGGTCCTGCTGGGCACTGGGGTGGGTGGCAGGGTGCTGGGACAAGGAACAGGCTGGTGCTGGGTGCTGGGGTGGCAGGGGGCTGGGGCCAGGGTCCTGGGGTGGGTGGCAGGGTGCTGGGGACAGTGCTGGTGTGGGGGCGGGGACAGGGTAGTCGTGGTGGGGTCTGGACAGGGGCAGCTGGGACCAGTACCTGGCAATCCTGCAACACTTCTGGGTTCTGGGAAGTGTGTGACTACACTTCCCCTCCCCAAACAGCTGGAGAGCAGTGCCTGAATGGCAGGGCCTGTTGCACCCCAGCAACTTCCACGATGCCATTCTGCAGGGCAGGGAGGAGGGTGCGGGGAGTCCCAGGGCAGAGTGCGCTTCCTGCACAGTTAGAGCTGTGCAGCCCCGGGTCTCTTGACTCTGCCCTCCTCTCCCTCCCACCACGCAGAAAGGCCACGGAACTAAGTTGCTGGGTGCCACAGCCCCAGCTGTTCAGGTAGCACACACTGGCTCCTTTGGGAAGGGGAAGTGCTTCCCTCCCCTCTGTGGGTCATGTGGGGTCACCCCTGTCCAGCACCCCCCTAGTATGCCAGCCGGGAGCAACGGTTCCCCTCTGCCCTTGCCTTGCTACGCATCTGTCACCAGGGAGGAACTGGAAACAAGTGTGCTGTTTCTTTAAGAAGTTGGCTAGCTGGCTTTCTCTCTTTCAGAGGGGGCAGGGGAGTGCCGGCTCCTTGCGGAACCCCAGGGTTCCACGGAGCACCAATTGGGAAACACTGGTTTAGAGGCTTTTTGGCCACATCAGGCTCCCGCTGGCTGACGCCATCTTTAATTCTCCTTCTTTAAAGGCTTCGCAGGACGGCTCCCCTGCCCAGGTCAGCACAGAGAGCCAGGAGGAGAGGGCTGTTTTTGGGGGCGCGGGGGCGGCTTCACGGGTTGGCCACAGCTGGAATAGTCGATACAAATTAGATCGACTATTCAATTAGTCAATCAAAATTTAACATCCCTAGCATGTCACCCATTCTCAGCCTCTGACAGGCTAGGGACACCATTCCTACCCATCCTGGTTAATAGCTATTGGTGGATGTAACCTCCATGAATTCATCTAGTTCTTTCTTGAACCCTGTTAAAGTACTTGTCTTCACTACCTCCTCTGGCAAGGAGTTCCACAGGTTGACTACATTTTGTGAAGAAAAATTTTGTTTTAAACCTGCTACCTATTCATTTCATTTGGTGACCCCTAGTTCTTACGTTATGGAAATCTAACTTAAAGCAAGGTCCCCTTCTAGCAGCAATCATGCCCTCCTGAATCTAGAGACTGAATTAAAGGCCTTGTTCCCACTTGAGTTTCTCTGGAGCAGAGTCTCCATGGCTAGCAGACCTAGTGCTCATGATGGGATGGTTACAGCATCATTTGTTCAGCTGAGCTGTGCAGGTCTGGAAGTTGCCCATCACACCCTGGATGTAGCAGGCCAAAATTATCCTTCTACTGTGATAGCTAGATAAAATGAGAAGGTTTAGCCAGGACAACCCATGTATCTGGAGTATATATTCTTTGCTGTATATGGGTTATGAAGTACCTGGTTTCAACATGAATATGCTCATTCTGCCTCAGTGTCTTTTTAATTGGTAGCTCTCTTCATCCTGGTATCCTTTCCTATAAGGCAGGGCTACTCAACTTTGGAAGCCCAGGGGCCACTGATATCCACAGCACATGTTGAGGGCCGCAACTTAAGTGTGGTTGCATATACCTGCTAATAGCTTCTTTTACAGTGAGGGGCATTAATACAAAGATTAAGGCAAGACTACAACACACAGGCCCCCCATTTAAGTCAGTTCTGCTGATATTAATAAAATGCAATGTTTACCTGATTTCCACCCATATGACAGCACTTTTAGGGTATGTTTAGACTACATGCCTCTGCTGACAGGCATGTAAAATAGGCTACCTGACATAGTCAATGAAGCGGGGATTTAAATATCCCCGGCTTCATTAAAATAAAAATGGCTGCCGCACTGATTGTCAGCACAGCGTGGCAGTCAAGTCGCAGATCGGTTGACAGGGGAAGCCTTTGTCGACCACTCCCTTATGCCTCGTGAAATGTACCCTTAATGAGCAATGACAGTCCAGGAATTTAACTACTAAAATGCATATCAACAGAAGACTACTATACTGACAACTTTTTTGTTTTGGCTTCATAACAGTCCAGGAATTTTACTACTAAAACACATCAACCCAAACCGCACTGCCAGCTGCAAACAAATGGGCTGAGGGCCGCATGTGGCTCGCGGGCTGCATGTTGAGTAGCCCTGCCATAAGGAGTACTCTTGTAAATTAGGAACTGAGTGTTCTGGATGGATATTTCCCAAGGTATAGTATTCATGCCAGACACTGAGTGGATAGTGGCAAACATCTTGTTCCTTCTATATCTAATTCAGCCACCCCCACCAGAATGGCAACAGAATCAAGCAGGATAGTACACAGGCTGAAAAACAGTTGCAATGCATGTACAACTGATAGTGGGTAGTTTTGGCCACTCATGAATTTTGTCAGTGCTTTCCTGTTAACTCCCCTAAGAGAGAAAGTAGTGTTGGCTTAGTGGAGGAGTTCCCATTGTAGGACACAAGGTACTACAGTTGGCTGACACATTTGATGCATGCTAAGCCTACACTGTGCTGAAGCGTGTAGTCTGACACCTCCTACACTCTTCAGGCATGTTAACGCTTGCTTCTGACTAGCTAACAGGTTCTAATTAGGGATGTTAAATTTCAATTAATCACCTAATCGGGTAGTCAATGGAATTTCCATTGATTAGGGGCGGGAAGGTGGAGTGCTTGCTATCCCAGCTGTGCCTCTGCCTTTTTAAATGTAGCAAGAGCCCCAAAGGCAGAGGTACAGCAGTTGGGAACTCCTCTCCCCTCTCCGCCCCCCCCCCCCCAGGGGGGTGTTGTGGGTGTTGCTTACATCTTTAGTTCTAATGCTCACCTGTAAATTCTGCTCTTGATGGGGCTTCACAGGGCTCATGGAGGTATGCTTTGGTTGGCTGTCTAGCATGTTGGAGTTCTTTGCTGAGTGGTCCCTAGTGGATCTAGGCACAGGAATGTTAGGCTGTCTGCCTGTTCCCATGGAAACTTGTCTGGGCCACTTGGCTTGCTATGGAAATGCAGTCAGTGGAAATGGCTGAGATTAGAATCTTGCAGCTGCCTCACTTAAATATGCAAAAAGCATGGCTCTCCAATACTCCTAGGCAGAGGGTTCTCTGGCAGGTGGCCCTTGCAGTATGGTGGAGATGTTGCAGTGAGGTGGCTTTTCAGCCCTACCAGAAAGATGTAGAATCTCCTAGCTAAAAGGGTTTATTAGTCACCTGCTTAGGTTGGAATCCTGTAGAGAGCGTGCTTATCTATTGGCTGTACTGTGGGAAATCATGCAAGTCATCCTGGGAGCATGGTTTGGCTAACATGTTCCTGCTTATTTTTCCTGATAATCCCCACCACGTTAAATATCTTCATACCATTAATATCCCAATAAGCAGGTCAACACATAACACATTACAGAGCCATTACAGGTGCTGTGATGATGGTTTCTGTGGAAAACTGATGTAGTGCAGAAAAATGGGTGTACTTCTACACATCTGAATTGCCTCTAATGCAGTGTATTCATGCACCATGTTGTGGAAAGTGCACTAGTAATTAAATTACTGTAACCTGTTTTGTACATGCAGAATATATTAAATGTATGTTGTGGCGAAGTTTGCTAAACTAGGGATGTTAAAATGAGATTAATTGGCATTTCAAAGGAGGAATGCTGAACTCCGTACAGCCCAGGGCCAGTGGGAAGTCCCACTGACTCTTGGGCTGCATGTGGGTGCCTGCTTTGAAATGTACAGGAGTCCCCAGCAGGGGCTCTTGTGCATTTCAAGGCCATGCAGCCCTGAGTTAGCGGGGCTCCATGATACTCTGCTTGCCCTGGGGAGCTCAGGGTCAGCTGGGGAGCTGGGGAGTCCCCAGCTGACCCCGGGCTCCACAGCTGCCCCTTGGAAATGCATAGAAGTGGTGTTTTAAAGGGGCAACCACGTTGGGGTTTCAAAGTGGCTTTGAAGTACCCTGCTCCCTCCCATTTGCTGCCTCCATCTCAGAGGCAGCAAGGGGGGAGGAGGCGGGGAAATCAACAAGGCGGGAGTGCGGCAGGTGCTTGACAGATAGTCGACTGGTCTTAAACATTCCTATGCTAAATGTGTAGTGTGCCCTGAATAGATGTCTTTTCTAGTAATAACTGGAATTCTTTTTGAAGAGATAAGAAAAGGTGGATAAAGGTCTGTGGAATTTAATTCTCTGTAAATCATGGGAATATAAATTAGGGATGTAAATTCCTGGTTAATGAGTTAACCAGTTAAACCAGATCCCATGCAGGGGGCTGGCAGCTCAAGTGGAGGATGGGGAACAATGGTTTCTGCTACCCTCCACGCTTAGGGCTGCCAGCTGCCCTTAGGGGTGCTGCTTACCAAGTAACTTGGTTAATCATTCATAACCTTACTATAAATGGGCAAAATTGGGCTCACAGCTTAGAACAGTGAGGATGTAACAGCTGCAAGACTTTTCCCCAGGTTGGTAACATAGTCACCTTTCTGTTCGCTGCTAGTCTTTAATAAGATGGGCCTGGTTGTCTGCTACAAATTCAGTACTGGAACTGAATCCTTGATACTTTGATGTTCCACCATGATCTCAAACCCCAGGCAGAACCAAAAATATCTGCTCTTCAGTTCCTCACAAGTACTCCCAACCTTTCTATGTTAATGGCTACTCCTCAGTCTTTCTGCTCCCTGGGGGCAAATTCTGCAGTTTTTTGGCACTTTATCCATTGCATTGTGCTCAGGCACAGAGGCTGTGCCCTCTGACATGAAATTTGGGAGACTGTTTTTGGCAGAGGGGAATGGCTCCATCTCCATAGTGTACTGTTGTAAGATGTGTAGGGCCCCTCTTGCTGCTGTTGGAATATAGGAACCCTTAATATTATGGCAATTTTAGACTGGAGGAACCTAACTAGTGGGAAGGAAGGAAGGATGAGAGCCTATTAGCATGATAATAGGGTAGAAGTTTTTCAGTGTATGATGCAGAAATAGCCCTTATATCTCTCCTCCATTCCTGCAGTGGCCATTCAGACACAAGTATTAGGGTTCACCAAATGAAATAAGCAGCAGTTTAAAACAAAAGGAAGCATTTCTTCACATAACACACTTTCAACCTGTGGAGCTCTGTTAGAGGATATTGTGAAGGTCAGGACTAACAGGGTTAAAAAAAAAAACAAACCCTAGATAAATTAATGGAATCGTGTGGTTATTAGCCAGGATGGTGTCCCTAGCCTCTGTGTCCCAGAAGCTGGGACTGGGCAAGAGAGGATGGATCATTCGATTACCTGTTCTGCTCATTGCTTCTGAGGCACCCTGGCACTGGCCACTGTTGAAGACAGGATACTGGGCTAGATGGACCTTTGTTCTGATCCATACATTTCAGTGTCTTAGCCTTGATCTACTGTACAAATGTCAGAATACCTAGGCCACTTGGGTGGATTTTCAGTGGTGAGTGACAATTATACCAACCAAACTCCCAGTGTAGATGAAGTTGTGTCATTGGGAAGGGCTTTTCTCCTGTCAGTGTAATGACTGCCTCTTGAGGAGAAGGATTAACTGCACTGGGGGTGGCCCCCAAATATTAGCTACAAATCTGATGCTGCCTCCTGTGTGTGACATGTTCTCTTCTGCTCCCCTTCCCTTGCAGTGGTTGACTGCCCTGTATGTAAACACCAGTGTTACCTCAAGGATATCGTGGAAAATTACTTCTTGAGAGACAGCGGGGCAGAGGCAGCCACAGATAGCAAGGATGCCAACCAGGTAGGCATTCAACCTTCCTACCCCTTCTTCCATTGGCTCTGATTGACCGCTCTGCAGAACAGTTCTCCCCACCCTGCCATTCCTAGTTTGCCATGCAACCTAGCCAGTGGTGGAGGGTGGCTTGCAGTCTCTGACGATAGGCCAGTTCGGTTCTCCTATTGAAAGGAAGCAGCGCAGAGCACTTGGCCCTTCCTTTCCTGGCACCATGCTCCAAGCCACTCCTGGCCACTCAAGTCCTAAGTGGCTGTCTCATCAGATGTCAGGGCACCCCATGTGTGCGCCCTGCCTGGAGCAGGCAGTTGCACTTTCTCAGGCCCCTTTGAAAGCACATAACTCAGTGACTCCTGGGTCTGTCACCATAGTAACCCCAATGGGCCACCAATCCTCTTAGGTTCAGTAAATTGCTCATCCTTCATTAGCAATGCATTTCTAGTCATAACAATAACACTTGTATGCCAAAACAGGACTATGCAGCACTTTAAAGACTAACAAGATGGTTTATTAGGTGATGAGCTTTCGTGGGCCCAGACCCACTTCCTCAGATCAATTTGTGGAAGAAAATTGGCACGACCATATATTCCAAAGTGATACAATCAAAAAAAGTGAACACATAAAATTGACAAATCAAATTTTAGAACAGAGTGGGGGCGAGGGGGGAAGGTTAGTGTCTGTGAGGTAATGACATTAGGGGTGATAATGTCATTACCTCAGACACTAACCTTCCCCCCTCACCCCCACTCTGTTCTAAAATATGATTTGTCAGTTTTATGTGTGTTCACTTTTTTTGATTGTATCACTTTGGTATATATGGTCGTGCCAATTTTCTTCCACAGATTGATCTGAGGAAGTGGATCTGGCCCACGAAAGCTCATCACCTAATAAACCATCTTGTTAGTCTTTAAAGTGCTGCATAGTCCTGTCTTTTGTTTCAGCTAGACCAGACTAACACGGCTGCATCTCTATCACTTGTATGCCAGACACTCAGAAGCAAACCATGGCCAGTCACACTTCTTCCATTCTCAACTCTGTCCCATCTGCCCATTCTGATTAGCAACATTGTATACATGCAGCTGTTTGGCCTAGCCCCTCAAAATCCTGTCATTTATTCCCAGCTATGTAGTATTTGGTTTTCAACTAATGGTGGCTGGACACAAAATGGCTTCAGTTAGATTTTGTTCAGTTCTGCCATTAACAAGGCCTGCCTGCTTGAAGAAAAGCCCTTGTTTTCATAGTCACTTTTGAGCTATGTCTGAGCTACAATGCCAATATCTCCTGTGAGTTATACCCACCTAAGCACTGAGATAGTGTTATCTCAGCCTATTGCACACTGGAAAGTGCTCTCCCATCAGCTTGCAGCGTCACCAGAAGCACTACACTGCACAGCTGCGCCTCTATAAATGATGTATGGAGCTAACCTGTACTAACTTATTGTCTGCTTTGCTCTAAGACTATAGAACATCTATAGTCCACCTCCTTCCATTCAGGCCTACTCCACACTACCATAGGCCATCCATCTAAGTTATGCACCTAGCTGAAGTCGACATTTATATCTACTTACTATGGTATCTTCACTGTGATAAGTTGACAGCTGACTGTCTTGTCAACTTACCTATGCAGCTAGACCCACTGGAGTACTGGAATAGACATGAGAGCAGTTAGTGGTCAATTTATACTAGACAGGATAAATCAACCCCCATTGGATTGATCACTGTCTGTTGAACTGTTGGGTAGTGAAGATACACCTGAGTTGGAAGACCCAAGGGTCATGCTCCCAGGGTCATCTGCTCTGTGCAGTACCATAACTGCACTGGGAGCCATCCTTGAAAATGAGCCCTCGAGTCTGCCCTTGCCATTTGAGGCACTAGGCGGGGGTGGTTGTGGGGCTGGTGTGTTCCTGGCACTAACCTTTCCTCTATCTCTCAGTGCTGCACCAGCTGTGATGACAATGCCCCAGCTACCAGCTATTGCGTGGAGTGCTCAGAGCCACTGTGTGAGACATGTGTAGAGGCCCACCAGAGGGTGAAGTACACAAAGGACCATACTGTCAGAGCCACAGGTCAGTGCCCCATTCCTGGGAGGGAAGTTTGGAGCTAGCCTGGTACTACGTGCCCCTTACAGAGAGGTGTGAGGTGGAGGTTGGTTATACAGGTTGAACCTCCCTGATCCAGCAACATCTGTGGTCCGGCAGGACCATAGAAGCTGTTAGACCAGAGAGCGCCTGCTGCAGAGGTTGAGAGTGGCTGGGAGCAGAGCCTGTCTCGCTGCCGGCAGCCTGCAGGGACAATGACCTGCAGGTAGAGAGCTTCTGCGTGGGGCCAGGGAACCCCAGGAGAAGGTGAGGACAGGGTTTAGGGAGGAGAGTTCTGGGAGCGGGCTGGGAGCAGCAGAGCCAGGCTGGTGGGTTGGAGGTGGTCAGGCCTCCCAGTTCTCCCAGTGCAGCAGCCAGGAGGAGAGCACCAGGAGAGCCCAGACACCTGACCTCCCCTGGTCCAGCAAATTCCCTTGTTCAGGACCACACTGGTCCTGAGGGTGCCAGACCAGGGAGGTTCAACCTGTACTCCATGACACTACTTCTTGCCCACCCAGAGTGCTACGCTCTGGTGTCATATGCATGAGAGATTTGCTTTAAATCCGTTTGAAACTGATTTTACTAAATCAGTGCAAAATTTTTTGCTGTGTTCTGTTCAGCTTAATCTGTTCTCTGGTGGTACAGCCAACTGAATGAGAGCGTCCATATGGGGGTATACTGCCTTAACTGAATTAGTTTGAGTTCTGTCCTGTAGGGATGTACTAGTGTAGTTGATTAACCAGTTAACTGATAAGCAAAAGCTTATAGGTTAATACTGTAGACCAGTGTTTCTCAAACTGCTCCGCGGAGCCCCAGGGCTCCGAGACCTCTCCAGGGGCTCCGCGAGGTTGACAAACTGGAAACATCAATAGATACAACACATACAATCAGTGGACCGCTGGGGCTCCGCATAAATTTTTACGCATGTAAAGGGCTCCGGAGCCCAAAAAGTTTTTGAGAACCAGTGCTATAGACTACACACATTTCCCTCCCCTTGCCCTTGCCAGTTAATTTTTTAGCAGGCTGGCCAGTAGCGTGGCTCAGTTCAGGCTTATGTCAGGTCCAGAACCTACCCCTGTGGCGGCTCTGCATTTAAAGTGTATTAGGAGCCACGTGGGCAGGCAGCCCGGCTTAGTTCTGGCATGCACAGGGTCTAGGAGCTCGGACCCCCCCTTTAGGGGCTGCTGCTCCCATCCCACTCTGCTGCCTCTTTATCAGAGGCCGCAGCAGTGGGCGACAGGCAGCTGGTCCACAATGGGAGACGGCTTTTAAACTGGCTCCCCTTGTGGACCAGCTCCCACCTGGGACCCTGCGCTGCTGTTTCTGATACAGTGGCTGCCGGCCCCGCCCCTGGGTATTATGGAGTAGTTGACTAACTGATACAAATTCATGAGGTTACTCGACTATTCAAGTTAACAGATATTTAACATCCCTACTCTTCTGTGGGTAGCCTGCAACTTCCTCATGTGGACATGGTTCCAGAGGCAGAAAACTGGGCCTCTTGTCCCCATTCTGCCACTGACAAAGGGAGAGGGCTTTAACCAGGTTCCATGCAATACCCATTCCCTGGTAGCATGAGCTCTGCTGTCCATGTCCCAGATTCCCTCAACTGGGCTTCCAGTGCTGTGGCCAAGGTAGACACCTGGACACAGGCTGTAGTTGGGCATGTTGCACAAGACAGCTGAGTAGGCTTCCTTTTCAGCTCTTCCAGTGCCCCTTAATCCAGATGTGCAGTCCCCCTGGGCCAACCCTAACACACAGCTTTGCCATTACCCTTCAGTCCCAGCCCTGTCGCTCCCTCCCCAGCAGCTATGCTGGTGCCCTGCAGGCCATTCTAGGCTTCTGGCTGGCTGATGTAATTGGGGTGCCTCATGGGGCCTTGGCGAGAAGAGGAGGGTAACACTTGTACTCTGTTCTAGGTCCAGCAAAGACAAAGGAGGGTGAGCGCACTGTCTACTGCTCTGTGCACAAGCACGAACCCTTGGTGCTGTTTTGTGATACCTGTGACACTCTGACCTGCCGGGACTGCCAGCTCAATGCCCACAAGGATCACCAGTAAGCATGCACACTTGCTGGCTGTACTCTACCATAGGCTACTAGGATGCTCTTTGATACTCCACCCTTGCCCAATCTGGGGCAGGGCTGCACTACCCTCTACCTCTGCCTGGGTTCCTAGTTGTGTGGCTGGCCTGGGTCAGGCTCTGACTCCAGTAGTGCTGTGCTGGAGACATGGAAACCCTGACAGCCTGTGCCATGCTTTCTTCCAGGTGGTAAGGCCACAGCAAACCTTTCAGCCAGCCTGTGCATCCTCTCTACTGCATGGCATGGCTCTCCTTTGTCATGTTTCTTGGCTGCTGTTGGGCTTGAGGCAGCTAGACCAGCTCCTCTTGGGGGTGTTTTGGCCCCTGTGTTAGTTCTCAGGGTAGCCTGGACTGAGTCGTCTTACACCTTGCCTTCATCTCCATTACCAGTAGCCTTGCCTATCAGCCACCAAAGCAATCTCCTTTGGGCCACGGTAGCCTGCATTTACTGTTATAGGGATAGCCTAGTTTGTGACAGTCAACTTAGAATCTGCACCTTTTGTAGTCCTGCAGCCCGGAGGGGTTTTTATTGAAAACACAATCTTATCAGTAAGGCCAATAGTGAGTGAGGAAATGAAAGCAAAAGATTACACACCCAACAAAATCCTAACATGTTTTCAAGAGACTTTGCTTAGGAGGCTAACATGCTGTCTAAAGTTCAGCACACCTATGTGACATCAAACTGCATCGTTCCAATAGAGCAGGGGTAGGCAAAAGGGCCTCGGTGGGCTGGATCAGGCCTGCCAAGCGACTGGATCTGGCCTGTGGAGGCCCTGCTGCTCACCTGACCCCAGGCTAAACAGGGCCTGGGGGGCAGGGGAGTGCCCGAAGCCGACTCCTGCCCTGCCAGGAGTACATGGTGCTTTGAAACCCTGCGTGCTGCCTGCAGGGTGGGGGGAGAAGGGAAGGAAGGAGTCTCTGCGCGTTCTCCCACCCCCAGGCCTATCAGGGCCTGGGGCGGGGTAGCTGCATGAAGCTTCCTTTACCCTGCCCTGGCCCTGTGAGCAGCACACAGTGCTTCAAAGCACCACATATTCCTGTCCGGGGTGGGGGCGGGGAGGGAGTGGAGGAGGCTTTGTGTGCTCCCTGGGCCTATCAGGGCCTGGGGGGTCTGGGAGCTGTGAAGCTTCCTTCGCCCTGCCCTAGCCCTGCGAGAAGCCTGCTGCACTTCAAAGTGTCATGTGATCCCCTCAGGGCAGGAGGAGCTTTCCCGTGCTCCCCCGCCCCCAGACCCTGATTGCCCTGGGGGAGGGAGCATGCCTAGCCTCTTACAGAGCATGGGTCCCTAGTTGGAAGGGGGGGCAAAGGGGCTCCCCCACCCCCAAACCACTCATGGTCTGGGGGTGGGGTAGCCCTGCCCCTTCTAGGGTGGTTGGGGCTTCTTCAAAAATTTTTGAAGTGGCCCCCAGGCAAATTATTGCCC
This sequence comes from Pelochelys cantorii, assembly GCA_032595735.1. Classification (NCBI taxonomy): domain Eukaryota; kingdom Metazoa; phylum Chordata; order Testudines; family Trionychidae; genus Pelochelys; species Pelochelys cantorii. Next base: position 8,248,263 of record CM064358.1, on the reverse strand, counting down.
ACCCCTGCAATAGAGGGTGTCTGGGGCACCTGTTTTCTTCATCAGAGTGCCTGCTTGCTTCCTGGTTGTCGGAAGATGGTGGGTTGCCTTTGTTCCTCATGCAGTCATGCAAACCTTTGATGTTTAACTCAAGATAAAGGTTCTCTCCCCCTTCTGTATTCTTCCCTTTGGGCTGCCTAATGTAGGCATACTCTCGTTAGCTTACAGTGCTTAATTTACTTGGCTGGCCAAAAGAGTGCACATTTTGCAACGTTAATAACCAATGCGGCCCTGACTTTTGTTTGAGACCTCCCATAATGTACGTACGTGAGCCAAAATGTACATACCAGAATAGGAGATGGTTGTAATCCCTGGCCAGTTGGCCTTGAGGGGTCCATAGATCGCAGCCCCTGCAGATGTTCTCTGGTTGGCCAACTCCTAGCATGCTCATTCCCATCCTTACAGGTACCAGTTCTTGGAGGATGCTGTCAGGAACCAGCGCAAGATGTTGGCCGCTCTAGTGAAGCGCCTCGGGGACAAGCATGCCAACCTGCAGAAATCCACCAAGGAAGTGCGCACCTCGTATGTAGCCTTGCAGAGTGTCCTGACCACAGGGAGCGGGGACCCTGCCCAAGTTGCTGAGCCCCAAAGATGCACAGGGAAGGGAAGTCCTTTCTAGTCATGAGAGAAGGAGGGGATTAAGAGATTTCTTCTAGTGCTGGACCCTGTGTGCACTCTGCTGTGGAATATGCATATGCCTAGGGCCAGAGTATCTGTGCAAGCACTGTCTGGCTGCAGTCCATCTCTTCTCATGCATTGCCAAGGGCATGAAGGGGCAGGGCAAGACTGCCTCTTCTGGTCATTCTTGATGCTATGTGGTTAGTGTTAGAAACCTTGGCATTGCCAAACATTCCTTTTAGCTTCTTGTATTCCCCATTAGCCAAAGAAGGGGTCCTAACTGGCAGGCATGGTCGGAATGGGGAAGAAGCAGTTGGGGTAGTCAGAAAGGTGCCCCCTTCGAGAGAGCAGCTGGGGCCCAAACTCCTTGTGAGGAGCACTTCGTGTAGCTATTGCTAAGGCAGGGAGCACATCCATCCCTAACCAGTTCAAGGGATGGGATATGAAAGCTTGTGCTATTCCAGAACCCCTTAGCTGGGTGCCTTAGCTGGCTGACATGAAGAAAGCACTGGGGAAAGCAGTGGGTGTATGGGACACTCACCATGTGGCTCTGGCTGGCTACGCAGGATCCGTCAGGTGACAGACGTGCAGAAGCGGGTGCAAGTGGATGTGAAGATGGCTATCCTGCAGATCATGAAGGAGCTGAACAAGAGGGGCAAAGTCCTGGTCAGTGATGCACAGGTGAGTGTATCTCCTAGGAGCCCTCCCAGGATCAGACCCTTCTGCTGCCCTGGTAGGGTTTTGAATAAGAGGAGTTCCTCTGAATACACAAGGATGTTGGCACTGAAACCTGCCCTTTACCTGCTCCCAGGGCAGTAAGGGTGGGGCTGTCCTTTGACTCCCCTCCTGTGGCCCCCCATTATCTTGCTGCCTCACAATCTATGTCACATTTTAGCCCTTAAATAGCCCTTTGGGGGCTGGTGCACTAGAAAGGTTCCTCCAAGCGCTCCCACTCCTCAGAGATAGGCCTCCTTGGAGCTCTTGCCTTCCTGCTCCATGAGTTGTGCATCCAGCTGAGAAGTTTGAGCACCTGGCTGTGTTGCAGAAAGTGACTGAGGGGCAGCAGGAGAAGCTGGAGCGTCAACACTGGGCCATGACCAAGCTGCAGCGCCATCAGGAGCACATCCTGCGTTTTGCTTCCTGGGCCCTGGAGAGTGACAACAATACTGCCCTGCTGCTTTCCAAGAAACTGGTGAGTGACTGAAAGGGATGTGTTGTGGGAGGGGGAAGCACAGCACAGTGGAGCCCCCTCTACTGCTGGCTAACCTTGGTTGCTGGCTGCTCTCCAAGCCTGGTTCTAGTGGGGGTCTTCTCTCCGCTTCCCTTTCTGAAAGGGATGAGGCTGGTACTGTGGTCAGCTCTTGCAGGTGTATATGGCATATCACAGCCCAGGGCAACTGCACCTGTATTTCTCCTCTGTGGTCCAACAATGACAACCTGCTCCAGGCTCCCCAGGTGTCTGCTCTTCTGAGCAGAGACCCATGTCTCTCCCTCCTGCCTATGCTGTGAATCCTCCAGGCAAGTCAAATGGCCTTAAGTAGGCCTACATCTGCACTTTATCCTCAGCATGGTTGTCTCCTGTGTCCCCTCAGTTCTGAGGAAGCACATTTGCTCCTAAGATGAAAGAACTGTAGAAAACATTGAATCTCCATCCCGAGAGGTTTTTAAGTCTTGGCTTGACAAAGCCCTGGTTGGGTTGATTTAGTTGGGATTGGTCCTGCCTTGGGCAGGGGGCTGGACCTGATGACCCCCTGAGGTCTCTTCCAGCTCTGATGCTATTATTCTAATAAAAGAACCTGCATATGTGCTGATAGTTTTAGCAGTGATCATCCCAACTCCTGGAAGGGTTCACCAGTGAACAGTCCTTCAAACTCCAGCAAAGTATTTTTTGGGGGGTTGAAAGTTCATAATAGCAATGTTCCCTCTAAATCTTCCCGTTTATGTGCACTGAGACAAAAAACTTAGTTGTGGGCACTTTGCTAGGGGTCATCATTTGAATCTGACCACAGAAGCTCACAGGGAACACTGCATAACAGCTTTTGCTGAGAATAGGCTCCCCCATGAATAACTCAGCCAGTGTTTTAATACAGCTGCAGTCTTCAACCTTGAGATTCCGTAAGCACATAATCAGTACACAATGATACTTTTCCTCTGGGTGTAGCTACTTAAGTTCCTGGAATAGGTCCATCAATGACTATTAGCCAAGATGGCCCGGAATGCATCCCCATGCTCTGTGTTCTCCCTAGCTTCTGCTGGGATGGATGGCAATGGATGGATCACTCAATTGCCTGTTTTGCTTGTTCTGAAGCACCTGGCACTGGCCGTTGTGGGAAGACAGGGTACTGGGCTAGATGGACTATTGCTCTGACAGTGTGTGGCCATTCTTATGTTCTTCTTCGAGTGCTTGCTCATATCCATTTTGATCAGGTGTACGCGTGCCGTGTGCACGGATTCCGGAGCTTTTTTCCCTTAGCAGTATCCATAGGGCCAGCAGAGAGCCCCCTGGAGTGGCGCCGGTAGACCGGTGCATATATACCCTTGCTGGCCCCTCCACCCCCTTAGTTCCTTCTTACCGCCCGCAATGATAGCTGGAGCATGTGTTAGGGCTATCAGCCTGTCCCGTAGCAGTTTGTAATCTTATCTGTTATTGTACTGTAGTTAACTTAGTTGTTAAATACTCCCCATCAGGGGAGGGGATGCCAGGGCTACAGGGCTTTAAGCTGTGTGGTTCCTGCTCGAAGCCTATGCCCTGTGGTGACCCACACTCTTCCTGTTTAAAGTGCCTTGGGGAAGCCCATCGAACGGAGAGCTGCTCTATCTTTAAAGGGTTTAAGCCCAGGACCAAGAGAGAAAGGGACTCTCGTTTAAAACTCCTGTTGATGGAGTCAGTGCTGCAGCCTCAGAGCGAGGAGCGTCCCCACTCTGTCCACATCACACTGTCAGCTACATCGGCGGCACCAAGCAGCCGTCTTGAAGGTGCCCAGGCACAGATCGCAGTCACTGGTACTGAGGAGCTCCAAAGGCTCAAGGGGCCGGTCAACAGAGAGACATGGTCACAAAGTGCACCCTAAGGATGGGCACTTGACTTCCAAGGCGCCTAGGAGGAGGTGCAGCCCGAACAAGACCTGGAGCCCGGGGCAGGAAATGGGGATGGGAGATATTCAGTGTCCCTCTACCCCAGAAACGTTTGCAGCAAGGGAGCTCATCGAACTGACTTCAACAGAGGTGGAGGGCCCGGCGCTGCACGCGCAGGCCGCATCTTCCCAGGGCACGGGTACCCTCTACCGGCACCGCCATCGGGGTTGTGGGACCCGCAGCCGACAATACAGACTCCAGCCCAGAAGCTGTTTCAAGCACCGGCATCAGGGCAGGCACTGATGTGCCAGCCTCGTGCCATCAGCGGCACCGATGCTGGGTCTGCCAGGGACTCTCGCGGTGCCGGGTCAACGGGCACCAGGACAGATGGTGCAGCCCTAGACAACTCCAGCGGCACCGGGGGTAGCACTCTTATATGTGGCTTGGGAGGCAGCACCGCTACTAAGACCTCAGACGGTGCCGGCCTCCGTACTGAGCCATCTACTGGCCATGCCAGCACCGATGCAATTGGCTCCTTACGGTGCACCGGCATTGATGCCGCTCCCAGCACCGATTCTGGCACCGGATCAGATCCAGATGACGCTGGCGGTGCAGCACCCTTCGGTACTGCAGACAGCCACGGTACCGCAGGGGTATCTCCCGGCATACCAGATGCAGTTGGACTCTAGGCAGACCCAACAGATGCCTCCCCCGGCACCGCACCCAGGACACGGGCAAGCCATCAGCCATGGCCGCGCACCAGAGAGCAAATTTTGACGGCCCCACCTTGGTCAGCATCAGACTGTTCTTCAGAGTCCGAAGCGGAATCAGTGAGGTCTGCAAGATCGTCTTATACATCACGATCTCTGCACTGGTCATGGTCAAGCCTTAGATCTGGACACAGGGAGTCGGCTGACCAAGAACAGTGGCAGGCGCAGTGGCAGTACCAGCCGCAGTGGCCATTCTGGACACCGTGGGCCTACCACCAGGCTCAGGGGGCCCCCCCTTTGGGGTCAGTTGTGGGGTCATCTCGGAGGAGCAGTGCTCCTTCTGCCTCCCCTTTACAAGCCCCATCACCAGAAGCAGTGACATCGGTTAGGCCGCCGGTGGTTGGCCAGGGTCAAGGTGCCGCAATCCCATCAGCGGGCTCAGTGCAGGCAGACCCATTGCCCATTGAGGATACAGGGGCACCTGAGGGTGAGGAAGAACACGTGCCACCGAGAGACTCGTCCTCAACAGATGAGGCGCTGGCAGATCCGGCACCCCAGCTCCCTTCCATGGATGCCAGGGCTCACCAGGACCTCTTAAGGAGGTTGGCTTCCAACCTGGCAGTGCCGGTAAAAGAGGTCCAAGAGGACCTGGGACCCTATGGTAGATATTCTGTCGGCATCAGGTCTGGGTCGAGTAGTGCTACTGCTGAATAAGATGGTGGATAGACTGTCAAAGACCCTGTGGCAAATGCTGGTGTCAATCCCGCCAACACGAAAGGGGGATGGAGAGATGTTACTATGTGCCCCAAGCAGGGCACGAACACCTTTTTAAACCCACCCCGTCTCAGGGTCTATAGTGGTGTAGCTGGCAGGGCAAAAAGAGTGTCAGGGACTTCTGGGACCAACACCAAAGGCCAAGGACCCTAAAAAAGCTGGACCTCCTGGGTAGAAAAACCTATGCCGTGGGAGGCCTGCAGCTCCGTAATGCGAACCAGCAGGTGATACTGGGGCGCTATGGCTTTAATACCAGGGCGTCAGTGCAGAAATTTGGGGAGTGCCTTCCCCCGAGTCCCGTCACGAATTCGGGGTGATCGTGGAGGAAGGAAAGGTGGTGGCACGCACAACCCTGCAAGCGGCCCTAGACACAGCGGACTCTGCGGCTTGAACCATGGCCACAGCGGTAGTTGTGAGGTGTAGCGCGTGGCTACAGGTGTCTGGCATCCCGTTGGAGGTGCAAACTACTGTACAAGACCTACCATTTGAGGGGTCGGGCCTGTTCTCTGAGCAGACCGACTGTAAACTCCACAGCCTGAAAGACTTAAGGGCAACCTTAAAATCCCTCGGGATACATACCCCAGCACCTCAGAGAGGGCCCCTCAACCCTAGGCCTTTCCAACGGGGGTTTGGGCCTGACAGAGGGCGGTGGAGGGGGCGTAACAATGGCCGTCCTGATCAGTTTAGGCACAGGTGCAGCGGCCCTAGAGCAGCAGAATCTGAGCGAGGGTCCGTCCCATCGCTCGGGCAACAGATGAAGCCTTCGTTTTGAAGGTACGCTCGAGAGCAGATTACCAGTGGCCTCCCAACCCCCCCTTTGGATGCCAACTCTCCCTGTATTACCAGGCATGGTCCAAGATTACATCGGACCGCTGGGTGCTCGACCTGGTGACACAGGGATACACCAGACCCTTCCTCTCTATCCCTGCCTTCCACCCTCCCCTCCTTGTCCGTTTTCAGGGACCCCTCTCACGAGACCCTTCTAAGACAGGAGGTTTCCAGTCTTGTGTCAGTTGGGACCATAGAACCGGTTCCACAAGGACTCAAAGGGAGGGTTTTTTACTCTCGCTTCTTTCTCATCCCCAAGGCAAAGGGAGGCCTATGTCCTATCTTATATCTAAGGAATCTGAATGCTTTTATAAAGAAAACAAAGTTCAGAATGGTCACCCTGGCCTGCATCATCCCATCCCTCCAGAAGGGAGACTGGTACGCTGCTCTCGACCTGAAAGACGCCTATTTCCACATTTCGGTGTCCCCAGCACACAGGAAGTTTCTCAGATTTGTGGTGGGCCAAGACCACTTCCAGTTTACAGTCCTCCCTTCTGGGTTATGTACAGCCCCAAGAGTTTCACCAAGTGTATGGCAGTAGTAGCGGTGTTCATGAGACACCACAGAATTCAAGTATTCCTATATCTAGACAACTGGTGGTTAAGAGGCACGTCTCAAGAACAAGTGACAGACCATGTTGGAAAGGCAAGGGCGCTGTTTGGGAGTTTAGGTCTTCTCATAAACGAAGCCAAATCCTCACTAAAGCCCACACAAGTAATAGTTTGTGGGAGCTCGTTTGGACTCGCCTGCAGAAAGGGCCTCCCTGCCGAGAGGCAGGTTCCTCACGATATGCTTGCTAATAACAGACATGCAGAGATTTCCCATTGCCACAGCGAGATCCTGTATGAGGCTCCTGGGCCATATGGTGGCGTGCACCTATGTGGTTCGGCACGCCAGGCTACGCATGCGACCACTGCAAGGATGGCTCAAGGCAGCGCACAATCCCATGCGGTAACCTTTGGATGTGGTGGTCACCATACCAGACCGAATACTCCGCTCTCTGGACTGGTGGACGGACAAGAGCAGAGTATGTGCGGGAGTCCCATATGTCAGGCAGTTCCCATCAGTGCAGTTGGTAATGGACGCATCAGACATGGGATGGGGGGCGCACTTGGGCGGCCTCAGGACTCAAGATACGTGGCTACCAGGGGAAGCACCCCTTCACATAAATGTCAAGGAGCTCAGGGCAGTCAAATTGGCATGCAGGGCGTTCATCCCTCAGTTGGAGAACAACGTGGCTGCAGTGTTGACAGACAACACAACTGCCATGTATTATATCAACAAGCCGGAGGGGGGGGGGAACGTTCCTCTCTCTTGTGTCAGAAAGCCCTAGAGTTGTGGAGATATTGTGAGAGATACATATTCACCTGGAGGTGTCACATGTACCGGGGTCCAGGAATGGGTTGGTGGACAAACTCAGTCGCTCCATTCAGGCACATGAGTGGACTATAAGACAGGACGTACTGCAGGGAATCTTCCAGAGGTGGGGGTATCCCCATCTAGACCTCTTTGCAACATCAGGCAATGCCCAGTGCTGGGACTATGGGCCACAGGCCGGGATCCAGAGGGGATGTGCTATAGATCAGGTGGCCCAGGGGCCTGTGGTAGGCCCCCCCCCCCCCCCGGTTCACGAGACACTACTCAGGGTGGGGAAATTCTGGGCTCAGGTGATATTGACAGTGGCCTTGCCAGCACTGGTTCATGACCCTTCTGGAGCTGGCAGTGGAAGGTCCACTGATGCTGCCCCTAATGCCAGACTTGATCACGCAGATCTGCGAGGGAGGGCGGATCCTCCACCCGAGCCTGCTGTCCCTACACCTAGCAGCATGGTGCCTGAGTGGCTGTCAAGGCTAGAGCAGGCTTGCTCTCGGGGTGTCCAGGAGGTACTTCTGGAAAGTAGAAAGCCATCTGCTTGGGTGTTGTATAAGGCCAAATGGAGACGGTTTATCTTGTGGTCGGGGGATAAAGGGCTTGGCCCAGGGGAAGCGGCAGTCCTTCTCATTCTGGAATACCTCCTCCACCTTAGGAGGCAAGGCCTTGCCACGTCCTCACTAAGGGTTCACCTGGTGGCAATTGCAGCCTTTCACCCAGGGGAGGGCCAGAGGTCGATATTTACTAATGCTATGGTCAAACAGTTTCTGAAGGGAGTGGACAGACTGCTCCCATACAAATGACCGCCAGTGCACCCTGGGACCTTAATCTGGTCCTGACTAGCCTTATGAAGCCCCCTTTTGAGCCACTAGCTTCATGCTCACTAAAGCACTTACCCTACAAGGTGGCTTTTCCGGTGGCCATTACCTCAGTTAGGAGGGTGTCTGAACTCAGAGCATTAATGTCAGAGCTCCCGTACACGGTCTTCTTTAAAGATAAGGTGAGAATGTGGCCTCACCTGGGGTTCCTCCCCAAGCTGGTCTCGCATTTTCCTCTCTCCCCCAAGGTATTTACCTACCGGTATTTCGTCCCAAACCACACTCCACACCCAAGGAACAGGCACTGCACTGTTTGGATGTTAGGAGAGCATTGATATCCTATATAGATAGGACACGAGAATTCAGAAAGTCACCATAGTTTATTTCAATAGTAGCAAGAATGAAGGGTTACCCGTCTCCGCGCAGTGTATCTCTTTGTGGATCACATCTTGTATCCGGGAGTGCTATGATGGTGCGGGTAAACCAGCGCCACCTATAACTGCTCATTCCACGAGGACACAGGTGGTCTCGGTGGCGTTCCTGGCACATGTGCTGATAATGGAAATCTGTAGGGCAGCCATGTGGTCATCGGTGCACACTTTTGCAGAGCACTACGCGATCACTCAGCTGGCTAGGGAAGATGCAGCAGTAGGTGCGATGGTACTGAGGTCTGCAGAGATAGTCAGGAGTCCACCTTCCGACCCCCACCTCCAAGGGAACGGCTAGGGATTCACCTAATCAGAATAGACATGAGCAAGCACTCAAAGAGGTTACTTACCTTGTAACTGTTGTTCTTCAAGATGTGTTGCTCATGTCCATTCTACATCCCACCCACCTCCCCTTGTTGGAAGGAGCCGGCAAGAAGGAACTGAGGGAGTGGAGGGGCCAGCAGGAGTTTATATGCACTGGTCTACCGGCGCCACCCCAGGGGGCTCCCTGCTGGCCCTATGGATACTGCTAAGGGAAAAAAGCTCCGGAATCCGTGCACGCGGCACGCGTACACCTGATCAGAATGGACATAAGCAACGCATCTCGAAGAACAACAGTTACGAGGTAAGTAACCTCTTACGAAGGCTGGGATTTTGCATAGCTGCAGGAGTGGGAGTTGAGTTGTTTAAAAGCTCATTGATGTTCATGGTATGATCTACTCTTTAGTCATGGAAGTTAGAGTTGTGACTTCCACAGAATTCTGCAGCATTTTCCACTTCAGCCCTGGGGCAGTGGCCCTGGTGATGCCAGCTGCTGCGGGGCGTTGGGGGAGAAGGAGCTGTTCCCTTCTTTCGGGCTTCTGTTTAAATGCATCCTAGACTGTCAGTCTTCTCTGTCAGTTCTTGGACTGAGTGGGTGACCCATTTCCCAGCTCAGAGCAGAATTTTGATGATTGGTATGTGTACGCTGTCCATGTTTCAGTGCTGCCGCGGCAGTGCTATAACATTCATAAGCTATTTACTGTGTAAAACTAAAAAATGTTGTTTATCTTGTTTAATCAACTAACCTATTTAATCATTTAACTAGTTAACCAACTAAGCGCGATCCTGGACAGAGGACTGCTCCAGCCCTGCTGGGGGCTTCCAGTGTGGCTGGAGCAGCCTGCAAGCCACGGGGGGGGGGATTGCTCTTGGTTAACCGGTTACACATTCGTATCCCTAATGTAGACACAGCCTAAGTTTTGAGCCAGGTCAGAACTATGAGGAAGCATCCCTATCTGACCAATTAGCTGGGAACAGTTGCTGGCCAGTCTTGTAAACATACACACAAGATCCACAAGGGCAATGTAGTCTCTGAAATTTCCGTTTCCATAGCATTGCATCTGTTGGAGTGTCATCTTGTTGGTGATCTCATCATGTGATGATTACGGGGGGCTGGGACCAGCATGGGCCCCCCTACCCTTGTGAGGTGGGATCTCTTAGATCAGGGCAATACATTTTCGACCAGGAACTACTTCAGAAATTTTTGAAGTGGCCCCAGGCCACTGCAGAAGGGGCAGAGCCTGGACACTTCCATACTTCCCCACCCACAGACCCAGATTGTTCTGGGGGTCGGGGAGCACGCAAGTCTTTGCCTCCCAGAGAGAACCACCAGCTCTTCTTAATAGTTGGTGGTTCCCTCTAGCTACACATGCCCCTGGCAGTGAGAGGCGGAGTACGTGAAGTGCCTTGCTCCTTGCCCCCGCCTTGCAAGGGAGTGCCACTTTTAATCAACTGCCAGCTGAGCAGCAGCTGAGGGTTGACTTAAAGTGCTGAGCACCTTGCAGGGTGGGAGGAGACTTCATGTACTCCCCCTGTCCCCAAGCCCTGATTGGCCTGGGGGCGGGGGGAGTGGCAGGGCCTCCATGGGCTGGATCAACTTTCTTGGCAGACCGAATCCTGCCCACAAAGGCCCTTTTGCCCACCCCGTCCTAGACCCTGCATGGAGATCCAGAGTCTGTGGGGTTACATGGGAGGAGAGGGCAGGATAGGTGACCCAGCTTCCTGGATTTTAGGTGTCATTATTCTGGGTAAAAACTTAAACAACAAATAGTCTGGTAGCACTTTAAAGACTAAGAAAACATGTAGAGGCTATCATGAGCTTTTGTGGGCATAGCCCACTTCTTCAGATGACTGGAGACTTATTCTGGGTGTGACCATCTGTTCCCCTCCCCTTCCCCACAATTCAGATCTACTTCCAGCTGCACCGTGCCCTCAAAATGATTGTAGACCCTGTGGAGCCCCAAGGGGAAATGAAGTTTCAGTGGGATCTTAACGCCTGGACCAAGAGTGCGGAGACCTTCGGTGAGCCATGGGGCCCAGCACCACAGAGGCTTGGAAGAGTGTGGAGGGGGGGAATCACTGGTTCTTCGAGTGATTGCTTATGTCCATACGATATAGGTGTGTGTGCTCACCACATGCACTGATGCTGGAAGATTTTCCCTTAGCTCTACCTGTATGGTGAGCTGGCTCAGGCACCCTTGGAGTGGCGCACACATGCTGCACTGTGTAGGGTACCTCTGGCCCCCTCCACCCTCAGTTCCTTCTTGTGGCCAGTGTTAGCTGTAGCACATTTCCCTAATTGAACTTTGTTTTCCCTGTAAAAAGTTTCTGTTAATCAGTTTACTGTTCTGAGTAGTTAGTGTGGAGGCACACCATCTCCTGGGTGCAGGAGGTCTCCTAGCTGAACAGTTTTCCTCTCACCAGGAGTGGGCTCTGTCAGATCGTGGCCATGTTTTCCTGGGGCACTCCCCAGGTGGACCTCTTTGCCACAGTGGAGTACAGTGTTGCAGCTTCTGCTCCAGACTGAGTGGATGAGGGTGCATGGCAGATGACTTCCTCATCCCATGGTTGGGTGCCCTGTTCTACTCATTTCTCCTGATCCCACTCATCAACATTCTGGGGAAAGTCAAGCAGGACAGGACCACAATCATTCTTATAATGCTGGCCTGGTCCCATCGGCATTTGTATGCCCCACTGCTGAGACTTGCAGTGTGGCTCCTGCTGCTTTGCCCAGACCTGCTCTCAAGACAAAGGCTGCTGCCTTCATCCAGACTTGTCGTCTCCACATCACAGGGTGGCTCTTCTTGGATTCAGCAGGATCCTGAGGGGAAGCTGGAAGCCATTGATCAGGCAGATGTACAAAGCCAAATGGACTCTGGTTTTTGGTGTGGGCTGAGCAGCAAGGTCTCACCCCTACAGAAGCGCATGTCCAATCCATTTTTTACTATCTTTTGCACTTGAAGGGGAAAGGCTTGGCACTTTCATGCCTCTGTCAAGACTGTTCCCCACTTCAGCACTCTGAGTGCAGAAGGTGGGGGCCTGCAAGAGACTTTACATTTTGACAATTCAGGAAGACTTGGTGACCCAGGGCAATTCCAAAAATGTGAGAGTGGCTCCTTAAGAGCCACCTGGGGAGACTCCTGGCGACCCTTTTGAAATGTAATGGCGACCCATATTTGGGTCCCGACCCATAGGTTGGGAAACCCTGCTCAATAGGCTTCTGCTCAAAGCTCCACAAGGCCACAGATCCCCTGGCCTTGGGAGGTAGCTGCCACCACCAAGTGAAACAAAAGAAAACCCCTTTCTTCTTGAAGCCAGGAAGTAAGCACTTGGACTTCTTCCAGAGGGGTGCCCCATGCTCTTTTACCACGAGAGATATGGGACTTAAAAAGGAAACAAACTGCAGTCTCTGATAGCTGACCTCTTAGTCTTAAGCATGCATACACCGACCTCCTATTACTTTCCAAGACACAAGAATCAAATCATTGCCTTAAAAAGGTGATTTTTATTAACAAAACAAAAAGAAATACTTGATAAAACATACTTGGTTGCAAGATGTTCGAGCAACTGAGAAAAGAACAGATTAAAACCCAGAAATTGTGTCTGGGATACAGCTTAAAACTGTGTATGGTGGGGGGGGGGGTGGGTTGGGCGGGCGCAAATGAACTTAGCACAGAAGTTTAACCAAACAGCAAAACAAATAAACCTGATAGACATTTTCCTATTTAGTCACTATCTGCTTACAATCCATGCTTCAAGGTGCAGTCCATTTCCATGTCCGGAATTCCTTGTAGGCATGGTAGTTCTACCTGCTTCAGTTAATTATATTCCCCCAACTTCTGGCTTAAAACTCACACAAAGAAAACAGCAGGCAGGTATGTCTTCCAATTCGTATTTCAACACTTTTCCCTTTGGCTGTCTTGGCTCCCTGCCAACACCCCCTAGCTACTTGAGTGTAACCCTTTAGTAACCACATGCTGACCAGCACTCTTCCTATCTGTCACACTATCTGAGTGCACTTGGCAGCAGTCTCGGGTTTTCGCCTGCCAATTCAGGGTCAGCCAGTGTTTTCCCATGATATGATGGCTAGACTTGAGTCCTTGAGAGGCTCTTTCTGCTTATGTCCCCCTCCCTGGTCCCTCAATGGAACCATAATCTAGTCCTCACTAGTCCGCCCTTTGAACCAGTGGCCGCATGGTCCCTTTTGCACCTGTCCTAGCACCTTCCTTACGACTATTACGTTGGCTAGGGGGGTTTCTGAATTGTGTGCCTTGACTACAGAGCCCCATGCATGATCTTCTGTAAGAATATGGTACAACTGCAACCACACACCCTGCCTTCCTACCCAAGGTGATCTCCGTTTCATATGGGTCAGGATACATCTTCCTCCTGGCTTTCTCCCTGGAGCTTCATGCAATCACTGAGGAGAGGTGACTGCATGCCCTGGATGGTCACAGGGTCCTCATTGGTCTACCTTGACAGAACAAAGCTGTTCTGTTATGCTGAGCAGATGAAAGCAACCATCTTTGTTGCTTATGCTGAGCAGATGAAAGGACTACTGGTATCCATGCAAAGCAACTCTAATTGGATAACTTCCTGCATTTGGGAAAACTTAAAAAACAAATCGTCTAGTAGCACCTTAAAGACTGCCAAAGAATGTAGATGTTATTTCCTGGGTACAACCCACTTCAGATGAATGGAGTATTAAAAGTCCAGTTACAAAATAAATAGGGGATGGGGGAGAAAGAAAGGAAAAGTAGTGAATTAGTGTTCATGTTGCAAGAAGCTGATAGAGAAGGTGCAAATTGTTCTTAAGTACCCTTTGTTTGGTTAAGTCATTAGAATGTGGAAGGCAGTGTGCTAGCCAGGTAATGTCTTTATTCATACCTTTGTGATGGCTCCCAAACTTGTAAATGAAGTTAAGGTCTAAAGCTTAAGTTCCATAAGTTAAGTTCCTGCATTTGGTCATGCTGTCAGCTTGCTGGTGCTCAGCCACTCCTGCTCTTCAGGACTCACTCAACCAGAGCACAAGCCTCCTTGGCGGCCTTCCTCTCCAATGTTCCTATCCTGGACGTTTGTAAGGCTACAACGTGGTTGGTGGTGCACACCTTTACCACACGCTAAGTCCTGCTGTAATAAGCCAGAGAGGATGTGGCCTTCAGTACAGCTGTGTTGCTGTCAGCATGCAAGTGAACACCTCCCACCTCCAGACATACTGCTTGCAATCACCGACGTTGAATGGACATGAGCAATCTCTCGAACATTTCCGTAACTGGGATTTTTTGAGATGTGTTGCTCACGTCCATCCTGCCCTTCCTAGTCTGAGTTGTCAGACAAGAAGGAACTGAGGGTGGAGGGGGGGACCCTATTTAGCACAGCATGTGTGCTCCAGGGGATGCCTGAGCTGGCTATCCTATGGCTACTGCTAATGGAAAATCTTCCAGCACTGGTGTACATGGCGAACACACACCTACATTGAACGGACATGAGCAACATATCTAACACTAGTTACGGAAACAGGTAACTGTCTTCGACGTGGTGGGGTATGTGTTAGAGGGAAGGGGATTGCATAGATCCCGGAACCTACGAGTGTGTGTTGGGTCTTCTGTCCCTCGTCCCTGGGGAGGGGTTAGATGTTGGCAGGTGAGTCACTTGTGAAAGGACAGCAGGGGAAGCTGTGTATGCAGGTCCTGAGCCAGGCTCCTGTCCCATAATGTTAAGAGCTGGGGATGGTGCAGAAGTAGCTGGCTAATTGCATGTGTGGGGACGTGCTGCTGCATTTCTAGCCTAATGTCAGAGTTCAGCCAACCGAATGGCTCCTGCCCAGTTGGGTACAGCTGAGTTGGTGCTGGGTGAAGGGAGGGTGGTCGATCAGAGAAGCTGTTCACCCATACCTCTTTGTGGCTGGACTCTGCTGGGTGTGTGTGGTCTCTAGATCCCCATAGTTCTAGTCCCACTGCTGCTTTCTGAGCATTGGGGCCCATCTGAAATCATCTCTCTGCGTTAGGGCCAGCCAGACATGTGGCGTGCCGGGATGTGAGCATTACGCTAGGGCACAGAGCGCTTTGCTTGAGCCATGGGAGCAGATCCAAAATGGCAAGGTTGCCTCAGCAGCTCCTTATGCTGGCATGGGAGACACCCTGTTCATTGCAGATTACATTGGGGGTGGGGAGGCTGCAAAATAGGTTCACAAAGGGCTGTAGAAACCAAGAGGTGAACCCAACTCAGGCTTGTGTGCCCCTGTTCCTGTGTTCATGTGCTTCAGTTTAAATGCCTCCTACTGTGCTCGTCCTCTCCCCAGGAACAATAGTCTCAGAGCGGAGTGGTGTCCCGCCGGCCGCGGCCCCCAACGCGCAGATCCAGCGTGCCAACGCCACCGGCCCGGCAGCGGGAGGAGGGGTGAAACAGGTCTCCGGCACTCCCCAGGTACTGGCTCCTCTTACGAATGTCCCTCCCATGGTCCCGAACCGGCCTGGGGCTGCTGTCTCCCAGAGCCAGCCTCCACCTCTGCAGCCGCCAATGCAGCCCGCCCGGATCCTCACGGCCCCTGTGGTTAAGAGTGGTGCCGGCAGCACCTACGTACAGCCCATGCAGCTCCAGCTGGTGCAGCCCCGCGGCCTCCTACAGATGAACGGCCAGCAGCAAGTCATGGGCCAGCTGGTGCTCCTGCCCCAGGTCAATGGGACTCAGGTGGGTGCCACACTCCAGCGGCTACCTGGCAGGTGGTGGGGGAGCCTCTCCCCAGTGGTAGTGGGAGTGGGGTGGCCCGTGCGCCTGGCTCTGCCCTTCCTGTGGAAATAACATTCCCTTTCCCTGCAGGGTGTGCAGCAAGTCTCAGTGCAGTCCACCATTGTCAGCAAGGGACAGATGGCCCCGGGAGCCCTGCTTCAGCCTACCAACAGCCAGGACTGCTTCATCGGTGATGGTAACATCTTGCAATCCTCCACTGTGCAGGTGAGCGGGGGCAAGTACAAGTTCACTTAACAAATGATCCAAAGGCTAGCCAGCAGATACTGGAAACAAAGGGTTACATACTAAATGCAGTCACAACACAGAATCTGAGGTCTAAACATAACTAACAAGATAGTTTATTGGACAGGAAAGTTTCCAGTGCACATTATCCCAGTATTTAACACTCTTTTTGAGCTTTGCTGGCAGTGGGTTTATTTCCTTGGTGAAGGATCCAAAGTGAGTCATACAGGATAAAAATCCATGGTCTTATCTTGCAAACAGGGCAATCCTACCTGCTTGTGTTTTCCCGTCTAAAATCTTACCCAAAGTTTGCTATCAGTTAACGTTTTGCTCAGATGATAAGTATTCGTTGTAAAGTGTACAAAAGTTACCTTTACATGGAGGCAGATGGAGAAAAACATTTGTGGTCTGAAGGAAGCTTGTTGATCATTTTCTAGTAATTCTCCCTCCCCCCCCCCCCCGATTCAAGAATATTTTCAGTATCACATCCATACATCCCAGGACCAGAAGACAAACTGGGTGAGGTCTCACCTTTGATTTGACCAGCTTGTGGATCCAGTAAACCAGGCTTCTTACAAGCTTGTCTCTATCCAACAAAATTTGTTGAGTCAAGGATCTAACCTCACTTACCTTGTCTGATATCCTGGGACTCCAGCTTGGCTCCACAACAAATCGATGCATGTTACAAGACAAAAGCAGCCTGAGAGGGGCATCCAGTAGAAACCTGACATGACTTTCTGGGAAGCTAAGGTGTAGATACCTCTAACTTGTCCCTCCTGGGGCGGTGCTGCAGAAGTTGTGTGTTTGATGCTATCTAGGTGTGAGGCCCTGCGCTACTGGTTGCTGAGTGTGAGGAGTTCTGACTGCACTTGTTACAGATCAGTGTTCTCAACTTGAGGACAATGGGCCACTTGCAACCCAAATAGCACAGAGCTGCAACCCATGTGACATCCTCAGGGCCATACAGGTCACAATAAGTAGTTGAGAAACTGCTATAGAGTATCCGTAAGAAGAGTCGCACTGGGTAAAACCAAAGGTCCATCTAGCCCAGTATCCTGCCTTCCAGCAGTGGCCAATGCCAAGTGCCCCAGAGGGAATGAACAAAACAGGTAGTCAAATGCTCCATCAGCTGTCCAGTTCCTGCTTCCCCTGAAACCACTAGCCTCTAGCAACCTCCTGCTGTCTGGACAAATCTGTGGGCTCATACCAACTCTCAGATGCAGAGCATATCCAGCCCCTTGTCCACTGAACACTCACCGAATCACCAGGCCTGCTGGTATTTTCCACCAGCTTAGAGGATGTAGTGCAGGGCCAGTCCTTGGCTTAATTAACACCACTGCCACTTAGATATACAGCTGTAGTGCAGACCTGACCTATATAAATAACTGTATTGCTCTGGGGTGTGAAGAGTACATACAGCTGAACAATGTAGTTACCTAACTTCTCCACATAGGCAGCATGATGTGGATGGGCTGCTTCTGCTGACAAATACTGCCTTTTGGGGAGGTGTTCTCTGTGCCTCCCAGATAATACACGTCTGAATATCTGCAGATGGGGTTTCCCCTAGCTGTTGCTTCCTTCCTTCCTGTACATTTTCTTACAGATTCTCACAAGCCTTCATTTGTTATCAGTCCAGATTGGTGGGCGGTGACCTGTTGTGAAATGCACAATACTTAATTTACATTTTAAACAGACAGCTAGATACACTATTTGCCTGAGACAACCTGTTCACCTTTTGACTGCAGACTAATAGTTTGCTACAAGCTTTAGCAATATTTTCAGCAGACATTCATACTATTGTGCATCCATTCACTGTGTGATAGTGAACACCAATGCTGACACCAGTTTCCATTTGAGACCTCTTGATACATGTGCCAGAATCACACCACCCCCTGGCACCCTCTTGTCATTTGGCATTAAGAATGATAGGGTAGAGATATGGTGGCATCTGGGAATGGGGAGGGGCTGGGATCTCTGTGTGGCAGGATCTGAGTTCTCCTTGATGTGTTCCCCTTTTCATTACTTTGCAGCCCATGGACACCCAGGAGGAAGGCTTTGGAGACCTTGGTAAGAGGTGATGGGGAGCTCGTGGGGAGGGGTGGCTGTATTTCTGGGCAGGACAGAAGTATCACCCTGCCCATGCCTCCTAGTTGGCCCCAGAATGAGATGCTGGGGGCTTTGTCAGAGGGTGTGGCCTGTCTGTCTTCGTCCTCCCTTTCCACTTGTTGGGACAGCCACCTATCCCGTTGTTCTTTCAGCTTCCCATGGGGATGCTGTTAAAGTCTCTTCAATGTTGACTATTGGTGCCCCCACTGAAATTAATTGGGGAGACCCACTAGTCACCATTTCCTGCATGTTCAGGCAGGTGGTGGGCTCCTGGAGGGCTGCTTTCCCACCCATGCCAGTGCTAGAAACGGACTGCCTCTTCTGTTTCCTTTGGGATTCCCTGTGGTAGTGTGACTGGAGCACCTGTCACCCCAGGGAGATAGGCAGGGACACCAGGCTGCAGGCAGACAAGGCCACCTGACTTGTGCCTGGCTTCTCTCTCCTCAGCAGACAGCACCGAGGCCCATGTTTCAGGAATGAAGAGGTAAGTCAACTGAGCCCTTGCTGTGGTGGGGGAAATGACTGTATTTATCTGCCAGCCTGCTGCAGGCATCTTTCCTCTTTTGCTCCCGGGCGTCCCCTGTTGCTGTGACCCCCCCTGCCCCAGGCGGTGGTCATGCCATGAGCCCCCACCGTGCTGCATTGCAGGCCCAGGTCCTCTGATGGCAACGTCATGCGCAAGGTGCCTCGGGTGAGCTTGGAGCGGCTGGACCTGGACCTAACGGCCGACAGCCAACCGCCTGTCTTCAAGGTCTTCCCTGGCAACAGTAATGAGGACTACAACCTGATTGTCATTGAGCGTGGGGCCCAGCAGGCTGCCACTCAGCCTCCTGGTGCTACCCAGCCGGGAGCCATCGTCAAGGTCAGTGCTGCTTTGGGGTACCTGCCCGGTCTGCTCTAGGGGGCTAGTGTGGCGGTGTGTCCTGTTGGTGGTCGGTACAGGGCACCTGGGCCCTGGGGAAGCCAGCCCTGATGTGTCTGTGTCCCACTAGAAGCATGTTGCTGGGTTGCTAAGAACCAGTGCTGATCTTGTGGTGTCATTTTCTCCCCCACGCCCCAAGGAGGAGCAGATGGAGGCGGCCATCGAATATCCAACTGAGGAGCCCAGAGACACCAAGCCCATTGTTCTGCCTCAGGACGCCCTAGCTGCCGAGGGCTCCATGTCCCACCTCATCTCCCCCAGTGGCAGCGGCGGCTCCAGTCTGGATGTGACAGCCAGCCAGAACCCGGAGGGAGGCACGGGGGCAGCGAATGCTGCCCACTGCAGAGTGTGCCGGAAGGCTGGCTCTGTTGTGATGTGTAACCAGTGTGAGCAGTGCTACCACCTGGATTGCCACCTCCCTGTGCTGCAGGAGATCCCCAGGTACTCATCCCCTTCCCCAGCCCCCATGAGTTCTGCACTTGCCCACCCTGTGATTGCTCCATGCCTCACTTTCTGGACCACAGCTCAGAGCACTAAAGCCCAGCTGAGGGGCAGCGTGAGTTCTAGCCTTTCAGCTGGGCTTGTTTGGTAGCCGAGGGGCAGCTCGGTGGTTGTCCCTGGGCAGTGGCTGGTCCTTGAATAGCTTGGGGTAGAATACAAGGTGGAGGCTGCGAGCCAGGATGCCGGGGTTCTATCCCTGACTGTGAGCGTGCAGGGAGAGAGTGGGGTCTAGTGGTTAGAGGAAGGGGGTTAGGAGCCAGGACTCCAGGGTTCTCTCCCCAGCTCTTCTGCTGATATGCTGCAGAAACAGATGTTCCCTGCTCGCACTGTCTGGCAGTGGGTGTGGGGGCAGTGCTCACTCGTTGTTTGCTCCCCCAGTCAGGAGTGGAAGTGCCTGCTGTGCCAGGAACTGCCAGAGGCTGGTGATGAGGATGGCGCCCATTTCTCCATGTCAGAAGATGCGAGTCCCAAAAAACTCTCCCCCTTGGAGCAAAGGGTTAGTGTGTGGGCTGGGGGCCAAGCGACATGGGTCTGTTGGGAGAACGAGCTTTCTCTCTCCCTGCCTCTGGGCACCATGCAGGAACATGGGCAAGGCGCTTATCCTCTGCTCTGTGGGCTGAGCCAAGAACCTGGCCAGCCCCCTGCAGTTGGTGTAGACTTGAGACTAGGCCTGGCCTGGTGCCCCACAGCCTGGCCTTGCCACGTGCATGATTGTATGGGCTGGGGGTACAGGATGGGAGCGTCTGGCCCGACCCTAGTGGGAGGGTTGGTGTCAGGAACCCTTCTCCCTGCTCTTGACCCTGCTCTCTCTCCTTTGGCTTGACAGAAGTGTGAGCGTGTCCTGCTGGAGCTGCTTTGTCATGAGCCGTGCCGGCCTCTCCACCGGCTGTCAAATGCCACAGTGAGTCTGGGAGTGGCAGGGAGCTGCATTCAACGCACTCTGCAGGGACGGGGGCATTGTGGGTGGGGAAGCTGCCCTTGATACATGGGTTGTGGGGAGCCCAAGGGATGTGGGGGGAGGTGTCTCACTAGTGCTCAAGTGCTGGGCCCTATTCTGCGAAGAGGGTTTCTGATATGGTGGGTTGGGGGGGACTGGGGCTCAGGGAGGGCAGGGGCCTCTGGCAGGTGGGGCCAGGCTTGAGCCCTGCTGTCTTCCCCAGGAGGGCCAAAACACTATTGACCTGACCCTGATCCGAGCCAAGCTGCAAGAGAAGCTCTCCCCACCCTACGGCTCCTCCAATGAGTTTGCCCAGGATGTCTGGAGGATGATCAAGCAGTTCAACAAGCTGACAGAGGTGAGGGGTGACCTGGGCCCCTCTTTCCCTTGCTTGGCTTGCAGAGAGCCAATGTCCCTTCTCGGGCAGGGCTGGGGCATGTGTGCTGATTACAGTGCACCTGGCAGGAGACTCCTCGCTACTTCTCAGGGTGAGCATGGACCCCCCCCCCCCAGCTCCATGGACCACCTAACCCCTCTCTCTTGACTAATGTGGGCTAGGCATGCTCCAGCCCTGAGTATCCCCCTGGACACCCACAGTACCCACCCCAGATCACCCTTTGGTTTGTTGCTCAGCTACAATTATCCTGAAAACAAGTGCAACAGAAGGGATTCAAATGACAGCAAATGGAGGTGTTGGGAACTGTTTCCTGGTGTCCCTTTGAGACCCTGAACTGTGCTCATTATTCTTCTGTCTTATGAGTGAGGTGTCACCTCCAGAGTCCTTGTGTTACAGCCTGGCTGGGCTGTGTTCTGTTCATGAGACAGGCCCCCTTCAAGTTTCCTTCCCCCAAACAGCCTCCCTTCCTGCTGTTTTGTTTGTTCCTGTGACTTTCCCCATCTCTCAGATGGCATTCGGCCCCAGTGGTAGCTGGGCCTCCGCTGTGAGGCAGATGATAGGCATGTGACTAGCCAGGGGGTGGGAGAAAAGCAGCATCTCTCCTACCTGAGGCATGTTCATCCCTGTCTGGTGACCTGCCTTGTCCCCCAACCTTGAGTGCACAGTTTCCAGCATAGAAATACTCAACACCAGCCATACACATCTGTGAGAGCAGGTGGCCAGAGTTGCTGGGGCTACTAGCGTGTGAATTGTTCTGCTCTTCTCCAGTTTGCACTTGCAGGTTCCTGGGTCACACGAGGGGTGTGTCCTGGTTCTGGAGCATGTGGGTAGGGGTGGGGAGACTCTTGAGAGCAGGTCTTGGGCCAGTGGGTGATGGGGGGAGATTTCTCTGCATCTCCTGACCCCCAGTCTTCTGTGTTTCTGCCCCCAGGACAAGGAGGACGTCCAGTCCATCATTGGGCTGCAGCGCTTCTTCGAGGCCAAGTGGAGCGCCGCCTTTGGCGACCGGAAGTTCTCCTCTGTGTTGGTGGAGCCCATCCCACTGGATGAGCAGCGGAGCGAGAGCAGCAGCAGCTTCACCCACCGCAGCTCCCCAGCTGGCTCCCTAGGGGATGCCGCCGCTGTCTCTGCTGGCGCGGGAGAGGAGGAGTGAGGGGCTGGCCAGCATAGACCAGAGCAGCTGCCTGGCATTGCGTGGGCAGTGACCAAAAGCGACTGGGACTTGCCCCTTGCCCCAGGTCGCATGGTGGCAGGGGGCCATCCTATCCCCCACTCCAGTTAAATTGTTTTGTAGATGGGGAGTCTTTCCTCTCCATGCCCGTTCCTCTTTGCCATGAAGTCTCTCTCACGGTTTGCATTGAGGGTGTCACCCACCTCCCCCTCCAGTGCTGCCTTCTGCTTTGGCTCCAGGGCTCCCCCATTTGCTGGGATTTCAGTGCAGGGTGTGGCGGGGGAGCTGACTGCAGGCAGGGCCAGGGCAGTGGGGGACATGGCTGGGTGTAGGGGAGAGGTAAGCTTCACTCCCTCATCCCTGCCCACACTGGGGACCTAGCCCGGTGCCTGGACTCACCTGCCTAAGTTGTGGTATCCTGGACAGAGGTGCTGTGCTCTGCTTCCATGTGTTCAGGGATGGGGGCAGTTCTCTGGGCCCTGTGGGGGCAGGTGGCTCAGTGAGGAGAAAAGGAGGCTGGCAGGGGAGTTGCCTAACAGCTTGTCCTGCTGGGATACTTCTCTGGGTTTGCTTCCTTACTGCCCATCACAATATCCCAGGCACAAGCTCTCCCTGTCAAAGCTATTCCAAGCCACTGTCTGTCTCTAGCTGTGTCCCCCTCCTCCCCTGCTTGCAATGCCAGTGTACTCTCCCCCCCCCCCCCCATCCATGCCAGGGGAAGCTACGGTTCAGTGGTTTTGTAACTGACGCCCAAGGCAGGGCCATTCCAATTTCTGTGCCTGTCCCGGCAGGGCAGCCGCTTTCTGGCTCGGTTCCTCGTGTCTCCATCATGCAACGAAATCCCAGGCTGGGCTTCGCTTGTATATTTTAGTTGGCTTCTTTCATGTCCCCAATAACTGTTTGCAACCTGTGCGATGGAAACTTGTTTCTCTGAGAACGGAATAAATCTGGGTTTTATGTACTGCTTTGCCTGATGCCTCTTCCTTCCCGGGACTGGGCCACAGATCTTGAGTGCCCCATGCTGAAAGGGGGTGGCCCCTGTCCCCAAGAGCTGTACAGGAAACAACGCTAGTATTGCGGGTGTGCCCAGACAAACACCACCACCTAGTGCGGTGGTTTTCAAAGTATAGGTCAGGCACTGGGTCGCCTTGCTGTAGTAACCAGCAGGGGTGCTAAGATAGGCTTCCTACCTGTGCTGCACACCAGAAATGGCCAGCAGCAGGTCTGACTCCTGGAGGGGTGGGTTTGGCGCATAGGGTTTTGTGCACTACCCCCATCCCAACCACTGTCTCCACACTTCTATTGGCTGGGAGCCACAGGAGATAAGCCCATGCCCTAATCCCCAGCTCAGCCCTGTCCCCTCCTGTACCCTAAACCACTCACCACATCACCGCCTCAGAGGCCGCACTCCAGATACGTTGGGTCGGACACATCAACCTTTAAATGGGTGGGGAGCGAGTTCGAAAACTACTGCTACTGCATTGGTTCCCAAACCAGTGTGTGCCCCCCTGGGAGGCGTGTAGAGGGACCTGGGCCAGCCCACACAGGCAGTGAGGAGGGAGCCCCCATCCAGACCTACTCTGCCATCAGTTCTGGCTGTTGCCACTTCTGGTCCTGCCACTAGTCTCTTGCCTCAACCTTTTGGGGTGGGGGGGGGGGAGGGAAGGCAAGGAGAAGGGTGCAAGGGTGTTACAGGGAGGAGGGAGGCAAATTGTTCTCCTTGGCTTCTGAGGATAGGCCAAGAAGCAATGGGCTTAAATTGCAGCAAGGGAGATTTAGGATGGATGTTAGGAAAAACTTCCTACCTGTCAGGGTGGTTCAACACTAAAATAAGTTGCCCAGGGAGGTTGAGGAATCTCCATCACTGGAGATTGAGCAGGTTAGACAAACCCCTCTCCGGGATGCTTTAGCGGGCGCTTGGTCCTGCGGTGAGGGCAGGGGGTTGGACTTGATGACCTCTGACCTTTCTGTTCCTTCCAATTCCAATTAGCCTTTAAGGTGCCCCAGGACTCCTTGTTTGTGGGTTTACATCTTTCCTCCCACCTGTGGGGTGGGGGTGCACATAGACCATGGTGCTAGAGAAACATGCTGGTGCTCTTCTGCATTTCCATCTTGGTTTAACTTAAATGTTTCATCCCTCCCAGCTGCTGCAGGACAGACCCACCCTCCCATAACAAGCAATACGGTAATTCCTCATTTAACATGTGCCTGCTTAACATGTTTTCGTGATAGCACGATTTTTTTTTTAGGGAACGTTTTTAATTACATGACTGTCCCTGGAATAACATGATTTCCCCAGCCGTCCTGTCGCTGGTGGCTGCATGGGGCTTCCCCTGCCTCCCTGCAAAGCGGCGGAGGGTTCGCCGCTCACTGCGCTGTTCCCTGCTGGCTCCCCCTTGCCAGACGCCTTGCCCCCTCTCCTCTGCCCCTGCTTGCAGGCCGGTAGCTGTTTTTCCCTGTCGCTGTTCCCTGGCCACCCCACCCCCCGCTGGACACAGTGTGGGTCCCAGCAGACCTGTCACAGGGGCATACTCCCAACCCAATCCCCCTCCCCATCCCTTCCCCGGAGTCAAACACCTCCCCTCCCTGCTGTAATCCAGTCCCCTTTTCCCTCCAACTTTGTCCTGGTCCTAACAGACACCACTGCTTGAAACGCAACCCCCACCTTTTCCATTATTTTCAATGGGAAAATTGACCCCGCGTAACACTTTCACTTAACACAATCATTTTCTGAAACACATCTATAGTGTTAAATGAGGAATTACTGTATTCAGCTTACTTGGTGAGCCTATAACCCAAGAGGAGTAACCACCTAAAATCCAACAACCCTGCTGAGCCTCAACTCCCAGTTCTTCAGGACCCCTTGTTAACTTCTGGGGTCTGAAAATGCTGGGCCAGGGGCCCAGACGCATCTGTGCAGCAGTAACTGCGACAGCCTGATTTCTGCCACTAGAGGGGGCAGCTAATCCACTCTGGTGTGGCTGCACCACCAGTACCCTGGAACTTGGGGGCCTGTACTGCATGGAGGTAGCTGAACCCTCCCACAGAGAGAGTCGTGGGGTCACAGGCCCCTCCTGCATCTCATTATTTAGCTGTAGTGCTACGAGCTCCTGTTATGTCCCAGGAGCCGATTGGTCTGTGTTTGAGCAGCACCCAGCACAAAGTGACAGCCACTGCCTCAACCAACTTCCACTCCAAGTGAGACTCACAACAGGATGTGCTAGAGCTGGGGGGGGGGGGGAGGAGGGAAATGGGGACAGGACCTTCTTTGGGTCAGGGGCTGCTGACCCACGGAAAAATCAGTTGGGGGGCCCCACACAGGTGAGAAGTAAAAAAAAAAAAAAAAAAAAAAAAAAAAACCAAGCAAACTCCCTGACATGGGGCCCCTGACTGAGAAGGGGAAGCCATTCCCCTCACACACCAGTGCCTAGGGGGGCCAGGCTAATAGATTTTCTGTGCTCCAGGTCCACGGGAGGACAGTGGGGGTTGAAGTGCCGGTACGGGCTCCTCCGTGCTGGGGAGGGAACCTTGAGCCCCCGGGCTCAGACAAGCTAGGGGCCACATCTGACCCCCAGGCCCTTAGTTCCCTGCTGCTGTGCTAGACAAATAGCTGGGGGAGACAAAGGACATTGTTCGGTAGCATAATGGGCAGGGGGGGTCAGCAAACCAACAAACCGCCCTCTGATCTGCACTCACTGGGCTGCCCTCTCCCCCATGCCCCCATCCCACCGCAGCTACTGGGGCATACCCCTCCCTTCTTTTCTCCAAGTTCCTTTCTGGCCTCTGTCTATGAACCTGCATTGTCTGCCCCTCCGGCCTCCTTGTGTCCATCCTGCTGCTTTCACCAGGGCCCCCCTTGCTCTGCGGCTCGCCACTGGCCCTGCCTTCTCCAGGCACCAAACAGCAGGGGTGCGTCTAGACTGGCCGCTTGAATTTGCGCAAGAACACTGACGATCTAATGTAAGATTGTCAGTGTTCTTGCGCAAATACTATGATGCTTCTGCTCAGGAAAAAGCCCTCTTGTGCAAGTGTTCTTGCGCAAGAAGGCCAGTGTAGATGGAAGGAATTTTTTGCGTAAGAAAGCCCCGATGGCGAAAATGGCCGCCGGAGCTTTCTTGCGCAAAATCGTGTCTATAGTGGCCATGGATGCTTTTGCACAAAAGCATCCGTGCCAATCTAGACGCTCTTTTGTGGAAATACTTTTAACGGAAAAACTTTTTCGTTAAAAGTATTTCCGCAAAATCATGCCAGTCTAGACGCAGCCCAGCTGCTTGGTTTTACTGCCGAGGCCCAGCTGACACACCCTCCCCCCCCCCCGATTCCCCCCTCATTCATCCTCACGTCAGCTGGTGCGGCTGGTGATCGCCACCTCCCTTGTGTACTTGGGACATTTTTGAATGGCGCTTTCTCCCTTGGTGAGCAAAGCTCCCCATCAACACCCACAAAGCCACCTCATCCAATGCCCACCCCTGCCCCAACACACCTGTCTGCTGGGGTGCCTTCAAACAACATACCTGCCCGCCACCTGGACCCATGTCATCTCCTGCCTCCCTTCTGCCCGTCTCAACTAATATGCGGATTGTCGCCTCTTGGGAGCAGGGCGTATCTCTTTGTTCTGGGTATGTACAGCCCCTAGCGCATCAGGGTCTGGGCAGGAGCGCTGGAATCTGTCTCAAAGTTGGGAGCGCTGAAACTGTGGCTCTACCCCATGTGCCTTGTCTTCTCCATAAGCCCTGCCCTCAGCCCCCCTATTTACCCTGAGGCCCCACTCCCTGCTCTCCTTTATTCCTTCCCCAAGACCCTGCACCCAACTCCTCTTCCCCCAAAGTCCCACCCTCAGACCAGGCCATAAAAGTCTCGCAGGGAACTTGGGGCGCTCTGGGGAGTTATGGACTTTCCACCTGCTCTGTGGCTCGGCTTCCTCTGGAGAGGAGCTTGTTAACAATGACACAGCCACCCGGAGCCGAGAGGAGGCACTGAACGCGTGAAAGAGCCATGCGGGTGGGCAAGGAAGCCACTCGACCCCGGGTGTCTCCTTGTTTCAGAATGGACCGTGAGAGTTGACAGGACCTTAGTTTAAAATAGGCTTTGGAAATGTTCCATTTGCATGTGTGGCTGAAGATTATAAAGTCACCCCTCTTCAGAACTCATCTGCCATTTCCTGGCAGGTGGCAGGGCACCTGTTTAATAGTGCGGCATAGGCCAGCAGTTTCCAAACTTTTTTTTCCCCTCATGACCCAACATCATGTGACTAGAGTGCCAGCTTTGGGGTGTAGAAGGGGGCTCTGGCTTTCGGGGAGAGGTCAGGGCTGGGGCAGGAGGCCCCCAGTCAGCAGTGCAGTGGGGGTGCTAAGGCAAAAGCAGCCGGCTGCAGGTTCCCTGCCAAGGGGAGGGCGGAGCTATGGTTCAAGGCAGGGGCACTGCATGGAGCCCTGTGTGCTATTCTACCCCCCCATCCTGCCCAAGAGCCAGGTCTGCGGCCAGCTGCTTCTGGGGCGCAGCACAGTCTGAGGTGCCAGGACAGGCAAGGAGCTGCCTTACCACCCCCACGGGTCACCAGATTGCCCTGCAGCAACGAGACCCAGTGCCCGACCTCCCACCACCCAGTCCTGCGTCGCGACTCCTAGTTTGTAAACCGCTGGCACAGGACCCCATAAGCCCCAGGATGCCCCCAAGTCCAGGCCCTTGTCAGTGTCCTGATGTGACGTAGGGGGGATTGTGTTCACTGGTTGCTTTGTTATGCTGTATGTGATTCCTACTGACCTGTACTGCTCTGCAGTGGCTCTGTGTGTGTGTGGGGGGGGGCAGGTGGGCGGGCTGCCCAGCGGGGATGGGATTTTTGGGTGAGAACTCCCTAGAGAAGGCACATAGGGAATGGCTCAGGCCATCCTGTCACCTGACCCTAGGGGAAAACGCATCCTGTGATAGTCAGATAACACCCTGGGCCAGGGAATCTTAACAAAGGAGGGGGTGGAGCTGCCTAGAGGGCTGGGACCAGTTGTGGGGGAGGGGGGTGAGTTTAGTTTTTTGTCTGGCTTGGGGGGCCAGGAAGAGGCTCAGAGCCAAAGCTCGGGCCCCCCTCTCCCCAAGATGGATGGTACTGAATGCTCCTGGTTCCTGTAATAAGTCTCTGCTACGCTGCGTCCCTGTGAACCAATAAACCTTCTGTTCTACCTGCCGGCTGAAAGTCACGTCTGGCTGCAGGGCCTGGTGACTCCTCCGCACTCAGCGACACCTGGGATGAAGGGAAGGTCCCAGAAGGGAAAGCCCTGAGCATTAGCTCTCTCTCTAGGAGAGTGGGAAAGAATGGACCCCGGCGCCCAGAAAGGGCAGAAGACCTTTTATCGGCGTTGCGCTAGGGACTATTGACTAAGTTTGCTACCAGCACTTCGGTGGGGGGTGCCAGGCAGTACTCCTGCCTGGGGCAGACCTAGGCGCCAGCTCCCTGTGTACTTGGAGGCTGGAGCAAAAAAATAGCACCCACCAGCAGCTCCACCGATCGGCTCCTTCCCCTCCTGGCACCTCCCACCTGCCGCAGTCCGCTGTTCAGCGGCGGGAGGACGTGCTGGGGTCGGTCCAAGTGAGGACTGGGCACGCTCCAAGGAAGGGGTGTGAAGAGGCGGGTGGAGGCGGCGCTAGGGTTGCCAGGTGTCCGATATTCACCCGGACAGTCCGGTATTTTCACCACCTGTCCGGTAAAAAAAATTCAGAGAATACTGGACACCTAAAATGTCCGGTATTTTCTGAATTTTTCCCCGGCCAGGAGGCAAAAATGCTGGGCACCTGGCAACCCTACAAACACTCAGTGCCTGGCCTCCCCTCTCCGACCTCCCCCCCCGGCTCCCGACACCCCCAGCCCCCCGCCCCCAGCCCCCCCATGCTTACCTGGTTCCCCAAGGCTGCCAGCACAAAATGGCTGTTGGCCAAAAGACCTAGGGGAACCAATGCTTTCCCCTGGGGCTTAGTGCTCAACCTCTCCTATCCCTGCACTCACTTTTAAAGGGGACATGCTGTTTTAATGATGTTTTATTTTAATTTTTTTTTTTTTTGGCTTAATAAGTCCTTGGAGTCCTTTTTTTTTGCCCAACAACTTTGGTCTCCCTCCCTTTTTTTCCCTCCTTCAACAGAATTTTTTCCCGTTTTTTTGGGGGGGAGGAGGGGGAGGTTGGTATTTTTGTTTCAACCATCTGGCAACCCTAGGTGGAGCAGGGATGGGAAGAGGTAGAGGGGAGGCGGGAAGACATGGGGTCTTGGGGGCAAGGGTGGATGAAATAGGGACTGGGGTGGAGTGGGGGGCAAGCAGCCCCCGGGCATTCACAAAGTCAGTGCCTCTGTTTCACTTGGATGCATGGGGCCTGGCTCATGTGCAGGTGTCAATGGTGCAGTCTCTTGTAGTGTGACGTCTTTAACCCATGACTTCAGGATGCCAGCAACTCAGCCGGAGGTTAGGGGTCCGGGACAGGAGCGGGCGGGTGAGGATCCATGGCCTGCAGCATGCACAGGGTCTGACTAGCTGCTTCCAATGGTCTGTTCTGGGCTTCACGGCTGTGAGTCTGCGGCAAGGTTCGGGTCAGGCTGGTAATTTTCCCAGCCAACCTTTTTTTAATGGGAAGGCGCCGCATCGTGGGAAGTGGGACCAGTTCGGCCCCTTTTCCAACCAGAAGCCTTTCAGAGTGACTTGGGAAAGGACGGTCACTGGGCTTGGGGGCACGTTCCAAACACAAATGTTGCCCGGGCCGGGAGGCAGCAACGTTTCCCTTCCAGATTGAACTGGTGTTTAAAAAACACCAACCTCTTTCAAAGGCTCGAAATCCCGAGGAAATGGTTTGATTGGCCCGAATGGGGCACCAAGACCTGGGGTCGGCCGCCCTCTGGGATTGTTCCGGGCAGAGCCTGGTCTGGGCGAGGTGTGAATGGGGGTGGGCTCAGAAGGCTGGGGGAAGGGACAACACAGAGGCTGAGCTGGGAGCAGATTGAGGACTCCCTCTAGAGAGGGGAATAGGAGGCTCACAGGACGATGGGGCGAGCCAAGTTCTGACCCTCACCCTCTGTAAAGGCCAGAACATGCCCAGTGCTGTAAGAGCCAGTGAGTTAACGAGCGTAGTCCTTCAGCTTAAGCACCCACAGCCCAGGCTCTGGAGGTTCCCTATATGACGGGGTGAATCACAGAGATCTCTTTAGAATTGTCCCTTGGTGCGCTGATCATGCCGCTGTGTCATAAATGGCAGCTGCAAAGGAGAGGCTAACTTACCTGGAGAGTGAGGAAAGGGTTAAGTTCTGCACCTGAAGCAGGGGGGCTTTGGGCATGGGCCAATGAAATGCAGCTAAAAAATTTCAAGCTCTTGTTTGAGAGAGAGGGGAATTTTCTCCAGGCAGGGAGGGAAGAAACAAACTCCCTACCCCCGCAAAGCAGATCCCCTGGATTCATCAGAATGTGTGAGTAGGAAAAAGTTGAGGTATTCCATAAGGTTTATTGTTTTCCTTGTCTGAGGTTTGGAAATTATGTCTGAGCTGGTTAATTGTCTTTTATTTTTCTCTCTTGTAACCAAGAATTAATCCCAGGGAGAATCCCTGAGTTTTGTTTCAATTCATGGCTTTTAACACCCAGTCATTTACTATGCTTGCAACTATATTCTTGTTTTAATAATAAAAGTGTTTTCTTTTTTTCTGGTTCTAACAACTGCTATTGGTTGATCTTTTATGTCCTTAAACTTAAGTGCCTGGCTGCAGACAAGTTACCAGAGAGAGAGATGACAGGCTCATTGTTCTCTGCAGAGTACTCTTGTTTGTTTTCCAACTCCTTGGGGAAAGGAGGTTGGGGAGTTTTGGCCTCAGGGAAGAGATTCCAAGCGATTTCTTCCCTGGAAAAAGATTTGGACACTTGGTGGTGGCAATAGAGAATGGATTTCAGGGGAAACTGAAATCAGGAAGACTCTTTTTGTCTCTGGGAACTGCAGAGTCAGGATCTGACAGTGGTTTTATTTTACTAGCCAGCCCCCATTATCTACACTCAAAGTGCCAGGTTGGGGAATTCAGCTGTGACACACTGACACCCACCTTCCTGCCCTCTGGGGCTCTCCACCACCCTGTTGTGATGGGCCAGAAGTTCTGGTCCCCCACAGCCAAGGAACAAAGTTGGGGTTACCACCCACCCTGCAGAGCAAGACAGGCACCAAATCCAGAGTGCTCAGCTATAAGGGTTCAGCTCCCAGAAAACCAACTTGCAAAAGGGGCCAAGCCCCCCCACCAAAAAATCTGTCTGACTCTGTACAGGTTTTACACAGAGAAAGCTCATAAGATCAGCCCCTTTTACAGTGAAAGAGAGAGATGCACAGTGGTTGCTTCCCCCCGGTAACAATTAGTTACACTCAGCTCGGTAATTAACAGAAGTGTTTTTGTTAAGTATAAAAAAATAGGCTTTAAGTGGTTGCAAAGTTATCTGGTTATCTAAGGTGTTTGTACACCAATGCGAGAAGCCTGAGAAACAAACAGGAAGAATTAGAAGCTCTGGCCCAGGTGAAGAACTATGATTTGATTGGAATAACAGAGATGTGGTAGGATGACTCCCATGACAGGAGCACTGTCATGGAAGGGTATAAACTGTTCAGGGAGAACAGGTGGGGGAGAAAAGGAGGAGTTGCTTTGTATGTAAGAGAGCAGTAGGATTGCTCAGAGCTCTAGTATTTAGAGGGAGAAAAGACTGTTGAGAGTCGATGGGTTAAATTTAGAGGTGGAAGCAACAGGGGTGACGTTGTGGTTGGGGTCTGCTATAGACCGCTGGATCAGGTGGATGAGGTAGACGAAGCTTTCTTTGGACAACTGAGAGAAGCTTCTAGATCACAGGCCCTGGTTCTGACGGGCGACTTTAATCACCCTGACATCTGTTGGGAGACCAATACAGCAGTACACAGACAATCCAGGAAGTTTTTGGAGAATGTTGGGGATAACTTCTTGGTACAAGTGCTGAAGGAAGCAACCAGGTGCCATGCGCAGCTTGATCTGCTGCTCACAAACAGGGAGGAACTAGTAGGGGAAGCAGAGGTGGGTGACAACCTGGGCACCAGTGTTCATGACATGGTAGATTTCAGGATCCTCACCAAAGGAAGAAAGGAGAGCAGCAAAATACACACCCTGGACTTCAGAAAAGCAGACTTTGACTCCCTCAGAGAACTGATGGGCAGGATTCCCTGGGATGCTTACATGAAGGGGAAAGGAGTCCAGGAGAGCTGGCAGTATTTTAAAGAAGCCTTATTAAAGGCACAGGAAGAAACCATCCTGCTGCACAGCAAGAAAAGCAAATATGGAAGGAGACCGGATTGGCTTACCGGGGACATCCATGGTGAGCTTAAACACAAAAAGGAAGCTTACAAGAAGGGGAAACTTGGACAGATGACTAGGGAGGAGGATAAATATATTGCTCGAGAATACAGGGGACTTATCAAGAAGGCAAAAGCGCAATTGGAATTACAGCTGGCAAGGGATGTGAAGGATAACAAGAAAGGTTTCTACAGGTATGTTAGCAATAAGAGGGTGATCAGAGAGGGTGTGGGGCCCTTACTGGATGAGGGAGGTAACCTAGTGACAGATGATGTGGGAAAAGCTGAAGTACTCAATGCTTTCTTTGCCTCTGTCTTCATGGACAAGGTCAGCTCCCAGACAAATGCACTAGGCAATGCAGTATGGGAAGGAGGTGGACAGCCTTTGGTGGGGAAAGAACAAGTCTCCATCCTTAGAGGTGTTTAAGTCTCAGCTTGACAAAGCCCTGTCTGGGTTGATTTAATTGGGATTGGTCCTGCCTTGGGCGGGGGGCTGGACTTGATGGCCTTCTAAGGTCTCTTCCAGCTCTATGATTCTATAAGTTAGGAACTATTTAGAAAAGCTAAATGCATCTGACGAAGTAGGTCTTTGCCCACGAAAGCTTATGCTCCAACACTTCGGTTAGCCTATAAGGTGCCACAGGACTCCTCGCCGCTTTTAGAAAAGCTAAACATACACAATCCCTGGGTCCTGATTTAATGCATCAGATGGTACTGAGGGAGTTGGCAAATGTCATTGCGGAGCCTTTGGCCATTATCTTCGAAAACTTGTGGAAATTGGGAGAGATCCCAGATGACTGGAAAAAGGTAAATATCGTGCCCATTTTTAAAAAAGGGAAGAAGGACAATCCGGGGAACTACAGACCAGTCAGCCTTACCTCAGTCCTGGGAAAAATCATGGAGGGGATCCTCAAGGAATCCATTTTGATGCACTTGGAAAAGGGGAAAGTGATCAGGAATAGTCAACATGGATTCATGAAGGGCAAGTTGTGCCTGACCAATCTGATTAGCTTCTGTGATGAGGTAACTGGCTCTGTGGATATGGGAAAGTCAGTGGATGAGAGATACCTTGACTTCAGCAAAGCTTTTGATACGGTTTCCCATAATATTTTTGCCAGCAAGTTAAGGGATTATGGATGGGATAAATGGACTGTAAGATGGATAGAAAGCTGGCTAGACTGTTGGGCCCAGTGGGTAGTGATCAACGGCTTGATGTCAGGTTGGTGGTCGGCTTCTAGCAGAGTGCCCCAAGGATCGGTTCTTGGACCGGTTTTGTTAATGACCTGGATGAGGAGATGGATTGCACCCTCATCAAGTTTGCAGATGACACTAAGCTAGGGGGAGAGGTAGGTACGCTGGAGGGCGGGGATAGAGTCCAGAGTGACCTGGACAGATTAGAGGATTGGGCCAAAAGAAATCTGATGAGGTTCAACAAGGACAAGTGTAGAGTCCTGCACTTGGGACAGAAGAATCCCAAGTACTGCTACAGGCTGGGGACTGAATGGCTAAGTAGCAGTTCAGCAGAAAAGGACCTGGGGGTTACAGTGGATGAGAAGCTGGATATGGGTCAACAGTGTGCCCTTGTAGCCAAGAAGGCTAATGGCATATTAGGGTGCATTAGGAGGAGCATTGCCAGCAGATCCAGAGAAGTGATTATTCCTCTTTATTTGGCTCTGGTGAGGCCACATCTGGAGTATTGTGTCCAGTTCTGGGCCCCCCACTACAGAAAGGATGTGGACACATTGGAGAGGGTCCAGCGGAGGGTGACCAAAATGATTAGGGGGCTGGAGCGCATGACCTAGGAGAGAGACTGAGGGATTTGGGTTTATTTAGTCGGCAGAAGAGAAGAGTGAAGGGGGGATTTGATAGCAGCCTTCGACTTCCTGAAGGGAGGTTCCAAAGAGGATGGAGAGAGGCTGTTCACAGTAGTGAGGGATGGCAGAACAAGGAGCAAAGATCTCAAGTTACAGTGGGGGAGATCTAGGTTGGATATTAGGAAAAACTATTTCACTAGGAGAGTGGTGAAGCCCTGGGATGGGTTCCCTAGGGTGGTGGTGGAATCTTCATCCCTAGAGGTCCTGCCTTGGGCAGGGGCCTGGACTTAATGGCCTTCTAAGGTCTCTTCCAGCTCTATGATTCTAAGTGAAAACAGATCAAAGTATGTTACTAAATTAAAAAGGACAAAAACTGGTTAGCTAGTAAGAAACTTGCTCAGGAATTTGTTACAAGCAATTTTTTACCCTAAACAGCTGTTCTTATCTCAAGTAAAGAGCTTCAAGTCCGAGTTTGTTTACCTGGCTTGGGTCTTCTCCAGCTTTTCAGAGCTTTCTAAGACCAGCCATGGTTTGGGCTTACAGGACAAACAAGTCAAACAAAAGGAAGTATTTCTTCATGAAGCACATAGTCAACCTGTGGAACTCCTTGCCGGAGGATGTTATAAAGGCCAAGACTTCATCAGGGTACAAAAAAGAGCTAGATAAATTCATGGAGGATAGGTCCATCAATGCTTATTAGCCAGGATGGGTAGGAATCGTGTCCCTAGTCTCTGTTTGTCAGACCCTGGGAACGGGTGACAGGGGAGGGATCATTTGATGATTCCCTGTCCTGTTCATTCCCTCTGGGGCACCTGGCATTGGCCACTGTCAAAAGACAGAATCTGGGCTAGATGGACGATTGGTCTGACCAAGTATGGCCATTTTTATGTTCTTATGTTTTAAGACTATTCACAGGTCATTGATTTGATCACAATTAAAATTTCCGGGGCATCAGTAATGGCCTCATTAGGGTTATAAACAGAGTCACACTTCACAGACAAGAATGATACATGCACCAAAACAGGATATATGCACTCCGGGGACTGTAACATTAAAATGGGTAGTTGACACGTGGCATTTTGTTTAAAGTGTCTTAGAGTGATGCATATTCGTATTCATAAGCCAATTTGCATAAGGCCTGGGGAAGGCACAGCACCCAGTTCAGAATCCCCCGTGGGTGTCGCTGTGCAAGATTGCCCTCCCTCAGTGCACACGCCTGCTTGTGGGGGTTGCCACAACGGGAGACCCTGATCCTGGCCTCCATGCAGCCAGTCCCTGCAAGTCACAAGGGGGCTGGAACAGGGGGGCCCCGCTGCAGGGTAATTAGGCTAAACAGTGACGCACTTGAGGGGCCAGGAATGGGACACCTCAGACCGTGCCTGGGACTGGAGATCAGGGCCTCAGTGAGGGAGAGCTGAGTGGACTGGCTGGGAGATCAGATTGGGATGGGAGAAGGAAATGCCAGAGATAAGCCACATTTTGGCCCCCGGCGTGGTTTTTTTTTTTGCTCAACAACTTTGAGCCTAGAGTACCAGCATCTTTTTTCTTACAAAAAAAGCACTGGATACAAGCAACATATCTCAAAAAACAATAGTTACCACGGTGAGCAACCGTTTTTTACACAGGGGATATCAGGCTGGTCGGGTATTTTCTTCCTTGCTTTGCTTGAAGCCTTCCTTGGAAAAGCTACAGAAGCAAATATTTTCTTAGTCCTTCAGCCAAGGAGCAAAGGCCTGGGGGATCTGGAGGTTCGAGCTTTACACAGAACAATCAACCAAGATATCTTTTCTCCCTAATGTGGCTCTGGCATTTGAGTTAAATGAAGAAAAACAATCCAAGGGTTCAAACAGCCTAAAACCAAATCAGATGCTGTCTCAGCTAACCAGATGCTCTTTCCCTGATCACAAACCGGACAGCCTTTCAGGAAAACCAGGGCAGGGGAGAGGCACCTCTCTGGGGTGTGCCCAAGTGTCTGACTCATCCAGTGCTCTAGATCAGTGGTCACCAACCAGTAGATTGGGATCTACTGGTAGATCTTGGAGCCTTTGGCAAGGGATCCTGACTGGTTTGGCTGGGAGGCTGTTAAGTGCTGGCACTTCAACTGCCCCTCTCAGCGTTGCTGTGCTGCTCCTGCCCTCTGCCTTGGAGCTGCCCCCCAGGCCCGGGAGCCTCCTGCTTGCTGTGCAAGGCACAAGAAGAAGAGGAGGGGGGATGCTGATGTCAGGGTGCCCCTCCCTCCACCTGTACACCATCTCCACAGAGCACAGGGGGGCAGAGATGGAGAGAGTTTGCTGGCTGCTTTTGGGAGTGGTGCAGGGCCAGGGGAGGGGTGAGCCTGCCTTAGTCCCCTGAACCACCACCCAGCAGCCACCTGTGGTAAGTGGTGCCCAGCTGGAGCCTGCATTCCAAACCCCAGCCCCAGTCCTGAACCCCTCCTGCACCCCAAACCTCTGCCCTAGCCCTGAGTCCCCTTGGACCCAAACTCCCTCCCAGAGCCTGCACCCCTCCTGCACCTCAACTCCCTGCCCCAGGCTCAGCTCAGAACCCCCCCTACACTCCAAATCTGTTAGCCCAAGATCAGAGACCACAGCCCCCTCCTTTGCACCCAGCCCTCTACCCCCAGCCTGATAAAAGAGAGGGAGGGGGATGGAGTGGGCGGGGCCTTGGAGAAGGGGCGGGAAGGAGGCGGGGCAAGAGTGTTTGGGTTTGAGGTGGATCCTGGATTGCACTTAAATTCAAAAAGTGATCTCATGCTTAAAAAGGTAGGAGACCCCTGCCCTAGACCAGTGTTTCTTAAACTGTGTTCCGCGGAACACTGGTATTCTGTGAACAACTCACAGGTGTGCCGCCACCTCTTCTTTGTTTTTGTTACTTCTTTGTGTTTGTCTTTTTTTGTCTGACAACAATTTTTTTTTTGAAGAAAATGTTCATAGGTGTTCCTCATAAAAAATACTATTGTTTGGTGTTCCGTGGTCTCAAAAAGTTTAAGAAACATTGCTCTAGAGCAACAAAAAACAGACCCAGAAATAAGCCAGAAATTCTGTGCTTCACCAGCTGGACACTGGAACCTGGCGGGAGGATTCCAGTGACCGGCATGTTAAAAAGCAGTGGTTATGGAAGAAGGATTACAAGGGAGAAGGAATTTTATAAACAGCATAACTTCTTTCTGAGTCACTAACAACTCGGAAGCAAATGGTCTTAAATGCTTATGGATCAGTGGCCTGAAAGGTAGCATGCAAGATGAGCTACTAGTGGGCCCTTTGACCATTTGTTTATTTTTGTGACAGTTTCGCTAGAGATCCAAGTTTCTTTTAAACTGGTTTTAGATTTGTATTTCTTTAAATGTTCGGAGTTGCAGGAAATAATGGTGATGGGGGGGGGGGGCAGACAATTATGTAACATCAGTAGATGCAGAGAGTCAAAAAGTCAACGCTTTACAAACTGTTAAAACACAAGGTGTCAATAGCACAGGTCAAAATATACAAATCTCAGACGGGTGGCCAGGTTAGTCTGTATCTGCAAAAATAATGAGGAGGCCTGGGGCACCTTAGGTTACGCCTACACTGTGCTGAAGTTTGAAATAAGATATGCAAATTGTGTATCTTATTTTGATCTTATTTCAAAGTGGCTTATTTCGCCATTTAGCACTGTCTACACAGCACCACATTTCGAAATTAACCCGCTATTCTAAAACATCCCTTGCTCCTCGTGGAATGAGGTTTATAGGGACGTCAGAATAGTGAGCCCAAAATAACGGGCTTGCTGTGAAGACGTGGGAAAGCTCTTTCGGGATACTCCAGGATCCCGAAATAGTGTTGCAGTGCAGACGTAGCTTTAGAGATTTATTTGGGCATCAGCTTTGATGGGTAAAAACCACTTCATCAGATGCAAAATAATGCACAATTCTAATCTTTAAATCGACAGCTCACACCTGCTTTTGCTATTTATTCTCTAGTCCGCTTATAAGAACATCAGAACAGCCATTTTGGGTCTGTCCATCTAGCCCCGTATCCTGCCCTCCGACAGTGACCTTGACCAGAGCCTCATGGGGATTGCGGAGAGCAATCAGGGACTGATCTGCCCCATCCTCCATGCCCAGCTTCTGGCAATCAGAGATTTGGGGTGCCCTGAGCTGGGGATGTTTCCAGGACTCCCCCTCCCCGCTTGGCTCCCAGTGACGGTGGCTTGTTGTTCGTTGAAATCTTCCTACGTCCTTGTTGTAGATTGTTCCCTCTCATTGTAGTTCCTCTAGTTAGAGACAGGCAGCCCCTACCCCAAGCTCCCCAGCCTTCCCTCCTCCCACTGGGTGGCGCAGCTCCAGCCTTCCTGGCCCAGCCACAGTGCCAGTCGGCCCCAGCCTTCCTGGCCCTGGAGTGTCAAAGGGAGCAGGGCAGTTCCAGCCTTCCTGACTCTAGAGTGCCCAGGGGCCAGGAAGCCTGGGCCACACTGGCAGACTGAACCTTGGCCTCCTCTCCCTCTCCCCGTCCATCCACCAGCCCCAGCTCCGGGCCAAGAGCAGCCTGATGCACATAGGTCGGAGCGGGCTGTGAGCGGGGTACACGTCTGTCTTCCTGGGAAGGCAATGCCTTCCTGTGCCTTCATTACACAGCATCATAGACTCACAGAACACTAGAACTGGAAGGGACCTCAAGAGGTCATCAAGTCCCTCACGGCAGGACCAAGCACCGTCTAGACCATCCCTGACAGGGGTCTGTCCAATCTGCTCTTAAATATCTCCAGCGGTGGCAATTCCACAACCTCCCTAGGAAATTTATTCCAGTGTTTAACCATCCTGACAGGCTGTTTTTCCTAATGTCTAACCTAAACCACCCTTGCTGCAATTTAAGCTCATTGCTTCTTGTCCTATCCTCCGAGGCCAAGGAGAACAATTTTTCTCCCTCCTCCTTGTGACACCCTTTTAGATACTTGAAAGCTGTGATCATGTCCCCTCTCAGTCTTCTTTCCAAACTAAACGAGCCCAGTTCTTTCCGTCTCCCTTCATAGGTCATGTTCTCTAGACCTTTCATCATTCTTGTTGCTCTTCTCTGGATCCTCTTCAGTTTCTCCACATCTTTCCTGAAATGTTTTGCCCGGAACTGGACACAAGACTCCAACTGAGGCCTAATCAGTGCAGAGTAGAGCGGAAAAATGACTTCTCGTGTCTTGCTCACAACACTTCTGTTCATGCCTCCCAGAATCATGTTTGCTTTTTTGCAACAGTGTCACACGGTTGACTCATTACCCGCCATCCATGTGGAGCACAAGTGCTTTGTCCCCTCCGAGGGGCACCAGTACTGGAGTACCCACCCTACTCCTTGTTCCCCAGTGACAGAGGCGGGGAGTCATGCAGCGTTACAGGTTGAGGACTGCTGTTCTCGTGAGTAATGTACAGCTCCAAGCACCACACAGTTTGGCTGCAGAGTCTGGTTTAAGGAAGTGGTTCTTCTTAGGACTAGGGATGTTA
The DNA here is from genome assembly GCA_032595735.1 of Pelochelys cantorii. Classification (NCBI taxonomy): domain Eukaryota; kingdom Metazoa; phylum Chordata; order Testudines; family Trionychidae; genus Pelochelys; species Pelochelys cantorii. The sequence goes on along the minus strand of CM064358.1, from coordinate 8,208,681 downwards.
AATATCGGTTAATTGAATAGTCAAGTAACCTCATTAATTCGTATTGGTTAATCAACTATTCTATAGTCCCTGGGGGTGGGGCCGGCAGCCAGTGCGCTCCAGCCCCAATCCTGAGGAGCCCCCCTGCCACTCCGCACTGCTGCCTCTGTATCAGAGGCAGCAGCATGGGGTGCCAGGCGGGAGCTGGTCCAGAAGGGGAGCCAGTTTAAAAACCAGCTTCCCTCACAGTCCAGCTGCCTGGCCTGATACAGAGGCAATGGCGCAGGGTGGCAGCAGCCCCTGTCCAGGGGAGGGGCTGAGCATCCGGATCCTGCATGAGCCGGAACTGAGCTGGGCTGCCTGGCTCCCGATACACTCTAAATGCAGAGCTGCAGCGGGGGTAGGTCCAGGACCTGGCACGAGCCAGGGCTGAGCCGGACTGCTGGCCAGCCTGCTGAAACATTTACTGGCAAGGGGGGGAGGGACATGCTTGTCGTCTATAGTATTAACCTATGTATGCTTTTGCTTATCGGTTGATTGGTTAATGGATGGCACCATTACATCCCTTGCTTGGACGAAAGGCTCCTCGCATCATCCCACGGCCCGGTGGGGAGAGTCGTGCTAGAGAGGGGTGTTAGTTATGTCCCGTGGAGCTCAGACACTTGGCACTCTCCTTCCGAGAGAGGACCAGGCGCCCGGGAGCGGGTCCAGCACCCCGCAGGATTCTGCAAGGCCGCGGAGCTGGGGCCTTTCACAATTTGGCTGCCTGGCCAGGGCGAAGCCGTTAGCCCACATTTACACACAGGAATTGAGAAATAAGTGATGCAGACCAGGAATGAGAATGCTTCCTACTGGGGACTCCCCCACAGGCCCCATCCAGAGCAAGCCAGCTAGGGGGCTGATTATAATCAGGGATAAGGATCAAACAGGGCCCTCTCTGCTTCCTACTGCTTCGGCTTCGCTGCATCGACCCTAGAGCCTCCCCCCATCTGCCGGGGGCCCATTGCACGAGGATCTGGTGGGAGCGTCTGTCAGCGGAGACAGGGACCCTTCTCCACCCCCCATGGAGCCCCAGGGGAGCCCCCCTTCCCCCTCCTCCCTGCCCCATGGAGCCCCAGGGGAGCCCCCCTTTCCCCTTCCCCCTCCTCCCTGCCCCTTGGAGCCCCAGGGGAGCCCCCCTTCCCTCTCCTCCCTGCCCCATGGAGCCCCAGGGGAGCCCCCCTTCCCCCTCCTCCCTGCCCCATGGAGCCCCAGGGGAGCCCCTCTTCCCCCCCTCCCTGCGCCATGGAGCCCCACGGGAGCCCCCCTTCCCCCTCCTCCCTGCGCCATGGAGCCCCAGGGGAGCCCCCCTTCCCCCTCCTCCCTGCCCCTTGGAGCCCCAGGGGAGTCCTCAAATGCCCTCCAATTACTCCTGCCCCATGGAACCCCACAGACCCCAGGGGGTCTCCCTACCCCCACTCCTGTCGGTAGCACAGTAGAAGCTGGGGGATGTGGGTTGGGGGTGGGGTCTAGGTTTGTGCCCAGGGCTTGGGGGTGCTGATGCTGTGAGGTCTGTGCAGGTGCCGGGACGGATGGCCAGGGCCGGACTCCTGCTGCTGCCCCTTCTCCTCTGCTTCGGGCCAGAGACCGCCGGGAGCATCGACCCGGCTGCGCTCAGAGTGATCGTGGATCACGTGAACCTGTGAGTGACCAGCTGGAGATTCTCTCTGCCCGTCCCTGCCCCTGTCGCCCAGCCGGGAATGGCCCTGGCTGTGTCCCTCCAGTTGGCAGGCTGGCCCAGCAAGGGCAGGGGCCCCTACTCTGCCTGGGTCCAGACCCCGCCTGAGAGCAGGGGGCTGCTACCATGCCAGGCTCTGGAGACACCGAAACGAGGGCCGAGAGCGCCCAGCCTGGCAGGGATGCCCCACCCCCTGCATTAGATCACGCCCCGCCTCCATTCTAGGGATGATTCTGGGGGCCCCAGGGAGAGGGGGCTTAGAGGAGGGAGGAGGGATGCTGGGTTGCAGGGGGGAGATGAAGCCCAGAGCTTGGATTGCATTTCTGGGGGGCTAGTCCTCTTTCTCTGCCTTGTTCCGGCCTCGGGGGGCTGGTGCCCTGTCCCCTCTCAGGCACGGTGGGGTTGTGCCGAGGCAGTACCCCTTCGCTGTCAGCCTGCGCCACCGCACCTACAGGGACCGCCCCCAGCTGGGCAGGTACCTGCCCAAGCACCAGCTGGCGAGGATGAAAGCCAGCCTTTCCCGCCACGGCGGGCTGTACAACCCGCCCTGTGGGCACATCGTGGCTGCCCGGCTACGGCATGTGGTCACCCCCAGGGGGGACTACACGGAACACAATGAGTGGCGCCTGCTTTCCGGCCCAAGGAGCCTCATGGCCCGGCTAAAAGCCAGGACCTACAGCCGGAACAGCTGCCTGATCTTATTCATCTTCAACTCGCCCTGCTCCACCAAGTGTCTGTGCCAGGCCGGGCAGATCGTACCGATGACCAGCGCCGCCTTCCGCCCCCTCGACAACAACTACAAGGCCTTCGTCTTCCGGTCGGTCTTCCCCTATGACCTGACCCCCGAAGTGACCCGCCCAGCCCTGCTGCGGGCCTGGCACCAGCTGGGCGACGTGCCCCTGCTGTGCTGTGACAACGGCTGCCGGGACTGCGCGGGGGAAGATGCGCCCGACTGCCCCAACCCCTGCTGGCCGGGAAGAGGTAGACAATGGAGCAGGGCCGGGAACCGCGTGGGGCTCGCTTTGCCGCTGGCCGCCTTCCCTGCCCAGGGGGCTCTGGCTCACTGAGTGTAACAGAAACACGTCCCAACCAGGCACTGAGTTCCAATCTAGAACCCCATTGTGTTGTGTGCTCTGCTCTAGAATCCCAGTCCACAGATGCGTTCTAAGGTGGGACCCCACCACCAATATAAAACCCGATCCACAGGTAGGTACCATGCTAGAACCTCTTCCAGAGTGCATTCCCATCTAGAACCCTGTGCCTGGATGTGCTGAAATCTCCAGTCTAGAACCCCATTGTGTTGTATGCTCTGCTCTAGAATCCCAGTCTACGGATGAACTCCAGCGTAGAAGCCCCCAGCCTCATACTAGAACCAGACCCACAGGAAGGTGCCAAGCTAGAACCCTTCTAGAGTGTGTTCCCATCTGGAGCTGTGTGGCTGGATGTGCTGAAATCTCCCATCTAGAACCCCATTGCTGGGTGTACGCCAGTGCAAACCCCAATCGCCAGTTGTGCTGCAGCCAAGAAATTCACCTCGGGTGCGCTTCGCTCTAGAAACTGATCCTTCTCCCCAGGCATGCTCCGATCCAGAGTCCTGCCCCCCAAGGGCACTTCAAGCTCTGTTCTAAGCCTTCATCCTCTGTAGCGTGTCAAGCACCAATTGAGAAGATGACCCTCCATCTCTGGGGGTCTCTGAGCTGCGATCTAGAACCCACATCCACCCACTGGGCTCAGAACTCTGATCTAGACCCCAGCTCATCCTGCTGCACGAGGCTGGGGGGAGGGGTCAGCAGATGGGAGCAGGACACATTATGCCTGGTGACTGAATTGTGGGGTTGGAGCCACTGTGGGAGCCCCTTACTCAGATGGCGAGGGGATCCCTAGCCATGGCCAATAACCAAGGTGGGGCTGGGGGGATCTCGGCGCATGGGGCTCCATCAGGGGGGCTGCTTTGAGCTTGTTCCATTCTGTGGGTGCTGCTTTTTGCCGAGTCTCCGCCGTGTGATTGCCACCAATAAAGCTTGAGAGCATCCTGCGGCCTCACGTCTCTGTCTGTCTGTCTGGGTCTCCCATCTCCATCCATGCCGTGGGGGAGGGTCTCATGTCGTCCCCTGGAGGTGCTGGGTCCCCAAGGGCACCCCTCAGCCCAGTCAGCAGCCTGCGCAGTAGATGGGGTTTTACTGGGTCCACAGCCCCCTCGTGCTGCCCTTCCCATCCCTAGAACCGTCATCCCTCTGTTCCCTGGGCAGGGATCCACTGAGCAGACAGCTTGGATCCCTGGAATGGGGGGGGAGGGCGGCTGAGTCACTGCACCCCAAAGCATGGCCCTGGCATGGTTTGGGGGAGCTGAGCTCTGTGGTGAGACAGAGACAGATCCCAGCACAGTCACTGTGTCCCATCCTCCCCTTATGGTCTCAGACACTTACAATTCCCTGGAGACCCTGCTGCCACCAGTATTTTAAGTCGCCCCAGAGCATCAGGTAGGGCCCGGGTGCTCCTGGAAGGGGCGGGGCCTCATCTGGAAGGGGCTGGGCCTCATCTGGAAGGGGCGGGGCCAGCCCTCAGCACATCCTGGAGAGCGACGCATCTCCCCTAGCCCTCCGCATTGCCCAGCGCGCACAGAGCAGCGCTCCCATAGCGACCGAAAGGCCCCGGGGCTCCAGCAGCAGCAGCCGCCGGGAGACCCAGGCCCCTTGAAATTGCTGGTCCCCAGGAGCAACTGCCCCCTTTCCACCACCCCCTAATCGGCAGGCCTGATAGGAATTATTTTCATTATTGTCAAGGGCCTGCAATGTAAACTCAATGGATATGAGCAAAGACCACAAGGCAGGTACCAAACATGGATGATGGCGTGTATATATATATATATATATATATATATATATATGAGAGAGAGAGAGTGCCCCTTCCAGAAATACACCAGAGTTCAGAGGATCATCTCTATGGTACGCTTCTGGCACCCCAAGGCTCTGTCTACACTGCACAGTTGTTTCGGAATAAGCTATTCCAGAATAGTTATTCCAAAATAACTTACTTCAAAATAGCACATCTACACTGCAAAGGAAGCCTCAAAAGGAGTCCGAGGCAGGCTTCCCTAATGTAGACATGCTATCTCGATTTAGAGCCCCAGGAGGAATGACGTAGAATGGCCCTGGGGAGGGGCTATTTCGAAATGGCAGATGTGGAGCATTCACACACAGCTTATTTCGAAATGGCTATTTCGGAATAGGTGTTATTAGTCATAGAATGAGGTTTACAGACGTTGGAATGAGCCGTCCGTTATTTTGAAATGATTGCCATTATTCCAAAATAACTTTGCTGTGTAGACACACCCCTAGTGGTGGAAAACGGCATTGCAATTAGCCCCATAAATGCCTGGCCATCTACATCCATACCTATGTGATGAGGCTCATTTTATAAATCACCCCATCAAGGGAGGGTGGGGGCCAAGTAGCCTATAAGGCTAACCTGCTTGCTTGCCTAGATCTGTCCCTATGAGTACGTCTACACTGCATGGCTATTTTGGGATCCCGTAGGTAACCCAAAATAGCTACCCTGCATCTGCACAAACCCCCCGTTATTTTGGAATGTTTTTCGAAATAACGGGCACACTATTTTGCCATCCAGGCAAACATTGTTGCTGGAGGGATAAGGGATGGCTTGAAATAGCACGTTATTTTGAAATTTGGCGCTGTGTAGACACGCCAAATTTCAAAATAAGCTATTTTGAAATTGCATATCTCATTTTGAGTTTAGGGTGCTGTGTAGATGCAGCCTATCTCCATGTACCTTTTCTTATGGGTTATAGGCTCATCAATGGTACTAGGCAGGATGGGTCGGAATGGTGCTGCTAACTTCTATGTGTCAGAGTTTGGGAATGGGTGACTGGGGTGGGATCACGTGAGGATTACCTGTTCTCTTCATGCTCTCTGGGGCACCTGGCATTGGCCACTGTTGGAAGACAGGACACTGGGCTAGATGGACCTTTGATCTGACCCAGTCTGGCCGTTCTTATGTTCTAACCTCCCCCTCCCTCTTCCAGAATCCAAGCAGCATAGAGACCATTTTGTTTCTTGTCAGGGATTTTTATCCTTTTCCTCCTTTGTGCAAACTCATCTGACAGGAGGAATCCACTTGCATGACTCATTTTCATGGGGGTAGGGGAGAGGGAGAGCAGAGCAGGACTTTTTAAAATCCTTTTTAACAACCCACAATGATCTGTTTGGTGTCAGTAGACCTTTATTGTTTGGCAGGATTTGACATCTGATGGACACCAGCAAAGTGTTTGCCAGCCTGATGGAGGCCAGCCCTTCCCACTAGCTAATGTCTCTCTGGGTACGTCTACACTTGCTCCCTATCTCGAGATAGGGATGCAAATGTAGTGTACCGAAATTGCTAATGAAGCGTGTAGCAGCGTTATTTCGAGACAAAACCCTTCTCTCGAAATAACTGTTATTCCTCATACAAACACGGGGCGTTTTATTTCATAATAACGCGATTTCAAAATGGCACCTGGACACGATTATGCTAATTAAGCACGGGATATTTAAATCCCGTGCTTTATTAGCAATTTCGGTACACTACATTTGCATCCCTATCTCGAGATAGGGAGCAAGTGCAGACGTACCCTTTCTTAGCTGGTAATTTACATCATCAGGCTCAAACATTCCCACACACTAAGGGATACAGATGCTGTAAATGAGCGTAATTTGCCCAGCAACTCACAAGCAGTTAAAGTCCAAACCCCAAACACATCCTTGGAACTTTAATACCTATGGCTACGTCTAAATTATGATTCTCTTGAGGAAGAGCAAATGCAAATAGTGCGCTCATTTGCATATGTCGTGCTCTCATTTGCATTTCCTCTTCCTTTCCCTTTTGCGCAAGACGTTTTTGCGCAAAACAGCGCTGTGTAGATGGCGCCTTTTTGTGCAAAAATCCCCTTTTGCGCAAGAGCCGTTCTTCCTCATTTTTTGTGCTCCATTTGCATTTGCTCTTCCGCAAGAGGATTGTAATTTAGATGTAGCTCGTGTGACCAATGTCGGGCATGTCTAGACTTGCTTTCACTTTCGAAAGAAGATATGCAAATTTGGCACGAATTTGCATATCTTCTTCTGATCGCTTTTTCGAAAGAGGTTCTTTCGAAAAAGAAAGTAGTCTAGATGCAGTTCTTTTGAGAAAAAAACTCCTTTGTCGAAAGAACTGGGTAAACCTCATTTTTAAAGGTTTTTTTTCTCGAAAGAACCGTGTCTAGAGTACTTTCTTTTTCGAAAGAACCTCTTCCGAAAAAGCGATTGGAAGAAGATATGCAAATTCATGCCAGACAGAGTCCAGCCAGGTGTTTGTCACTGTTCTACTGAGGCACAGGGACCTTGGCATGAGCTGGGACCTGCTCTGCCCTTGTCACACATCTAACAGAGGGCGCATCTGCTGTGTCTTTGCCGGTTGCTCTGCTGTATTGAACATTCTCAGGCCCGGGCGAATGAACATCCTGGAGTGAGATGGAGCTGCTCTGACCCAACACAATGGAAACCTGGGCTGAGTTCCCTGTAAGCTGTGTGCTTGTGTGCCCGCTCAGGAGAGATTCCAGTTCTGCCTAGCTGATTTGCAGAGTGCCCACAGCTAAGATTTTTGTCCTACTGGCGGTGCACATTCACACATGCCCTGGTGCACATAACAAAATTTATTCTGCACGTGGATGGAAAAAATTCGAGGGAATACTGGCCAGTAATGAGGAGGAGACAGAAAATATGCCCATTTTTAAGGAGAAGTTGGGACACCTAGAAGGGGACTTAAAGGGACTGTCCCTTTAAGAACGGGGGACATCTGGTCACCCTGCAGATAACGCTGTCCCGTTCTAATTTACAATGCCACCAGAATGTGAGACCAGGCGTTCACGTGGGTCTTTTGTACCCGGCTCTGGCCACTTGGCGTGAGTTCGGTGACCTTTGACCTTGGCCTTGGTGGTACGGTGGCCAGAAGACCCCAGTCTCCCCCCAAGACAGGAGCTATGGGGGGGGGGGTCCAGCAACCTGGGGCTGAGGCACGTCTGGGCCCTGTGGAGGGGGGTCTTACAAATTCCCCTCCCAGAGGCGCCGCCAACCCCTCCAAACCAGAGACCGGAAGCCATTCTGCCCTCAGTAAAGATGGCGGCCCGTGGACTTCCGCCCTGCGCCATACCCGACCCTCCCCCAGTCTTTTGGAACGCCTGGTCTTTCCCGCACCAAGGAGGCGAGCGTCTGGCGGAAAGAGCCGAGCGTGCGGCGGAAAGAGCCGAGCGCTGTGTGGGCGGTGCCGAGCGGCGTGACGCCATGGGCCGAGCGCTGGGCGGAAAGTGCCGAGCCCTGGCTGGGCGGCCGCGGACGTCTGACGTCGGATGCCGAGCGTGCGGCGGAAAGTGCCGAGGCTGGGAGCGGGCGGGGCCAAACGCCGGGACGGAAAGCGGCGCGGTCCAATCCGCCGGCGAGGGGAGCCGCCGAAGCGCTTCCGGAAAGGGCCGAAGCCCTTCCGGAAGGAGCCGAGCGGGCCGGCCGTTGCCGACGCGCACCCGCAGCGGCAGCAGCCTGGGCGGCCCCGCACCGCTTCCCCCCGGGCCCGGCAGCAGCGAGCGACTGACCCGGCCCCGCCCGGCCCGGCCCGGCCCGGCGCCGGGACCCCGCACAGGCCGCGCCGAGCCCCGCCCCCGGGCCCGGCCCGGTTCGGCCCGGCCCGCCCGGCAGGATGATCAAGCTGTTCTCGCTGAAGCAGCAGAAGAAGGAGGAGGAGTCGGCCGGCGGCACCAAGGGCAGCAGCAAGAAGGCGTCGGCCGCGCAGCTCCGCATCCAGAAAGGTACCGCCCCCCCCCCCCCCCGGTTCGGTACCGCCCGGCCCCCCCCCCCCCCCCCCGGCCCGGTACCTTCCTCCGGCCAGACACTTCCCGGCCCAACCCTTCCCCCCCCCGGTTCGGTACCGCCCGGCCCCCCCGCCCCGGCCCGGTACCTTCCTCCGGCCAGACACTTCCCGGCCCAACCCTCCCCCCCCCCGGTTCGGTACCGCCCGGCCCCCCCCCCCCGGCCCGGTACCTTCCTCCGGCCAGACACTTCCGGCCCAACCCTCCCCCCCCCCCGGTTCGGTACCGCCCGGCCCCCCCCCCCCGCCCGGCGTACCTTCCTCCGGCCAGACACTTCCCGGCCCAACCCTCCCCCCCCCCGGTTCGGTACCGCCCGGCCCCCCCCCCCCCCCGGCCCGGTACCTTCCTCCGGCCAGACACTTCCCGGCCCAACCCTCCCCCCCCCCGGTTCGGTACCGCCCGGCCCCCCCCCCCCGGCCCGGTACCTTCCTCCGGCCCAACCCTTCCCCCCCACTTGCCCGGTACCGGCCCAACTCCCCTTCCCCGGGCCTGGCCCAACCCCTCCTCCCGTTCTGGTACCTCCCCCCAACCCGCCCGGCCCGGTACCGCTCGGCTCCTCCGCCACCGGCACTTCCCGGCCCGGCCTAACCCCCCGGCCAGGCCTGGTACCGCCCCGCTTAGCGCCTTCCCCCACGCCGGCCCGGTACCTCCCGCCCCAGCCCTCCCCGGCCTGGCCCCCCCCCAGCCCAACCCTTGCTCCTCTTCAGTCTAACCCCCGCCTGTGCCCGATACCATCCCCAGATGCTTCCCAGCCTGGTACTCACTGGCTTAGCCCCTTGCCCCACGGCCTGGCACCGCCTGGCCTGGCCCCAATACCGCTCCCTTCCGCATACTGGCCTCACCTAAGTTCCCCCCTTTCCGTGGCCCAGTCCATTCGCTGGTCTCGATCTCCTGGTACCATTGGACTAGCCCAGGCCCCCCTCTCCTAGCCTGGTATTGGCTGACCTGGTCCAAATGTTGATTGGTATCGCCCGGCTGAGATCCTTCGCACCCCGGTACCCTGATTGGTACCATCTGGCATTGATCCTCCCCAGCTCAGTACCACCCAGACCAGACCCTGGGCCTAGATCCCTTCCCACAGTGGTACCGCCCAGACCAGATCCCACTCCAGTTCCGCCGAGATCCTTATGGGTACAGCCCAGTCTAGATCCCTGCCACCCTGGTACCACTGAGATCAGACTGTCATTGGTACTGCCCGGCCTAGATCCCCACCCCATTTTGGTATGGCCCAGATCAGAACCTCATTGGTAGCTGGGCCAACCCAGATGCTCTGACCCTGCCAATACCTGGCCTGGTGCTGTTTGCTGAGGTCCAAATCTTGGTACCACAAGTTGCAGTGTTTTGCCCCTTCCCATCTGGCCCAAATTCTCTATCCACCCAGTGTGGTGCCACCCAGTCCCACTATTGTGTAAGTCCAGTTCACTGATGCCACCTGGTCCACGTTCCTCCAGCACCATCGGGCCCAGAACCATCCTCTGGTGTGATCAGGATGGGCTTGGAACAGTATAACCCAGCTAACCCCTGACCGGTGCTACCTGTGTGGGGTGCTAGGACGGAGACCTGTCCAGACTCAAGGGAAACCCCACTCTGAAAAGTACCAGCTGGCTCAAAGCCTGGGGCAATCCATGGAGCCCCCATCTTCGGGATAAGGCACCACCTGGCCCAGGCGGATGCTGGAATTGGGGGGCCAGCCTCCTTCCTCTGCTCTATGCCCATAGTCTGCATTGGTGGGAAGAGATACCTCCCATTCACTGGGAGGGTGCCCCCACTTGGACCCCACAGACACCTCCCAATGGGGGGGAGTGCAGTTGGGAAGTTCCCTCTTTGTCGATGCAGACCCCCGTGTTCTCCTGCCCTTTAGAGAATCCCCTTGAGCCCCCCTCCCCCATACATGTACTTGAGATGCCCCTGCAGGAATGGGGCATTTTTCCTCCCCTGCAGGGGCTTCCTGCTCATTCACCCTCACTAGGGCTTAACTCCACTTCACTCCTGGGTGCCACCCCCCCATGGAGGTCTTCCCCAACGGGACTTGCACCCTTCCCCACTGAAGGTTCATACAGCCTCCCCAAGACACACCTATAGAGATTGACACTCCCTCCCATTGGGGAAACTCCAGGGGACACCCCCTGCAGATTGGGGGACTCCCTGCTGGAGAAACTCCAGGAGACTCCCCTCCCACTCATGCTTTCAGGCTGTCCCACTGCAGAACGCCAGGAGACCCCTGCTTGTCTAAGGTCTTCCATAAGTGTACTGCCATATAGAGTCCTGCCCCACTGGCAATTCCCATACCTCCAGGGAATACTCCTTCCCCCATCCCACTGGGGAGCCCCCCAATGGGAACCCATGCTCATGGGGTGGGGTGTGTCTCTCCCACTGGGGACCCCAGATGCAAACCCCACCATGTAGCAAATCGGACATCCCCGCAGGCAGCCTCAGCTGAGCAGTGCCCTCAAAGAGCAGAAAGCGGAGTTCTCCCCACTTCCAGCTGTGCCCAGAGAAGTACCAGGGAAGTACAAGTACCAGAGGGCAGGGCATCAGGGATACCTGCTCGGTTCTGGGGCACCTGGAGCCTCTGTCCCTGGGCGCGGGTGCAGCCTGTTCCAGCAGGGGCCCAGTGAAAGGAACGAGAGTCTCAGTTTGATTCCTCTGGCTGGCAGGGGTCTCCTAAGCTTCCCTGAGCTGCTGGCACTGGTGCCCGGGTTGCGGCGTCCCCGGTGACTGCCGGGAACACCAGTGGTTCAGGGCAGCTCCGGAGTCTGGTCGGTTTCAGGCCCTGCTCGTTCTGTGTGGCCAGTTTGAGGCACAGAACTCACCTGATGGAGCTGGGAGCATTTTCCTCATCTGCAGTCTGACTGCACCCCCCTTCCTCTGCTCTTCCACTCCTGGGATCCTCCCAGCTCTGCTCATGCCCCCACCGCCCCAACCCTCTGCCCCATTATGAGCTAATGGGGGATCCCGGCTATGCTCCGGGGCTGAACCCAGAGAGGCTTGGCCTGTGTCCTGTTGGAAACGGGCCCCTGCCCTGGCATGCTTCCACTCAGCACACTTTGCCACAGGCCAGATCCTGCTGGGGCCTCGCCCATGAGGGAGGGCAGTCAGAGACTCAACGCCGGGCTGAGTGGGACCTGGGTAGTGCCATGGGGCGAGTATCTCCTTGGGGCTGCTCTACGTAAGGCATCTCCCCCAACCTCAGGAAGGGGGTTTGGGTGCCGGAGAGGATTCTGGCCTAGGGGAGGGGCATATGAGGGGGTGCAGGGTCTGGAAGGGAGTTGTGACCTGTGGGAAAAGGGGTACAGAGGGTTTGGGTGGTGGCCTGGGGCAGGTAGTTGGGAGGGAAAGGGGGGTGCCAGAGGCAGGCTCTGGCTAGGAGGTGTTTACCTAGGTGGCTCCCAGCCAGCAGCCCTGCAGGAACCTGAGGCAGGCTCTCTGCTGAAGTCTCAGTCGGCTGGCTGTGTCACTGTGGGGTCTGCTCCAGGCATGGCGGGGAGGAGAAGGCTTCACACACTGACCCTGGTCTCAGCAAAATTTCTCAGCTCCTATTGGCCGGAAACTGTCCAGTGAGAGCTGAGAGATTTTGCCGGGGGTGGGGTGGGGCGCGCGGAAGGCCGGGTGCAGCGTGCAAAATCTTCCCCCCCCTCCTGGGCAGTCCAGAGCGGGGAGCAGCCCGCAGAGTGAGCTGCGCTCTGCGTAAGGGTTCTGGCGAGGCGGCCGTGGGCCGGATCTGGTGGCTTGGCGGGCCGGATTTGGCACACTGGCAGCCTCTTGCCCACCCCTGGAGTGATGGACATGTGGCTCCTCTGTGTGGGGAGGACTGTGGGGTTATCTCCTCCCCCCCCCCCCCCAACTGACCCTTCCCTCTCTGCTTCCCTCCTGCCTCCCAGATATTAACGAACTGAATTTGCCGAAAACATGCGAAATAGATTTCTCCGACCAGGACGACCTCCTCAACTTCAAGCTAGTTATCTGCCCTGACGAGGTGAGGGGGGGTCCGGTGTGTGGTTGGGGAACAGGGACTCCTGCGTGCCAGGACTTGCCTTTCTATTCCTGCCTGGGGGAGGCCCCAGCTGCCGCTCAGTGGATGGGCTCAGCCTGTGCCTGCGCTCCGGTTGCTGCTCCCTGCTGGGCAGCCCCAGCTCAGGCCTGGGCGGGAGGCAGCTTGAAGTATGTGGGGTGCAGGAGCCCAAGCCAGTGCGTCAGGGAGCAACACGAGGGGTGGAGGCTGCACAAGCGTCATGGATCTGCCCGTGCCCCGACTGCCAGCTCCGATCCTGGCAGTGCCCCTCGCTTCTGATCCGCAGCCCCTTGCAATCCCTGTTCTCCCTCTGCAGCTCTGCTGGCGGCCCCACGGGGCTAACTGAGCCGAATGCTGCAGGGGCTGAGCGGCTCTGCTCCCTGCACTTGGATCCCCAGGGTGGGGCTGAGCTCTGGCCTCTTGGGGTGCTGGGGCCCCCTGCGAGGATGCCTCCCTCACTGAAAGTCTTTCCTCTTTCAGGGTTTCTATAAAGGGGGGAAGTTCGTCTTCAGTTTTAAGGTAAGTCCCTTCCTCGCCCCTGGGCAGAGCGTGGCCTTGCAGCAGCCTCGTCTGGCCAGGGATGGGGTGCCTGCATAAGCTTTTAGGGGCACCCCATGTCGGACTCGCCTCTCGCTGTGTTTGAGGAGGGAGCGTCTGCCGGCCCTTCAGTCTGGCGTCCCCTCTCCTGGGAGGGAGGAAGGTGCTGTGTCTGCTCAGGGGGGTTGGGGACTTGCCCACAGTCCCCCAGAGCTGGTGAAGGGACCCAGGGGTCCGGGCTGCTTGCACCTTCCTGCTGTGGGGGGAGCAGCACTAATGTGGGGGGGCAGATTCAGAGCTTCTGTGAGTCAGCGGGGGAGGGACATCGGGGTCTGGCTGTTCTCCTGTGGGGGGATCTTGGGAATGACTCTTCGGTCCGTCTGTCTGTCTGCAGGTTGGCCAAGGCTACCCTCACGACCCTCCCAAGGTGAAGTGTGAGACTATGGTGTATCACCCCAACATAGACCTCGAGGGCAACGTCTGCCTAAATATCCTCAGGTAGGGAGCGCGTCCGGCTGTCCCGCTCTGGCACTGCCAGGCTGGAGCATTGCCCCACCCACACAGATCGGGGGGGTTGGGGGGGCATCCCTCTCCAGCCTTGGGCTCCTTCCCTTGCCTCACCCACACAGCTCGGGGAGGGCTGCGGGAATCTCCGGGGAGGGAATCCAGGAGTGTGACCCGCTCCCTACAATGGCCCACACCCGAGACAGCCACGCTCAGGGCAGAGTGCAAGCAACAGGGCTGGTGCGCCCCAAACCGGGTGAGTTTTACTGCCATTGGATGCCCCAGACCAGCAGCACAAGAGCTTGTGCAGCACCGATCTGGTTCCCCTTGATCCTTTCCAGCCCTTGCTTCTCAGCCACGCACACTGGCTTAATCCCCTGTGAGGTTACTGAAAATCCGTTCACTGTACGTGAGCGTCCAGCGCTTACCCCCAGGTCAAGACGTGTCTCCAGTCTTACCCACGTGGTCAGCCAATCCTGGGTAATAACTGAGGATTTGTTAATGAAAAGAAGAGTTCTCAATGGTAAGAGCCTACCTGTAGAAATAATTGCCAAGTCCCGTTATCAGGTTGGTAGCAGTGATCCAGATAAATAGACTGTTGGCTTGTAAAATGTCTCCGGTCACTGCCATTGGCTGGTCAGCCCCATTCAAAATACTTAGTTGGAAACCCACAGCCCTAAGAAGTGGAGCAGGAAAGAGGCAAACCGGGGCTCTCCGGGGGTTCTTTTATATCCTCTGCCCTGCGCCTGGAGCAAAGCCCACAGCCTCGGTGTATGGCAAGATCCGAGTAAAGATGGAGTCTGAGGGCAGATGTCCACATCACGTGCCCTGGAGCGTGTTCTACTGAATCATGGGGGTGGCCACAGGCTCCCTGGGGGGTCCACTGGAAGAGAATTGTTTCTTCTTACTGGGCCATTGCGCTTGGACAGTCCATTCGCGGGGAGCTGGCGAGATGGTGTGTGAATGACTTTGTGGGGCTCACCCCGGGACAGACGTATGTGAGAAACAAAGGCCTCGCCAGGCTTCCCACCTTCAAATGCAGGGATGCTCCCTGAGCTTAATCCAGGTCATTCTGTTTGATTTTTTTTTTTTTTCCACTGACCCCTCACATAATTGGCTGCATCTGAGGAAGTGGGTTGTGCCCATGGAAGCCTGTGATACTATATATTTTGGTTAGCCTCTAAGGGGCCACAGGACCACGTGTGGTTTTTAGTGGTACCAACAGTGATACAAACAGTCATCTTCAGTCAAGCATGGCCAGGACATTCCCAGTGGCCTGCCTGCAGCGAGCGGGGGAAGAAGATGGGGGATCCCCGTGGCCTGCCCGCAGCGAGCGGGGGAAGAAGATGGGGGATCCCCGTGGCCTGCCCGCAGCGAGCGGGGGAAGAAGATGGGGGATCCCCGTGGCCTGCCCGCAGCGAGCGGGGGAAGAAGATGGGGGATCCCCGTGGTCTGCCCGCAGCGAGCGGGGGAAGAAGATGGGGGATCCCCGTGGTCTGCCCGCAGCGAGCGGGGGAAGAAGATGGGGGATTCCCGTGGTCTGCCCACAATGAGCGGGGGAAGGGCTGTGGCCACCTCCCACCAGCTCCATGATCCCTGTCCCCTTCGTCAGATTCTGATGTGATTTCCCCACCTGAGGTCCCCCCGCCCCTTCCTGCCAAAAAACTCCCCCCCCCCCCCCAGCCCATGGCACCTGTCTGGCTCTCTCCCCGGTCAGATCCTAGGATGATCTCCCTGCCCCCCTAGTGGGGTGTGGCTCATTTTTTGAGCTTGATCACATGGTTTTCACTCATGCTTGTTTTCTGCCCCACAGAGAGGACTGGAAGCCTGTACTAACAATAAACTCTATAATTTATGGTCTGCAGTATCTCTTCTTGGTGAGTACCAGGGGCAGGGGCAGGTCTCACCTGCGTTATTGAGGGGTGTAGGGTCATGGCTGGTGGGGAGGAGTGGGGGGCCTGGTGGGGAGGCCATGGGGCAGGAGGTGGGAGGGGCCCAGGTGTCTCCTGCACTGTTTGGGGTGGAGATAGCTCTGGTGTTTCAGCTGGGGCGGGGCTGCGGCCGCCTCCCACCATGTGTGTTTGGGTGCTGGTCGTAGAGTTCTGCTCGCCTTGTTCCCTTGCTCTGGTCTGTGTGGCTTGGGGCGGCCCTGGTGCCTGTTTCCATCTCTGCAGGTCCGTGGTGCTTTGCATGGCCTCCTCTGGGGCTCCCTCGCCCTGGTGCAGGCTGGGTGCCCGACAGCTCTTTCTGTGGATGTGGCTGGCTGCCGTGTCCTGGGGGGTGGAGCTGCTGGTTGCCTCAGGGCAGGTGCCATGAGTCCATTACACACCAGTGGGATGCGTGGTCTCTGCGTTGGTCAGCTGCTGCGTCCCTGCTGCCTTGGGCTGACTCTGACACAGAGTTGATGGAGCTCTTGGGGATCCCAAGGCTCTGGGAGAGCTGCTCGAAAGGGGATGGGGCAACGGGGTGAGCAGCATCTGCCAGCAGCCTGAGATGGGTCAGCTTGGTGAGTTGTTGACTCTTAACCCTACTGACTGTGGCTGTCAGTGGCAGCACGGTGACCTCTTTTGCTGCTGCTCTCTTGAGCAGAGGCATTCAGCGCATGTTCGTCTCCCCCAATCCCTCATTTGTCCCTTTTTTGCGGCAGTTCTGCAGTTGATCAGATACCCGTGGACAGGAGAGAGAGTTCAATGTAATATTAAAATATATCCCACAGGTGGACGTCAGTATGAACCAGGGGTGGGGAACCCCCGGCTTGCCTGTATCCAGCCCCCAAGGCTCAGGGATCCCCCCGCATTGGGGAGCCCGTACTGGCGCTCCAGCCTGCCTGCCACCCACAGGGCTGAAGCACACACAGTCTACTAGCCTACGTTCCCCTAGGCTCTGGTGTGCGAGGGGATTGTGAGGAGTGTGTCTGTCTCTCTCTGTCAGGGGATTCTCACTTTGCTTCTCACTTGTGTGCGGCCCCCGACTGATTTTTCTGTGGGGCAATGTTCCCCCTGACCCAAAAGTTTCCCTACCCCTGATATAATCCTTCCTGTCTATTCTGCTATCACTGTAGTGGTCGGGCACCCCATGGATTTATCCTTGTGGGCCAGGGCTGGGCTGTTTATACCCATTGTTCAGATGGGGCAGTGAGGCACAGAGATGGTCATGCAAGGTTAGTGACAGCACGGGGAAGAAAAGGTGACTCCCTCCTGAGTGCTCTAACCACTGCGCTGTGTTGCCTCGTTAGCCTACATTAAGCAGTGAGGCTGCGGAGCGCAAGGGGATTGGGTCTGACTTCCTCCCTGTCATGTGTATTTCGGAGCAGGCGCCAAGATAAAAGTGCAGCTACTGTCCCTTGAGGTGCTGGCTTGTAAACACCCCTCCAACTTCCTTAAAAAGAAACTGACGCTTCTCGTCTGAACTCCTGTGCCGTGGGGCTTGGCAGAACGCGGTTGCTGGCTTTTTGGAATTTGGATGGCTAATATAGTTGTGTGTGATTGTTATCCATGTAAGTGTTCACGCTTTTCCAAAATTTGGTGATTTAGGCATTTATCCCCTCTGTCCCTTTATTGCTGTAAATGATCACCCCTGCAGGAAACGATTGGCGGAAGGTCAGACAATTATGTAATGATGTTTAGGAATGTTAACGTCACCACTGGGCTCATTGGTTAGCCATTAACTGGTGGGGGCTGGAGCAGCAGTCCCTGTCCGCAGTGGGCCCGGGCGCACTGTGGGTAGGGGGCTCCAGTCTGGCCAGAGTAGCCCCTGTCCATGTCGGGAGGGGGGGCGGGGGTGGCACTCCAGCCCCCTCGCTTACCCCTGTTTAATCAGTTACCTGGTTAAATGTAACATTTAACCACTTAACTAATTAAACAGGATTTTACATCCTTAGTGACAGTCGATGTTGAGATGCAGTGTTATCACTTCAAGCCCAGTTGTCAAAACGTGCCAAACCAAGTAAATAGCCTTCAATTAAACTCCAGTGAGTCCTCAAGCAACACTTCTCTTTCTTTGCCTCTGAGTTCTGATATGTTTCAGTGTTTGGGGCAGTGTTTCCTCAAACTCGATCACTCTCCCCCCCCGCCTCCCCCCAAAGAGATAGCGGCTCCTTCTCTGGTTTCCTGCTGTTTTTTTTTTTTTTTCCTCGACAAATTCTCCTCCCCCCAGCTATAGGGGTTCCTCAAAATTCTTCTGAGTTTAAAACGGTTCCGTGGCCAAATGAAATTGGGAAACACTGGGTTGGAGAAAGTAAAGTTTGCTGATAAATGGTGTGATCCTTCCGAGCCGTTACGTTCCATCCCCTCACAGCTCTGCTGAATCCAGTGACTTGAGTTTGACTAAAGCATCTCCCAGGAAAGGGATCGAGTCTGGATGTGAAACCATCAGGAGATGGAGAATCCGTCACTTTCCTTGAGCGTTGGTTCCAATAGTTCGTGACCCTCACTGTTAAAAGATTTGTGCTTCATTTATAACTGGGATTTGTCTGGCCTCAACTTCCAGCTGTTGCTAGATTAGAACATTAGATTAGTGCCAGGGGTTTTCTCCCCAGGAAGATCCTTCTATGCTGGAGTTTTGTCTCTGTTATAGTGTGGTGATTTTGGGGAATGGTCCATGGAAACAGCCTCCTATCGTCCCTTGTCCCAGTCTTGTTTCTAAATCAGCACCCCACTCACACCCAGAACTCCCTCTGCTTCAACAGCTGTTTGAAACCTGATTCTGTGTGGGCTAGGAGTCTCTTCCCCTTCCAAAGTGACTGGTAAAAGAGTTTGAAAAACAGAAATGGGGTGTGTTCTCCCTCTCCGCTGCCCACTTAGAGTGAATTTTTGTGACTTCCTTCTTTAAAACATGGGGACTGTCTGATCTGGTCTTTCCTGGTGTAGCTGGAGGGGCCTTGGGAAGATCTTGGGATGCTTCTTTTCCGGTGGTGCTAAAGTTTTAGCAGTGCCGTCCTTTCTCCAAAATGGTCATCAGACATTGGAGTTAAATGGATCTTGAATACTTGGCCCTGGCCACGTGGTGGTAGCTGTGTTGGCCGCAGGACAGTCGAGAGACAAGGTGGATGAGGCGATATCTTTTATTGGACCCACTTCTGTCATGAGACAGACAAGCTTTTGAGCTTACACACAGGTGCTCTTCAGGTCTGGGAATGATGCTCAGAAATTGACAGCTACACACGGGGGAAAGAGTTTGTTTAGCATGAGGAATGAACCCATTTCAAGGGACCATTTGCAGGGAAGTTGTCCGATAATGTCTCTGCGTAGAACAAAAAAGGGAAGTTAGTGGGTAATTGTTATGAGCCGTAAATCCAGTGTCTTTGAGTTATGTTTAGTGTCAAGCAGTGTTGTGGATTTACGTTCCCAGGTTCAGTTTTTGAAGGTGTTGGGCACGTTTCCAGTGAGGAGCAGGCTGGGTGCAGAGCGATGGCTGTGAGAAGCATTTGCCCACAGGTGGTAGGGTGTTCTGGTCTCCTTGCTTTGCTGTGTGAGCTCAGTAAGGAGCATAGTGAGTGTCCTGTTGCACCCATGAAGTTGCTGCTGGGCACTCAGCGCACTGGAGGAAGCACCCCACATGTGATAGGGGTGTGTACGACCCATGGATTGTAACAGAGGGGTGTGTGCTGGGGATGTAAAATCCCGTGTAATTAATTAACCAGTTAAACGTGTTGAACTGGCTAACAGATCAAATGGAGATGGGCTGAAGCAGCGCCCCCTGCCAGCTGTGGCCAGGCTGGAGCAGCTCTCCAGCCATGGGCGGAGACATCTCTGGCCAGGCTGCAGCTGCCCTCCCCTCCGCCCCGCGCTGGTTATCCATAACCGGTAGCATCACCCTACCGGTTTTGCCTCAGTTGTTCTGGGAGGGTGTGGCGCTGTTTTGAGTTTGTGATAGGGATGTAAGCGAGGAGTACACTGGTTTACTATCTGATAAGCATAAGCTTACTGGATAGTCGACTAGTTGCTTCTCCCCCCCTTCCCCTTTTGCTGCCTCTCTGAGGGAGTGGGGAGCAGGCGCCATCTTAAAAGCCAGTTTCCCTGAGCATTGTCTCCGTGGGGAGCAGGGGGGTAGCGGGGACCAGGCACAAGCCGGGAATCAGCTGATTCCTGGCTTGCGCCCAGTCCCAGGACGCTGTGCCTCTGCTTTTTAAATGTATTAAGAGCCTGCTGGTTCTTAATACATTTAAAAAGTAGAAGCGCAGCGGGGAGACCCGGCACGAGCCAGGACAGCTGATTCCTGACTCCTGCCGGGTTCCCCCTGCTGTCACCAGCCTTTTAAATATATTAAGAGCCTGCTGGTTCTTAATACATTTAAAAGGCTGGTGCACATGGGGTTAGCTCCCGGAGCTGCCGCGGTTTCCTCGCTTATCGACTAGTCAATGGAATTTCCATCGACGAGTCGATTTTAGT
This sequence comes from Pelochelys cantorii, assembly GCA_032595735.1. NCBI lineage: Eukaryota > Metazoa > Chordata > Testudines > Trionychidae > Pelochelys > Pelochelys cantorii. Next base: position 8,188,654 of record CM064358.1, on the reverse strand, counting down.
TGATTATACCAAATTTAACATCCCTAGTTTATGAGGAACTTTCTCGGGCTGAATGGGGGGGCTGTGTGGAGGCCGGGGGTTCGGGACAGATTTCTTTCCGAGTGTGGTTCCTATGTGGGCTGGGTGGTTTTGTGATATCCCATCCGGGCTCTGTGGGGAATGGTAGGTGACAACCCAGCGTGTGCCGTAGGAGTGTCTTTGTGAGACACTGAAAATCAATAAGGATGTTGGGTTTATGGCTCATTACAGCAGCCGATGACGTGCGAACCCTCCTTTGTCTTACACTGGCAGAGGTGTGTTAAGTGCTCACTTCACCTTGAACAGTTAGCACATAACTAGTGGTAACCCTGCAGGGTTTCCAGTGAGCTAACTGGGCTGCCTACAGAGATTGTACCGCTGGAATGCCGTCGGATAGAGGGGTGCCGTGGGACCCACGCACTTATGCTGGTAGGCCCTTAGCCGGGACACAGTTATACCACTAGAAAGGTGCCTTGTTCTCTGATGATTGTATTGGCTGTATGCAGTGGACTGCGTTAGCTATAGTGGGGTGATTGGTGATACAGTCTTCCATTGCTACGCTGGCTCTGATCTAGAGCTTGACAAAGGAGGTCAGTATCCATCCTGATTTTTAAGGATGGGGAAACTGAGGCACAAAGGAGGGTGTGGTTGCCCAGCAGCAGCAAAGCAAGACTAGAACCTAGGTGGCCTGGTGCCCAGTCCAGCGCTCTGCCCACACTAGGTCATGGAGTTTCCTGTGGTTAAAATGGCTGGAGGTGGAGGATGCAGCGAGGGGCCCTCGAAAGTGAGGCTAAGGGCTGTTTTGCAGCTGGTGTTCTCCTGGAAGGATGGGGATGCGTGGCAGGGGAATGCAGCCCTGATTGGGGTGGGGGCACCTGGGGGCCTGGGCAGCCTCTAACCCCGTCTTCTTCACGCCCGCAGGAGCCAAACCCCGAAGACCCCCTGAACAAAGAGGCCGCTGAGGTCCTTCAGAACAACAGACGCCTGTTTGAGCAGAACGTGCAGCGCTCCATGCGAGGCGGCTACATCGGCTCCACCTACTTCGAGCGCTGCCTCAAATAGAACTGACCAGCTGCCCCGCCCTGCCCCGCCGGGGACTCTGCCAACACCGCTGCCTTTGGCTACCGGGGGGCACAGGAGCCTGGCACTGGCAGGGCTCCCCCGGCAGCCTTTCCCCCCCACTCCTGACCCCTGGCTGGAGGGGAGATGGCAGCTGAGGGATGGGGCAGGGTTGACATTTGTATCCCCTGCCCCACCCACGCAGCACTCTTGTCCCTATTGGCTGCTCTGCTGCTGGTTTCCCAGCATGCTCAGCCCTTGATTCGGAGCGCCCTCTAGCCTGCGGCCCGGTGTGAGTACACTGGTTCCTCCCCCGGCTTTGTGGAGCGCATCTATTTATTGGGCAGGGGGGCTACGGCAGGGGTGTAGGGCAGGCCAGGGGTGCATGCAGTCCTGCCGTGGGGGGGGGCCGGGCCTGCCCTCCCCTTTCACATCCCTTGTGTGTCTGGTTTTTAAAAACAAAGCGCCCCACTTGCAGCAAAGCGAAGGCTGCTTATTAAATGGGACCGGGCTGGAGGCGGGGCTTGGGATGATTGAGCCCCGCCTCCCTCTGGCCCAAGCCACACCCTCCAATGAACTGGTTCTTTGCCATGCTGGGGTGTCCTGCCAGCCCCGGGGCCATGAAGCCACTGTACTCTAGCGTGTCGGGTTATTAAAGGGGAATGTTAGCGCACCTCACTGCCCAAGGCCTCTTTGTGCCTTATTGCTCCGCCGCCCCCCTCCTCGCTCTTGGATGGTCTGGAGGGGCGTCTCTCCTGCCGGGGACCCAGGAATCCTCATCTCCTCCCGGTCTCTCCTCCCTGCTTGGCTCCAGCAGCAAGGTGGGTCCCGGCCCATCGCCCAGGCCTCTGGTCTGTTGTGCTATTTGAAGTGGCATGTGGGTTGACCCTCATCCTCCCCAGTATGGAAGGGAGCTGCTCCCTCTCTGCCCAGTCCTGCAGCTGGCTCGGAAACCTCCAAGCCTCGTCAGTGGGCACTTGCTGTGTAGCAGCTGCAGGTGCAGGCCTGGGGCAGATGTGTGGGGGTGGGAGGTAAAGCCCTAATACAGACAGCGGAGACAACTGCTGCCTCCCTTGGCTAGGAGGGGAAGGGCCAATCAGGCTGCTGCAGAGCCCTGCAAATTCGCTAATAGCTGTGGATGTGGATATCGGGCTCAGCTGCCTGGAGGTGGGGGATGGGCATCCAACCTCTACCTGAGTCTTAATTGGTGCTCAGTGTGGAGGGAGAATTCCCCAGCAGAGGGTAACTGTGGAGGGTGGGTGGATGCATGCCCCCCTTCCCCCCCCATCTCCCATGGCTCAGTGGCAGCCAGTTCTGTTTTAATATAGCCCCCTCTGTGTGCCCTGGGAGCGGGAAGCATGGAGCCAGCCACACTGGGGTGTGTTTGCAGCCAAAGCTCCTTCAACTGCCCCCCCGTTGACTCTGAGCCTAGTTTCTCCCCCTCTTCTCCCCCCATCCCCAGCTGAGATGGGGGAGGGGGCTGTGATGACAATTTCCTGCCCCTGTGCTCAAGCCCCACTGGAGTTCCTGAGGTGCTCCCGGCTATTCCCATTGGGTCTCCCCTGCAGCTGGCCAGGGTGGGGTGACCCCAGGGGAGCTGAGGGCCAGCACTTGTGTTGCTATGGGCGGGTGGCCTGGGTGTGCAGCCCTGGGCAGAGGGGCTTCCTGCCCTGGGGATCCAGGGAGCGCTGCTGCTGTTGGGCCCAATAATGGAGCTGCCAGGCTGGGTGAGCAGATCACTCCAGAGGGATGCCAGGACCCAGCAGCCGCATGTTTCAGAGAGTTGGAGGAAGGGCCTTGCCAGGGGATGCCCTGAGTCTGTGTACAACCCAGGGGCCATGTGGCACCATGTGGGAAAGGAAATGGGATTTATAAGCCCCCCCTTGAGCAGGTGTAGTGAACATGAGGGGAAAAACTGAGCGTGGATGGTGTCCCTGTAATATCTGTCCAATAGTTACCCCCCTTTTCTCCTCTTCCCCCCCCCCATCTCCCCATCACTAACCAGCCTCCTGCTTCTCACCCACGTTTCCAAGTGGCCCCCACCTCCCTGTCCCCAGATCAGCTTTGGCTGCAGCATGACCCAATATTCCTCCATCCCCATCCCTGGACCCATTTCAACCCCAGCTCAACCTGCCTCCCAGACGGACGGTTGCCCAGTCCAGCCACCCCCAGTGCAGCTCCTGCCCCTGACCATCCTCTCCTCCCCCAACCCCAATTCTGCCCCCCCCAATCTCATCCCAGCCCCCCCTTTAGCCCCTGCCCAGCCCACCCAGCTACACCCGACCCACCAAGGGACCCTGCGGCCGCTGATCCGTGTGGCTGCCCGGGCCGCGAGAAGTGGGGGGGGGGCCGGGGGGGGGGGCCAAGGCAGGCGCCTTGCGACTCCCGCTGCCCCCACCCACAGGCGCCGCCCCCATTGGCCAGGGGCGGCGTGTGGGGGCGGAGCCCCCTGGCTGCCCCCCACCCAGGCCATGCTGCTGCTTCCAGGGGCTGCCTGGAGCCCTCCCGCCCCCTTCACCCACCGCCCCCTGCTCCCACCCTGAGCCCCTCCCGCGCGGGGAGGGGCGGGGCAAGGCCGGTCCGTTTCCCGCCGTGAGAACGGAGTTGGCCCCGCCCCCCGGTGCGTCTCTCCTGCGGGGGGGGGGGGCGGGGCCGCAGCTCGCGGACGCCGCTCCCCCCCCCCCCCCCGGTGATCGCGCTGCCCCCTCTCTCCATGGTGACTTCCGGGGGGAGGGGGACGCTCTTTCCGCGCGCTCTCTGTGGTCCCCGTCACCTGGCGCCCCGCCCCTCACGTGGTCTGTGACGTCAGCTGAGCGAAGCGGAAGCGAGAGAAGGAAACAAGCCCAGAGCTGCCGCGGGTGAGACCCGGGGGGCAGCGCCCAAGTGCCCCCCCCCCTCGGCCTGGGGGGTCCCTGTGGGGGGCGGGGCGGGGCTGGCGTGGAGCACGGTTGTGGGGGGCCCGGTGGGGGTGGGGCAAGTGGGGGACTGGGGTGGGGCCCGGTGGGGCAAGTGGGCGACTGGGGAGGGGTGGGGTCTGCTGGGGAAAGTGGGGGACTGGGGACTGGTGGGGCCGGTGGGGAAAGTGGGGGACTGGGGACTGGTGGGGCCCGGTGGGGAAAGTGGGGGACTGGGGACTGGTGGGGCCCGGTGGGAGGGGGTGGGGCCCGGTGGGGAGAGTGGGGGACTGGGGTGGGGCCCGGTGGGGAGTGGGTGGGGCCAGGTGGGGAGAGTGGGGGACTGGGGTGGGGCCCGGTGGGAGGGGGTGGGGCCAGGTGGGGAGAGTGGGGGACTGGGGTGGGGCCCGGTGGGGAGGGGGTGGGGCCAGGTGGGGAGAGTGGGGGACTGGGGTGGGGCCCGGTGGGAGGGGGTGGGGCCCGGTGGGGAGAGTGGGGGACTGGGGTGGGGCCCGGTGGGGAGGGGGTGGGGCCAGGTGGGGAAAGTGGGGGACTGGGGTGGGGCCCGGTGGGAGGGGGTGGGGCCCGGTGGGGAGAGTGGGGGACTGGGGTGGGGCCCGGTGGGGAGGGGGTGGGGCCAGGTGGGGAGAGTGGGGGACTGGGGTGGGGCCCGGTGGGGAGGGGTGGGCCCGTGTGGGAGAGTGGGGGACTGGTTGTGGGCCCGGTGGGGAGGGGGTGGGGCCAGGTGGGGAGAGTGGGGGACTGGGGTGGGGCCCGGTGGGGAGGGGGTGGGGCCAGGTGGGGAAAGTGGGGGACTGGGGTGGGGCCCGGTGGGAGGGGTGGGGCCCGGTGGGGAGAGTGGGGGACTGGGGTGGGGCCCGGTGGGGAGGGGGTGGGGCCAGGTGGGGAGAGTGGGGGACTGGGGTGGGGCCCGGTGGGGAGGGGGTGGGGCCAGGTGGGGAGAGTGGGGGACTGGGGGAGGGGGTGGGGCCCGGTGGGGAGAGTGGGGGACTGGGGTGGGGCCCGGTGGGAGGGGGTGGGGCCCGGTGGGGAAAGTGGGGGACTGGTGTGGGGCCCGGTGGGGAAAGTGGGGGACTGGGGTGGGGCCCGGTGGGAGGGGGTGGGGCCCGGTGGGGAAAGTGGGGGACTGGGGGAGGCTCTGGAACCTGGCTAGGAGGGGTGGCCCAACGTCACTAGACCGGTAACACTAATGCAGCTTATTTAGCTGTTAGTTTACACCTCATAACAGAGCGTGGATGCAGGACACAGGACGTTTTTATGCTGGGGGGGGCTCCCAATAACTATAGATGTTTGTTTTAGTCACTGTGTAGCTTAACATCAGCAGGTTGTTATTAATTAATTAATTGGCTTTTTTGTCTATATTAGCAAATGGTGAATGCCAAATTGCTTATCTCCTTTTGCTGGTAACCGGAGTTTAACTGAATGGACAAAACAACATCGAAAACGTACTTTTAGTAACCAAAACAACCCTAAATGTTTTAGACGCATAATGTTCTCATATCAGAACCGTTTCCATGCTTCTAGCTAAATGGTTCATTACTAACCAAAGGGTTTAATTGTCCTCCATAAAGTTCAGTTGATTATTTCAGATCAGTCTGAGGAAAATTTTCAAATGTGCTCAAGTTCTTACTTGCGCCTCTTGAAAATGAGTCTCCTAAACAGCTAGCAGCAGCAGATCTCTCCGGTGATGGGACACTACCTCCTGTTGGCTCCTCTGCTCAGAGTTACTACAGTGACTTCTTTCTCAGGTCTGACTGATCTTGTTCAAAGGCTCAGAGTCTATCTGATCACCGTATTTGTGGTGAGGAAGGAATTTTCCCCAGAGGCTGGATTGATACAGACCATGGGGTTTGTTTGGGTTTTTTTTTGCCTTCCTCTCCAGTCTGAGTCATGGGTCACTTTCAGGTTTAAACCAGTGTAAATGGTGGAGTGTCTGTAACTTGTAAGTCTCTTAATCATGATTTGAGGACATCAGTAACTCAGCCAGAGGATAGGGGTCTGTTACAGGACCTGGTGGATGTGGGTCTGTGGCTTGCAATATGCAGAAACTCAGACAGGATGGTTCCTTCTGAGCTTACAGTTTGAGGCTGTGACTACTGTGGCTGAGCTGTTTATCAAGCTTGACCTCAGGCATTTGATATTCCCCTCCTGATGCTTTGTACCGAACATCTATCTTGAGTGCAGCATTTTCGGTGTTTAGTTCTAGATGAGCATGCCTTTAAATTCAGGCTTTGTTTTAAAAAAAATAACACCTAGTCTAACGGACCTGACAAAACACATTCTGGTTGAAATTTAAAAATACCAATTTCAGAAAAAATGGCTGATTTGTATCCAGCCTGGCGTGGGGGCTGGAGTGCTGGGGTTTGTTGGGGGCACCGACAGACGGGGCTGTGCACTTCCCTGCAGTGGCACTGGGCTCCTTTCCCCTCTGCGGATGTGTCTGGCCAGAGCAGTGCCCAAATCCCAGGCAGTGGAGAGACCCTCTCGCCCTCCCTAACCTTCCCCTCCTGTCCCTGCAGCTCGCTCTACGTGTCCACCTCAGTCCAGCATTTCCTACCTCCTCCAGCCACCACCCGCTGTCCCCTGGGTGAGTAGTGTGCTGGCCCAGGCTTGGGGGTGGGGTTCCCCCTACACTCTCTGGGGCAATGCTGATGGCAGCTGGTATTAGCTGTGGCTCCAAATCAGAGGGAAGGGGTCTGTGCTTGGTTCCTGCTGAGCAGCTTATTCTGTGTGTGGAGGGGTAGGATCTTCCTGGCATGTGCTTCAGGGGGTTCCCTCCCTCTGAAGGAGCTGCCTACTGCTCTGACATCTCTCCTCCCTAAGAGGCAGCCAGCTCCTTCCATTAAGCTGGTCCCCAGTGCATGTGCAGCCTGGAGTTGCATCTGACCCCTCACTCGGGGGCTGCGGGGCTGGGGAAGAAGGCAGCTGGGTGTGTCTAGGGCAGGTTGGACTGCCAGTAGGAAGGGCACAAAAGTGGAGGGGGAGAGGATGGAGGAATGAGAGCCCAGAGAACTGCTGCAGGTGGGAGTACAGAGGGAGATCCCTGTGTCCCCAGGACAGGCATGGAAGTGGTGCCTAGGGTTGCCAGGTGTCCGCTTTTCTCCTGGACAATCCATTTTTTCTGGCCCCTGTTTGGTAAAAAACCCCAGAAAATACCAGACATGTAAAATGTTGGTTATTTTCTGTTTCTCTTGGACGGAAGGCCGGCGGGGACAATCTTCCCCTGCCATGTCTGGTGTGGACGGGGGGAAGCGAGGACCGTGGGGATTCTGAAAAGGCGCAGCGACTTTTTTTTTTCCTCAACTTTTGTCTCCTTAGTTTTTTTTGCTCAACAAGTTTGGTCTTTTTTTTTGGGGGGGGGGGGGCATGTTCGGGATTTTTGGTGAAAGCATCTGGCAAGCCTAGTGGTGCCAGTCCTCAGATACCCCTGCCATGGCCCCGAAGAATGGGGGGCTGCCTGGCCCAACTCGCATGGGTGGTAGCGCTGCCCTACCCTCTGGGGTGGAGTCTAGCTAGCCCTGACCAGTCTCCCGCCCCACACACTGTCAATCCCAGAGGTTGCTCATTGCCAGGCTGCTCAGCCCCCGGTCCAGTGGTCCGCCTCCTGCCAATTCCTGAGCTGCTGTTCCCCCTAGTCGCAAGCCACCCCTCATCCCGCTCAGGATGGACTTGCTGTTTGGGCGTCGGAAGACGCCGGAGGAGATGCTGCGGCAGAATCAGCGGGCACTGAACCGGGCCATGCGGGATCTGGACCGCGAGCGGCAGAAGCTAGAGACCCAGGAGAAGAAGATCATTGCAGACATCAAGAAGATGGCGAAGCAGGGGCAGATGGTGAGTGAGGATGGGGAAGCATCTGCAGCTGGAGTCCACCCTGTGCCCTGCAGGCTGCAGTGAAGGTCACGGGGGGGTGGGGGAGGCAGTTCCTTGTTTTAACCCACCGCCCTGGCAGGACGTGGTAAAGGTCACAGGGTAAGGCATGGGGAGCAGGGCTGTCCCTAGCAATGCTGGGGCCCTGTGTAGCCCAGCACCTGCACTTCCTTGCTGGGAGCCATTCCTCAGGGGCTGACCCTTCCCCTGGGGGGGGCACAGGGGCAGAAGCTGTGGGGTGCAGGAGCACTGCAGAGCAGGGGGGGCTCCCCTGTCACTCCAGGGGAGCAGGTGGGAGTCAGGGCCACCCACTGCTCCTCCTGCATCCTCTGGTCTGCAGGCTCAGGCCCAGTGAGTGGCAGGTGGGGCATGAGGCTTGTGGGAGGGGCCAGATGGGGGATGGAGCTGGGTGCCAGAGCCAATAACTGCTAGGGGGATCAGTTTGGTGGCCCAAATGTCGGGGTGCCCCACGCAGCTGTGTATCATAGGGACGGCCGTGGCGGGGAGCATCTTTGCCGTAACCCCTCGTCCCCGGCAGGACGCGGTGAAGATCATGGCCAAGGACCTGGTGCGAACCCGGCGCTACGTCAAGAAGTTCATCATGATGCGTGCGAACATCCAGGCCGTGTCGCTCAAGATCCAGACCCTCAAGTCCAACAACTCCATGGCCCAGGCCATGAAGGGCGTCACCAAGGCCATGGCCACCATGAACAGACAGGTAGGGGGGCTCCCAGCTAGGCCAGCCTGGCCATTCCCAGCAGGGGACACTATGGGGCCAATCCACCAGCTTTTGCCCAAGGCAGTGATGCCGTCTGTTCCGCCCCCCCTTCCAGCTGAAGCTGCCCCAGATCCAGAAGATCATGATGGAGTTTGAGAAGCAGTCGGAGATCATGGACATGAAGGAGGAGATGATGAATGATGCCATCGATGACGCCATGGGGGATGAGGACGACGAGGAGGAGAGGTGGGGGGGCCGGGCTGGGGGGACTGGCTGGTCCAGTGGGGGCGGGGAATAGGACCTGGGGCCTCCCCCCGCTAGGGGGCGCTGGCTCCCAGTCAGCTCCAGGACTGATCAGCAGGCGGGCGAGGCACTGAGCCATCCCCAGAGGGATTCCCCAGGCAGAGCGATGCCCTTGGAGGCTGGGAGTTCACCCAGCTGGGGCCTGCTCCGGGGTTATCTCCAGGGGATTGTCCTGGCCTGTTTCCCCAGCGGTGAGCACTGGGCTACTGTGTGTGCAGGCTGCTGGCACCCCCTCCAGCCTGGCTGGGGGCAGGGCTCTTTCCGGGTGCAGGGGGGCGGTCTGGGCTGGGTCCCTGCTCTCACGTGCCTGTCTCTGCCCCCCAGCGACGCTGTGGTGTCCCAGGTGCTGGACGAGCTGGGCCTGACCCTGACGGACGAGCTCTCCAGTGAGTATCTCAGCAGCCGGGCAGGGCTGGGGGGAGCCCACGGCTGTGGTGGGGGGTGCTCACAGGGTCCCCTTGGGGGGCTGGGTCAAGGGGCAGCAAAGCTGCCGGGGGTGCTGGGCCATGCGGTGGGGAAGGGGGGGTCTCTGCTGCCTCACCCTGCCAGTCCCTGGGAGATGGGAGGCAGCTATGGGGTGCTCCAAACGGGCTGGCCCCGTCTCTCTGCAGACCCGTCCTGCTCAGGGGTGGGGCGTGGGGCCTATAAGGTGCTCTGGGTGGGCTGACCCTCTTCCCCCCCCTCTCCCCGCAGACCTGCCCTCGACAGGGGCTTCGCTCAGCGTGGCAGCTGGGAAGAAGGCCGAGCCCTCTGCGGCGCTGGCGGACGCTGACGCCGACCTAGAGGAGCGGCTGAAGAACCTGCGCCGGGACTGAGGGGCTGGGGCTGCCCCATTTTCCCCCCCCACCCTGCCCCAGTCGTGCCGCCCTGGGCACCCCTCCCACTGCTGGCCTCTGCTCTCAATGCCCCCCAGGCCTGTGGCTGCTGCCTCTGCCCTTCTCTGGGCACCCCACCCCTCTGCCGATGTGGGGTCCAGGTGGTGGGGCAGGGGTCCCTGCCTGTTTTGGGGGCAAGGCCCCTTACCCCAGAGTGTGGGCAGCAGGGGCTGGCTCTGGGGCTGCTGGGGGGCTGTTAACCCTTTCGCTTCCGGCTCAAATACACTACAGGGGCAGATGTCTTTTCTGCAATGGCTGTCATCCCCCAGGAGCTGCCAGCTCAGGCTGGGCCCCCCACCCACTTGCAGGGGGAGGGGCTGGCTCTGGGGAGAAGCACAGTGGCCCTAGCCCAGGAGTTGTGTGGGGCCAGGGGCTGGATTTACAGGATGGGGGCAGCTGGGCTCACCCATTTGACTGGATTTGGGGGGCATGGATGGGAGCTGCTCTCCGACTGGGGGAGAACTCAGCCCCCCCCCATGCAGAGCTCTTCATCCCATGCACTGGGGGGGGGGGGAGGTGTTGCGGTGAGGTCCCCCTGCCTCTGTCCTGCTGGCTGGCGGGGGGAGGGGCTGTAATAAAAGCTTGTAGATTTGTATCCATGGAGCCTGCTGGCTAGTTCTTGTGCCACAGAATGAGATGGTGGTGGGGGGGTGGGGTGCAGTGACCTGGGATCAGAGAGGGGATGGGGCAGCTGGCCCATGCAGATGCCTCTCTCTAGATGTGTGGGGAGAAGGGCTGGGGAGATCTCTTCCCCTGCCCCCCCCCCCCCCAACCTGCTCTGTGTGCTCTGCCCTTTTTCCCTGGCTGCAGTATGCCCTGAATCTCTCTTCAGGGGATCCTGGAGTCTCTCTCCCCCTCACCCCAGGATAAGGTGGTGTAGCCGGCATAGCACTGTCCCTTGCCTCCTGCCATCAACCAGGGGCAGGTGGGGGCCCAGCAGGGGGGCAGGTAGGAGGCAGTGCTGCAGGGGGAGGGCTGCCACCAGAGGGGGGAGGATGTGGGGTGCTGGCGCTCACAGATCACATGCACCTGGCCCAGGTAAAATGCTGCCAGTTTATTGCCCTGCCCCCCACCGTCCCAGATCCAGAGCAGATGCCCCCTCCCCGGCCAGCCGTGCTGCTCAGCCGGGCTTTGCCTTCCTGGCCACGGCCCCAGGAGCCACAATGCCCCTCAGCCACGCCAGCACCTGCAAGAGACGATGAATTGTTGAGCCTGGCACAGGGAGGGGAAAGGCCTCCCAGTGCCCTGGTGGGGAGCCCTGGCTGCTCCAGTCCCACGGCTACTGAAGCTGGGGGCTTGTGGGATATTGGCCTTTTCTCCTACAATCCTCCCCTCCTTCCCCCCCACCCTGGGCTTGCCCAGCCCCCCTGGAACGTGGGAGGGAGCAGGTGGGTGCATCTGTTCCATGCAGCCTGGGCACCCTGGATCCTTTCCTGTTCCCTCTCTCTGGCTGTCACTGGGCTGGGAGGGGCCTTCAGGGCAGGGTACCCCCCCCCCCACCTGGCATCTTGCTCCCCAGGGGGTGTTGCAAGGAAAGCCACCCAGTCCTTCCTTTCCAAACTTCTGCCAACCCCAGCAGTGCAAGAATTGCCCGTGGGCTGGAAACGCAGCTGCTCAGCATCAGGGGGGTGGCAGATGGTGGAACAAAAAATATAAACATCTGAGCCTGGCTCTGAAAGAATCTGTGTCTGACCCCAAATGAGTGTGTGTAAATGGAGGGGGAGGCATTGTTGGGAGGGGCAGCTGGCCAGGGGTGAGCCGACTGCACCCAACACCTTGTCCCTTGGCAGGAAGATTTCTGCCCTCTTGTCCTTATTTGCACTGCTGTACCCTGTGAATGTGAACCCGGGGAGGTTGGAGGTGTGAACGAGGTGTAAATTAAATGGGGTGTGTGTGTGTGCACCAGGGGGTATAAATTAAACTGGGGAGGTATGGGTGTGCACCAGGGGGTATAAATTGAGATGGGGTGTGGGTGTGCACCAGGGGAGGTTGGAGGTGTGAACCAAGGAGTGTAAATGGAGATGGGGTGTGGGTGTGAAGCAGGGGGTGTGACTAGCTGCCATTTAAGATTAAAACAAATGATGTCAAAAGCAAATTCTCCCTTTAACACCAGCTGTTCTCTGGCAAACCTGGGCTCGCTCTGTGCCCACCGGACAGGGCATTTCCCGCAGCCACATGCCCCCTGGCCCAGGTAGCTCCGCTGCCATCACTGTGGACACACTTGCCTGGCAACTGTTGTTGGGGGCCCGAGCCTGCCTCCCTGGGGTAGGGGTTGCTTTGGGGAGGTGGAGCTGAACTCAAGCACCGGTTGCCCAGGGAGGAGAAGGGGCCCCGCTGTGGCTGCTCAGGGAGGCAGGTGCTCCAACAGCCCAGCCCTGACCCCCCACCATGCAGCTGGAGGGGAACTCACCATGTGGGGGGAGGGTGTTAGACCTTGATGCCTAGGGCACGTAGACACTCGTGGTACGATTCCATCAGCTCCTTGCACGACTCCTCCCCCTTCTCCTTCATGCTGTGGAGACATCCCGGGGGCTCATTAAATGGGGGGGGGGCTTCCTGGCTCACACCCAAGGGCTCTTCCAGCTTGGTATCCCACTCCCCGGTGCCCCACCTTTGGCTCAGAGCCACGAGCCTGTCTAGTCCAGTAGCCTTTGCGCCCACCTGCCTAAAACTGAACCAGGCGGCTGGGAAACCCACAAGCCCCTTCCTGCTATCTCAGCCCTGCAGCCCTGCCCCTGCAGATGCCTCCCTCCAGTTGGCCCCTTGTCTCTGAGGGCTGCCTATGGGGAGAGCTGCAGGTGTGTGCATGTGGAGGGCTGGTGGGTCTCTATGGGGGGGCTGGTGGGCATGCCTGGTGGGGTGTCTATGGGCAGGGCTATTGAATGGGTTAAGTTAGCCAGACACCTCCACTCCCTGCAGCCTGTCCGGAGATCCAGCCAGTACCTTGTGGGGCTGGGGGAGCTGTGGCACTGGGAGGGTGGCAGGGCAGGAGTGGGTGCTATGCTCGGCACAGGCCAGGACTGCAGAGGGCTGGTGTGGGGTGTGGCTGAATGTGCCCAACAGCAGGTTGGTGAGAACCCAGCACTGCAGGGAGTTCCCTTCATGGGGGGGTCCTAATGTCCCCTCCCCTCCTGAAGGGGAGGGGACATTAGGACCCCCCCATGAAGGGAACTCCAGGGTGCTGGGCCACAGGGTGCTGGGTCACAGCAGGGTGCTGGGCCATTCCCAGGGTGTGGGGGTTGGGTGGGTGGATGGGAATCCTACCATATTACACCTAATAATGTACAGCGCCTAGCACTGTGGGGCCCTGGGGCTGTAGGTGCTACCGTAACACCCCTAATAAATACTAATACATGGTTTAGCGGGAGGAGGTGTGGCCTAGCTAAGAGAGCACAGGCCTGGGATTAACCTACTGGATGACAGGAGGTGAGTCATAGCCGCCCACCCCCTTGTGCCTCAGTTTCCCCATATGCACAATGGGAAATACCCAGCCACTGTAAAGCGCTCTGAGATCTGCAGGTGGCCGGTGCCACGTGAGCTGTAGAGGTGGTGAATGGGGACCAGACCTGCAGGTCGGGCGCCCTGGCTGGGCAAGATGAGGCAGGCTGGGATCCCTCCCATCCCAAACTGGGGCGGCTTTGGAAGTGGGGGAGGGGATGCTGCCTGGGATGGGAGAAGGCCCTGCCAGGCTGTTAGGGCTGCAGGTTGCAGATAAGGGGCAGCTGTGGTGCTGCAGGGAGGGGGAAGGGAGGTTCCAGGGCAAGGGCGGGGCCCTAATGAGCCACCACTGGAGCCGGGTGCCTTTTAGAGCAGATGCAAACCCCCTCCCCCACTGTGCAACCCCCCCCTACCCTTGAGCCTCATCTTTGTGCTACCCCAGTGCTGCTGGTTTGGGGGGTGGCCTGGGTGGGAATCAGGAGGCATCCAGCTGCCACCACAGCTGGGGTGGGGCGGGGCAGGGCTGGGCAGGGGATGGGCCTGAGTTCCCAGGGTCCTGGTGCCCCGTGATCATGGGCTTGGACCAGATCCTGGGTTTCCTTCCCGGACACGCTGCTTCTGTGCCTGGCAGGTGGGAGGAAAATCTGGGGGGAAGGCGATGTGAGTCCAAGCCCGTCGCTGGCCCCATTCGCCTTCTCCCCTGAAGCCAGGGAGTGGGGGGCTCCGTGGAGTCTTCCGAGGGCCCCAGATTTCCTTAAGGCGTCCCTGGAGGAAGGTTGAGTGGCCGGACGCCAGGTCCCCTGGCCAGCTCAGGGGGAAGCCCCAGGCCCTGCTGTGGATGCTGGGTGCTGCCCAGGCAGGGGGGACCTTCTGTGGGGTGTTATGGTGCTGGGGGGCAGCGGTAACACCTGGAGTGGGACTAGAGGCAGGCTGGGAGCCAGGGGAGGCAGGGCGGGGATGAATGAAGAGGTGAGGTGGGGGGTTACATGGGGGGAGGGGCAGTGTTTCCCCAGGCAGCGAGGGGTTAATGCCCGCCCTGCGCCCGCACCCCCCTGCTCCCGGCCTCCCGTTACTCCTGCCTGGCTGCCCCGGTAGCGCCTTTCTCTGGAGCTAATGAGGCCGGGGATGAGTCAGCACCGCGCCCTCCTGCCCCATGGCGGCCTGGCCCACCAACCCCTGCCATGGCTGCCGTGGGGCTGGCGAGGGCTCCAATCCCCCAAGAGGGGAGGGGAAGGGGGGGATCTGCAGAAGCGGGGGTGGGGGGGCTAGGGATCCCTGGGAGGTGGCAGGTGGGTCCCTAGAGGTCACTGTGAGGCAAGCAGGGGGGAGGGCTCATCTCTTGGGGGGGCCCCGTGAGGCAGCCAGGATGGAGAGGGTGTCCTTAGGGGTCAATGTGGGGTGGCAGGTGGGACCTGTAGGGCTGGAGAAGAGTGGTGTGTCTCTGGGCCACTGTGGGGCAGCTAGGCTTTGGGGAGGTGTTGTCAGGAAATTGGGGTGGTGGGTGTGTCTACGGGGCACCGTGGGGCCAGCAGGGGTGGAGGAGGCATCGATCTGTGGGGGGGTCTCTCAGGGGCACCATGGGGCAAGCCACCATCCCCTCCCCCTCCTGTGGCATGCCCGCTCCCTGCTGCCATGGGAACGGGGTGGCAGCCGAATGTAGGACACCGGCCTGCTGGCAGCGGCTTAGCCGGCCCCACGTGTCCCAGTGGGTGCCAGCCATGGGGGGGCACCTGCCCTGTGGGGACATGTCTTCGTGCAGCCATCGTGCCGGGTCGGGGTCTCTGAGACCTGGGAATGGGGTGGAAGCAGCGTGTGTGAGAGCAGGAGTGGCCGTGGGAGCCAGGACTCCTGGGTTCTCTCCCTGGCTCTGGGAGCGGGGACTAGTGGTTAGAGCCGGGCACCAGCACTCGTGCGTTTGTTCTCTGGCTCTGGGAGTGGGGACTAGTGGTTAGAGCCGGGCACCAGCACTCGTGCGTTTGTTTTCTGGCTCTGGGAGTGGGGACTAGTGGTTAGAGCCGGGCACCAGCACTCGTGCGTTTGCTCTCTGGCTCTGGGAGTGGGGACTAGTGGTTAGAGCTGGGCACCAGGACTCCTGGGTTCTCTCCCCAACTCAGGGAGAGGAGGGGGTCTCTCAGGTAGAGCAGGCCAGTGGAAAGCCGGAC
The DNA here is from genome assembly GCA_032595735.1 of Pelochelys cantorii. Classification (NCBI taxonomy): domain Eukaryota; kingdom Metazoa; phylum Chordata; order Testudines; family Trionychidae; genus Pelochelys; species Pelochelys cantorii. Next base: position 8,173,299 of record CM064358.1, on the reverse strand, counting down.
TCCTGGGGTCCCTGGTGCTCCCGTCACCCCGTGGGAGCTACGGGGATCAGGCTGGATGTGGGGAGGGCACAGCGGCCTCGCTCACCCCCTGCACTAATTAAGCAGCCTCCTCAGTGCTGCCCACTCACTGCCCCCGGCCCAGCAGAGCAGATGGTGCCGGGTGCGGGTCCCGGCGCGCCCCTGTCACGTCCCATTAGCCGGGCCCGGGAGATGGAACGGGCTGCGGGGGAGGCATCGCCCTGCAGCCTGCATGCCAGGGAGGGGTGGGGCCGGGGTGTGGTGAACCTGGCGGGGGGGGGTACCCTAGGGGGAAGAAGGTGTGTGGCCAGGGGGAGCTCGGGGATCACGCTCAGCCCGGCCGCAGGTGCCGTGAGTGGGGGATTTATAAATCATAGTAATAATTCCTGGCAGCGCCGTGAGCAAAGCGCCTTACCCCGCGGGGCGTGCTCATCCGGCCGGGTGGGGGGGGGGGGGGGAAGGCACGTGCCCAGGATCACATAGGGACAGAGGCAGGGAGAGAACCCAGGAGTTCTGGCTCCCAGCCCCCACCGGCTCTAACCACTAGCCCCCACTCTCCTCCCAGAGCTGGAGAGAGAAACCAGCCTTGTCTCCCTGGGGGTCTCCCCTCTTGCTCTGAGGCCTGGAGGCGGGGGGGGGGATCCCTAGCTGGTGTGGCCCTCAAGGCCCTGGACTCTGGTATCCTCCCCTGGCACCCGTAGGGTAGGTGGATCCTGGCCCTACCCCCCACCCTCCATGGCAGCGTTAGCTGTAGAGGTAATTGGGGGTGAGGATCCAGCAATGGGGTCAGCTCTCCTGTGGGGAGGGAGGGGGACCCAGACATGCTGGGGCCAGAGGTGGGCATGGCCCCCCAAGGCCAGCTGGGGGGGATGGTGCCAACCCTGAGGGGGTTGAATGGGGGCAGGGCATGGCTGAGGGGGGTCCTGGGAGACAGTCACGGCCCCAGGCCTGTGACCCGGAGGGACTGATCTGGGGGATGGGAACCCCCAGGGACTGCCTGGGCCCCCTGCCCAGCCTCCCCAAGACTCCTGCCCCCTGAGTCCCTAGTGGGACCCCAGCTCCCTCAGCCCCCTGTCCAGTCCTTGCCCCCTTGAACCCTCTGCTCTGAGAGCTCCCCACTGAGCCCCTCCCTGTTTCTGGTTGACAGTGGGGTGGGGAGTCTGTAGGGGGGTCACTAGGGCCTAACAGTACCCGGGAGGGGCAAGTCATCCATCCCCATACACACCCCTCCATCCTTCCATCCCCATACACCCCCCCTCCATCCCTATACACACCCCTTCTTCCACTTCTCCCGAATAGCACCCCTCCATCCCTATACAGAGACTCCTGCTAGCCCCATACACACTGCTTCTTCCATCTGTCCCTACACACACACCCTCCAAACATCCCCTCCAGATAGCCCACTGGCTCTGCCACTGCCGCCTGCTGCCTTCTTTCCCCTCCCGGCAAGCCCCCCCCACATTCACCCCCCTGTAACAAGGCACAGTTCCTGATGCTCACTGGCCCCCATTCACACCCTCAGTCATCACATTCACACCCCTCAGTCACCACTATTCACACTCCATAGCCATCCCAGTCACACCCTTCTGTCCCCAACATTCACTTCCTTCTATCAAACCCTATTAATTACCCCCCAACCAATAAATTTCTCTCTTACCTGCCCCCCCCCCCCCGCAGTTTATCTGGGGCTAGCGGGGTGAGGCCTGGCAGGGCCATGTTTGGGGCTCAGCAGGTGGGGCTCATCCTCCCCATGGGGTCGGTGGTGTTGGCCGTGCTGCTGGCTGCCTCATGGGGTGTGGGGGGCCCTGGGGCTGCTAAGCCCCCTCCAGGCCACCGCTGCCCCCAGGAGCTGGCCCAGGCCAGGTCCTGCTGCTCCTTTCCCGGCCCCTGCGCCACATGGCCAGCGCCTCGGCCTGTCCCGGCCCTGGGAACCGCAGAGCCAGGGCCCTGCTGGTCCCCCACCCCCCTGTGTCACCTAGGCTGGGCCCCCGCCCTGCACCCCAGGGCATGGCACAGCTCCCTGTGCCCACCCCACAGCCCCCCCAGTGCAAATCCACTGAGCCCTCCCACCCCACTGAGCTGCCCCTCCCCTGCCTCACTGAGTACCCCTCCCCCACCCTACTGAGCCCTCCACTGAGTTCCCTGCCCCACGGCACCCCCAGCACCCACTGACCCCCCCCCACTCCACTGAGCCCCTCTGTCCCACAAATGCCTCCAGCTCCTGCCCCACTCAGCCCACCAAGTTCTCCACCCCACTGAGTCACCTGCCTCACTAAAACCCTGAACCCTCACCCCACTGAACCCCCGCTTCACTGAATGGCACCTCCCACCCCCATTCCCTGCAGCGGCGCCCCATGGACAGGATCGGGACACCAACCCCTTCCTCCCCCCGGCAATTCCCCCCCGCCCAGCCCCTCATCACAGCAGCTGCACCGGGACTCACCATTTCTCCATGGCTGCTTTGAGCTCTGCGCAGGGGGGCTGCCCCTCAGGTTCCTCAGGGGGCCCCCCCTTGGGCTCGCCTCCTGGGCTGGGGCTGTCGGACATGCTGGGCTGTGTGTCCGTCCGTCTGTCCGTACACGGAGTGGCTGGCGGCGGGGCGGGAGCAGGGGGTGGTGGATAGCGCGCGGGTATTCGAGATATGTCATAACTGCTCTGGGGTTAACGCACAGCAGCTTAGCCTGGGCCAGACGCCTCCCCCCGCACTCTGCCCTCCCCTCTCACCACCCGCTGAACCCAGCCCGGGGGCAGGGCAGGCGTGGGGGTGTGTGTGTGTGTTTGTTCCTCACTGGACTTGTTCCTGGAGGTTTCATCACACACCAGGACCTTTCAGTAACAATCTTTCATTCCGGGAGACTCCAGGGCAATTCTGGAGGGTGGTGACCCTCTCGGCTCTCTGGGGACCTGCCCCCCCCGGTGCTCATTCCCCCTCCATGGACTGGAGCCCCCCCATGCTGGAAACAGGGAGCCCTGCAGGCCAGGATCCCAGACATAGACTTGCTAAAGTGTGTCACGGGGGAGGGAGAGAGGCTGCAGGCTTTGCCTTTGGGGCACAGGGGAGCTGGCCAGGCCCCCTCCCCATGAAAGGGAGAGTGTGTGTGTGTATTGAGGGTGAGATTTAGCATGTGTGCAGGGGATGGTGGGGTTTGCAGGATGCATGTGTGTGTGTGTGTGCAGTGTGCATAGGTGCGTGTGTGCATAGAGGGTGCTGGGTATATGTGTAGTGGAGGTGCTGAGGGAGGATTGTGTGAGTGTGCATAGTGAGTGTGGGGGGGTGTGCGAGTATGTGTAAACAGGGTCTTGTGGTGCGTGCGCAGGTTCTGTTGGGGGTGTTTGTGTGTATGAAGGGTGTTGCAGAGTCTGTGTGAGAGAAGTGGTGTGTGTGTGTGGGCAGCTGATTGTGTGCTTCATGGAGGAGGTGGGGGGTTGTGTGAGTGTATGTGTGTAGGGAGTGTTAGGGGTGCACATGTGTCTGTAAATAGGTTGTTGTGGTATGTGTGAAGGTCCCATTGGGGTGTGGGTGTGCAGGGGGTGGTGTGCTGTGTGCAGGAGGGTCTAGGCAGAAGGAAGGGTGGGTTTTGGTGAGGTCTGATGAAGCCCGGGTGGTGCTCAGTGAGCTCTGTGGGGGTCAGCCCAGACCAGTGGGGCTGGGCAGGTCACAGATGGGGCTGTGTGGGAATCTGGTGGCTGCACACTCTGATGGCCTGGGATTTGCTTGCTCATGGACCCCCTGTTACGGGGGCTCCCTGCTGCCCTCCCCCAAAGACCTGCTGCCCATCCCTGGCTCTGACCCTGCAGTTGCCTCCCCTGCCCTCCAGGGACAGGAAAGTGCCCACAACCAGCCCCCAAACACAGACCCTTCCTACACAGCGAGATCCATGGCAGGGTGGCCGTGCTGTCCAATACCACCCCCCCGCCTTGCTTCCCCACGGCACAGGAAGGCTGCACCCCAGTGCAGAGCGCAGCAGGGGAGCAATCCAGGGACAGGCAGGAAAAGGGGGGCAGGATGAACAGCTGTGTCATTTGGGGATTATGCAACATTGCCATGTGCACAGACAGAGCTAATGTGGGCGGATGCAGTGCCCCCAGTGGCCTTGTTGATCATATGCAGTGTGGATGCTGTGGATGCTACTGGGGAGCTGCAGTGCCCCCCAGTGGCCATGCTGAGTACATGCTACTGGGGAGTTGCAGTGCCCCCCAGTGGCCATGCTGAGTGATTGGCTGTAACCACTTGAGAAATCTTGGAGTCATTGTGGATAGTTCTCTGAAAACATCCACTCAGTGTGAAGTGGCAGTCACACAAGCAAACAGATGTAGGAATAATTTATAAAGGGATAGAGAATAAGACAGAGGATATCTTATTGCCGCTGTATAAATCCATGGGACGTTCACATAGAATCATAGAATACTAGGACTGGAAGGGACCTCGAGAGGTCATTGAGTCCAGTCCCTTGCCCTCATGGCAGGACCCAGTACTATCTAGACCAGTGGTTCTTAACTTGGGGTGCACGCACCCCCTAGGGGTGCGAGATGCCCTTTCTGGGGGTGTGAGACATGCCATGATATATCTTAGCTTTAAAGAACTGACCTACTTCAATGATTTTTAATAAGGGCTGCGAGAACATATTTTGAGAACCAAAGTGGTGCAGGCTGCAGTAAGGCTAAGAACCACTGGTCTAGACCATCCCTGATAGACATTTATCTAACCTACTCTTAAATATCTCCAGAGATGGAGATTCCACAACCTCCCGAGGCAATTTATTCCAGTGTTTAACCACCCTGACAGTTAGGAACTTTTTCCTAATGTCCAACCTAAATCTCCCTTGCTGCAGTTTAAGCCCATTGCTTCTTGTCCTATCCTCAGAGACCAGGAAGAACAATTCTTCTCCCTCCTCCTTCTGACACCCTTTTAGATACCTGAAAACCACTATCATATCCCTTCTTAGTCTTCTCTTTTCCAAACTAAACAAACCCAGTTCTTTCAGCCTTCCTTCATAGGTCATGTTCTCTAGACCTTTAATCATTCTTGTTGCTCTTCTCTGGACCTTCTCCAGTTTCTCCACATCTTGACTACTGTGTATAGATGTGGTTGCCTCATCTCAAAAAAGATCTCTTGGCATTGGAAAAAGTTCAGAAAAGGTCAACAAAAATGATGAGGGGTTTAGAATGGAGGCCATATAAAGCAAGATTAAAAAGACTGGCATGTTGAAAAGACAACCCCCTAACTTCAAACAAATTCTTTCCAGCAACCCCATAGCAACACCTCCATCCTACTCATCCAAGAACCCACCCTTGCCATCAAGTCTGGTGCCAACTCTGTCCATATGTCTACAGTGGTGACATCATCACAAGACCCGATCACCACATCAGAGGCTCATATAACCGCACATGCACCAATGGGGTCTATGCCATCAAGTGCCAGCAATGCCCCTCTGCCATGTACATTGGCCAAACTGGACAGTCCTTACAACAAAGGATGAATGGACACAAATCAGATATTCGAAATGGTAACACACAGGAACCTGTTGGGGAACATGTTAATTTGCCCAGGCACTCAGGGATGGATCTAAAAGTGTCAATATTAGTGCAAGTCAATTTAAAAAGCCAAAATTGGAGGGAGAAGCTGCAGAACTTGATTTTATTTACAAGTTTGACACCTGCAACAGAGGTTTAAACAAAGACCTTAACTGGATTGCCCGCTACATTCCACACCCTAATGATGTAAAAAAGCCAACCACTGGGTACTTAAGAGTAAGGGTCTAAAAGATTAGTCGAACATCCCCCCTCTTTGCTACCTCTATACCATAGAGGCAGCAAAAGGGAGGGGGGGAAGGGGTACTTCAAAGTGGCAGCAGGATCTCTTGTACATTTCAAAGGAGGAATGCGGAAGTGCCTACCGACTAGTTGACTAGTCGATGGAAATTCCTTTGACTAGTCAACTAGTCAATTAACTGCATTTTAACATCCTTACTTAAGAGTACGTACTGTTGTGTAAAGCCTCTGTCCGAGCTATTACCCTGTAAATTGGAGCATTTCCACATAAATTCTCTGGAAATGCATTAGACTGTATGGTCCTGCCTACACATGACTTAGAAAATGACAAAACCTGCTGCTGACTGCTTTTGGGGGTGGGGGGGGGGTGGGGGCGGGGGCAGTTGTATTGCTGATGATTTGTAGGTAATTAAGATGGGAATTGTTCTCAGTTCCTTGCGGTGCTTTGGAAGGTATCTATCTCTGTAACTATTGAGCTTTGAAGCTTTGTAATTGTTTCTTTGTAACTCTCAGATGCTTTGAGCTCTGCGTCTTTGGCATCTTGGTAACTGTTCAGCCACTTTGCTTGTTCAAATCCCGTAACTTGCTCTAAGTGACATTCCAGAGATAAGGAAGAGCAGGGAGAGTGGTGTAGGTCAGTGTTTCTCAACCTTTTTTTGCTCATGGCCCCCTTCTGAGCCTCATTTACCTCTGTGGCCCCCCCTCATAGCCGCTGTTAGTTCGAAAAAAAGGTACATAATTTACCATATGCACTCTTTATTTATATTATATAAATATATTCTAATAATCAGTACATTATTTCTAAGTAGCAAAGAAAATTCTTAAAGACATAAAATGTATAGTAGCAGCATAAGGCCTGCTAACAAAAAATATTCTGATAATTGGCACTTTATTCAGTGTGATTCTTGTGGCTGATGCAAATTTTCAAGTTTTTCAATATCTGGCTGCAGCATTGTTAGTGACAAAGGAAGATCATCTCTATTCACAATATCAAAGCGGTTACGAGCTTTTGATAGTAGGTAAACCACCCGACTAAAGCCAGATTCAACAAGATAAGAAGTGGGAAAAATGATAAAATACAACTTTGCTTTCTCCCAGAGCAGTGGAAACTTCCTAGTCATTTCACTGCTTATCCATAAATTATGTTTGCCATGTTTGAATCTAGCTTGAGCTGTTATAGCACTCTGTAGCTCAATGAGGCTTTCTTGTATTGTAATGTCAACATCAACCGCATTTACCCCAAATGGATCCACCACCCAATCTGGAATGTTCATCTCTAGCAGGTCACTGAACCGAACTTGCATATTACTGTACAAATTCTTCAAATGCTCAACATACACAGAAAGATCATCATCTTGCAGATCCATGTCCACAGTGGCCAGTGACGGAAACTGCATCAACTTGTGACGTCCAATATTAACCCAGAACAGCTTAAGTTTTCCAAGGAAAGCAGTAATGACCTCTTTGCGAGACATAAGATTACAGCGTTTTCCTTGTAACTGCTTGGTCAACAAATTCAGCTTTCAAATACATCAGATAGGTAAAATATATCACACTTGGCAGCAACGATCTGTTCTCCAAGCTGCTTACCACTCAGAAATGACACAATACTGTCCCAAAGTGCAACAAAGCGACAAAGACAATTACCTTTTGATAGCCATCGGACCTGTGTATGCATCAGTAGGTGCTCAAACTCGTCTTCATTTTCCTCACAAAGTTGTCGGAAAAGACGATCTTGAAGTGCATTTGATTTGATAAGGTTGACAGCCTTTATTACAATGGCAAGGGCATTATGCAGACATCCTCCCAAATTTTTTGCAACCAAACGTTGACGGTGGACCATGCAGTGTATGCAAAAAACTTCAGGCACAGCATTTTTTGAATGAGCAATGAGTCCTCTGTATCTACCTACCATAGAAGCAGCACCATCAGTTGCACAAGCCATTATATTTTCAAGTGGAATATTGTTTTCCTTGAAATAAGTCTCAACTTGTTCAAAAATTGTTTCACCTTTGGTGTCTGTCGTAAGCTTTCAGGCAAAAAGCATTTCCTCGCTGAGCTGATTATCATCCAAAAACCTAACATATGTCATCAGAAGGGCTTCATTATCACGTAGAGTGGATTTATCGATTTGCAGGGCAAACTTCTTCACTTGCAATCGTGCAACTGGTTGTTTTTCCACATCATCTGCCATTTCATCAATGCGCCTCTGTGACAGGGTGAGGCAACCCCGCACTAACTCCCCAAGGGGAGCACAAGCCTCTGCGGAGGCAGAAGAGAAAGCTGCGCAGCAGGGCGTTACCGGGTCCGATGGCGCGGCGTGCGCCGTTGCGTCTGGCGTCGCTGATGATGTCATTCCCTGGCACGGTGTGACGTCACTGGCCCGCGACAGCCAAGGGCGGTGATGACGTCACTGGCCAGGGCCACAAGAACATTGAAAAGGCGGCCCGGCCCCAGGGGAAAAAGGGGAGATCGAGTACGGCGGAAGGCGGACGTCGAGTTAGGAGAGCCGGTCTCCCGCCTCTCACGCCTGGGTGAGGGATAAGGTCGTGCTCCAAAAAGGGGAACCTGCGACCATACTAGACGCCGGAGGTAGGAAGTGGCCTAGGGCAGGGTCGTGAAGCTTGTGAGTGGGCGCGTTTAGGGTAACAACCCCGTCTACTAAGACAGGGAGTGAACTTCCCTGCCTCAGGGCCCTGGGCCGGGGCGCGGGAGAGTGGGTGGGCCCGCGCCCCCCTATCTCACCATCTGTGACGAGGCGTTGAGCCTTTACCCAAGTGGGGGTAGTGCCCAGGACATTTTGTGGAATAACTCTACTGTATACTTATAAAACGGATAAGGGTGACAGGTAAACACAATAAATAGGTTGGGACAATGGCTCCCCTTGGCTGATTGCTTTACAGCCTCGATACTGATGAGTTGCTCAAAGGGATGACCTCAGTAATTTCATGTGCACTCTGATTCATGACAGTTGAAATCACAACAGACACTGCAGGCAAAATCAAAGATTCACCAATATTATGTGGCTTGCCAGCTTTTGCAATTAACTTGGAAGTCTCATACGATGCAAGCAAACCTTTGTGTCCTTTGGCTGCTCTTTTACTAAACATTTGATTCACTGTTGTCCTTGCTAGGAAATCATCACACAGTTTTTTAAAGTAATCTGCTGATTTGTCCTTCTTGTCCTCGTGAGTTGTCTCCAAATGTTTCTGCAGCTTACATGGCCGCATGCTTTCATTTGAAAGTGTAGTCATACATAATAGGCACATTGGCATCTTAGTGTCCTGTGGTGATGGAATAAAACCGTGGACAAGATACTCAGTAGAATATTGCCGACGTTTTTTCTTCACCACACTAGTCATGGGTAATCTGAAATTAAAAAAGAAAAAAAACGGATCAAGTATATTATACACCTTTTTCTCAAAAATGTCAAATATTTTTCAGTAACGGCTTTATTGTTACGTGTAGGGGAGGGTGCACTAGTGCGATAGTACTAGTGAGTGATTGATACTACAAAATTATCAGTAGTGACCAGAATAATTATATGATGAAAAAAGAACTGGTAAAATTATTTACTTTACTTACCTTATAACAAACAATCTTCTCTCGCTAGCAACAGAACTCAATCAGTGCCGAGTGCTGGTCCAGCTACATCAGCCGATATACTGTAGTTACTTCTTTCACCACAGAAAGTGTCACTTGACAAAACCACTACCAGCCATGAAATATGATTTGTTTCACTGTGCCCCATCCTCCTCTACTAAAAAAAATTATGACATTTTTGAGAAAAAGGTGTATAACAGTGGTCTCCAACCTTTTTAGGAAAGAGGAGTGCAGGAGTGTTATGATGCTGGGGCCAGATGAGGGCTTGGCCCCAATTGGAGGTTTGTTGGCCAGGCTTCATTTTTAAATAAAATACTATGTCAAACACAAAAAGTTTCTGCATTGTCTTTATTTACAAGAAGGGCAGGGAACCTGTTTTGAGTCACGGGTCACTGACCCACAGAAAAGTCAGTTGGGGGCCACACAAGTGAGATGCAAAAAACCCTTCTTCCAACCCCCCCCAAGCTTCACTAATGTGGCCCCAACTGTATTGGTGGGAGCAGGGGACATAGTACTGGGGAAGGGTGCTAGTGGGTGCTTCGGCAGGGGACAGGGTGCTAGTGGGGACAGAGTTCAGTGGCTGGGGAGTGGGGACAGGGGAGTGGGAAGTGGGAACTGGGGACAGGGGGGAGGGGGCAGGGAGGGCAGGGGAAACTCTGGGGCCAACTCCCCCTCCTGCGGCACAGGGAAACCCCCATGTGTGCCTGCCCCGGGGCCAACTGCCCCTCCCACGGTGCAGGGAAACCCCGGGGCCAACCCCACCACACCGTGGTGCAGGGAAATCCCGGGGCCAACCCCACCCCACCGTGGTGCGGGGAAACCCCAGGGCCAACTCCCCTCCTAGGGCGCAGGGAAACCCTGGGGCCGAAACCCCCGCGCTCCTCCTCTGGGGCTGACTCATCTCTCCAGCGGTGCAGGGAACCCGCCACGCTCCTCTTCCAGGGCCGACGGCCCCTCCCGCAGCGCACCCAGCACGCCACAGGCATGAAGGAGGGGAGCAGCCAGTGCACTTCTGGAATTCCCGGAAGTGGCGCGAAGTTACAGGACTTCCGTCCACCCTGCGGGAAGCTGGCACAACCGCCATTGTCGCTGGAGGTAGGTGGTGGGGCTTCTCGGGGGTGAGAGGAAAATGGGGGGGGTCCCAATCGCCTCGCGATCGACCAGTCAAGGCCTCGCGATCGACCAGTCGATCACGATCGACCAGTTGGTGACCACGGGTGTATAATATACTTGATCTGAAAAAATAAGATTACTCAACCACATAAATAATGCTGCTGAAATTAGCACAGAGAATGAGGTGTGAGGATTATGACAAATTCATCATACGCCTGGCAGTTAAGTTTGGGTGGCCTCCTCAGAAACTTACTGTGGCCCCCTAATGTTCCGTTTTTTCCATGTGGCCCCCTAGAAGTAAGGCATGGCCCCCTGGGGAGCCATATGGCCGACGTTGAGAACCACTGGTATAGGTGACCAGAGTGTGAAGGGAGACTGGAGCAAGTCTGGACCAGGAATACAGCAAGGCTAAAAACATGGAGCCAGGTGATGAACAAAGGACCCAGATTGAGGGAGGCCTGAGATTCTTCTCGGTGAGGGACATGGCGCAAAGGACCCGGTGTGCGTGACAGGAGCTGCACAGTTCCAATAAAAGGAGCAAGCATGTGGCCAGGAGTGGCCTGAGGCCGGCTGTGGCAGCTGGCACCCTCGGCAGAAGGCGCGATCGGCGCCCCCACCTGCTCGGCCGTCAGTGGCCATGACGTCATCATCGGGCACCCAGGCCAGCGGTGCCCTAGGCAGCTGCCTAGTCTGACGGGCCGCTCCTGCATGTGGCAGAAGCCCTCGTTATGATCTGCTGGCTGGCTGGGATGACTGCAAGCAGATGCTCCAGACCTGCTATGCCTTGGCTTTCTCTGTCTCCCTGCAGCCCTTTGCCAGCCTAAGAGTGTGAGTGCCCGAGGGCATGAATGAATGTGCGTGTGTGGTGTGATAGTTTTCCCCCTTGAGTTTAACCCCTACAGTAGATTGTTAATTCCTCATTTAATAAATCCATATGAGTGTACCTCTGGGCTACGTCTATACTGCATCCTTCGTCTGCAAAAGTTTATGCAAAGGAAGCATGGAGTAGAATATCACCACAATTCATTTGCATAATTAATTAGGGGCTGTTTTTGCACAAGAGGCTTTTATGCAAAAAGGAGCTGTGTAGACGGCTCCTTTTCGCGCAAAACTCCCCTCTTGCTCAAGAGCCGTTCTTCCTCATTTTTTCAGAAAAAACGTCTCTTGTGTGAGAGGGGTTTTTTGCGCAAGAATGGCTGCTAATTAATTATGCAAATGAAGTGGGCGATATTCTACTCTGTGCTTTGTTTGCATAAGCTTTTGCAGAAGAAGGATACAGTATAGACGTAGCCCTGGGGTAGTCTCCAGTGAAATTTGGGGTAACATTAACAACCCACTTTATCAGCTTCATTTACCATGAGCTTCAGGGGGTAGCCAAGTTAGTCTGTTACAGAAAGAAACAACAAATGGTCTGGTAGCACTTTATAGACTAACGAAACATGGTATCATGAGCTTTCGTGGACACTCTAACTGACAATATATTTTCCCTCTTCTCTTTCCCTCCCCATCTCTTCTCTTTCTCTGCTATTTATTTGTCCCTTGGGCCCCTTAACTTCATTTGTCTTGAAGAAGTGGGTTGTGCTCACAAAAGCTCATGATGCCATCTACATTTTTTTTTGTTAGTCTCTAAGGTGCTGCAAAACTATTGTCGTTTAAGTTTATTTTAAAAGACTGGGACTTTTCATCTTAGCAAAGAGGAGACTCAGGGGGAATATGATAGAGGTCTATAAAATCATGACAGGCCTAGATAAAGTGAAATAAAAAAAAGTTATTTACTTGTTCCCATAACATAATAACTAGCGGTCACCAAATGAAATTAATAGGTAGCAGGTTTAAAACAATAGGTGGTGAAGCACTGGAATGGGTTACCTAGGGAAGTAGTGGAGTCTCCATCCCTAGAGATTTTTAAGTCTCGGCTTGACAAAGCCCTGGCTGGGTTGATTTAGTTGGGATTGGTCCTGCCTTGGGCAGGGGGCTGGACTTGATGACCTTTTGAGGTCTCTTCCAGCTCTATGATTCTATGAAACAAGGAAGTTTTTCTTTGTGCAGTACACAGTCAATTTGTGGAACTCCTTGCCAAAGGATGCTGTGAAGACCATGACTTCAACAGGGTTCAAAAAAGAACGAGATAAATTCACAGAGGATAGACCCATCAGTACTTATTAGCCAGAACGGGCAGGGATGGTGTCCCTGGCCTCTGTTTGTTGGGGGCTGGAAATGGGTTACAGGAGAGGGATCACTTGATGATTCCCTGTTCTGTTCACTTTCTCTGGGGCACCTGGCATTGGCCACTGTCGACAGACAGGATACTGGGCTAGATGGTCCCAGTATGGCCATTCTTATGTGCTAATGGGGGTGGCAGTGCCACACAATTATCATGCTGGGTACATGCAGTGGGGTTGCTGTGGGCTAATGGGGAGCTGCAGTGCCACCCACTTGTTCAGATGACCCCCCCCTCCTTCCCTTATTTATTCTTGGAGCTGGACTTATTATACTCTGGTCATCTGAAGAAGTGGGCTGTGCCCACAAAAGCTCATGATCCCATCTACATGTTTTGTTAGTCTTTAAGGAGCTATTTAGTTAGTCTTTAAGGAGCTAGACTATTTGTTGTTTTTTAAGTTTTCCCAGTTACAGACTAACTCGGCTCCCTCTGTGAAGCTTTTGGATCTATATAGTGTGTGTCAATGAGGAATTGCAGTGCTACGCAGTGGTCATAGTGGGCACATGCAGTGGGGATGCTGTGTACTAATGCGGGCTGCAGTGCCACTCAGTGGCCATGTTGAGCACATGCAGTGGAGATGCTGTGTGCTAATGAGGAACTGCAGTGCCACCCAGTGGTCAAGCTGAGCACATGCAGTGAAGATGCTGCGTGCTAATGAGGAACTGCAGTGCCACCCAGTGGTCAAGCTGAGCACATGCAGTGAAGATGCTGCGTGCTAATGAGGAACTGCAGTGCCACCCAGTGGTCAAGCTGAGCACATGCAGTGAAGATGCTGTGTGCTAATGAGGAACTGCAGTGCCACCCAGTGGTCAAGCTGAGCACATGCAGTGTGGATGCTGCATGCTAACAGGGAGCTGCATTGTCACCCAGTGGTCAAGCTGGGTACATGCAGTGGGGAAGCTGTGTGTTAACGGCGGCTGCAGTGTCACCCAGTGGCCATGCTAGGCACATGTAGTGTGGATGCTGTGTGCTAATGGTTCCCTGTATAATGAATGGAGTGAGAGAGGTGGGAGCAGGAGCCAGCAGACAGCCCCCATGCAGGGGCTGGAAGCAGGAGACCTGTGGGCTGGGGGTCTGGATCAGTGAGATCCCACTCGTTGGTTAACCTAAACTGTTAGGTTAACCTAACATTTAACCGGTTAACTGATTAACTGGGATTTTACATCCCTGGTCTAAGCCCCATCCCTCTCACGGAGATAGGTGCCTCCCTGGTCTTGCAATTCATGATGGGGTGTGTTCTGTCAGACGTGTTCAGTGGCCGTGTAACTCAGCACAGAATAACTGGGGGACTGAGGAGCAAGACAGCCTGCTTGGTTACCTTTAGCACAACTGTGGAAGACCCTTCGCTCAAGTCCCCCTTCCATCTGGTGAAGTGAAAGGATTTGTCAACTCGCTGAGGAGTATCCTAGCCAGAGAGCTAGTCTGGCTGTGGGATTACGTCAGTTGGTCCCCATAAAACAGTTCCACTGTGTATAAACCTGTCAGGGCTGTTCCCCACTCTGGCGCTCCAAGTGCAGAAGATGGGGGCCCGCAAGAGACCATAAATACCTTGCCTCTGTAGGCTTCGCTTACAAAAACTCCCCAGAGTCACAGATTTACTGGCTTTGGGGGAGTAGGTGCCACCACCAAGTGAAACAAACCCCTTTCTTCTTGAACCCAGGAAGGAAGCACTTGGACTGTCTTCCCCAGGGGTACCCCAAGCTCCTCTGCTGCAAGAGAGATTGAAAAAAGAAACAAAAAGCACAGAAAACCAGGTATATCTCTGATAGCTGACCTCTCAGGTGAGCAGGCATAGACTCACACAGACCTCCTGTTTCCTTCCAGGACACAAGAATCAAATCATCACCTTAAAAAAAAAAAAGGTGATTTTATTAACAGAACAAAAAGATACCTTGATAAAGCCTACTTGGTTGCTGGGTGTTACAGAGCAACCGAGTAAAACAAATGAAAACACAGGGAACATCTCTGTGTATGCTTTTGGATAGTGAATGCGGGGGGGGGGGGGGGGGGAGGGAAGGGAGACAGTCCCACAGAGAAGTTGAATCAAACAACCAAACCAAAGAAAAATGCTCTGATCATGACTAAATGCCCATTTCCCCTTTATTTACTCATGATCCCTTCCTGGTTCAGTCCACTTCCATGCCCAATATTCTTTGCATGCCTGGTAATTCTGATTACTGCATGTTGCTCCCTCCAGCTTAGATGTCCCACAAAGGAAGAGCAGACTGGGGTCTCTATACAATTCCCATGTCAGCACTGTATCCCCACTGGTTCTTCTTGCCCTCTGCCAACACCCTTAGCTACCTGAGTTTAACCCTTTAGTCACTGAGTGCTGGCCAGCCCTCCTTCTATCCATCACACAACCTTTAAGGAGTCCTGTGGCACCTTAAAGACTGACAGGGGACTATGTTTCTATGGCATTGCAAGCACTGGCGGATCTCTGGGGTCATTTGCTGACATCAGTGGATACTGGTCAGGAAAGAGGCATGACACATGGATCTTTAGGGATGCAGCAGGGATGTTCTTCAGTGCAAGTGGGGACTTTCTTTCCATATCAAAGGGTTTCTACTGAGGATGTGGAAATGCCAATAATGGTCCCAGGAGACCCAGCCTACCCCTTCCTCTCATAGCTCAGGATGTTGTACATTGGCCACCCCGACAACATCAGCAAATGCATCAGCAACTGGCTCGGTCAGTGCAGAGTACATGCTGGATGTGCCTTTGGCAGGTTGAAGGACCACTGGTGCTGTCTATTCAGGAGATGAGATCTCTGTGAGGAAAATATCCCCAGGGCCATAGCTGCCCGCTTTGCTATTCATAACATCTGTGAAGCAAGGAGGGGAGTTCCCACAGGCGTGGAGCATGGCTGGAGGTGGGTTCAGATATCAGGGCTATTAGAAGAGCTCCACAGGGAGCTGTTCATCTCAGGGAGGCTTTTACCAGCACACCGGCAGGGTGTGTTGCGGTATGGTGCTGAGCCTGACATTGTCTGTTTACACCGTGCTATGAATCTGTGTAGTCAGGGCCATCCTTAAAGGGGCACAGGGCCTGGGGCCTGGGGCAATCCCCCACTTCAGGCCCTGCCCCCACCCTACCTCTGCTGCACCCCTTCTCCAAGCCCCGCTCTTGCCCTGCCTCTGCTATGCCCCCTTGTCCAAAGCCCCCTCCCCCAAGCAATGTGAGCTGGGGGATTATTGGGGGGGCCTGGCATGGGGCGTCAGTAGGAATTCCCTGCCCGCACACTCATTGTGGCAGCAGGAGCTGGCGTGACCCGGCAGCCTGCTCTGGTCAG
Source organism: Pelochelys cantorii (assembly GCA_032595735.1). Taxonomy (NCBI): domain Eukaryota; kingdom Metazoa; phylum Chordata; order Testudines; family Trionychidae; genus Pelochelys; species Pelochelys cantorii. Next base: position 8,157,280 of record CM064358.1, on the reverse strand, counting down.
ATGAGCATCAATGCGCTGATCTGAAAACAACAATACGAATAAAATCTGATGCCAGTACAACTATCTGATAAAAGATGCCAGCTCGGACGTCACCTGGATAAACAAGGTCTGCACCATACAGCAGATATTGGCACTAAGATTGATAGCAGAGAAAGCTCGGTGAAAGAACAAGCACATCTACAACTGCTTCATTGATTTTCAGAAGGCATTTGACAGTACAGATGAGAAAGTGACTTGGGCGGTGTTGGAGTCGTACAGAGTGGATAGCAGAATGATACGGTTGTTAAAGGATATCAGTGATAATGCAGAGGCAGTGATGAGAACATGCGGAGAGTTGGGAAGTTGGTTTAGAACGAATAGAGGTACGAGACAAGGAGATCCAATATCGCTGAGTCTCTTCATCACACATCCAGGGAGAGCGACGGACAAGATCAAGGAAGAGGTAGAAGGGATATCGGTGCATGGGATGAGAATTTACAACTTGAGGTGTGTAGATGATATAGTTAGCATCGAGGAAGATGAAGAGACGATAGTGGGAATGGTGCAGGTGATAAATGAGAAAGGGAAGCTGTATGGACTGATTATGAATATCGATAAAACAAAGACAATGGTATTTGGAGATAAGGAAATAGGAAGGAAGAACAGGGTAGATGGGATTGAACTAGAGCAGTGGTTCTCAACTCGTTTCAGTCCACAGACCACCAGGCCAATCAAAAAATTTTCGTGGACCACCTCCTTTTTGAGACATGATAAAAAAGAGCAGACAATGAACATTTTGGTTTGAAATTTATTTCTTACTAACAGATTTTTGGATTGTCTTCTCACTGACAAGCTTTTCAATGTTTGGAGTGGTACTTGATAATGCACAATGAATACCGCTTTCCACTGCAAGCCGATTCCTCTGTTTGGACTTAATGTGCAACAGACACGAAAATCCAGTCACACACATATAAGTTGATGCAAATGGCAAAAGAAATCTGACTGTGTGTGTTGACAGATTTGGGTAACTCCCAGTCACGCTGGCCCAAAATTTCTCTGTGGTAGACTGCTGGTACATGTCTTGAGCCACAAAATCATTTTTCAGATCCAAGAATTCCTCCTGCAAATCCTCTGGAACACTATTAACATCTGTTGTAAATGGATTCCTGATGAAAGATAATCCATCCCATGTCCTGTCCACCTCTGGAAAGTATCATTGGAATTCGTCTCGTAGTTTCCGTAAATGATCGAGAATTTGCGTCCAAATGGCTTCCTTTTCCTCGAGCATGACATCCACATATGGAAATTGAACCAAATTATTGCCTTCGACTCTTACGATCCAGAGTTCCAATTTGTCAAGAAAAGCCTTGATGATGCTTTGGTGAGAGAACAGATTTGCACCTTTCCCTTGCAGCTGAAGATTCAGTTTGTTCAAGATTCCAAAAATATCGATAAGATACGCAAGTTGTAAATTTGACTGCGTCGGCACATTTTGGAATTCCTCTTTCCCTTGAGCCTGGAGAAATAAATCCAACTCCTCTCTCAACTGAAAAACTCTGTTGAGTACGTTCCCTGCTGACAACCACCGTACAGAAGTGTAGAACAGCAACACATCAAAGTCAGAACCCATGTCCAGGCAAAATCTTTTGAACAGCCTGGTGTTCAGAGCCGATGATTTGATGGGATTCACCACTTTCACCAGCCCTTTGAAAACGGTGTTCGGATGATCAGGCAATATTTTTGACGCCAAAGCTTCCCTATGAGTGAAACAATGAACTCTGGTTACCATTGGAGCGTGCTGATTCACCAGCATTTGGAAGCCCGATCTTGAGCCCAGCATGGCAGGTACACCATCAGTGGTGATACCCACAAGATTTACCCAATCCAGACCATATACTTGAAGAAATTTTTAACAATTTCCATCACATCTTTGTGGTGGTATCAAGAGTCTTACAAAAAAGAAACTCGTCTTTGAAGTCTCCCTCAACCATGTATCGTGCGAATACCAATAGCTGAGAGCACAATGCGACGTCGGTCGATTCATCCAGTTGTACGGCAAACAATGGAGACTTCTTTATTTCATCCACAACTTGTTCACTGATGTTCTGTGATATCTCATTTATCCGTCTCGATACTGTGTCATTAGAGACAGAGAGATCATTCAGCTTCCTTGTTGCTTCCTCGCCAAGAACAAGCCGCACCATCTCTTTTGCACAGGGGAGCATAAGTTGCTCTACAATGGTCTGAGGCTTCTTGGCCTGTGCAACTTTGTATGCAACAATGTAGGAAGCACGCACTGCATTGCTTGTCTTATTGTAGAAGGCACTTGTTGAGTCGAGGCGCTGCCGTTTTAGACCTGATAACCGCCGCTCAAAATAATCTTCATCATTTGCAACAAGTTGGGGTGACACTTTTTGAGATGGAGTTTCAGCTTAGCCAGCTTCATTGAGTCATTCCCCAAGACTTTGAAACAAATAACACATTGTGGCAAATCCACGCCTTCTTTTTCTTGACAAGTGAAGCCAAATTTGATGTAGTCCTCCGAATACTTGTGCTTGACATTTCTTCCTGTCGTTGCCATTATAAACAAACTACACCACACCTGTAAAACAGCACATGTAGCACAGGACGAACGACACAGCAACCGCTCAGCACGACGGTGGCAGCAGATGGAAGTTACTGGCAACACAACGCAGGTGCGTCCTAGGTGATGCTATGGATGACGTGCCGCATGCTTGTGAACATGGCGTACAACAGCCTAACGGCGGCGCCTGCTCATGCCGTGTGACTTTGGACAATGTTCCTGTGGAGCACCGAAAAAGTCACCTATGGATCACCAGTTGAGAACCACAGAACTAGAGAATGTAGAGACGTTCACGTATTTGGGGAGCAATGTGATGCATGATCTAGACTGTTAGAAGGAAATAGTGACTAGAATAGCGTTTGAAGGTGATGGATAAGATCTGGAAAAGTAAAGCCATTAGCTTAGGAATGAAGCTGAGTGTCTTGAAAATGTGTGTATTTAGTCCAGGTTTCTCTTTGACTTAAATTTGGAACAGAACCAGGATGTGTCTGAAGGGAAAGAGAGACTTCCATCCCTACCCTAATGAAGCGGTAAAGTAAACATACTCACCCCTCTTGGATGTCAGTCTCTGGCCCCCTTCAGCTCACAAGCCTGGATCCTGGACGAGCCCCTAAACTGTAGGAACAGAATCTGGACACCGTATATGAAGCAAGCAGAAGGATTTATTAACACAGTGCTGGTGGAGTGTCACGTCGCTTGTTATGCTTAGTGAACACTGCTAAACAATAGGTTACAACTAATTATATAGGATGCTCAATGGGCAGATCAAGTGATGGGGGGGCGGGGGGAAGAAATCCCAGACGCCCTGGATAGATGCTAATCGTGAGGCAAAATAAGAGCAATAATATAAAGTTACATCATGTACTGTGTTTGTGTGCCAGTCCCAGACTCCAAATTTAGAATGGGGGTTCTTAACAGAATATCATAGCCTGCTTCAGAAATTTTTACCCTACACAAATGAAGCGGGGATTTAAAGTTTTACCGGATCTTTTGAAAAAGCCTGCCATTTTCGAAAGAACCATGCCTAGACCGCAGTTTTACTTTTGAAATGGCGCTTGTTCGAAAGAGCGCCATGACACAATTATGCAAATGAAGCGTGGGATATTTAAATCCCCGTTTCATTTGCACTTTCGAAGTGCCTCATTTACATCCCTCTGTCGACAGAGGGATTTAATCTAGACGTAGCCAAACAGACTAGCTGCGAAATATGTGGCACTTGGCCACGGGGTTCCCTGATTTGTGCAGAGACCTCTGCTGCTTACTGTGACCACATTAGATTTTGCCTGCAGATCAGAGATAAGGTGTGATGGACCCAGGAAGAGATGAGACACCACCCCCTTCCTGTAGCTGCAGCCAGCATCTGAGCTCCTTATTTGTGACTGGGTGGAGCTGGGCACCGGGGCATTGGTGGCAGCACTGAGAAGCCCCTCCCTGCCCATCATGGCATCTGCTCTCACCGTCCTCTTCCTCAGTGAGTATCAGAAACACCTGGGGCACATGCCCATGGCAGGTGTGTGTGTGGGAGATCCGAGACCAGGGTGTGGGATCCAATTGCTCTGGGATTTGGTCCCTAATGAGCTGTCTCCTCTCCAGGCTGCTGGCTGGCAGAACAATTCAGGGCGTTGGGATGTGAGTATCTCTGTTTGGGACATGTGGGGGGCTGGGAAGAGTTGCTGATCCCTGAATATTTGCCCCAAAGGTGAGTGTTGCGAGAACCACAGGTCCGATGATGCATACCCAAGGGGGGAAGGACAGAACCAGGTGGACCGTTTTAGTAAATAAAAGATATTTATTTATGACAGTGATGAATTTATAGTATTTATTCTAAGATTTTTAACTGACTGTGTCAGTAATGAATTTACAATATTTATTATATTTATTCTATGATTTCTATTTGAACGTATCAAAAATATAAGGATGGGAACAGCAAGGGGAATAGTCTCTGCTCTAAAGATATCACGCTATACTAATTAATAGTGATAACTACAAACTCTATGTACTACCAAAACAACTATAACACTAAGCTATACAACAAGGAAAATCAAATCATACATACCAACTTACACAGCACACGGAACATTTCAAAGATATCGGTTCGGTTGTGAAGGCCGTGGTTACGCCCGAGAGTCGGGGGAGGTGGCTGGTCGGTTGATCAGGCCGGCAGCGCTTTGAAGCATAAGGGAAGGCACGCGCACGGTGGTGTGTGTGTTGCAAAGACCTTCTTGAGCGAATTGTGCAGACTTGGGGATAAATACCCATCGCACATCGCTTTCCCGTGCTTGCATATTACCGTATACGGCCCAACGGTCACCAAGTGGGGGTCGGTGTCCCAGGGGTTGGGCCGAAACTGTTCAGGTTTCATGCGACCAGGTAAGCCCCGCAGTTCTCACGCCAAGGTGACGGGTGGGAGAGTCCAAGGCTATTTTCCCCTTTTCACACCTTCCCTTTTCTAAAGGCAACGGTATGCAGGAAGGGTGCAGCCGGTTTCTCCCAAGGAGTACTGCAACCCACTATAGCAAGAGCGGCCTGGCCAAACTTTTTACTGGGGGGCAGTTTTTTTTTCTAACAGTGAGTTCTACCTCCTTGTTTTGATATTGGGGGGCTTAGTTCAGAACCCGGCTCTGCCCCCAGGGCAGTCGGGGGTGACTCCAGATTGACCTGGGTGGTGGGGCAGAGATCAGACCCCAGGCTGCAGAGCCCCTGTGGATGCAGGAAGGTGTCTGTGAGCCCAGGGGCTATCCCTGGGGGTAGGTGCTAAGGGCCGGACACACACACACGAGGAGGGGTTTGTGTCTCCCCATCTCACTCTTGTCTGTGTGTAAATGCAGAGTTCCCTGCGCCCGGACCCTCCATCTCCCTCAGCCCCGGCGGGGTGGTCGCTGTGGGGAAAGCCGTCACCATCCGCTGTCAGTGTTGGTGCCGGGGCAGGAGGCTGTGGCTGTATAAAGGTGCAGTCTGAATCTGGGAGCTGGACGTTGCTGGGGCCAGGGGTGAATTCACCATCCCCAGCGCCAGCCAGGAAGACTCAGGGAGCTACAGCTGCCGATCTCGCTCCACATCAGAGCCGCCCGACTGGTGGGAACCCAGTGATGTTGTGTGGATCAGTGTAGAAGGTGAGGGCCCAGCTCAGCTCCCAGCCCCACTCCCAGCCAGAGCCTTGGTGGGTGTCTGCACTGATGGGACGTTTGGAGCCAGGCTCTGCCCTGAGCCCTGGGCCTAGCAGTGGGGTTGCCTGGCCAGGGAGTAGGGACGGAGTTACGGGAATGTGGGGGGGTGGGTTCCCAGTCACTGCAGATTAGGGCCAAGGGAGGGGGGATCCCTGCCTCTAGGGGAAGTTGGGGTGTCACTAAATCTGACTCTGTTTCCCCTCATGTAAATGGGGGCTAATCTCCCTCCCTGCACCTTGAGTCTGGTTAGACATTCAGGGCTTGGCTTTAGGCTGGGGGCTTTTCCTCACTGAGTCTGTGGAGCTCCCAGCACCTCGGACTCCCAGCTCCCTCCCAATCTAACTACTAGACCCCACTGCCCTCCCAGAGCTGGTGGGGATAGAACCTTGGCGTCCTGGCTCCCAGGTGGGTATGTGGGTGGGGACCCACTAAACAGACAGACGGACACAGGGGGATGCTCAGGCAGTTGTGGTCGTAGCTCCCAGGAATGTCTGGGAGAGATTCCTCTGCTGAGTTTCTCGCAGGCCCGTCTCTGTGCGGCGAGGGTGGTGCAGGGACTGTGCTGGGGTCTGTCTCACGGCCTGTTTCCTTCCTACTGCAGAGACCAACTACCCCAAACCCTCCATCTCCCTGCGCCTGAGCGGGAGGGTCGCCCTGGAGGCAGCCGTGACCATCCGGTGTCAGGGCTGGCACCAGAACATGAGGTTTGTGCTGTACAAGGACGGGAACCTGAACACGCTGAGTTCCATGGAGCCGGATAGGGACGTGGCTGAGTTTCCCGTCTGCTCCGTGAGCCAGGGAGCTACCGCTGCCAATATGGCACCAAATCGCACCTGCCCGTCTGGTCGTGGCCCAGCGACCCCGTGGAGCTGGTGGGAGCAGGTGAGGATCCCAGCTCAGCGTCCCCGCTCCCAGCCCCACACGCAGCCCGAAGCTCAGGCTCTGAGTTCCGAGCCCAGCCGAAGGCATGCCCAGCCCAGCAGCGGGGATGGAGCCACAGGGGTTCCCAGCTCAGAGGAAGAGCAGAAGTTGCTGGAAATTCAGGGTCGAGCAGGGGTGGAAGTCACTTACATTTGTGACAGGTATTGTTGTATTGCAACCCCCACCCCTGATGGGAGGCTCTCCGGTTGGGGGGAAGGTTGTGATACCTGATGGGAGGCCCTCCGGTTGGGGGGAGGGTTGTGATACGACAGTGCCTGTAACAAATCTCAGTAGGGGGTGGACTTATGGAGGAATTTTGGGGAGTATCAGGGTGTGTGAGGGGGTGCAGGAGTCAGGGTGAGGAGTGAACGGGGACCCAGGGCAGGGGGCTGTGGGTGGGTGGGGAGCTCATGGCAGCAGGTTGGAGTATTTGTGGTGGGGGCTGCGGGAGGGCAGAGGGGCTGACGCCCCCGAGATTCGTACCTGGACACTGCTTGTTGGGAATGTCAGGGAGCGAAGGAAAAGTGCCCCGTTTCCTATATTCCTCTCCCTCTGGCGGGGGAGGGGAGAGGTGGGGGCAGATGAACCGGGGGCTTTCCTCTCGCTCCCCACACTGACAGGCGAGGGAAGGGCCGGCAGCGCCCTGCCTCCTCCTGCAGCTGAACGCCCCACCTGGCTGGTTCCTTCTTGCCAGAGTGGTGCACTGGCTTCCTGTCACCTCTGGAGCCAAGGGAGGGGATCTCTGCCCCAAGGGGAGCTGCAGAGCAGGGGCCTTTCCCAGGGAGCTGCTGCCCGGCCTTGGGGAAGCACAGAGGAGTCGGTCCCAGGGGCTGCCCAGCCAGCACCGCCCCCGCCTGCGGCTGCTTCCCATGGCTGGCTGCATAACACCCCCTGGGCGGGGGGTGGGGGAAAACACGCAAGGGGAGGGTTGGACAAATTGCTTGTGCAGGACAGCCTGCACACAGCCAAGTAGAGCAAAGCGAGAATGAACATGAGAGAATCCAGCCCTGGCCACAGAGAAAGGGGCTGGAGGAAGAAGCAGGAAGTGAGTGGCAGCCACAGGGAGAGAGACGCTGTGGGAGAGCCAAGGGGCTGTAAGTGCCCCACAGAGCAGGGGAAGGAGAGTCGACCAGCCCAGAAGCCAACCAGCTGCATGGAGCAGTACCTATCTGTAGGTGCGTGTGGCCACCTCTCCCTGCCAATTAGGGTTGCCAGGTGTCCGGTTTTGAACCGGACAGTCCGGCATTTGAGGGTTCTGTCCAGGAAATAAATTGAGAAGTTACCGGACATAGAAATGTCGGGTATTTTCTAATTAGGTAAGTTTTATTATTATTAGGAGTATCAGTACGTAGTTGCGTACTGCCTGGCTGGTAGACACGCTTACGCTGCGTGAGTGTGTCTACCAGCCAGGCAGTACGCAACTACGAGGGGGCGGGGCCGGGGCGGGAGGGAATCCCTGGGGTCGGACTGGCATGTGCTTCGCCGGGACTGTGCGCAGGACGGGCAGCACGCCAGGATCTGTGTGCGCCTGGGCCAGCCCCGCTCCTCACCGGCCGGTCCTCCCGCCTCCAATCTCCCTCGGCCAGCCCCGCTCCCCCCGACCAGCCCTGCTCCCCGCAGGTGTAGCGTTGCAAGCAGCTGCGGAAAGAAGCTAAATCTGACAGGCACGTGCGTCTGAAACTGCTACCAGGAGGAAATTTGGATCGAAGCTGTTTGTGACGCTACACCGGCCGGTTCTCCCCCCTCCTCCTCCCGATCTCCAGTGGCCAGCCCCACTGTCCCTGACCCCGCCCCCCCACCAGTCCTGCTTCCCGCTGGCCAGCCCCCCCATCTCCCCTGGCCAGCCCCGCTGCCCCTGACCCCTGGCCAGCCCTGCTCCCCTCCCCCATCAAGCATGTCCAGTATTTTTTCTGAAGCCACCCAGCAACCCTACTGCCAATCTCTGAGGGCATCCAGGTCTCCTCGCTAACATGCCTCTGCAAGGGTGATCTGCCAAGCAGGGAATCAGCTGTGTTGAAGCCTCAGGCCAGGCAGAGCAGTAAAGAGACTTGGAGCCCAGCCAGGCTCTGACAAGGAAACAAAGCATAGGAAGGAATAGTGCTGTGCTGCAGGGGTCTGTACTGGGTCAGTGCTCTTCAGCTTACTCACAAATGATCTTGCAAAAGGGGAGAAGACGGTTGCAGAGGGTACTCAAGACAGTTAAGCCCAAAGCTGCCTGCAAAGAGCTACAAAGGGACCACACAAGCCTGGGTGACGGGGCAGCACAGGGGCAGATGGAATTCAGTGTTGGTAAATGCCAAGCGATGCAGAGGGCAAAACAGAATCCCAGCTACACCGACAAAAACGGCGGGAAGCTGTTACCGCTCAAGGGAATGACCTTGGAGTCACTGGGGATGGTTCCCTGCCAACACCTGCTCGATGGGAAGTGACAGTTTGAACAGCCCACAGGACGTTGGGAATCATTAGGAAAGGAAGCTGGCTCTATGTTTTAGAAATGTGCACCTGTCCGTCTGTCCATCTGTCTGTGAGTCCATTTGTTCAAGGACTACCACTCAACGAGAAGAGCTAGGGCCACCAAATTGGATATGCACCTTGCTCTTCTCTTAACTTAAAAGCAAGGTCAGGGATTGGTTGTGCCAGGAAAACAGGAAGTCCCTGCAATGGGAATATTTTCCATAACATGGAAGGGGATGGGGCTGTTCAGAAGGACGCTACGCTGCAGGGTGACCACTGGGCACAGCCACACCAACAAGAGCCCCTCCTCACCCCTCATATCCCTGCCCTGAGCCCCTCCTCAAACTCCACCTTGACTCCTGCACCTTCCCCCACCAGCCCCATCGCTGAAGGACCCAGGTAATGCTGGGTAAGACTTTCAGTAGATAATAAGACAGCAAATATCATACTGACGCTGTATAAAATCAGTGCATGCCCACATCTTGAATATTGCCTGCAGATCTGCTACCCCATCTAAAAAAAGATATACAGTTACTGGATTCCGAAAGGTACAGAAAGGGCAACAGAAATGAGTCGGGGCAAGGAAGAGCGATTAACAAGACTGGGACTTTTCAGTTTGGAAAAGAAATGTCTGTAGGATGAGGGGAGATGTTTGAGGTCTAGAAAACTACGAATGGGTCGGAAAAAGAGAATAAGGAAATGCTACTTTCTCCTTCGCTAGGATAACACAAGAGGGTCGCCCAATTCAATTTATAGGCAAAAGATTTAAAACAAATAAAATAAATTATTCTTTGCAACACTGTCACACTCTTGACATATTTGGCTTGTGGTCCACTCTTATCCCTAGATCTCTTTCTGCAGAACTCCTCCCTAGACAGTCTCAGAGGGGGGAGCCGTGTTAGTCTGTAACTTTAAAAACAAGCAGTAGTCCTGTGGCACCCTAGGGACTAACCAAAATACACAGAATCATGGGCTTTCGTTTTACCCTTCCTGCAGCCCTGGTATCTGCCCCGTCACTGGGGCCGGGCTGTGGGGATGGGGCAAAGGAACCATTCCAGGGTCTGTGTCTCATGGTCTGTCTCCTCCTGCCTGCAGAGCTCAGCTACTCTAAGGGCAACATCACCCCCTGTACCCCAGTGAGGGAGTCGCCCTGGGGGGAGCCGTGACCATCCGGTGCTGGTGTGGGTATCAGGGCTGGAGAGTCCTGCTGAGTAAAGATGGCGACCCAGCTGCGCGGCGCAGGATGGACGCTGCAGGGGAGGTGGCTGAATTTTTCATCCGCAGTGTAAACTGGAGAGATGCAGGGAGCTACAGCTGCCAGTGTCGCACCCCGTGGGACCCGCCCATCTGGTCAGAGCCCAGCGACCCGGTGGAACTGGTGGTGGCAGGTGAGGGGCCCGGCTCAGCATCCCCGCTCTGAACCCCACACCCGGCCGGACCTTTGAAGTGTGGGCTTGGCACTGATGGGACACTCAGAGTCTGGCTGTGCCCTAGGCTCAGTGCGGGAAGGAGGGTGGAGTCACTGGGAGGGGGAGCAGCAGCTGCTGGAGGTTCGGAGCTAAGGAGGGGGGATCCTTTCCCCCCAAGGGGAGCTGCAGAACAGGGGCCTTTCCCAGGGGGACATTCCCCCGCTGACCCCACCCTGGGGATGCAAAAAGGACTCAGGCCCCAGGGCTGCCCAACCGGCACCAAACCCAGCACCGAATTCACTCCCCACCTGCTCGGACACTTAAAGCCGTAACACACGCTGGGTCATGGATTGAGCAGCCCAGTTGTTGATTCACCAGGTGAGCCCCTTCCCCAAAGCCCCCGGGGCTGGGTGCTCGGTTCCGTCCCTCCCCACCCCAGAGGGGAACTGACCCAACTGGCCCCCATGGCGAAGCCGCAGGGAGAAGGGGAGCAGGAGAAATGGAGCAATTCATCCCCCGGGAACAGGGCTCCCCGCTCAGATGCCCACGGGTCCGATCTTGCTCGAGCCATTGGGGCCTGGTTTTCACAGTGATCTCAACCCCCCCCACTCACTGCCATCCCCCCCCAGCCAGATAATTCCCACACAGTGAGCTGCAGCTGCTGGGGAAATTCCCAGGGCAGAGGCAGGACCCAGGGGGCTGGGCTGTGGGATCCAAGCCCAAGCAGCTTCTCAGGGCACAGTCCCCTGCTGCCTTGCCCCGCCGTACAGCCCCCTGCAATTTGCAGGGGACCCCCGCGCCGACCACCACTACCCAGAATCTTCTCTGCTCCTCCGTGCTCCCTGCCTCCTTGAGGGGAGGGGCTGGGGCAGCAGGTAACGAACCAGCCTTTCCCAGCGCTCATGGCCTCCTGCTGCTTCCCAGGTGCATCAGGACCAACTGTGAGTGGCCCCATCATTGCTGGGGTGATCGCAGGGGCCGCCGGCCTCCTTCTCCTCCTCCTCCTGGCCTTCCTCCGCTACAGACGCACCCGAGCCAGTGAGTGTCCCAGTGGGGGAAGGGTTAAACCTCTGGCTAAGCAGAGATGGGAAGGGGCTGGGTTTGGATAGGAGACAGGCCAGGAACCCAAAGGGTGGGTCAAGGGCGCTCAATAGTGGGCGCTATCCCCTGGTTCTCAGTGCTGGTCCCATAGTCCCGGGGCAGTGCTAGGGGCAGGGGCTCTGTAGGCACATGGAGGTCTGTAGGGGGTGTGGGAGGTTGCTGCAGATGGAGGGGGACTCCCCTCCCAGTTGCCCTGTGGGGGCGGAGGGGCAGGGCTGGCATGTAGGGACCTTGGTCGACTCATGGACAATTCTGTTTTGTGTCTCTGCAGGGAAGGGACCAGCAGTGAGACAGAGCAGCTGAGACCCCAGTTTTGTCCCCCACCCCCGATCTACTTGCCTCAGGACTCCTGGGTTCTCTCCCTGGCTCTGGGAGGAGTGGGGCCTAGTGGTTAGAGCCAGGGGGCCAGGGGATGGGAGCCAGGACTCCTGGGCTCTCTCTCTCTCTCTCTCTCTCTCTCTTCGTCCCCGCAGGGAATCCGAGGCTGCAGACACAGTGTGTAAGTTAGACATGAAGGCAGAGGGGAGGGGGTATCCCCTGGGGGGGCATGTTGATGTGGGGTGAAGCCCTGGCTCGCTCTGCACCTTTTAGGGGTGACCCTATCCTGTTCTGTGCCTTGGTTTCCCCCTGCTGCACCATGAGGCTAGGGACCCTGCCCCACCCTGGTATGCTGAGGGCAAGCAGGCCAGTCTGTGAAGGGCTCCCATGTGGGCTGGGAGGGCTGGGCCTGGGTCCTGATCTGTGCTCAGCCCATCACCATGGAGGTGTCTCTGTTCCACAGATGCCTTTTTGGGCCAAGGGAAGCTGCAGGGCGTCCTGGTAAGTGCCCCCAAACTCCCCAGCTCCCCACTTTGCCTCCTCCCACACCAGGGCACCATGCACCTCCACACCTGGGCCTGCGCAGGTCCCACTAGGGCCATATTGACACCAGCCCCCCAGCCCTGCCTGGGCTCCTCTATCCACACTGGTGCTGGGCTCAGCACTGGGAATCCCCCCTCCTGCTATCGGAGGGGAAGAGGAGAGGTCTGGAGGCCCAGAACTCAGAGAATCAGAGCCTGGCCCTGCCCCCCCAAACTCACCCTGAGCCCCCCCAACATTTGTGTTTGAGCTTTGTAGGAGCCAGTGGAATTGCATGGTGGGGGGCAGGTGCCAAGGGGGGGGGTGGATTTCCCTGAGCTCTGCCCATGGGGCTCTGCAGGTTGCAGTATGAGGGGGGGAGAGGGGGTGTCATTCGACTCCCTGGAGCAGCTCTCTGGCGCCCCTGCTGGTGTGTGTGTGTGTCTCTCCCTCTCTCTCTCTTTCCCCGCTGGCTGGGATCGGGACTGTCTGGTGTGTGGCTGTGCAGTGTGGCTGTGTGCGTGCATGTGCTGGTTTTGACTCTCATACACGGTGACTCTCTCCCCTCCCTGCCCCAGGAGCCCAACTCCGGTCCCGAGGGACTCATCTACGCTGAGCTGGACCACGAGGTGCTGCAGGCGAAACGGGGGCCCCTGGTCCCTGCCCCTGAGCCCGTCCTGTACGCTTCCATCAGCACCCCTCCTCTACCCCCATAGCCTGAACCTGGGGGAGTCCCCAGAGTGAGAGGGCAGGGAACGTGGCCCCCAGGGACTGACACAATGATGCTCCCATCCCTGAAAACAGGCTCAGCTTATGGTATCCCTGTAACCCCCCTGCAGCTGATGACATCTCACCCTGCCGGACAGATGGAGGGTTTGAGCGGGACTCAGTGCCATGAGGGTGAGGAGACACGCCAGGGTGGCTGTTTGTGTTGTTTTGGATCCTGTTCATCACCAGATTTTTAATAAACACAGAACCACAAACCGGACCCCGTAATAAGCAGCAGGTGTAAAAACAACACAAGGAAGTATTTCTTCACACTATGCCCAGTCAACCTGTGGAACTCCTTGCCAGGGGATGTCGTGACTAGAACAGGATTTAAAAAAGAGCTAGATAAACTCAAGGAGGATAGACCCATCAATACTTCTTAGCCAGGATGGGCAGGGAGGGTGTCCCTGGCCTCTTTTTGTCAGAAGCTGGGAATGGGCGACAGGGGAGGGATCACTGGATGACTCCCTGTTCTGTTCACTCCCTCTGGGGCACCTGGCATTGGCCACTGTTGGAAGACAGGACACGCGGCTAGATTGTAAGATGATATAAGTAGCACATGGGATCTTTTTCAGGGGAAAAAGCAACCTGCTGCATTTATTGAAAACACTGCATGAGAAGCAGCGTGTGCGTTCTCACTCTCTCTCACTCTCTCTCACACACACACACACACACACACACACACACACAGAGTCTGTCCTGGCTCAAGTCAATCGTGGTTAGTGTGACTGAGCACAAGCTAGGAGCTGGGCCCTGCTGTTCACGATTCGATACTCTGAGGTCTCGCAGGACTGAACCCAGAGTCCCATGGCAAACGCAGCCCATTTCTGTACTTGCGCGATCCCATGTGAGGTGATGGGTTTTGCCCTGTCGTGCTGCCGTCCCTGAGGCTAATCTTGGGGTTTCCCTGCATTTATCCTTTGATGGGGCTTCCCATCATTAGCTCTTGTTTCCGGCCTCACATTTGGGAGCAGCGGCCTGTCTCCAAGGCTGGTCCAGTCTGATAATTCATTTAGCATCAGGCACAATGGACGTTCTCTGTTGCTCTCCAAGTCTCTCATATCTGCTTAGCCCTGTGGGCATGTGTGATGCTCTCCCACATATTCCTCACTCCCACCGCACAATCTTACGGAGCATTTTAGACACGGGGTTACATAGTCAGTGTTCCCCGGAAGCTGAGCGCTGGGGCGGTAGCTCAGGAGAAATCCAGGGGCCGCCCGGCTGACTGGCAGAGTACCCACAGCCTCCCACAGCTGGCACATGGTGTTTGTTGGTGGTGTACAACTGCCCATGCTTCAGCGCACATAACAAAATTTATTCCACCCATGGATAGATAAATTAGAGGGACCACTGCACATAGTTACTAAAGAAATGACAAAAGACCTTTACATAAATTCGTTTGCAATGCAGACAAGCAACACAACTTGCTTGGTGATGCTAACGAGAAGCAAGGGGGACGTGCAGGGTAGAATCACACAGAACTTATAAGCCAGTCGTTGGTTAGGTCTTACTACCCCATCACACTTACATTCTTATCCCAGCACTAGAAGTGCCGTGCAGGGTGGAACACCAAATCACAGAACGTCTATAACAAACACTGTACAGGGTTTGTACCCTTCTCTGCATGGCCAGATCCAGGCTTCTGGGGAACAATGAACTATTTGAGAAACGGAGGGTTAGAGGGGCCTGTGTCACCCTGGGTCCAGCCCCCAGTGTGGGATGAGAGCTGAGAGGATGATGGGGAGGGGAAGTACCTGGTGATGGGGGAGAGCTAGTGACACAGAAGGGACTTAGTGTCTGAGAGGTCACCCCCCCGCCCCAGCCATACTCCACTGGGCACTCAGAGCAGGGGAAGGGCCAGGACTGGGATCACACCGGCTGGTATTGCAGCATCAGTGTGTGTGTGTGTGTGGTGGGGGGGGGGCAGGTACCCAGTTGCCTTGTCTGCCTCTGCACTGGCAAAGCTCTGGGGGCAGAACTGCCAGCTCTGTAGAGGGGCGGGGCGGACAACAAGCGGGCATTGCCTCACCTAATGCCTGATTCTCCTCCAGCTGCGGGCAGCCTCAGGCAGGATCAGGGCCAGGCCCAGCAAGACCCCGGCAGCCAGGGCCGGACGGATGATGTTGCCCCGGGTGTGATCTTGGGGGTAACAGAAAGGGAAGGGGGTTGGTGCTATCAGACCCACTGGGCCCCTCCTGACCCCCAGAACAGGAAGCCATGACAGCTCTCTATCCCCATCCCCCTCCCCGTCTGACTCTGTGTGTCCCAGTGTGAACCCCTTGGTCCATCCCACTGAAGGAAGCCCCCCCCCCCCCGCATGATGTCTGGCCCCACATATCCCCAGTGACTCCAGCCTCTCCCCCCGCCCTTCATGGCTCCAGCTGGGGGACTGCTGGGACAGAACCAGCCCATTTCATTGGCTGGGGGGGTCCTCTCCCCCCACTGCCCCCTCGCTGCCCAGGCCTGGGACTGGCATGGAGTGACCAGGAGAAGCTGATCTGGGACCCTCATCTCTCACTACCAGCCATGCGGGGTCGCTGGGGTGGGACACGGCGACTGGCTCCCGCGAGGTGTGATAGGAACAGCTGTAGTTCCTCGCGTCTTCCCATCCGGCGCTGGCCACGGGGAACTCGGCCACATGCCCCATGGGGTCCGCACGCCCCCAGTAGCCTCCATCTTTGTAGAGAAGGAAGGTGGTGTTCTGGGGCCCAGCCCTGCAGCGGATGGTGGCGGCTGCCCCTGGGTGGATGTCCCTACTGGGGCTGATAGAGATGGAGGGCTGGGGCAGAGTGGGCTCTGGGAGCAGAATGAGACAGGCCGTGAGACCCTGGGTGAGGAGGGGTCGTAGGCTGGGTTGGTGTGTCTCAGATCCCTCCCCCTGTCCATGGGGAGAGCCCCACATAGAGTGCTGGGTTTGCAGGGGCTGGGGATGAGCCCTGGATTCAGAGTTTGAGAGAGCAGGGGGAAGGGCTGACTGGGAATCCCCCAAGTTGGCCAGTATCCCCTTGGGAAAGGCCCCTGCTCTGCAGCTCCCTGGGACAACAGGGTCTCCCATCCCCCAAACTCAAATCTCCAGTGGCTGCAGCTCCCCCACAGTTGCTCAGTCCCTGCTCCCCGGCCAGGTGTCCCCTCTCCTGTCTACACCCCATCATTAGGTTCCAGAGTCAACAGCCATTCAACGGGACAAGTGTTAACTCCATGACTATCTGGGTTGGTAGGTTCCAGGATTAACACCCTGCTGCACAGCCGTCATGTGAAGGGGGAGCCCTGCTTCTGCAGGGCCCAGGGCAGAGTCTAGCTCTTAGGGCCCAGTCGGTGCAAAGCCTCCCCAAGGATTTGGCTGGGCGTGGGACTGGGAACGGGGACAACGAGCAAGGTCCATGGGTTGCGGCCGGTTCAGGTCTCCAGCCTGGTGCAGGAAGAACCTCATGTCCCGGCCTGGCCCCTGGCATTGGATGGTAATGTCTGCCCCTGGGATAGTGACCCAAGTGGGGCTCAAAGAGATGGAGGGTCTGGGCAGGCTGGGATCTGTGCACAGGAGACAGGGTGTGAGAGCCAGAACCAGACAGCCACCCGGCCCTGCCTTCCCTGGCAAAGTTCCCTCTAAGATGCCGAGCCGTGCAACTATGTTCTGAGTCCCCCACAGAGGTTCAAAGCTCCCCATGCAAGCAGGGAGCTCAGCTGATTGGCAGGGACTGGGCCTCCGCAGAGAGCAGATAAATGCGGCCGCATGCTTGAAATGGAGACAATCAGCCAAGATAAGCAGGGAATGAGTGGCTGGGAGGAAGTAATTAATTAATTGGCTTGGGGGAAAAGTCTCTCCTGCGGGAGGAGAGAGAGAGGGGTGGCAGGCAGAGGCAGAAACCCAGCAGTTTCTTCAATTCTCCTGGGCTGAGAAGGGGGAGGCAAAGCGGCTGACTGCCCATGGGCGGAAAGAAGGAGTGATTGAGTGCTGGCATTTGTGCAGTGAAGTGGGGGCAGTTTGTTTGGGGTGTCTGACTCACTCCAGTTCTCTCTGTTAGGCTGGTTGAGGGGGAAGCCTGGTGGGTGTTAGGAGGACTTTTGCATGATTATATTTCAAACAAAGTTTGCAGATAGGAGCTAATGGCTTAAGATAAGAAAGAAAAGGTTCTTTTAACAGTTTCAGAGTTTAACAGTCTGCTGCTGAAACCTAAGGTGTTTTTTAATTCTTTTAGCAGAATTTTTTGGAGGGTTGCAGATATCTAAACTCTGAACTTAATGATTTTTTAAATTCTGTGCTACTAATTAATACACGGTAAACTGTATTGCATTAAGGCCAGACCTTTGCTATGTGGTAGAGTTCTGGCTTTTATGAGTGAGATGTAGCACGTACTAGGTGTGATGCTAGTTGTTTTGTAGGATTTGTAAGCTCTTTGAAACATGCAAATATCTACAAACTCTGAAGCCCTGTGTTAATTTGTTCTGGGGCTTCTATTCTTCCTCGAGTGGAAGAAGGCTCATTCCCCACCTTCGTACAGCACCTTTGTAGTCACTAAGGGTACCTCACAGCAACTAGCCACAGGTGTCTTATTTCAATATATTTTATTCCACACATATGGACTGCTTAAAATAGATGTATATATGGTATCTCTCTCTATATAATGAGTGTTTTGTTTGTATTGGTGGTGTACATCCACACACTACCTCAATATTGGTGATGCACATAAGAAAATTCAACCCACCCAAAAGAAAATTCAACCTGCCCAAGGATAGAAAATGTTAGAGGGAACACTCCTCCCTGGCGAGGGCCAGCCACGGGCAGATCCAGAGGGCCCCAGGCCAAGATTCTCTCCTAGATCCCAGAGTCCTTCCGACCCAGAATCTTGCCCTGCAAGCTAGGTCCCAGCCCCACAGACATAGACCCCCCTCCTGGAAGCAAGTCAACCTCCCAGCTCCTGAGGAGATGGGGGAAAGGGTGCATTATCCCGGAAACTGAGGCACAGACAGATTCACTTTCCTTATTGAGCTCTGTGGGGGAGTGGTCATCTGTGCATTCTGTGTATGCAGCACCTGGCACAATGGGACCCTGCTCACAGCATAAGGGACCCAGCGTTAATGTGGCCAGCAGTTACAAAGATCTCCACTAACAGTGGGTGTATCGGTTTGTGGGTGCTTGGCCTCAGACCTCTCAAGTTTGAGGCCCTGTCCCAATTAAGGGACACACAAATCCCATGACGTGCTCCCATCACACAGGGACCCTATGGCCACACTAGTTGCTGGGCCAGATCTCAGGGGCCCCAGCCCAGAGCTGTATCCACCAAGTCACCACTTCTCCTGCAGCCTCTGCCTCATTCACCTCCATCCTGGGCACTGCCTGGGACAGGGGCTGGAGAACCCAGGGGATGAGATCCTGGATTAAATTGCAACTCACAGTTCAGATCCCAGGACAGAATTTGCTCCACACATACCCCTCTCCCTGGCTGTGAACCCCCCCAGTAACTCTGTCTCTGCTCCCCAGCCAGGCATCCCCTCACCTGGGCCCAGGGCAGACCCTAGCTCTGTGCATCCCTTTGGGTCTGAGCCCCCTGCCTGTGTGGCTGGGAGCAGGGAGGCCAAGCTAGGCCCCTCACCTCTCAGCACCAGTTCTATGGGGTTGCTGGGGTACGACAGCGCAAACGGCTCCAATCTGCTGTGATAGAAACAGCTGTAGCTCCCGCCCTGCTCCCACACACATGCACACGTCCCAGTCTGTCCTGGCTCAGGTCAATCTAGTGCCCAGTTTGATTGAACCTGAGTGAGAAGCCGGACCCTGTTGCTCGCGATTCGATGATCTGAGCTCTTGGAGGACAGATTGAAGGACTGAACCCAGAGTCCCACGGCAAACGCAGCCCATTACTGTACTTATGCAATCCTAAGTGAGTTGATGGGTTTTGCCCTGTCGTGCTGCTGTCCCTAAGGCTAATCTTGGGGTTTTCCTGCAGTTATCCTTTGATGGGGCTTCCCATCATTAGCTCTTGTTTCCGGCCTCACCTTTGGGAGCAGCGGCCTGTCTCCAAGGCTGGTCCAGTCTGATAAGGTCATTTGGCATCAGGCACGATGGATGTTCTTTGCTCCATTCTAAGTCTCTCACATCTGCTTGGCCCTGTGGACATGTGTGATGCTTTCCCACACATTCCTCACTCCCACTGCACAATCTTATGGAGCATTTCAGACACAGGGTTCCATAGTCAGTGTTCCCTAGAAGCTGAGCGCCTGGGTGGTAGCCCAGGAGAAATCCAGGGGCCGCCCAGCCGATTGGCAGAGCATCCACAGCTGGCACATGGCGTTTCTCCTGGTCGTGCACAACTGCCCATGCTTCAGTGCACATAACAAAATTTATTCCATCCATGGATGGATAAATTAGAGGGACCACTGTGCACAGTTACAAAAGAAATGACAAAAGACCTTTACATCAATTCATTGGCAATGCAGACAAGAAGCACAATTGCTTGGTGATGCTAACGAGAAGCGAGGGGGACGTGCAGGGTAGAATCACACCGAACTTACATGCCAGTTGTTGGTTAGGTCTTACTACCCCATCACACTTACATTCTTATCCCAGCACTAGAAGTGCCGTGCAGGGTGGAACACCGAATCACACAGAATATCTATAATAAACACTGTACAGGATTCGTCCCTTTCTCTGCACAGCCGGCTCTAGGCTTCTGGGGAACAATGAACTATCTGAGACATGGTGGATTAGAGAGGCCCATTTCATGCTGGGCCCAGCCCCCAGCATGGGATTATAGAACACTAGAACTGGAAGGGACCTCAAGTGGTCATCGAGTTCAGTCCCCTGCACTCACAGCAGGACCCAGTACTATCTACACCATCGCTGATAGATGTCTATCTAACCTGCTCTTAAATATCTCCAGAGATGGAGATTCCACAACCTCCCTTGGCAATTTATTCCAGTGTTTAGCCACCCTAACAATTAGGAAGTTTTGCCTAATGTCCAACCTAAACCTTCCTTGCTGCAGTTTAAGCCCATTGCTTCTTGTCCTATCAGAGGCCAAGGAGAACAATTTGTCTCCTTCCTCCTTGTGACACCCTTTTAGATACTTGTAAACTGCCATCATGTCCCCTCTCAGTCATCTCCTTTCTAAACTAAACACGCCCAATTCTTTCAGTCTTCCTTCATAGGTCATGCCCTCTAGACTGTTTATCATTCTTATTGCTCTTCTCTGGAGCTTCTCCAATTTCTCCACATCTATCTTGAAATGTGGCGCTCAGAACTGGACACAATACTCCACCTGAGGCCTAATCAGCGCAGAGTAGAGCGGAAGAATGACTCCTTGTGTCTTGCTCACAACACTCCTGCTAATTCATCCCAGAAATATGTTTGCTTTTTTTGCAACAGCCTCACACTCTTGACTCATATTTAGCTTGTTGTCCACTATGACCCTTAGATCCCTTTCCGCCGTACTCCTTCCTATACAGTTGCTTCCCATTCTGTATGTGTGAAATGAACTGTTTCTTCCTAAGTGGAGCACTTTGCATCTGTCCTTATTAAACTTCATCCTATTTGCCTCCAACCATTTCTCCAGTTTGTTCAGATCATTTTGAATTATGGACTATCCTCCAAAGAAGTTGCAGCCCCTCCCAGCCTGGTATCATCTGCAAACTTAATAAGTGTCCTCTCTGTGCCAATATCTAAATCGTTGATGAAGATATTGAACAGAAACTGTCCCAAAACAGTCCCCTGCAGAACCCCACTTGTTGTGATTGGGGGGATTGTGAACCACTAATAACCACTCTCTGATAATGATTATCCAACCAGTTATGCACCCACCTTATGGTAGCCCCATCTAAATTGTATTTGCCTAGTTTTTTTGTACGAAGATCATGCAAGACCATATTAAATGCCTTACTAAAATCTAGGTATACCACATCCACCACTTCTCCCTTATCCACTAGACTGGTTATCCTATCAAAGAAAGCTTCTCGATTGGTTTGGCATGATTTGTTCTTTACAAATCCATGCTGGCTGTTACCTATCACCTTAGTATTTTCCAAATGTTTGCAGATGAATTCCTTAATTATTATAGACAAAAGCTGAGAGGATGATGGGCAGGGGAGTACTGGGGCGGGAAGGAGCTAGTGACACTGAAGGGACCGAGTTTTTGAGGGGTCACCCCCTCCCCCAGCCATGCCCTGCTGGGCACTCAGAGCGGGGAGAAGGGTCGGGACTGGGGTCACACTGGCTGGTAGGTATCACAGCCCCATCATGTGGGAAGGGCAGGTACCCAGTTGCCTCACCTGCCCCGGCAAAGCCTGGGGGGATGGACAGAAAGGGTCCGAGCCAGGACATGAGGTTCTTCCTGCACCAGGCTGGAGACCTGAACCAGCCCCGACCCATGGATCCCAAAAGTCACCTCACCTAGTGCCTGCCTCTCCTCCAGCTGTGGGCAGCCTCGGCCAGGATCAGCGCCAGGCCCAGCAGGACCCCGGCAGTCAGGGCCAGATGGACGATGTTGCGCCGGGTATAATGTGGGGGTGCCAGAAAAGGAAGGGGGTTGGTGCTGTCAGACCCATTGGGCCCCTCCTGCCCCCTAGAACAGGGAGCCGCAACAACTCCCTATCCCCACCTCCCACCCAGTCTGCCTCTGTGTGTTCCAGTGTGAAGCCCTTGGTTCAGCCCCTCCCTGTGGTTTCTGGTGCCACATACCCCCAGTGACTCCAACCTCTCCCCCCATCCAGCCCCAGCCCTTCATGGCTCCACCTGGGGGACTCCTGGGACAGAACCAGCCCACTTCATGGGCTGAGGGGTCCTCTCCCTTCCCTTCCCCCTCACTGCCCCCTTGCTGTCCGGGCCTGGGACTTGAACGGAGTGACCAGGAGATGCAGCTCTGTGACCCTCACCTCTCACTACCAGCTGCGTGTGGTCGCTGGGGTGGGACAAGGCAACCGGCTCCCGCGAGGTGTGAGAGGAGCAGCTGTAGCTCCCTGCATCTTCCCATCCGGTGCTGGCCACGGGGAACTTGGCCACGCGCCCCCAGTAGCCTCCATCTTTGTGGCGTTCTAGGGCCCGGCCCAGCCCTGCAGCGGATGGTGGCAGCTGCCCCCGGGCGGACGCCCCTGCTGGGGCTGATGGAGATGGAGGGCCGGGGCAGAGTGGGCTCTGGGAGCAGAATGAGACAGGCTGTGAGACGCAGACCCCAGGTGGGGAGGGGCTGTAGGCTGGGGGGCATCTCTCAGATCCCTCCCTCTGTCCATGGGGAGAGCCCCACACAGAGTGCTGGGTTTGCAGGCACTGGGGATGAGCCCTGGATTCAGAGTTTGAGGGAGTGGCGGGAGGGGCAGGCTGGGCAGCCCCTGAGTCCCGACCCCCTGTGCATCCCCCAAGATGGCCAGTATCCCCTTAGGAAAGGCCCCTGCTCTGCAGCTCCCTGGGACAACAGGGTCTCCCATCCCCCAAACTCAAATCTCCAGTGGCTGCAGCTCCCTCCACTTAGTTGGTCCCTGCTCACCAGCCAGGCGTCCCCTCTTCTGTCTACACCCCATCATTAGGTTCCAGAGTCAACAGCCATTCAACGGGACAAGTGTTAACTCCATGACTATCTGGGTTGGTAGGTTCCAGGATTAACACCCTGCTGCACAGCCGTCATGTGAAGGGGGAGTCCTGCTTCTGCAGGGCCCAGGGCAGAGTCTGGCTCTTAGGGTCCAGTCGGTGCAATGTCTCCCCAAGGGTTTGGCTGGGCATGGGACTGGGAGTGGGAGTGGGGACACTGAGCAGGGCCCCTCACTTGCTACCACCAGCTCCATGGGGTCACTGGGCTCTGAGGAGATGAAGGGCTCTGACCGGGGCCGGTAGCTGCAGCTGTAGTTCCCTCCATGCTGCCGGCCCATGGGGCAAATGCGGATCTCAGCCCCGGCCCCAGCAGGGTCCATGGGTCACTGCCGGTTCAGATCTCCAGCCTGGTGCAGGAAGAACCTCACGTCCCGGTCCAGCCCTTGGCACCGGATGGTGATGTCTGACCCTGGGCAGTGACCCAAGCGGGGCTTAGAGAGACAAAGGGTCTAGGCAGGCTGGGATCTGCGCACAGGAGACAGGCAGCGAGAGCCAAACCCAGGCAGGCAGCCACCAAGCCCCATACACCCTGGCAAAGTTCCCTCTAAGCTGCCCGGCCACATAGCTATGTTCTGAGCCCTGTGCAGAGGTTCAAAGCTCCCCTCACAGGCAGGGAGATCAGCTGATTTGCAGGCACTGGGCCTCCATGAAGAGCAGCTAAATGCTGTTGCATGCTTGAATTGGAGATAATCAGTGAAGATAAGCAGGGAATGAGTGGCTGGGAGAAGTGGAGTAATCAATTAATTGGCTTGGGGGAAAGTCCCATCTGCCGGGGGAGGGGGAGAGGCAGAAACAGAAACTGAAACCCAGCAGTCTCTTCAATCCTTCTGGGCTGGGAAGGGGAAGGTAAAATGGCTGACTACCTGAAGTGGGGGAGGAGGAGTGACTGAGTGCTGGTATCTGTGCAGTGAGGTGGAGGCAGGGGGCAGTTTGTTTGGGGTGTTGACTCACTGAAGTCCTCTCTGTTAGGCTGGTTGGGGATGGGGAGCCTGGTGTGTGTATGCTAGGAGGATATTTACATGATTATATTTCAAACAAAAGTTTGCATACAGGTGTTAATGGCTTAAGATAAGAAAGGAATGGTTCTTTTAACAGTTTCAGAGGGTTACCCCTGTTAGTCTGTAGCTGAAAAAATATTTAAAAACAGAAAATGGTCCTAAGGTGCTGCAGAACTATTTGATGTTTAGTTCTTTTAACAGACATTTTTGGAGTGTTGCAGATATCTAAACTCTGAACTTAACGATTTTTTTAAAATCCTGTGTTAGTGATAACTGCATGGTAAATTGTGTTACATTAAGGCCAGACTTTTGCTATGTGGTAGAGTTCTGGCTTTTATGAGTGAGAAGTAGCAAGTACTAGGTGTGATGCTAGTTGTTTTGTAGGATTAAGCTCTTTGAAACATGCAAATATCTACAAGCCCTGAAGCTTGGTGTTAATTTGTTCTGTGGCTTCTACTCTTCCTCCAGTGGAAGAAGGTTCATTCCCTGCCTTTGTAGTCACTAAGGCTAAGTCTTCACTGTGAGTTCTTCTGACAAAATATGCGAATGAGGATTCATTAGCATAAGTTGCAATCTCATTAGCATATTTTCTGCCATTTTTTTTGCATAAGGGGTTTTTGCTCAAAAAGAAGCAGTGTGAATAGGTTCCCCCCCCCCCCCAAAAAAAAAAACCCTCATTTTGTACAAGATCCTTATGCCTCTCTGGAACAGGCATAAGGATCTTGCTCAAAATAAGGTTTTTGCGCAAAAAAAAAAAAAGCCCCACAACTATCCACATTGCTTCTTTTTGTGCAAAAACCCCTTGTGCAGAAAGAAATGGCAGAAAATATGCTAATGAGACCGCAACTTATGCTGAGTCCTCATTAGCATATTTTCTGCCAGAAGAGTTTGCAGTGAAGACAAAGCCTAAGGGTACCTCACAGCAACTAGGCACAGGTGTCTTGTTTTAATATATTTTATTCCACACACATGGACTGCTTAAAATATATGTATATATGGTATCTATCTATCTATATAACAAGTGTTTTGTTTGTGTTGGTGTACATCGACACTACCTCAATACTGGTGGCGCACATAAGAAAATTCAACCCACGCAAGGATAGAAAATGTTAGAGGGAACACTCCTCCTTGGCCAGGGCCAGCCATGGGCACATCCGGGGGGCCTGGGCAGAGAGTCTCTCCCAGATCCCCGAGTCCTTCCAACCCAGAATCCCACCCAGTGAGCTGGGTCCCAGCCCCACAGACACAGACCCCACCCGGAAGCGAGTCACCCTCCCAGGTCCCAAGGAGATGGGGAAGAGGGGTTATCCCCATTGTACATGGGGGAAACTGCGGCACAGACAGATTCACTCTCCTTAGTGAGCTCTATGGGAGAGGGCTCATCTGTGCACTCTGTGTATGCAGCACCTGGCACAATGGGACCCTACTCACAGCTGGGGCCCTATCTTCTCCCACAGCACAAGGGACCCAGTGTTAATGTGGCCAGCAGTTATACCCACAGTTAGTGAAGATCTGTGTATCGGTTTGTGGGTGCTTGGCCTGAGACCCTGCAAGTCTGAGATCCCCCCCAATGAAGGGACAGTTGAACCCCATGACATGCTCTCATCACACAGGCAGCCTGTGGCCACACTTGGAGCTGGGCCAGATCTCAGGCGTCCCCCCAGGGCTGTGTCCACCCAGTCACCGCTTCTCCTGCAGCCCTTGCCTCATTCAGCGCTGGCCTGGGCACCACCAGGGCAGGGGCTGGAGAACACAGTGGATGGGATCATGGATTAAATTGCGACTCATAATTCAGCTTCCAGGACAGAATTCACCCCTCACCTCTCAGCACCAGCTCCACAGGGTCACTGGGGTTCGACACGGTGAATGGCTCCGATCTGCTGTGATAGGAGCAGCTGTAGCTCCCGCCCTGCTCCCGGCGCAGGCTGCTGAGGGGAAACTCCGCCTCAAACCCGTCCGGATCCGCGTGCAGAAAATGGCCTCCCTCTTTCTTCAGCACGAACCGCCTGCCCAAGCACCGACCTCGACACCAGATGGTCCCGGCTTCCCCCAGGGTGACCCCCTCCCTGGGGCGTAGGAAGATTCTGGGTTTGGGGTCGCTGGGCTCTGCATCAGGAAGCAGACAGGCCGTGAGATGCAGGCCCCATCACTCAGCCCTGGGGCCCGGCCTCGCCACGCGGCCTCAGCGGTAGGTCATGCCTGGCAGACCTGGGGATGGTCTCCGGGACGCCTTCCCACAGGGGCCTGGAATTTCCCCTGAGCACTGAGCTAACAGCCAGAGACACAGCACAGCCCCAGAGCTCTGCTCTCTACCAGGTGACAAGGCAGCTCAGTCTCCAGGGCCCTTTTGCTCCCTGGCTTCTCCTTGCAAGGGCTGGGAGCCGGGGCTCCTGGGCTCTCTCCGAGCCCTGGGAGGGCAGTGGAGGCCAGTGGTTAAAGCAGGGACTGAGGGCAAAGACTTCTGAGGACAACTAAGGTTGTCCTAGTGACCAGCGAGTATGAATTTTGACCGGAATGCCCTGTCGAAAAGGGTCAGCCATGCAAGGGGAGGAGGGCTAAGGCAGGCTCCCTGCCTGTTCTGTCTCTGCTCTGTGCCCTGAAAGTAAGTGGTGGTGGGGGCCTCAGGGAAGGGGCGTGGCCTCAGGGAAGGGGCGGGGCTAGCATGTTTACTTTTCTGTTAGTAGAAACTTGGCAAACCCTGTCCGTGGGAGGAGATTGGGGCATAGGGGGTGACAGCAGGGAGGATGGGGGCCAGGACTGCTGGGTTCTGCGTACCTTATCTGCACCTAGGGTTGCCAGATGGTTTCAACAAAAATACCAGACACACTTGACGTTGCATCACAATCTACATCACATCTTATCTAGAACATACCGGACAGTTCTATTGTCTCCATTTGTTTCCTGAACAGAAAGCTCAAATACTGGACTGTCTGGTTCAAAACCGGACACCTGGCAACCCCATCTGCTGCTTGGGAAAGGACCCCCCGCTCTGTGGCTCCCCATCCCGCTGCCTTGCATCTCCAGCAGCCGCTGCTCCCCACTGGCTGGGAACCCCCCCAGTGACTCTGTCCCCACCCCACAGCAGAGCATCCCCTCAGTTGGGGCCCATGGCTCAGGGCAGAGCCTGTCTGAACACTGAGAGACCCTGAAGGTCCGGCTGGGCGTGGGGCTGAGAATGGGGATGCGGAGCCGGGCCCCTCACGTGGTACCACCAGCTCCAAGTTGTCACTGAGATGTGACCAGCAAATTGGATCCGTTCTGTAGTGATATTCACAGGAGTAGTTCCCACCATCTCCCAGGCCCACACTGGGCAGGGGAAACTCAGCCACGCTCCCAGCAGGCACCACCCACTGCTGCAAGTTCAGGTGCCCAGATTTACGCAGAACAAACTCCGGGCCTGGGTATAGACTCTCACAGCGGATGGTGACATTTTCCCCAGTCGCCACCACCCAGCTGAGGCTCACCCCAATGAGCGGTTTGGGCAATTCGCGCTCTGCTTTCGACAAGAGACAGGAGTTAAACAGGGAGACACAACCCGCCCTGCCTACTCAGCCCATCTGCCATCCAGACAGCCCGGGAGCTGCCCCTGCCAACGCTGGCAGTGCCGGTCCATGGGGTCAAGGGGTTGGGGATTCACCCCACATAGCTCAGGGTCCAGCTGCAGAGAGGATCCTCTGGCCCCCCCACAGTGCCACCTGAGGCAGACTGATCCATGGGCCCCTGCAGCTCCGCCCCCTGCCGTCCCTGGGATTGGAAACAGAATCTGAGCAGTGGCAATGGTGCGAGACACCTGCCGCCCCCCACACTTCCCCAGGCCTTGGACACCTGGGGCTGGGCGTGCAGGGGAGGCAGCTGTTGGGGGCAGAGCTGGGGATTGCTCCCCCAGGACTGCACAGACAGTGAATGTTGCAGTTACCCTGAAGGGAACCAGAGCCCACAGACAGGCCCCATTAGTGTCTGTGTGGACTGAAATAAATCCACATTTCCCCCTAAACCCGACCCGCACAGTCCTGGGCGGCAGGACACTGAACCAGGGGACGGATCACATCCCGGCTGCTTCCTCAGCCCCCAGGAGCCAGATTCCAAGGAATGAGGGGGAGGGGTCAGCAATGGAAGGGGAGGGATCTGAGCCCACAGCGGGAGATTGGCTTGAGTTATGGGGGAAGGTTCAGGACTCGGTTCCTTTTTTCCCCTCCCAGATCTCACCATCCTGCCACAGGCAGATGCCAGGGCCACAGGGGGTAGCTCTCAACCAGGGGCACACACGCCCCACTGTGCCCAGCGAGCCAGCAGCCTGGAGAGGAGACAGGTTCTTAGTGACCAGCCTCAGAGCAAGAGTCAGTTTTCCCCCTTGAATCTCCACAATTCCTTTCCCCCACCTGGGCACACACCCTGGTTTCAGACACCCACAAGCCCCCATGGGCCCACACTCTGGCTGTCTCAGATACTCACCGAGAAAGAGGACGATGAGCGCAGATGCCATGATGGACAGTGAGAGGCCCCTTAGTGCTGCCACCAACACCCTAGTGCCCAGCTCCACCCAAGCCCAAATAAGTAACTTGTATGGTTGCCCTGGCTACAGGAAGTTGACAATGTCTCATCTTTTCCTGGACACATCACGCCTTGTCTGTAATCTGCAGGTAAAATCTAGCACACCCCAAATAAGCAGAAGTTCCGGGAAAACCCAGGAAACCCTGGGACCGTCAGCATTTTGCACTCACAACTTGTCTGTGTCTCATGGGGGAGCAGGGACGCGTCACACTCAAAGTGCCCTGCAGCTCTGGGGAAGGTGCACTGGGCTGGGAGCCAGGAGACCACAGGGGCTGCTCTTCAATCTCCAGCTCACCACTAGTTCCTTGCAGATCCCCCATCTCCCCTCAGCTTCTCATACTGTCTGGGATGAAACGTGGCTGGTGACTGTTACAGGTCATGACTCGCTGCTGTGGCACCTTCCCGCTTGTGGGGGAATCAGCCTCCGAGCACCTTCTGCTGGCCAATGCCTCGCCCTCAGTTACCTGCCTCCTGCACTGATCCCGGCCCCGTGTCCCTTCCCGCCCCTGGTGCCCTTTCCTCCCAGTACTGCCCTGCCGCAGTGCACTGCACTCTGGGGTCCTCCCCTCCCAGGGAACCCCAGCCCCTATGCCCACCTGGCCTCAGTGAGCCACTGCCTCCAGCCCCTGCCTTGGGCAAAGTGCAGCCTGACATGGCCACTCGCCATTGGCAAGGGGGTGGGGACTTGCTGCCTTCTGCCCTGGCTGCCTCCCTGCAGCCCTAGTCCCCTCAGGCCTTGAGAGCAAGGCCTCAGCCTGGGAGTTTGCCTGGCCAGAGCTCCCCAGCTCTGTCTGCCCTTCCCCAGCCCTGCTCTGCCTCAGGTGCCTTCTACAGCAGGAACTAGAGTGTGAGTTTTCTCCTCCTCTCCAGGAGCCCTTATTTATACAGCCCCAGCTGGGCCCTCATTGGCTGATATTTGCCACAGCTACTTGCTCCACATCCCCAGCCCTCTCCCAGGGCTGGCTTTAACCACTGTTAGGACCAGTGCAGGGCAGAGGCCCTGTCACAGTGACCCATGTTAGGTGGAATTAATGTGATCATGCAATTAAAATATGGCAGCACAATATATTTGAATAAGGGGCAGAGTTAAGGGTGTTTGGGAAAAAGTATCTGTGGCTTACTGTTTTTGTATTTACTGGTTTTGGAGGCTTTGACTATGCTGCCCTCCTGCTTAGCCTGCAAACCTGCCCATGTGCGACACAAGCCTTGGCACCTTGCGAGGAGCAGGCGTGATGGGGAACACCTGGGTTTGCTGCCTTTGTACCATAGCTGAGTGGTGATGGCGGCCTCACACTGTAACACCTGATTCTAAGGGTCTTTCCTCAGCCTGGGAATTAAATAAATCAGGTTCTAAAAACAGGAGCAAGAAAAATTCCATTCTGTGCCCCCAACAGGTCATTCACTGGGAGTGACCGAGGGACTTTCTAATACCTCTACAGAGACAGTGCCCTAGGGCTGTCACTAAGGGATTGTGGGGCCTGGGGCCAGGGCCGGACTGAGCCATTCTGGTGCCCTGGGCAGACAGTTTAATTGTGCCCTGGGTTGGGGGAGGGCGCCTCTGCGCGGTGCGTGGGGCTGGCGGTGGCAGGACGCACATGCCCAGCCCGGCCCAGCCCGGCTACCGCTGCTGGCGCACAGCCCGGGGACGCCCAGGGCGGGCCAAGCCTGGCCGTGCAGGGCCCCACGGCCACGGGGGGAAGGGCGCTGCTGGCCGGCGCTGCGGGGGTTAATGTGGCCCCCGCCCCAGGTGGCCACTGCAGGGTGGCCGCTGGGAGCTGCTGCAGCCCGTGATCTGGGAGCCGGGCACGCGGCACCTGATGGCAGCTATAAGGGGTGCACGCCCCTTACAGCTGCCATCAGGCATCCCCCATAGGTTGGTGCACAGCTTCAGCTGCCCGGCTAGCCCATGCCTTAATCTGGCCTTGCCTGGGGCACCCCTCCCGCATGCCTCCATAGAGACTCTGCCCCCTGAAGAAGAAATTACTCACCCTGTGAGGTAACGATTGTTCTTCAAGATGTGTCCCCGTGGGTGCGCCACTCTTGCTGTCGGGTCCTGTCCCGACGCCGCGGCTCGGAGAACTGTCATAGCCATACTCTGCCGGACCGTGCACGTGCGGCTTCTCTGCAGCGCCGTTCGCGCCTTTGATCAGCTGTGCACGGTCCGGCAACCGCTCAGTTCCGCTCACCCGCTCATCTGAAAGAGAAAGAAACAATTCC
Organism: Pelochelys cantorii; assembly: GCA_032595735.1. Lineage (NCBI taxonomy): Eukaryota > Metazoa > Chordata > Testudines > Trionychidae > Pelochelys > Pelochelys cantorii. Next base: position 8,126,723 of record CM064358.1, on the reverse strand, counting down.
GGAGTGGGGAGGAGGGCGGGTCGTGGAGCACCCATGGGGACACATCTCGAAGAACAATCGTTACTTCACAGGGTGAGTAACTTCTTCTTTGAGTGGTCCCCATGGGTGCTCCACTCTTGGTGACTTCGGAGCAGTACCCAAACTACTGGAGGGCTCCAGAATTAAAATTTGTGATTATGACTGAGTACTGCTGTAGCCACCGCGGAGTCTGAAGCAAAATGATCAACTACAGCATAGTGCTTCATAAAGGTGACATTAGAGGACCATGTTGCTGCCCTGCAAATGTCACGAAATGGGACTCCTCTTAGAAAGGCCATAGTAGTAGAGTCCGCTCTGGTGGAATGGGCCTTAGGAGGATACAGTAAAGGTTTGTTATGTATAGAATGACACATAGTTATGCATGAAACTACCAGTCTCGAAATGCGCTGAGAAGTCAATGGTTGACCTTTTGAACGGTCCACTAATGATACTATCAAATGGTCCGTTTTCCTAAAGTCCCGCGTTCTGTCAATGTAAAATGCCAAAGCTCTCCTTACGTCGAGTGTGTGCAGCGTTGCTTCTTGCATTGAGGTATGGGGGGTAGGGAAGAAGCATGGTAGGATGACCGGTTCATTGATGTGGAAATCAGAAGAGACCTTAGGAATAAACGCTGGGTGGGATCTCAGCGTCACTGATTCTTTAGAAAAGACTGTATAAGGGGGTGAAGCCATGAAGGCCGCTATCTCACTTACTCTCTACCAGCCGAGGTAAGGGCTAGAAGAAACAAAAGCTTGACGGTAAGTATGTGTAGCGGAATTGTGGCTAGGGGTTCAAAGGGCGGGCGAGTCAAAGTTTCCAAAACTAGATCCAGTTTCCACGAGGGCGGAGGTGGCCTCCGAGGTGGATCGAGGTTTGCGAGCCCTTTCAGAAACCTTTTTGTAGTGGGGTGAGTGAACACAGAGAAACTCTCATCCATACGGTGAAAAGCGCTAATTGCTGCTAAACGCACCCGGAAGGAAGCTATTGCCAGTCCATTGTCATGGAGCTGTAGGATGTAATCCAGTATGTCAGATAAGGTTGCAGAGTGAGGGTCTAGATTATTGCTCGCACACCATGCCCGGAATCTAGTCCATTTAGCTGTATATGTCGCCCGTGTAGATTCTTTTCTACTGTGCATTAACACTTGCTTGACCCGTTGTGAACAGAGTTGTTCGGAATCCTTAAACCAACCAGCATCCATGCCATGAGGTGTAGGATCTCGGGTCTTGGTGGCTCAGTGATCCGTTGTCCTGGGTCAGGAGATTTGGGAGAAGAGGCAGGGTGTATGGTGCCCTTATCGACATCTGGTGGAGCATTGAATACCAAGGTGGGTGAGCCCACACTGGGGTTATAAGAATTACTTGAGCCGCTTCCATACTGATCTTCTCAAGGATCTTGGGCATTAGAACCACTGGGGGAAAGGCGTACAACAGCGACTTGGCTCTCAGAGGAGTGGGTCCTAGTGGTTAGAGGCAGGGGAGGGGGGCAGAGGTCAGGAATCAGGACTCCTGGGCTCTTACAGTCTCTCTCTCTCTCTCTCTCTCTTTCTCTGTCCCCACAGGGAATCGGAGGCTGCAGCCACAGTGTATAAGTTAGACAAGAGGGGGGCATCCATGGGGAAGGATGGGGAGGGGAAGAGTGTTCCCTGGGGAGCATGTTGATGTGGGATGCAGCCCTGGCTTGCTCTGCACCTTTGGGGATGGCCCTGCCCTTTTCTGTGACTCGGTTTCCCCTGCTGCACCATGGGGCAAGGGACCGTGCCCCACCCCGGTGTGCTGGAGGGCAGGCAGGCCACCCTGCAAAGGGCTCACATGCAGGCTGGGGAGCTGGGCCCATGGCCTGATCGGTGCCCAGCCCATCACTGAGGAGGTGTCTCTGTTCTACATATGCCTTTGTGGGCCAAGGGAAGCTGCAGGATGTCCTGGTAAGTGCCCCCTAAAACTCCTCAGCTCCTCGCCTGTTGCCCCACCCCACACCAGTGCACTATGGACCTTCCTATCTGGGCCTGCACAGGTCCCACTAGGGCAGGGGTGGACAATAATGTTTTGCCAGGGTGTGACGGACCGGGCCGGGTCTGGGCACAGCTGAGGACATCCGCTCAGGGTGAATTGTTCAAAACTTGGGGCTCCTTACAGCCCCAGACTGGAGACCTTTCCTAATACACATGATTGGAATGTTTGTATGGAAGGGTACAGCTTGCTCAGGAAGGATAGACAGGGAAAAAAGGGAGGAGGTGTTGCCTTATATATTAAAAATGAACACACTTGGAGTGAGGTGGAGATGGACATAGGAGACGGAAGTGTTGAGAGTCTCTGGGTTAGGCTAAAAGGGGTTAAAAACAAGGGTGATGTCATGCTAGGAGTCTACTACAGGCCACCTACCCAGGTGGAAGAAGTGAATGAGGCGTTTTTTAAACAACTAACAATATCATCCAAAGCCCAAGATTTGGTGGTGATGGGGAACTTCAACTATCCAGACATATGTTGGGAAAATAACACAGCGGGGCACAGACTATCCAATAAGTTCTTGGACTGCATTGGAGACAACTTTTTATTTCAGAAGGTTGAAAAAGCTACCGGGGGGAAGCTGTTCTAGATTTGATCCTAACAAATAGGGAGGAACTGGTTGAGAATTTGAAAGTGAAAGGCAGCTTGGGTGAAAGTGATCATGAAATCATAGAGTTCACAATTCTAAGGAAGGGTAGAAGGGAGAACAGCAAAATAGAGACAATGGATTTCAGGAAGGTGGATTTTGGTAAGCTCAGACAGCTGATAGGTAAGGTCCCATAGGAATCAAGACTGAGGGGAAAAACAACTGAGGAGAGTTGGCAGTTTTTCAAAGGGACATTATTAAGGGCCCAAAAGCAAGCTATTCTGCTGTGTCAGAAAGATAGAAAATATGGCAAAAGACTGACTTGGCTTAACCACGAGATCTTGCATGATCTAAAAATAAAAAAGGAGGAAAGTAGGACAAATTACAAAGGATGAATATAGGCAAACAACACAGGAATGCAGGGGCAAGATTAGAAAGGCAAAGGCACAAAATGAGCTCACACTAGCTACAGGAATAAAGGGAAACAAGAAGACTTTTTATAAATACATTAGAAGCAAGAGGAAGACCAAGGACGGGGTAGGCCCACTGGTCAGTGAGGAGGGAGAAACAGTAACAAGAAACTTGGAAATGGCAGAGATGCTTATGACTTCTTTGTTTCGGTCTTCACAGAGAAGTCTGAAGGAATGCCTAACATAGTGAATGCTAGTGGGAAGGGGGTAGGTTTAAAAGATAAAATAAAATCACCAGGGCCTGATGAAATGCATTCTAGAATACTCAAGGAGCTGATAGAGGAAGTATCTGAGCCTCTATCTATCATCTTTGGAAAATCATGGGAGACAGGAGAGATTCCAGAAGACTGGAAAAGGGCAAATATAGTGCCCATTTATAAAAAGGGAAATAAGAACAACCCAGGAAACTACAGACCAGTTAGTTTAATTTCTGTACAAGGGAAGATAATGGAGCAAGTAATTAAGGAAATCATCTGTAAACACTTGGAAGGTGGCAAGGTGATAGGGAACAGCCAGCATGGATTTGTAAAGAACAAATCATGTCAAACCAATCTGATAGCTTTCTTTGATAAGATAACGAGTCTTGTGGATAAGGGAGAAGCGGTGGATGTGGTATACCTAGACTTTAGTAAGGCGTTTGATACGGTCTCGCATGATATTCTTATCAATAAACTAGGCAAATACAACTTAGATGGGGCTACTATAAGGTGGGTGCATAACTGGCTGGATAACCACATTCAGAGAGTAGTTATTAATGGTTCACAATTCTGCTGGAAAGGTATAACAAGTGGGGTTTTGGGACCGGCTTTGTTTAATATCTTCATCAATGATTTAGATATTGGCATAGAAAGTACGCTTATTAAGTTTGCAGATGATACCAAGCTGGGAGGGGTTGCGACTGCTCTGGAGGATAGGGTCATAATTGGAGAAATGGTCTGAGGTAAACAGGATGAAGTTTAATAAAGACAATGCAAAGTGCTCCACTAAGGAAGAAACAATCAGTTTCACACATACAGAATGGGAAGCGACTGTCTAGGAAGGAGTACGGCAGAAAGGGATCTAGGGGTTATAGTGGACCACAAGCTGAATATGAGTCAACAGTGTGATGCTGCTGCGAAAAAAGCAAACATGATTCTGGGATGCATTAACAGGTGTGTTGTGAGCAAGACACGAGAAATCATTCTTCTGCTCTACTCTGCACTGGTTAGGCCTCAGTTGGAGTATTGTGTCCAGTTCTGGGCACCGCATTTCAAGAAAGATGTGGAGAAATTGGAGAGGGTCCAGAGAAGAGCAACAAGAATGATTAGAGGTCTAGAGAACATGACCTATGAAGGAAGGCTGAATGAATTGGGTTTGTTTAGTTTAGAAAAGAGAAGATTAAGGGGGGACATGCTAGCAGTTTTCAGGTATCTAAAAGGGTGTCATGAGGAGGAGGGAGAAAACTTGTTCATCTTGGCCTCTGAGGATAGAACAAGAAGCAATGGGCTTAAACTGCAGCAAGGGTGGTTTAGGTTGGACATTCGGAAAAAGTTCCTAACTGTAAGGGTAGTTAAACACTGGAATAAATTGCCCGGGGAGGTTGTGGAATCCCCATCTCTGGAGATATTTAAGAGTAGATTAGATAAATGTCTATCAGGGATAGTCTAGACAGTATTTGGTCCTGCCATGAGGGCAGGGGACTGGACTCGATGGCCTCTCGAGGTCCCTTCCAGTCCTAGTATTCTATGATTCTATGAAATAGGCCACAAACCAGTCACACTGAGCGCTTCAGCTGCCAATCTGGCCAGCCAAAAGCCTCATGAGCAAAAGCACTCTGGTGCCTCAGCTCCCGCTGTGCTGCAATCAGCCCTGGGCCTAACACACAGGGGAGGGGTTATAGAACCCAATCTCACCTACCCCGAATGGGTTCTTCCAGTCCCAAGAAACCAGCCACAGGCCCCGGTCAATTTACACTCTGGATCTTACCCACAAGACCACGCTGAGCCAATCCTTTAGAATCTAAAATCTAAAGGTTTATTACTAAAAGAAAGAAAAGCACGTATTGGGAATAATTCTTGGACACATTGGGTGCAGGTGAAAACAAGCTGAGGATTTATTGAACACACAGCGCTGGTGGAGTGCGGACCAGGGGGTTAGCCCGGAGAGCACTAACTCAACCAAAACATACATTAGATTATATAGGTAGCAGATGGATGGAGGGGAAGTGATTTGATAGGTCTAGCAGCGGAAATGAGATATGCACATAAGCCAATGAGCTACAAAGTTACACAGCATCTTCGCCCATTATCAATTAAACATATTATCACTAATACAAGTAGTTATTTCTAACAAGCTAAATGAGCCAACATAAACAAAGGCATGTTGATGGTCATTTTGTCGGCCGGAAATATAATGCGTCTCCTGCGGGGGTGGTATTGCCTTGGCGTGATCTTTGGGATCCAAGCTTATTTTCTAGGAACAAAGCAGACAATGAAAAACAATCCCGTGAGGTTGTCTGGTTGTTTGGTACTGGCCCTATCAAAGCGAGGCCCTTTGAAATGTAGTTGCCAGGAGAACCAGGGTCACGGTAACAGTTGAACTGTATGCTTCCCAGGTTTGGCCTGATACTTTCAGATCTGAGTTTGTCAGTTCTCAGCAAGATACCATGGACTGCCTCAATTTACCCTACACATGAGAGTAAGGTTGTTAAGGAGAATACATTGCATGCATCGAATCACCTGGTTCTCAAGGCAGACTCTTAGCAGAGATGTTACAAATGCTATCTTAAAAGTCTCTTGTGTACGTCCTATGTCAGGATGGGTCCACGGTTCTTCCCGGCTCGTTGTCCCTGCAAGGCTGCATCTGGGATGAGGAGCTGAACTGAAGACCAGATGGAGATTGCCACATGGTACTTATATACCTCTCCTGGCATCTTCCTGGACAGAGCAGGTCACATGGTCAAGTGACCTATCCCCGTTTCACATGCTGGCAGCCATTATGCCCTGGCTGGTTTGCAGGTATCCAGATTTGCAGACACATTCTTCAGGTGTGTATTGGCACCTGGAGATTCGTTGTCTATGTGGCCTTGCTAATTTGCATAGCCGCTGGCTGAACATTCTTTGCCCATTGCTCTGTCTCAGACAGAGAATTTCCCAGCATAAGCACAGAGTACATATTTATAACTCCACATACAGATATCATACAAGTGCATGAATAGCATATACAGAATCAGTAGAACATAAGCTTTCATTTGACACCTCACATGGCTCACTTTGTACCGACTTTTGGGGCAAACAGCCCCCCCCCACCTGGGTGCAGCAATCATCTTTAAAATTCAATGACATGACACAGGGGCCACTTCAGAAATGTTTGAAGTGGCCCTGGGCCACACAGGAAGGGGTGGGACATCAAGCAGAAAGAGCGGGGCCAAGATACTTCCAGTTCCCCACCCCCAGACAATGATTGATCTGGGGGTGAGGGAGTGCTTCCCCCCCTCCCATGTTCCTCCTAGGTGCCCATGCCCCTGCCGTGGGAGGAGACTTCCTGCACTCCCGTGCCTCTAGGCTAAATAGGGCCAGGGGCAGGGGAGTGCGCAAAACTTCCTCTGCTCTCTCCCCACCCTGCGAGTAGCGCATGGTGCTTCAAAGTGCCACATGCTCCTGTGGCTTCATGCACTGCCCCACCCACAGGTCGTAATTGGCCTGGTGGCAGGGGAGTGTCAGGGAGGCCCCTTTGCCCACCCCTGCACTAGAGCCATATTGACACCAGCCCCCGCCCTGCCTGGGTTCCTGCATCCGTACCAGCACTGGGAATCCCCCCTCCTGGTATTAGATAGGAAGAGGAGGGGGCTGGAGGCCCAGAGTGAGCGAGCGCATGTGCCTGCATGCGTGCATGTGAGAGAGACTCATACACATGCTGATTCTTTCCCCTTCCTGCCCCAAGAGTCCAACCCTGGTACCGAGGGACTCATCTATGCTAAGCTGGACTGCCAGGTGCTGCAGGCCAAACAGGGGAGCCCGGCGTCTGCCCCTGAGCCCATCCTGTACACTGCCATCAGCACCCCTCCTCTACCCCCGTAGCCTGAACCGGGGGAGTCATTGGAGGAACGGGGCAGGGAGCGTGGCCCCCAGGGACTGACAAAATGATTCCTCTCCAACCCCCAAAACAGGCTTAGCTTATGGTTTCCCCATAATGCCCCCTGCAGCTGACAACATCTCACACAGGGGGACAAATGGAGGGTTTGAGGGGGGCTCAGTGCCAAGATGGGGAGGGGACTGTTTGTGTTATTTTGCATCCTATTCATCTCCAGATTTGTAATAAACACAGAACCACAAACCAGACCCCATAATAGGCAGCAGGCATGAAACCAACACAAGGCAATATTTCTTCACACTACACAGTGTCAACAAGTGGAACTCCTTGCCAGGGGATATTATGAAGGCCAGGATTTTAACAGGGTTCAAAAAAGAGCTAAATTTAAGGAGGATAGGCCCATCAATACGTAGCAGCCAGGAAGGGTAGGAATGGTATACCTCACCTCTGTTTGCCTGAATCTGGGAATGAACGACAGGGGAAGGATCACTTGAAGATTCCCTGTTCTGTTCACTCCCTCTGGAGCACCTGTCATCGGCCACTGTTAGAAGGCAGAACACTGGGCTAGATTATAAGATGTTATAAGTAGCACACAGCATCTTTTTCAGAGAAAAAAGCAACATAGTGTGTTTATTGAAAACAACACGAGAAGCAGCATATGCATTCACACAAACACACATACCAGGCTGTCCTGACTCAGGTCAATCTTGTGCTCAGTTTGATTGAACATGAGTGAGGAGCTGGGCCCTGCTGCTCACGATTCGATGCTCCGAGGTCTCGCAGGACTGAACCCAGAGTCCCATGGCAAACGCAGCCCATTTCTGTACTTGTGCAATCCCATGTGAGTTGATGGGTTTTGCACTGTCGTGCTGCTGTCCATGAGCCTAATCTTGGCATTTTCCTGTAGTTGTCCTTTGATGGGGCTTCCCCTCATTAGCTTGTTTCCAGCCTCACCTTTGGGAGTGGCGGCCTGTCTCCAAGGCTGATCCAGTCTGTTAATTCATTTAGCATCAGGCACGCTGGACGTTCTTTGCTCCATTCCAAGTCTCTCATGTCTGCTTGGCCGTGTGGACATGCATGATGCTTTCCCACTGCACAATCTTACGGAGCATTTCAGACACAGGGTTACATAGTAAGTATTCCCTGGAAGCACAGCCCAGGAGAAATCCAGGGGCCGCCCAGCTGATTGGCAGAGCTCCCACAGCCTCCCACAGCTGGCACACAGTATTTCTGCTGGTGGTGTACAACTGCTCATGCCCGAGTGCACATAACAAAATTTATTCCATCCATGGATGGATAAATTAGAGGGACCACTGCGCACAGTTACTAAAGAAATGACAAAAGACCTTTACATCAATTCATTGGCAATGCAGACAAGAAACACAACTTGCTTGGTGATGCTAACGAGAAGCAAGGGGGACGTGCAGGGTAGAATCACACTGAACTTATATGCCAGTCGTTGGTTAGGTCTTATTACCCCGTCACACTTATATTCTTATCCCAGCACTAGAAGTGCCGTGCAGGGTGGAACACCGAATCATAGAACGTCTATAACAAACACTGTACAGGATTCGTCCCCTTCTCCGCACAGCCAGATCCAGGCTTCTGGGGAATGATTTGAATAATCTGAGACACAGCAGGTTAGAGGGGCCTGTGTCACCCTCAGCCCACCCTCCAATGTGGAATGAGAGCTGAGAGGATGATGGGGAGGGAGGGGGAGTACCTGGGGTGGGGGAGAGCTAGTGACACAGAAGGGACCAAGTGTTTGAAGGGTCACTCCCCCCCCAGCCAGACCCCACTGGGCACTCAGAGTGGAGAAAGGGCCAGGACTGGTGTCATGCCGACTGGTATCACAGCCCCATCATAGCAGCACCATCATTTGTGTGTGTGTGTGTGTGTGTGGGGGGGGGTGGTCAGGTACCCAGTTGCGTCACCTGCCTCTGCCCTGGCAAAGCTCTGGAGGGAGGATTTCAGCCCTGGAGAGTTGGGGGATGGACAAAAAAGGGGAGTTGCCTCACCTAGTGTGTGCCTCTCCTCCAGCTGTGGGCAGCCTCAGCCAGGATCAGGGCCAGGCCCAGCAGCACCCCGGCAGCCAGGGCCAGATGGATGACGTTGTGCCGTGTGTAATCTGTGGATGACAGAAAGGGAAGGGGGTAGGTGCTGTCAGACCCACTGGGCCCCTCCTGCTCCCTAGGACAGGAAGCTGTGATAGCTCCCTATCCCCATCCCCCACATCTGCCTCTGTGTGTCCCAGTGTGAACCCCAGTCCATCCCACTGCAGGGAGCCCCCCCCCATGGTGTCTGGCCCCACATACCCCCAGTGACTCCAGCCTCTCTTCCCATCCAACCCCCGCCCTTCGTGTCTCCATCTGGGGGATTCCTGGGACAGAGCCAGCCCATTTCATTGGCTGAGGGGTCCCCTCCTTTCCCCCTCGCTGTCCAGGCCTGGGACTGGCACAGAGTGACCGGGAGATGCTGATCTGGGACCCTCACCTCTCACCACCAGCCGTGCAGGGTCGCTGGGGTGGGACAGGGTGACTAGCTCCCATGAGGTGCGATAGGAGCAGCTGTAGCTCCCTGCATCTTCCGATCTGGTGCTGGCCACGGGCAACTCAGCCACATGCCCCAAGGGGGCCACGCACCCCAGTAGCCCCGATCTTTGTAGAGAAGGAAGGTGGCATTCTGGGGCCCAGCCCCGCAGCAGATAGTGGTGGCTGCCTCCGGGCAGACACCCCTACTGGGGCTGATGGAGATAGAGGGCTGGGGCAGAGTGGGCTCTGGGAGCAGAATGAGACAGGCCGTGAGATGCAGACTCTGAGTGGGAAGGGGCTGTAGGCTGGGGGGCATCTCTCAAATCCCCCCCCTTGTCCATGGGAAGAGTCCCACACAGAGTCCTGGGTCTGCAGGCGCTGGGTGGGGATGAGCCAGAGTTTAAGGCAACGGGGGGAGGGGCTGGCTGGACAGCCCATATGCCTGACCCTCTGTGCATCCCCCAAGTTGGCCAGTTGGCCAGGAAAGGCCTCTGCTCTACAGCTCCCTCTGACAACAGGGTCTCCCATTCCCAAAACTCAAATCTCCAGTGGCTGCAGCTCCTCCATTCTCTGCTCTCCGGCTGGGTGTCCCCTCTCTTGTTTTCACAACCCCATCATTAGGTTCCAGGGTCAACACTGTGTCCCTCTGAATGGCTGGGCTCAAGCGTTAACTCCCTGATTATCTGGGTAGGTAGGTTCCAGGGTTAACACACTGTGAACAGCCCTCATGTGAAGGGGAACCCTGCTTGTGCAGGGCTTAGGGCAGAGCCTGGCTCTTATTCAGTGCAAAACCTCCCTGAAGATTTGGCTGGGCATGGGACTGAGTGTGGGGACACCGAGCAGGGCCCCTCACCTGCTACCACCAGCTCCACGGGGTCGCTGGGCTGCGAGGAGACAAAGGGCTCTGAGTGGGGCCGGTAGCTGCAGCTGTAGCTCCCTCCGTGCTGCCGGCCCACAGGGCGGATGTGGAACTCAGCCCTGTCCCCAGCAGGGTCCATGGGTCGCTGCTGTTTCAGGTCTCCAGCCTGGTGCAGGAAGAATCTCATGTCCCGGCCTGGCCCCTGGCACTGGATGGTGATGTCTGCCCCTGGGACAGTGACCCAAGTGGGTCTCAAAGAGATGGAGGGCCTGGGCAGGCTGGGATCTGTGTATAGGAGACAGGTAGTGAAAGCCAGACCCCAGCAGTCACCCGGGTCCATCTTCCCTGGCAAAGTTCCCTCTAAGATGCCCAACCATGCAGCTACGCTCTGAGTCCTGCGCAGAGGTTCAAAGCTCCCTATGAAAGCAGGGAGCACAGCTGATCGGCAGGGACTGGGCCTCCCTAAAGAGCAGCTAAATCCTGTGGCATGCTTGAAATGGAGACAGTCAGCTGAGATAAGCAGGGAATGAGTGGCTGGGAGGAGGAAGGGAGGGAGTAATTAGTTAATTGGCTTGGGGAAAGTCCTGAATGCCAATAAGACGGGATTTTCAGGTCTCTCCTCCACGTTGGTCTTCTCTCCTGAGCCTCTGGTCTCTCGCTCCCGCTCCCGCTCCCTCCCCCTCCTCCTCCTACTCCTACTGCCTCCTCCTCTCTCTCTCAGCTCTCCTCCGCCTCCTGCCTCTCTCTCTCCGTCTCTTTCTTTCTCTTCTCCCAACTCCGCCTCCTGCCTCTCACTCTCCCTTTCTCTTCTCCTCCTCCTCCTGCCTCTCTCTCCACTCCGTCTCTCCCCACACCCTTTCCCCTTCCGCCGTGGCACTCATCTGAGTTCTGCGCCGTGGCGGGAGGCAAGAGCGCCCCCCCAGAAGTGAGTCTGTAACGCTACAGCATTACAGACTCATAGACATTGGGCTACTATGTATATGATGCTGTGTATATGCAGCACCGGGAACAACAGGGCCATACTTGCTCCCAGAGCACAAGGAATCCAGTGTTAATGTAGCTCAGCCCAGAGCTGTATCCACCAAGTCACTGCTTCTGCAGCCCCCTCCTCGTTCACCTCCAGCCTGGGCACTGCCTGGGGCAGGGGCTGGAGAACCCAGGGGATGGGATCATGGATTAAATTGTGACTCACAGTTCAGATCCCAAGACAGAATTTGCTCCACACATACCCCTCTCCCTGGCTGCAAACCCCCCAGTGATTCTCTCTGCCCTCCGGACAGGTGTTCCCTCACCTGGGCCCAGGGCAGACCCTGGCTCTTAGCATCGCTTTCGGTCTGAGCCTCCTGGCCTGTGTGGCTGGGAGCAGGGAGGCTGAGCTGGGCCCCTCACCTCTCAGCACCAGCTCTACAGGGTCACTGGGGTACGACACGGTGAACGGCTCCGATCTGCTGCGATAGAAGCAGCTGTAGCTTCCGCCCTGCTCCCGGCTCAGGTTGCTAAGGAAAAACTCAGCCTCAAATCCATCTGGATCTGCATACAGAAAATGGCCTCCCTCTGTCTTCAGCACGAAGCGCCTGCCCCGGCGCTGCCCCTGACACCAGATGGTCACGGCTTCCCTCAGAGTGACCCCCTCGCTGCGGTTCAGGGAGATGCTGGGTTTGGGTTCACTGGGCTCTGCAGTAGGAAGCAGACAGGCTGTGAGACACAGGCCTAGTCACTCAGCCCTGGGGCCCGGCCTCAGCAGCAGGTCAGACCAGGAGCCCTGGGGATAGATTCCTGGACACAGGCTCCTGGATACCTTTCCACTGGGGCCCAGAGTTTCCCCTGAGCCCTGAGCTAACAGCCTGAGACATGGCGCAATCCAGCTCTGAGGCCCAGAGCTCTGCTCCCTACCAGGTGACAGGGCAGCTCAGTCTCCTGGGCCCTTTCACTTCCTGGCTTCTCCTTGTGAAACAGTCAAACAACAAGGAAAACACTGATACTGAGAGCTATTCAGTGGGCTTGAAGCCCAGACCCAGCTGGGCAAACCCTGGCCCTGTCAGGTATGTCAAGGTAAAGAGACTTCAATACAAAGATCTGATTGAGTGGCTGATGGTGATTGAGGCTTGAAAAGTGCTCAGGACCTTCAAACTGTGGGATCTACAGCACCTTTGGGGAGGGCAGTGGAGGCTAGTGGTTAAAACAAGGACTGAGGGCAAGCACTTCTAATTTCTGAGGACAACTGGGGTTGCCGGATGTCTGAATTTTGACCGGAATGCCCTGTCAAAAAGGGTCAGCCGTGCAAGGGGAGGAGGGCTAAGGCAGGCTTCCCGCCTGTTCTGGCTCCGCTCTGTGCCCTGGAAGTGAGTGGTGGTGGGGTCTTGGGGAAAGAGTGGGGCTAGCATGTTTAGTTTTCTGTTAGCAGAATCCTGGCAAATCCCATCCCTGGCTCTGGGAGGGGACTGGGGCATAGGGGACCAGGGCAGGAAGGATGAGGGCCAGGGCTCCTGTGTTCTGTGCACCTTATCTGCTGCCTGGGAAAGGCCCCCGTGGTGTGGGGCTCCCCTTCCCTCTGCCCTGCATCTCCAGCAGCTGCTGCTTTCCACTGGCTCTGTCCCCATCCCCTAGCAGGGCATCCCCTCTACTGGGCTCAGGGCAGAGCCTGTCTGAACACTAAGATACCCAGATGGTCCAGCTGGGTGTGGGGCTGGGCGCAGAGATGCGGAGCCAGGCCCCTCACCTGCTACCACCAGCTCCAAGTTGTCACTGGGATGTGACCAGCGAGTTGGCTCCATTGTGCGGTGATATTCGCAAGTGTAGCTCCCGGCATCTCCCTGGCTCACGCTCCGGAGGGGAAACTCAGCCACGGTCCCAGCCAGCACCACCCGCTGTTGCAGGTTCTGGTGCCCAGATTTACACAGAACGAACTCCATGCCTGGGTACTGACCCTCACAGTGGATGGTGACATTTTCCCCGGTTGCCACCACCCTGCTGGGGCTCACCCAAATGAAGGGTTTGGGGAATTCGTACCCTGCTTTTAACAAGAGACAGGAGTTAAACAGGGAGACATGACATCCCCCTTCTCCCTCCGCCGACTCAGCCAGTCCCCATTCAGCCTCCCCAGGAGCTGCCGGCCCAGGAGACCGGAGGGTTTGGGGTTCACCCCACATAGCTCAGGCCTGGCCCCAGGGGAAATCACTTAGACCAGGGCTGGGCAAAATACTCCACAGGGGCCAGATCCAGTCTGCCAAGCCACCAGATCTGGCCCACGGAGCATCCTGCTTGGACACTCTGGCACATGCAGCTGCCATGGTCTAAACCCCACTCCCTGCATCTCCCTACTCTGCAGGGAAGGGGAGGCTTTGTGTGATCTCCCCGCCCCCAGCCCAATCCAGAAACAGCTGGCCAATAAGAACTGACCTCAGCCAATCTCTCAGCTCCTATTGGGTGAAAACAGCCAGCCAATCAGAGCTGAGAGATTGACCGAAGCGCTGGGGTTAGTGTAAGCCTCTTCCCTAGGCTGCAGGGAACTGAGAGCCAAGAGGAGGGAGGAGGATGCAGTTTCCAGTGGGCTGGGCTGCAACAGGCAGGGAGCCCAGCTTGCCTTGGGGTGCTGCAGGGCTGCTGGCCAGGAGACACATAGGTAAACTTCTCCCAGCCAGAGCCTGCCTCTGGCACCCCAAGCCCTCCCCCATATCACCATCCAAACGTTCTGCACCCCATGTCCCAGGTCCCAACTCCCTCCCAGACCCTATGCCCCCTCCAAAACCCTCCCCCCAGGCCAGAATCCTCTCCTGCACCCACACTCCCTACCTGACCCTACTCTCCAATCCCCTGACCCAGTTCACAACCCCCTCCTCCACCCAAACACCCTCTCAGACCCCAAAGCACCTCCTACTCCCCAGTACCTTACGCTGTGAGTCCTTCTGCACCCAACCCCCAACCTAGACCCTGCACCCCCTCCACAGAAAAGTGCAGCCCTTCACCACATACCAAAATCTTGGAGCGGCCTCCCACCAAAAATTATTGCCCACCCCTGACTTAGCCACCCATGGCCCCACCTGAGGTAGCCTGAGCTGCGGACCCCCTGAAGCTCTGTCCCCCACCATCCCTGGGGTTGGAAATAGAGTCTGGGCATCAGGAGTCATGCGAGACCCCCTTTCCCAGGCCTTGGGCACTGGGGGGTTCAGCATGTGGGGAAGAGAGCTGTTTGGGTCAGATCTGGGGGGTTCCTCCCCCACAGCTGCACTGACAGTGAACATTGCAGTTACATTAGTGAGGCAGCCGTGGGCTGGATCTGGTCGCTAGCTGCCTATTGCCCACCCCTGGGCTACGCTGAGGGGAGCCAGAGCCCATGGATGGGCCCTGTTAGCATCAGTGTGAGCTGAAACACATCCAGGTCCCCCGCCCCGCACAGGCCTGGAGGGCAGGACACTGAACCAGGGGACAGATCAGATCCCGGCTGCTTCCTCAGCCCCCAGGAGGCAGATTCCATGGAATGGGGGGGGGCTGGGGTGGGGAGAGGTCAGCAGAAGAGGAGGAGGGGTCTGAGCTCACAGCGGGAGATTGGCTTGAGTTTTAGGGGAAGGTTCTGGGCTCGGTTCCTCTTTTCCCTTCCGCCAGCTGCCCTTTCCCATCCTTGATCTCACTGTCCTCCCACAGGCAGATACTCACCTCCCCACGCCCCACTGTGCCTGGCCAGCCAGCAGCCTGGAGAGGAGACAGATCCTTAGTGACTGGGCTCAGAGCAAGAGTCAGTTTTCCCCTTTGAACCTCCATGATTCCCTTCCCTCATAGGCACACACCCTGGTCTCAGACACACCCACAAATCCCCCATGGGCCCACACTCTGGGGCTGTCTTTGATACTCACCGAGGAAGACGACGGTGGGAGCAGATGCCATGATGGGCAGTGAGGGGCCCCTTGGTGCTGCCACCAACGTTGCTGTACCCAGCCCCAAATAAGTACTCGTCTGGTCACTCTGGCTACAGGAAGTTGACAGTGTGGCCTCTCTTCCTGGACACAACATGCCTTGTCTCTACATTGCACGTGAAATCTAGTGTGGTCACAGTAAGCAGAAGTTCCTGCAGAAACCAGGAAACCCTGGGACCGTCAGCATTTTGCACTCACAGCTTGTCTGTCTCATGGGGGAGTGGGGATACATCGCTCTCCGAGAGCCCTGCAGGCCTGGGGGAGGTGCACTGGGCTGCGAGCCAGGAGATCACGGGCTGGTCTTCAATCTCCAGCTCACCACTAATTCCCTGCAGATCCCCCTCCCCCCTCAGCTTCTCTCACTGTCTGGGATGAAACGTGGCTGGTGACTCTCATGGGTTGAGACTCGCTGCCGTGGCGCCTTCCTGCTGGTCAGGGAATCAGCCTCCAAGCACCTTCTGCTGGCCAATGCCTCGCCCTCAGTTACCTGCCTCCTGCACTGATCCCGGCCCCGTGTCCCTTCCCGCCCCTGGTGCCCTTTCCTCCCAGTACTGCCCTGCCGCAGTGCACTGCACTCTGGGGTCCTCCCCTCCCAGGGAACCCCAGCCCCTATGCCCACCTGGCCTCAGTGAGCCACTGCCTCCAGCCCCTGCCTTGGGCAAAGTGCAGCCTGACATGGCCACTTGCCATTGGCAAGGGGGTGGGGACTTGCTGCCTTCTGCCCTGGCTGCCTCCCTGCAGCCCTAGTCCCCTCAGGCCTTGAGAGCAAGGCCTCAGCCTGGGAGTTTGCCTGGCCAGAGCTCCCCAGCTCTGTCTGCCCTTCCCCAGCCCTGCTCTGCCTCAGGTGCCCCCTGTAGCTTCCCTGGCAGCCAGGTCCCTCTTGCTCTACAGCAGGAGCGAGAGTGTGTGTTTTCTCCTCCTCTCCTCTCTTTGCCACAGCTACTTGCTCCACATCCCCAGCCCTCTCCTGAGGCTGGCTTTAACTGCTGTTAGGACCAGTGCGGGGCAGAGGCCCTGTCATAGTGACCCAAGTAGGTGGAATTAATATGTGATCGTGCAATAAAGTATGGCAGCATAATATATTTGAATAAGGCGCAGAATTAAGGGCGTTTGGGGAACAGTCACTGTGGAACTTACTGGTTTGGGAGCTTTGACTAGGCACCTCTGCTCCTCTGCCTGCAAGACTGCCCACGGTTGACACAAACCCTGGCACCGTGCGAGGAGCAGGTGCGATGGGGAACACCTCGTTTTGCTGCCCCTTGTTCCATAGCTGAGAGGTGATGGCGGCTTAACACTGTTCTAACGGTCTTTTCACTGTCTGTGAATTAAATAAACCAGGTTCTAAAGAAAACGGGAACAAGAGAAATTCCATCCCATGCCCCCAATGGGTCACTCACTGGGAGAGACCGAGGGACTTTCTAATATCTCTACAGAGGCAGTGCCCTAGGGCTGTCACTAAGGGATTGTGGGGTTTGGGGCACCTCTCCCCCATGCCTCCATAGAGACTCTGCCCCCTGAAGTGCCAGGCCCCTAGAGAGGGATGTGACACAGGCCTGGCTCTCCTCTGGGCCACTCTGGCCCTAATCCCAAAGCCAAAGTGCTATGGGGAGGTGTGAGCACAGAGAATTGAAAAAGATGAATCAGATGAATGGATGGGAGGTGTCTGGCGGATGTTTCTATGCTGAAGAGCACAGCCCTGCTTCTCTGATCCAGGGTCTGTCCCCTGCAGTTTGCCCCAGTGTTTTCCAATGCCCTTCCCTTCCTTTCTCCAAAGACAGAGGAGTCTGTGTGAACCAGGATAGAGTGTATTAGGGAATGATACAAAATCAGGGATTTGGCGTGGAGAGGTAACATACAAGCCAGTCAAACAACAAGGAAAACACTGATACTGAGAGCTATTCAGTGGGCTTGAAGCCCAGACCCAGCTGGGCAAACCCTGGCCCCGTCAGGTAAGTCAAGGTAAAGCGACCCCGATACAAAGATCTGATCTAGTGACTGATGGTGACTGTGGCTTGAAAAGTGCTCAGGACCTTCAAACTGTGGGGTCCACAGCCCCTTTGGGGAGGACAGCTGAGGAGTCCCTCAATGTTATTCAGGCAGAGAAGAGAGCTGCAAGAGGGCTTGGAGGGCAGGTGAGCTGATGGGGAATAGATGGGGTGTCTGGTCCTTTTCCCCTCACAGGCGCTGATGGGGAGGAGTTTCAGAGTAGACCCGCACTCTTGCTGCCTCTGGGGCCGACAGCCGAATCTGGCATTGCTCACGGGCTTAAATAGGCTTTTTGGCGGGACACCTGAGGGGAGCAGAACTCACGCCAAGGCGAGAAAATCTGGTTGGAACCGGTTCCCCAACGGCCTCGGAATGTTCCAGAGCGAGAGGGCAAAGCCCAAGATGGAGCCCAGGGTGTCAAAGGGGACCGACTCCATTTTGTTTTACATGAAATCACTGTTTTAACATCAAGATCATTAACATATTGTCATAAACTTGCCACACAATTATACACCTATTCCAAATTAACATTCCAAATTGACTGCTAACAGAGGGAGGCAGGTCAGGATCATGGGGCAGGTCCAGGTGCTGTGCAAATGGCCCCTCCCCATCCCTGGGTGTGAGACATGGGCCTGAGGGGGAATATCTGAGCACAGGATAATGTGTGTGTCTTGCAGGTCACAGCTTGTCACTGTTTCTCCAGCTTGGGACCATGTTCAGTGTAGGGCTGGTCCCATCCTCCAAGAGCCCCTGATCCAGGCACAGCTCAGCAAGAAAGGGACAGACCCTGCACCCCTCCCCCTCTAATGTCCTGGTGGGGAGCAGAGCATGGCTGTGAGGACACACCCCAGCTATCTCAGTGCCTGTAGCAGAGATGGGCTAAGTCCCTGGGCAGCCTCCTGTTTCTCTAGGAAGGAGCCAGGGACTGTTCTCTGAGAACCATCTTGTGGGTCCCAATGTGGGGGATGGGCTGAGGGTCTCTCTCACCTGACCAGCCTGGGACTGCGGTCACTGCCCAACTGAGCCAGGCAGAGCTCTGGATCCAAGTCCCAGCTCCTTCCCCTGGTGCTGGGGGAGGAAGGACCCCATGTTGCTTTGCCCTGAGTGCCCTGACTGAGGAGGGCCCAGTGGGATCCCAGCTGGGGGCACAGGCTGGAAAATGATCTTCCCGTCTCTCCTTCCCAGCCCTCCCCAGTGTCCGGGGAAAATTGCCTCCCACCCTCCTCGTTGGGCTCACCCCTGAGCTGTACTGGAGCCTGCCTGTGTGTGGGGATCATGCCAGCAGGTCCCAGCCTGGCAGCCAGGCGGTTTGCCAAACCCTTGTGCAGACCCAGCAAGGGAAGGGACAGCCAGGGACCAGGGGCTGAACCTGCCACAGGACAGTGAGGGGACCCCCCAAAACACCCTCTGGCCTCTCTCATTCATACCCTACTGCAGGCTTTCTCTCCAGCCATTTCTTGTTTCTCTGCACTAGAAATATGAGCACATTTCAGATGCCTTGGGGTTCAGCATCATGAAATGGCCCTTTCTCCTCCACACAGTGCTTTATGGCCATTCTCTGCCAGGAGTCACACAAGTATTTCTCTTCTCATTGGGCAGCTTGGGGGCCTGAGGCACAGTGAAGGGAAATGCCCAAGCCCGGGGCGATGACAGAGCCAGAGAGAAAAGCCAACAGGTCTCACTCCTGCTTTAACCAGCAGACAATCCCCCAGTGAGGGTCAGGGCCTAGTAATTGAGATAGTGGGAAATATTGACTGGAAACAGTTTTCTGTTAGAAAATCATGAAACAAGTTCGATTTGTGAAGTCAGGAAAATTCATCCAATGATCTGAAAATTCTTTGCAAATATATATTTTGCAAAGCCAAAGTGTCTCCAATTTGTCATCCACCATCCTGGTGTCTCCTGGTGTTAGGGCAGGTCCAGGTTTGTCTGCCCCCTGCACTCCCCAGCCAGAGTGAGGAATGCAGCAAACTGGGCACTTTCCCCTTGTTCCGTGATGAAGGGGATGTCATAATCAGGAGCGCTGACCAGCACCTGATGATGAAGGGATTAACTAATGCCTCCTGTGCCTAGCTATGTATGGGGTGGTCAGCCACTAACAATACAGGTAGGAATTTCAAACTGGGAAGAGAGGAGTTTTTATCTTTCCCTCCTTTGTCTGAGAGGCAGAGCAGTTTCTTCCAAGACTGGGGGAGATGGGAGATACTTCTCTCTCTAAGAACGGACTTCTTACAATGTGTAAGTAGGGAAAAGTTTAGATAGTCTGTCAGGTTTTGTTGTTTTTCTTGGTTTGGGAATTTGGAACGAATGTCTGAGCTGTTAAGTGTTTTTTTTCTCTTTTGTAACTAAAGCTGTTAGCCCAGGGGTTCCCCTGAGTACCTTTAGTGGCTCTTTCCATCTAGCCACTTTACTATGCTTGCAACTGTAGTTTTGTTTTGATAATAAAAGTTTGTTTCTTTTTTCTAAATTAACTGGAATTGGTTGATTTTTGTGTCCTTTGACTCAGTGCCTAGTCATAAGGGCAGAGTCCATTGTTGTCTGTGACTCCCCTCTGGTTTTCTCAACTCCAAGTAAAATGGAGGTTGGGGCAGGGGAGAGTTTTACCTTAGGGAGGAAGTTTCCCACGTGATCTCTTCCTTGGTTTTCTTGGAAATACTTGGGTGATGGCAGCGGATCTCCCAAAATCTGGGCATTAGGATTTTGGGGGGAAGTTTTTGTACCAGAGCCTGTAGAGGCAAGGTTTTGGAGTGCTCTTGCGGGCCCTCATTTCTGCATTCATCATGCCAGAGTGGGGGACAGCCTTGACAGGGGAACAACCAGCAATGGCCCTATATGAATGGGGAGGAGCTTCAGACCCTGCACTGCTCTCCCTAAAGGGTGTCTGGGGGTGGGAGGCTTGAGGCTGCAGCAGTCCTAGATGGGAAGGGGTGGGGGAGGGAAGGACAGCCAGCCCCTTTCACCTGCCTGGTGGTTCTGTCTCTTTTCTGAATGGTTTGATGAGAAGCCTCCCTCAATGTGGAGGAAGGTAGGATCAGGTGACCAGGCCACCTGACTCCTCCCCTGTTAGAAATTACACAAAAGGTTAAAGAAGTAGCAAAAAGAACAAAGCAGATTATCAACAAAATAGCACAAAGGGCACAGTCCAAGCTAGAGTCGCTAGAGAAACTCGTTACAAATAATCACTTGTCAGCTCAGATGTTGTTATAGGGAGGAGGCCTGTGCATACCTTCCTCCACATTGAGGAGGCCAATTTCATATAACATTGGGTTTGCTCTCTAAGGCAGGTGAATTCTTGGGGCAGGAGCAACTCCCTTAAACTGGGCCTTCCCAGAGCTGTTCTCAGTGTCTGTATCATTCTTTAGCTGATTTACTTAATTCTCACACTGAGGGCAAGTCTAGACTATGTTTAAATTTCAAAAGAGGATATGCAAATTTTTCAAAAGCGGATCTTTCAAAAGTGAAAGTAGTCTGGATGCAGTTTTTCAGGGGAAAAAAACCCTTTTTCGAAAAACCACTCTTCCTAAAAAAGGAGATTTACTGTCTCCTCTAACCTGAGTCCACCAGCTCTTCTCCCCCTTCAGTTACAGACTTTTTGTGTCCAGGCATTTTCTTGTATCCCCCTTGGGTTGGGGTAGGGAGAGGCAGTCTGTAAAGCCAGCTGTGGACAAACATTGTTTTCCTGCCCCGCCTTATACAGAATGTCAGGAAGTGGGAATCCTTCCTTTGATTCCTACTGGGGAAATTTCAGTAGAGTCAGGTAGTGGTTAGGATCAGGTGACCAGGTCATCTGACTCTGTAGTATCCCCGTGTCCATGATTCAGTATCCGTATGGAAAGGCCAGGCCCTTTCACTGCCCTTTGTCCTCACTGATGGACCAGCAGCCCTGCCTGGCTTTTCCATGGTAGCCCCCTGAAGTGTTTGGGCGTCACCCAAAGCAGCCAGCGTGAAATACAGATGCAGGGTGAATATTCCTAACTGCAGCTACAGGAATGAGACACGCACACTGATGGGATAATCATAATCAGCAGATCACAACTTCTCCAGGGAGACCTTTGTGACGGGTTCAGACACAGAGATCCCCTTGAGACTGTCACTTGAGACTACCTGCCCTGTGGGACACCCCATCACCTTGTCCCACTGGGCCAGATCCTCTGGTCTCTTCCAGCCCTGGCACAGGCTTGGGATCACAGCCCACAGCAGAGTAACACAAACACCAAGATCAGCTCAGCTCGGGGAAGGCTCTGTCACAGGGACTTTCCACAGCCCCCAGGTGCACGGCGCCAGTGGGACCAGACTTCCAGATAAATCCATCTTGCCCTGAAAGAGAGAGCTGCACAGCTGTCTGCCCACCCGGTAACAATTATTTACACTGGGTAGTAATACACAAAAGTGGTTTTATTAAGTATGAAAGACGGGATCGAAGTGGCCATAAAAGATGCAGACAGAACAATGTTGCTGCAGGGGGGTTACGGGGAGGCTATACACAGAGCCCATTCTCTGGGAGGAGGAATCACTGTGTCACCCCCAGGTGGTCGACACTCTTTTCCCCTTCACTTCTGTGATTCTCCCCTAGGTTCAGGCTATGGGGATGGGTGAGGGGCACCCCCCTGCACTCTGGGGCTCTGCCTGTAGCCCCTGGTTCCTGCTGACGGCGGTGTACAGGATGGGCTCAGGGTCAGGGGCTGGGCTGCCCTGCTTGGCCTGCAGTGCCTGGCGGTCCAGCTCGGTGTAGGTGAGTTCCTCAGCGCCGGGGTCAGGCTCCTGGGTCTGGGAGGGGAGAGAGTCACCGTGTGTGTGTGTGTGTGTGTGTGTGTGTGTGTGTGCACCAACACCAGCACATGCACACACACAGCCAGCAGGCAGCTGTGGAAAGCTTCTCTTTCACCCTCAGGAAGCAACCCCACCGTGCACACTGCTGCCCCCAGCACCTTTCCCTCCTTGGCACCTGCCCCCCCATGCAACTCTGCTGGCCCCCGCAAAGCTCAGACAAAAATAAATGTTTTGACAGGAGGTTTTTAGGGGGTCAGGGTGAGTTTGGGGGGTGCAGGGCCAGGCTCTGACTCTCTGTATTCTGCATTGCCCACCCCCTCCGCTCCCCTGCCAACCCAAGGGGCCCTGTGCTGCTTCCTAGCTCTGGTGTCTGCCCTTGTGTATGGGAGCCTGGGCAGGGGGCTGGTGTCAGAATATGGCTCTAGGGGGCCCAGATGGGGGGAAGCTGGATGGTGCATTGACGTGAGTGGGCAGGGCAGGGAGCGGGGCAAGGGGGAGTCAGGGAGTGAAGGGGAGGCACTAACCAGCACACCCAGCTGCTTCCCTTCACTCAGGAGGGCATCTGTGGTACAGAGACAGCCCCCGGTGAAGGGCTGGGACCCAATCAGGGACCCTGGCACAACCTCCTAACCCACATGTGAACCCTAAGCAGACTGGTCTGCCTGCCCCTCAGGGTCACTAGCCCCATGGGGAAGCAGGGGAAACTGAGGCCCAGAGCAGGGCAAGGAACCCCAAAGGTGCAGAGCCAGCCAGGGCTGCACCCACATTAACATGCCCCCCTCTTCCAGGGCCAGGTATCTGGCAGCGGACAATTCCCCTCCCCACCCTCTCTCTCTCCATGGCTGCCCACTCATGCTGAACTTACACACGGTGGCTGCCTCCTCAGATTCCCTGCAGGGACAGAGAAAGAGAGACAGTAACAAAGTGCAGAAGTCCTGGTCCCCCTGGCTCTAACCACTAGGCACCACTCCCCCCAGAGCCAGGGGGAGAACCCAGGAATCCTGAGGCAGGTCGATTGGGGGTGGGGAGCAGAACTGGAGTCTCACCTGCTCTGTCTCGCTGCTGGTCCCTTCCCTACAGACACGAAGCAGAATTGTCCATGAGTCAACCTGGGTCCCCCTGCGCCAGCCCTGCCCCTCCACCCCACAGACCAGCTGGGATGGAATCCCCCACCCTGCTCTGACAGGGGAGCCCCGACCTCTCTGGCCACTGAGCTTGGTTACCCCAGAGACAGGCTGAGCCCTGCCTTCTGTAGCACAGCACCCCCTACACACCGCCCACACTCCCTACAGAGCCTCCCCCCACATTGTACAGCATAGCACCCCCTAGCAGTGCCCAGGGGTTTTAGGACCAGCACTGAAGCCAGGGGACAGCGCCCCCCTGCAGAGCCCTCTGCCCCACCCTGGGGTTCCTGGCCTGTCTCCCATCCAAGCCCTGCCCCTTCCCAGCCCTGCCTAGCAGTGGTTTTAACCCTTCTCTTGCTGGGGCACTCACTGGCTCGGGTGCATCTGTGGCAGAGAAAGGCCAGGAGGAGCAGGAGGAGGAGGCCGTCGGCCCCTGCGATCATCCCAGCGATGATCAGCCCACTCAGATTTGGTCCCGATCCATCTGGAAAGCAGGAGGAGGCCATGAGCAATAGGAGCAGCTAACTGGTTTGTTCCCTGCTGCCCAGCCTCTCCTCCTCAAGGATGCAGGGACCCACAGCAATAGGGATGGGGGGGAGGGGACAGGAGCAGAGGGGATTGTGGATAGCAGTGGTGGGGGGGGGGGTGGTTCTCTGCCAATGGCACGGGGCTGTCCTGGGGCCTGGGCAGAGGGGAAGTACCTCAAGCCCTATGTGCTCTTTGATCCTGGCTGGGCCCAGATCCCACAGCCCAATCCCCTTGGGTCCTGCCCCTCTGCTGGAAATACCCCAGCAGCTGCAGCTCACCTCTGTGTAGGAATTATCTGGGGGGAGGGCGAGATGGCAGTGGGAGGGGCTTTTAGCTGGGTAGGGGCTTTGAGACTACTGGGAGAACCGTGCCCTGCTGAAGTGATCAGCAGCAGAAGACACAGCGGCTCTGCCTTCCCAGCAGCCATCATTAGGTTCCAGAGTCAACAATGTGTCACTGTGAATGGCAGTCGGTTCAAGTGTTGATTCCATGTCTATCTGGGTCAGGAGGTGGTTCTAGGGTTAATGCCCTGCAGGGCATCCACCCTCCGAAGGTAGAGCCCAGCTTCTGAGCCATTCCCTCAGGCTCTCTGCAGACTCAGGCAGACAGACGTGATACTTGGGCCCAATCTCCATGGTTCCCCATCCCTGCCTCCGATCTTCCAGGAGGATACAAGGGTACAGTCAGGTCTCAGCCCTGATGGGGCATTTGCTGTGGGGATCTGCCCCGTCCCACCCAGCAGCCCTTTGTGTCTCCCCTGGGGGTGGCACCTCATGTTGCATGAACATGTTTCTGGGGCTTGCCATGCAGGCTTCCTATCCCCAGCCCTGGAGCTTGGCCTTGCACTGCCTGGGTGGGTCGAAGCTGGAGCTATCCCTCTGCGGGAACAGAACCAGCACCTGTCTGGGACTCAGGGGCGGGGAGGGTGTGAGGAAACTGGAGCCTTAGTGTCTGTGGTTAGTTATACAGGGCATATACCCTGGGGAGAGGACGGGACACAGGATTTAAGCCAACTCAGCACCCCTGGGTCCCAAGACAAGGAGGATCGGCCCAGCGAGACACAACCTCTGCCTGGCTCACCGGTAACCACAATCACTAATGACTTGTGTTAATTACCAGGAGCCCTGTCCTGGGCCAGCTGCCTTGCGTGCTCAGTGCTGTACGGTCACAGGACACAGAGACAGTTCCTGCCCCAGTCATGGGCCACTCACCCCAGGAATCCCTGCGCCCAGGTCTGGGCGCCTTGTCCCTATTGTGGGGGAGGAGTGCCCCTGTTCCCACAGACCTAAGGGGAGCTTGGCTACCCCACGGGCTGTGTCACACCCGGCTGCTAATTCCCACAGCCCAGACTTACTCTGAGCTCCCCAGGGGGGTTGGGAACCACATGGGATTTGGTATTATAAAGGAAGACTGAAAGAACTGGGCTTGTTTAGTTTAGAAAAGAGAAGACTGACGGGGCACATGATAGCAGCTTTCAAGTATCTAAAAGGGTGTTACAAGGAGGAGGGAGGAAAATTGTTTTCCTTGGCCTCTGATGATAGGCCAAGAAGCAATGGGCTTAAATTGCAGCAAGGGAGGTTTAGGTTGGACATTAGGAAAAACTTCCTAAGCGTCAGGGTGGTTAAACACTGGAATAAATTGCTCAGGGAGGCTGTGGAATCGCCATCACTGGAGATATTTAAGAGCAGGTTAGATAAACCCCTGTCAGAGATGATCTAGACGATGCTTGATCCTGCCATGAGCAGGGGACTGGACTCAATGACCTTTTGAGGTCCTTTTCAGTTCTAGTGCTCTATGATTCTATGATTTCAGGCCCAGTTCTCATGCAGACAAGGTCTGAGTCCATCTGTGTGTCCCTCCCCAGATGTAACCCCTATCCAGCAACTGCCCTGTGCTCCTGGGGCCCCACATCCCCACTGCCCCACGGCTGGGAGTTCTCAGGGTCTGTCCATCCCCTGCTAGACAGAACAGCTGAGTCCCTCAGTTCTGTGCAGGGACTGTCCCCCTCCAAATGTCCTAATGGCCTCATGGGCATCTGAGCGGAGAGCCCTGGGCCCGGGGGATGATTTGCTCCATGTCTCCCACTCACCTTCTTCCGGTGGCTCCGTCATGGGGGGATCCAGCTGCTGTGGCCCAGCTGTGTTGGTTCCCTCTGTAGGATTCAAACAAACATCGGCTGGGACGGGGGAGGATGGAACTGAGCACCCAGCCCTGGGGAGAAAAAGGAGCTGAAACAGTGATTCAGTGCTTGGGCCATAGCCAAGCATTTGTTACGGCTTCAATTGTCCAGGCTGGTGAGGAGTGAATTCAGTGCTGGGGCTGATGCTGGCTGGGCAGGCCAAGGGCCTGACTCCTCTGTGTGTCCCCGGAGTGGGAGCAGCCGAGGTAGCATCCCCCTGGGAAAGGCCCCTGTACTGCAGATCCCCCGGGGACAGAAATCCCCACCTTAGCTTTGAACCAGCAGCAACTGCTGTTCCCCCCTCCGGCAGGGGAATGCCCCAGTGATTCCATCTCCATTCCCCAGCTAGGCACCCCCTCTTCTGGGCCCAGAGCAGAGCCTGGCTCTGAGCATCCTGAGGGTCCAGCTGGGTGTGGGGCTAGAGATAGGGGTGCTGAGCCGCACTCACCAACAGTGTGAGCGTTGGGGAGCCACGGTCCTGCTGACTAAAGCTGGAGACCTGGCTGCTGCAGGTGCATGATGGATCCACGGGGGCGCTGGGCTGTGACCTGTTGTGTAAAACCTCCACCCAATCCAGTGTAATGTGGATGTAAGCCATGTAACCTTCTGTCATTGTGGCTACGTCTAGACTGCTTCCTTCTTTCGACAGAGGGATGCAAATTAAGCACATCGAAATTGCTAACGAAGCCAGGATTTAAATATCCTGCGCTTCATTAGCATAAACATGGCTGCCGCTTTTTTTTGAAATGGAGCTTTTTTGAAAACCCCCCCGGCAGTCTAGATGAGGATCTGTCGAAAATAAACCCTTTTTTGACAGATCCTGTATTCCTCAAAAAATGAGGAATTGGTGTCTGAGCGTCTGAGTGTACAAATGTGTGTGTGTGTGTGAAGAAGTCAATTCCCTTTTCGTTTGATCCAATAGCAGCATTGAATAAATCAATAGAAGTGTAACCCTAGGTCGGTCTTTAGTGAAATTAGGTAACATGACCGGACGGGCGGGTGCCACAGGGTGTGATATCGGCAGCTGTAGCTCCCTGCATCTCTTGGGCTCACACTGTGGATGGGAAACTCAGCCATGTCCCCTGTGGGATCCATCGTGCACCTGCAGCAGCCGGGTCTCCAGCTTTAGTCAGCAGGACTGTGGCTCCCCAACACTCACACTGGCACTAGACAGTCACGGCTCCCCTCGGGGTGATCCCCCCGCTGGGGCACAGGGAAGTGGAGGGTTTGGGGTAGCAGGGATGTGAAGGCAGGAGGAGACACGCTGTGAGACAGACCCTGGCACAGTTACTGCGCCCTGGCCCCGCAGCCCAGCCCCAGGGATGGAACAGATACTGGGGCTGCAGAAGGGTCTCCTGGATGTTTTTCCTCCCAATCCCAGACCAGACCACAGTGGCAAAGTCAGGGCTTTCCTTAGAGATCTGTATCAATGCTGTGTGAGTCTCTGTTTCACAGAGGTCTGCATGTGTAGTGAGGGGCAAGGTCTTTGGGAAAGGGGCAGCACGAGGGCAGAGCCTCAGGGAAATGGGGTGGGGCAGGGGTGCCCCGTTCTCCCAGGGGAATATGCACCAGGCTGTGCCCCACATGGATGGGTTTCTAGTGCCAGAGGGCAGCCCAGAATCCTGGTCTATGGGGCAGCCCAGGGTAGGGCTGTGTGCTGGGAGGAAGCTCTCCCAGGCCTGGCCTCAGCCAAACCAATCTAGCACCTTTCCAGGGATACCCCCCACACACATATGAAATGAGTCCAGGCAGTTCTCAGCCCAGACACAGCATTCGCTATAGGGGTCTGCTCCATCCCACCCAGCAGCCCTTCATGGCTCCCCCAGGAAGCAGGCTCTTGGACTGCCTGAACCTGTTTCTGGGGGTCCAATGGGGATTTCCTGCCCCAGCCCAAGTACCTGGCCTGGCTCTGTCTGGGTGGCTTGGAGACAGCATCATTCCTGGTTGAGGCTATGTCTAGACTGCAGGCTTCTTTCAGAAGAATCTTTTTTTGGAAGAGATCTTCCGAAAAAACTTCTTGTGAAAGAGAGCATCCACACTGCCAAAGCGCATCGAAAAAGCCATCTGCTTTTTTGAAAGATAGTGTCCAGACTGAATGGACACTGTCTTGCATGTAAGCTGTGATTACTGTGGAGGGAGTGGCCACAAGGGCACCTGTGTTTTTTCCTCTTTCCTCTTCTTTTGAAAGAACCCTCTCTTCCCTGTCCACACATGCCTTTTTGCGAAAGAGCTCTTTCTGAAAAAGGCTTCTTCCTTGTGGAAAGAGGTTTACCAATGTCGGAAACCCCCCTCTATTCTTTCAATTTCCTTTTGGAAGAATGCGCTTGCAGTGTGGACGTAACTCAGGTTTTGTTGGAAAAACGGCTGTTTTTCCGACAAAACTCTGTAGTGTAGACATACCCTGAGTCAGGTCAGTTCCACCTGCAAGCTAGTGTCTATTAGGCATTTGAGGGGTGAGAAAGCTGAAACCCTGGTGTCTGTGGTTAGTTAAATAGGGACCCCCCAAATTGGCAATGGTGGCTTTTCTCTGAGGAGAGGACGGGACATGGGGATTCAGGCCTGATCAGTTCTCCTGGGATCCCAGGAGTGGGAGAATTGGCCCAGCGAGACCCTCAGTGAGACATAGCCCCTGCCTGGCTCCAGGAAAACCAGAGCCACAAGCACTAACAACTTGTGATAAGTACCAGGAGTCCTGTCCTTGGCCAGCTGCCCCGCGTGCTCAGTGCTGTATGGACACAGGATGCAGAGACGGTCCCTGCCCAGCCAGGGGCCACTCTCACTTGGAGTCCCTGTGGGGCGGTCTGGGCACCATGTCCCTGCTGCGGAGGAGGAGCCCCGTGTTGCCACTGAACTAGGGGGAGCTTGGCTGCCCCAGAGGCTGTGTCACTCCCGGGTGCTAATTCCCACAGCCCAGACTTTCTCTGAGCTCCCCAGGGGGGTTGGGAACCACATGGGATTTGGCACCCACACTGGCAGTGGACGGTTATGGCTCCTCCCAGAACGCAGGGAGATGTTGGGTTTGGGGTAGCTGGGATGTGAAGACAGGAGGAGACAGGCCGTGAGACACAGACCCCAGCACGGTCACTGCGCCCCAGCCCCCATAACCCGGCCCCAAGGTCAGGGGCTGCAGGGAGAGTCCCCTGGATGCTTTTCCCCCCAGTCCCAGACTGGACCCCAGTGGTGAACTGGGGGATTTCCTTACAGATCTCTACCAATGCTGTGCGGGTCTCAGTTTCACAGGGGACTGTGTGCATTGCGAGATGGTGAGGGAGGGTTTGTTGTTGCTGCGGACCAGGGGTGACCTCACCCAGCAGCCAGTTCCCGGGACAATGGGCTGGAGGCAGGCAACCCCAGCAGCCTGTGACCCAGAAGACCCCTCCCAGCTTGGCAGCTGCCGGTCATGGTGGGTGGAGGGACAAAGGGTTGAGGAGAGAGGAGCCTGGTGACCTGGCCAGCTAGGTCCAGCCAGGAGAGAGGACAGAGGCAAGGAGGCCCAGGTGACTGGTTCCCCTAGCACTTAAGACAAGGGGAGGAGCTGGTGGGGCTGGTGATACAGGATGATCTGCTGGAAGGAGGGGGCAGCTGGACTGGGGGCTCCCTGAGAAGGCCCACAGCAGAGACCGGCTGGGGGCTCAGAGAGGTGCATCCCAGGCAGTGGAGGGGCCTATGGCTGAATGTCCGAGAAGGGCTCCCACTGAAGCGGGAGCCCAGAAAGAGCAGGGTCCATGACAGCAGGGTGAGCAGGCGCTGCCGGGCAGGGTCACACTCTGAACTGTTGCTGGTCTCGACTGATTAGTATCTGCCACTGGCTGAATGAAACTGATTTTATGGGCAGCAACTGACATGGACGGAGAAGCAGGGGCTGGCATTAGGATGGAGCAGGCTGTAGGCCAGACCCCACCACTTTGTGCTCCCTTGGCAGCTTCTCTGGGTTCCACGTGGGCGCTGGGTATTGCAGACCCCTGAGTCTGAGCGCCAGGGATGGGGGTGCCGTGACTATGCTATGGGCTCTGAGGCTGTGGGACACACCAGGGCTCGGGTCTTATCCCCCTGCACCCCCAGCCAAGAGGTGCTGCAGCTGGGGCTGCGGTGGGAGCTCTTATGGGGAGGGAGAGAGGTGGGGCCAGATGGGGAGGGGCAGGTTCTCAGGCACAAGGGAAGGGGCCGGGGGTACTGGCTTTCAGCCTCAGCACATCCCTGGTTTAGAGGCAAATTTCTTCAGATGGTTCATTGTATCCTGAACTGTCATCTCTTTACTGCTGTGGCGTTATGGGATTTTGATGTGAACACGCAGAACGTTGTTGCACCCAGTGTCGTGGGTTCGCCCCAAATTTGTACAAAGTGGGCCCAGTGAGGTGTCTATTGAAAGCTTTTGCTTTGCTGGTTCTGTTTATACCATTCATAGGGCTGTAGGATTTGTGTATGTACAGTGAGAAGTACTGGCTCTGGATATGAACAGGCATCACCCAACTATTGTGGAAGGGTGGATAATCAAGTGAATAGCAGCACTTGGCTGACAATGGACCAGAGAAGAAGCTGGAGTGTCTAAGGGGATTTGCTTGTGTGACTCCTTGCTGGCCAGGGTGGCAAACAGAAGTGCTCTGTGTGACTGGTTTGGTGCCTTACAGGGGAGAACCCCCCTCTCTTGGGCTGTAAGTAGCCCTTGTCTCGAGGCAATTTGCCCTGATTTGACCCGCTCAGTGGTTCCCCAGAACCTGTCATGTTACAGTGGCGTAGTCGGCAGTATCCACAGAACCAGGTCGATGAAGCTTTGGATCAGAACCCCATGCTGTTCTAAATTTAAATCTTGGAATTGAGGGTTAGGCTGGTTAAAGAGCAGTTGCAATGAGTGAGCTACAGTATGAGGGTGTTTGCAAAAAAGACCCGGAAGATTTGTGCTCAGAGAAAGGGCTCATTTTTAGAAACAAAGCCACAAACTGGGAACTGAGATCCCGGCTAATGAGCAGTGACCGGCAGGCAGGAGTACAGCCCCCACCTAAAGCCACAGATGCTGCAGCAGCCAGGAGATCGTAGGAGGCATTGAAGAAAGCGGAGCTTGAACATGAACAAAAACAACAAATAGTCTAGCAGCACCTTAAAGATAAACAAAACGTAGATAATATCATGAGCTTTCGTGGGTACAGCCCAATTCTGGTTAGCACATTGCCTTTCAGGATGTTTAGGATATGGAAGGTAGTGTGCTAGCCAGAAATGGGTTGTACCCACGAAAGCTCATGATCCCATCTACATGTTTTGTTTGTTTTTAAGGGTGTGTCTAGACTACAGGTTTTTTAAAAAAAAAAGTAGCCTTTTTTCAAAAAACTTCACCTGCGTCTAGACTGCAGCTGCATTCTTCCGAAAGTAAATTGAAAGAATGCGGCAGTTTTTTCGATCGCAGTAAACCTCATTTTACGAGGAATAACGCCTTTTTTCGAAAGTACTCTTTCGAAAAAAGGTGCTATTGAATGCAAACTGTGCTTTTTCGAAAGAGAGTGTCTAGACTCTTTTGAAAAAGCGGCTCACTTTTTCGAAAAATCTGCTTGTAGTCTAGATGCTCTCTTTCGAAAGAGGCTTGTAGTCTAGACATAGTCTAGACGTAGCCTAAGGTGCTGCTAGACTATTTGTTGTTTTTTAAGTTTTTCCAGTTACAGACTAACTTGGCCACCCCTCTGAAGTTTATGAACAAAAACGTGCAGAGATGCGGTGAAAGGAGAAGCAGCTGATGGCTGAACTGGAGAGAGAAGGGGCTGAAAGAGAGAACGAAGTCTAGGCAAGGTGAAGGGAGCGACTGGCAGCAGAAGCGTGACTCAGACAAGATGAGGAGAGAGTTGCCAGACTTAAACTCCAGATCGAGTTAGATTACGGTGTGGCCGATGTGTTTAATCTGCTTAATGTCATAACCCAGCCCCAGAGCAAGTATGAAGGTGCTTCCCAAAATGGAGCTTGTCATGTGAGCAAGTTACCTGTCCATGTCCATGTCTTTTTTAGGCAAGTGGCCATGGCCTACTTGCTGGTTCACAGGGAAATTCCTTGGATGTGGGTTGGCACCACTTAAGGTCCATTGTCAGTCAAGTGCTGCCATTCACTAGACTATCCCCCTTTGTATAACAGGTGGGTGATGCTGTTGATAATTCTCAGAAGCAAATATTTGGAATGCCAGTCCAGAGCCAGTACTTCTAACTTTAAATATATAATCCTACAGGCTTGTGAATGGTATAAACAGAATCAGCAAAGCATCCGCTTTCAATAGACACCTCACTTGGGCCACTTTGCAGAGGATTTGGGGCAAACCCACAAGAAAGGGTGCAACAATGTTCTGCAACTTCACATCAAAACTTCAATTAATTCACAACTGCCCTGAGTTCCAGCTCAAAACACTGCAGCTCTTCCTCCCGCCATGGGCCAGCTTCTGGCCTGAGCAATTCTCCCTCTGAACTTGCTTGCTGCCCTGCGCACGGTCCCTTTGCTCTGACAGCTTCTCTCTCCCTGTCGCTGCACCTGACAGTGCTGGGCGGAAGGTTTGTCTGTGGTATTTGCTTTACTGTTGCTCTAGCTCATTTCCTCCTTATGCTTGAAGCCCATTTCCCTTGGCTCACAGCCAATTTCTGTCACGTTTCATCCTCTCTGGGTGTCAGGCGCTGTTTGCCAGCCATTTCTCAGGTCCCTCGGAGATGCTTTTGTTATTTTCCCCTGTGTTTGGCTGCCCAGCTCGTCTTGTAACTTCCCCTGTCTCTGCCTCTGTCTCTGCCCACCTGCCCCCTCCTGCCCCTGCCACCTCTGTCCCTTCTGCGCGGGGATTTCTCCCTGCCATCTCTGGGCCTGGAGCCCTTCCACAGCCCAGCTCCACCATTGGGTCCTGCCCACTGGCTCTCCCCTCCCTGGGATCCTTTATTGTTGGGGCCACTTGCTGCCTCGCTGGCTGCTGGTGTCTCCCCGTGCTGGGCAGCCTTCCACTGCATGTGCCAGCCCTTCCTGCTGGGATCACTCCAGTGTGTGGAGTTGGGGGGGTGCTGGCCCCTGCTGTTTTTTCTCCTCCTCCAAAAATACAATCTTGGACTTCATCTCCCCGCACTCCAGCTGCCCAGGAACCCTGGGGGGGGGGGGGGAGTCTCCCCACAGTAGGAGTCCAGCCTGAGTCTGAGCAGCCACCTTGTGCAGCTCCCACTCCCCCTCCTCCCCAGGGGTGTCACTCAGCCAGCCATGGGAAGCAGCTGCACATTGGGGTGGTGCCAGCTAGGCAGCCCCTGGGCCCAACTCTGCTGTGTGTCCCCAGAGCAGGGCAGCAGGGGATCAGCCCTCTGGGAAGGGCCCCTGTTCTGCAGCTCCCCCTGGGGGCAGGGATCCCCCCTCCCTCACCTCAAATCTCCAGTGGCTGCTGCTCCCCCTTGGCAGGGGACCACCCCCAGCGATCTTATCCGGTCCCCAGCCAAGCATCCCCCTCCCCCTCCCTTGAGCCCCAGGCTCAGGGCCCAGCCAGACTCCATGTGCAGAGACCCCCTGAGGGATGGGAAAATTGGCTGTGTGTGGAGCTGGGAGCGGGGACACTGAACAAGGGTCTCTAACCTACTAACTCCAGCTCCACAGGGTCGCTGGGCTCTGACCAGGTGAATGGGTGCGATTTGGTGCGATAGCGGCAGTGGTAGCTCCCTGCGTCTCTCCGGCTCACGGAGTAGACGGGAAACTCAGCCACGTCCCCAGCCGGCTCCTTGAACCCCAGCGTGTTCGGGTTCCCATCCTTGTTCAGCAAGAACTTCATGTTCTGGTGCCGACTCTGACACAGGATGATTGCATCTGCCCCCAATGCAACCCGCCCTCCCTGCAGGGGTGCAGGGAGATGGAGGGTTTGGGGTAGCTGGTCTCTGCAGTGGGAAGGGGACAGGCCGTGAGACAGACCCTGGCACAGTCATTGCGCCGCCCTCGCTGCACAGAGACGGGCCAGAGAGAAACCCAGCCAGAGGAATCTCTCCCAGATCCCAGACATTCCTGGGAGCTACGACCACAACTGCCTGAGGCCTAAACCCAGAGTCCTCCCTGTCCAATGCTATGCCTGTCTGTCTACTTAGTGGGCCCCCAGCCTGGAAGCCAGGACACCTGGGTTCTATCCCCAGCTCTGGGAGCAGACAGGGGTCTACTGGTTAGAGCAGGGGAGGGGCTGGAAGTAAGAGAGCTGGTGGCTGCACAGAGAGTGAGAAAAAGCCCCTGCCTTGGAGCTGGACACAATGGGCAGGGATGGGGATTAGCCCTTGTTTATACCAGGGTAAATGGAGGCACAGGCAGGTCTAGTGACACTCTATGATGAAGTGGGGGAGCTGTGGGGGGATTTGAAGAGGATGCATGCAGAGGGAGCACTCAGGGTGAGTCTTTACTGTACCCTTAGCTCGAAATAAGCTACGTAATTTGTGCTACGCAAATTGTGCAGCTTATTTTAAAATTTGGTGCTGTCTACACAGTGCCAAATTTCAAAATTAAGCACTATTCTGAAACATCCCTTAATCCTCGTGGAACGAGGTTTACAGGGACATCGGAATAGTGAGCCCGTTATTTCAAAAGATATTTAGAAATAATGGGCGTCATGTCAAGACATGGAATATGCTATTTCGGGATACTGGGAGTATCCCCAAATAGCACTGCAGTGTAAACGCACCCTCAGTGTGCTTGGGTGTTACTGGTGTAACAAGGGCAGGGGGAGGGAGTTTGTTGTTATAGGGACCAGCACAGAACTGGAGTGCCCAGCGACTGGTGCCCTGGTGCCCGGCAGATCCAGCTTGGGTGGCACAGCTGGGTTGGACCAGCGGGAAGCCAATGGGCTGTAGAGAGGAGACCTCGGTGACCTGCCCAGCTGGTTCCAGCCAGGGAAGAACAAAGGATGGAGGAGAGGAGAGGGGAAGAAGAGAGGGGCCCAGGCGACCCTGTTTACCTGGACAGAAATCAATGGTCAGGAGAGGGGCTGCTGTAGGGGGTTACTGGAGGCTTGGCTGGAAGAAGGGGGCTGCTGGGCTGGGCAGGAGGAGCAGGCAGAACCCACCTGGCTGCAGAGCAGACTCAGACGTGCTGGGCCAAGCGGGGCCAGGCCGACAGGCGCGAGGGTTCTTGTGCTGGGTTCAAAGCTCAATAAACCCTCCTGTGTGGTGCTGGCTGAGATTCACTCTGCTCTGGAGAACAGGGTGCCCCGTTCCCTCTGGGGTGGAGGCCCCGGGGATCCAGAGTGAGGGGTCTCCCCAAGAGGAGACAGGCTGGGGGCTCAGAGAGGCGTGGTCCCAGGAAGCAGAGGGACTGCATCCCTCAGAGAGAGTGTCGCACTGAAGGGAATTCCCCTCCGGGACCATATGGGCCAAGTGTGGGCGTGACTTGTGAGTCCGTGACACAACCCAAGGTCCCCTGGGGGCAGGGATCCCCCCTCCCACATCCCCAAATCTCCAGTGTCTGGGAACCCCCCTGTGTGTGTCCCTGCTTCCCAGCCAGGTGCCCCCTTGGCTGGGCCCAGGCCTCAGGGCAGAGCCTGGCTCTGAGCAGCCCAGCTGGGTGGATGCAGACCTGGGGGCAGGGACAATGAGCCGGGATCGTTGGCTGCTCCCACCAGCTGCACAGGGCCACTTGGACACAGCCAATGAACAGGCTCAGTTTGGAGCAGGATTGGCAGCTGCAGCTCCCTGCGTCTCCCCGCCTGGCACTGGGGATGGTGAATTCACCCCCGGCCCCAGCAACATCCAGCTACCTGATTCGACTCCACCTTTCTATAGCAACAGACTCCTGCCCCGGCACCATCACTGACAGCAGATGGTGACGGCTTCCTCCACAGCGACCCCCCGCTGGGGCTGGTGGAGATGGAGGGCCCGGGTGCAGGGAGCTGTGCTCACACACAGAGAGGAGTGAGATGGGGAGACACAAACTCCTCTCCGTGTGTCTGTGACCAGCCCTTAGTGCCCAGCCCCAGGGACAGCACCTGGGCTCACAGACACCTCCCTGCACCCAAAGGGGCCCTGCTGGGGACTGATCTCAGCCCCTGGGTCAATACAAGGAGGTTGAACTGAGTTTTTGAGTGAATGTTCAAGGCTCAGCTCCACTTTCTCCAAATGCCCCTCACACGAAAGTTTCCCCAGCCCAAGAGATACTCATGTCCCAGCACCCTGCTCTGCCCGGACACCCAGCAGCCTGGAGAAGAGACAGGTCATTAGGGACCAGATACCCATCTGCCCTGGTCTGAAATCCCACAACATGGGCACATGCCCAGGTCTCAGATTCCCCCCATGGGCACACGCCCTGGTCTCAGATCCCCCTTCTGCCCGCCATGGGCCCACACTCTGGCTGTCTCCAAAACTCACCAAGGAACAGGATCGTGATATCAGATGCCATGTGGGGTCCCTCTTCAGTGCTGCCACCAGTCCCCCAATGCACAGCTCCACTGAGCCCCAGATAAGGAGCTCAGATGCTGGCTGCAGCTACAGGAAGGTGACGATGTCTCGTCGCTTCCTGCGTCCATCACGCCTTGTCTTTGATCTGCAGGCGAAATCTAGTGCGGTCACAGCAATCAGAGGTCTCTGCACAACCCAGGAAATCCTGGGCCTCACAACCAGGCCAAGCATCACTTAGCTCACTGCTTGTCTGTGTCTCACAGTGACCGGTTTCAGCCCTAGGATACCCTTCAGCCTTGGAGAAGGTGCACCGAGCTGGGAACCAGGAGAGCACAGGGTCTGGCTTTCAGTCTTGGACTGACCATTATCCCCATGCAGATTTCCCCCCCTCCCACTTTTTACAGGTGACCCATGTAGGTAAATAAATACAGGCTCATGCACTAAAAGGAAAGTGCCATAATCCACATGAATGAGGGGGCAGAGTTAAGGCTGTACAGGAAACTGTCATTGTAGCATTTTCGCGAGCAGGAGGTTTTGAGTCTGCAGCCTTCCCTCCCAGCCTGCAAACCTGCCTCTGTGCCACATGAGTCCTGGCACCATGTGAGAAGCGGGTGCAAGGGGAACACTTGGATTTGCTGCCTCTTGCTCCATAGCAGCGATGTAATGCCCGTAACACCTGGTTCTATGGGACTCTTCTCTTTCAGCACCTTCTCTCTTCAATTCAACCATCTTCTGCTTCTTTCAACTGGAAAGGTGCTAGATTGGTTTGGCTGAGGCAGGGTCTGGGAGGGCTTCCTCCCAGCACACAGCCCTACCCTCGGCTGCCCCATAGACCAGGGTTCTGTGCTGCCCTCTGGCACCAGAAACCCATCCATGTGGGGCACAGCCCTGTGCATATCACCCTGAGCGACGTGACACTGCAACGTCAGGATGGAGCCGGAGGGACCAGAGCAGCTGAACCCATCTGAGCTGGCCCCACAGGCCTGCCCCAGGGTATCTGGATGGGCCCGGCTCGGCGCAGCATGGAGGTGCGGGAGAAGCTGTGCCAGGGCCTCCATCTGGTGGTAAAGGAAATAAATAACTGCAGTGGGATAGTGAGCCGGTGCCCTGGGGAGAGCTCCGGGCCCCATGAGGTGGGTGGGGCTGGCGGGACATGGGGCACTCTAGGGGCCGTGGCTTGGGGGCAGCTCCCACCCATTGCCCATGGGACAGGCTTGGTACAGCTGCACCGGAGGATGTGGGATCGTTCCCTCAGCCTGAGCCCCTGGGCCCATCGCGCTGGCGTTGCTGTCCAGCCTACGGAGCAGCCCTGCTGCCAGCGCATGTGTCAAACCCACGGGCACCTTCCCAGCTGGGCCCAGGCTCCGGGACCCACGGAAACTGGAGACGGTGCTGAACGCTGTAACCAGGCGAGAACCAGCCCCACACTGGGCTGGGCTGACCCCAAAAGCCCCTGGCTGCAGCCCCACGACTGTAACTGTGGCGCTGGAGACAGGGGCAGGAACCGGATAGAGCAGCCCCCCATGGGGTGGGGGAGGGTCAGACCTAATTGGGGGCAAAATACTGAGGGGCAGGACCAGGCCACCATGGACTCAACTCTCCCCTCCTTGCCCCTCCCCTGGCAGTGGGATTTTCTGCCCCACTGGGGCTCCCCCTTCTGTCTCCCTCTCCTGGCTTCCTATCGGGTGCTGCAATCGGTGTCTGGTGCCTGGCCTGAGGAGCAGGGACCCTGCCTGGAGTGTTACCTCTCAGGGGCCAAGCAGCAGGGGGTGGGGCTGCCGTGCAGCCAACATACCCGCTTGTCACTCACCTGCACCCAGCACCCGACACCAGCCCCACGAGCCAGATTCCACCCCCCGTTTGCAGCCTGTCTTCCCCTCACCATGCATCTGCCCGGTTGCCAGGAACAGCGTCAGCGACCTCAGCACACAGCCTGGGTTCCGTGCCAGCCTGGGACCCCCCTGACTCCAGGGCAAAGTCTCTGTGCTCCAGTCGTTCCCCCCGGGGCTGCGTTGTGGGGCAGAAGCGCCGAGGGAGGACATCACTTCCCCACTTTTCTATTGTCTCCCAGCCGGGTGGGAAGCTCTGGGCTGTGTCCCGGGGGTCAGGCCACCCCA
Source organism: Pelochelys cantorii (assembly GCA_032595735.1). Classification (NCBI taxonomy): domain Eukaryota; kingdom Metazoa; phylum Chordata; order Testudines; family Trionychidae; genus Pelochelys; species Pelochelys cantorii. The sequence continues at coordinate 8,088,216 of CM064358.1, read as the reverse complement.
CTGGCCAGACTGGCTCCATTGGGTGCAGTCTCTGGCACGGTGGGCGCTGTCCTTCCTGGGCCTGGAGGAGCCGTTAGCACCAACAGGTGGGTGCTGTGCTGCAGGCGGAAGGTTGGCTGTGGGCGTCTCCTGGCCACACAACCTCTGTCAGTAGCACACACGGCCGTGCCCCCCAGCTCCCGATGCAGCAACAGCATGGACATCCCCACGGGGTGTTCCTGTGCTCCAGAGCCAGCCCACCCAGCCCAGCCCCGCTCTGTCACCATGGGGAACAAGGGGGCTGCTCTGAGGTATGATTGTCACCCTGTGGTATCAGCGCAGTGTGGCCAGGGCCTGGGACATGTGAACTTCCCTTCCCTTGCCAAGACGGCTGTTTGTGGCGTCTCCGTACCCACAGGGCGGGACACTCGTTTCCTTTCACCTTCCCCCCTCTTAATTTTTTATTAGTTGTTGTTTAAAAAATTGTTTTTGCCCTGAGCTCTGTGTAAAGAGCTGTGGCTGGGGAGCATCCGGAGCACAGAGACTGCCCCAGGCTGGGACACCCTGCCCCTGTGCTCAGTGACCACGACAAGAATGGGGGTTGAGCCCCCAGGGAGCCCGGGCCCAGCCTTGCTGGGGTTACGAGGGCTCTGTTGCATGGGAGGGGGGTAGGGGAGCCTTCAAGGTCAGGGAGGTGTCTGGGCAAAGGCAATGGAGTAAGGATGGGACCCCCCCACGGACAGGGGCTGCTGCCAGAGCCCGCCACGGACAGAAGCTGCTTCTTAGCAGCTTCACCTGCCCGCCCTGCGCTGCTGCCTTTGATACCAGCTCCTGCTGCCCCACTGCCTTGCTGCCTCTAATACAGGTGCCGGCTCCTTTCGCCCTCATCCTGGCCTCCTACGCCCGCATCGGGGTTGCTGTGTCCTGCCTGCACTCTGCCCAAGGCCTGTGCAAGGCCCTCTCCAACTGCGGCTCCCCCCTGACCATGGTGACGATTTTCTACAGCGCTGTGGCCTGGATCTACTTCCATCAGGCCCCTAGCTATGCCCAGGAGTGTGTCCAGCTGGTGGTTGTCTTCTGCACTGCGGTGGCTCCTGCCCTGACCCCCTCGTCTACAGCCTGAGGAACAAGGAGGTGGACGCAGCTCTGAGGAGGGCAGGGAGGAAGGTTCTGGCTTGGGACACGTGAGTTCAGCCTGAGGCACCATCGCTGCACTGGGCAGGGACTTTCCACCCAAGAAGTGCCTGGGGAGCCGTCCCCCTCCCGTCCAGCAGGAGCCAGGATTGGCCCCAGGGCCGGACAAACCAGGCGTATGCCCAGGGTGCCATCGCCCGGGGGCATGGCAAGGAGCTTGGGCTTCCCCTCTCTAGCTGTGCTGGGACTCCATTTGGCTGCAGCACAGTCCAGATTCCTCTCTGGCTGCTCTCTGACCCTCCCCAGCACTGGGCTGGCCCGGCTTCTCTGCCACCCTGCCCCTCCTCTGTGCCCACTTGCTCCTCAGCATAGCTCCAACCCCACTGCCCCCCGACCTCCAGCAGCACAGACCATCCCTGGCAGCGCAGCACCCCAGCCCACCACCGCCTGGAGCCTAGCTGTGTCTCTATGGCCCTCCCGGCTTGCGCTGTGCAGCCTAGAGGCAGCCTCATTCTGAGCAGGGGGGCTGCTGGGCAGTCCTTGGGATTTCTGGGGCTCTAGGCTGTCCTATTCCACTGGGCTCCTATGCCCGGTGTCAGCCCGGAGAGGGGGAAGCAGGAGAGGATGATTTTTTGAGCTGTGATTTTACAATCAGAGAATCCTATCACACTAGAACTGGAAGGGGCCTCAAGAGGTCATTAAGGCCAGTCCCCTGCCCTCATGGCAGGACTAAGCACCATCCCCTGACAGGTGTCTGTCCAACCTGCTCTTAAATATCTCCAGAGATGGAGATTCCACAGCCTCCCTAGGCAAAGAGTTGCCTTGTTTCCATACTGGGAGCTGAACCCGGGTGAAACCCAGGCAGCCTAACCACTAGAGCACAAAAGCAGATTATAAACTCAGGTCCCGCCGACACCCACAGTAAATTCAGAAATGGACCCTATAAACCTGGGGTTTGGCAAGTGCCTTGTGAAATGGCTTCATTGCCACGCGAATGGCTCTGTCACAGGTTCCATGTAGGGATGTAACAGTGCAGCTGATTAACCTGTAAGCAAAAGCGTAGAGGTTAATGCTATAGACTACATGCATGTCCCTTCCCCCCTTGCCAATACATTTTTTAGCAGATTGGCCAGCAGCCCGGCTCAGTCCTGGCCTGTGCTGGGTCCGGGACCTACCCCTGCTGCGGCTCTGCATTTAATGTGTATTAGGAGCCGGGTGGGCAGGCAGCCCAGCTCAGTTCCAGCTCACGCTGGGTCTGGGAGCTCAGACTCCCCCTAGACAGGGGCTGCGGCCATCCTGCACTGCTGCCCCTTTACCAGAGGCAGCAGCGTGGGGTGACAGAGAGCTGGTCTGCAAGGGGAGCTGGTTTTTAAACTGGCTCCCTTCAGGGACCAGCTCCTGTCTGGTACCCTAAGCTGCTGCCTCTGATGCAGAGGCAGCAGCGTGGGCTGGCAGGAGGCTTCCCTGGAGTGCGGCTGGAGTGCACTGGCTGCCAGCCCCACTCTCGGGGACTATAGATTAGTCAAGAAACTGATAAGAATTCATGAGGTTACTTGACTATTTGATGAACCGATATTTAACACCCCTAGTTCGATGTGCTGCCAATTGCTCCGGCAGGCTTTGTCACTCGTAAGCTAACTAGGCCCTGGAGATGTCTGGCTGAGGGTCTCTGCACAGGGGTGTTACTGGGTGGGTGGAACCGGATGGGGGCTGGTTTGGCAGTGCAGGCTGGCAGTATAGCTGGCAGGGGTTGGGAGTGCAGGCAGCAGGGAAGTGCAGGGGTTGGATAAAGGGGGCACAATGCAAAGCTTATTGGAAAAGGGGCACAGGAGGGTGGTGCGGGGGTGGAGGATCCCTTTGGAGCCAGGAGAAATCGGGCTGCCGTGCCAACAGGGCCAGAGGCGCCAAAACATGAGTTCCCCCAGGGCACCATTTTCCCTAAGGCCGGCCCTGACCAGGACACCTGGGTTCTTTTCTCCTCTGACATGAGGCTGGTGGGACTAACACATGCAGAGCCGCAGGGACACCCACAACTACACACATACAAGTACACACAACCCAAATCTTTCCATGGAAAAGGGGGTCAATTAAGGCATGTTCTCAAGGGTATGGTCACGCTGGGTTAGCCCCAAGGCCTGTTGTAGTAATTTACATAGTATAACACGGACCAAAGAGTCAAACTTGTGAACATAAGAGCAGCCACACTGGGTTAGACCAAAGGTCCATCTAGCCCAGTGTCCTGTCTGCCAACAGTGGCCAGTGTCAGGTGCCCCAGAAAGAATGAACAGGTCAGAGAATCATCAAGTGACCCATCCCCTTTCACCTATTCCCAGCTTCTGGAAAACAGAGGCTAGAGACACCATCCCTGCCCATCCTGGCAAATAGCCATTGAAGGACCTGTCCTCCATAAACTTATCTAGTTCTTTTTTGAATTTTGCTCCAGTCTTGGCCTTCACAACATCCTGTGGCAAGGAGTTCCACAGGTTGATTGTGCATTGTGTGAAGAAATGGTTCGTTTTAAACCTGCTGCCTGGTGCTTGTGTTGTGATCCAATGATCCCTAGTGCTTGTGTTAGGAGAAGTAAATGAACCTTCCTTATTCATTTCCTCTCCACCAGTCATGATTTTATAGACCAAGTTGTTCCATACCCCTAATCATTTTTGTTTCCCTTTTCTTGACCTTTTCCAGTTCCAATATGCCTTCACTGAAATGGGGCAAGGACTTCTGCATGGTGTATTTCAGCTGTGGGCATACCATGGATTTATGTAGAGGCAATGTGATGTTTTCTATCTCATTATTTATTCCTTTCATAATGATTCCGAACATTGTGTTCATTTTTTGGATTGGTGATGCCAACAATGTCCAAGAATTGCAAGGAATTAGCCAGCAGAGATAGGCCTGATTGTCCCAGCTGCATCCTGAATAGAACAGAAAACCTACCACAGTCCCTGCCTCACTGAGCCCTGGGTGAGCCAGAGTTGAGCAGAAGAGTGGACCCACTGGCTGAATCTTTAGACAGGGCTTTCTAAGAACCATCTCAAAGGCTTCCATCACATCTCTGACCATGCAGAGGAGAGTGTGTGTGTGTGTGTGTGTGTGGGGGGGAAATCCCAAAATGCATCTGGCCCATTATGCATCTGAGGGGTGCTGGGAAACTCTCCTGACCCTGCAGTCCAAGCCCTGGAGCATGAGAATGGATTGAAAGGGGGGCAGAAATAAACAGGGGAGTTTCTTAGATTTACAGGTGCTCCAGGTTTGATGGGCCCCCATGCCCACCCCCACCTTGCCAGGCTGTAGCACTTCCCCCACAATCAGCATCAAAGAGTGGCATTTAGAGAGATGGGTCATTTCACAGCCGCATCAGCCAGATGGAACCAAGGTGGTCGGCCAGTCTGATCTCCACAGCCCGGAGCCGTGCCCCCAAATATTTCCCCTGGCAGATCCTTTAGGAAAACTTCCATGGCTGGGAAATGGACAAGGATGAGGAAGCTACTTGGCCCCTTTGGACAACTATTCGGTGGTTAATTCCCCATGGGGGAGCACGGGAGGGGATAATTCAAAGTTTCCACCCGTGTCCCAGTATAAATGTTTGTCCCACTTCAACTCCCCTTCCCCATCTGTCCAAGGAGGCAGGGCGAGAGTCCCTGCTCCACCACGTGTGGGAGCAACGCTGGGCCAACTTGGGAATCGGCTGTACTATTCTGTAGGATGCCTGTGTGTGCCTTAGTTTCCTCCATGGGTTACACTGTGGGATGAGCACCGGTCTGTCTGTCTCACAGTCCAGGTCAATGACTCCCATGCACCCAATCTCTGTTCACGGGAGTTTTGAGAGTCTTAATAATGCCAGACATTTCACCGAGCTCGGTGTTCACGATGGGTTGGGGAGGTGAATCTACAAACGGATTCCCTAAGGTGGGACAAACATACTATTAATTACCCCAAACGCCCACTGCAACCTCCCAGCCACTCCTCCTCTGTCCCTGGCTATTCTCCCCAATGGCCCCAGCTGCTAACGAGGCCCAGAGGGGCATGGAACCATTGCTGGTAATTAATATGCTGGGAACGGATCAAACAGGGGAGCAGGGGTGTATCCCAGAGGAGGGTCATGCTGCCTTCCCGTCTCTGTCTGCTCCCGCCAGACCCACGCCTGGCGCTTTAGCTTCCTGCTGCTCCCTTAGGCCAACAACCTTGGCCAAAAGTCCTTGGAACATGCCAAGCTGACTCCCAAGACAGGCCTGTTCCTCGCAGACCTGAGAAACTCACTGTACCACGTCTGGCAGGATGTTCCTGTGGGGACCTGTGAGACTGTGACGAAGTGGGAACTTTAGTTATGGGTTTCATAGGATGCCCAAGCGTGCCTTAGTTTCCCCTTTTCTATCCAGTGTGTGTGGGGAGGAGACAGGACTGAGTTTGCTTTTCGGGAAGGTGGCAAGCCAGCAGGGTGCACTCGTATCAGAGAGAAGAGGAGAGCGATGGGAGGGTCTGTCTACATGGCTGGGTTAGTGCAGGGATAGTAGAAGTGGAGTGAGGAGAGACTGGGTTTGTTACTCAGGGCTTGAGCGTCTACATTCATTGGTAATCCCAGGAATTGTGGGACGCTGAATCCCAATCGGCAGTGACGGCATCCACGCTGTATTATACCTGCCTGCATCCAGTCAGCCTTAATTCAGGTTTCCAGCCCCCTTCCAAAACTGACCCACTCCCAGACTCCATGGGCCAGGGGACAAAAGGAGTCAGGATGTTGGGATACTTTTGGTAGACTCCCCAATGGAGTCGTGTCTACATGGTAAAAACTGGGGCTCAGACCCGGACTCCCATCTTACATCACCCCCCGTAAGGTCCTGGGACCATAGAGTGTCCCCTTATTTCTCCAACTGGTGGTGCCTTCACTGTGCTTTGCTGTGTGAGCCACCGCTCCTGGTCTGCTCACATGTAGCTGTTAGCATGTAAATGACCCCTCCCCCATTGCACTAGACAGACTACAGTGCGCCAGCCACCCAGGAATGACACTGAAGAGAGACACTGGCAAATTCCCAGTCCCCAGCATTGTACATTGTTCCTGGCCTGGCATCCTTTTGGACAACATGAGCTCATGGATAGCCCAACATTTCATTAATAGAAAACAAGAAGCAGAAAGCGTTCATAGGACTTTTCCTTCCAGACACTCACTGGTCTAGATCTAAATGTAGAACATGACTCAGCAATGTCTTAAAGTAGCATATGATATTACACATTTTTTAAGAGGATTTTAATGTTCAGCAAATTATGAGTTTTTGAATGATATTGCACTGGGCAAACTTGGTACAACTATTGTCAAAGTCCAGACTGTCACATTGAGTGCAATAAGGGTCCAGACTGTCACATTGAGTGCAATTTGTAGACAAAAAGTGGTGAGGTGTGTGCTTGTCTATGAGTCCTAGGTTTTCCCTGCAGTATAGACATTCCCTAAGAAAAGGAGAGAATCCGACCTGGGGCAACAAGGCAAGTAGACTTGTGGTTTTCAGCCTGTGGTTGGTGGACCCCTACTGGATCGCAGACTACGTCGAGGATTTCCAAAGGGGGCTGCACCTCCATTTGAAATTTTGCAGGTGTCCGCAAACGAAAAAAGGTTGAAGAACCACTGGGCTAGACAGACAGTGTCATCTCTGGTGATGCACAGATCAGCCACTGACCAGGCCACACAGCCCCCAACCCCCGCCACTGCTGGCCAAGCTGCACAGCTCCTGCTGCCCCAGGGTGAGCCCAGGGAGAAGCCAGCAAGTGGGCATACCACATCGGCCAGTTCTGGGGAGAAGCCAGCGGGCAGGCAGTATAGCCACCACCCCCATGGGCCAGCCACCCCCATTCCCTGCTCTGAGCACCCTACCCATGCTCTGACTCCTGCACTCTCATCCCCTGCCCTGAGTCCCTCCTCACCCCCCCAGCTCTGACCCCCCTGCAACCTCCCCATACCCCCCCCCCCCAGCCTCCTTCTCTAAGGTCCTCCTCAGTCCCTAACCCTGACTCCTGCACCTCCAGTCTCCTTCCCACAGTGCCAAGCCCCTGACTTGGAGAATCTGAGCAACAGCAGGTAAGTCTTCTAGTGGATTAATATTGACAGTCCCATCCTAGCTAATATCCATCACTGGACTTATCCCCCAGGAATATCTTCTTTTTGTTTCAAGCTGGGTTCTAGTCCTGAGTTCCACAACATCCCCTGGCAGTGAGTTCCACAGGTTAACTGCATGTCAACACAGTCAAAAGTTCTGCGACAAGGCACGTCACAGCAGACTGGTACTACTCCTGGCTACCAATGATGACAAAAATTTAAGGTTAGTTTGGCAGAGTGTTGGGAAAGGCTCTGTTCCCTGAGGAAAAGTCCTTGGAGTGGCTCAGTTGATCACTAATGAATGTTTTCTCAGTCACAGTCTACTGGGTTCTAATTAAAGCCGGCTCTGCTGCCCCTGGGGCCTGCTTTTTGGGGTTCATCTTTGCACAAGAGTGGCTATTCCTCGGCAGATGCCGGGGGAAGGTAGACACCAGAAAGGTGTCCCTCTCTGAACTGAGGCTGGGTATGAGGGTTTGTGTTGGGGAAATGGTAGGGGAGCGGCTGGGATAGCAATGCCAGCTGGATGGGAGGAAGGGTGGAGAAGCTGGTAGAAAAGGCCTGGGAAAATGGGGGAGCAGGATAGTATGGAGAAAAACCCACATCTTCTTCAGCCCTCTGGTCCTCTACCCCCCAGCGTCTGGCTTTGACCAGAAAGACATTCCCCACCTACAATCACATCTGCCAGTCCCTGACTCACTCCTGCCCCCCTGTCTCCACCCTCATGTGTTGTCCTGTCTAGGCAGGTGCTTTGATGGTGCCTGGGATGCACCGGTGAGTCCCTGCTCATCGTGCTGAATGGAACCTTGTCTCCACGCTGTGTCCTTCCCATGTGCACAGAATTGGGGCTCTCTGGGTGCCTGGAGCTTTGTCCACCTCATCACCTTCTCCAAGAGCATCAATGACTGGGAGAGACGACATCTGAAGCTATGGGATCACAATGAGAGCTCAGACTGGGGACATGTTTCGTGCCCAGCCCACTGAAAAGGTCAGTGAAAAATGGAGCCTTTTCATCAAATGTTTTCCAGGTTCTTCATGGTCAGAAGGGCTCATTTCCCTCAGTGCCCCCCTGCAACTGAATACTCTTTGGAGCCTTTGCATTCATTGGAAAAGTTCTGCATGATGGTGCCCTTATTGCGGGACCCATCTGGTGGGCAATTTCTGACTTTTCCAGGTGGGGATTTTCCAAAGGAAAGATTGGGTTTGAGAAGGGAAACTCAGAGCCCTTAGCTGGCCATTGGCGATTTCTCATGAATGATGGTACTTCTGTGTGGATGACAAGGAAATTTTCTAAAGGGCTAGGCAGGAGGAAACAGCCTCCAGGTGTAAGTGGAAGCCAGACAATCATCCTGGGGATAAAGACATACATTTATAACCCTGAATGTAATTAACAATGGGCACAATCAACCAACGGGTGCGGTAGATCACACCTGACAATTTTTCAGATGAGACGGGAGGCACATCTGAAAGAGCCATGCTAGAAAGGAAAGGAGGGACGAGCTCTAGATTTGGCTCTCAGCCTTTCCAGGTGAGCGTACCTCTTTCAGGAGTGCCATTTGTCTTGCCTCTGTCTTAAGTTTCATCTCATTTAAATACTACTTGCATGTGAAACTAGATGTAAAAAATACAAACGTGCTACATGTGCTGGTACTGAAGTTCTCATTTTTACCAGATAATTATAAAATCAATCAGAAGGAAAATAAGCATTGTGCTTGCATTTCAGAGCCTTGTGTGTAGAGCAACATAAACAAAGTGCTGTATGAAATGTTAGTTTGTACTGACTTCTCTAGGGCTTTTCATGAAGCCTGTTGTAAAACCAGGCCGGTATCTAGATGGGTTGATGAACCCCCTGGAAGACCTCTGTGCATTCACAGAGGGGTACAACCTCCTGGTTGAAGGGCTAGAGTCTATGAATCTATGAGAGAAGATTTCAAAAGACCAGATGGAAAAATGCACCCGACAAGAACAGACTCACAACCTAGCAGTGTTATGGGTCATCTCTACGGGGACATGAAGGCAAATTCTGGTTATGCGAAGCAAAGAAAGTCCCCAGCCTTTTGAAGCTATGCCCTGCTTATAGATCTGTTGTTGTGGTCTGTAATGCACTTGATAAGTCTGAAGGACAGATGCTGACCAAGGCCCTGGGGTGATCTCTGGGAAGCTTTGTAGTGTGCGTTTTTTGCTTTAAGATACTTTTCCTGATTTCACCTTACAACTAGAATCACAGAAATGTACGTCTGGAAGGGCTCTCGATCTATCCAGTCTTCTGAGGCAGAGCTAAATATTATCTAGATCCCTCAGGGAGGTTTTTCTAACCTGTTCTTAAAATCTGGTGACAGAGATTCCACAACCTCCCTTGGTCTTTTGTCCCAGCACTTTGTTATCTTGTCTCGTAACGTCTAACCTAAACCTCCTTTTCAGCAATGTGATAAAGGGGCTGGCTGCCTTCGAGCAGTGTCATCATTAGTACATGTGGGCAACTCCATAGTTAGTAGTTCCTGGAAAGAAAACATGACCCTCCTGAGAACCCAAAGATGCTTTTCTTATGGTTTGTCTTAAAACATTAGGATTTAACTGCTCTCTAACTGAGAAAAACTTTGGACATTTTAAAGGCAAAACTGGGGATATTTCCTATGTTGTTGAAAAAATAAATAATTTCCCACCTGAAGAGAGGGATGGAGGGACCCATCTGATGGGAAATTTCTGACTTTTCCAGGTGGGAATTTTCCAAATGAAAGACTGGGTACAAGAAAGCAAACTCAGAGCCTTTAGTTGGACATTGGTGATTTCTCATGAATGATGGTACTTGTGTGTGAGTTGAACAGGAGGGTCTGGTGGGGTTAGAGGTCTGGTGGGGGACCAGAATGGGTAAGAAGAAAGCCATTCAGAATCCATCCCCAACCCGGGTCAGTACCACATGCTGGGGATGCAGTATAAGAATCTGCATGGGCAGCGGCATCTGCCCCTAGCAATATTTCTTCCTGACATTCAGAGCGAGAGATTTCATACAACCCTGAAGCATGAGGCGTAATATCCCTTCCGTGGTGTTTAATAAACCTGAGCCAGTCTGACCCCGGATCTTCCTTTTACCTATGGAAATGTCCAGTCCCTCTTTGAATCTTACTAGGTTTTAGCCTCAGTGCCATTGTGTGGCAATGAGTTCCACAGTCCCTGAGTGCCTGAATCTATATTTGAATATCCCACTGTTGTTTTAAGGGCTGCCCCCTGTTTCTGTGCCATGCGACAGAGAGGACAGAATCCCCTTCTTTAACCAACCCTAATCTTTCCTTTCTCTCATCACAGGAGACTTGTCCCAGAGCGTGACGTGGCCCCAAACCCCTGCATTCCTCCTGTGGGGCTGAGGAGGTTTCGCCCAGGGCAGCAGGGAGTGTGGGTGTGTTTTCAAACTGGTACAGAGTCCCCTCTTCACCAGCTCGAAGATGAACTAAGCACACTGAGCCCCTCTCAGGTAGGTTTTCTGGATGTGCTGTGTATCCACGGTGCCCGCCTGGAGACACGCAGGGCTTGTCACGCTGTGACTCTCAGGAACTTTACCCTGTTCTTGTGGTATCTCAGTGCAGCCCCACAATGGAGAATATCTGGCAATTCAACCCAGTGAAACTGCTGTGTCAAAGACTAATGCTCTGGGCTGTGTTAAGAGGAGCGCCGTGGGTCAGACTCGGGATGTAGCTTTCCTGCTCCATTTGGCACTAGTGAGGTCTCAGCTGGAGCCCTGTGTCCGGTTCTGGGCACCGCACGTCTAGAAAGATGGGGTCAAGCTGGAGAGAGTCCAGAGGAGAGCAAGAGGTGTGAAGAAAGGGTTAGAAAACCTGACCCAGAAGACACAGTTAAAAACACAGGGCACGGCTAGTCCTGAGAAAAGAACAATATGCACATTTGTTATGGGCTGCTATAACAAAAAAGGAGCTCGATTGTTCTCCAGCTCCATCTGCAGCAAGAGAGGTTTAGGAGAGGTTAGGAAAAACTTTCTAACTCTGATGCAAGTTGAAGTTCAGAGCCAGGTTCCAATGGAGGGTGTGGGATGTCTACTGAGTGGAGGTTTCTAAGGAGAGGCCGGACAAACAGCTGTCTGCTCTGTCAATTGTTTGGGGGCAGGGCTCGGGAGGCAGAAGCTAGACAAACACAGAGCAGACATAAGGCGTACATTTTTACCAGTGAAGGCCAGTAAACACTACCAGAAATGAGTGAGAGTTGGCTGCAGTCTCTAACGTGTGACAGATTTAAATCAGTATCCACAGAACTCTGGCATAATTCATCAGTATGTTACAACACTGCTGACATGTTTCTCCTCCCCACTCAGGTGCTGTAGCCCCTTGCCATGGACGAGGCCAACTGGACGTCCATTGCTGAGTTTGTGTTCTCGGGTGTGTCTGACCGCCAGGAACTGCAGCCGCTGATCTTTGCAGGGTTGTTGGCCACCTATCTGGTGAATGTAATTGGCAACTCCATGCTGCTGGTGCTGATGTGGGCCACCCCCCAGCTCCGCAGCCCCATGTATTTCCTCCTCAGCCAGCTGGCCTTTGTGGACATGTGCATGGTCTCTGTCATCCTGCCCCAGGCTCTGGTGCATATTCTGACCCAGCACCGGGCCATCTCCTTCACTGGGTGCATGGTTCAGCTCTTCATCTGGCTGTCTATGGGAAACATGGAGGGCTACCTGCTAGCTGCCATGGCCTATGACCGCTATGTGGCCGTATGCGACCCACTGCGTTACACCGCTGTGGTGACGCGGTCCCTGTGCCTCAAGATGGTGGCTGGCTCCTGGGTCTTGGTGCTTCTTCATGCCCTGCTGGACACCGTCATGGCTGCCCAGCTGTGCTACTGTGGCAACCGCCTGCAGCATTTCTTCTGTGACCTGCCGCCCCTTCTGGTCCTCTCTTGCACTCGCCCAATCACCATCGAGCTGGTGAACTACACCGAGGGCGTCCTAGTGGTTCTGGCCCCTTTTGCCTTCATCCTGGCTTCCTATGTCTGCATTGGGGTCGCTGTGGCCCGCCTGCGCTCTGCCCAAGGCCTGCGTAAGGCCCTTGTCACCTGCGGCTCCCACCTGACCGTGGTGATACTTTTCTATGGCACTACAACTTCCCCCTATATCTACCCAGACTCCAGTGACACCCAGGAGAAGGACCGGGTGGCGGCTGTCTTCTACACCGCTGTGGCGCCTGCCCTGAATCCTCTCATCTACAGCCTGAGGAACAAGGACGTGGCTGCAGCCCTGAAGAGGGCAAGGAGGAAGGTCCTGGCTTGGGGCAAATGAGACCAGCCTCTGGCTCCATTGCTGCACAGACAGAATTACATAGATTGCTTCTTTGGGCTCGGTCCTTCCACCCAAGAAGCGCCTGGGGAACCTTCCCACTTAGCTCTTCCAGGACACCTGGGTTCTTTTCTCCTCAGAGAAGAGGCTGGTGAAACTAACATATGTGTAGAGCAGCAGGGACACCCACAACTACACATGCCTGAGTCTTTTCATATAAAACATGTTTTCTAGGGCATGGCTATGCCAGATCAGCCCCAAGGCCTGTTGTCGTTATTTACATAGAATCTCTGGGCGTAAAGAGTCAAAGGTGTGAGCATAATAACATAAGAGCAGCCAGACTGGGTGAGACCAAACGTCTACCTAGCCCAGCATCCTGTCTGCCAACAGTAGCCAATACTAAGTATTCCAGAAGGAATGAATAGAACAGGGAATCACCAAGTGATGCATCCATCCCCTGCCACCCATTCCCAACTTTCTGCCCATCCTAGCTAACAGCCACTGAGGGACCTATCCTCCAGGAATTTATCTAGTTCTTGTTTGTTTCCTGTTATAATCTTGGCCTTCACAACATCCTCCGGCAAGGAGTTCCACAAGTTGGCTGTGAGCTGTCTAAAAAAACCCCTTCATTTTAGACCTACTACCGGTTAACTTATCATAGAATCATAGAATCATAGAGCTGGAAGAGACCTCAGAAGGTCATCAAGTCCAGCCCCCTGCTCTAGGCAGGACCAATCCCAACTAAATCAACCCAGCCAGGGCTTTGTCAAGCCGAAACTTAAACTCCTCTAGGGATGGAGACTCCACTACTTCCCTAGGTAAGCCATTCCAGTGCTTCACCATTCTCCTAGTGAAACAGTTTTTCCTAATATGCAACCTGGACCTCTCCTACCACTACTTGAGACCATTGCTCCTTGTTCTGCCATCCGTCACTACTGCAAACAGCCTTTCTCCATCCTCTTTGGAACCTCCCTTCAGGAAGTTGAAGGCTGCTATCAAATCCCCCCTCACTCTTTGCTTCTGCAGACTAAACAGACCCAACTCCCTCAGCCTCTCCTCATAGGTCATATGCTTCAGCCCCTTATCATTTTGATTGCCCTCCGCTGGACCCGCTCCAATGTGTCCACATCCTTTTTGTAGTGGGGGGCCCAGAACTGGACACAATACTCCAGATGTGGCCTCACCAGAGCCAAATAAAGGGGAATAATGACATCTCTGGATCTGCTGGCAATGCTCGTCTTAATGCAACCTAATATGCCATTAGCCTTCTTGGCTACAAGGGCACACTGTTGACTCATATCCAGCTTCTCATCCACTGTAACCCCCAGGTACTTTTCTGCAGAACTACTACTTAGCTGATTGGTCCCCAGCCTGTAACAATGCCTGGGATTCTTCCATCCCAAGTGCAGGACTCTGCACTTGTCCTTGTTGAACCTCATCATATTTCTTGTGTCCCAATCCTCCAATTTGTCTAAGTCACTCTGGACCCTATCTCTGCCCTCCACCGTATCTACCTCTCCCCCTAGCTTAGTGTCATCTGCAAACTTGCTGAGGGTGCAATCCATCCCCTCATCCAGGTCATTAATAAAGATATTGAACAAAACCGGTCCTAGAACTGAACCTTGGGGCACTCCGCTAGAACCGAGTGCCATCCTGACACTGAGCCATTGATCACTACCTGCTGGGCCTGGCCTTCTAACCATCTTTCTATCCATCTTACCGTCCCTTTATCCAATCCACATTCCCTTAACTTGCTGGCAAGAATATTGTGGGAGACCATATCAAAAGCCTTGCTAAAGTCAAGGTATATCACATCCATTGACTTTCCCATGTCCACAGAGCCAGTTACCTCATCATGGAAGCTAATCAGATCAAGCCCTTTGTGAATCCATGCTGACTATTCCTAATCACTTTCCTCTCTTCCAAGTGCCTCAAAATGGATTCCTTAAGGATCCCTTCCATGATTTTTCCAGGAACCGAGGTAAGACTGACCGGCCTATAGTTCCCTGGATCGTCCTTCTTCCCTTTTTTGAAGATGGGTACGATATTTGCCTTTTTCCAATCATCTGGGATCTCTCCCGATCTCCATGACTTTTCAAAGATAATGGCCAAAGGCTCCTCAATGACATTTGCCAACTTCCTCAGTACCCTCAGATGCATTAAGTCTGGACCCATGGATCTGTGTACGTTTAGCTTTTCTAAATAGTTCCTAACCTGTTCTTTACCCACCAAGGGCTGTCCATCTTCATCCCATCTTGCATCACTTAGTGCATTAGTCCTGGAGCCAACCTTGTCCATGAATACAGAGGCAAAAAAAGCATTGAGTACTTCAGCTTTCCCCAAAATTTCATTTTGTGACCCCTAGTTCATGTTGTGAGAAGTAAAGAAACCTTCCTTATTGACTTCCTCCACACTAGTCATGTGTTGATAAACGTCTCCCCTTAATTGTCTCTTTTCCAAGCAGAATGGTTTTAGTCTTCACTTCATATGGAATCTGTTCCATACCTCTAGTCATTTTGTTGCCCTTTCTTTACCTTTAACAATTTCAATTAATCATCTTTGGGATGGGGCGACCACACCTAACCACCTTATTCAAGATGTGGCATATCATTGATTTAAAAAGAGGCAACATGATATTTTGTCTCATATTCCTCTATTTGACAAAGGGATTTTAGGTCTTGGGATGCTTTTGATGGACTCCCCAGTGGGAGCAGAGCCAATTTGCATAGCTTTTCCAGACAGAAAGGGGCACTGTAGACCTAGCCTGATTGTGTCTTTGGTCCATTTTTGAATGTAATCTCATGGGCTCTCCCCTTGTTGCTGCACCAGGCAACAGGCAGGACAGATTCCCCCAAGCTCTTTTTTCTGTCCCATTTCCATTGCATCACGGTCCCTCTTATGCGTTATATACCACTCAGCTCTCTATCCTCTCTGCACAGGAGACTTTTCTGGAGTCCATTCAAGTGGGAGGGAGTTGTCCCCTTCTGCCTGATTGACCAGAGAGATAACACGGTTCTCAGCCTTGCCACATCCCTAACCTAGCACAAGTGTGACAGCTTAGGCTGTGCCAGCCCTCTGGTAGGACTCACTCAAGGCTCTATACGTCCAGGACAAACATGATCACCTACTGGGAGAAGGCCATTTTTATGCTAATGAAGCACAGGATATTTAAATCCCTGCTTCATTAACAATTTCGGTATGTCTAATATACATCCCTCTGGTGACAGAGGTATGTAGTCTTGACATACCCTATGTTACCTCCCTCATCTAGCAAGGGCCCCACACCCGCTCTGATCACCCTCTTATTGCTAACATGCCTGTAGAAACCTTTCTTGTTATCCTTCACGTCCCTTGCTAGCTGCAATCCTTTCTTCCTTTTGTCAGGATCCTGAAATCAACCATCTCATGATCACTGCTTCCCAGGTTGTCATCCATCTCTACTTCCCCTACTAGTTCCTCCCTGT
Source organism: Pelochelys cantorii (assembly GCA_032595735.1). NCBI lineage: Eukaryota > Metazoa > Chordata > Testudines > Trionychidae > Pelochelys > Pelochelys cantorii. Next base: position 8,072,279 of record CM064358.1, on the reverse strand, counting down.
TTGTGAGCAGCAGGTCAAACTGTGCATGGCCCCTGGTCGGTTCCTTCAGCACTTGTACCAGGAAGTTATCCCCAACATTCTCCAAAAACTTCCTGGATTGTCTGGGTACTGCTGTATTGGTCTCCCAACATATATCAGGGTGATTAAAGTAGCCCATGAGAATCAGGGCCTGCAATCTGGAAGCTTCTCCCAGTTGTCCGAAGAAAGCCTCATCTACCTCATCCACCTGATCCGGTGGTCTATAGCAGACCCCAAACACAACATCACCCTTGTTGCTTCCACCTCTAAACTTAACCCATAGACTCTCAACAGTCTTTTCTCCCTCTAAATACTGGAGCTCCGAGCAATCATACTGCTCTCTTACATACAATGCGACTCCTCCTTCTTTTCTCCTCTGTCTGCTTTTCCTGAACAGTTTATACCCTTCCATGACCGTGCTCCAATCATGCGAATCATCCCTCCAAGTCTCCGTTATTCCAATCAAACCATAGTTCTTCTACTGGGCCAGGGCTTCTAATTCTTCCTGTTTGTTTCCCAGGCTTCTTGCATTTGTGTACAAACACTTTAGATAACCAGTTGATCGCCCTGCCTTCTCCATCCAAATCAGGGGTCCTCCTTTGTTGCTCGTTCCTCCTTGTGATTCTTCCCGGTGTCCGAGTTCCTCACTTACCACAGGGCTTTGGTCACCGTCCCCCAACAAACCTAGTTTAAAGCCTTCCTCACTAGGTTTTCAAGCCTGCCTGCGAAGATGCTCTTTCTTCTCTTGGTTAGGTGGATCCCATCTCTTCCTAATAATCCTTGTGCCCGGAACAGTGTCACATGGTCGAAGAAACCAAAGCCCTCTCTCCGACACTACCTGTGCAACTATGCATTTACTTCCTCAATTCGACGATCCCTACCCGGACCTTTTCCTTCAACCGGAAGGATGGACGAGAACACCACTTGCACTTCGAATTCCTTGATCCTTCTTCCCAGTGCTACATAATCTGCTGTGACCCACTCAAGGTCATTCTTGGCCGTATTGTTAGTTCCTACATGGAGAAGTAGGAAGGGGTAGCGATCCAAAGGTTTAATCACTTTCAGAAGACTCTTGGTCACATCCTGAATGCGAGTTCCTGGTAAGCAGCACACTTCTCAAGATTGCAGGTCTGGACGGCAGATGGATGACTCAGGCCCTCGTAGGAGGAAGTCCCTGACTACCACTACCCATCTTCTTCTTTTGGGGGTGGTGGTCATGGAACCCCCACCCCTAGGGCTACGTATCCTATGTCTTCTGGTAGATGGTGTTCCCTTCTGATTTCATCCCTGAGAGGTCCCTGCCAAAGCATTCTCCAACACAGGGGTACCTGAGTTGGCCTTCTCCTTCTAGAGGTTACATGCTGCCAGCTCTCTTCCTTATCCTGTATGGCCCTGACTGGCTCTTCAGCCTGCTGTGCCTGTAGGATTAAACGCTGCCTTCTATTAGGGAAGTCTTCATCATCTCTGATAGAACGTAGGGTCAATACTTGGGCCTCAAGTCCTGTAATTTTTTCTTTCAAAATGGTGACCAGCTTGCACTTAGTGCAGATGAAATTCCTTCTTTCTTCTGGGAGGAAGACAAACATGGCACATACTGTGCAGGTAATAACAGCAGACCTATCACCATTCATACCTGCCTTCCTTCTGAGAGATTCCTCAGTTATTATTAAATGCGTTCTTGAAGGGCAGGAGTGTAGTGAAATGATTTTAAAGAATTGCAAGTGTATCTCACCTCCTTCCCAACTCCCTCTCCAAACTCCTTGTTAACAGCCGCTGTTTGCAAGCTCCTTGGTCGCTGGCTCACTCCTTTATAAAGCCCTGGACTGCCTTATAGCCCCTCCCTCTGACTAAGGCTCAACCAATGAGCAGAGGATTCTAGATTTCAAACCCTGATTAGAAGCTCATAGCTTCCACCTGCCAGCCACAGCACTCACTCCGTGGGGGGTGGGGAGGGAGAGAGGGTACATCTACATTTACTCCCTAGTTCGGACTAGGGACGCAAATATAGTGTACCGAAATAGCTAATGAAGCAGGGATTTAAATATCCCGTGCTTCATTAGCAAGATCTCGCCCGGCGCGCTAGTTCGAATCACAGCTGATTCGAACCAGGAAGTGCGCGCTGGGACGTGGTAGTTCGAACCAAAGCCCTTGGTTCGAACTAATGTTACTTCTCAAAACATGAGGAGTAACGTTACTCAAAACATGAGGAGTAACGTTAGTTCGAACCAAGGGCTTTGGTTCAAACTACCATGTCCCGGCGTGCACTTCCTGGTTCGAATCAGCTGTGATTCGAACTAGTGCGCCAGGCGAATTCTTGCTAATGAAGCGCGGGATATTTAAATCCCCGCTTCATTAGCTATTTCGGTATACTACATTTGCATCCCTAGTCCGAACTAGGGAGCAAATGTAGACATACCCAGAAGGGGAAGGGATGATGAAGCCCTTGTCCCATTTTGTTCCCTTAGCTCCTCTCCTGTTCTGCCCCACCCCATCCCATGTCCCCTCACATCCCAGCCCCTCCCCCTTCCTCTCCCATCATGTGTTCCCTCACATCGCTGCCCCTTCCCCAGGGATCCTTGTTTGCCAGCCTCTCACTCCAGCTGGGCTGGAGTGACCCCCGCCCACCCCCTCTTTAATTGGTTAACCAGTTAAACACTACATTTAACCAGTTAACCAATTAAATGGGATTGGGAAGCTGCTGACTGAACTTGGTGGTCCTAGCTCTTACCGTTTGGGAGGAGTTCTTGAACAAATGGACAGACAGACTCACAGACAGACAAACTCTCCTCCCAAGTCTACAACAGGAAACTGCTTCTTCAAATGAAAAGTTTTGGGGGCCTTACAGATAAATTCCATTTGTAAACCCAGAGGGGACATTTAGGGTATGTCTAGACTACAGGCTTTTGTTGACAGAGGCTTTGTCGACAGATACTGTCGACAAAGCTTCTGTCAACAAAGAGCCTCTAGACTACATCCAGTTCTGTCAACAAAGCAAGCTGCTTTGTTGACATGAGAATGTAGACGCAAAGGACAGTGTAGATGCAATAACGCCTTCTGTCGACAGAACTCTGTCGACAAAAGGCGTTATTCCTCATAGAATGAGGTTTATCGCCATCGACAAAACTGCCGAGTTCTGTCGATGTTATGTCAACAGAACTCGGCGGTAGTGTAGACGCAGGTATAGTTTTGTCGACAAAAGTCCACTTTTGTCGACAAAACCCTTTAGTCTAGACACACGCTGAGTTCTGAGCTCTGTTTTACTTCTCCAGCAAACCACACCAATGAACAGAGTTCAAAGCACGAGTCTACTGAGTACTTTTATTCCTCCCCGACCTTCTATCCTCCAAACTAAATCCTGATATTTACTCAGAAAATTAATTATTTTTCCCACCGAAAAAATAAATTAAAACAAAACAAAAGGTCCTAAACCTTTTGTTAGGGTTAGATGGAGGGACAGCCCTTCCCCTCCATGCTTTGTATACTAATGAGGACTCTGCTCATGAACTCTGCTTATGGATTTCTGCTCCCCAACTTCCCCCCTGTCCCAGGGGTGCCCGAATCCAGCCCTTGGATTCCATTGGGCAGCCAGTTGGTTTGAGTTAAACCCTCTTTCTCTCACATCAACTTTTCCCCTGGCAAGAAAGATGTGGAGAAATTGGAGAGGGTCCAGAAAAGAGCAACAAGAATGATTAAAGGTCTGGACAACATGACCTATGAAGGAAGGCTGAAAGAACTGAGTTTGTTTAGTTTAGAAAAGAGAAGACTGAGAGGGGACATGATAGCTGTTTTCAGGTATCTAAAAGGGTGTCATAAGGAGGAGGGAGAAAACTTGTTCATCTTGGCCTCTGAGGATAGGACAAGAAGCAATGGGCTTAAACTGCAGCAAGGGAGGTTTAGGTTGGACATTAGGAAAAAGTTCCTAACTGTCAGAGTAGTCAAACACTGGAATAAATTGCCCAGGGAGGTTGTGAAATCCCCATCTCTGGAGATATTTAAGAGTAGATTAGATAAATGTCTATCAGGGATGGTCTAGACAGTATTTGGTCCTGCCATGAGGGCAGGGGACTGGACTCGATGATCTCTCGAGGTCCCTTCCAGTCCTAGTGTTCTATGATTCTATGATTTATTAGTCCAGATTCACCTGCCATTGCTGGAACTTCTCACTCGACTTTCGCGGCTGAATCACAATGAGGGGATGTCAGGGGCTCCACTATCCCAGCTGCTCCACTAGTGGGGAGATTTGGGGGCAGGGGAGAAGGGAGCACTGGGGGTTTGCACAATAGAAATACAGGGCAGGGAGGGTGAGGGAGAAAGTGGGAGAGAAAAGGGGCTAGGGCCCCTACTGCAGAGCAAGGAGGGGGACAGACCCCTGGGGCAGTAGGTGCCATTATTCCAGCACCAGGGCCAGACACAGCTTCCCTGATCCCCACTGACAGCCCTGGGCAGAGTCTGTCCTGGATGGGCCAGCGAGTGGGACCCTGGGATCCCCAGAAGCTGCTCCAAGGGGAGCCCAACATACCCTGTGCAGGGGCAGCTCTGCTGTCTGGTGCTTGTGGGGCCAGGTTAATCCTTCGGTGGGGCCATCAAGCTGGGAGCAGTCAGGGGGCAGATTCCCTGAGGAAGGGGTGTTGGGGAGCTGGGGGGTTTGTGCTGGCATCTCAGTCTCCAAAGGAGCAGCAGCTCGTCCCCTGGGAGATTCTCTTCTCTGCATGTCCGGATCCAGGCTCCTGGGGGGCGCAAAGAGATGGCACCCCTGTTACCCTGGGCCCAACCCCTGGGGGAGCAAGGTCCACGGATGGGGGTTCCCCTCACCCTGGGCACTCCCCTCAGGTGGCTGCAATAGGCCTCGGCCAGGATCAGCCCCGGGATGAGCAGGACCATGGCACCTAGCACCAGGTAGGCGATGTTGCTGTGGCTGAAGTCCAGGTGCCCTGTGGGGGCTGCTGTAGGGCAAGAGGAGAGTCTCTCAGAGGCACCAGGGGTCAGGGAGCTGGCACTGGGGGAGTGGTATTGGGGCTGTGTCTCCATCCCCCCATGTGAATTAGGCCCTCCCTGTGGACTATTTTGGGGGACATGGTGCAGTAAATTGGGGAGGGTGGGGCCTATAGAGTCCCAAACCATAGAGGTACCTCCTTGCCTGGCAAGAACCCAGTTTCCGAGGCTGACTTAATGGTGATTCCTTCCCAGCTCCGGTACTTGGCCCAGTGTCTGTTGGGGTAGGGAAGGGGCAGAAACAGTGACTCAGGGGCAGGTGGGTTTTAGTGGCTGGAGTTGGGGACCCCTTCCCTGTCTGCGTGGGGCATTCCCTCCCTTCTGTCTCTGGAGCAGGGGGAGGCAGGGAGAACAGAAGAACAGCCAGACTGGGTCAGACCAAAGGTCCATCTAGCCCAGTCTGCCAACAGTGTTCAATGCCAGATGCCCCAGAGAAAGTGAACAGAACAGGAAATCATCAAGTGATCCTTCCCCTTTTGCCCATTCCCAGCCCCTGACAAACTGAGGCTAGGGACACCATCCCTACCATCCTGGCTAATAGTCATTGATAGACTCAACCTCCATGAATGTATCTAGCTCTTTTGGAACCCTGTTCAAGTCCTGGTCTTCACAACATCCTCTGGCAAGGAATTCCACAGGCAGAGTGTGCTCTGTGAGAAGAAATAGTTCTTCTTTTTTGTTTTAAACCTGCTACCTATTAATTTCATTGGGTGACCCCTGGAATCCCTGGGGGACTAGTCTGGGTGTGGTGTCCCTTTTGAGGGGGAGGAGTGACCCTTTCCCCACAGAGCTAAGGGGAGCTCGGCTGGCCCACAGGCTGTGTCACACCTGGGCACTAATTCCCACAGCCCAGACTCCTCACTGCCCCATCATGGCATCTGCTTTCACTGCCCTCTTCCTCGGTGAGTATTGGAGGAAGCCATGGGTGTACTCATGGCGGTGGGGGGATATAAGACCAAGGCATGTGCCCATGAAGAGTGGGATCTGAGAACAGTGCATGGGCCCATGCGGGATCCCACTCTTCATGGGCACATGTGGGAGGAGGAGGAACTGAGACATTTGTCCAGGGGAGAGTGTGGACCTGAGGTCTATGGGATCCACTTGTTCTGGGATCTGATCCCTAACAACCTTTCCAGGCTGCTGGCTGGTGGGGCAGAGCGGGAGTGCAGGGACGTGAGTATCTGTGGGACATGGGGAAACATGGGGAGACAAAGGGTTCAGATCCAGGGTTGCATAGCACCATTGTTATCAGCCCTCGGCTGGTGGCACACATGGGTCCCGGCTTGGCATGTAGGGATGTGAGGGTATGTTTATACTTGCACCCTAGTTCGAACTAGGGATGCAAATGTAGGCATTCGAAAAATGAGTAATGTTACTTTGAACCAAGGAGTTTGATTTGAACTAACGTGGCCCGGAGAGCACTTCCTGGTCCAAAACAGCACGCAGGGGAGATTATGCTAATGAATTGCAGGATATTTAAATCCCCGCTTCATTAGCAATTTCGGTCGGCTACATTTACATCCCTATCTCGAGATAGGGAGCAAGTGTAGACATGCCCTAATAGTGCAGTCAATTCAATTAACCGATATTTAACATCCCTAGTTCGATGTGTTGCCAATTGCTTTGGCAGGCTTTGTCACTTGTAAGCTAATCAGGCCCTGGAGATGTCTGGCTGAGGGTCTCTGTGCAGGGGTGTTGCTGGATGTAAGGCAGTGGGTGGTACTGGATGGGGGCCGGTTTGGCAGTGCAGGCTGGCAGTGCAGGGCAGGGCAGGGGTTGGGAGTGCAGGCAGGTGGGAAGTGCAGGGGTTGGATAAAGGGGGTACAATGCAAAGCTTATTGGAAAAGGGGCACAGGACGGGGGTGCAGGGGTAGGAGATCCCTTTGGAGCCAGGAGAAATCGGGCTGCCATGCCAATGGGGCCAGAAGTGCCAAAACATGAGTTCACCCAGGGTTCCATTTTCCCTAAGGCAGGCCCTGACCAGGACACCTGGGTTCTTCTCTATTCTGACATGAGGCTGGTAGGGCTAACACATATGCAGAGCTGCAGGAGCGCCCACAACTACACACACAAACAAGTACACACAACCCATATCTTTCCATGGAAAAGGGGGTCAATTAAGGCATGTTCTCAAGGGTATGGTCACTCTGGGTTAGCCCCAAGGTCTGTCCCAGTCTTGGCCTTCACAACATCCTGTGGCAAGGAGTTCCACAGGTTGACTGTGCATTCTGTGAAGAAATGTTTCGCTTTAAACCTGCTTCCAATGAAATTCATCGGATGACCCCTAGTGCTTGTGCTATGGGAAGTAAATAAATCTTCTTTATTCACTTCCTCCATGCCAGTCATGAGTTTATATAGACCAAGATTTTCATACCCCTTGTCATTTTTGTTGCCCCTTTCTTGACCTTATCCAGTTCCAATATGCCTTCACTGAAATGGTGCAAGGACTTCTGCATGGTGTATTCCAGCTGTGGGCATACCATGGATTTATGTAGAGGCAAAGTGATGTTTTCCTATCTTATCACTGATCCCTTTCATAATGACTCCTAACGTTGTGTTTGTTTTTTGGACTGGTGATGCCAACAGTGTCCAAGGATGGCAGGGAATTAGTCAGCGGAGATAGGCCTGATTGTCCCAGCAGCATCCTGAGGAGAACAAAAAACTTACCTCAGTCCCTGCCTCACTGAGCTTGGGATGAGCCAGAGTTGAGCGAAGAGTGGATCCACTGGCCAGATCTTTAGACACGGCTTTCTATGAATCGCCTCAAAGGCTTCCACCACATCTCTGATCTTTCAGAGGAGAGTGCAAAGGGGAAAAATCCCAGAATGCATCTGGTCGGTTGTGACTCTGTGGGGTGCTGGGAAACCCTCCTGACCCTGCAGTCCAAGCCCTGAAGCATGAGAATGGATTGAAAGGGGACAGAAATAAACAGGGGAGTTTCTTAGATTTATAGGTGCTCCAGGTTGGGTGGGCCCCCATGCCTGCCCCCACCATGCTAGAACATAAGAAAATAAGAACGTAAGAATGGCCATACTGGGTCAGACCAAAGGTCCATCCAGCCCTGTACCCCGTCCGCCGACAGTGGCCAATGCCAGGTGTCCCAGAGGGAGTGAATCGAACAGGTAACGATCAAGGGATCTCTCTCCTGCCATCCATCTCCACCCTCTGACAAACAGAGGCTAGGGACACCATTCTTTACCCATACTGGCTAATAGCCATTAATGGACTTAACCTCCATGAATGTATCTAGTTCTCTTTTAAATGCTGTTATAGTCCTAGCCTTCACAAGCTCCTCAGGCAAGGAGTGCCAAAGATTGACTATGCGCTGTGTGAAGAAGAATTTTCTTTTATTTGTTTTAAACCTGCTGCCCATTAGTTTCATTTGGTGGCCCCTAGTTCTTATATTATGGGAACAAGTAAATAACTTTTCCTTATTCACTTTCTCCACACCACTCATGATTTTATATATCTCTATCATATCCCCCCTCAGTTTCCTCTTTTTTAAACTGAAAATTCCCAGTCTCTTTAATCTCTCTTCATATAGCACCCATTCTAAACCCCTAATCATTTTAGTTGCCCTTCTCTGAACCTTTTCTAATGCCAGTATATCTTTTTTGAGATGAGGAGACCACATCTGTACACAGTATTCAAGATGTGGGTGTACCATGGATTTATATAAAGGCAATAAGATATTCTCTGTCTTATTCTCTATCCCTTTTTAAATCCCTTTTAGGCTGTAGCACTTCCCCTACCCTCATTGGTAGTCCCAGGAATTTTAGGATGCTGGATCCCAATCTGCAGTGCCAGCATCCACGCTGCATTACACCCGCCTGCATCCAGTCAGCCTTAATCCAGGTTTCCAGCTCCCTCCCAAAACTGACCTGCTCCCAGAGTCCGTGGGACAGGGGAGAAAGGGAGCTGGGTGTTGGGATACTTTTGGTAGACTCCCCAGTGGAGCCGTGTCTGCATGGTAAAGAACTGGGGCTCAAACCCTGACTGCAAGCTTGAGTCACCCCCTGTAGGGTCCTGGGATCATAGAGTGTCCCTTCAGTTCTCCAGCTGGCGGTGCCTTCACTCTGCTTTGTTGTGTGAGCCACTGCTCCTGGTCTGTTCTCACGTAGCTATCAGCATGTAAATCTTCTCTCCCCCATTGGGCTAGACAGACTACAGTGCGCCAGCCACCCAGGAATGACACTGAAGAGAGACACTGGCACATTCCCAGTCTCCTAGCTCTGTACGTCGTTCCTGGACTGGCATTCTTTTGGACAACACGAGCTCATGGATAGCCCAACATTTCATTAATAGAAAACAAGAAGCAGAAAGCGTTCACATGACTTTTCCTTCCAGACACTTTCCAGTCTAGATCTGAATGTAGAACATGACTCAGCAATGTCTTCAAGTAGAATACGATGTTATACTTTTTTAAAGAGGATTTTAATGTTCAGCCAATTATGAGTTTTTGAATGATATTGCACTGGGCAAACTTGGTACAACTATTGTCATAATCTTGAAAAAGGATGAACACAAGGGTCCAGACTGTCACACTGAGTGCAATTTGTAGACAAAAAGGGTATGTCTAGTTTACATGCCTCTGCCAACAGAGGCATGTAAAATAGGCTACCCGACGTAGTCAATGAAGCGGGGATTTAAATATCCCCAGCTTCATTAAAATAAAAATGGCTGCTGTGCTGTGCCGGCTCAGGTGATCGTTGGCACAGCTCGTGAGTCAAGACATGGATCGGTCGACAAGGGAAGCTCCTGTAAAGCTCGTTTACACCTCTGTCAGCAGAGGCGTGTAATCTAGACATACCCAAAGTGGTTAAGTTTGTGCTTGTCTATGAGTCCAGGGTTTTCCCTGCAGTATAGACATTCCCTAATAAATGGAGAGAATCCGACCTGGGCCAACAAGGCATGTAGACCTGTGATTTTCAGTCTGTGGTTGGTGGACCCCTCCTGGATCGCAGACTACGTCAAGGATTTCCAAAGGGGTCTGCTACTCCATTTGAAATTTTGTAAGCATCTGGAAATGAAAAAAGGTTGAAGAACCAGTGGGCTGGACAAACAATGTCATCTCTGGTGATGCATAGATCAGCCACCCACAGGCCACACAGCCCCCAGCCCCCACAACTGCTGGCCAGGTCACATCAGTCCTGCCGCCCCAGGCCAGGGAGAAGCCAACAGGTGGGCATACCTCCCTTCCCGGCCCAGATCAGTTCTGGGGAGAAGCCAGCTGGCAGACTGCATGGACACCACCACACTGGGGTGGCACCAGGGAGAAGATAACAGACACCCCCATGCCGTGACCCTATTTAAGCGTCTGGAAATGAAAAAAGGTTGAAGAACCAGTGGGCTGGAAAATTCCTTGGCCAGGGGGTTTTATGCACATTTGGATCATGGTTCTTGAGGACCCAGTTGGTGCCACAAGAACCAGGTTCCAATGATTTGATCTTTGGGAGAAGAGGGAAACCATCTTCATTAGCCAGGGCAGAAACTATTGAGAAGGCGAGGTTTGTGATCTGTGGTGACCATGGAATCAACTTCTAAATCATTACATCCCATCATGGGGAAGACACCTTGTGATCTCCAGTGATAGAGGTACCCACTTTACTGGACAAATTGTTCAAAAACTGGCAAAGTACTACTCTATCAGACAAGCACTGCACTGTGCGTAACACCCAGGAGCAGTAGAGAAACGAAACGGGATTTTAAAGAACAAACTTGCTAAGATATGTGAAAGCTCTGGCTTAACATGGGTAGAAGCACTCCCAATTGCCCTAATGAGCATGAGAGCCACTCCTAATCGGAAAACTGGACTCAGTCCACATGAAATTGCATGTGGCCGACCTATAAGACTGTTAAGCAGCCCAGAAATTGACCTGGCTGATGTCACACTTATTAAAGGAAGCATAGTCAAGTATTGTCAGAAACTTATGAGGTGTGTACAGTCCTATCGTTCACAGGTTAAGGACGCCTTCCAGGAGGCCCTGACTGAGCCGTGCCATAAACTACAACCAGGAGACTGGGTTTGTGTGAAAGTTCACCAGCGGAAGACTGCCCTGGAACCCAGGTGGAAGGGTCCCTACCAAGTCCTTCTGACCACCCATACTGCTGTAAAGTACGAGGGATTGCCCACCTAGATTCACGCCTCCCGCTGCAAACCGGTTCCAGCCCCTACAGAAGTTGGCCCCAACAAGGAGCACTGCAGACCTGGTACCAGAGACCCAGGTCCAGAAGTAGATGGGGATCAGCGCAGGCTTGGTACCGGCAATCCAGGCCCAGAAGCAGATGATCCTGAAAGACCGAGGCCAAGGTACCAGCTGCGACCCAGAAGGACCTGCCAGCGATAGGTGAAGCAATCTAGGAAGTCCTGAAGAACAGCCAGCATGAGGCTGGACAAACAATTCATGTTGAGCTTATGCTTAATCTTGTTTTTAATACCTAGTAGTTATAACCTATATGGTTCAAATGTGTTTATGCTTTTAATGAACCAAGTTTCCCAAGAATTTAATTCCACAGGTTGCTGGATATGTGCTCACAGTCCTGTACATTCAGAAGGAGGCATCCCAATGATTCCAGTCCCACTGAACAACACTCAAATGAATGGCACATTGTTTAGTGAATTAAAGCCAAATGATACTTGGCAGGATAAAGGGTTTACTAACCCAGGGTATATCCATCTAGCCCTGACCCCATTTGGAAAGCACTGCTGGACATGTAATGGTTCAGGAGCCAGGGTGGGAAAAAGCCCAAACCAGATGGCCCTAGACTACATCCTAGCTAGTAAGGGTGGGGTTTGTGCCTTAGTGAGAAAAGAATGCTGTGTATATATCACTGACACCAGCAAGGAAGTAGAGGAAAATTCCTTAAAGATTGAAAGAACTGTGGAAAGCCTAAGGCAGGAGGAAGACAGGACCCTCTGGGGTTGGTTGGGAGGCTGGGTTGGACATGTGGGAACTTGGATTTTGCAAGGAGTAGTTCTAGTATTAGCTATATTCTTTTGTGTTTATTTTTGTTTCTAGTCAATCAAATGCTGTATTTCTTGTATTCTGAAAAACACAAGACAGACCCTTACTAAAGGGAATGTGGAACTCACGATGTTAAAATATGATGAGCAAGAAGGGAACAAGAGATGTACATAAATGCTTTGATGGAAATGGCGGCATGAAATGGCTTCAAAGTTAGCCTTTAAAAGGCTAAAAGGGGGGAGTTGTAAAAACCATTTCATATTTAGCTAGAAGCCACTTCATATAACAGAAGCCATTTAAGTTTCTCGCTTCTGCACGTACACTAGAAAGTTAACTGACCTTCACCAATGTGAGAAAGGCCAGGAGGATGGGCTGTTGGAATGTGTTAATGAACTATTTTGAGCTGAAGCTCAAACTCCCTAAAAACCTGTTTCTTTCTGTGCTGATAACAATTTCTCTTTGAAGTTTGTTTTGATGGAATGCCCTGGCATCAGACTTGTTTGGTTAAGGGTATAAAATACTAGGATTGATTGTATTAGCCAGCCTTACTGGGCCTGGCTTTGCTGGGACCACGTTTGGCTCATGCTGTGTTTTATTAATTAATAAAGCTGTTTGTTAGCTGCCTAAACAGAGAGGAGCATTTTTGCTTCGACAGTCTACACTGCCCCTTTCTGTCCAAAAAAGCTACGCAAATTGTGCACGGCTCCCACTGGGGAGTCCACCAAAGACCCCGAATACCTTTGTCAATAGGACAATATGAGAGAAAATATCATGTTGCCTCTTTTTAAATCAATGGTACGCCACATCTGGAATGTGCTGTGCAGGTCTGGTTGCCCTGTCCCAAAGATGATGAATTGAAATTATTAAAGGTAAAGAAAGGGCAACAGAAAGCTTTCAGAAAGACCTTGGAGAGCAATCCCACTCTGCCTCCTCATTCCTACGTGGGCAGTGTGTAATAGCATTTTGTTGAGTTTACTAATTTTGGGACCATGCTGTGTATTTTCTAACTATACATTTTAGAAATGTGCATCTCTCTGTCTGTCTATAGCGCTGTACTTTATGACTCTGAGAATTTGTACTTTAATGGCTACGAGGCTATAGCCTTTTGAATCACAATGTCGAGTGTCATTAAGAAATGACTGTCTGACTCTTCCATAATTTCTTGCAACTGTGAAAATGTAAATGAATGAAACAATTAAAAATGTGCAAACCCCCATATTTTTGCAAGTGAATGAAAATGCAACAGGTCTTAGAAGCTTTTTAAATGATCCCCATTGGCTTTGTCTGTGCAGTAATGTAACTGGAGAGAGCATAGTTCTGGGGGCAGAGAATGGGATGGGGCCTTTCCCTTCTCAGGGGAACTGGCTCTAATTTGGCCCCAGAGCAGGGACTGGCTGGCTCAGGAAGGCGGGACATGGGCCACAGCTTGGAAAGGTCTTTGGGCGAATGTCTGGGTAATTACCCCAAACTTCCACCCCAACCCATCAGCCAGTTGGAGGAGGCTCCTGGGGGCAGAATTGGCAGGGGGCAGGCTTCCGTTCAGGCCTGGGAGGCAGACCCAATTATTCGGCATGGCGACGGGCCACTGCAGGGACAACAGGAACCCCCCCGGAGTATAGATCCACTCCCTCACCAAGAGGGGTAGAGAGAACCCAGGGGTCTTGGCTCCCAGCCCATCCCTGCTCTAACCCACTATCCCCTCTTCCCTCTCAGTTCTGTGGATAGAACTCAGGAGTCCTGCCTCCCAGCCCTTTAACCCACTAGCTCCCACAGACCCAGCTAGATCCCAGAAGTCCCACCCCTCACAAGTCTCCTGCTTAACCACTGGGTATTAACCCCACCCCGAGGCAATGGGGCTCTATTTAGCTGTTTTTAGGGTCCCTCCAAGACCAGAGAAATCATCCTCTGACCTAAGTGAAAACCAGGCTTACAGAGGGGAGTGGAGTGTGGGGGGTCAACATTGGAGTGGGGGAGCTGGGAGCCAGGACTCCTAGGTTCTTTCCCCAGTCTTCTGAAGGGTTTGGGGTCCCAAGAAGCACAGGTGCCCAGCCTCAGAAGTACCAGGGATGGTGTCACCATCACACAGTGCTAGGTGGAAATGGCTGATACACCCTGTGCCACCTTGAGGCTAAGCGCTTGGCAACAGGGCAGAAGGTGTGTGGCTGGCCCTGCTCAAACACTGGTTACTGGGAGGATTTACAGGGCTGAGGGGAGCTGTGGCCCAGTATCTGTCCCCTCTGCAGGCCCCTGATTTCCCATGTAATTAACTGCCAGGCTCTGAGTCCCTGCAGGCAGGTGCTGGGGGTAATGAGAAAGCCAAAAGGCTCCTCTCTCTGCAGGACCCGGAGAGCTCAGTGGGGACTGACTCAGGTAGCAGCCCTGAGATTCGGTGCTGGAGGGAAAGTGGCCATAAAAGCCCCGATGCTGCCCAGATGGAAAGCAGCAGGAACCTGCACCGAGAGAGACACAGACCCTACTGCTGCCCAGGTAGGGTGGGTGCCACGGGGCAGGGAGGGGACATGGGATTATCCTGGCTAGGAACATCCCCTTTGCACAGACTCGTTACCTTCAAGCTGCCTGAGCCCATCTCTGTTCAGTGAGCGATCCAGCCTTAGCTACTGGAGCCAAGATGCCTGGGTTCTCTCCCTGGCTCTAGGAGGGGAGTGGGGTCTAGTGGTTTCAGCAGAAGGGGGTTGGGAGGCTGGACTCCTGGGTTCTCAGTCATGAATCCATCCATTCTTTGTCCATAAAGGCTTCCAACCCATCCCAGTCTCCCTTTTGGAGGCAGTTTTCCTTCTCTCTCCTTAGCCGTCACCCTTTCTAATTCCTCCCCTTCTTGGGGGATCCCCCCTATCAAGTTACCCCATCTCAGTCTACACCTCTCAGCCATGGCCCCTCCTGTGGATCCTTTCCTGCTCTCTCAGGCTTGTGCTCCTCTTCTACCACCCCCACAAGGTACTCTGGGTGCAGTTCAGTCTGGAATGGAGGGAATCATGTTCAGGGATGAGGGGGGCATCTCCTCAAAGCTGTCTGCACCGTCTCTATCTCTGCTCTTGTTACCCGGCTAAAGAGGTAATGTATGGAGACTGTTAGGCTCCCCTGAGCTAACGTAGTATATTAATTCCAATTAGCCTGATTAACATATAAGAAAATTACAGGTGCGGACGCTCATACCACATCTATCATTGGTTGTTATTCTCTAATTCAGACTGGCGTGTGGCATACAAGAATGAAAACATAACACGTTTTATAAATTTAGACCACAAGACTATATTGGTTAAAAGATCAAACAAGCAAATTTGGGGAAGTCCCAAATTACAAAAGAGTACCAGAGTCTGCGGCGCTGAGACGATGGAGGTGTTGCTGGCGACCTACAATTCGTTGGTCCTTTCAGGCCTCGGGAAAGGAACAGCCAGGAGTCCCACGATGGTGGCACCGAAGCTGGCGACCTCGATTCTTGGGTCCTTCCGGGCCCTTGGAGAGGAACAGCCAGGCGTCCCACGAAGCGGCTGGGGTTGAGTGCTATGACTTCGCCTTCCGAGGGTCACGACTCTTCCAGCTCTTCCTGTGCTTCAGGGCAGCTGGAGCAGACGATGGACGCTAAACCCTATCTATCCTAACCTTACTCTATCCTAAATTAAAACCCTAACTAAGTCGCGATGCGCCCGTCGAACAGACACGACGACGGCCGACGTGCGTGGACCGACGCTGCCTAACGAACAGACTCGATGACGAAATCTAAACTATCTATTCACTAAACTACCTACATAAACCTACACTATCAAGTATAAGCCTTCCGCTTACACTACGCTTATATAACCTAACTTAACTCAATCACGCATCCCGTAACAATATCGCATCTCAGCCTCTCACTAAGTCTAGCCTAACCTAGATCTAACCCGACGCCCCCACGCAACGCTTAAAATGGGCGTTGCACAGGCTTTAATAGGCTAGACTCATACATATTCATGATGACTTTCCTTTAAAAAGATTGGCTCTAAAAGGATGCTAATTTACATGATTTTAAAACCATTGGTCCTCTAGACAATTACAAATTAATATTCATAACAACGCTCCACCTTCATGCATATTCATCAGATTTCAAAACTAGACAGTTAGATGGTACTACGTGCAGGATGACCATGCAGCAATGGTTTCTTAGAATGATTGACAGATTAGTTTTGCCCTGATGAATAGACGTTCATACATACTAGGCTCATTATAATACATAAATGTTATTCATTACAGACAACGCAATTACCCACACATTCAACTTAATACTATCAGATATTTATACAATTCTGTCAACATTTCCCCTCCTTGATGTACATCGGAGGAGAAACGGCAGATGTTCATCAACTTAAACAGAGTTGAATGCGAAGATGGGACTGAACCTGTTGTGAGGACAACAAATATAGAAAGTTAGTACCAGTAAATGAATAATTACCAATGCTACAATGATATATATAATGCCCAAAGGGTTGGTTAACAAAGACGATATAATGATCTTAGAAATGTCTCCGAAGATGTTTCCAAATAGCACATTCCACCATTTGGCTTTGAATTGCATACGCTTGCCAATACTGATGATTTCATCTGCGGCATGTTGAACCACTATATGTACCCTTTCACTGGTATTACGAATGTCACTGATAAGATCTTTTTAATCCGAGTGGATCATCATTGATTTTATGGCCTCTGAATTCGGTCCCATAGATATTGGTGTCACCATTTCTATAATAGCATACCTAGTAGTGATAGCCTCATATGATGTATCTATCAATACCAAATTAGCGTCGCACCCTCTAATTTCAAACACTCGGCACAAACACAGATTTGTGAGGCGTGACTGATCCACTTGGATGATTACCGTACCATTACTTTCAAGTGGCATTTGGTGTAGTTCATAATTGCACTCCCCTTCGTTAAAATTTAGGCACATACTAGGCTCATTATAATACATAAATGTTATTAATTACAGAAAACACAATTACCCATGCATTCAGCTTAATACTATCAGATATTTATACAATTCTGTCAACACTCTGCTCTGACTGTGCACCCCCAATTGCTGTCCCTGTCTCACTGAAGAGCCCGACTCCTAACTACCCCTGCAGCAGTAGATCCTGCAGCACCTCCGAGCTGGTTGCCCGTACCTAAAGTCAGGGAGCTGGGGTCAGAGGTCACTTCCCGGAAGTCACATTCAGGGAGAGCGCTGGTGCATGGGAGCTGGGCTGTACTACACCTTATGGGCATGGCTCTCCCCTGGGACACTCTGGCCCTGATCCCGAGGGGAGGGTGTGAACACAGAGAATTGTAAAAGATGAATGAGGTGAATGGATGGGAGGTGTCTGACGGATGTTTCTGTGTGGAAGAGCACAGCCCCACTCCTCTGATCCAGGGTCTGTCCCCTGCAATAGCCTCCTCAGGATTTGAAATTAGAGGGGGTGTTCGAATTTACAATAGGGGGGGTGTCGGGGCCAATGAGGGGTGACACCGTGAGGGTGAAGGTGGGCTGTTTGGCACCATAGTTCACAAAACTGGGGGGGGGGTGTTAGGGAAATTCAGGGGGCGGTATACACCCCTATGGGGGGGGTGTAGGGAAATCCCCGGTCCCCTGCAGTTTGCCCCAGTGTTCTCTAGCCCCCATCCCTTCCCCAAAGACAGATAAGGCTGTGTATAAAGTGAACCAGGATAGAGTGTATTAGGGAATGATACAAAATCAGGTATTTGGGATAGAGAAGTAACATACAAGCCAGTCTAGCAACAAAGAAAATCATGATACAGAGACTCATTGGGTGAGCTTAAAACCCAGACCCAGCTGGGTAAACCCTGGCCAGATCAGGTAAGCCAAGGTAAGGAGACAAAGGATCCAAAGATCTGATAGTGACTGCCGCTTGAAAGGTGCTCAGGACCTGCAACCCGTGGGCCCTACAGCGCCTTTGGGGAGGAGAGCTGAGGAGCCCCTCAATGTTATTCAGGGAGAGAAGAGAGCTGCAGACAATTCAGGGAGCGAGGTGAGCTGATGGGGAATGGGCGGGGTGTCTGTTCCTTTTCCCCTCACAGGCACTGTTGGGGAAGAGTTTCAGAGTAGACCCCGCGCTCTTGCTGCCTCTGGGGCCGACAGCCAAGACTGGCGTCGCTCACAGGCTTATATGGGCTTTTTGACAGGACACCTGAGGGGAGCGGAACTCTCGCCAAGGCGGGAAAATCTGGTTGGAACCGGTTCCCCAACGGCCTCTGAATGTGCCAGAGGGGGAGGGCAAAGCCCAAGATGGAGCCCAGGGTGGCAAAGGGGACCGACTCCATTTCCTTTTACATAAAATCACTGTTTTAATATTAAGATAGTTAACATATAGTCATAAGCACTCAACATGATTTTATATATATATTCTAAATTAGCATTCCTAATTAACTGCTAACAGAGGGAGGCAGGTCAAGATCACTGGGCAGGTCCAGGTGCTGTGCAAATGGCCCCTCCCCATCCCCTGGGGCTGGGACATGGTGCTGAGGGGGAATATCTGACTCCGGGAGCACAGAGCTTGCGAAGGGGCTTGGTGCCCCCAGGACAATGTGTGTCCTGCAGGTCACAGCTTGTCACTGTCCCTCCAGTGTGGGACCATTTTCCATGTCGGGCTGGTCCCATCCTCTCAGAGCCCCTGATCCAGGTAAAGTTCAGCAGGAAGGGCAGAGACCCCGCACCCTCTCTCGAATGTCCTTGGTGGGAAGCAAGGGGTGACCGCCGCCCCAAATATCTCAGTGCCCATAGCAAAGAATGGGCTGAGTCCTTGGGCAGCCTCCTGTTTCTCTAGGAAGGGGCCAGAGACTTATCTCTGGCTATGTTTACACTACAGAGTTTTTTCAGAAAAACGTATAATTTTTTTTAAAGAATGGGGTACTTTATAAAAAAGGTTGAGAAATACCGGTCTATAGCATTAACCTACAAGCTTCTGCTTATTGGTTAACCGGTTAATTGACTGCGCTACTACATCCCTCGTCCAGGGGGCAGATTGTGGATCTGAGGTCTGTAAGAATTTTGTTGCTCTGTGCTCTGGCCCCTAATGACTTGCCTCCTCTCCAGGCTGCTGGGTGGCCAGGTGGAGCAGGGTGCAGGGACGTGAGTATCTGTGGAGAACAGGGCAGCTGGGGAATTTCCACATTAAGGACAAGGGATGTGGGTGGGGGCGAGGGGCGCAGATCTCCCCGGGGGTGATCCTACCAGACCTGGGCTGCCTTCCACACCGAGAAGCTGAGACCTTGCCCTGCTCTTTACAGGGATGGGCACCACAACAAGTGAATTCACCTGCACCCAAACTTCTGCCCCAGGAAACACAGAGTCAGGGTACCCAGCACCCCTCAGTGCTCCTGAACTCTGCCTGGAGAGCTTGCAGCAGCCCAGGGAGTGGCTCCAGCAGGACAGGGCTGTGAGAAGTACACACACAGAGGGAGGGTTGTATGGCACTGTTGTTCTCAGCCCCTGGTGGCACACATGGGTCCCTGCTTTGCTCATGGGTCCCCTTAACAGCCTGGGCCACACCCCACCCCAATGGGGCCACCGGCACCATGTGAGAGCTGAGCTAACTCCCCAGCACCTGAGAGTGGTTTGGGGGGAACAGAGCCAGTGTGTGAGCCTGAGGGTGGGCAGGAAACTGAGCATAGCTGGGAATCTCCTTTTCCCTCTGGTGTCTCATCCCAGCTGTAGCTGGGGGCTGGTCCTGCACCTAGGGCCGGGTGAGGGGTAATAGGCTTCAGTGACAGATGGTCTGAGGATTGAATCATGTGGACATGGCTTGTATCACCCCCCACTTAATGCTGGTTTGTTTGTTAAGCTACAGGGGCTCCTCCCCAAACCCTCCATTTCCGCCAGCCCTGGGGGGCGGGTAATACCTGTGTGTGGGGGGGGAAGTCACTATCTGGTGTTGGACTCAGCACTGGGGCATGAGGTTCCTGCTCTTCAAGGATGGAGATAGGGACTGTGCAAATTACAGAGACCTTGCTGGCTCTGTGGCTGAATTCCCCATCACCAGTGCCGGGTGGAGACACAGGGGTAGAAGACACCTGTCGTTATAGCCACAGGACAGGAAAAACTGCCTACTCGGAGCCCAGCACCCTGTGGAGATCATTGTGACAGGTAAAAGCCCAGCCTAGCACCTCTGTCCCAGTGCCACCCCCAGCCAGGCCCCAGGCTCCTAGCAGATAGGCTGTCAAGCCACTGACATTTGGATGAGGGGAGATCTTGGTCCCCTGGAGGTGGTCTGGGGCAAGAAGGGTAGATCTCAGCTGGTTCCCTGGATCCCAGAGGAGATCCTGACCCTGTCTCTGTCCCGCCGCTGACACTCCAGGCTGGGAATGGGCATAGTGGCCATGCTGGGATCTGTCTCATACCCCATTTCCCTCTCACTGCAGAGGTCAGCTCCCCTGAATCCTCCACCTCCCTACACCCAGATAGGGAGTCACCCAAGTGGAGCCATGACCGTCCAGAGTGGGGGTCAGTGCCGGGGGCTGCAGTTTGTTCTGTACAAGACTGGGGCAAGGCAGGCAGCGGTGTGTGGTGAGGAGTAATTCGGCTGGGGTGTAATTTCCCCTCCCCAGAATGAGCTGGGCAGACAGAGGCAACAGCACCCTGCTATTGTCATCCAACTGGGATCCAGCACCTGGTCAGAGCCCAGCGACCCCTGGTAGGGGCAGGTGAGGGGCGTAGCTCGACCTCCCTGCTCATAGCCCTCAGGCCGGCACTCAGCCAGAGACGGGGGAGGTGAGAGGGGGGCAGGCCCTGTATAACTAGCCAGAGACACCAGGCTTCCAGCTTTCTCACCCTCCACCAGCTCCTTACAGATGCTGGTTCTATACATGCAGGAAGAACTGACATGACCCAGCCTAGAATGTTACTAACTTCAACCCTTCCAGGCGGCAAGGAGCCAGGAACTAGAGCTGGGGGCAGGAAATCTCCATCACCACCTCCAGAAACAGGTTTGTGCTGCCCAAGGAGCTGACCCTCTGTGGAGCTGGGTGGGACAGGGCAGATCCCCCTCAGGGCTGAGACCCGCTTGGACTCATTTCATGTGATCAGAGTGGGGGGTGTCACTGGACAGATGCCAGATTGGCTTGGAAGGGGCAGGGCTCAGGAGTAGGGTGCTCTGCTGCCCTATGGCACCACAAAACCACCCGTGTGGGGTACAGCTAATTACGTATCCTCTGGAAGATTGGGGTAGGGGTTGGAGAGCCAGAATAACGGTCCTGTGTATCAAGTCTGTCTGCCTGAATCTGCAGAGAGCCTGGGGAAACAGCTGAGAAGCAGGGCTCCCCCTTCACACGAGGGCTGCCTAGCAGGCCATTAATCCTTGAACCTGTCCACCAAACCCTCCCCCATTGGACTAGACAGACTACAGTGCACTTGCCACCCAGGAATGACACTGAAGAGAGATACTGGCAGTGTCCCCCAGCATTGTACATCTATCCTGGCTCAGCATCCTTTTGGACAACACAAGTTCATGGAGAGCCCAACATTTAATTAATAGAAAACAAGAAGCAGAAGGAACTCATAGGACTCTTCCTTCCAGACACTCACCAGTCTAGATCAGATAAGAAATGAGGTTTATTCACTACAGACCAATTTATTTTAAGTTGATTTCAAGTAATGAGGCATAAAAGTAAGAGTTGGTTTCAAAGAAATAAAAGGTACAAACACAGCTGATCCTTAACAAGCGATGGGAGCTTAAAGCGAAAGGGTCTCTCTAAGTGCAAGGCCTTTTCCAGGTTTACTGGCTGGATCTGTCAGCCCAGATCAAGCCCCAATCCAAAGTCCTTTAAGTTGATGCCATCAATAGAGATGGAAAGAGAAAGAATTTGTGGCCCCCGTTCCTCAATTTTCTCCTTTTCCTCTTTTTGAATCATCCACAGCAGTATCTCTGGGATGGGAAATTCCAGCTGTTCAGGATGTAAATGTCTCTCACTCATACATTTCACTTACCCAGGTGACTACATTGACACCAAGCTGAGGCATCCTGTTTGTCTTTTATCTCTGAGAAACCAGTTTGAGTTGTTTTTTCTAAATGTAGAACATGACTCAGAAATGTCATCAAGTAGAATCCTATAACGTTAAATATGATGTTACATGTTTTTTAAGTGGACTTTAATGTTCATCAGATTATGAGTTTTTAAATGATATCACACAGGGCAAACTTCATACAACTATTATCATAGTCTTGAAAAAGGGATGAACATAAGGGTCCATTCTGTCACACTGAGTGCAATTTGTAGACAAAACATGGTTAGGTTTGTGCTTGTCTATGGCTACATCTATACTGCAAGGTTTTTGCGCAAAAACAGCTGGTTCTTCTTCGAGTGGTCCCCATGGGTGCTCCACTCATGGTGTTGGGCTTGTCCTGGCACTGCCACTCGGAGGCTTTGCATAGCTGTTTTCAGCCGGGTCGCACCTACGCAGTGTGCAGCATGCGCGGTTTGCGCTCTTTGATCTTCGTGTGCACCCGGTTTACCTGTCAGTTCCTCTCAACCGTCCCCGGCCTCAGACAGAGCTTTGATCTCTCTCATCATCTCTTCAGCTGCTCTATCTCCTCAGGGGGTCTGCAGTCAATTACTTGTAAATAGTTCTCCCTTTGTTCATTCTTCTTTTTATCTTAAAAAAAAAAGGATTTGTTAACACTTAGGGTACGTCTAAACTACATGGCTCCGTCGACGGAGCCATGTAGATTAGTGTACTCAAAAAAGGGAAATGAAGCGGCGATTTAAATAATCGCCACTTCATTTACATCAAAATGGCTGCTGCGCCGTGCCGATCAGCTGTTTGGCGGCACAGCACGGTAGTCTGGATGCTCCGTGGTTGACAAGGGAAGCCCTTGTTGACTGCCCCGTTATGCCTCGTGGAATGAGGTTTACCGGGGCAGTCAACAAGGGCTTCCCTTGTCGACCGCGGAGTGTCCAGACTACCGCGCTGTGCTGCCAAACAGCTGATCGGCACAGTGCGGCAGCCATTTTGATGTAAATGAAGCGGCGATTATTTAAATCGCCCCTTCATTTCCCTATGTCTAGAAACCTCATCTACATGGCTCCATCGATGGAGCCATGTAGTCTAGACATACCCTTAGTTAAAGCCCTGGCTTCTATGGCTTCCCCGCTGTCATTGACAAACAGCTTAGCCGTGGGGAATCTGTCAGAGTTGTCCTCAGAAGAATCAAAAACAATAAACCCAGTCATGCTTGGATCCTCAGGATTAAAAAAATGTGCTTTATGCAGTGAGCCCATGCCAACCTCAGATGGGCACTCCTCGTGTATACGCTGTCTAGGGGAAAACCATATTCCCCAGAAATGCGGGCACTGTTCAAAAGTGACAGCCCGCACCTGCCGAGATAAAGAAATGCGCCTGAAAATCTTGCTCCTGGACAAGGTGCTGGACCCTGATAGAGTGCCTACTGCTGGGGAGACCCATAATAGAAGGGTCTCTTCCCCTGAGCTGCTGACCCCGTCCCTCTTCAGGGACCCATCCCATGAGGCCCTGTTGAGGGAAGAGGCCTATCGTCTGCTCTCCATAGGAGCCATAGAACCCATTCCTCCTCAGTTCAGAGGAAGGGGGTTTTATTCACGGTATTTTCTCACAGAGAAAAAGACCGGAGGATGGAGGCCTATCCTTGACCTCAGGAAGTTGAACAAATGCCTCCACCATCAAAGGTTCAAGATGGTGACCCTTTCCAAAATAATACTGTCATTAGAGAAGGACGATTGTTTTGCAACCCTCAACTGGCAAGATGCGTATTTTCATATAGCGATACATCCAGCTCACAAACGTTTTCTCCGTTTCACTATCGGAGACAATCATTTCCAATACCGAGTGCTACCGCTTGGACTCACATCGGCTCCCAGGGTGTTTTCAAAAACGCTGGCAGTAGTAGCGGCTCACCTACGGCGCAGAGACGTGATTATATTTCCATATTTAGACGACTGCCTTATAAAAGGCAGGTCGAGACAAGCGGTACTACGCATGGTGACAGTAACCAGGCAGACATTTCTATCGCTTGGGCTCATAATCAACGAGCAAAAGTTGTCTCCAGATCCTACGCAGAGTATAAATTTCATAGGTGCACGTCTAGATTCCACCACAGCCCGAGCATACTTACCTCAAGAGTGCTTCCAAGTTATACACGAGCTAGCCACGGTAGTCATCCACGCCCCTATAGTCACTGTACTTACCTGTCTCTGCCTCATGGGACATATGGCAGCCACCACCTTCGTAGTTCAACATGCGAGACTTCACTTTCGCTGTCTCCAACACTGGCTGGCATCGGTGTGTACTCCAGCTAAGCATTCCACGCACAAGGTGATAACCCCAACTACTTTAGTTTGCAGATCCCTGGGTTGGTGGTTGAACCCCAGAAATCTGCTAGCAGGGGTCCCATTCAAATGCCAACAGCCATCAACCCAGTTGACTACAGACGCATCTCTTTTGGGCTGGGGTGCACACATCGATGGCATGTCTGTGCAAGGCAGATGGTCGACAACGGAGGCAGTTTCCCACATCAACCTCCTGGAACTAAAAGCCGTATTCCTTGCTTGCAAACATTTCCGCACGCACATCACTGGTACAACCATTCAAGTGCTTACAGACAACATAGCGGCTATGTATTATGTTAATCGACAAGAAGGAGCATGATCCCAATTACTTTGCGCACAGGCAGTCTGCTTATGGAACTGGTGCATAAGACACTGCATCTCTCTGATAGCATCCTACTTACCAGGCACGAGCAATGTCACGATGGATGCTCTCAGCAGATTTTTCCCTCAGGACCACGAATGGGAAATCTGCCCCCAAGTCCTGGACAACATCTTCCGAGCTTGGGGATTGCCACAAATAGACCTCTTTGTGACCTACGGGAACAAGAAGTGTCACCTTTACTGCTCCAGGGGAGGCATGGGCAAAGACTCACTTGGAGATGCACTGTTAATGCGTTGGTTGGGAAACGCTTCTCCTCTATGCATTCCCACTGACGGTACTTATTCCAAGAGTAATACAGAAAATCAGAGAAGACTCAGCCCGAGTCATACTCTTAGCACGAGCCTGGGCAAGGCAGCCATGGTACCCACTCCTTCACAAGATATCCCTATTACCACCATGTCCCTTGCCACTCCTCCCAGACCTCCTCTCCCAGAACCAAGGGTTTCTGCTACACCCCAGACCAGAGACCCTCCACCTGACAGCGTGGCTCATAGCTGGTTCAGAGTAGAAGAACAACTTTGTTCAGAGGCAGTGAAGACAGTACTCTTGAACAGTAGAAGACAAACTACAAGAAGGACTTACCTGGCAAAATGGAGGAGGTTGGTGGCTTGGTGTGAGAAAACTGGCATCCAACCATGCTCGGCACCAATACATGAAATCCTTGAGTATATTTTTTCCCTATACCAGACAGGTCTTTTGATCTCTACGCTGAGAATCCACCTCTCAGCAATCACTGCCTTCCATGCCACCACCGAAGGCCATTCCATCTTTGCTCATCCCATGACCAAGAGACTGCTTAAGGGAATAGCTAACCTCAAACCCCTATGAAGACCCCCCCGCTTGGAGTTAGGATTTGATCCTTGACACGTTGATGTACCCATCCTTTGAGCCACTAGCCACCATGTCGTTAGCGATGCTCAACACGAAATATTCTTATTGGCAATTACATCCACCCATAGGGTGAGCGAGCTGGCAGCGTTAATGGCAATGCCATCTTTCAGTTTTCAACAAAGACTCAGTCACATTACATAATCACCCAGCTTTTATCCCTAAGGTCGCTACACAATTTCATATCAACGAACCCGTCATTTTACTGGTCTTTTACCTGAACTGCATGCCTCGACACGAGACTAGCTACTCCATACCCTCGATGTACATCGCGCTTTAGCATTCTACATAGACAGAACATGGACCTGGCGCAAGACCAACTGCCTAATAATATCCATAGTGGACTGCTCCAAGGGCAATCCATTGTCTTCCCAGCATCTGTCCAACATCATAGTCTCTTGCATCACCACGAGTCACTCGATGTGCAACAAGCCCCTTCAGACTATACCTAGGGCACACTCCACCAGGGCAGTGGCAACATCCACTGTGTTTCTGAAAGGAGTTTCACTGGCAGAAATCTGCAGGGCAGCCACATGGTCCTCAAGCTTCACCTTTATGAATCACTACGCAATAGTGCGATGGTGGATGCCCGAGTCTTCGGTGACCTCAGAAGTACTTTCAGTCATTGACAAACCTGAACTCCAGGAATGCAACGCGAGTACTGCTACAAAGTCACCATGAGCGGAGCACCCATGGGGACCACTCGAAGAAGAAGAAGAAGAAATTACTCACCTTCGTGCAGTAACAATGATTCTTTGAGATCTGTCCCCGTGGGTGCTCCACGTCCCACCCTTCCTCCCCGTTCCGGAGTTCCTTTCTTTTTTTTGGTATCCTTACAGATGCGGAACATTGAGAGGAACTGACAGGTAAGCTGGGTGTGCGCGAAGATCAAAGAGCGCGAACGGCGCATGCTGCACATCACGCAGGCACGACCCGGCTGAAAACAGCTATGCAAAGCCTCCAAGCTGCGGTGCCGGGACAAGCCCGACACCATGAGTGGAGCACCCATGGGGACACATCTCAAAGAATCATTGTTACTGCACAAAGGTGAGTAACGTCTTCTTTTGTGCAAAAATCTGTGGAGTGTCCACACCTCAGATGCACTTTTGCGCAAGTAAATCAACAGTAAAACGGCAGAAGAGAGGGCTTTTTCTGGCGTAGGTAAACCTCCTTTTATGAGACATAACTCCTTTTTGCACTACAGCTATTGCACAAAAAGGCAAGTGTAGACACTTCAGAGGGGTTTCTTGTGCAAAAAACTCCTATGGGAAAAATGACAGGTGTTCTGATGGCCATTCTGTGAAATGGCCATCAGAGCTTTCTTGCGCAAGAGCGTCCATGAAGTGTGGACGTTCTCTTGCGCAAAAGCACATCACTTTTGCAGTGTGGACGTGCTCTTGTTCAAGAAGTTTTTGTGCAAAAACTCTTGCGCAAAAGGCTTCTTGCACAAGAAGTATGTAGTGTAGACATAGCCTGTGAGTCCAGGGTTTTCCCTGAAGTATAGACATTCCCTAATAAATGGAGAGAATCTGACCTGGGCCAACAAGGCGTGTAGACCTGTGATTTTCAGTCTGTGGTTGGTGGACCCCTACTGGATTGCAGACCATGTGTATGATTTCCAAAGGGGTCTGCACCTCCATTTGAAATTTGTAGGTGTCCGGAAATGAAAAAAGGTTGAAGAACCAGTGGGCTAGACAGACAATGCCCTCTCTGGTGATTCATAGATCAGCCACCAACCAGGCCACACGGCCCCCAGCCTCCGCCACTGCTGACCAGGCTGTACCTATCCTGCTGCCCCAGTCCAAGCCCAGTGAGAAGCCAGCAGGTGGGCATACCTTCCTCCCTGGCACAAACCAGTTCTGGGGAGAAGCCAGTGAGCAGTTCACATGGCCACCACCACCCTGGGCCAGTGCCAGAGAGAAGATGCCAGCCACTCCCATTCCTTGCCCTGAACCCCCCTCTCCATGCTCTGACTCCTATACCCCTATCCCCTGCCGAGAGCCCCTCCTCACCCCCAACCCTGACTCCTGCAACCTCTCCATACCCCACCAGCCTCCTTCACTTAGACCCTCCTTAACCCCTAACCCTGATTCCTGCACCCCCACACACCCAGTATCCTTCCCTGAGCCCCCGACATCCCCAAACCCCTGACCTGGAGAATCTGAGCATCATCAAGTAAGTCTTCTAGTGGATTAATATTGACAGTCCCATCCTGGCTAATACCCATCACTGGACTTATTCCCCAGGAATGTCTCTTCTCTGTTTCCAGCTGGGTTCTAGTCCTGAGTTCCACAGCATCCCCTGGCAGCAAGTTCCACAGGTTAACTGCATCTCCACACATTCAAAAGTACTGGGACAAGGCATGTCACAGCAGGCCGGTACTACTCCTGGCTACCATTGATGACAAAAGTTTATGGTTAGTTTGGCAGAGTGTTGGGAAAGGCTCCATTTCCTGAGGAAAAGTCCTTGGCGAGGAGGCTTTTATGCACATTTGGATCGTGGTTCTTGAGGACCCAGTCAGCTCCACAAGAACCAGGTTCCAATGATTTGATCTTTGGGAGAAGAGGGAAACTGACTTCATTAGCCAGGGTAGAAACTATTGAGAAGGTGAGGTTTGTGAGCTGTGGTTCTCCTTTTGGCTTGTAACTGGTCACTTTTGCTGCTCATGGAAATCCTTGTTCTTTCTTAATGAGGCATCGTTGGTCTTATTAGAAATGCTTATAGGTGGTATCCAGGAGTCGGAAACTTTAACTGGTAAACTGAGGCACACTAGACCTTTGAGATGGAGGAGACCTGGAATTTCTGAGTGTTGTCAGCATGTGCAGACTACATGGATTCCTCTTTGTTTCTGCTGACATATGCTAACATGGTTACCCCTCTGAGACTAGAGTCAGTGACTGGCTGCCAGACAATAGCCTGTGGGAGACCTCCCAAGATGACAGAAGTTCATGGACCTTGGAGACCCCCCCACATCTCCTAGCCTTGGGGGACTCAGTTTAGTGCTAATGAATGTTTTCTCAGTCACAGTCTCCTGGGTTCTAATTAAGGCTGGCTGTGCTGCCCCCGGGGCCTTCTTTCTGGGGTTCATCTTTGCACAGGAGCGGCCATTCTTTGGCAGATGCCAGGGAAAGGTGGACACATGTGTCCCTCTCTGAACTGAGGCTGGGTATCAGGGTATGTGATGGGGAAACAGCAGGGGAGAGGCTGGGATAGCATTGCTGTCTGTACGGGAGAAGGGGTGGAGAAGCTGGTAGAAAAGGTCCGGGAAAATGGGGGAGCAGAATAGTATGGAAAAAAACCCACATCCTCTGCCGCCCTCTGGTCCTCTATGCCGTGGTGGTTGGCTCTGACCAGAAAGACTTTCCCCACCTACAATCACATCTGCCAGCCCCTGACTCATCCTGGCCCTCCCATCTCCACCCTCACGTGTTGTTCTGTGTAGCTGTGGCCTTCCCTTGTGGGCAGGGTCGTGCATCTCTGGACATTTGGGGCTTTGTCCACTTCTTCATCTTCTCCAAGAGCATCAATGACCAGGAGAGAACGTACCTTCAATTTCCAGGAGAAACCCCATCTGAAGCTATGGGATCAAAATGAGAGCTCAGACTGGGAACATGTTTCATGCCCAACCCACTGAAAAGGTCAGTGAAAAATGGAGCCTTTTTGCCAAATGTTTGCCAGGCTTTTCGTGGTCAGAAGGGCTCATTTCCCTCAATACCTTCCGGCAACTGTATTCAATGTGTAGAATACTCTTTGGAGCCTTTGCGTTCATTGCAAAAGTTTTGCATGATGGTGACCTTATTGAGGGACCCATCTGATGGGAAATTTCTGACTTTTCCAGGTGGGGAATTTCCAAAGGAAAGATTGGGTTTGAGAAGGGAAACTCAGAGCCCTTAGCTGGCCATTGGCGATTTCTCATGAATGACGGTGCTTGTGTGTGGACGAGAAGGAAGTTTTCTAAAGGGGTAGGTGGGAGGAGACACCCTCCGGCTGTAAATGGAAGCCAGATATTCAGCCTGGGGATAAAGACATATGTTTATAACCCTGAATTTAATTAACAATGGGCACAACCAACCAACGGGTTCCGTATATCACACTTGACAATTTTTCAGACGAGAGGGGAGGCACATCTAAAAGAGCCATGATAGATAGGAAAGGAGGGATGAGCTCTAGATTTGGCTTTCAGCCTTTCCAGGCAAGTATACCCCTTTCAGGATTACCATTTATCTTGCCTCTGCCTTAAGTTTCACCTCATTTAAATACTACTTGCATATGAAACTAGATGTAAAAAATACAAATGTGCCACATATATCTGTACTGAAAAATTGCTGAAGTTCTCATTTTTACCAGATAATTATAAAATCAATCAGAATATAAGCTTCATGCTTGCATTTCAGTGCCTCGTGTGTAGAGCAGCATAAACAAGGTACTGTAAGAAATGTTAGTTTGCACTGACTTCTCAAGGGCTTTTCATGGAGCCTTTTGTAAGACCTCTGTGTATTCTCAGAGGGGCACAGCCTCCTTGTTGAAGGGCTAAAGTCTATGAATCTATGAGAGAAGATTTCAGAAGACCAGATGGAAAATTGCACTGGACAAGAACAGACTCACAACCCAGCAGTGTCATAGGGCATCTCTACGGGGACATGAAGGCAAATTCTGGTTATTCAAAGCAAAGAAAATCCCCAACCTTTTGAAGCTATGCCCTGCTTATAGATCTGTCATTGTGGTCTGTAATGAACTTGATAAGTCTGAAGAACAGATGCTGACCAAGGCCCTAGGGTGATCTCTGGGAAGCTTCTTTGCATGTGTTCTTTACTTTATTTTTTCCTGATTTCACCTTACAACTAGAATCACAGAAATGTAGGTCTGGAAGGGCTCTCGGTCTATCCAGTCTTCTGAGGCAGAGTTAAATATTATCTAGATCTCTCAGGGAGGTTTTTCTAACCTAACCTATTCTTAAAAACCTCTTATGACAACCACCCTTGGTCTTTTGTCCCAGCATTTCACTATCCTGACAGTAAGAATGTCTAACCTAAACCTCCTTTACAGTAAGGTGATAAAGGGGCTGGCTGCCTTTGTGCTCATTTGTACAGGTGAGCAACTCTGGAGTTAGTAGCTCCTGGAAAAAAAAACACAACGTCCCTGAGAATTCTTTTCTTATGGTTTTTGGCTTACAATGTTTGTGTTTTGCTGCTCTCAAACAGAGGAAAACATTGCAATTTTTAAAGGCAAAACTGGGGATATTTCCCATGTTGTGGAAAAAATAAATAATTTCCCACCTGGAGAGAGGGATGGAGGGACCCATCTGATGGGAAATTTCTGACTTTTCCAGGTGGGGATTTTCCAAGGGAAAGTTGGATTCAAGAAGGCAAACTCAGAGCCCTTAGCTAGCCATTGGAAATTTCTCATGAATGATGGTGCTTGTGTGTGAGTTGAAAAGGGAGGGTCTAGTGGGGTAAGAGGTCTGAAGGGGGACCAGAATGGGTAAGAACAAAGCCATTCAGAATCTCAAATCCAGGTCAGTACGGGGAGGCAAGTGAAAGAACCTATGGCTGCTGGGGCATGTGCCCCTAGCACAGTGGTCTCCAACCTTTTCAAGCACAAGATCACTTTTTGAATTTAAGTGCAATCCAAGACCTACCTCAAGTATAAATACCCTTGCCCTCCCTCCCTCCCACCCCTTCTCTGAGGCCCTGCCCCTGCTCACTCCGTCCTCCCTCTCTTGCCCATCCTCACTCAATTTCATCAGGCTGGGGCAGAGGGTTGGAGTGCAGGCTCTGGTCTTGGATTGAGGGATCTGGAGTGCAGGAGGGGTTCTGAGCTGAGCTTGGGACAGGCAGTTGGGGTGCAGGAGGGTGTTCTAGGTGCAGGCTCTGGGAGGGTGTTTGAATGCAGAGGTGCTTGGGGCTAGGGCAGGAACTTGGGGTATAGGAGGGGGTTCATGATTGGGGCAGGAGTTTGGGATGTGGGCTCCGACTGGGCCCTGCATACCTCAGGTTGGTGGTGCAGTGGGGCTAAAGCAGGCTCACCCCTGCCCTGAACCTGGACCACTCCCTAAAGCAGCCAGCAAACTCCATTCCAAGTCCTGTTGTGTCCCCTAGCTTTGTGGAGAAAGGATACAGAGTAGAAGAGGGCACCTTGACATCAGCACCCCTCTTCTCCCTCCCCTGTCCTGCACAGAAAGCAGAAGGCTCCCCAGGGGGAGGGGCAGCTCCAAGGCAAAGGGCAGGAGATGAGCAGCAGTGGGGGGAAGGGCAGCTGAAGTGCTAGCACTTGGTAGCCTTTTGGCCAAACCAGTCAGGATCACCTGTCAGAGGCTCCAAGATCTACCAGTAGATACCGAGCTACTGGTTGGTGACCACTGCCCTAGCAATATTCCTTCCTGACATTCAGAGTGAGAGATTTCATACAACCCTGAAGAATGAGGCTTAATATCCCTTCCACAGTGTTTAGTAAATCTGAGCGAGTCTAACTCTGGCTCTTCCTTTTACTTATGGAAATGTCCAGTCCCTCTTTGAATCTTACTAGGTTTTAGCCTCAATGCCTTCCTGTGGCAATGAGTTCCACAATCCCTTAGTGCGTGAGTCTGTATTTCAATGTCCAACTGTCATTACATGGACTATCCCCCTGTATCTGGGCCATATGACAGGGAAGACAGAATCCCCTTCTTTAACCAACCTAATCTTTCCTTTCTCTCTTCACAGGAGAGTTTCCCCAGAACCTGATGTGGCCCCAAACCCCTGTGCTACCCATGTGGTGCTGAGGAGGGGTTGCCCAGGGCAGCAGGGAGTGTAGGTGTGTTTTCAAACTGGTACAGAATCCCCTCTTCACCAGCTCGACAATGAACTAAGCACACTGAGCCCCTCTCAGGTAGGTTTTCCAGATGTGCTGTGTAGCCATGGTGCCTGCCTGGAGATACGCAGTGCTTATCACACTATGACTTTCAGGATCTTTACTCTGTTCTTGTGGTATCTTAGTGCAGCCCCATAATGGAGAATACCTGGCAATTCAACCCAGTGGAACCACTGTGTCAAAGGCTAATATTCTGGGCTGTGTTAAGAGGAGCACCTTGGGTCAGACTTGGGATATACCTGTCCCGTTCCACTTGGCACTAGTGAGGTCTCAGCTTGAGCCTTCTGTCCATTTCTGTGCACTGCACTTCTAGAAAGATGGGATCAAGCTGGAGAGAGTCCAGAGGAGAGCAACAGGCATGAGGAAAGAAAACCTGACCCAGGAGACATGGTTTAAAACACAGGGCACGGCTACTGGTAGTCCTGAGAAAAGAACAATCTGCACATTTGTTTTGGGCTGTTATAACAAGGATGGGGCTTGATTGTTCTCCGGGTCCATCTGCAGCAAGGGAGGATTAGATCAGAGGTTAGGAAAAACTCATTTTTTGAGGAGTAACGTTAGTTCGAACCAAGTGGTTTGATTTGAACTTACGCATCCCAGAGAGAACTACCTGGTTCGAATCAGCTGGCAAGCGGAATAGCGCGGGCGAGATTATGCTAATGAAGCATGGGATATTTAAATCCCCGCTTCATTAGTAATTTTGGTTGGCTACATTTGCATCCCTAGCTCAAACTAGGGAGCAAGCGTAGACGTACCCTAATTTAGCTGCAACTGCTCAAGAGTGAGATCTTGGTGTCATTGTGGATAGTTCTCTGAAAACATCCACTCAGTGTGCAACGGCAGTCAGAAAAGCAAATAGAATGTTAGGAATCATTAAAAAAAGACAGAGAATAAGTGAGAGAATGTTTTATTGCCTCTATATAAAACCATGGTACGCCCATGTGTTGAATACTGCGTACAGATGTGGTTGCCTCATCTCAAAAAAGATATATTGGCATTGGAAAAGGTTCAGAAAAGGGAACAAAAATGAATAGGGGTTTGGAATGGGTCCCATATGAAGAAAGATTAAAAAGACTTGGATTTTTCATCTTAGAAAAGAGGAGACTGAGGGGGGATAGGATAGACATCTATAAAATCATGACTGGTGTGGAAAAAGTGAATAAGGAAAAGTTATTTACTTATTCCCACAATATAAGAACTAGGGGTCACCAAATGAAATGAATAGGCAGCGGGTTTAAAACAAACAGAAGGAATTTTTTCTTCAGTCAGCGTGCAGTCAACCCGCGGAACTCCTTCCCAGAGGATGTGGTGAAGGCTAAGACTTTAACAGGGTTAAAAAAAGAGCTAGATAGATTCATGGAGGTTAGGTCCATCAATGGCTATTAGGCAGGCTGGGTCGGAATGGTGTCCCTAGCATCTGTTTCTCTGGAGGTGGGTGACAGCGGAGGGATCATGTGAGGATTACCTCTTGTGTCCCCTCCCTCTGGGGCACTGGTATTGGCCACTATTGGCAGACAGGATACTGGGCTGGATGGACTGTTGGTCTGACCCAGCATGTCTATTCTTATGTTCTTATGCATCGACTATTCGATTAGTCAATTACTTGCAATTTAACATCCCTAGTCTGGGCTGACATAATGATCTATGGCAGTAGTCTCCAACCTTTTAAAGCATGAGATCTCCTTTTTGAATTTAAGTGCAATCCAGGATCTATGTCAAACCCAAACACAGTTGCCCCACCTCTTTCCCGCCCCTTCTCTGAGGCCCTGCCTCTGTTCACTCCATCCTCCCACATCCTCACTCAGTTTTATCAGTCTGGGGGCAAAGGGTTGGAGTGTGGGGGAGGGGGATGCAGGCTCTGGTCTTGGGCTAAAGGATTTGGAGTGTGGGAGGGGCTCTGAGCTGAGCCTGGGGTGGGGAGTTGAGGTGCAGGACAGGGTTCAGGGTGCAGGCTGCGGGAGGGAGTTTGGGTGCAGAGGTACTCAGGGCTAGGGCAGAGGTTTGGGGGGCAGGAGGGGTCAGGACAGGGCTGGAGTTCAGAATACAGGTGGCTGAGCACTGCTTACCACAGGTGGCGACTGGGTGGTGGTGCAGGGGACTAAGGCTGGCTCACCCATCCCCTGGTCCTGCACCACTCCCAAAAGCAGCCAGCAAACTCTCGGCATCCCTGCCACTCTGTGTAGATGGGGTACAGGATGGGGGGAAAGGCACCCTGACATCAGCACCCCCTCCTTTTCTTCCCGTGCCTTGCACAGCAACCAGGAGTCTCTTGGGGGAGGAGGGGCAGATCCAAGGCAGAGGGCAGGAGCAGCATGGCAGCGCTGAGAGGAGCAGATGAAGTACCAGCAGTTGATAACAGGCCAAACCTGTTAGATCACCTGTCAAAGGTTCCAAGATCTACCAGTAGATCCTCATCTACTGGTTGGTGACCATTGATCTATGGGACCTTCCTTTTTCTTGGGGAAGCTGAGGGCTTCCTGTGCTAGGTTCCAGGTGACTACTAAACCCGACTGAGTCGTGTTCATGTCTCATTCTGTCCCACTTGGACATGCTGGGCAGAGCCCAAGGCAGGAAGCTAGAGGGCTGGAGACTAGAGGTTTACTCCTGAGAGGTGATGAGGTTCTGGGGCCTCCCCTGAAGGACAACTGAGTCCCACTCCTGGTGGAAAGCTCATACCTTCTCAAGACACATCAGTATGGTGAGCCACCCAGACAGGTTATACGAGGGCATGTATAATGGGTTAACAGGGACGGCTGGATTTCTGGGCTTGGAAGAGAAGTGAGTCGCTGTGGCATTGTACCGTGCAGATTCCTTCAGACTGGTCAATGGGAAACCATCGCAGGCCAGTGACTGTATGTGCTGGCTGGGCCCAGAAGAACCCGGATCCGGGTGTTTGACCTTCAGGGGAAGAGACAACTTGGCTTTCTTAGCTAGGGCAGTAACTATTGCAAAGACCAGCCTGGTGAGCTGGGATCCTCCTTATGTCTTGCAACCATCCTTTCTTGGTGCTTGTGAAAAAACCCTAGGTTCTTCCTTATATTGGCCATCTGTGCTCTTGTTAGGAGTGCTCACGGATGGGTGGGGTTCAAGAGTGTGTGGAGGGGGAATTAAAGGAAACTGGTAAACTGAGGCACACTGCCCCTTTTGGGAGGGGAAGAAGTAGAATGCCTGTGAATTGCCAGAGTATGGGGATTGGACAGCACAGGGGAGAGATTTAGGGGACATGGCGACTGGCTGCTTATGATGGTCCATGAGGAGATATGGTGACAGCAATCCATGGATCTCAGAGATCCCCCGCACCCACAGACATGGGACGGCTTAGTTGAGCACTAATGAATGTTTTCTTAGTGAAAGTCCCCCAGGGGTTAATTAAGGCTGGCTCTGCTGCCCCTGGGGACTGGTTTCTGTGGTTCATCTTCACACAGGGGCAGCTATTCCTCTGCAGATGCTGAGGGCAGGCAGGTGCAAAGTGTCCTTGTCCAAGGTGAGGCTGGGTATCAGGGAGTGTGTTGGGGGCACCACAGGGAAGAGACTGAGATGGTAATGCCATCTGGATGGGGGCATATAGGGGCAGGGCCCAGCACAGATTGGAAAGGATAGCAGGGAAAACCCCCACATCTCCTGTGTTCCTCTGTCCCTCTGGTATCTGGCTCTGAACAGAAAGTCGTTCCCCACCCACAATCACCTTGGACAGTCCCTCACCCAGCCTGTCTCCACCATCTGCAGCCTCATGTGTTGCCCGTCTAGCCAGGTGCTTTGACGGTGCCTGGAGAAGGGCCCCGGGCACTGGTGGGTCCCCATTCAGACTAAATTCTGTCTCCACTCTGCATCCTTCGCTCACATGTGGGAGGGGGGGAATCTCTGGACTATCAGCGTCTGTCTCCCTTTTGACCTTCCACAGGAGCATCGATTTCCAGTGGAGACCGGTTCTCCACAGTGTCACGGGCTCTAACCGAGAGCTCGCAGTGCAGACGTGTTTTGTGCCCAGCCCTGTGAAAAAGACCCTGCAAAATGGAGCATTTTTCTCCAACATTCCCCAGGCTCGTCATGGAGAGAAGGGGCCATTTCCTGCTATATCCTCTGGCAACAGTATTCGATTCTGGTGAATTCTCTTTGGGGTCCTTCACATTCATTGCAAAGGTTCCGCGTTACTGGGGTCTGGGATGACATGGAAGGTTTCCAAGGGGGCCAGTGGGATGGGATGCATTATGGCCAGATGTTGAAGCCAGACAAACAAAGGCATAAATTTATAACCAGGAGCCTAATTAATAACAGTCACAATCTGCCAGTGGGTGCGGTGGATTCATCACCCCTGCCTTTTCTCAGCCAAGATGGTGTGTTTGTTTAAAAGAGCTGTTCCAGAAATGAAATGAGGGGAGAGCTCTAGTTTTGGCTCCCAGCCTTTCCAGATGACTAGACAGACCCCTTTCAGGAGGCTGATTTGTTTTGCCTCCTTGTGTAAGTTTCCCCTCACTTCCCAAGGACTTGCTTAGGAAATCCCAAGGAAACGATATGAAGATGTCTCACGCTGTTATTGACATTCTTGTTTGTACCAAATAACTATAAAATGAACCATTTGAAATGTGACTGTCACACTAACACATCAGGGCATGTCAAGTAAAGCTGCATGAACAAGCCCCTGTCAGAATGAAATGTCAGTCTGGACTGACTTCCCTAGTGCTTTTTATGGAGCCTGTGGTAAGAGGCAGCAAATATCTCACCTGATGGGGAACTTCTGACTTGTACAGGTGGAAATTTGTTGAGGGAAGGATGGGGTTGGAGGAGGAAAATCACAGCCCAGGGTTCGTCATCAAAGATGTCTGATGAACGATGTGTGAGTGTTTGAGTGCGAGTTGAAAGGAGGATCTCTGGTGTAGAAATGGCCAGACTGGGTCAAAACAAACCCCCCTCCCATTCAGAATCCATTTCTGAGCTGAGAAAATGCCACAAGGTTTAAGAACCTGCAGAAGCAGGTGGGGATCTGCCCTCTCCCCATTGCAATTTCTTCCTGACCATTAGTGGTTTCATAACACCCCATATCATGAGGTTTAATATCCTTCCCACAACTGTTTCTTTGTTTGAGTGATATTCCTTATATCTTTGGAAATGTCCATTCCCTCGTTTAATTTTGATAAATTTTAGCCTGGACACTATCCTGAGGCAATGAGTTCCCCAGTTCCTGAATGTGTGACTATATCACAAAAAGGGGCAGTATAGACCTAACCTGAGTGTGTGACTATGTCTTTGGTTCATTTTTGAATGTAATGTCATGGGCTGTTCCTTTGTTGCTATGCCAGGTGACAGGGAGGACAGAATCCCCCGAGCTCTTTTCTCTGTCCTATTTTCATCACATCATACTCCCTCTTACACTTTATACACCACTCAGCTCTCTATCCTCTCTGCACAGGAAACTTTTCTGGAGGCCAACATGTTCCTGAGCCCCTGCTCAAGCTACATTTCCCATGAGACGTTGTGGAGGGGCAGGGCTAAGGACCCAGATGCTGACGAAGGGCTCTGAGTGTGTTTCCAAACTGGTACCAAGTCCCCTTTTCTCTGTCTCTTCAATAAACTGAGCAAACCAAGCCCTTCTGGTCTCTCAGGTAGGTTTTTTCAGATGTCCTGTATCCCTGCTGTCACAGCCGCTATGTCTAGCTGCCATTTCCAGCCACTGGCTCGGGTCAGACCATTCTCTGCTAGACCCAAGAGCTGCTGTGCAATTTTGTTTCCCATGTTGGTACCTCTAGCCTGGGATCAAGTTGCCCTTTCACCTTCTCTTTGTTCCACTAACTAGCTTGAGCGCCTGGCATTTCTCATGATCAGACAGGTTTTCTGATCCTTCATGCATTGTTGGGGCTCTGGTATGAATCCTCTCCACTTGACCAACCCCTCACTGCCCACTCCCTTCTCTTCCCCGCTCAGGAGCTGCCGCGACCCCTTGCCATGGACGAGGGCAACTGGACGTCCATCTCTGAGTTTGTACTACTGGGTCTGTCCGAACAGCAGGACTTGATGATCATCGCAGCGCTCCTGGTCACCTATCTGGTGAACCTGACCGGCAACTCCCTGCTGCTGGGCCTGGTGTTGACTGACCCCCAGCTCTGCAGCCCCATGTATTTTCTCCTCAGCCACCTGGCTGTGGTAGACATGAGCTTTGCTTCCATCTCCCTGCCCCAGGCCCTGGTGCATGCCCTGACCCAGCACCGGGCCATCTCCTTCACCAGCTGCATGGCCCAGCTCTTCATGTACTTCTCCGTAGGCAACATGGAGAACTATCTGCTGGCTGCCATGGCCTATGACCGCTACGTAGCCGTCTGCGACCCGCTGCGCTACTCCGCCATGGTGACGCGGTCCCTGTGCCTCAAGATGGTGGCTGCTTCATGGGCTGTGGTGATTCCACATGCCCTGCTGCACACTGTCATGGCTGCCAATCTGCGCTACTGCGGCAACCGCCTGCAGCATTTCTTCTGTGACCTGCCACCCCTCCTGCTCCTCTCCTGCACCCGGCCCCTCACCATTGACCTGGTGATCTCCACTGAGGGTGCCTTGGTGGCACTGGGCCCTTTTGCCTTCATCCTGGCCTCCTATATCCGCATTGGGGTTGCTGTGGCCCACCTGCGCTCTGCCCAAGGCCTGCGCAAGGCCCTCTCCACCTGCGGTTCCCACCTGACCATGGTATTGCTCACGTTCAGCATCATAATCTGGCTCTATTTGCACCCAGACTCCAGTGACACTGAGGGGCATGACCAGCAAGTGACCTTCTTGGACACTGCATTGGTGCCCACGCTGAACCCCATCGTCTACAGTCTGAGGAACAGGGACGTGGCTGCAGCCCTGAGGAGGGTATGGAGGAAGGTTCTGGCTCGGGGCATGTGAGTCCAGCCATGGCTCCATCACTTTACTGGGCATGGACTTTCTACCCAAGATGTGTGTGAGGAACCTTCCCCCTTAGCTTCTCCTGGACACTTGGGTTCTTTTCCTTTCAGACATGAGGCTGGTGAAACTAATACATAGGTAGGGTCACGCCCCCGTACACACACATGAGTATACACAGCTCAAGTCCTTCCATGGAAAAGGGGATAAATTCAGACATGTTCTCAAGGGCATGGCCATGCGGGATCAGCCCCAAGGCCTGTTGTATAAATGTTCTTAGTACGCATCGGCCTGAACACTCAACGATCTGAACATAGTAGCGGTTAGACTGGGTCAGTCGAATGGTCCATCCATCCCAGGATCCTGTCCACTGAAGGTGGCCAA
Source organism: Pelochelys cantorii (assembly GCA_032595735.1). Taxonomy (NCBI): domain Eukaryota; kingdom Metazoa; phylum Chordata; order Testudines; family Trionychidae; genus Pelochelys; species Pelochelys cantorii. The sequence goes on along the minus strand of CM064358.1, from coordinate 8,032,586 downwards.
TACCAGGTGCCCCAGAGGGAACGAACAGAACAGGGAATCATCAAGTGATCCATTGCCTGTTCCCAGCTTCCGCCAAACAGAGGCTAGTGACACCATCCCTGCCCATCCTGGCTAAGGACCATTGATGAACCTGTTCTCCATGAACATATCTAGTTTGTTTTTGAACCCTGTAATGATCTTGACCTTCAGAACGTCCTCTAACAAGGAATTCCACAAGCTAACTCTGTGTTGGGTGTCCAGAACAGACACGACAACTTACTGGGGGAAGGTTCAGTAAGACAAGGCAAAGCATGCTAGAAAGCACGTGGAGAGCAATCCCACATGTGCCACCACACTCCTAGGTGTCCTCTGGAAGCAGTGGGCAGTGTGTAACAGCATTTTATTAAGTTTACTAATTCTGGGACCATGATGTGTATTTTCTAACTATATATTTTAGATATGTGCACCTGTCTGTCTGTCTATAGTGCTGTACTTTGTGACTCTGACAATTTTTGCTTTAATGGCTCTAGTCTTTTGAATCAAAATGTTGAGTGTCATTAAGAAATGACTGCCCGACTCTTCCATAATTTCTTCCAACTGTGGAAGTGTAAATAAATGAAACAATTTAAAAATGTGCAAACCCCCATATTTTTGCAAGTGAGTAAAAATACAACAGGGCTTAGAAGCTTTTTAAAGATCCCCAATAGTTTTGTATGTTCGGTAATGTAACTGGAGAGAGGCTAGTTCTGGGGGCAGAGAATGGGATGGGGCCCTTCCCTTCTGGGGGAAGTTGGCTCTAATTTGGCCCCAGAGCGTGGACTTCCTGGCTCAGGGAGGAGTGAAATGGGCCACAGCTTGGAGAGGTCATTGGGCGAATGTCTGGTTAATTACCCCGAACTTCCACCCCAACCTATCAACCAGTTGGAGGAAGGGGCTGGGAGCAGAATTTGCAGTGGGAAGGCTTCCTTTCAGGGCTGGGAGACAGACCCAATTATCAGGCAGGGGGACGGGCCACTGCAGCGACAATGGGAGCCCCCCATGGAATATAGATCCACTCCCTCACGAAGAAGGGTAGAGTGAACCCAAGAGTCCTGGCTCCCAGCCCATCCCTGCTCTAACCCACTATCTCGCTCTTTCCTCTCAGTTCTGTGGATAGAATCAGGAGTCCTGCCTCCCAGCCCTTTAACCCACTAGTTCCCACAGACCCAGCTAGATCCCAGAAGTCTCACTCCTCCACCACAAGTCTCCGGCTCAACCACTGGGTATTAACCCCACTCCTAGGTAATGAGGCTCTATCTAGCTGTTTTCAGGGTCCCTCCAAGACCAGAGAAATCATCCTCTAACCTAAGTGAAAACCAGGCTTGCAGAGGGGAGTGGAGTGTGGGGGGTCAATGTTGGAGTCGGGGAGCTGGGAGCCAGGACTCCTAGGTTCTTTCCCCAGTCTTCTGAAGAGTTTGGGGTCCCAAGAAGCACAGGTGCCCAGCTTCAGAAGCACCAGGGATGGTGTCATCCTCACACAGTGCTAGGTGGAAATGGCCGACACACTCAGTGCCAGCTTGAGGCCAAGCGCTTGGCAACAGGGCAGAAGGTGCGTGGCTGGCCACGCTCGAACACTGGTTACTGGGAGGATTTGCAGGGCTGAGGGGAGCTGTGGCCTAGTATCCGTCCCCTCCGCAGGCCTCTGATTTCCCATGTAATTAACTGCCTATGTCTGAGTCCTTGCAGGCAGGTGCCAGGGGTAATGAGCAAGCCCAGTGGCTCCTTTCTCTGCAGGGTCCGGGGAGCTCAGTGGGGCCTGATTCAGATAGTAGCCTTGAGAGTCAGTGCTGGGGGCACTCAGAGAAAGGAGCTATAAAAGACCTGATGCTGCCCAGATGGAAAGCAGCAGGAACCTGCACCGAGAGAGATACGGACCCTGCTGCTGCCCAAATTGGGTGGTACATGGGATTATCCTGGCTAGGAACATCCCCTTTGCACAGACTCATTACCTTCAAGCTGCCTGAGCCGATCTCTGCTCAGTGAGTGATCCATCCTTAGCCACTGTGAACCAGGACACCTGGGTTCTCTCCCTGGCTCTGGGAGGGGAGTGGGGTCTAGTGGTTTCAGCAGAAGGGGGTTGGGAGGCTGGACTCCTGGGTTCTCAGTCATGAATCCATCCATTCTTTGTCCATAAAGGCTTCCAACCCATCCCAGTCTCCCTTTTGGAGGCAGTTTTCCTTCTCTGTCTTTAGCCATCACCCTTTTTAATTCCTCCCCTTCTTGGGGGATCCCCCCTATCAAGTTACCCCATCTCAGTCTACACATCTCAGCCATGGCCCCTCCTGTGGATCCTTTCCTCCTCTCTCAGGCCTGGACTCCTACCACTCCCAGAAGGTACTCTGGGTGCAGTTCAGTCTGGGGTAGAGGGAACTATGTTCAGGGATGAGGGGAGCATCTCCTCAAAGCTGTCTGCACCGTCCCTATCTCTGTTTTGCTTCTGACTGTGCACCCCCAATTGCACCCAGCCCATGGGTCTCTCAGTCATCCACCCCCACCAGCTGTTCCTGTCTTATCGAGGGGACAGGCTCCTAACCCACCGCCCCTGCAGCAGCAGATCCTGCAGCACCTCAGAGCCTAAAATCAGGGAGCTGGGGTCAGAGGTCACTTCCCAGAGGTCACATTTGGGGAGAGTGCTGATGCATGGGAGCTGGGCTGTACTCTCTTATGGGCCTGGCTCTCCCCTGGGACACTCTGGCTCTGATCCCGAAACTGACATGCTGTGGGGGAGGTGTGAACACAGAGAATTGTAAAAGATGAATAAGGTGAATGGATGGGAGGTGTCTGACAGATGTTTCTTTGTGGAAGAGCACAGCCCCACTCCTCTGATCCAGGGTCTGTACCCTGCAGTTTACCCCAGTGTTCTCCAGCTCCCATCTCTTCCCCAAAGACAGATAAGGCTGTTTGTAAAGTGAACGAGGATGGAGCGTATTAAGGGATGATACAAAATCAGTGATTTGGGGTAGAGGAGTAACATACAAGTCAGTCAAACAACAAAGAAAATTGTGTTACAGAAACTCATTGAGTGGGCTTAAAACCGAGACACAGCTGGGTAAATCCTGGCCACATCGGATGAGTCAAGGTAAGGAGACAAAGGATCCAAAGATCTGATGGTGACTGCAGCTTGAAAGGTGCTCAGGACCTGCAACCCGTGGGCCCCACAGCGCCTTTGAGGAGGAGAACTGAGGAGCCCCTCGATGTTATTCAGGGAGAGAAGAGAGCTGCAGACAATTCAGGGAGCTAGGTGAGCTGATGGGGAATGGGCGGGGTGTCTGTTCCTTTTCCCCTCACAGGCGCTGTTGGGGAAGAGTTTCAGAGAAGACCCCGCGCTCTTGCTGCCTCTGGGGCCGACAGCCAAGACTGGTGTCGCTCACAGGCTTATATGGGCTTTTTGGCGGGACACCTGAGGGGAGCGGAACTCTCGCCAAGGCGGGAAAATCTGGTTGGAACCGGTTCCCCAACGGCCTCGGAATGTGCCAGAGGGGGAGGGCAAAGCCCAGGATGGAGCCCAGGGTGTCAAAGGGGACCGACTGCTTTCTTTTACATAACATCACTGTTTTAATATTAAAATAGTTAACATATAGTCATAAACACTCAACACGATTTTATATATATATTCTAAATTAGCATTCCAAATTAACTAACAGAGGGAGGCAGGTTAAGGTCACTGGGCAGGTCCAGGTGTTGTGCAAATGGCTCCTCCCCATTCCCTCAGGCTGGGACCTGGTGCTGAGGGGGAATATCTGACTCAGGGAGCACAGAGCTTGCGAAGGGGCTTGGTGCCCCCAGGACAATGTGTGTCCTGCAGGTCACAGCTTGTCACTGTCCCTCCAGTGTGGGACCATTTTCCATGTCGGGCTGGTCCCATCCTCACAGAGCCCCTGATCCAGGCAAAGCTCAGCAGGAAGGGCAGAGACCCCGCACCCTCTCTCGAATGTCCTTGGTGGGAAGCAAGGGGTGACTGCGAGGACCACCGCCCCAAGTATCTCAGTGCCCAGACTCTTCTCTAGCTATGTTTACATTACAGAGTTTTTTCGGAAAAACTTATGATTTTTTTTAAAAAGTGGTACTTACAATTTTTTTTAAAAAATGGGGTACTTTATAAAAAAGGTTGAGAAACACTGGCCTATAGCATTAACCTACAAGCTTTTGCTTATCAGTTAACCGGTTAATTGACTGCATTACTACATCTCTCGCCCAGGGGGCAGAGTGTGGATCTGAGGGCTGTAGGATTTCATTGCTCTGCGCTCTGGCCCCTAACGACCTGTCTCCTCTCCAGGCTGCTGGGTGGCCGGGTGGAGCAGGATGCAGGGACGTGGGCATCTGTAGAGAATGGGGCAGCTGGGGAATTTCCACATTAAGGACGAGGGATGTGGGTGGGGGCGAGGGGCACAGATCTCCCCAGAGATGATCCTACCAGACCTGGGCTACCTCCCACATCCGGAAGCTGAGACCTCGCTCCACTCATTGCGGGGATGGGCACCACAACAAGTGAATTCACCTGCATCCAAACCTCTGCCCCCAGGAAACACAGAGATCCTGCCCCCATGTCACTTTTTCCCTGGAGGACCTGCTCCCGGGCCACCTTTTCCCACCAGGGCCCTACCCTCTGCTCACTGCTCTCCATACCCTCTTCCCCCCTAACTGCTGGTAAAACATGGGGAGGCCCATGGCTTCCAGCCCTCCTGTTCTGCTGCCCCAGGACAGAGAGAGGTGAGAGGGGATAGATTAGATAGAAGAGGGGATGGGCTGTATTCTGTAGGGCGCCCAATGTCCCCTCTCCACTTCTGAAGTTGATACCCCCTCCTCCCTTTGTCTCCCAGATTATACCCTGGGGAACATCATCCATCTGGCCCTGGGCACCAGGGTCCTGCTGGCCCTGGCCCTGATCTTGGCCGAGGTTGCCCACAGCTGGAGGAGGGACAGACACTAAGTGAGGTGACTCCCCTCCAGGCCTCTGCCCTCAAGCCTGGAAGCCCTGGCACTGGGAGAAGGGGAATGGGGTCACTGTCACGCTGAGGGATGTGGTACTGTGTCATGAGGATGGAGCTAGAAGAACCAATGCGGCTGAACCCGGCTGAACCAGTCCTGCTGAGCAACCTCAGAGCATCTGGGCTGTGCCAGGGCCTTCATCTGGTAGTGGCAGAAAATGGCTCGTGGCAACAGCAGGGTGCATAGTTGATGGAGCTCTGGGCCCTACATGGTGGGTGCGGCCATTGGGACATGGGGTGCTCTAGGGCATGTGGCTTGGGGACAGCTCCACACTCAGGGGGTGGGGGTGGGAGTGGGGGAATGTCAGGCCTAATTGGGGGCAAAATATGGAGAGGTGGGACCTTATTAAAGGGCCTTTGGTAAAACCCCACGATGGGCTCAACTCTCTCCCCTCCCCCGTCCCACCCTGCGTCCTGGCTCAGCTTGTCTGGTTGTCACCTTCCCCCAGCCCAGCTGGGCCACACTACAGTGGGGAGAGCTGATTAGCAGCCCCACGAAGGCACTGGGATGGGGGATCATTTCCCCTCCCATGCCCCTCCCCAGGCTGTGGGATTTTCCTCCCCGCTGTCTCTCTCTCCTGGCTTCCCGTCCAATGCTGCAGTCAGTGTCAGGTGCCTGGCCCCCTGCCCGGTCTGAGGAGCAGGGACCCAGTGCGGGGCTGGCCCTGGCAACGCATCCACTTCTCACTCACCCGTGCCCAACACCAGCCCCGCAAGCTGGATTTCACCCACCATTTCCAGCCTGTCCCCTCTGCCCTTGCTGTGTGTCTGCCCATTTGCCAGGCACAGGGCTGTTTTGCCCGGTCTTAGTGGTAGCTCCTCCCGGGGAACAGGGCAACACAGACCCTGCCCCCCAGAGACTCAGCCAGAGTAGCATCATCCTCACTGCCAAGGGCTGCCCCAGTAAGCCAACCAATCTCGCAATCACTTATGCTGAGCCCCCCACCCCTTCCTATCTCCTACCCTGAGCCCCCTGCCCTGAGTCCTGCACTTCCCATCCCCTGCCCTGACTCCTGCTCCCCAGGAGGACAGCAGGGCCTCTGGCCAGCAGGACTCCCCCCTACTCAGCATTGGGGCTGAGGTGTGGGGGGGAGTGGATTGGCTTGAGGCTTTGGGGCAGAGAGACCACTTACCCATGGCCAGTGGCCCGCAGAATAAGAGAATAACTGCCCCCCCCATGCTTGCTGTCCCCCGCCCCCCCGGTCATTGCAGCGCATAACTGAGCCTGCTCTCAGGCTGCTGGCAGGTGTGGGCTGAAGCTCTGAGGCAGGACTGAGCCTGAAAGCCCCATGTTTGTACTTGTCAATTCCCACTGGGTCTGTGGGCTTTGCAATGTCCTGCTGCATCCTCCAGCCTTGAGTGGTTTTCATCTCCGAGTTTCCCGTCGTTCTCCACTGACATCTCTTGTCAGGGTTCCCACCCTTATTGCTTGTTTGTGTCGCACTCTTGTTTTTTCTTTTTGTTTTTTGCTTCTCACTTGTGTGTGATTTTCTTGTGGATCTGTGGCTCCTGACCCAAAAAAGTTTCTTCTTTCCCCTTACTGTAGCCTGTTCTCATGGTGTTAACCCTGGAACAACAGGCCTTCACTATCATGTATCCTCAGCCCTGGGAGGTTTCTCATTCTGGTTTGGTGTCTGGACCTTTCCCATACCCATGGCCCTGGGAGGAGCTCTTGCTGCATCCTTGGCCCCACAGAATAGCAGGGCTCCCTCCAGACAGTATGTTGGGGGTGAGATTGGGTGGGGGTCTGACATGAGGAGAAGGAGAAAGAGACTCATCCCTAAGCTGGGGTCAGTTGTAGATCCGGCAGGATCCCATGGCCTACTTGTGGTCACTCTCAGAGAGGAGGGGGCTGATTCCTTCAGGGGACCCATTGCCCAGCCTTGGCCAGTCTCAGTCTGCTACTGGGTCCCATTTCCCAATTGGTATCCTGGCCTCGTATATTGGCCAAACTGGACTGTCTCTGTGACAAAGGATGAATGGACACAAGTCAGACATCAGGAATGGCAACACACAGATACCTGGAGGGGAACATTTAACATGCCTAGTGTTACAAATAATGTATTGTATCGTCTGTTGTTTGTGCAAATAATGTATCATGTATGGCTTGTAAGGTGCAACTATGTATATCCAGCTTGCAAAATGTTGTGATGCGCTATTAATTTAAGTACAATGCCAGAATGCTTATGCTAGCACCTTAGACACAGAGCTGTCAATCATTGAAAGAACCATTACTGTAAGGTGATTTAGCACGTAGGGTTAAACTGACTGTGTAGGTTTGAAAATATATGAATATTCATTAGAGGGACTGTTACTCATGAATATGGAATTTTCGAAATGTGTCATCCAGTCATTTTAAACTTATGTAAATAAGCATTCTTGTCCACCAATCATTTTAAAGTATAAAGCTTATGAATATGCATAAGCCCAACCTTATAAGTCCTCGCAACACCAGTTTGGGTTCGGTTGCTTCGGGGCGTCGGGCTTAGAGAGAGAGAGAGTGCGAGAGGTCTAGTGTCTTGTCCCGGGTCGAATGAGTGAGGATTAAGCATCATCTCAGATTTAAGACAGGCGGAAGGCTTGTTCTTATATTCTGATAGTCTTCATTTAGTTTAGGTTTAGTTTAGTTAGTTTAGTTTTTAGGTAGATTAGATTTCGTCTTCGTGTTTGTCCGTCAGGCAGCGTCGGTCTATGCATGTCGGCCGTCGTCGTGTCTGTTCGGCGGGCGCGTCGCAAATTAGTTAAGGTATTATTTTAGGTTAGATTAAGTTTAGGGTAGAGGTAGAGTCTTAGCATCCATCGCCGTCGAGCTGCTTCCGAAGCGCAGGAAGAGCCGGAAGAGTCGTGACCCGCGGAAGGCGAAGTCATCGCACTCAACCTCAGCGCTTCGTGGGATCGCCTGGCAGCTCCTCTCCCGCGGCTTTAAATTAGCCAACGGATTGAGGTCGCCAGCTTCGGCGCCGGCAGCCATCGAGGGACTCCTGGCCGTTCCTCCCTGAGGGCTTTCAATTAGCCCAAAGGTTGTAGGTCGCCAGCAACCCATCCATCGCCATTGCGACGTGAGACTCTGGTAGTATAATTGGTTATTTTAAAAGGGGACTTCCCCTTAGTTTGTAAATCCTGAGATTTAGTTCAATATAGTCCTGTGGTTATAAAACCTATCTAAATTGTTAAGTATTTATTTCATGCGCCACTCTGTGGGTAAGGACAGTCTGCAACCGGTGAACAGATACGGCATTCGGGGTCGCACCTGCCTTTGTAAGTTATTAGCATCATAATCAATTAGGCTAATCAGGCATTCCCTATTATTGTTACCCATGAGGGCGTAACACTAGGCACTCAGTCATGGAGGTAAAAGCAGCCATTCTTCTACAAAGGGATTTCACCAGCCAATTACAGAGAGAGTGTGGAATTGACCCTCATCTGCAGATTTGACACAGGTACCCTGGGCCTGAACAAAGGCATGAACTGGAAGTCGCATTGTGGAGCCTTCCCTGTATTTACATCTCACTTTCACATCAAAAGCTAAGTGTGGGATGCTGCCAGCCCACTTAATTAGCCTCATTAGCACCAGGGAGGACGTGGGATCATCCCTCCAGCCTGAGCCCCTGGGCCCATTGCGCTGGTGTCACTGTCCAGTCTATGGAGCAGCCCAGCCACCAGAGCACATGTCACATCCACGGGCACCTTCCCAGCCGGGCCCAGACCCTGGGACCCAGGGGAACTGGGGACAGCACCGAACATTGTAACCAGGCAAGAACCAGCCCCACGCTGGGCTGGGTTGGGCTGAAAAGCCCCTGGCTGCAGCCCCGTGACTGTCACCATGGTGCTCGGGGAGGGGTTGGGTCAGGCTTCACTGGGGTCAAAATACTGAAGGGGGGAACCAGGCCACCATGGGCTCCACTGTCTCCCTTCCTTTCCCTTACCACGGCTGTGGGATTTCCTGCCCCACTGGGGCTCACCCCTCCTGACCTGTGAGAGTGTGACCAAATGGGGACTTTTGTAATGGGTTTCATAGGATGCCCAAGTATGCCTTAGTTTCCCCTTTTCCATCCAGTGTGTGTGTGTGTGTGTGTGTGTGAGACAGGACTGAGTTTGCTTTTCAGACAGGTGTGAGCCGGCAGGGTGCACTCATGTCAGAGGGAAGAGGAGAGCCATGACAGAGTCCGTCTACATAGCAGGGTTAGTGCAGGGATAGTAGAAGTGGAGTGAGGAGACGTTGGGTTTCTTACTGCAGGATTTGAGCGTCTACGCTCATTGGTAATCCCAGGAATTGTAGGATGCTGGATCCCAATCACAGTGCCAGCATCCACGCTGCATTGCACCCGCCTGCATCCAATCAGCTTTAATCCAGGTTTCCAGCCCCCTCCCAAAACTGACCCGCTCCCGGACTCCATGGGCGAGTGAGTTCTACTGGTTAACAGTGTTACCATATAGTCATAAGTGCTGGGACAACACACGTCACTGCATGCAGGTGCTACTCCTGGCTACCAATGATGACAAAGTTTAGGGTTGCCATGGCAGAGTGTCAGGAAAGGCTCTATTCCCTGAGGAAAAGTCCTTGGTGAGGGGGCTTTTGTGCAAATTTGAATCCTGGTTCCTGAGGACCCAGTTGGCTCCACAAGAACCAGGTTCCAATGATTTGATCTTGGGGAGAAGAGAGAAACCATCTTCATTAGCTGGGGCAGAAACTATTGAGAAGGCAAGGTTTGTGATCTGTGGTTCTCCTTTTAGCTTGTAACTGCTCACTTTTGTTGCTCATGGAAACCCTCATACTTTCTTTAATGAGGCATCTTTGGTTTTATCAGAAGTGCTCACAGATGGTATCCAGGAGATGGATTGTTTAAGGGCATTCTGGTAAACTGAGGTACACTAGGCCTTTGAGAGGGAGGAGACCTGGAATTTCTGTGTTGTCAGCATGCGCAGACTAGATGGACTCCTTGTGGTTTCTGCAGACATAGGCTAACATGGTTACCCTCTGAGACTGGAGTCAGTGACTGGCCTCCAGATGATGGTCTGTGTGAGACCTCCCAAGATGACAGAAGTTCATGGCCCTTGGAGACCTCCGCATCTCCTAGCTTTGGGGTGTCTCAGTTGAGTGCTAATGAATGTTTTCTCAGTCACAGTCTCCTGGGTTGTAATTAAGGCCGGCTCAGCTGCCCCCGGGGCCTGCTTTCTGGGGTTCATCTTTGCACAGGAGCGGCCATTCCTCAGCAGATGCTGGGGGAAGGTGGACACCATGTGTCCGTCTCTGAACTGAGGCTGGGTATTAGGGTGTGTGTTGGGGAAATGGCAGGGGAGTGGCTGGGATAGCAATGCCAGCTGGATGGGAGGAGGGGTAGAGAAGCTGGTAGAAAAGGCCTGGGAAAATGGGGGAGCAGGATAGTATGGAAAAAATCCCACATCCTCTGCAGTCCTCTGTTCCTCTTCCCCCTGGTGTCTGGCTCTTACCAGAAAGACATTCACCACCTTCAAGCACATCTGCCAGTCCCTAACTCATGCCTGCCCCCCCATCTCCAATCTCATGTGATGCCCTGTCTAGCCAGGTGCTTTGACGGTGCCTGGGAAGGATCGCATGCACAGGGGGTCCCCTGCTCAGCATGCTAAATGGAGCGTTGTCTCCATGCTATGTCCTTCCCATGTGCACAGAATGGGGGCTTTCAGGACGCCTGGAGTTTTGTCCACCTCATCACCTTTCCAAGAGCATCAATGACTGGGAGAGATGACATCTGAAGCTATGGGATCACAATGAGAGCTCAGAGTGGGGACATGTTTGGTGCCCAACCCACTGAAAAGGTCAGTGAAAAACAGAGCCTTTTCGCCAAATGTTTCCCCAGCTCATTTCCCTGAATATCCTCCAGCAACTGTATTCTATGCGTTGAATACTCTTTGGAGCCTTTGCATTCATTACAAAAGTTCTTCAGGATGGTGGCTTTGTTGAGGGACCCATGTTATGGGAAATTTCTGACCTTTCCAGGTGGGGATTTTCCAAGGGAAAGGCTGGGTTGCGAGAAAGGAAACTCAGAGCCCTTAGCGGGCAATTGGAGATTTCTCATGAATGATGGTGCTTGTGTGTGAGTTGAAAGGGAGGGTCTGGTGATGGGGGGGAGGGATAAGTGGGGGAGAAGGAAGGTCTGATGGGGACCCAGAATGGGTAAGAACAAAGCCATTCAGAAACCATCCCTGACCCAGGTCAGTACCACATGCTGGGGAGGCAGGTGTAAGAATCTGCAGCGCCATCTGCCCCGAGCAATATTCCTTCCTGATGCTCAGGGCGAGAGATTTCACACAATCCTGAAGCATGAGGCTTAATATCCCTTTCCGTGAGGTTTAGTAACCTGAGCAAGTCTGATTCTGGCTCTTCCTTTTACCTTTGGAAATGTCCAGTTCCTCTTTGAATCTTACTAGGTTTTAGCCTCAGTGCCGTGAGTTCCACAGTCCCTGAGTGTGTAAGTCTATATTTGAATATCCCACTGTTGTTTTATGGGCTGCCCCCCTGTTGCCGTGCCATGCGACAGAGGACAGAATCCCCTGCTTTAACCAACCCTAACCCTTTCTTTTCTCTCTTCACAGGAGAGTTTTCCCAAATCCTGACCTGGCCTCAAACCCCTGCATTCCCCATGTGGTGCTGAGGAGGGGTCACCCAGGGCAGCAGGGAGTGTGGGTGTGTTTTCAAACTGGTACCAAGTCCCCTCTTCACCAGCTCGACAATGAACTAAGCACACTGAGGCCCTCTCAGGTAGGTTTTCCAGATGTGCTGTGTAGCCATGGTGCCTGCTATGAGATATGCAGCGCTTGCCACACTGACTCTCGGGATCTTTACCCTGTTCTTGTGGTATCTCAGTGCAGCCCCACAATGGAGAATACCCAGCAATTCAACCCAGTGAAAGTGCTGTGTCAAAGGCTAATGTTCTGGGCTGTGTTAAGAGGAGCACCTTGGGTCAGACTTGGGATGTCCCTGTCCCGCTCTGCTTGGCACTAGTGAGGTCTCAGCTGGAGCCCTGTGTCCAGCTCTGAGCACAGCACTTCTAGAAAGATGGGGTCAAGCTGGAGAGAGTCCAGGGGAGAGCAACAGGCATGAGGAAAGGGTTAGAAAACCTGACCCAGAAGACATGGTTAAAAACACAGGGCACGGCTAGTCCCGAGAAAAGAACAATCTGCACATTTGTTACAGTCTGTTGTAAGGACAGGGCGCGATTGTTCTCTGGGCCCATCTGCAGCGAGGGAGAGTTAGGTCAGAGGTTAGAAAAAACTTTCTAATTCTGATGCTAGTTGAACTCTGGAGCCAGGTTCCAATGGAGGTTGTGGGATGTCTAGTGAGTGGAGGTTTCTCAGGAAAGGCTGGACAAACAGCTGTTGAGGATGATCCTGCCACCGTGCCAGGGCTTGGAGTGAATGATGTCTTGAGGACCATAATGACCAGTGGTCTCTTCCACCACGGACCTGTCCCTTTCAGGTTGCTTTGTATCCCATCTGATTTGGAAACTCCTTCTGGATGTGTGGTGTGGAGGGTTCCAAAGTTAAGAACAAACATTTTCTAAGCTATAAAGCAGAACATACTGTCTTATAGCCTGGAATACCAACATAGTAAGTGGCATTAATGCAGACTAAATGCATTCCTCCAAGACTTATCCCTGTTTTGAGGAAAACTGCCCTGCAGGTGAGCTGCTCTGGCCTCCAGCTATGGGTTTGTTAGTTCTTAATTTTGCCTACAGTAGGCAAAACTTTATAGGGCATTTATATGGTAGACTAATGAAGACTGGGGGCAGGGTCTGGAGGTAGAAGCTAGACAAATACAGAGGAGACATAAGGTGTGCATTTTTACCAGTGAAGGCCAGTAAACAGTACCAGAAATGAGTGGAGGGTTTGCTGGAGTCTCTAACATGCAAAAGATTTAAATCAACATCCACAGAGCTCTTGCATAATTCATCAGTATGTTACATCACTGCCAACACCTTTCTCCTCCGCACTCAGGTGCTGCTGTGGCCCCTCGCCATGGACAAGGCCAACTGGACGTCCGTCTCTGATTTCGTGTTCTCGGGTGTGTCTGACCGCCAGGACCTGCAGCCTCTGATCTTTGCAGGGCTGTCGGCCACCTATCTGGTAAATGTAATTGGCAACTCCATGCTGCTGGGGCTGATGTGGACCAACCCCCAGCTATGCACCCCCATGTATTTCCTTCTCAGCCAGCTGGCCATAGCAGACATGTGCATGGTCTCTGTCATTGTGCCCCAGGCCTTGGTGCACATCCTGACCCAGCACCGGGCATCTCCTTCACCGGCTGCATGGTCCAGCTCTTCATCTGCGTGGCTATGGGAAACATGGGGGGCTACCTGCTGGCTGCAATGGCCTACGACCGCTACGTAGCCGTCTGCGACCCGCTGCGTTACGCTGCTGTGGTGACGTGGTCACCATCATGATCGCCGAGCTGCACTACTGTGGCAACCGCCTGCAGCATTTCTTCTGTGACCTGCCTCCCCTTCTGCTCCTCTCCTGTACCCAGCCCATCACCATCGAGCTAGTGATCTACACCGAGGGTGTCCTGGTGGTGCTGACACCTTTTGCCTTCATCCTGGTCTCCTACGTCCGCATTGGGGTGGCTGTGGCACGCCTGCGCTCTGCCGAAGGACTGCGCAAGGCCTTTGTCACCTGCGGCTCCCACCTGACGGTGGTGATACTTTTCTATGCCACTGTGACTTCACCCTACATCTACCAAGACACCAGTGACACCCAGGAAAAGGACCGGGTGGCGGCCATCTTCTACACTATTGTGGCGCCTTCCTTGAATCCCCTCATCTACAGCCTGAGGAATAAGGACGTGGCTGCAGCCCTGAGGAGGACACGGAGGAAAGTCCTGGCTTGGGGCAAATGAGACCAGCTTGCGGCTCCATGGCTACACAGACATCATTGCATGCATTGGTCCCTTGGGCATGGACTTTCCACCCAAGAGGTAACTGGGGAACCTTCTCACTTAGCTCTCCCAGGACACCTGGGTTCTTTTCTCCTCAGGGATGAGGCTGGTGGAACTAACACATATGCAGAGCAGCAGGGATACCCACAACTACACACACCTGAGTCTTTTCTTCCTCCACACTTGTCATGTGTTGATAAACTTCTCTCTTCTCCCTTTAATTGTCTCTTTTCCAAGCAGAAAGGTCATAGTCTTCACTTCATATGGAAGCTGTTCCATACCTCTAGTCATTTTGTTGCCCTTTTCTTTATCTTTAACAATTTCAATGTATCATCTTTGGGATGGGGAGACCTCACCTGCACACTGTACTAAAGATGTGGTGTATCACTGATTTAAAGAGGCAACATTATATTTTCTCTCATATTGCTTTATTGACAAAGGGATTGGGGTCTTGGGATGCTTTTGATGGACTCCCCATTGGGAGTGGTGTGCAATTTGCGTAGCTTTTTTGGACAGAAAAGGGCAGTGTAGACCTAGCCTGAGTGTGTGACTATTTCTTTCATCCATTTTTGAATGTAATGTCATGGGCTGTCCCCTTGTTGCTGCACCAGGCAACAGGGAGGACAGAATCCTCCAAGCTATTTTCTCTGTCTCATTTTCATCGCATCACAGGAGACTTTTCCAGAGTCCATTCAAGTGGAAGGGAGTTGTACCCTCTGCCTGGTTGACCAGAGACGTAACACAGTTCTCTGCCTTGCCACATCCCTAACCTAGCACAAGCGCGACAGCTTAGCTATTCCAGCCCTCTGGTGGGTCTCACTCAAGGCTCCATGTGTCCAGGACAGACATGATCAGCTATTGGGGGAAGGTTCAGTGAGGCAAGGCAAAGCCTGCCAGAAAGCCCTTGGAGAGCAATCCCACTTTTGCCACCACACTCCTAGATGTCCTCTGGAAGCAATGGGCAGTGTGTAATAGCATTTTGTTGAGTTTACTAATTTTGGGATCATGCTGTGTATTTTCTAATTATATATTTTAGAAACGTGCATTTGTCTGTCTGTGTATAGTGCTGTACTTTATGACTCTGACAATTTGTGCTTTAATGGCTATTAGGCTATCGCCTTTTGAATCACAATGTTGAGTGTCATTAAGAAATGACTGTCTGACTCTTCCATAATTTCTTTCAACTGTGAAAATGTAAATGAATGAAACAATTAAAAATGTGCAAACCCCCATATTTTTGCAAGTGAGTGAAAATGCAACAGGGCTTAGAAGCTTTTTAAATGAACCCCATTGGCTTTGTCCATGCAGTAATGTAACTGGAGAGAGGCTAGTTCTGGGGGCCAGAGAATGGGATGGGGCCTTTCCCTTCTCAGGGGAACTGGCTCTAATTTGACCCCAGAGCAGGGACTAACATCACTCACAGGCTTATATGGGCCTCTTGGTGAGACACCTGAGGGGAGCGGAACTCTCGCCAGGTGCAGGTGCTGTGCAAATGGCCCCGACCCATCCCCTGGGGCTGGGACATGGTGCTGATGGGGAATATCTGAGTCAGGGAGCACAGAGCTTGCGAAGGGGCTTGGTGCCCCCAGGACAATGTGTGTATCCTGCAGATCACAGCTTGACATTGTCTCTCCAGCCTGGGAGCATGTTTCATGTCGGGGCTGGTCCAATCCTCCTAGAGTCCCTGATTCAGGCAAAGCTCAGCATTAGGGGACAGACCCCACGTCCCTCCCCATTCTATTGTCCTTGGTGGGGAGCAGCGTGTGGCTGTGAGGACCCCCCCCCCCACCCAGGTATCTCAGTGCCCATAGCAGAGAACGGGCTGAGTCCTTGGGCAGCCTCCTGTTTCTGTAGGAAGGGGCCAGAGACTCTCTGAAAACCATCGTCTGGCTTCCACGGTGGGGGATGGTTGAGGCCCTCTCTCTCCAGGCCAGCCTGGGGCCTGTGGTCAGCACCCAACTGAGCCAGGCAGAGTTCTGGCTCCAAGTCCCAGCTCCTTCCCTTGGCCTTGGAGGAAGAAGAGCCCCAGGTTTTTCTTGCCCGGAGTGGCCTGACCGAGGAGGGCCTGAGGAAAGGCCCAACATTGCTTGACACTCACTACTCTTGTCGAGGAGGGCCCAGTGGGATCCCACCTAGGGACACAGGCTGGAAAATGGATCTTCCAGTCTCCCCTTCCCAGCCTTCCCCAGTGTCCAGGGAAAATTGCCTCCCACTCTCCTTGTCAGGCTCACCCCTGAGCTATATTGGAGCCTGTCTGTGTCTGGGCATTCTGCCAGCAGGTCTCAGCCTGGCAGCCAAGAGGTTTGCAAAGCTCTTGTACAGAGTCATCAAGGGAAGGAAGAGCCAGGGGCCAGGGGCTGCACCTTCCACAGGACAGTGAGGGGTGTGAAGCCCTGAGGAAACCCTAAACACACCCCCTGGCCTCTCTCACTCACACCCCACTGTGGGCTTTCTCCCCACACATTACTTGATTCTCTGCCATAGGGTAAGTCTACACTGCCACCCTAGTTCGAACTAGGGTGGCTAATGTAGGCATTCGAACTTGCAAATGAAGCCCGGGATTTAAATATCCTGGGCTTTATTTGCATGTTCCCGGGCGCCACCATTTTTAAATCCCCCTTAGTTCGAACTCCCTGCCCGAGGCTACACACAGCACGGACTAGGTAGTTCGAATTAAAGCTCCTAATTCGAGCTACCGTTATTCCTCATTGCAGGAGGAGTACCGGTAGTTCGAATTAGGATCTTTAATTCGAACTACCTAGTCCGTGCCGTGTGTAGCCACGGGCACGGAGTTCGGACTAAGGGGGATTTAAAAATGGCGGCGCCCGGGAACATGCAAATGAAGCCCAGGATATTTAAATCCCGGGCTTCATTTGCAACTCCGCTTGCCCTCATTACCCTACCTAGCTCGAACTAACGAGCTAGCGTAGCCGTACCCTTAGAGATTTGAGCACATTTCAGATGGCTTGGTGCTCAGCACCATGAAATGGCCCTTTCTCCTTCACACAGAGCTTTATGGCCATTCTCTGCCCTGACTCACTTCTGCTAGGAGTCACACAAGTGTCTTTTCTCCCTCTGGGCAGCTTGGGGTCCTGAGGCGCAGAGAAGGGAAATGCCCAAGCCCAGGACACACAGCAGGGTGAGGACAGAGCCAGAGAGAAAAGCCAATCGGTCTCATTCTTGCCCTAACCAGCAGACAACAAATGTTCCCAGCAGGGGCAGACTGAGCAATTGAGATGGTGGGAAATGTTGACGGGAAACAGTTTTCTGTTGGAAAATCCCAGAAACATGAAACAAGTTTGATTCATGAAATCAGGAAAATTCATCCACTGGGCTGAAAATTCTTTACAAAAATATATTTTTGCAAAGCCAAAACGTCTCCCGTTCGTCACTCATCATCCCAGTGTCTCCTCGCACACACATACCTGATCAGATGCGTCAGGCTTGGCTAAGGAGTCGCTCCCCTTATTCATGTAAACACAGTAAAGCACCAATAACATGGACTATTCTGGCTGCTCTGCAGCAGGGCCCCATTTATCCCATCGAATCTGGAGGGAACCAGGTCAAATCATCACAAATCCGGATTCTCAGTAGAATGCAGCAGTGAGAGGCTGCAGCGCCATCTAGTGGACAAAAGAGGAGTGGCCCTGTGTGCGCTGGTTGGGGAGTTCGCATGGGAAATGGTAAAATGGAAGGATGGAAGAAAAGGGCTCCACTACACCCCCCCCGCCCCAAACATCCTCCAGCAACTGTAACAACCCCACATCACAGGTGGATCAGGGTACATTGGTACCAGACCTCTCAGGGGCTCTTCCCTTCTTCACAGGGCTATCTGCCACCCAGCTCCATGATTCGTGGGAAAGGAGAACACCCCAAAGCGGCCCCTCCTCGTGCTCACATATGGGATCCTGAAATCTCACTCCAGCACCAGGGCAGCCCTCAAGCAGGAGACTTCCTGTGGCAAAGCCCTGGGGAGCTGTGAGATTGCCCCTGCCCTGCTGCCTGTCCCACCTGGCCGTTTGTCATGGATACCCTGTGAGGTCAACGCCTCCCCACCTCCTTCAACCAGTGAACTGAGGTGCTGCAAAAGGCATTTGTGATGTCATGGCCGCACCCAGCCCTGCCCTGCCCTGTGGGACTAATGTCCAGTCCCTGGTAGGCCCTTTGCATGGCTGAGCTGCTCCTCCTGGCTCCCCCCCGCCCCCGACTCAGTCAGCCTTAGGGATGGAGAAAGCACCACTGCCCTTGGAAGTCTGGGGGAATTGATGCAGTGAGGGGAAGGGAAGGGACCCCAGGCCACACTCATGAGTCTGTTTTGCAACACATACACAACAGATCCACACCCTGGCTGTGCACCAGGCTCCTCACCTTTGTCATGCCCAAGATCATGTTAAGAATGTAAGGGTCACTCAAGAGCTACCCTTCCTCTTCCCCAATGCCCCCACCCTCCACCAACACCTTCCCTGCTCACCCCACCCCTCCAGTTATTGCTGTCCCTTCTCACTCACTTTTAGTGGACTGTGGCAGGGGCCCAGGTGACCCTGATTACCTGGATGGAAAACAAACACCAGGGAAGGGCCTGCTGGGGATGCATATTGGAGGCTTGGATGGAAGAAGGGGGCTTCTGCACTGGATGGTGGGACAGGGGGGCCCACCTGGCTTCAGGGCAGACGCAGATGTGCTGGACTGAGGGGGGCCAGGCCTATAGGCCTGAGGTTCCTGTGCTGGGTTCAAAGCTCTATAAACCCTCCTGTTTGACTTTGGCTGAGAGTCGCTCTGGGCTGGACAAGAGGGCTGCACTATTCCCTCTGGGACCGGGGTCCCTGAAGGGGCCCACACCATAGACAGGCTGGGGCCTCAGAGAGGTGCTGGGACAGGAGGCAAAGGGCCTCAAGCCCTGAGAGAAAGTGGCCCTCCAAAAAGGGGCTATCATGCTGGTGCCTCGGATGGAATTCCTCCTGCTCTGATTTTCTTTTGAACCTGGTTTATTTAATTCACAGGCTGAGAAAAGACCCTTAGAACCAGGCATTATGGTGTAAAGGCACCAACACTGGTCAGCTGTGGCACAAGGAGCAACAAAGTTACTTATTGCACGGTGCAGGGCTCATGCTGCATGTGGGCAGCTGGAATCCTCCAGAACCAGGAAATGCCACATACTGTTTTCCAAACAACCTTAACTCTGCCCCCGCACTAACAGGCCTCATGACACCTTCGTTTAATTGCATGATCATGTACCAATTTTATTTACATGAGTGATCAGCTGCATGATCCTGGAAAGAAAGAAAGGGGGAGGGGAATCTTCATGGAAATAATGGTCAGTCAAAGACTGAATCTCTGACCTTTTAGTCACCTGGCTCCTGGCCTGGTGCACCCTCCGCAAGGCTGCAGGACACATGCAGAGAGAACTCCCCCCCTCCCCACAGAGACATGGACAAGCTGGTGGTTTCAGGGTTTCCTTGGTTTTGCAGTGATCTCTGATTACTGTGGCCGCACGAGATGTCTCCTGCAGATTAGTGACAAGGTGTGATGGATGCAGGAAGAGCTGAAATATTATTGACTTCTTGTAGCTGAAGCCACCCACTCAGTTCTTTATTTGGGGCTGGGTGGAGCTGGGCACTGGGGTGTTGGTGAGAGCACTGGGGCCCATCATGGCATCTGCTCTCTCCATCTTCTTCCATGGTAGGTATCTTACACAGCCAGGCTATGTCTACACTGGTGGGTTCTTGCGCAAGAACATCTTGTGCAAGGGTTCTTGTGCAAGAACTCTTGCACAAGAACATGTCCACACGTCCATGTGCTTTTGCGCAAGAGCATCCATGGCAGTGTGGACGCTCTCTTGCACAAGAAAGCTCTGATAGCCTGCCGCTCGTCCACACTGCCCTCTTGAGGAAGAGCTCTTGCGCAAGAGGCCTTACACTTGTTAGAAAAGAGCATAGCTCTTGCTCAAGAAGCCCTGTCTTTCGACGCTATACTGTAAATCTTCTTGTGCAAGAGCGGGCGGGCAGTGTGGACACTCTGCGGGTTCTTGCGCAAAAATGGCCGAACTTGCGCAAGAACTCACCAGTGTAGACATAGCCCCAGAGTGTGTGCCCATGGGGGGTGATCTGAGACCAAGGTGTATGACCCGGTGGTGGGGGGAGGGGAGGGTGGGCTGAGACCGGGGAACGTGCCTATGGGAAGGGAGGGGAGGGAGCTGACATGTGTCTGGGGTGGAGGGGTTGGATCTAAGATGTATAGGATCCAGTTGCTCTGGGCTCTGGCCTCTAACAACCTGTCTCCTTTTCAGGCTGCTGGCCGGGCAGAGTGGGGTGCAGAGATGTGAGTATTTTGGGGGAATGGGGCAGCTGGGGAATTTCCACTTTAAGGATGAGGGACACGGGTGGGAGCGAGGGGCGCAGATTCCCCTGGAGATGATCCTACCAGAATTGGGCTGCCTCCCACATCCGAAAGCTAAGATCTTGCCCCTCTCATTACAGGGGTGGGCACCACAATGGGTGAATTCACCTGCACCCAAACCTCTGCAGAGTCAGGGCACCCAGCAACCTGCAATTCCCCCATCCTGGCCCATGGGCACATGCCCTGGTCCCAGATCCACCCCCCAGCACATGGGCCCACACTCTTGCTGTCTCTGATACACACTGAGGAAGAGGAAGGTGAGTGTAGATGCCATGATGGGTATCAGTGTTTTCCCCAGGAATTGAAATTGGGGGGGGTGTTCGAATTTACAGGATGGGGGCCAGGGCCGATGAAGGGTGAGACCGCGAGGGTGAAGGTGGGCTGTATGGCACCACAGTAAAAACTGAAAAATGTTTCATGACCATTTTATTAGATTTAACTCATGTTTTAAAATCACACAGATTAAAGTTGGCTACTCAAGCCTTCTATGAAGCACTATGTCTACATCCTTCTTGGTTTCTTGTTATAATTTTGCACAACTCTGTTAACGAACTTCTCGAATGCAATGCATTCATCTTCGGTGGCTTCTCGTGTGTCCAGTACTTCCATTCCTTCAACAGATATGCTCTGTAATATTGTGAAAGATGCCGCTGTGTGCCTCAGTTTCCCCAATGGGTTGCACTGTGGGATGGGCACCAGTCTCGCAGTCTGAGTCAATGACTCCCCCACACCCAATCTCAGTGTACGGGAGTTTGGAGGGTCTTAACAATGCCAGGCATTTCACCGAGCTCTGGGTTCACGCTGGATTGGGGAAGTGAATCTATGAATGGATTCCCTAGCGTGGGACAAACATCCTGTTAATTTCCCCAAACTCCTGCTGCAACCCCCCAGACACTCCTCCTCCACCCTCGGTTCCTCTCCCCAATGGCCCCAGCTGCTAACGAGTCCCAGAAGGGCATGGAACCATTGCTGGTAATTAATATGCTGGGGATGGATCGAAGAGGGGAGCAGGGGTGTATCCAAGAGGAGGGTCATGCTGCTTTCCTGTCTCTGTCTGCTCCCACCAGACCCACGCCTGGCGTTTTAACTTTCCCCTGTTCCCTTAGGCCAACATGCCTTGCCCAAAAGTCCTTGGAACAAGCCAACCTGATCCATAGACTTAACAATCTCACTGCACCACGTCTGGTAGGATGTTCCTGTGGGGATATGTGAGAGTGTGACCAAGTGGAGACTTTCATAATGGGTTTCATAGGATGCCCAAGTGTGCCTTTGTTTCCCCTTTTCTATCCAGTGTGTGTGTGTATGTGTGTGTGTGTGAGACAGGACTGAGTTTGCTTTTTGGACAGGTGGTGGGCTGGCAGGGTGCACTCATGTCAGAGAGAAGAGGAGAGCCATGACAGGATCTGTATACATGGCAGCTTAGTGCAGGGTTAGTAGAAGTGGAGTGAGCTTCAGAGCTTGATCATCTACACTCATTGGTAATCCCAGGAATTGTGGGACGCCGGATCCTAATAAGTGCTGCCGGCATCCACGCTGCATAACACCCGCATGCATCCAACCAGCATTAATCCAGTCAGAGTTGGATACAAAGAAATAAAAGGTACAAAACACAAACTGATGGATGTAAATGTCTCTCACACACACATTTTTTCCTGTCAATGAACAGTCACTTACATTGATTACATTGACACCTGGCTGAGGCATCCGTTTGTCTTTTGTGTCTCAGGAAACAGTTTGAGTTGTTTTTTCTAAATGTAGAACATGACTCAGCAATGACTTAAAGTAGAATCCTATAACTTTAAATATGATGTTTACACATTTTTAAGAGGACTTTAATGTTCAGCAAATTATGAGCTTTTGAATGATATCGCACTGGGCAGACTTGGTACAACTATTGTCATAATCTCGGAAAAGGGATAACATGGTCTTGGTAACTAATTGACTAGTCATTATCAGTGGTAAATAGGTCAATGGAGGGATGATAGGGGTTACTATAGAGAACTTTCTGGGTGTCTGGCTGGGGAGTCTTGCCCACATGCTCAGGGTTTAGCTGATCGCCATATTTGGGGTCGGGAAGGAATTTTCCTCCAGGGTAGATTGGCAGAGACCCTGGAGGTTTTTCGCCTTCCTCTGTAGCATGGGGTACAGATCACAGCTGGAGGATTCTCTGCATCTTGGGGTCTTCAAACTATTTGAAGGCTTCAATATCTGAGAGATAGGGGTGAGGATTATTCTAGGAGTGGGTGGGTGAAATTCTGCGGCCTGCATTGTGCGGGGGGTCAGACTAGATGATCATAATGGTCCCTTCTGACCTTAAAGTCTATGAGTCTATGAGTCTATGGGATGAACAGAAGGGTCCACACTGTCACGAGTGCAAATTGTAGACAAAAAGTGGTTAGGTTGTCCCTGCAGTATAGACATTCCCTAATAAATGGAGAGAATCCAACCTGGGCCAACAAGGCAAGTAGACCTGCGATGTTCAGCCTATGGTTGGTGGACCCCGGCTGGATCACAGATTATGTCTAGGATTTCCAAAGCGGGCTGCACCTCCATTTGAAATTTTGCAGGTGTCCACAAATGAAAAAAGGTTGAAGAACCACTGGGCTAGACAGACAATGTCATCTCCGGTGATGCATAGATCAGCCACCAACCAGGCCACACAGACCCCAACTCCTGCCACTGCTGGCCAGGCCTCATTGATCCTGCTGCCCTGGGCCAACACCAGGGAGAAGCCAGCAGATGGGCATACCACTCTCCCCGGCCAGTTCTGGGGAGAAGCTGGCGGGCAGGCCACATGGCCACCACCATCCTGGGCTGGCCCCAGGGAGAAGATACCAGCCACCCCCATTCCCTGCTTGAGTCCCCTACCCATGCTCTGACTCCCGCACTCTCATGCCCTGCCCCTGAGCCCCTCCTCACCCCCAGCCCTGACTCCTGCAACCTCCCCATATCCCCCCAGGCTCCTTCGCTTAGACCCTCCTCAACTCCTAACCCTGATTCCTGCACCCCCACACTCCCAGTCTCCTTCCCTGACCTGCCACAGCCCCATCCCTCTGTCCTGGAGAATCTGAGCAACAGCTGGTAAGTCTTCTAGTGGATTAATATTGACAGTCCTATCCTGGCTAATATCCAACACTGGACTTATCCCCCAGGAACTTCTTTTGTTCTGTTTCAAGCTGGGTTCTAGTCCTGAGTTCCACAACATCCCCTGGCAGTGAGTTTCACAGGTTAACTGCATGTCCACACAGTCAAAAGTGCTGGGACAAGGCACGTCACAGCAGGCAGGTGCTATTCCTGGCTACCAATGATGACAAGGGTTTATGATTGGCAGGGCAGAGTGTCGGGAAAGGCTACATTCCCTGAGGAAAAGTCGTTGGTGATTGGGCTTTCATGCACATTTGTATCCTGGTTCTTGAGGACCCAGTAGGCTCCACAAAAACCAGGTACCAATGATTTGATCTTTGGGAGAAGAGGGAAACCGTCTTCATTAACCAGGGCAGAAACTATTGAGAAGGCAAGGTTTGCGATCTGGGGTTCTCCTTTTCTGGGGTTTGCGATCTGGGGTTCTCCTATCTTCTCACTTTTGCTGCTTATGGAAATCCTTGTTCTTTGGTCTTGTAAGAAGGGCTCCTGGGTGGTGTGCAGGACATGGAAACGTTAAGGGCAAACTAGTAAACTGAGGCACACTAGACCTTTGAGAAGGAGACCTGAAATTTCTGAGGGTTGTCAGCATGCGCAGACTAGATGGATTCCTCGTTGTTTCTGCAGACACAGGTTAACATGATTACCCCTCTGAGATTGGAGTCAGTGACTGGCCACCGGACGATGGTCTGTGGGAGACCTCCTAGCCTTGGGGCCACTCAGTTGATCGCTAATGAATATTTTCTCAGTCACAGTCTCCTGGGTTGTAATTAAGGCCGGCTCAACTGCCCCCGGGGCCTGCTTTCTGGGGTTCATCTTTGCACAACAGCGGCCATTCCTCCATAAATGCCAGGGGAAGGTGGACACCCTGTGTCCATCTCTAAATTGAGGCTGGGTATCAGGGTGTGTGTTGAGTAAACGGCAGGGGAGCAGCTGGGATAGCAATGCCGACTGGATGGGAGGAGGGGTGGAGAAGCTGGTAGAAAAGGCCTGGGAAAATGCGGGAGCAGGGTAGTATGGAGAAAACCCCACCTCCTCTGCAGCAGACTGTTCCTCTACCTCCCGGGGTCTGGCTCTGATGAGAAAGACGTTCCCCACCTACAATCACCCTGACTCACGTCCGCCCACCCCATCTCCACCTTCATGTGTTGTCCTGTCTAGCCAGGTGCTTTGACGGTGCCGGGGTCCCCGCTCAGCATGGTGAACGGAGCGCTGTCTCCATGCTGTTTCCTTCCCACGTGCACAGGATCAGGGCTCTTCAGACATTTGAGGCTTTGTCCATCTCATCACCTTCTGCAAGAGCGTCAATGGCTGGGAGAGACCACATCTTCAATTTCCAGGAAAGACCTCATGTGAAGCTATGGGATCAAAATGAGAGCTCATAGTGGGGACATGTTTTATGCCCAACCCACTGAAAAGGACAGTGAAAAATGCAACCTTTTTGCCAAATGTTTCCCAGGCTTTTCGTGGTCAGAAGGGCTCATTTCCCTCACTACCCTCCGGCAACCGTATTCAATGCATTGAATACTCTTTGGAGCCTTTGCATTCATTGCAAAAGTTCTGCATGGTCGTGGCTATATTGAGGGACCCATCTGGTGGGCAATTTCTGACTTTTCCAGGTGGGGATTTTCCAAGGGAAAGGTTGGGTTTGAGAAGGGAAACTCAGAGCCCTTAGCTGGCCATTGATGATTTCTCATGAATGATGGTGCTTGTGTGTGGATGACAAGGAAGTTTTCTAAAGGGCTAGGCAGAAGGAGACACCCTCCAGCTGTAAGCAGAAGCCAGACAATCAGCCTGGGGATAAAGACATACATTTATAACCCTGAATGTAATTAAGAACAGGCACAATCAACCAATGCGTGCGGTAGATCACAATTTTTCAGATGAGAAGGGAGGCACATCTGAAAGAGCTGTGCTAGAAAGGAAAGGAGGGCCGAGCTCTAGTTTTGGCTTTCAGCCTTTCCAGGCAAGTGTACCCCTTTCAGGATTACCATTTGTCTTGCCTCTGCCTTAAGTTTCACCTCATTTAAATACTACTTGCATATGAAACTAGATGTAAAAAATACAAATGTGCCACATATATCTGTACTGACAAATTGCCGAAGTTCTCATTTTTACCAGATAATTATAAAATCAATCAGAATATAAGCATCATGCCTGCATTTGAGAGCCTCGTGCATAGAGCAGCATAAACAAGGTGCTTTAAGAAATGTTAGTTTGCACTGACTTCTCCAGGGTTTTTCATGGAGCCTGTTGTAAAACCAGGCCGGTATCGAGATGGGTTGATGTACCCCCTAGAAGACCTCTGTTTATTCCCAGAGAGGCACAGCCTCCTGGCTGAAGGGCTAGAGTCTATGAATCTATGAGAGAAGATTTCAAAAGACCAGATGGAAAAATTCACCTGACAAGAACAGACTCAAAACCAAGCAGTGTTATGGGGCATCTCTACGGGGACATAAAGGCAAATTCTGGTTATGCGAAGCAAAGAAAGTCCCCAGCCTTTTGAAGCTATGCCTGGCTTATAGATCTGTAGTTGTCATCTGCAATGAACTTGATAAGTCTGAAGGACAGACTCTGACCAAAGCCCGAGGGTGATCTTTGGGAAGCTTCGTAGCGTGCGTTCTTTACTTTAAGATATTTTTCCTGATTTTACCTTACAATGAGAATCACAGAAATGTAGGGCTGGAAGGGTTCTCGATCTATCCAGTCTTCTGAGGCAGAGCTAAATATTATCTAGATCCCCCAAAGAGGTTTTTCTAACCTGTTCTTAAATACCTCTGGTGACAGAGATTCCATAACCTCCCTTGGTCTTTTGCCCCAGCACTCTGTTATCCTGACAGTCAGGGAGTGTCTTGTAATGTCTAAGCTAAACCTTCTTTACAGCAATGTGATAAAGGTGTTGGTTGCCTTCGAGCGGTGTGCTTATTTGTACATGTGGGCAGCTCTGCCATTAGTAGCTCTTGGAAAGAAAACACTACCTCCCTGAGAACCCAAAGATGCTTTTCCTCTGGTTTTGCCTTAAAACATCTCTCAAACTGAGAAAAACATTAGAAGTTTTAAAGGCAAAACTGGGGATATTTCCCATGTTGTTGAAAAAATAAATACTTTTCTACCTGGAGACAGGGATGGAGGAATCCATCTAATGGGAAATTTCTTACTTTTCCAGGTGGGAATTTTCCAAAGGAAGGATTGGGTATGAGAAGTCAAACTCAGAGCCCTTAGCTGGACATTGGCGATTTCTCATGAATGATGATGCTTGTGTGTGAGTTGAAAGGGAGGGTCTGTTGGAGTGAGAGGTCTGGTGGGGGACCAGAAGGGGTAAGAACAAAGCCATTCAGAATCCGTCCCCAACGCAGGTCAGTACCACATGCTGGGGAGGCAGGTATAAGAACATGAAGGCACAGGGGCATCTGCCCCTAGCAATATTCCTTCCTGACGCTTAGAGCAAGAGATTTCATACAACCCTGAAGCTGAATATCCCTTCCGCGGTGTTTAGCAAATCTGAGTAAGTCTAACTCTAGATCTTCCTTTTACCTATGGAAATGTCCAGTCCCTCTTTGAATCTTACTAGGTTTTAGCCTCAGTACCATCCTGTGGCAATGAGTTCCACAGTCCCTGAGTGCGTGAGTCTCTATTTGAATATTCCACTGTTGTTTCATGGACTGCCTCCCTGTTGCTGTGCCATGCGACAGAGAGGACAGAATCCCCTTCTTTAACCAACCCTAATCTTTCCTTTCTTTACAGGAGAGTTGAGTGTGTTTTCAAACTGGTATCAAGTTCCCTCTTCACCAGCTCGACAATGAACTAAGCACACTGAGGCCCTCTCAGGTAGGTTTTCCAGATGCGCTGTGTAGCCATGGTGCCTTCCATGAGATATGCAGCGCTTGCCACACTGTGACTCTCAGGTTCTTTACTCTGTTCTTGTGGTATCTAAGTGCAGCCCCACAATGGAGAATACCTGGCAATTCAACCCAGTGAAAGTGCTGTGTCAAAGGCTAATGTTCTGGGCTGTGTTAAGAGGAGCACCTTGGGTCAGACTTGGGATGTCCCTGTCCCGCTCTACTTGGCACTAGTGAGGTCTCAGCTGGAGCCCTGTGTCCAGTTCTGGGCACGGCACTTTCCAGCAAGATGGGGTCAAGCTGAAGAGAGTCCAGAGGAGAGCAACAGGCATGGGGAAAGGGTTAGAAAAACTGACCCAGAAGACCTGGTTAAAAACACAGGGCATGGGTAGTCCTGAGAAAAGGACAATCTGCACATTTGTTACAGTCTGTTGTAAGAAGGACGGGGCTCAATTGTTCTCCGGGTCCATCTGCAGCAAGGGAGGGTTAGGTCAGAGGTTAAGAAAAGCTTTCTAATTCTGATGCTAGTTGAACTCTGGAGCCAGGTTTCAATGGAGGTTGTGGGATTTCTAGTGAGTGGAGGTTTCTAAGGAGAGGCTGGACAAACAGCGGTTGAGGATGGTCCTGCCACCGTGACATGGGTGGGAGTGGATGACGTCTCGAGGACCATAGTGATCAGTGGTCTCTTCCACCAAAGACCTGCCCCATTCAGGTTGCTTCCTGTCCCATCTGATTTGGAAACTCCTTCTGGATGAGTGCTGTGGAGGGCTCCCAAGTTCAGGGCGAACATTTTCTCAGCTATAAAGCAGAACTAATGTATTGACTTATAGCCTGGAATACCAACATTGTAAGAGACATTAATGCAGGCTAAGTGCATTCCTCTGAGATTTATCCCTATTTTGAAGAAAACTGCCCTACAGGTGAGCTGCTCTAACTTCCAGCTATGAGTTTGTTAGTTCTTCATTTTGCCTGCAGTCCTGACAATAACGGATGCTTGGTTTACGTGTAGAGCATTAATACGGTAGATTAAGGATTACTCAGGGCAGGGTTTGGGGGCAGAAGCTAGACAAATATAGAGGAGACATAAGGCGTACATTTTTACTCAGGATGGCCAGTAAACACTACCAGAAATGAGTGAGGGTTGGAAGGAGTCTCTAACATGGGACAGACTTAAATCAATATCCACAGAGTGCTGGCATAATTCATCAGTATGTTACATCACTGCCGACACGTTTCTCCTCCCCACTCAGGTGCTGTAGCCCCTCGCCATGGATGAGGCCAACTGGACATCCATCTCCGAGTTCGTGTTCTTGGATGTGTCCGACCGGCAGGACCTGCAGCTGCTGATCTTTGCAGGGTTGTTGGCCACGTATCTGGTGAATATTGTTGGCAACTCCATGTTGCTGGTGCTGATGTGGGCCAACCCCCAGCTCCGCACCCCCATGTATTTCCTCCTCAGCCAGCTGGCCATAGTAGACATGGGCACGGTCTCTGCCATCATGCCCCAGGCCCTGGTGCACATCCTGACCCAGCACCGGGCCATCTCTTTCACCAGCTGCATGGTTCAGCTCTTCATCTGGCTGTCTATGGGAAACATGGGGAGCTACCTGCTGGCTGCCATGGCCTATGACCACTACGTGGCTGTATGCAACCCACTGCGCTATGCCACTGTGGTGACTTGGTCCCTGTGCCTCAAGATGGTGGCTGGCTCCTGGGTTGTGGTGCTTCTTCATGCCCTGCTGGACACCGTCATGGCTGCCCGGCTGCGCTACTGTGGCAACCGCCTGCAGCTTTTCTTCTGTGACCTGCCGCCCCTCCTGGTCCTCTCCTGCAATCGGCCCATCACTATCGAGATGGTGATCTTCACCGAAGGCGTCCTGGTGATGATGACCCCTTTTGCCTTCATCGTGGCCTCCTACGTCCGCATCGGGGTGACTGTGGCCCGCCTGCGCTCTACCCAAGGCCTGCGCAAGGCTCTTGTCACCTGCGGATCCCACCTGACCGTGGTGATACTTTTCTATTCCACTGCGACTTCCCCCTATATCTACCCTTCACCAAGGAGAAGGACCGGGTGGCGGCTGTCTTCTACACCGCTGTGGCGCCTGCCCTGAATCCCCTCATCTACAGCCTGAGGAACAAGGACGTGGCTGCAGCCCTGAGGAGGACAAGGAGAAAGATCCTGGCTTGGGGCCAATGAGACCAGCCTGTGGCTCCACAGCTGCACAGACATCATTGCACGCATTGCTCCTTTGGGCACAGACTTTCCACCCAAGAGGTACCTGGGGAGCCTTCCCACTTAGCTCTACCAGGACACCTGGGTTCTTTTCTCCTCAGAGATGAGTCTGGTGGAACTAACACATGTGCAGAGCAGCAGGGACACCCACAACTACCTGAGTCTTTTCTTTTAAAAGGAGGTCTATTAAAACATGTTTTCAAGGGCATGGCCATGCCGGATTAGCCCCAAAGCCTATTGCAGTAATTTACATAGAATCTCTGGGTGTAAAGAGTGAAAGGTGTGAATAAAGAACAGTCAGACTGGGTCAGGCCAAAGGTTCACCCAGCCCAGCATCCTGTCTGCCAACAGTGGCCAGTACCAAGTGCTGCAGAGGGAATGAACAGAACAGGGAATCATCAAGTGATGCATCCCCTGTTACCCATTCCCAGCTTCCTGCCCATCCTAGCTAACGGTCATTGAGGGACTTGTCCTCCAGGAACTTATTTAGTTCTTGTTTGTTTCCTGTTATAATCTTGGCCTTCACAACATCCTCCGGCAAGGAGTTCCACAGGTTGGCTGTGAGCTGTCTGAAAAAAATACTTCATTTTAAACCTACTCCCTGTTAACTTCATTTTGTGACCCCAGTTCATGTTGCGAGAAATAAAGAAACCTTCCTTATTGACTTCCTCCACACTAGTCATGTTTTGATAAACTTCTCTCTTATCTCCCCTTTTCCAAGCAGAAAAGTCCTAGTCTTCACATCATATGGAAGCTGTTCCATAGCTCTAGTCATTTTTCTTGCCTTTTTCTTTACCTTTAAGAATTTCAGTATTTCATCTTTGGGATGGGGTGACCACACCTGCATACCATATTCACAATGTCTGACGTTCAGGGCCTTTCCCCCCAAATAATTGGCAGAACAGATTTTGTAGGAAAACCTCTCAGTGTGGCTTTCAAAAGGCCCAGGATGCAGCTTCCCTGCCCCTTTGGGTGACTGTTTGTTGCTTAATTTGCCATGGGGGTGGGGAGAGGATAGTTAAAAGTTTCCACCGTGAGTCCCAGCCCGAATGTTTGTCCCACATTAACTCCCCTTCCCCATCTGTCCAAGGAGGCAGGGCAAGTGTCCCTGCTCTGCCATATGAGGGAGCAATGCTGGGCCAGAGTGGGAATCGGCTGTAATATTTTGTAAGAAGCCTGTGTGTGCCTCAATTTCCCCCATGGGCTGCACGATCACTGGGGGGCAGGAGAAAGGGTGGTAGAATCCAGAAATCTAGAGATGGAGGTGGGAAGGGCCCCTCTCTTGCAGTCCAGGTCAATAACTCCCCCTCACCTAATCTCTGTGCACGGGAGTTTGGAGGGTCTTAACAATACCAGGCATTTCACCAAGCTTGGTGTTCACACCTGGTTGGGGAGGTGAATCTATGAACGGATTCCCCATGTGTGGGACAAACATCCTGTTAATTACCCCAAACTCCCACTGCAACTCCCTAGCCGCTTCTCCTCCACCTCTGGCTCCTCTCCCCAAGAGCCTTGGTTGCTAATACTACCCCGAGGGGTATGGAACCATTGCCAGTAATTAATACACTGCGGATGGATCAAAGAGGGGAGCAGGGGTGTATCCCAGAGGAGGGCCATGCTGCCTTCCCGTCTCTATCTGCTCCCACCAGACCCATGCCCAGTGCTTTAGCTTCCCCCTGCTCTCCTAGGCCAACATGCCTTGGCGAAAAGTCCTTGGAACAAGTCAAGCTGACCTCAAAGAGGGGCCTGTTCCTCACAGACCTGACAAACTCACTGCACCGCATCTGACAGGGTGTTCCTGTGGGGACCTCTGAGTGTGTGACCAAGTGGGGACTTTTGTAATGGGTTTTGTGCAGCACCCACATATGCCTCAGTTTCCCCCTTTTCTCTTGTGCTACCCAGTGCGTGTGTGAGGCAGAACTGAATTTACTCTCGGGACAGGCAGTGAGCCAGGAGGGTGCATTCGTGTTTCCAGGCTGTGGGGGGTAGAACGAACCATGACAAGGTCTGCCTACATGGCAGGGTCAATAGAAGTGGAGTGAGCAGATGCTGGATTTGTTACTCCAGGGCTAGAGTGTCTGTACTCATTGGTAAGCCAGGAATTGTGGGACACCAGATCCCAATCGGCAGCACCAGCATCCATGCTGCATTACATCCACCCACATCCAACTATCAATAATGCAGGTTTCCAGCCCCCTCCCAGAACTGACCCTCTTCCAGACTCCATGGACCCGGGGACAAAGGGATTCGAGGTCTTGGGATGCTTTTGATGGACTCCCCAGTGGGGCCATGTCTACATGGCCAAGCAATGGGGGTAGAGTCCTGGCTCCTGACTTGGCTCACTGCCCTGTACCCATGGGCCCTGTGACCGTGGGTTCATAGACAGCGGTGTCCCCTCAGCTCTCCTGCTGATGGTGCCTTTCACACCACTCTGCTGTGTTACCCACTGTGCCTGGTCTGCTCACACACAGCCACCAGTGTGTAAATCCCTCTCCCCCCACCTGCTACAGTACTCCAGCCACCCAGGAATGACACTCCAGAGGAATGACATTGGGAAATGTCCATTGCACTAGCACCGTGTCTTTTATATTAGAGCGCACTCCTGGCCACACTGGCTCACCAAAAGCCCATCATGTCATTAATAGAAGACAAGCAGCACAAGGAGTATCCCAAGCCCTTCCATCCATCCAGACACTCGCCGGTCTAGTTAAGACAAGAAACCCAGTTTATAAACTCCCGACCGATAGATTTTCAGGAGATTACAAGTAAGGAGACATAAAAGTCAGAGTTGGTTACAAAAAAATAAAAAGTACAAAACACAAACTGATCGCTAACTTAAAAAATGACAGGCGATTGAAGCAAAAGGGTCTCACTCAGTTCATGGTGTTTTCTAGGCTTACTGGCTGGATCTATTAGCCAAGATCGCTCTCCAATCTAATGTCTTCCAAGTTGATACCATGAGCAGAGATGAAGGGAGAGAGAATTTGTGGCTCCTGTTCCCCACTTGTCTCCTTTTCCTCCTTGAAAATCATCGGCAACCAATCATAAGCAGAATCTCTGGGACAGGAACTTCCAGCAGTCTCATTCATACATATCATCCTGAAAAAATGTCCACTTCATAAGGTGATGGCCTATTTGATTATGTTGACACCTGGCCAAGGCATCAGTTTCCTTTTGTCTCTAAGGAAGCTCTTTGTAGCTAGGTCTACACTACACCTTTTTCCAATTTTTTTTTTACCGAACTAACACCATTATTAGAGCATCTGCCCGAAAGCAAATGTGAAATCTTGAAATCCGTGGTACAAGAGGGCTATACCACGTCGAGGATGGCATTGCAGATAGCGTTGGACATTGCTGACACAGCTGCAAGAATTACCGCCACATCAGTTGTGATATGCAGAG
This sequence comes from Pelochelys cantorii, assembly GCA_032595735.1. NCBI lineage: Eukaryota > Metazoa > Chordata > Testudines > Trionychidae > Pelochelys > Pelochelys cantorii. Next base: position 7,999,658 of record CM064358.1, on the reverse strand, counting down.
CCTGGCTCCAACTGGCTGCAGTACCAAAGGAGCTGCAGTCAAAAGTAGAAGACCTGCCCTTCGACAGGCAAAGTTTATTCAATGAGAAGACTGACCAGGTACTCCATTCAGGCAAGGACTCAAGAACCACGCTCAGGATGCTCAGGATGTATACTCCACCTTACCGATGTTGGCGATATACGCCTTACTATCGCCAGAGGCCTTTCTCATACACGATGTCTCGATACAGGCAATATGACCAGCAATGGCTTAGGCAACAACAGCAGAAGCAACGACCCCAAAACAACAGGGTGCCTAACCAGCAAAATAACCGGCAGTCCATTTGATGGCTTGGTCCGGGGACTGCAAACCATCCCTTTAGCATACCATCCACATGAGTTGCACAAACAGTTCCATCATCAATTGAGACCATACCAACATTGGTGGTTTGCCATCACCACCAACAGATGGGTATGCGAGCTAATCACATCGGGCTATGCAATCCCATTTGCTTCTCTACCCCCTCCCTCAGGGACCTCTCTCACGAGCCTCTCTTACAAAGAGAGGTTCTCCACCTACTCGCAATCAGTGCCCTAGAGTGGGTGCCCAATCAGTTCCAGGGCAAGGGATTTTATTCCTGCTATTTCCTTACCCAGAAAAAGTCTGGAGAGTGGAGACCAATCTTAGACCTCCGACGACTCAATCGATACCTGTGAAAGCACAGGTCCAGGATGGTGACATTAGCCTCCATCATCCCAGTGCTCAATGCAGGGGACTGGTTCATGTCCCTCGACTTACAGGACACCTACTTTCACGTGACTGTACATCCGGCCCACAGACGTTTCCTCAGGTTCTTGGTAGGCAACGAACATTTTCAATACAGAGTTCTTCCTTTTGGCCTTTCATCAGCACCCAGAATCTTCTCGAAGACGTTAGCAGTAGAGGCCGCTTATCTATGCAGACAGGGCATCATAATCCCGTATCTGGACAATTGCCTAATCAAGGCGCCTTCTTTGGTGGAGGCTTCACAGGTGATCAACAAGACACAAGTTCTATTCAAGGCTCTTGGGCTCATAATCAATCTCACAAAATCTTCCACAACTCCACAGCAATCCCTCGAGTTCATCAGGGCACAACTGGATTCTGCCCCTATCCAGATTCCAAATAATTCAAGATTTCATACAGATACTTTCCACGAGCCCCAAGACCTCGATAGTTACCTGCTTGAGGCTCATGGGTCATATGGCCACCACCACATATATGGTGCAGCACGCAAGGTTACACCTCAGATGCTTCCAGCATTGGTTAGCTTCAGTTTACCGACCAGGCAATCGTGATCTTCACAGAACAGTGTCTGTCCCTGCTATGGTACAAGACTCCCTAACATGGTGGAGTACCCCCACAAACATGCTCACTGATGTTCCTTTTCATCGCCCACAGCCCACGGTGCAGATCACAACAGATGCATCCTTAATGGGCTGGGGAGCCCACCTTGGAGAATACCAAATTCAAGGCCTATGGTCTGCTCAGGAGTCCTTCCAACACATCAATTTCCTCGAGCTGAGAGCAGTAGCCAATGCCTGCAAGCATTTCTTACCCAGTATTCAAGGACATTCTATACAAGTTCTCTCCGACAACGTGACGGCAGTATATGACATCAACTGTCAAGGTGGAGCCCGCTCACTATGCCTTTGCGCAGAGGCAGCCTGTTTATGGAACTGCTGTATCCGCCACAACATTTCCATCATTGCGACATACTTGCTGGGCAAGGACAATGTCATTGCCGATACTCTCAGCAGGCACCTTGTCCATCAACACGAATGGCAACTGAATTCCGAGGTTACACAGCACATCTTCCAGAGGCGGGGATATCCCGCTATAGGTCTATTTGCAACATATCACAATGCAAATTGCCCGTCTTACTGCTCCAGAGGGGGCCTCGGACCGAAATCTCTCTGAGACTCTTTCCTAATAGATTGGAGTCATCACCTGCTGTTTGCTTTTCCTCCAATTCCACTGATTCCCAAAGTCTTGGAGAAAATAGGCAGAGACAACACCAGGGTCATTCTCATAGCCCCTTTCTGGCCCTGCCAGGTGTGGCTCCCATTTCTCCTCCGGATGTCCATAAGTCCTCTGTTCCACTTACCAGACTGACATGACCTTCTGACACAGCAGCAAGGGAGGCTCATACACCCACAGATCCACCGCCTGCACTCCACGCCCTGACTCCTAGCTGGTTCTGGCAAACAGAAATTACCTGTCCCCAGGAGGTCAAGCATGTGCTGATGCACAGTAGAAGAGATTCCACACGTACTACCTACCTATACAAATGGCTCCGTTTCCAATCCTGGTGCTATGCCAACAACCTCGATTCCAATTTGCTTCCCATCCAGTGTATCCTCGACTATGCCCTGCAATTACAACAATCAGGTTTAATTCGCTCTTCTATCAAGGTTCACCTTGCGGCGATCTCTGCCTTTCGGCTCCCCATAGAGGGTTACTCACTATTCTCTCACCCAATGACCAAAAGGTTCTTAAAGGGACTCGCAAACTTATACCCCCTGCACAGGGAACCTTTGGACGTGTGGGATTTGGAATTAGTTTTAGATGCACTAACACGTCCCCCTTTCGAGTCGTTGGCGATGTTGGACCTGCCTACACTCACGATGAAGGTCACCTTCCTCCTGGCTATTACTTCTTTGCGAAGGGTGGGAGAGCTGGCTGCCCTCTCAGCCACTCCACCACATACACTTTTCACCAACCAGGGGGTGATACTACAACCTCCCCAAGGTGAATTCAGAATTTCACATTAACGAGCCTACAGTACTCCCAACCTTTCACCCTAAGCCACATTCCTCTACCCAGGAATCTTGTCTATGCACCCTGGATGTCCGCCGGTCTCTGGCGTTCTACTTGGACAGAACATGAGCTTTCCGTAAATCCCAGCGCCTGCTACTATCTATCGCCGAGCGCTCCAAAGGCCAACCTCTGGCAGTGCAGCACATTTCAAAACTTATTGTCTCGTGTATTTTATGCTGCTACTCATTACAAAATAACCACCTCTTCGTGTACTGGGAGCACATTCAACCAGAGCTGTAGCATCTTCCTCAGAGTTTCTTAAGGGGGTATCCTTACCAGACATCTGCCGTGTGGCTACATGGTCATCCAACTTCACGTTTATGAAACATTACGCTGTCAACACTTCCATGCATGACTCAGCAGTTGCTTCTACAGTTTTGTCCATGGCAAAAAGGTCATAACTCTGATACCCACCTCCGTAGGCCAGACTACTGCTCTGAAGTCACCTAGGGTACATCTAGATTGCAAGCCTCTTTTGAAAGAGGCTTTTTCAAAAGACAATTTCGAAAAAGCCTCTTTCGAAAAAGAGCGTCTAGACTACAACCAGTACTTTCGAAAAAGCAAGCCGCTTTTTTGAAAGAGATCACCCAGGCAGTCTGGATGCTCTCTTTCGAAAAAGCACAGTTTGCATCACATAGCACCTTTTTTCAAAAGAGCACTTTCGAAAAAAGGTGTTCTTCCTCGTAAAATGAGGTTTTCCGCTGTTGAAAAATCTGCCACGTTCTTTCGATTTACTTTTGAAAGAATGCGGCAGCAGTCTAGACGCAGGGGAAGTTTTTTCGAAAAAAGGCCACTTTTTTTTTGAAAAAACCCTGTACTCGAGACACACCGCTAGAGTGGAGCACCCATGGGGACACCAGTCGAAGAAATGCAGTAATGATGGTTCTTCGAGACGTGTGTCCCCATGGGTGCTCCACGACCCGCCCTCCTCCTCACTTTGGAGTCTTTCCTTCTGTATTTCAGATATCTCTGCTTAGGAGGAACTGGTGGGAGCTGGACCACGTGCACTCAGAGTTGGCGTGAATGGTGCGAGACGCCTGCCACATATGTGCGGTCCGCTGTACCACTGCTGATGACTTTCTGGTCTGTGGTGCGGAACGAGCCCGACACCTAGAGTGGAGCACCCAAGTAGAAACACATCTTGAAGAACCATCGTTACTGCACAAGCTGAGTAACTTCTTCTTCCTTACATGAGACATCTGTGGTCTTGGTAGGCATGCTCATGGATGGGGTCCAAGAGTGTGTGGAGGAGGAATTAAGGGAAACTGGTAAACTGAGGCACACTGCCCCTTGTGAGGGGGATGAAGTGGAATGCCTGTGAGTTGTCAGCGTATGAGGATTGGATGGCACAGGGGAGAGATTTAGGGGTTGTAGCGACTGGCTGCTTATGATGATCCATGAGGAGACATGATGACAGCAATCCATGTATCTCAGAGATCGCCCGCGCCCAGAGCCATGGGACGGCTCAGTTGAGCACTAATGAATGTTTTCTTAGTTAAAGTCCCCCAGTGGCTAATTAAGGCCGGCTCTGCTGCCCCTGGGAACTGTTTTCTGGGGTTCATCTTCACACAGGAGCGGCCGTTCCTCTGCAGATGCTGAGGGCAGGCAGGTGCCAAGCGTCCTTGTCCGAGGTGAGGCTGGGTATCAGTGTATGTGTTGGGGGTACCGAAGGGGAGAGGCTGGGATGGCAATGCCGGCTGGATGGGGGCAGGTAGGGACAGGGCCTAGCACAGCTTGGGAAGCTGGACAGCAGGGAAAACCCCCACGGCTCCTGTGTTCCTCTGTCCCTCTGGTATTTGGCTCTGAACAGAAAGTTGTTCCCCACCCACAATCACCTTGGACAGTCCCTCATCCAGCCTGTCCCCTCTGTCTACAGCCTCATGTGTCTCTCTGTCTACCAGGTGCTTTGACAGTGCCTGGAGAAGGGCCCCAAGCACCGGTGGGTCCCCACTCAGACTAAATTCTGTCTCCATTCTGCATCCTTCCCTCACATGTGGGAGGAGGGATCTCCATACAATCAGCATCTGTCTTCCTTGTGACCTTCCACAGGAGCATTGATTTCCAGAGGAGACCGGTTCTCCACAGTGTCAGGGGCTCTAACCGAGAGCTCGCAGTGCAGACGTGTTTTGTGCCCAGCCCCCTGAAAAAGACCCTGCAAAATGGAGCATTTTTCTCCAACATTTCCCAGGCTTATCATGGAGAGAAGGGGCCATTTCCTGCTACAGCCTCCGGCAACCGTATTGAATTCTGGTGAATTCTCTTTGGGGTCCTTCACATTCCCTGCAAAGGTTCCGTGTTACTGGGGTCTGGGATGACATGGACGGTTTCTAAGGGGGCTGATGGGATGGGATGTGTTAAGGCTGGATGCTGAAGGCAGATAAAATCATCCTGGAAACAGGGACATACATTTATAACCGGGAGCCTAATTAGTGAGGGGCACAATCTGCCAATGGGTGCGGTGGATTCACCACCCCTGCCTTTTCTCAGCCAAGACGGGGTGCTTGTTTAAAAGAGTCATACTGGAAATGAAATGAGGGGAGAGCTCTAGTTTTGGCTCCCAGCCTTTCCAGACAAAAGGACCCCTTTCAGGATGCTGATTTGTTTTGCCTCCCCGCCTACGTTTCCCCTCATTTCTCAAGCACTTGCTTAGGAAATCCCATTGAATAACATGAAGGCGTCTCACACATTGTTACTGATGTTCTCGTTTGTACCAGATAGCTGTAAAATGAACCATTTGGAATGTGACTGTCACACTGACACATCCGTGCACGGTACGTAGAGCCGCATAAATACATCCCTGTCAGTATGAAATATCAGTCTGGACTGACTTCCCTAGTGCTTTTTATGGAGCCCATGCTAAGAGGAGGCAAATATCTCACGTGGTGGGGAACTTCTGACTTGTGCAGGTAGAAATTTGTTGAGGGAAAGATGGGGTTGGAGGAGGAAGATCATGGCCCTTTGTTGGACATCAAAGATGTCTCATGAATGATGTGTGAGTGGTTGTGTGTGAGTTGGAAGGAGGGTCTCTGGTGTAGAAAGGGCCAGACTGGATCAAAACAAACCCTCCTCCAATTCAGAATCCATCTCTGAGCTGAGCAAATGCCACAAGGTTTAAGAACCTGCAGAAGCAGGTGGGGATCAGCCCTCCCCCCATTGCAATTACTTTCTGACCATTAGTGGTTTCATAACACCCAGTATCATGAGGTTTAATATCCCTCCCACAACTATTTGTTTGTTTGAATGATATTCCTTATAGCTTTGGAAATGTCCATTCCCTAGTATAATTTTGATAAGTTTTAGCCTGGACACCATCCTGTGGCAATGAGTTCCCTAGTTCCTGAATGTGTGACTATGTCTTTGGTCCATTTTTGAATGTAATGTCCTGGGCTGTCTCCTTATTGCTATGACAGCAGACAGGGAGGACAGAATCCCCCAAGCTCTTTTCTCTGTCCCATTTTCATCACATCATACTCCCTCTTATGCTTTAAACACCACTCAGCTCTCTATCCTCTCTTCACAGGAAACTTTTCTGGAGTCAGACATGTTCCCGAGCCCCTCCTCAGGCTATATTTCCTGTGAGGTGTTGTGGAAGGGCAGGGCTGCAGGCAGGACCCAGATGCAGATAAAGGGCTGTGAGCGTGTTTCCAAACTGGTACCAAGTCCCCTCTTCTCCAGCTCTTCAATGAACTGAGCAAACCAAGCCCCTCTGGTCTCTCAGGTAGGTTTTTCAGATATCCTGTATCCCTGCTGTCACAGCCGCTGTGTCTAGCTGCCGTTTCCAGCCACTGGCTCGGGTCAGAACATTCTCTGCTGGATGCAAGAGCCGCTGTGCAATTTTGTTCCCCACGTTGGTACCTCTAGCCTGGGATTGAGTTGCCCTTTCACCTTCTCTTTGTTCCACTAACTAGCTTGAGCGCCTGGCTTTTCTCACAATCAATCACGTTTTCTGATCCTTCAGGCATTTCTGGGGCTCTGGTATGAACTCTCTCCACTTGACCAGGCCACGCCCCGTCCATGCCAGTTCCATTGTTTCCCACGTGGATGGTTATTTCAGTACCTACCTCCCATCTCACTTTGGACTTCATGTGTGAGTTTTTCATCCCTATATGGGCCCTGCTGAGAACACGATTACCTGCATTTCCTTTCGTGTTCGTGTAACATTTGGAGCTCGGTATTATAACAGTGACTAGAAATCATTGTCATGCTTCAGGGATTTACTTGGTCATCTGCAGTGGTCAGGAAGGCCGAGATGAAATTATTATCAGGTGGGTGTACATGTAATCAAAAGACTACCCTGAAAGAGGAGTTATCATGATCCAAGTGGGAAAGTGTATCGACCAGGGGACTGCAGGATCAGTCCTGAATCCATGACTCATCAATATTTTCATTAATAATTTGGATAATGGAGTGGAGGATGCGCTTTGGACATGCACAGCTGACCCCATCCTGGAAGGAGTTGCAAGGAGTTTGGAGGACAGGATGTAAGCACAGGATGCAAATTTGATGCCCCTTTGGCAAATTGGAGGCTCAGTCTGAATTCAAGGAGGCAGAACTGAAAAAAAGACAAGGTTGAAATACTTCACTTAGGGAGGGAAAGTCCAAGACGTAGCTGCAAACTGGGGACGAACTGGGCAGGGGACAGCACAGTTGACAGGGGTCTGGAGGTGATGGCTCAGGCTGAATGTGAGTGAAGCAGCTCTGACAATACTGTGCTCACAGGCTGGGGTGGGCACAGGAGCGTCGTGGGTCTGATATGGGAGGGGAGTGTCCTGCTCTGCTTGGCGCTGGTGAGCTCTCACATGGACCAGTGTGTCCAAACAAGCTGTGGGCAAATGGGAGAGAGTCCAGGGAGAACGGACAAAGGGGAAAAGTTTAGAAATCCTGCTCCGGAAGGTAAGATTAGAAAACTGGGGCATGATTGGCCTAGACAAAAGAAGAAAGAGGGGAAACTGATAACTGGCCTCTCTCACTGAAAAGGCTGCTGGCTGGCCAGAGCTACGGTGTCAGTCTGGCAGGTAGAGGGACACCAAATTCAGAGTCTATGAGTCCCAGCGACCCAAGGTCACACCAGAGGGACGCTGCACATTTATACAGCGATGGTCTGTGACCACGAGCAGAACGGAGCCAGGGTTGAATGGGTGTCTCCATTGTGGGACAGTTTAAATCGAGATCGAGCTGTTAAACCGTTTCCCAAAGACGACCAAACAGGACTTGGCTCCCAACAAGAGACAAGTGTAATGTGTCAGCGCGTCACCTCACTGTCAACTCCCTTCTCTTCCCTGCTCAGGTGCTGCCGCGGCCATTGCCATGGACGAGGGCAACTGGACGTCCGTCTCCGAGTTTGTGCTGCTGGGTCTGTCCGAACAGCAGGACCTGCTGATCGTCGCAGTGCTCCTGGTCACCTATTTGGTGAACTTGGCTGGCAACTCCCTGCTGCTGGGGCTGGTGTTGACTGACCCCCAGCTCTGCAGCCCCATGTATTTTCTCCTCAGCCACCTGGCAGTGGTGGACATGAGCTTTGCTTCCATCTCCCTGCCCCAGGCCCTGGTGCATGCCCTGACCCAGCACCGGGCCATCTCCTTCACCAGCTGCATGGCCCAGCTCTTCATGTATTTCTCTGTGGGCAACATGGAGAATTATCTGCTGGCTGCCATGGCCTACGACCGCTACGTGGCCGTCTGCGACCCTCTGCGCTACGCCGCTGTGGTGACACGGTCCCTGTGCCTCAAGATGGTGGCTGCTTCATGGGCTGTGGTGATTCCACACGCCCTGCTGCACACTGTCATGGCCGCCAAGCTGAGCTACTGCGGCAACCGACTGCAGCATTTCTTCTGTGACTTGCCGCCCCTCCTGCTCCTCTCCTGCACCCGGCCCCTCACCATTGAGCTGGTGATCTCCACTGAGGGTGTCTTGGTGGCACTGGGCCCTTTCGCGTTCATCCTGGCCTCCTATGTCCGCATTGGGGTTGCTGTGGCCCGCCTGCGCTCTGCCCAAGGCCTGCGCAAGGCCCTCTCCACCTGCGGCTCCCACCTGACCATGGTGTTGCTCACATTCAGCATCATGATCTGGCTCTATTTCCGCTCAGACTCCAGCAACACCCAGGGCCACGACCAGCAAGTGACCTTCTTGGATACTGCGGTGGTGCCCACGCTGAACCCCATCGTCTACAGTCTGAGGAACAAGGATGTGGCCGCAGCCCTGAGGAGGGCAGGGAGGAAGGTTCTGGCTTGGGGCATGTGAGTCCAGCCCATGGTTCCAGCACTTCACTGAGCATGGACTTTCCACCCAAGATGTGTGTTTCCCCTTAGCTTCTCCTGGACACCTGGGTTCTTTTCCCTTCAGACATGAGGCTCGTGAAACTAACACATAGGAAGGGTCATGCCCACCTACACACACACAAGTACACGCAGCCCAAGTCTTTCCATGGAAAAGAACATAAGAATGGCCATCCTGGGTCAGGCCAAAGGTCCATCCAGCCCAGTATCCTGTCTGCCAACAGTGGCCAGTACCATTTGCCCCAGAGGGGGTGAACTGAAGACAATGATCAAGCGATTTGTCTCCTGCCATCCTTCTCCAGCCTTTGGCAAACAGAGGCCAGGGGCACCATTCCTTACCCCTGGCTAATAGCATTTTATGGACTTAATCTCCATGAATTTATCTAGCTCTTTTTAAAAATCTGTTATACTCGTATCCTTCGCATCCTCCTCTGGCAAGGAGTTCCACAGGCTACCCATTAATTTCATTTGGTGTCCTCTAGTTCTTATATTGTGGGAACAAGTAAATAACTTTTCTTTATTCACCCTCTCCACACCACTCATGATTTTTTAGACCTCTGTCATATCCCCCCTCAGCCTCCTCTCTTCTAAACTGAAAAGTCCCAGTCTCTTTAGCCTCTCCTCATATGGGACCCATTCCAAACCCCTAATCATTTTAGTTGCTCTTTTCTGAACCTTTTCTAATGCCCAAATATCTTTTTTTGAAGCGAGGAGACCACATTTTTACGCAGTATTCAAGATGTGGGTGTTCTGTAGTTTGATATAGGGGCAGTATGATATTCTTTGTCTTATTTTCTATCCCTTTTTAGATAATTTCTAGCATCCTATTTGCTTTTTTGACTGCCGCTGCACACTGCGTGGACGTTTTCAGAGAGCTATCCACGATAACTCCAAGATCTTTCCTGATTAGTTATAGCTAAATTAGCCCCCATCATATTGTATGTATAGTTGGGGTTATTTTTTCCAATGTGCATTACTTTACACTTATTCACATTACATTTCATTTGACATTTTGTTGCCCAATCACTCAGTTTGGTGAGATCTTTTTGAAGTTCTTCACAGTGTGCTCTGGTCTTGACTACCTTGAACAGTTTAGTATCGTCCACAAACCTTGCCACCTCACTGCTTACCCCTTTTTCTAGGTCATTTTGGATAAGTTGAATAGGACTGGCCCTAGGACTGATGCTTGGGGAACACCACTAGTTACCGCTCTCCATTCTGAAAAATGTACCATTTATTCCTACCCTTTGTTTCCTGTCTTTTAACCAGTTCTCAGTCCATGAAAGGATCTTCCCTCTTATCCCATGACAACCTAATTTACACAAGAGCCTTTGGTGAGGGACCTTGTCAAAGGCTTTCTGGAAATCTAAGGCTACATCTACACTGGTGTGATCTTGCGCAAAAACTCTTTAGCGCAAGAGTTCTTGCATTAAAGTAGTTGCACAAGAGAGCGTCTACACTGGCATGTGCTTTTGCGCAAGAGATGTGCTTTTGTGCAAGAGCATCCTTGCCAGTGTAGATGCTCTGTTGTGCAAGAAATCTCTGATGGCCATTTTAACCATAGAGCTTTCTTGCGCAAGAAATTCACATTGCCTGTCTACACTGGCCTCTTCCGCAAGAACAGTTGCAAAAAGGGCTTATTCCTGAGCGGGAGCGTCAGAGTTCTGGCACAAGAAGCCCTGATTTCATACATTAGAACGTCAGTTTACTTGTGCAAGAACACGCGGGCAGTGTAGACAGGCAGCAAGTTTTTGCGCAAGATTGCGCCAGTGTAGACACAGCCTGGCTGCGTCTAGACTGGCTGATTTTGCGGAAATACTTTTAAAGGAAAAGTTTTTCCGTTAAAAGTATTTCCGCAAAAGAGCGTCTAGATTGGCACGGATGCTTTTGCGCAAAAAGTGCTTTTGCGCAAAAGCATCCGTGGCCAGTATAGACGCGATTTTGCGCAAGAAAGCTCCGGCGGCCATTTTCGCCATCGGGGCTTTCTTATGCAAAAAATTCCTTCCCTGTCTACACTGGCCCTCATGCGCAAGAACACTTGCGCAAGAGGGATTTTTCCCGAGCGGGAGCGTCAAAGTATTTGCGCAAGAACACTGACAATCTTACATTAGATCATCAGTGTTCTTGCGCAAATTCAAGCGGCCAGTGTAGACAGCTGGCAAGTTTTTGTGTTTAGCTCTGCAAGATAATTAACTGTTAACTATTGATATGTAAACACAGCTCATGCCAGGAGGGGGAGGGAATATGAGGTGTGGCTATGTAAATCCAATTCAGCCAGGGCTGATGGAGGATCAGTGTTGGAATGGAATGTGGTGTATTGTAAATAATTTGGGGCTGTTGTGGGGGTCACAAATCATGCTACCCCTAAATGTGGGAACTGTAAAACATGCCACCAGTGCTTGCACGAGAGACACCATCATTGTAAGAGGTCTCCGAGGAACAAGCCTCCCCCTTCCAGAGTTAAGTGAGCTGAGCTGGGAGAAGGGTTAAAGGGTTTGAGTTGGTCTGCTTTGTACCTGCTAGGTGTGAGATGTAAGACTGGCCCAACCTGTCCCTTTCCCCCTGGCTGTGTCTAGACTGGCCAATTTTTCTGCAAAAGTGGTTGCTTTTGTGCAAAAACTAGCCAGCTATCTACACTGTCTGCTTGAATTTGCATAAGAGCACTGATGTTCTAATGTAAGATATCAGTGCTTCTTATGCAAATACTTTGATGCTCCTGTTTGGGCAAAAGTTCTTTTACGCAAAGCCTTTTGTGCAAAAGAGCCAGGGTAGACAGCTCAGATGTGTTTTGTGCAAAAAAAGCCCCAATGGCTAAAATGGCGATCGGGGCTTTCTTGCACAAAAGTGCATCTAGATTGGCCGTGGAGGCTTTTGCGCAAAAAGTGCTTTTGTGCAAAAGCGTCCGTGCCAGTCTAGACGCTTTCTTGCGCAAATACTCTTAACAGAAAACTTTTCCGTTAAAAGCATTTGCGCAAATTCATGCCAGTCTAGACTCAGCCCCTTTGTTTTCAGGGCAGACCTAAAGCAGATTCCATGAGGAGTCTTTTTGCTAGTCCAGTGGAAGCTGGGTTCCTTTGCCAATCGAGGTGGTGGCTAATGAGTTGAAATCACTAAGGCTGCATTTAGACTGGCAAGTTTTTCTGCAAAAGCAGCTGCTTTTGCAGAAAAACTTGCCAGCTGTCTACACTGGCCACTTGAATTTGCGCAAGAACACTGATGATCTACTGTATGATCGTCAGTGTTCTTGCGCAAATACAATGACTCTCCCGTTCAGGAAAAAGCCCTCTTGCGCAAATGCTTTTGCTAGTGTAGACAACTGAGAACCGTTTTGCGCAAAAAAGCCCCGATGCTGAAAATGGCGATCGGGGCTTTCTTGCGCAAAACCGCGTCTAGATTGGCACGGACGCTTTTCCACAAAAAATCTAGACGCCAATCTAGACGCTCTTTTCCGCAAATGCTTTTAACGGAAAAACTTTTCCGTTAAAAGCATTTGCGGAAAATCATGCCAGTCTAGACATAGCCTAAGGGTATGTCTACAGTACAAAGTTAATTTGAACTAACAGCTGTTAGTTTGAATTAACTTTCATAGGCGCTTAATTTGAACTAGGTAAACCTCATTCTACGAGGACTAACGCCTAGTTCGAATTAAGTAGTTTGAATTAAGGGCTGTGTAGCCACTTAATTCGAACTAGTTGGAGGCTAGCCCTTCCCAGCTTGCCCTGGTGGTCACTCTGGGCCAAACCAGGGAAACTCTTCTGCCCCCCTCCCAGCCCCGGAGCCCCTAAAGGGCCACGGTCTGGCTACGGTGCCCGTGCCAGGTGCAAGCCTGCCAGCACCCAGCCAGCAGACCCTGCACCTGGCATGGCATGAGCCAGCCACCCGCTGTCACCCAGCCCTCCGCCTCTTCCCAGGACCAGGCTGGCGGCTCCCAGGAGCCTGCCCGGGGCTGCAAGAGGTGGGCGCCCGCCTGGTCTAGTGTGGAGATCGTGGACCTCATCCAGGTTTGGGGGGAGGCCTCCAACGTCCACAATTGAATTAACTTTCATAGGCGCTACACATGCAAACCACAAGTTTGAATTTAAATCGAACTAGCGGAGCACTTAATTCGAACTAGGTAAACCTCATTCTACGAGGACTAATGCCTAGTTCGAATTAAGTAGTTCGATTTAAGGGCTGTGTAGCCACTTAATTCAAACTAGTTGGAGGCTAGCCCTTCCCAGCTTCCCCTGGTGGCCACTCTGGGCCAAACCAGGGAAACTCTTCTGCCCCCCTCCCGGCCCCGGAGCCCTTAAAGGGCCATGGTCTGGCTACAGTGCTTGTGCCAGTTGCAAGCCTGCCAGCACCCAGCCAGCAGACCCTGCACCTGGCACAAGATGAGCCAGCCACCCGCTGCCACCCAGCCCTCCGCCTCTTCCCAGGACCAGGCTGGCGGCTCCCAGGAGCCTGCCCGGGGCCGCAAGAGGCGGGCACCCGCCTGGTCTAGTGCGGAGATCGTGGACCTCATCGAGGTTTGGGGGGAAGCCTCCAACGTCCATGATCTCCGCACTATACACAGGAAGGCGGCCATCTACAGCCCCATGGCTGCCAGCCTGGCCACCAGAGGCCACATGCGGACCTGGGAGCAGGTCTGCTGCAAAATTAAGGACCTGTGGCAGTCCTACTCCAGGGCCTCCCAGCCAGGGGCCGACCTGGAGGCCTGCCCCCACTTTGTGGCCCTGGACCGCATCCTGGGGGCTCACGCAGTCCATGCCCCCCGGGTGATGATCGACCCCGGGGCAGAGGGACCTGTCCCTGACACCGAGGAGGAGAAGGAGGACGCCAAGAGCCAGGAGCCTGCAGGGAGCCTGCCCAGGACCCAGGAGCCCCGAGGCATCCCACAGAGCACATCGGCTGTGTCATCTGAGGCCGGGGAGGGCTCCACATGTGAGTGCCATCATGCTCCCCTTATGTGTATGGGGAGGGTGGGGGGAGAGGGAGCCCAGGGACCGTGCGCCTGGGCCTTGCCCACCATGGAGCAGCAGCTGGGTGTCATGCAGGGGCCTGGCCCGTTCCCCACACGCCGACCTCGCCTTGCACAGGGGGGCTGGGTTTCACCCACTGTGTCCCCAGGGAGAACTGACCACTGCTCTTGTTTCACCACAGCTGCAGCACCTGGGAGTGCAGGGCGCACCACCCTGCCTGCAACAGCCACCCGCACCCGGGCCAGCAGGCGCACCAGGAACCTCGAGGACTACCACCGGCGGCACCTGCGGCTACTGGGGCACCAGCTCCGCACCCAGGACCACTGGGTCTGGGAGGACCTGCGGCTGCGGCAGCGGCAGCGGAGCTTGGAGGCACTGGAGGAGCAGGGCCGTGCCCTCAGAGGCCACCTCCAGACCCTGGTGGACAGGTTCCTGCCTCCTCCTGCTCCAGCCCCTGCGGCCGCCCCAGCTCTCTCTCCTCCTCCCACCCCTGCTCCCCTTCCCGCTTCCTCCACACCCCCCATCCCTCCTGCTCCACCCTCCACACCCACTCCGCCCCGACGCCCCCGCACCCGCAGTGCTGCGAGACGGGAGAGCCAGCAGGATCCCCAACCCTGAGCTTTCCCTTCCCTTCCTCCCCTTCCTCCCCCTTCCAGCTCCCTCCTCCCAGGTTTCCCCCTCCCCTCTCCCACCCTCATTCCCCCCTCCCCCCATCCCAGTTATGTAAAATAAAAAGAGATTGTTGTTTTTCAAAACAGGTGTCTTTATTTGACATTAGGAAGGGGGGTTAGGGAGGGGAAAGGGGAAGGAGGGGAGGGTGGAAGAAGGCCCCAATGGGGCATGCAGAGAGAGTTCAGTCCTCCTCCTCCACCAGGAAGCTCTCCTGCGGGGCTTCCTGGATCTGGACGAACCCCCGCTGGGCCTCCCGGATGGCGGCGGTGCGGGGCTGAGCGTAGTGGCCAGCCAGGTGCTCAGCCTCAGCCATCCAGGCTGGCAGGAAAGCCTCCCCCTTCCACTCACACAAATTGTGCAGCACGCAACATGCTGCCACCACGGGAGGGATATTGTGCTCGGCGAGGTCGAGGCAGGTGAGGAGGCACCTAAATCTGGCTTTCAGTCGTCCGAAGGCCGCCTCGATCACAATGCGGGCCCTGGTGAGCCTGGCATTGAAGGCCTGCCCAGAGGGGTTGAGGTGCCCCGTGTACGGCTTCATCAGCCAGGGCTGTAGGGGGTAGGCCGCATCCCCCACCAGGCAGACGGGCATGTCCACGTCCCTGACCCTGATGTGGCGGTCGGGGAAGAAGGTCCCGGTGTGCAGCCTCTGGCACACGGAGGAGTTGTGGAACACCCTGGCGTCGTGTGCCTTGCCAGACCAGCCCACATTAATGTCCGTGAACTGGCCCCGGTGGTCGGACACAGCCTGCAGGACGATGGAGAAGTACCCCTTGTGGTTGATGTACTAGGAGGCCTGGTGTTCCGGGGCACGGATGGGGATGTGCGTCCTGTCGATGGCCCCCCCACAGTTGGGGAAGCCGAGGGCGCCGAACCCCTGGATGATGGCATCCGGGTCGGCGAGGTGGACCACCCTGCGGAGCAGCACCCAGTTGATGGCCTTGACCACCTGCAGAGAGACACAGCAAACCGTGAATCACTGGGGCGCCCGGGTGGCTGGGAGTGTTTGTTCCCTGGCACTGCCCCGCGCCCCACTCCCAGAAGCAACCCCCACTGCGATCCTGGCCGCTGCGGGTGGCCTGTAGTACGGCCGGGACAGACCGAACCTTCCCGTGCGCGGCACTGTTGCCTCCTCCCCCGCCCCCATTTTCCTTGGGGCGGCCCATTCCCTCCTTGCAGCCCCCCTCCCCCTGGCCCAGTGGCTGGTGAGTGCCGTACCTGCATGAGTACTGCTCCGACGGTGGATCTCCCCACGCCGAACTGGTTCCCAACAGATCGGTAGCTGTCTGGCGTGGAGAGCTTCCACAGGGCGATGGCCACACGCTTCTGGAGGGGGATGGTGGGCCTCATGCGAGTGTCCCGTTGCCACAGAGCAGGGGCGAGCCACTCACAGAGCTCCAGGAAGGTGTCCTTCTTCATCCTGAAGTCCTGGGTGCACTGTTGGTCTGCCCAGCGCTCCAGGACGATGCGGTCCCACCAGTCGCTGCTGGTGTCCAGACGCCAGACGCGGCGGGGCACGCTGGCGTCCGGGTGCTGCTGCAGCTCCTCCACAGCCCCCAGAGAGGTCAGGTGGAGAGGCAGGGGGCTGACGTGCACCAGATGGTGCCAGGCAGCCTCCAGCCATTGCTGGCAGGCTTGCAGCAGCAAGTCCAAAAACTGCACCAGAATGCCCAGGGCGAGCTCTGGCTCCATGTTGCCAACTGCGGCGGCGGCCCCAGTGGGAACCACCGACACAGGCAGGCGCAGAGGAAAACGCTTTGCTGTTCCTCAGCGAGGTAGGCAAGCAAGCGGAGAAGCTGAGAACCGGCTGTCCAGGGGGGTCCCTTTAAGCACAAGCCTCAGATAGCCTCAGACAGCAGCCACACAAAGCAACTACTGACCTGATGCCCTGCCGGAACCGGTTTGAGCTGCCCTTAAATGCGACCCAGCGTCCAATCAGTGTGGATGCGCTAGTTCGAATTAGCAAAACGCTAATTCGAATTAGTTTTTGGGTCTAGATGCGTTAGTTCGAATTAGTTTAGTTCGAATTAGCGCTGTAGTGTAGACATACCCTGAGGGATTAGTAAAACATGATTACCCTTTACAGAAACCATGTTGACTTTTGCCCAACAAATTATGTTCTTCTATGTGTCTGACAATGTTATTCTTTACTATTGTTTCAACTAATTTGCCCAGTACTGATGTTAGACTTACTGGCTTGTAATTGCCAGGGTCGCCTCTAGAGCCCTTTTTAAATATTGGCGTTGTGTTAGCTGTCTTCCAGTCCTTGGGTACAGAAGCTGATTTAAAGGAGAAGTTACAAACCACAGTTAATAGTTCTGCAATTTCATATTTGAGTTTTTTCCGAACCCTTGGGTGAATGCCATCCGGTCCCAGTGATTTGTTATTGTTAAGTTTTTCTATTTCTTCCAAAATCTCCTCTAATGACATGTGAATCTGGGACAGTTCCGTAGATTCATCACCCAGAAAGGACGGTGCAGGTTTGGGAATCTCCCTAACATCCTCAGCTGTGAAGACTGAAGCAAAGAAATCATTTAGTCTCTCCGCAATGGCTTTATCGTCCTTGATTGCTCCATTCGTATCTCAATCGGCCAGGGGCCCCTCTGGTTTTTTAGCAGGCTTCCTGCTTCTAATGTACTTAAAAAACATTTTGCTATTACTTTTTGAATTTTTGGCTCGCTGTTCCTCAAAATCTTTTTTGGCTTTTCTTATTACATTTTTACACTTAATTTGGCAGTGTTTCTGATCCTTTCTATTTATCTCATTAGGATTGGACTTCCACTTTTTAAAAGATGCCTTTTTATCTCTCACTGCTTCTTTTACATGTTTGTTAAGCCACGGTGGCTCTTTTTTAAATTAAGAGGGGTAAATTAAGGCATATTCTCAAGGACATGGCCACGTGGGATCAACCCCAAGGCCTATTGTATAAATGTTCTTAGTACGCATCAGCCCGAACACTCAACGATTTGAACATAAGAGCGGTTAGACTGGGTCAGTCCAATGGTCCATCCCTCCCAGGATCCTGTCCACTGAAGGTGGCCAATACCAGGTGCCCCAGAGGGAATGAACGGAAGAGGGAATCATCAAGTGATCCATCCTCCCTCTATTGCCTGTTCCCAGCTTTCACCAAACAGAGGCTAGTGACACCATCCCTACCCATCCTGGCTAAGGACCATTGATGGACCTGTCCTCCATGAACATATCTAGTTTGTTTTTCAACCCTGTAATGGTCTTGACCTTCAGAATGTTCTCTAACAAGGCGTTCCACAGGCTGACTCTGCATTGGGTGAAGAAACACTGCCTTCGGGTTGTTTTAAATGGGCTGCCTACTACTTTTGTTGGGTCACTCTTAGTTCTTGTGTTATGAGAAGGTGGAACTGGCATTTCCTTATTTACTTTCTCCGCAACAGCCATGATTTTAGAGACCTCTGCCATACCCCTCCTCCCCGAGTCATTGCTTTTCCAAGCTGAAAAGTCCCAGTCTTATAAATCTGTCCTCATAGAGAAGTTGTTTCATGCTCCTAATCTAATTTTGTTTTTCTTCTCTGCAGCTTTTCCAGTTCCAAAATGTCTGTTTTGAGGTTGGGGGAGCACGTCTGCACGCACTAGTCAAGGTGTGTTCGTGCCATGGATTCATACAGAGGTCATGGGATATTTTCTGTCTTATTATCAGTCCCTGTCCTAATGACTCCCCAACACTGTGGTGGCTTTGGGGGCTGCTGCTGCACATGGAGGGGAGATGGGTTTATCTCACAGATCTGTGCTAGGAATTTTTGGGGGGCTGTTCTCTGGCCTGGGCGATACCTGAGCTCAGGGCAAATGCTCCCAATAGCCTGAGAATGTGTGAAAAAGCCATGGCCCCAGGAGGGAATTGGAGCTAGGACCTTGTGGTATCGCTGCAGGGTTTGGTACAACTTCATCTAACTCTGTTGGCAGCTAAGCCACTGGGGAGGAAGCTGTGAGGGATGCCAGTTTTTTAAGGGTCCCCAAGTGTTTGCAGCTGAGTCCTGATAAATTCATTCCAGCAAACATCCATTTTATGGGATTTTTAGCCATGAAGAGGAACCTGGGAGGGATCTAATGGTAGCCTATGTCTGTTAATCAGGCTGTCTGGGTTGTGCTGGAGGAATAAAGCTTTTCTGTTGAAAGTCTGCGTTATGGTTTTGGTTGGAGTGACAATGCCACACTGGGGTACCATGTCCTGGTGAAAGGTGAAGCTGTATGGTGGGAGGCATGTAGTTCTTCTGGTGCCTCGGGACAAAGCTGGAGCCATGTGGTGGGCAGCTGCTCCAGCGACTAGGGCCAGAGCGATGTGGCCACGGTGGGGGGCTGGTAGAGCTGAAACAGACTGTTCGCAAAAACTCTGGGGGCCGGGCCTTTGGTGGATCCTAACATTTGATTTGTATACTTGCATAGTCATCATTTGCGTAATGAATATGCAAACATGCAAATAAAATGATACTGGGCCACCAACAGTTTGTGAATGGGTCTGCCGGTCCGCAGTATAAAAAAGGTTGGGAGCCACTGAGCTGCAGGAGGAACCCCTAGGGCCCTTTTTATAACATTGCCCATTGGAGGGAATCCCACTGCTCCCTTTGTGTGAATGTACCTCCCAACATGGAGTTTGTCACATGAGCAAGTCACCTGTTCATGTCTTTTTTAGGCAAAGAGCCATGGGTACATGCCTCTCTGCAGGTTTGCAGCAAATTTCCTTGGATGTGGATCGGCACCATTGAAAGTCCATTGTCAGTCAAGTGCTGCTGGTCACTTGACTGGCCACCCTTCAATCATAGGTGGGCGAGGCCTGTTGAAATCTCTCAGGTGCAAAGACTTTCTAACATCCGCACAGAGCCAACATTTGTAACTTCCCATGCACAAATCCTACAGGCATTTGAATGGTGTAAACAGACTCAGCAAAGCACCAGCTTTCCATAGACTCCTCAGTGGGCCCACTTTGTGCAGAATTTGGGGCAAATCATTCAACAGTGGGAGCACCAATGTTCTGCATAGTCACATCAAAAATCCAGTCATGTCACACCAGGGCTCCTGTCACACGTGGGCAGGTTTGCAGTCTGAGGCTATGTCTACACTGCACGCTTTTTGCGCAAGAAGCTTTTTGCGGAAGAGATCTTCCGCAAAAACTTCTTGTGCAAAAGCACATCCGCACTGGAAAAGCGCATTGGAAAAGCAATGCATTTTTACGCAAGAGAGCATCCAGACTGCATGGACGCGCTCTCGCAAGAAAGCTTTGATTGCCATTAACAGGATGGCCACCAGGCTGTTTTTGCACAACAAACCCCTGTTTCCCATCCACACATATCCTTTTGCGCAAGAGCTCTTGTGCAAAAAGGAGTTATTCCTCGTAGAAAGAGGAATACCTATACCGCAAAAACCCTTCTGTTCTGTTTGATTCACTGTAAATTTTCTTGCACAAAAACACACTTGAGGTGTGGATGCTCCATGAGTTTTTGCACAAAAATGGCTGTTATTGCACAAAAACTCTGCAGTGTAGATATAGCCTGGGTGGAAAGGCTGCCGAATCAAACTCTCCAGAATCTGAAAAGATCACTGTACCTGTCTCCCAAGCATCCTTAACTCTGCCCCCTCATTCATGTGCATTGCCGTCTAGTGTAAAGCCTCCAACACTACTCAGCTATGATGCAAGGGGCGGCAAACCCAGGTGTTCCCCGTCATGTTCGCTCCTCACATGCTGCCAGGGCCCATATCACACATGGGCAGGTTTGCAGGCTGGGAAGGAAGGCTGCAGAGTCAAACCCTCCAGCACCATAAAATGCCACAGTGACTGTTTCCCAAACACCCTTAACTCTGCCCCCTTGTTCACATGCATTAAGATGCCCTCCTTCATGTATTAATTTTATCTACAGTGCACACCAACCAGGTTTGTGTTAGAAAAGAACAGGTGACCCACAAGTGGAGAGGGTAGGAGGGCTCCATTATTGCAGATATTCATCCTGCCTCTGACCCCCAAAGCCCTGGTCTCAGTGAGCAAGCAATTAACTGCAGGTGCAACTTTTTATCTTAGTTAATATGTAAATACACTTGTCAGTTACATCACCCTTTAAATCCCAGTTTATAATGGACCACCCAGATATTGCATAATGATAACCATTTAATGAATATAATTATACCCACCCCTGTTTCCTGTTTACAGCTTTTTAGATGAAGCAAGCAGGTCTCACGTCCCAGAACTCCTGAAATCAGCCATGTACAAGTCGGGAGGAAAAGAGGAGATGTGACCAGGGATGTATATTTCAGAGTGAATGGGAGCGGATGAGGGGGTAGGGAGATACCCATAGAACATTCCTTACAAGTTACATGCTTGGTACATGCTTATCTATCCTAAGCAAGTGGGAAAGGGGGCAAGCATGCCTATAAATCGATAGAGAGAGTGCCTGCCCGTGCTGTAACCCCATCACTCTGGAAGAGATTACCCAGACCCCTTATTGAACTTTTACACACCCCAACAGTTTGACCCCAGAATGTAAGGAAAGAAGCAGGGAGGGCAGCAAACGGAATCTGCTTGGAAAGGGTGGTGAGTTGCAGATTGAAGGGCACATGCAGTGCAACATGGCCCTCCTCTGCACAGAGACACAGATAAGCCGTGAGTTTAAAATGCTGGGTTTTGCAGGAACTTCTGCTTACTTGGGCCACACTAGATTTGTCCTGCAGATTAGAGACAAAGTGTGATGGAACCACAAAGAGAAGAGACGTCATCACCATCCAGGCTTGTGCTGGTCCAGGACCTACCCCTGCTGCGGCTCTGCATTTAAAGTGTATGAGGAGCTGGGAGGGCAGACAGCCCAGCTCCGTTCCAGCTCATGCTGGGGGCAGGGGTGGGGGAGTTCCAAGGCAAAGGGCAGGAGGTTCAAAGCACTGGGGGGGAGGGGCAGTTGACGTGGCGGCACTTCATAGCCTTCTGGCCAAACCACTCAGGATCACCTGTCAGAGGCGTCAAGATCTACCAGTAGATCCCCATGGACTGGTTGGTGATCACTGATCTAAGGGGTGCTGGGAATCCCTCCTGACCCTGCAGTCCAAGCCCTGGAGCATGAGAATAGATTGAAAGGGGACAGAAATAAACAGGGGAGTTTCTTAGATTTACAGGTGCTCCAGGTTTGATGAGCCCCCCTCCTCCCCTCCCAATACCTCTCCTTTAGGAAAACTTCCAAGAATGAAGGATGAAGAAGCTACCGGCCCCTTTGGACAATTGTTCGGTGGTTAATTCCCCATGGAGGAGGACAGGAGGGGATAATTCAAAGTTTCCACCCATGTCCCAGTGTAAATGTTTGTCCCACTTCAACTGCCCTTCCCCATCTGTCCAAGGAGGCAGTGTGTGTCCCTGCACTGCCATGTGTGGAAGCAACGCTGGGCCAGCATGGGAATCAGCTGTAATATTTTACAAAGATGCCTCTATGTGCCTCAGTTTCCCCAATGGGTTGCACTGTAGGATGGGCACCTGTCTATCTCGTAGTTTGGGTCAATGACTCCCCCATGCCCGATCTCTGTGTACGGGAGTTTGGAGGGTCTTAACAATGCCAAGCATTTCACCGAGCTCAGGGTGCACGCTGGGTTGGGGAGGTGAATCTATGAACAGATTCCCTAGAGTGGGACAAACATCCTGTTAATTTCCCCAAACTCCTATTGCAACCCCCCAGTCACTCCTCCTCCACCTCCGGCTCCTCCCCCCCCAATGACGCCGGCTGCTAACGAGGCCCAGAGGGGCATGGAACCATTGCTGGTAATTAATAGGCTGAGGATGGATCAAAGAGGGAGCAGGGGTGTATCCAAGAGGAGGGTCATGCTGCCTTCCTGTCTCTGTCTGCTCCCACCAGACCCACACCTGGCGCTTTAACTTTCCCCTGTTGCCTTAGGCCAACATGCCTTGCCCAAAAGTCCTTGGAACAAGCCAACCTGACCCTCAGACCTAACAAACTCACTGCACCACATCTGGTAGGATGTTCCTGTGGGGACATGTGAGACTGTGACTAAGTGGAGACTTTCATAATGGGTTTCATAGGATGCCCAAGCGTGCCTTTGTTTCCCCTTTTCTATCCAGTGTGTGTGTGTGTGTGGGAGACAGGACTGAGTCTGCTTTTTGGACAGGTGGCAGGCAGGCAGGGTGCACTCATGTCAGAGAGAAGAGGAGAGCCATGACAGGGTCTGTCTACATGGCAGGTTAGTGCAGGGTTAGTAGAAGTGGAGTGAGCTTCAGAGCTTGAGTGTCTACACGCATTGGTAATCCCAGGAATTGTGAGATGCCGGATCCAATAAGCGCTGCCGGCATCCACGCTGCATTACACCCGCATGCAACCAAATAGAGTAAATCAAGTCAGAGTTGGTTACAAAGAAATAAAAGGTACAAAACACAAATTGATGGATGTAAATGTCTCTCACTCATACATTTTTTCCTGCCAAAAAATGGTCACTTACCAGGTGATTACACTGACACCTGGCTGAGGCATCCGTTTGTCTTTTGTGTCTCAGGACACAATTTGAATTGTTTTTTCTAAATATAGAACATGACTCAGCAATGACTTAAAGTAGAATCCAATAACTTTAAATATGATGTTTACACATTTTTAAGAGGACTTTAATGTTCAGCAAATTATGAGCTTTTGAATGATATCGCACTGGGCAAACTTGGTATAACTATTGTCATACTCATAATCTCGAAAAAGGGATGAACATAAGGGTCCACATTGTCATACTGAGTGCAATTTGTAGACAAAAAGTGGTTTGGTTGTCCCTGCAGTATAGACATTCCCTAATAAATGGAGAGAATCCAACCTGGGCCAACAAGGCAAGTAGACGTGTGGTGTTCAGCCTGTGGTTGGTGGACTCCTACTGGATCACAGACTATGTCTAGGATTTCCAAAGCGGGCTGCACCTCCATTTGAAATTTTGTAGGGGTCTGCAAATGAAAAAAGGTTGAAGAACCATTGGGCTAGACAGACAATGTCATCTCCGGTGATGCATAGATCAGCCATCGACCAGGCCACACAGCCCCCAGCTCCCACCACCGCTGGCCAGGCCTCACTGATCCTGCTGCCCCTGGCCAACCCCATGGAGAAGCCAGCAGGTGGGCATACCTCCCTCCCTCGCTGGCGGGCAGGCCACATGGCCACCACCATCCTGGGCTGGCCCCAGGGAGAAGATACCAGCCACCCCCTTCCCTGCTCTGAGGCCCCTACCCATGCTCTGACTCCTGCACTCTCATCCCCTGCCCCTGAGCCCCTCCTCACCCCCAACCCTGACTCTTGCAACCTCCCTGTACCCCCCAGCCTCCTTTGCTTAGACCCTCCTCAACCCCTAACCCTGATTCCTGCACCCCCATGCTCCCAGTCTCCTTCCCTGACCTGCCACAGCCCCATCCCTCTGTCCTGGAGAATCTGAGCAACAGCTGGTAAGTCTTCTAATGGATTAATATATTAATATTGACCGTCCCATCCTGGCTAATACCTATCAGTGGACTTATCCCCCAGGAACTTCTTTTGTTCTGTTTCATGCTAGGTTCTAGTCCTGAGTTCCACAACATCCCCTGGCAGTGAGTTCCACAGGTTAACTGCATGTCCACACAGTCAAAAGTGCTGGGATAAGGCATGTCACAGCAGGCACGTGCTATTCCTGGCTACCAATGATGACAAGGGTTTATGATTGGCAGGGCAGAGTGTCGGGAAAGGCTACATTCCCTGAGGAAAAGTCGTCAGCGAGCGGGCTTTCATGTACATTTGTATCCTGGTTCTTGAGGACCCAGTACGCTCCACAAAAACCAGGTTCCAATGATTTGATCTTTGGGAGAAGAGGGAAACCATCTTCATTAGCCAGGGGAGAAACTACTGCGAAGGAGAGGTTTGTGATCTGTGGTTCTCCTTTTGGCTTGTAACTTCCCACTTTTGCTGCTAATGGAAAACCTTTAAGGGCAAACTGGTAAACTGAGGCACACTAGACCTTTGAGAAGGAGGAGTCCTGGAATTTCTGAGGGTTGTCATCATGCGCAGACTGGATGGATTCCTCGTTGTTTCTAGAGACACAGGCTAACATGGTTACCCCTCTGAGACTAGAGTCAGTGACTGGCTGCTGGACGATGGTCTGTGGGAGACCTCCTAGCCTTGGGGCCATTCAGTTGATCGCTCATGAATGTTTTCTCAGTCACAGTCTCCTGGGTTGTAATTAAGGCCGACTCTGCTGCCTCCGGGGCCTGCTTTCTGGGGTTCATCTTTGCACAGCAGCGGCCATTCCTCCACAGATGCTGGGGGAAGGTGGACACCATGTGTCCATCTCTAAATTGAGGCTGGGTATCAGGGTGTGTGTTGAGTAAACGGCAGGGGAGCAGCTGGGATAGCAATGCCGACTGGATGGGAGGAGGGGTGGAGAAGCTGGTAGAAAAGGCCTGGGAAAATGGGGGAGCAGGGTAGTATGGAGAAAACCCCACCTCCTCTGCAGCAGACTGTTCCTCTACCTCCCGGGGTCTGGCTCTGATGAGAAAGACGTTCCCCACCTACAATCACATCTGACAGTCCCTGAGACACGTCCGCCCACCCCATCTCCACCTTCATGTGTTGTCCTGTCTAGCCAGGTGCTTTGACGGTGCCGGTGCTTTGACGCTGTCTCCACGCTGTTTCCTTCCCATGTGCACAGGATCAGGGATCTTTGGACATTTGGGGCTTTGTCCATCTCATCACCTTCTGCAAGAGCGTCAATGGCTGGGAGAGACCACATCTTCAATTTCCAGGAGGGATCTCATGTGAAGCTATGGGATCAAAATGAGAGCTCATAGTGGGGACATGTTTTATGCCCAACCCACTGAAAAGGTCAGTGAAAAATGGAGCCTCTTCGTCAAATGTTTCCCAGGCTTTTCATGGTCAAAAGGGCTCATTTCCCTCACTACCCTCCGGCAACCGTATTCAATGCATTGAATACTCTTTGGAGCCTTTGCATTCATTGCAAAAGTTCTGCATGGTCGTGGCTTTATTGAGGGACCCATCTGGTGGGCAATTTCTGACTTTTCCAGGTGGGGATTTTCCAAGGGAAAGGTTGGGTTTGAGAAGGGAATCTCAGAGCCCTTAGCTGGCCATTGGTGATTTCTCATGAATGACGGTGCTTGTGTGTGGATGAGAATGAAGTTTTCTAAAGTGGTAGGCAAGAGGAGACACCCTCCAGCTGTAAGCAGAAGCCAGACAATCAGCCTGGGGATAAAAGTGAACAGGAGCAGCTAACAGGGAGTTTGGAGAGGGAGTTCTCCAGGTAAAGGAGGAGTAAATATGGGACTCTTGTGGTAAGTGGCTGTCTGTAGTGTGTGTGTGTGTGTGTGTGTGTGTGTGTGTGTGGAGGGGGGATTACTTGCTGTGTGCTGAGCTTGTGTTTGTCTGTTTGGTTTGTTTGTTTGTTTGAAGGAGCTTCTAAAAGGTTTGAAATCTAGAAGCCTCTGTTAATTGGCTGAGCCTCAGTCAGGGGGAGGGCTACCAGGGCTTTATAAGCTGTGAGTCAGCGACCAGGGAGCTTGCGACCAGGAGCAGCTAACAGGGAGTTTGGAGAGGGAGTTTAGAGGGCGCTAGTGACTCTGACCTTCTTTAAACCTAACTTTTATAATAATCTATATTCCAGACATTTAATAAGAAGCCCAGTTTATACTTAAACTTATTCATAAGAAAAATGGAGACAGAAGCCCAGCAGCAGAGTGGGGGCTATCCTGTTTATTGCGTTGAGTGTAACATGTATGATTACCTGCCCTGTGGGCGGGTGGCGTATGTGTGCACCCGTTGCAAGGAGCTCCTGAACCTCAGAGACCGAGTTCAGGCTGTGGAGTCCAGGGTGGCTGAACTGGAGGAGTTAAGGGAGTTAGAGAGCTATGCTGATGAGACTTTCCAGGACACTGTAGTACTGTCCCACCTCCAGTCTGAGAGCCCCAGTGCTCTTACAGAGGATGAAAGTCTCAAGGGAACAGAGCATTCAATGGGAGCAGAGGGAAACCATCCCGTAGTTGGGACCCTCCTTCCAGAGGATGTTGCAGTATCCTCTCGCACTGAGGATACCTCTGAGGGGGAGGGAATGCCAGTTGTTAGGAAGAGGCAGGTGTTAGTAGTGGGTGATTCAATCGTTAGAAACATAGATATTTGGGTTTGCGATGACTGGGAGAACCGTATGGTCACTTGCCTGCCTGGTGCGAAGGTTGCGGATCTTTCGAGGCATCTAGATAGACTTATGCGTAGTGCTGGGGAGGAGCTGGTGGTCGTGGTACATGTAGGTACGAGTGATGTAGGGAAGGGTAAGAGAGACATCCTGGAGGCCAAATTTAGATTGCTAGGAAAGAGACTGAAATCAAGGACCTCTATGGTGGCATTCTCGGAAATGCTTCCAGTTCCACGCGCAGGGCCAGGTAGGCAGGCAGAGCTTCAGAGTCTCAATGCGTGGATGAGACGATGGTGTAGGGAAGAGGGGTTTAGATTTATTAGGAACTGGGGACACTTTTGGGAGAGGGGGAGCCTATACAGGAAGGACGGGCTCCACCTAAACCAGGTGGAACCAAACTGCTGGCACTAAACATTAAAAAGGCTGCAGAGCAGTTTTTAAACTAAGAGGTGGGGGAAAGCTGATTGGTGCGGAGATGCACATAAATCGGACGGAGACTTCTCTTAGAGGAGAATCCACTGATAGAGATTCTCTAAGCTGTAGTCAGAAAGAGAGGAGGGGAGAGGACAAACCATGGGCCAGAGCAGACAAACAACCGCATATAAAGGAATCCAATGCATCAGGGAAGGGCAGACAAATAAGCAGTGGCAAATTTTTAAAGTGCTTCTACACAAATGCTAGGAGTCTGACTAATAAGATGGGTGAACTAGAGTACCTAGTATTAAATGAGGAGACTGACATAATAGGCATCACTGAAACCTGGTGGAATGAGGAAAATCTGTGGGACACAATCATACCGGGATATAAAATATATCGGAAGGATAGAGCAGGTCGTGTGGGTGGCGGAGTGGCACTGTATGTGAAAGATAATGTAGAATCAAATGAAATAAAAATATTAAATGAATCAACATGTTCAATAGAATCGCTATGGATAGTAATTCCATGCTCCACTAACAAGAAATTAGCAGTAGGGATATATTATCGACCACCTGACCAGGACAGCGATACTGACATTGAAATGCTGAGGGAGATTAGAGAGGCTACCAAAATAAAGAACTCTATAATAATGGGGGATTTTAATTATCCCCATATTGACTGGGTACATGTCACCTTAGGAAGAGAAGCAGAGAGAACATTTCTCAGTGGTTTAAATGACTGCTTCTTGGAGCAGCTGGTACAGGAACCCGCAAGGGGAGAGGCAATTCTCGATTTAGTCCTGAGTGGAGCGCAGGATCAGGTCTAGGAGACAACCGTTACAGGACCGCTTGGGAATAGTGACCATAATATAATAACATTTAACATTCCTGTGGTGGGACACCTCAGCAGTCCAGAACTCTGGCATTTAATTTCAAAAAGGGGAATTACACAAAAATGAGGAGGTTAGTTAAACAGAAATTAAAAGGCACAATGACAAGAGCCAAACCCCTGCAAGCTGCATGGAAACTTTTTAAAGACACCATAATAGAGGCCCAAATTAAAAAACATAGCAAGAGACCTAAAAAAGAGTCACCGTGGCTTAACCACCATGTAAAAGAAGCAGTGAGGGACAAAAAGGCATCTTTTAAGAAGTGGAAGTCCAATCCTAGTGAGATAAATAGAAAGGAACATAAACACTGACAAATCAAGTGTAAAAATGTAATAAGAAAAGCAAAAAAAGATTTTGAGGAACAGCTAGCCAAAAACTCAAAAAGAAATAACAAAGTACATTAAGTACATTAGAAGCAGGAAGCCTGCTAAAAAACCTGTGGGTCCCTAGACGATCGAGGTATAAAAGGAGCAATCAAGGACGATAAAGCCATTGCGGAGAAACTAAATGATTTCTTTGCTTCAGTCTTCACGGCTGAGGACGTTAGGGAGATTCCCAAATCTGTACCGTCCTTTGTGGATGATGAATCTAAGGAACTGTCCTGGATTGAAGTGTCATTAGAGGAGGTTTTGGAACAAATAGAAAAACTTAATGTCAGCAAGTCTCCGAGACCGGGTGGCATTCATCCAAGGGTTCTAAAAGAACTCAAATGGGAAATTGCTGAACTATTATCTGTGGTTTGTAACCTATCCTTTAAATTGGCTTCCGTACCTAATGACTGGAAGGTAGCTAACGTGACACCAGTATTTAAAAAGGGCTCTAGAGGCGATCCTGGCAATTACAGACCGGTAAGTCTAACTTCAGTACTGGGCAAATTAGTCGAAACAAAAGTAAAGAATAAAATTGTGAGGGACGTAGAAGAACATAATTTGCTGGGCAAAAGTCAACTTGGTCTCTGTAAAGGAAAATCATGTCTTACTAATCTAGTAGAGTTCTCTGAAGGGGTTAACAAACATGCAGACAAGGGGGATCCAGTAGATATAGTATACTTAGATTTTCAGAAAGCCTTTGACAAGCAAGGAATAAATGGTAAATTTTCAGAATGGAGAGGGGTAACTAGTGGTGTCCCCCAAGGGTCAGTCCTGGGACCAATCCTGTTCAACTTATTCATAAATGATCTGGAGAAAGGGGTAAGCAGTGAGGTGGTAAAGTTTGCGGATGATACCAAACTGTTTAGGATAGTCAAGACAGAAGCAGACTGTGCTTCTCCAAAAAGATCTCACCAAACCGAGTGATTAGGCAACAAAATGGCAAATGAAATTTAATGTGGATAAGTGTAAAGTAATACACATTGGGGAAAAATAACCCCAACTATACGTACAGTATGATGGGGGCTAATTTGGCTACGACAAATCAGGAAAGAGATCTTGGAGTTATCGTGGATAGTTCTCTGAAAACTTCCACACAGACCACAGCGGCGGTCAGGAATGCAAATAGGATGCTTGGAATTATTAAGAAAGGGATAGAAAAAAAGACACAGAATACCTTACTGCCCCTGTATAAAACTATGGTACGCCCACATCTTGAATACTGTGTACAGATGTGGTCCCCTCACCTCAAAGATATTTTGGCCTTGGAAAGGGTTCAGAAAAGGGCAACTAAAATGATTAGGGGTTTGGAACGGGTCCCATATGAACAGAGGTTAAAACGACTGGGACTTTTCAGTTTAGAAAAGAGGAGACTGAGGGGGGATATGATAGAGGTCTATAAAATCATGAGTGGTATGGAGAGGGCAAATAAAGAAAAGTTATTTATTAGTTCACATAATAGAAGAACTAGAGGACACCAAATGAAGTTAATGGGTAGCAGGTTTAAAACTAATAAAAGAAAGTTCTTCTTCACACAGCATACAGTCAGCTTGTGGAACTCCTTGCCAAAGGAGGATGTGAAGGCGAGGACTATAACAGATATTTAAAAAGAGCTAGATAAATTCACGGAGGTTAGGTCCATAAAAGGCTATTAGCCAGGGGTAAGGAATGGTGCCCCTGGCCTCTGTCTGCCAAAGGCTGGAGAAGGATGGCAGGAGACAAATCGCTTGATCATTGTCTTTGGTCCACCCTCTCTGGGGCACCTGGTGCTGGCCACTGTCGGCAGACAGGATACTGGGCTAGATGGACCTTTGGTCTGACCCACTACAGCCGTTCTTATGTTCTTATTTATACCCCGGAATGTAATTAACAACGGGCACAATCAACCAACAGGTGCGGTAGATCACACCTGACGAATTTTCAGACGAGAGAGGAGGCACGTCTAAAAGAGCCGTGCTAGAAAGGAAAGGAGGGTCGAGCTCTAGATCTGGCTCTCAGCCTTTCCAGGTGAGCGTACCTCTTTCAGGAGTGCCATTTGTCTTGTCTCTGCCTTAAGTGTCACCTCATTTAAATACTACTTGCATATGAAACTGGATGTAAAAAATACAAATGTGCCACATATATCTGTACTGAAAAATTGCCGAAGTTCTCATTTTTACTAGATAATTATAAAATCAATCAGAATATAAGCATCATGTTTGCATTTGAGAGCCTCGTGCGTAGAGCAGCATAAACAAGGTGCTTTAAGAAATGTTAGTTTGCACTGACTTCTCCAGGGCTTTTCATGGAGCCTGTTGCACAACCAGGCCGGTATCTAGATGGGTTGATGAACCCCCTGGAAGACCTCTGTGCATTCACAGAGGGGCACAGCCTCCTGGTTGAAGGGCTAGAGTCTATGAATCTATGAGAGAAGATTTCAAAAGACCAGATGGAAAAATGCACCCAACAAGAACAGACTCACAACCTAGCAGTGTTATGGGGCATCTCTACGGGGACATAAAGGCAAATTCTGGTTATGCGAAGCAAAGAAAGTCCCCAGCCTTTTGTAGCTATGCCTGGCTTATAGATCTGTCGCTGTCATCTGCAATGAACTTGATAAGTCTGAAGGACAGACTCTGACCAAAGCCCGAGGGTGATCTTTGGGAAGCTTCGTAGCGTGCGTTCTTTGCTTTCAGATATTTTTCCTGATTTCACCTTACAATGAGAATCACAGAAATGTAGGGCTGGAAGGGTTCTCGATCTATCCAGTCTTCTGAGGCAGAGCTAAATATTATCTAGATCCCCCAAGGAGGTTTTTCTAACCTGTTCTTAAAAACCTCTGGTGACAGAGATTCCATAACCTCCCTTGGTCTTTTGCCCCAGCACTCTGTTATCCTGACAGTCAGGGAGTGTCTTGTAAAGTCTAAGCTAAACCTTCTTTACAGCAATGTGATAAAGGTGTTGGCTGCCTTCGAGCGGTGTGCTTATTTGTACATGTGGGCAGCTCTGCCGTTAGTAGCTCTTGGAAAGAAAACACTACCTCCCTGAGAACCCAAAGATGCTTTTCCTCTGGGTTTGCCTTAAAACATTTCTCAAACTGAGAAAAACATTAGAAGTTTTAAAGGCAAAACTGGGGATATTTCCCATATTGTTGAAAAAATAAATACTTTTCTACCTGGAGACAGGGGTGGAGGAATCCATCTAATGGGAAATTTCTTACTTTTCCAGGTGGGAATTTTCCAAAGGAAGGATTGGGTATGAGAAGTCAAACTCAGAGCCCTTAGCTGGACATTGGCGATTTCTCATGAATGATGATGCCTGTGTGTGAGTTGAAAGGGAGGGTCTGTTGGAGTGAGAGGTCTGGTGGGGGACCAGAAGGGGTAAGAACAAAGCCATTCAGAATCCGTCCCCAGCGCAGGTCAGTACCACATGCTGGGGAGGCAGGTATAAGAACATGAAGGCACAGGGGCATCTGCCCCTAGCAATATTCCTTCCTGACGCTTAGAGCAAGAGATTTCATACAACCCTGAAGCTGAATATCCCTTCCGCGGTGTTTAGCAAATCTGAGTAAGTCTAATTCTAGATCTTCCTTTTACCTATGGAAATGTCCAGTCCCTCTTTGAATCTTACTAGGTTTTAGCCTCAGTACCATCCTGTGGCAATGAGTTTCACAGTCCCTGAGTGCGTGAGTCTTTATTTGAATATTCCACTGTTGTTTCATGGACTGCCTCCCTGTTGCTGTGCCATGCGACAGAGAGGACAGAATCCCCTTCTTTAACCAACCCTAATCTTTCCTTTCTTTACAGGAGAGTTGAGTGTGTTTTCAAACTGGTATCAAGTTCCCTCTTCACCAGCTCGACAATGAACTAAGCACACTGAGGCCCTCTCAGGTAGGTTTTCCAGATGCGCTGTGTAGCCGTGGTGCCTTCCATGAGATATGCAGCGCTTGCCACACTGTGACTCTCAGGTTCTTTACTCTGTTCTTGTGGTATCTAAGTGCAGCCCCACAATGGAGAATACCTGGCAATTCAACCCAGTGAAAGTGCTGTGTCAAAGGCTAATGTTCTGGGCTGTGTTAAGGGGAGCACCTTGAGTCAGACTTGGGATGTCCCTGTCCCGCTCCACTTGGCACTAGTGTGGTCTCAGCTAGAGCCCTGTGTCCAGTTCTGGGCACGGCACTTCCAGCAAGATGGGGTCAAGCTGAAGAGAGTCCATAGAAAAGCAACAGGCATGGGGAAAGGGTTAGAAAAGCTGACCCAGAAGACATGGTTAAAAACACAGGGCACGGCTAGACCTGAGAAAAGGACAATCTGCACATTTGTTACAGTCTGTTGTAAGAAGGACGGGGCTCGATAGTTCTCTGGGTCCATCTGCAGCAAGGGAGGGTTAGGTCAGAGGTGAGAAACTTTCTAATTCTGATGCTAGTTGAACTCTGGAGCCAGGTTCCAATGGAGGTTGTGGGATGTCTAGTGAGTGGAGGTTTCTAAGGAGAGGCTGGACAAACAGCTGTGGAGGATGGTCTTGCCACCGTGCCATGGGTGGGAATGGATGAGGTCTCAAGGACTATAGTGATTAATGGTCTCTTCCACCACGGACCTGTCCCTTTCAGGTTGCTTTGTATCCCATCTGATTTGGAAACTCCTTCTGGATGAGTGGCATGGAGGGTTCCCAAGTTCAGGGTGAACATTTTCAAAGCTATAAAGCAGAACTAATGTATTGTCCTATAGCCTGGAATGCCAACATTGTAAGCAACATTAATGCAGGCTAAGTGCATTCCTCCGAAATTTATCCCTGTTTTGAAGAAAACTGCCCTGCAGGTGAGCTGCTCTAACCTCCAGCTCTGAGTTTGTTAGTTCTTCATTTTGCCTGCAGTCCTGACAATAACGGATGCTTGGTTTACGTGTAGAGCGTTAATACAGTAGATTAAGGATTACTCAGGGCAGGGTTTGGAGGCAGAAGCTAGACAAATATAGAGGAGACATAAGGCGTACATTTTTACTAGGGATGGCCTGTAAACACTACCAGAAATGAGTGAGGGTTGGAAGGAGTCTCTAACGTGGGACAGATTTAAATCAATATCCACAGAGCGCTGGCATAATTCATCAGCATGTTACAACACAGTCGACATGTTTCTCCTCCCCACTCAGGTGCTGCTGCAGCCCCCCGCCATGGATGAGGCCAACTGGACATCCGTCTCCGAGTTCGTGTTCTCGGACGTATCCGACCGGCAGGACCTGCAGCTGCTGATCTTTGCAGGGTTGTTGGCCACGTATCTGGTGAATATTGTTGGCAACTCCATGTTGCTGGTGCTGATGTGGGCCAACCCCCAGCTCCGCACCCCCATGTATTTCCTCCTCAGCCAGTTGGCCATAGTGGACATGGGCACGGTCTCTGCCATCCTGCCCCAGGCCCTGGTGCACATCCTGACCCAGCACCGGGCCATCTCCTTCACCGGCTGCATGGTTCAGCTCTTCATCTGGCTGTCTATGGGAAACATGGGGAGCTACCTGCTGGCTGCCATGGCCTATGACCGCTACGTGGCTGTATGCAACCCGCTGCGCTATGCCACTGTGGTGACTCGGTCCTTGTGCCTCAAGATGGTGGCTGGCTCCTGGGTCGTGGTGCTTCTTCACGCTCTGCTGCACACCATCATGGTTGCCCGGCTGCGCTACTGTGGAAACCGCCTGCAGCTTTTCTTCTGTGACCTGCCGCCTCTCCTGCTCCTCTCCTGCAATCGGCCCATCACTATCGAGATAGTGATCTTCACCGAAGGCGTCCTGGTGATGATGACCCCTTTTGCCTTCATTGTGGCCTCCTACGTGCGCATCGGGGTCGCTGTGGCCCGCCTGCGCTCTGCCCAAGGCCTGCGCAAGGCTCTTGTCACCTGCGGCTCCCATTTGACTGTGGTGATACTTTTCTATTCCACTGCGACTTCCCCCTATATCTACCCAGACTCCAGTGACACCAAGGAGAAGGACCGGGTGGCGGCTGTCTTCTACACCGCTGTGGCGCCTGCCCTGAATCCCCTCATCTACAGCCTGAGGAACAAGGACGTGGCTGCGGCCCTGAGGAGGACAGGGAGGAAGATCCTGGCTTGGGGCCAATGAGACCAGCCTGTGGCTCCACGGCTGCACAGACAGGATTGCCCGATTTGCTCCTTTGGGCACAGACTTTCCACCCAAGAGGTACCTGGGGAGCCTTCCCACTTAGCTCTACCAGGACACCTGGGTTCTTTTCTCCTCAGAGATGAGTCTGGTGGAACTAACACATGTGCAGAGCAGCAGGGACACCCACAACTACACACACCTGAGTCTTTTCTTATAAAAGGAGGTCAATTAAAACATGTTTTCAAGGGCATGGCCATGCCGGATTAGCCCCAAGGCCTATTGCAGTAATTTATATAGAATCTCTGGGGCTACGTCTACACTGGCGCATTCTCACGCAAAAACTCTTTTGCGGAAGAGTTCTTGTGCAAAAACTCTTCCAGAATAGAGCGTCTACACTGCCATGTACTTTTGTGCAGGAGATGTGCTTTTGCACAAGAATATCCATGCCAGTATAGACGCTCACTTGTGCAAGAAAGCTCCGATGGCCATTTTATCCATAGGGCTTTCTTGCGCAAGAAATTCATGTTGCCTGTCTACACTGGCCTCTTGCGCAAGAACAGTTGCGCAAAAGGGCTTTTTCCTGAGCGGGAGGGTCAGAGACCTGGTGCAAGAAGCCCTGATCTCATACATTAGAACGTAAGTTTACTTGCGCAAGAACATTCGGCCAGTGTAGACAGGCAGCAAGTTTTTGCACAAGAGCGGCCGCTTTTGTGCAAGATCGCGCCAGTGTAGACACAGCCTGGGTGTAAAGAGTCAAAGGTGTGAATAAAAGAACAGTCAGACTGGGTCAGGCCAAAGGTTCACCCAGCCCAGCATCCTGTCTGCCAACAGTGGCCAGTACCAAGTGCTGCAGAGGGAATGAACAGAACAGGGAATCATCAAGTGATGCATCCCCTGTTACCCATTCCCAGCTTCCTGCCCATCCTAGCTAACGGTCATTGAGGGACCTGTCCTCCAGGGACTTATTTAGTTCTTGTTTGTTTCCTGTTATAATCTTGTCCTTCACAACATCCTCCGGCAAGGAGTTCCACAGGTTGGCTGTGAGCTGTCTGAAAAAAATACTTCATTTTAAACCTACTACCTGTTAACTTCATTTTGTGACCCCAGTTCATGTTGCGAGAAATAAAGAAACCTTCCTTATTGACTTCCTCCACACTAGTCATGTTTTGATAAACTTCTCTCTTCTCCCCTTTTCCAAGCAGAAAAGTCCTAGTCTTCACATCATATGGAAGCTGTTCCATAGCTCTAGTCATTTTTCTTGCCTTTTTCTTTACCTTTAAGAATTTCAGTATTTCATCTTTGGGATGGGGTGACCACACCTGCATACCATATTCACAATGTCTGACGTTCAGGGCCTTTCCCCCCAAATAATTGGCAGAACAGATTTTGTAGGAAAACCTCTCAGTGTGGCTTTCAAAAGGCCCAGGATGCAGCTTCCCTGCCCCTTTGGGTGACTGTTTGTTGCTTAATTTGCCATGGGGGTGGGGAGAGGATAGTTAAAAGTTTCCACCGTGAGTCCCAGCCCGAATGTTTGTCCCACATTAACTCCCCTTCCCCATCTGTCCAAGGAGGCAGGGCAAGTGTCCCTGCTCTGCCATATGAGGGAGCAATGCTGGGCCAGAGTGGGAATCGGCTGTAATATTTTGTAAGAAGCCTGTGCGTGCCTCAATTTCCCCCATGGGCTGCACGATCACTGGGGGGCAGGAGAAAGGGTGGTAGAATCCAGAAATCTAGAGATGGAGGTGGGAAGGGCCCCTCTCTCGCAGTCCAGGTCAATAACTCCCCCTCACCTAATCTCTGTGCACGGGAGTTTGGAGGGTCTTAACAATACCAGGCATTTCACCAAGCTTGGTGTTCACACCTGGTTGGGGAGGTGAATCTATGAACGGATTCCCCATGTGTGGGACAAACATCCTGTTAATTACCCCAAACTCCCACTGCAACCCCCCAGCTGCTTCTCCTCCGCCCCCAGCTCCTCTCCCCAAGAGCCCTGGTTGCTAATACTACCCCGAGGGGTATGGAACCATTGCCAGTAATTAATACACTGCGGATGGATCAAAGAGGGGAGCAGGGGTGTATCCCAGAGGAGGGCCATGCTGCCTTCCCGTCTCTATCTGCTCCCACCAGACCCATGCCCAGTGCTTTAGCTTCCCCCTGCTCTCCTAGGCCAACATGCCTTGGCGAAAAGTCCTTGGAACAAGTCAAGCTGACCTCAAAGAGGGGCCTGTTCCTCACAGACCTGACAAACTCACTGCACCGCATCTGACAGGGTGTTCCTGTGGGGACCTCTGAGTGTGTGACCAAGTGGGGACTTTCGTAATGGGTTTTGTGCAGCGCCCACATATGCCTCAGTTTCCCCCTTTTCTCTTGTGCTACCCAGTGCGTGTGTGAGGCAGGACTGAGTTTGCTCTCGGGACAGGCAGTGAGCCAGGAGGTTGCATTCGTGTTTGCAGGCTGTGGGGGGTGCAACGGGGGGTGGAACGAGCCATGACAAGGTCTGCCTACATGGCAGGGTCAATAGAAGTGGAGTGAGCAGATGCTGGATTTATTACTCCAGGGCTAGAGTGTCTGTACTCATTGGTAAGCCAGGAATTGTGGGACACCAGATCCCAATAGGCAGTGCCAGCATCCATGCTGCATCACACCCACCCGCATCCAACTATCGATAATGCAGGTTTCCATCCCCCTCTCAGAACTGAGATTTAGGGGTTGTAGCGACTGGCTGCTTACAATGGTCCATAAGGAGACATGATGACAGCAATCCATGGATCTCAGAGATCGCCCGCGCCCAGAGCCATGGGACGGCTCAGTTGAGCACTAATGAATGTTTTCTGAGTCAAAGTCCCCCAGGGGCTAATTAAGGCCGGCTCTGCTGCCCCTGGGAACTGTTTTCTGGGGTTCATCTTCACAGACGGGCGGCTGTTCCTCTGTAGATGCTGAGGGTAGGCAGGTGCCAAGCATCCTTTTCAAAGGTGAGGCTGGGTATCAGGCTGTGTGTTGGGGGCAATGCAGGGGACAGGCTGGGATGGCAATGTCGGCTGGATGGGGGCAGGTAGGCGCAGGCCCCAGTGCAGCTTGGGAAGCAGGACAGCAGGGAAAAACCCCACATCTCCTGTGTTCCTCTGTCCCTCTGGTATCTGGCTCTGAACAGAAAGTTGTTCCCCACCCACAATTGCCTCGGACAGTCCCTCACCCAGCCCGTCCTCTCCATCTGCAGCCTCACGTGTCTCTCTGTCTAGCCAGGTGCTTTGACGGTGCCTGGAGAAGGGCCCCAAGCACCGGTGGGTCTCCACTCAGAAAAAATTCTGTCTCCATTCTGCATCCTTCGCTCACATGTGGGAGGGGGGATCTCCGGACAATCAGCATCTGTCTCCCTTGTGACCTTCCACAGGAGCATCGATTTCCAGAGGAGACTGGTTCTCCACAGTGTCAGGGGCTCTAACCGAGAGCTCGCAGTACGGACGTGTGTTGTGCCCAGCCCCCTGAAAAAGACCCTGCAAAATGGAGCATTTTTCTCCAACATTTCCCAGGCTTGTCATGGAGAAAAGGGGCCATTTCCTGCTTCAGCCTCCGGCAACCGTATTGAATTCTGAGTTCTCTGTGGGTCCTTTGCATTCCCTGCAAAATTTCTGCGTTACTGGGGTCTGGGATGACATGGAAGGTTTCTAAGGAGGCCAGTGGGATGGGATGAATGCTGCAGCCAGACAAAATCAGTCTGGAAACAAAGGCTGATTTTATAAACAGGAGCCTAATCAGTGAGGGGCACAATGTGCCAACGGGTGCGATGGATTCACCACCCTTGTCTTTTCTCATCCAAGACGGGGTGCTTGTTTAAAAGAGTCGTGATGGAAATGAAATGCAGGGCGAGCTCTAGTTTTGAGTCAGCCTTTCTAGACAAAAGAACCCCTTTCAGGACACTGATTTGTTTTGCCTCCCCACCTACATTTCCCCTCACTTCTCAAGGACTTGCTTAGGAAATCCCAAGGAACGATAGGAAGGCGTCACACTCGCTGTTATTGACGTTCTCGTTTGTACCAGATAATTATAAAATGAACCATTTGAAATGTGGCTGTTGCATTGACACATCTGGGCACGGTACGCAGAGCAGCATAAACAAGCCCCTGTCAGTAAGAAATGTCAGTCTGGACTGACTTCCCTAGTGCTTTTTATGGAGTCCGTGCTAAGAGGCGGCAAATATCTCACCTGGTGGGGAAATTCTGACTTGTGCAGGTGGAAATTTGTTGAGGAAAGATGGCGTCAGAGGAGGAAGATCATGGTCCTTTGCTGGACATCAGAGATGTCTCATGAAGGATGTGTGTGTGTTTGTGTGTGAGTTGGAAGGAGGGTCTCTGGTGTAGAAATGGCCAGACTGGGTCAAAACAAAACCCCCCTCCCATTCAAAATCCATCCCTGAGCAGAGCAAATGCCGCAAGGTTTAAGAACCTGCAGAAGCAGGTGGGGATCAATCCTCCCCCCATTGCAATTACTTCCTGACCATTAGTGGTTTCATAACACTCCGTATCATGAGGTTTAATATTCCTCCCACAATTGTTTGTTGGAATGATATTCCTCATAGCTTTGGAAATATGCATTCCCTCATTTAATTTTGATAAGTTTTAGCCTGGACACCATCCTGTGGCAATGAGTTCCCTAGTTCCTGAATGTGTGACTATGTCTTTGGTCCATTTTTGAATGTAATGTCCTGGGCTGTCTCCTTATTGCTATGACAGGAGACAGGGAGGACAGAATCCCCCAAGCTCTTTTCTCTGTCCCATTTTCATCACATCATACTCCCGCTTATGCTTTAAACACCACTCAGCTCTCTATCCTCTCTTCACAGGAAACTTTTCTGGAGTCCGACATGTTCCTGAGCCCCTCCTCAGGCTATATTTCCCATGCGGTGTTGTGGAAGGGCAGGGCTGCAGACAGGACCCAGATGCAGATAAAGGGCTGTGAGCGTGTTTTCAAACTGATACCAAGTCCCCTCTTCTCCGGCTCTTCAATGAACTGAGCAAACTAAGCCCCTCTGGTCTCTCAGGTAGGTTTTTCAGATATCCTGTATCCCTGCTGTCACAGCCGCTGTGTCTAGCTGCCGTTTCCAGCCACTAGCTCGGGTCAGACCATTCTCTGTTGGATGCAAGAGCCGCTGTGCAGTTTTGTTCCCCACGTTGGTACCTCTAGCCTGGGATCGAGTCGCCCTTTCACCTTCTCTTCGTTCCACTAACTAGCTTGAGTGCCTGGCATTTCTCACAATCAAACAGGTTTTCTGATCCTTCAGGCATTTCTGGGGCTCTGGTATGAACTCTCTCCACTTGACGAAGCCCCCCCCATCCATGCCAGTTCCATAGTTTCCCAAGTGGATGGTTATTTCAGCACCTGCCTTCCATCTCACTTTGGACTTCATGTGTGACTTTTTCATCCCTACATGGGCCCTCCTGAGAACAAGATTACCTGCATTTCCTTTCGTGTGCCTATAACATTTGGAGCAGCTCGGTATTATAACAGTGACTAGAAATCAGTGTCATGCTTCAGGGATTTACTTGGTCATCTGCAGTGGTCAGGAAGGCCAAGATGAAATTATTATCAGGTGGGTGTACATGTAATCAAAAGACTATCCTTAAAGAGGAGTTATCATGATCCAAGTGGGAAAGTGTATCGACCAGGGGACTGCAGGATTAGTCCTGAATCCATGACTCATCAATATTTTCATCAATAATTTGGATAATGGAGTGGAGGATGCGCTTTGGACATGCCCCTGTGGCAAATTGGAGGCTCAGTCTGAATTCAAGGAGGCAGAACTGAAAAAAAGACAAGGTTGAAATACTTCGGGAGGGAAAATACTTAGAGAGGGAAAGTCCAAGACGTAGCTGCAAACTGGGGACTAACTGGACAGGGGACAGCACAGTTGACAGATGCCTGGGGGTGACGGCTCAGGCTGAATGTGAGTGAAGCAGCTCTGACAATACTGTGCTCACAGGCTGGGGTGGGAACAGGAGCGTCGTGGGTCTGATATGGGAGGGGAGTGTCCTGCTCTGCTTGGTGCTGGTGAGCTCTCACATGGACCAGTGTGTCCAGACAAGCTGTGGGCAAATGGGAGAGAGTCCGGGGAGAACGGACAAAGGGGAAAAGTTTAGAAATCCTGCTCCGGAAGGTAAGATTAGAAAAATGGGGCATGATTCACCTAGACAAAAGAAGAAAGAGGGGAACCTGATAACTGGCCTCTCTCACTGAAAAGGCTGCTGGCTGGCCAGAGCTACGGTGTCAGTCTGGCAGGCAGAGGGACACCAAATGCAGAGTCTATGAGTCCCAGCGACCCAAGGTCACACCAGAGGGACGCTGCACATTTATACAGCGATGGTCTGTGACCACGAGCAGAACGGAGCCAGGGTTGAATGGGTGTCTCCATTGTGGGACAGTTTAAATCGAGATCGAGCTGTTAAACCGTTCCCCAAAGACGACCGAACAGGACTTGGCTCCCAACAAGTGACAAGCGTAATGTGTCAGCGCGTCACCTCACTGTCAACTCCCTTCTCTTCCATGCTCAGGTGCTGCCACAGCCCCGCCATGGACGAGGGCAACTGGACGTCCGTCTCCGAGTTTGTGCTGCTGGGTCTGTCCGAACAGCAGGACCTGCTGATCGTCGTGGTGCTCCTGGTCACCTATTTGGTGAACCTGGCTGGCAACTCCCTGCTGCTGGGGCTGGTGTTGACTGACCCCCAGCTCTGCAGCCCCATGTATTTTCTCCTCAGCC
Source organism: Pelochelys cantorii (assembly GCA_032595735.1). NCBI lineage: Eukaryota > Metazoa > Chordata > Testudines > Trionychidae > Pelochelys > Pelochelys cantorii. The sequence continues at coordinate 7,958,251 of CM064358.1, read as the reverse complement.
ACCTGGCAGTGGTGGACATGAGCTTTGCTTCCATCTCCCTGCCCCAGGCCCTGGTGCATGCCCTGACCCAGCACCGGGCCATCTCCTTCACCAGCTGCATGGCCCAGCTCTTCATGTACTTCTCCGTAGGCAACATGGAGAATTATCTGCTGGCTGCCATGGCCTATGACCGCTACATGGCCGTCTGCGACCCTCTGCGCTACGCCGCTGTGGTGACACGGTCCCTGTGCCTCAAGATGGTGGCTGCTTCATGGGCCGTGGTGACTCCACATGCCCTGCTGTACACTGTCATGGCTGCCAATCTGTGCTACTGCAGCAACCGCCTGCAGCATTTCTTCTGTGACCTGCCGCCCCTCCTGCTCCTCTCCTGCACCCGGCCCTCACCATTGAGCTGTTGATCTCCACTGAGGGTGTCTTGGTGGTGCTAGGCCCTTTTGCCTTCATCCTGGCCTCCTATGTCCTCATTGGGGTTGCCGTGGCCCGCCTGCGCTCTGCCCAAGGCCTGCGCAAGGCCCTCTCCACCTGTGGCTCCCACCTGACCATGGTGTTGCTCACATTCAGCATCATGCTTTGGCTCTATTTCCACCCAGACTCCAGCAACACCCAGGGGTACGACCAGCAAGTGACCTTCTTGGACACTGCGGTGGTGCCCACGCTGAACCCCATCGTCTACAGTCTGAGGAACAAGGATGTGGCTGCGGCCCTGAGGAGGGCAGTGAGGAAGGTTCTGGCTTGGGGCATGTGAGTCCAGCCTATGGCTCCATCGCTTCTCTGGGCATGGACTTTCCACCCAAGATGCGTGTGTCCCCTTCGCTTCTCCTGGACACCTGGGTTGTTTTCCTCTCAGAGATGAGGCTGGTGAAACTAACACATAGGAAGGGTCATGCCCACCTACACACACGCAAGTACACACAGCCCAAGTCTTTCCATGGAAAAGAACATAAGAATGGCGATCCTGGGTCAGGCCAAAGGTCCATCCAGCCCAGTATCCTGTCTGCCAACAGTGGCCAGTACCAGGTGCCCCAGAGGGGGTGAACCGAAGAAAAAGCGATTTGTCTCCTGCCATCCTTCTCCAGCCTTTGGCAAACAGAGGCCAGGGGCACCATTCCTTACCCCTGGCTAATAGCCTTTTATGGACCTAACCTCCGTGAATTTATCTAGCTCTTTTAAAAAATCTGTTATAGTCCTAGCCTTCACATCCTCCTTTGGGAAGGAGTTCCACAAGCTGACTGTATGCTGCGTGAAGAAGAACTTTCTTTTATTAGTTTTAAACCTGCTACCCATTAATTTCATGTGGTGTCCTCTAATTCTTATATTGTGGGCACTAGTAAATAACTTTTCTCTATTTACCCTCTCCACACCACTCATGATTTTATAGACCTCTGTCATATCCCCCCTCAGTCTCCTCTTTTCTAAACTGAAAAGTCCCAGTCTCTTTAGCCTCTCCTCATATGGGACCCGTTCCACACCCCTAATCATTTTAGTTGCCCTTTTCTGAACCTTTTCTAATGCCAAAATATCTTTTTTGAGGTGAGGAGACCACATCTGTACACAGTATTCAAGATTTGGGTGTTCTGTAGTTTGATATAGGGGCAGTATGATATTCTTCGTCTTATTTTCTATCCCTTTTTAGATAATTCCTTGCATCCTATTTGCTTTTTTGACTGCCGCTGCATACTGCATGGATGTTTTCAGAGAGCTATCCATGATAACTCCAAAATCTTTCCAGATTAGTTGTAGCTAAATTAGCCCCCATCATACTGTACGTATAGTCGGGGTTATTTTTTCCAATGTGCATTACTTTACACTTATCCACATTACATTTCATTTGCCATTTTGTTGCCCAATCACTCAGTTTGGTGAGGTCTTTTTGAAGTTCTTCACAGTGTGCTCTGGTCTTGACTACCTTGAACAGTTTAGTATCGTCCGCAAACCTTGCCACCTCATTGCTTACCCCTTTTTCTAGGTCATTTATGAATAAGTTGAATAGGACCGGCCCTAGGACTGACCCTTGGGGAATACCACTAGTTACCCCTCTCCATTCTGAAAAATGTACCATTTATTCCTACCCTTTGTTTCCTGTCTTTTAACCAGTTCTCATTCCATGAAAGGATCTTCCCGCTTATCCCATGACAACCTAATTTACACAAAAGCCTTTGGTGAGGGACCTTTTCAAAGGCTTTCTGGAAATCTAAGTATACTATATCTACTGGATCCCCCTTGTCCACATGTTTGTTAACCCCTTCAAAGAACTCTAATAGAGTAGTAAGACATGATTTCCCTTGACAGAAACCAAGTTGACTTTTGCCCAACAAATTATGTTCTTCTATGTGTCTGACAATTTTATTCTTTACTATTGTTTCAACTAATTTGCCCAGTACTGACATTAGACTTACTGGCCTGTAATTGCCAGGGTCGCCTCTAGAGCCCTTTTTAAATATTGGCGTTGTGTTAACTGTCTTCCAGTCCTTGGGTACAGAAGCTGATTTAAAGGAGAGGTTACAAACCACAGTTAATAGTTCCGCAATTTCACATTTGAGTTCTTTCCGAACCCTTGGGTGAATGCCATCCAGTCCCGGTGATTTGTTATTGTTAAGTTTTTCTATTTCTTCCAAAATGTCCTCTTATGACACTTGAATCTGGGAGAGTTCCGCAGATTCATCACCCAGAGAAGGACGGTGCAGGTTTGGGAATCTCCCTAACATCCTCAGCCATGAAGACTGAAGCAAAGAAATCATTTAGGGTATGTCTACACTTCAAAGTTAATTTGAACTAACAGCCGTTAGTTTGAATTAACTTTCATAGGCGCTACACATAGAAACCGCTAGTTCGAACTTAATTCGAACTAGCGGAGCGCTTAATTCGAACTAGGTAAACCTCATTCTATGAGGACTAACGCCTAGTTTGAATTAAGTAGTTCGAATTAAGGGCTGTGTAGCCACTTAATTCGAACTAGTTGGAGGCTAGCCCTTCCCAGCTTGCCCTGGTGGCCACTCTGGGCCAAGCCAGGGAAACTCTTCTGCCCCCCTCCCGGCCGCGGAGCCCTTAAAGGGCCATGGTCTGGCTACGGTGCCCATGCCAGGTGCAAGCCTGCCAGCAGACCCTGCACCTGGCACGGCATGAGCCAGCCACCCACTGCCACCCAGCCCTCCGCCTCTTCCCAGGACCAGGCTGGCAGCTCCCAGGAGCCTGCCCAGGGCCGCAAGAGGCAGGCACCCACCTGGTCTAGTGCGGAGATCGTGGACCTCATCGAGGTTTGGGGGGAGGCCTCCAACGTCCACAATCTCCACACTAGGCACAGGAAAGTGGCTGTCTAGGGCAGGATAGCTGCCAGCCTGGCCACCAAAGGCCACATGCAAACCCAGGAGCAGGTTTGCATGAAAATCAAGTTGGTCCAGTGAGACCCGCGACCCTGAGCTTAGAACATAAGAACATAAAAACGGCCGTACTGGGTCAGACCAAAGGTCCATCTAGCCCAGTAGCCTGTCTGCCAACAGCGGCCAACACCAGGTACCCCAGAGGGGATGGACCGAAGACAATGACCAAGCCATTTGTCTCGTGCCATCCATCTCCAGCCTTCCACAAACAGAGGCCAGGGACACCATTCCTACCCCCTGGCTAATAGCACTCCATGGACCCAACCTCCATGAATTTATCTAACTTCTCTTTAAACTCTGTTATAGTTCTCACCTTCACAGCCTCCTGTGGCAAGGAGTTCCACAGGTTGACTATTTGCTTAGTGAAGAAGAACTTTCTTTTATTAGTTTGAAGCCTACTACCCATTAATTTCATCTGGTGTCCTCTAGTTCTTCTATTATGGGAACTAATGAAGAACTTTTCTTTATGTACCCTCTCCACACCACTCATGATTTTATATATCTCTATCATATCCCCCCTCAGTCTCCTCTTTTCTAAGCTGAAAAGTCCCAGTCTCTTTAGCTACTCTTCATATGGGACCTGTTCCAAACCCCTAATCATTTTAGTTGCCCTTTTCTGAACCCTTTCCAAGGCCAAAATATCTTTTTTGAGGTGAGGAGACCACATCTGTACACAGTACTGAAGATATGGCGTACCATAGTGTAGAAATCATTTCATATTTAGCTAGAAGCCATCTGGTATAACAGAAACCATTTCAGCTTTTCTCTCAAGCACGTAGACCAGAGTGAACTTTCTGTCACCCCGTGAGAAGAGGCCTACAGGATGGGCTATTGGTGTGTGTTAATTGGGCTGGCTGGGACAGGAGGTGTACTCCCTCGTACCTGTCTGCCATCTTGTTGATAAGGCTTTGTTTTTCCAAGTTTAATTGATGATTTCTGTAATTGGATGCCCTGACGTCAGACTGTTTGGTTAAGGGTATAAAGATACTAGGACTGATTGTATTAGCAGCCTTACTGGGCCTGGCTTTGCTGGGACCACGTTTAGCTCATGCTGTGCTTTATTAATTAATAAAGCTGTTTGTTAGCTGCCTAAACAGAGAGGAGCGTTTTTGCTTCGACAATTTGGAGGTTTCACTGAGATTCCTAACGTGCCACTTGCCCGTATGGACGGACCGGCACTCCACTTCCAAGCCTCTCAGAGCACTCAATAAAAGGTAAAAGGGATACCTGTTATGAAATCTCCTGGCGAGGGCTTAGGATTTGGAGTGCCGGCCGGCCATTGGGGTAAGGGGAGCTACGGAATCCAATTTTGTGGAGCGGCTAACATTTTGTCTGTCTTTGTCTGTCTTTGTCTATTAGGCCTGTCTTATGTGTCACAGTTCCAAAAGGGCACACCGGTGTCTCTAATGAGGCAGCCATGCGCTGGACCCTCTGTGTTCGGACGCTAAAAGCTGGTGTGGTGCCATTACACTCTCTCGGCACATGGAACTGTGGGAAAGCTTTGTTGTCTCTTTCTGTTACTTGCGGACGTAGTACTGACCTCTGAGGCTAACCCCAGGCCATAGTATTTCCCCATCCCGTCAGGCTGTCTCCAGGCGCCAGGACGTGGTGTTCTGTCGGGCTGGGGGTGGGTGCCGGAAACCCCTGTGAGCGGGTGGATTTTGGTCCAGCGTCTCACAACAAAAAGGGGAGGATCAGTGAGAGCAGGCGGATTCTGATTCGGTGACTCGCAGAAGAATAGTGTAAGCAGGCGGACTTTTGGTTCAGTGTCTTACAGAATCTTTTAAAGCACGCGCAGAAAATGGGGGTAGGTCAGTCTACAGGAATTCCAGTGCCTTTATGATAAGTGCCTTCTGGTATAGGATCCTAATGAAGTCTGATATTAAGTGCCGGGTGTCTTAGGGCAGCGTCACTTAATAGAAACCCATGGGAACTGGACAGTAAAGAAAGATGCATCTAAATGTGGAAACTGTAGGAAAAAATGTGTGTGGAAAATGAGTATGAATGTAATGAGTGAAGTATGAATGCCGCTGCATAGGTCTGAGACTTGAGCTGATCCCAGCTGCACCAGGGCTCTCCCACGAGGGAGCTCTGAACGCAAGGGCGGGGGGTCAGCTGAACCTCGAGACTCAGTGGATATGTGAGGGAGTGATGACTCCCCTTATTTCATGAGCTGCTAAGGTCTGACACTCTAGACCCGGCAGACTCTTTCTTTAGAGTGTGTAAAGTTAGTTTAGGTGGGGGTTAGTCTAAACATGCCCCCACACTGCCGAAAGGCATCCCTGTGTATTACATGTACGTGCATAATGGTCCAAGGACCTGTAAGCATTTAACAAATTGGAAAAGAGGAAAAATTAAAGCTGTGAGGGATGAAAGTCAAGCTCAGAAAAGCAAAAAATCTGCCCTGCAGTAAGATAGGTAACTTACAAACCTGCTGCAGAGCCTCTGTGCCAAAATAATGCACAAGAAGTGGAAAAAAAAAAGAGATTTCTCAGTTGGCACACCCGTATCAACCAAGATTGGGAGGGGGGGCAATTCGGCACAACATCACCCCTCTATCCCTCTTTATAACGCATACACAGATAGAGAGGAAACACAAAAAATAACTGAAAGGAATTAGCTCTTCCCTTTGAAAACACGGGCTCCTGTAACAAACTTGCCCGATCCAAAGCAAAACACCAAGTGGGCACTCAGGGCACTCCAAGACAGGACTGCTTTGCTGTCCCTCATCGAGGTAGACAAGCAAGCGGGGAACCCTGAGAACTGTCTGTCCGGGGTGGGGGTCGGGTCCCTTTAAGCACAGCCCTCGGCTAGCCTGAGGCAGCAGCTCCATACTCTAAGTCCTAACCTGATGCCCTGCCGGCACTGGTTCCAGCCAGCCCTAACTTCGGTTCAGGGTCCACTCAGTGTGGACATGCTTGTTCGAATTAGCAAAATGCTAATTTGAATTAGTTTTTAGGTCTAGATGCACTAGTTCGAATTCGCTTAGTTTGAATTAACTAATTCGAATTAAGTTAGTTCGAATTAGTGCTGTAGTGTAGACATACCCTTGGTCTCTCTGCAATGGCTTTATCATCCTTGATTGCTTCATTTGTATCTCGATTGTCCAGGGTCCCCTCTGGTTTTTTAGCAGGCTTCCTGCTTCTAATGTATTTAAAAAACATTTTGCTATTACTTTTTGAGTTTTTGGCTTGCTGATCCTCAAAATCTTTTTTGGCTTTTCTTATTACATTTTTACACTTAATTTGGCAGTGTTTCTGATCCTTTCTATTTACCTCATTAGGATTGGACTTCCACTTTTTAAAAGATGCCTTTTTATCTCTCACTGCTTCTTTTACATGTTTGTTAAGCCACGGTGGCTCTTTTTTAAATTAAGAGGGGTAAATTAAGGCATATTCTCAAGGGCATGGCCACGTGGGATCAAACCCCAGGCCTGTTGTATAAATGTTCTTAGTACGCATCAGCCCGAACACTCAACGATCTGAACATGAGAGCGGTTAGACTGGGTCAGTCCAATGGTCCATCCCTCCCAGGATCCTGTCCACTGAAGGTGGCCAATACCAGGTGCCCCAGAGGGAATTAACCGAAGAGGGAATCATCAAGTGATCCATCCTCCCTCTATTGCCTATTCCCAGCTTTCACCAAACAGAGGCTAGTGACACCATCCCTGCCCATCCTGGCTAAGGACCATTGATGGACCTGTCCTCCATGAACATATCTAGTTTGTTTTTCAACCCTATAATGGTCTTGGCCTTCAGAATGTCCTCTAAAAAGGCGTTCCACAGGCTGACTCTGCATTGGGTGAAGAAACACTGCCTTCGGGTTGTTTTAAATGGGCTGCCTACTACTTTCGTTAGGTCACTCTTAGTTCTTGTGTTATGAGAAGGTGGAACTGGCATTTCCTTATTTACTTTCTCCACAACAGTCATGATTTTAGAGACCTCTACCATACCCCTCCCCCCGAGTCGTTGCTTTTCCAAGCTGAAAAGTCCCAGTCTTATAAATCTGTCCTCATAGAGAAGTTGTTTCATAGACTCATAGACTTTAAGGTCAGAAGGGACCATTTTGATCATCTAGTCTGACCCCCTGCACAATGCAGGCCACAGAATCTCACCCACCCACTGCTAGAATAATCCTCTCACCTATATCTCAGATATTGAAGTCCTTGACACGATGGTTCAAAGACCCCAAGATGTAGAGAATCCTCCCGCTAGTGACCCGTGCCCCATGCTACAGAGGAAGGTGAAAAACCTCCAGGGCCTCTGCCAGTCTACCCTGGAGGAAAATTCCTTTCCGACCCCAAATATGGCGATCAGCTGAACCCTGAGCATGTGGGCAAGACTCACGAGCCAGACACCCAGAAAAAAGTTCTCTATAGCAACTCCTATCTTCCCACCATTGGCCTATATACCACTGATAGTGAAAGGTCAATTAATTGCCAAGATCATGTTACCTCATCAAACCATCCCCTTCATAAACCCATCTAGCTTTATCTTGAAGACAGATAGGTCTTTTGCCCCCATTACTTCCCCTGGAAGGCTGTTCCAGAACTTCACTCCTCTGATGGTTAGAAACCTTTGCCTAATTTCGAGTCTAAATTTCCTAATAGCCAGCTTATATCCATTTGTTCTTGTGTCCACATTGGTATTGAGCTTAAATAATTCTTCTCCCTCCTTGGCATTTATCCCTCTAATATATTTAAAGAGAGCAATCATGTCTCCCCTCAGCCTTCTTTTGGTTAAGGTAAACAAGCCAAGTTCCCTGAGTCTCCCTTCATAAGACAGGTTTTCCATTCCTCGGATCATCCTAGTGGCCCTTCTTTGTACCTGTTCCAGTTTGAATTCATCCTTCTTAAACACGGGAGACCAGAACTGCACACAGCATTCCAAATGAGGTCTCACCAATGTCTTGTATAATGGCACTAACACCTCCTTATCCCTACTGGAAATACCTCGCCTAATGCATCCCAAGACCGTATTAGCCTTTTTCACAGCCATGTCACAATGGCGGCTCATAGTCATCCTGTGATCAACCAGGACTCCGAGGTCCTTCTCCTCTTCCGTTACTTCCAACTGATGTGTCCCCAGCTTATAACTAAAATTCTTGTTATTAATCCCTAAATGCATTTTCTGGGTGTCTGGCTCGTGAGTCTTGCCCACCTTACACTTCTCGCTATTAAATTTCATCCTATTACTATTACTTTACAAGATCATCCAGATCTTCCTGTATGATATCCCGATCTTTTTCTGAATTGGCAATACCTCCCAACTTTGTGTCATCCGCAAACTTTATTAGCACACTCCCACTTTTAGTGCCGAGGTCAGTAATAAAAAGATTAAATAATAATGGTCCCAGGACTGAGCCCTGAGAAACTCCGCTAGTAACCTCTCTCCAGCCTGACAGTTCACCTTTCAGTATGACTCGCTGTAGTCTCCCCTTTAACCAGTTCCTTATCCACCTCTCAATTTTCATATTGATCCCCATCTTTTCCAATGTAACCAATAATTCCCCATGTGGTACTGTATCAAATGCCTTACTGAAATCGAGGTAGATTAGATCCACTGCATTTCCTTTATCTAAAAAATCTGTTACTTTCTCAAAGAAGGAGATCAGGTTGGTTTGGCACGATCTACCTTTTGTAAAACCATGTTGTAATTTGTCCCAATTGCCATTAACCTCAATGTCCCTAAATACTTTCTCCTTCAAAATTTTTTCCAAGACCTTGCATACTATAGATGTCAAACTAACAGGCCTGTAGTTACCCGGGTCACTTTTTTTCCCGTTCTTAAAAATAGGAACTATATTAGCAATTCTCCAGTCAAATGGTACAACCCCTGAGTTTCATGCTCCTAATCTAATTTTGTTTTCCTTCTCTGCAGCTTTTCCAGTTCCAAAATGTCTGTTTTGAGGTTGGGGGAGCATGTCTGCACGCACTAGTCAAGGTGTGTTCGTGCCATGGATTCATACAGAGGTCATAGGATATTTTCTGTCTTATTATCAGTCCCTTTCCTAATGACTCCCAACACTGTGGTGGCTTTGGGGGCTGCTGCTGCACATGGAGGGGAGATGGGTTTATCTCACAGATCTGTGCTAGGAATTTTTGGGGGGCTGTTCTCTGGCCTGGGCGATACCTGAGCTCAGGGCAAATGCTCCCAATAGCCTGAGAATATGTGAAAAAGCCATGGCCCCAGGAGGGAATTGGAGCTAGGACTTTGCGTTATCGCTGCAGGGTTTGGTACAACCTCATCTAACCCTTTTGGCAGCTAAGCCACTGGGGAGGAAGCCGTGAGGGACACCATTTTTTTAAGGGTCCGCAAGTGTTTGCAGCTGAGTCCTGACAAATTCTTTCCAGCAAACATCCATTTTATGGGATTTTTAGCCATGAAGAGGAACCTGGGAGGGATCTAGCGGAAGCCTGTGACTGTTAATCAGGCCGTCTGGGCTGTGCTGGAAGAATAAAGCTTTTCTGTTGAAAGTCTGCGTTTTGGTTTTGGTTGGAGTGACAATGTCACACTGGGGTACCATGTCCTGGTGAAAGGTGAAGCTGTATGGTGGGAGGCATGTGGCTCTTTTGGCAACTGGGGACAAAGCTGGAGCTGCGTGATGGGCAACTGCTCCAGTGACAAGGGCCAGAACCACGTGGCCACGGTGGGTGACTGGGGTCAGGGCACTGGGGGGGTCTGGTGGTGGTGGGCTCTAAGGGGTGGGGGGCTGGTGGAGCTGAAGCAGGCTGTTTGCAGCAGCTCTGGGGGCTGGGACTTTGGCGGACCGTACCATTTGATTTGCATACTCGCATAGTCATCATTTGCATAATCAGGGCTTGACAAATCATGTAATCTACTCGCCCGTGGTGAGTAGATTATAAGCTGAGAGAGCCGGCGCTGCGCGATCTGCACATGTGCAGCTCGCAGAACTGCGCGGCTGGCGAGCAGGGCTCGCCGCCACTTGGTGAGCCCTGTGCATAATGAATATGCAAAGATGCAAATAAAATGATACTGGGCTGCCAACATTTTGGGAATGGGTTTGGGAGCCACTGAGCTGGAGGAGGAACCCCTAAGGCCCTTTTTATAACCTTGCCCATTGGAGGGAATCCCACCGCTCCCCTTGTGTGAATGTATCTCCCAACATGGAGTTTGTCACATGAGCAAGTCACCTGTCCATGTCTTTTTTAGGCAAAGAGCCATGGCTACTGTGACGGGGGTGGTCACAGACGACCCTTCGGGGGTGCCTCCTGGGGTGCTGACATGGCCACTGCCACTCGCCTTCCTGCTCTCTGGGGCTCCTCACCACCCAGTCCTGCTGGGCCAGCTCTGCTTGTCTCCCACAGCCAAGGCCCCGAGCTGTGGTCCCTGCCCCCACCAAGAAGCAGTACAGACACTGAACCACTTCAGGTCCAAGGAGAGTGCAGTTTAGGGCTCAGCCTCCTGAGAGAGCACTCCCCAGATGGGATCAAACCCCAAAGAATTAGGTGAGCCCCCTTTAACAATGAAAGGCGGAATGTGCATGCTGGTTGCCCCCCCAGGTAACAATCACTTACACTGGGTTTGATAGAAAATAAAAATGGTTTTATTAAGTTGAAGCAGTAGAATTTAAGTAGTAAGAAGTGAAAGCAGGCAGAGCAAAGTAGGTTACAAATCAAAAGAAACAAAACCGCTTGGCTAATTCTCCACTGAAACCTCAGTGCAAACTTAAATTCACCCTAAAACCTCTTTTCCAGCTGCCACTCTAAACCAGGGCTGTCTTCCCTGGGTTTCAGGCTCCTTCCTTCAGGTGCAGCCCAGCCAAAAGACCAAGGCCTCTCCTCTCCCATCCCTTTTGTTAAGGAGTTGAGATCTCTCCCTACCAACCACTGCTCAGACTTAAGGACAAAAGATCGTTTAACAGTGACTCATCTAGGAGTTGCAGGTAACACCCTTCATGTCTCCCATTCATACATTTGAAACTCACCAAGCATTCCCCACTCCATGTGTCTAATTTTCCACACACAAATGTTACATACAACAGAGTAAGATAAACAGAACCAGCAGATCATTACATGAAGATCGATGGGTTACACGAAATAATTTGCTCAAACCACCTTTGAGTTATGTATATTCATGTCCATGAGTCCATTTCCAAAAGCATGGGGGGGGGGCGGTCCGTCACAGCTACATGTTGCTCTGCAGGTTTGCAGCAAATTTCCTTGGATGTGGATCGGCACCATTGAAGGTCCATTGTCAGTCAAGTGCTGCTGGTCACTTGACTAGCCACCCTTCAATCATAGGTGGACGAGGCCTGTTGAAATCTCTCGGGAACAAATACTTGGAATATCCGCACAGAGCCGACATTTGTAACTTCCCATGCACAAATCCTACAGGCATTTGAATGGTGTAAACAGACTCAGCAAAGCACCAGCTTTCCATAGACTCCTCAGTGGGCCCACTTTGTGCAGAATTTGGGGCAAACATTCAACAGTGGGAGCACCAATGTTCTGCATAGTCACATCAAAAATCCAGTCACGTCACACCAGGGCTCCTGTCACACGTGGGCAGGTTTGCAGTCTGAGGCTATGTCTACACTGCACGCTTCTCGCACAAGAAGCTTTTTGCGGAAGAGATCTTCCGCAAAAATTTCTTGTGCAAAAGTGCATCCACATTGCAAAAACACATTGGAAAAATGATGCGCTTTTGCACAAGAGAGCGTCCAGACTGCATGGATGCGCTCTCGCATGAAAGCTCTGTTTGCCATTAACAGAATGGCCACCAGGGCACCTGTTCTTCTTTCAATAGGCTGTTTTTGCACAAAAAAACCCCCTGTTTCCCATCCACACACATCTTTTTGCGCAAGAGCTCTTGTGCAAAAAGGAGTTATTCCTTGTATAAAGAGGAATACCTATACCTCAAAAACCCTTCTGTTCTGTCGATTCACTGTAAATTTTCTTGCACAAAAACACGCTTGGGGTGTGGATGCTCCATGAGTTTTTGCACAAAAATGGCTGTTATTGCACAAAAACTCTGCAGTGTAGACATAGCCTGGGTGGAAAGGCTGCAGAGTCAGGGTACATCTACACTAGCCCCCTAGATCGATCTAGGGAGGCTAATGAGGGTGACCGGAATTGCAAATCAAGCCCGGGATTTAAATATCCCGCGCTTGATTTGCATGTTCCCGGCTGGTCGCCATTTTAGAAATTGACTACCCCGAAGTAACTGCCCGCGTCTACACACGGCAGTGAAATGGGCTTCCGATTTAAAGCCCTAAATCGAATTAGGTGGTATTCCTCCTGCAATGAGGTTTACCACCTAATTCGAATTAGGGGCTTTAAATCGGAATCCTGTTTCACTGCCATGTGTAGATGCGGGCAGTTACTTTGGGCTAGTCAATTTCTAAAATGGCGACTGGCTGGGAACATGCAATTCCGGTCACCCTTATTAGCCTCCGTAGATCGATATAGGGGGCTAGTGTAGATGTACCCTTAAACTCTCCAGAACCTGGAAAGATCACTGTTACTGTCGCCCAAGCATCCTTAACTCTGCCCCCTCATTCACGTACACTGCCATCTTTTAATTGCATGGTCATATATTAATTTCATGAACATGGGACATCAGTGAGGTCTGATTCCAGAATGTAAGAAAAGAAGCAGGGAAGAAGAGGAATCTGCACGTAAATAGCGGTGAGTTGCAGATTGAAGACCAGCCCCTGTGGTGTCCTGGCTCCCACCCCAGTGCACCTCCCCCAGGCCCGCAGGGCACTCAAAGGGCGACGTGTCCCCGCTCCTCCATGAGACACAGACAAACTGAGAGTGCAAAATGCTGATGGTCCCAGCATTTCCTGAGTTTTTCAGGAACTTCTGCTTATTTTGGCTGTGCTAGATTTCACTGCAGATTAGAGACAAGGCGTGATGGACGCAGGAAGAGATGAGACATCGTCAGCTTCCTGTGGCTGGGGCTATCAGCCGAGTTCCTTATTCAAGGCAGGATGAAAGCTGGGCACTATGGAGGTGGTGGCAGCTCTGAGGGGTCCCTCGTGGCATCTGCTCACATCGTTCTCTTCCTTGGTAAGTATCATAGTCAGCCCCTGCATGTGTCCATAGGGGTCTGGGAATCTAAGACCAGAGCGTGTGCCCATGGGGGGATCTGAGACCAGGATGTGTGCCCATGGGGGGGGGATCTGCGACCAGGGCATGTGCCTATGGGGGCAATCTGAGACCAGGGTGTAGGACACAGTTGCTCTGGGATCTGGTCCATAATCATAGAATCCTAGGGCAGGAAGAGACCTCAGGAGGTCATCAAGTCCAGTCCCCTAACCAAAGCAGGACCAATCTCAACTAAATCAATAATGACCTGTCTCCTTTCCAGGCTGCTGGCTGGCTGGGCAGAGCAGGGTTTCAGGACGTGAGTATCTCTGGGGCAGAGGAAACATAAATGTTTAGGATGGGAGATGGGGACCGGAAAAGAGGATCTGAACCTTCCCCCATAACTCAGTTCAGCCTCCTTGTATTGACCCCAGGGTGGAGTTCAGAATCTGGCCCTGTCCTCAGTGCAGTTGCAGGGAGATGGGGGGGGTTGGTGACTCTGGATTGACCCAGGGGCTGCAATCAGACCCCGCCCGCAGGGTCCCTGTGGGTGCAGGGAGGTGTCTGTGAGCCTGGGCGCTGTCCCTGGGCTGGGTGCTAAGGGCCGATCACAGACATGGGGAGGGGTTTGTGTCCCCCAATTGTCTACACTAGGAGCTTAGGTAGAATTTAGCCACATTAGGTCGATTTTCTAGATGAATCCACACTCTGAAGCCCGTTCTGCTGATGCTAAGGGCTCTTAAAGTCGGTTTCGGTGCTCCTGCTTTTCACAAGCAGTAATGGTACATTCGACCGTGTGTGGTCGGCTCTAGGGTAGCGCAAATGCAGTGATGTGAAAGTCAATGTCCTTGGCCTCCGGGAAGTGTCCCCCAGTGCCCCACTGTGACTGCTCTGGCCACGCCTTTCCCTTCTGCTGCTCTCCAGGAGCACAAGAAAAGGCCAGTGTGGTGAGCAGAGCAGAGAGCAGGCCACAACCCTCAGCAGCTCTCCTGGCAACTCTGGCCCAGGGTTGCAAACCAGCTCCAGCGTGGAGCAGGCCGGAGATGCTGGACCTGACTGCAGTGCGGGGAGAGGAATTTGTGCAAGCAGAACTCGGAAGCAGCAGCAGAAAGACAGATCTCCATGCCAAGATCTCACAGGGCACAGTGGAGAAAGGACACATCAGGGCCGCCCAGCGGCGTTGCATGAAAATAAAGGAGCTGAGGCAGAAGACAAAGGAGGCAAACGGACAGTCTGTGTCAGCGCCGCAGATGTGGTGCTTCTGTGAGCAGCTGCGAGTGATTCTAGGGGGGCACCCAACCACTGTCCCAAAGCCGCCCGTGGGTTCCTCCCAAGACAGTCCTCCGGCAGCCTTGGAGGGCAGCGTGGAGGAGGAAGAGGAGGGAAGTGGTCAGCAGGCGAGCGGAGCGTTTGATCTCACTGACATCCAGGACCTTTTTAAAGCTTTCCCCTCACCAGAGGACACGTTGCCGCCGGGCCCTGATGGCAGGGAGGGCACTTCTGGTGAGGTCACATTTTTAACCATGCAACACGCGGGTTAAGGCAATCGGGGGGGATCTGGGGTGGCCACTCTGCCTACACAGGGGGGGTCCCTGGAACAGCTTGTGAGTGTGTCTGGAGATGGAGCAGGAAAACTTCCATGCGCAGCTCCAGAAAGCTCTGACATAGGAACTCTCTGCATCCACACATACCCCAGCCCCCTGCCCTGAGCCCCTCCTGACACACCCACCTCTGACTCCTGCCCCTCAACTCCCAGCCCCTGCCCTGAGCCCCCAAACCACCAAGCTACTGCCCTGACTCCTGCAGCCCCCCACATTCCCACCCCTTGCCCTGAGCCCGCCCACTTCGCCCCACCCTTGAATTTCTTACAGTTTCGGTTGTATTGCACCCCCAACCTCCTTCCCTGAAGCCCCCCCACACACACTGGTGGGTGTGTATGATACAACAATACAGAAATTTAAGTTACATTCGCCTCTGGTACCAAGCAGTGACAACTACAATAATACGTGTGTGTGCCGGGAGGTGAGTGAGACAAAGAGATACAGAGACGTGTGTTTGTGTGTGTGTGTGTGTGGGGGGGTGTTTGTGTGAGTGAGACAAAGAGATACAGAGACGTGTGTTTGGGGGGGGTGTTTGTGTGAGTGAGACAAAGAGATACAGAGACGTGTGTTTGTGTGTGTGTGGGGGGGTGTTTGTGTGAGTGAGACAAAGAGATACAGAGACGTGTGTTTGTGTGTGTGTGTGTGGGGGGGGTGTTTGTGTGAGTGAGACAAAGAGATACAGAGACGTGTGTTTGGGGGGGGTGTTTGTGTGAGTGAGACAAAGAGATACAGAGACGTGTGTTTGTGTGTGTGGGGGGGTGTTTGTGTGAGTGAGACAAAGAGATACAGAGACGTGTGTTTGTGTGTGTGTGTGTGTGTGGGGTGTTTGTGTGAGTGAGACAAAGAGATACAGAGACGTGTGTGTGTGTGTGGGGGGGTGTTTGTGTGAGTGAGACAAAGAGATACAGAGACATGTGTTTGTGTGTGTGTGTGTGTGGGGGGGTGTGTTTGTGTGAGTGAGACAAAGAGATACAGAGACGTGTGTTTGTGTGTGTGTGGGGGGGTGTTTGTGTGAGTGAGACAAAGAGATACAGAGACGTGTGTTTGTGTGGGGGGGGTGTTTGTGTGAGTGAGACAAAGAGATACAGAGACATGTGTTTGTGTGTGTGTGTGTGGGGGGGGGTGTGTTTGTGTGAGTGAGACAAAGAGATACAGAGACGTGTGTGTGTGTGTGTGGGGGGGGTGTTTGTGTGAGTGAGACAAAGAGATACAGAGACGTGTGTTTGTGTGTGTGTGGGGGGGTGTTTGTGTGAGTGAGACAAAGAGATACAGAGACGTGTGTTTGTGTGGGGGGGGGGAGTGTTTGTGTGAGTGAGACAAAGAGATACAGAGACGTGTGTGTGTGTGAGAGAGAGAGAGAAAGACATGCTCTGTTCAAGAGCCGGACACTCACACTACCATTCTGAATACAAGGAAACAGCTCCCACCAGAGTGCTCCTGAGCCAAGGTCACCTCTGCAGAGATGGGTTTGGGGCACGGGGACCCCCAGACTGTGCCATCAGCACCTCCTGCCCTGCCCAGCGAAGAGCAGGGTCCAGGAGCATGGACCTGCAGCCAGGACAGAGCATTGCTGCAGGGAGAGGCACCTCTCAGCTAGGAAGCGTGTGAATCTCTCCTGAGAGGCTGGGCCATCTGGGCCCTCTGCAGCTTCCCCCTTTGCCCTCCCCTGTCCGAGCCTCCAGCCGATGCTCAGGAGGAGAGGGGGGCTCCTCCCCCGCAATAGGGACACCATGCCCAGACTGGCCCCGCAGGGACTCCAGGGGCGAGTGGCCCCTCCCAGCCTGCCCCTGAAGACACAGGAGGGAGAAAGCACCCCACCCAGCCAGGGAAGGGTCCCTGCTCCCCAGCCACTAAACCCAGCTGCCCTGCCCCCTCCAGGAAAGGATCGATACTGAGGGATAGGGATAGGAATAGGAATAGGGATAGGGATGGGGGTGGGGGTGGTCACTGTTTCTGCCCTTCCCCCACTTCCAAAGACACTGGTTCTACTCCCGCAAGGGGAGCCGAGTGGGGTTCACTCCCATCTGCCCGAGAGCACAGGGCCAGGTACCAGGGCTGGGCAGGAATCACCATCAAGCCAGCCCTGGGAACAGGTTCTTGCCAGGCAAGGAGCTTCCTCTGTGGCCTGGGGCTGATCGGAGGGCGTGAGACAGTGAATTGGAGAGGGTGGGGCCTATAGACCACAGGGAGGGCCTCATTGCCTTGCGGGGGAGGCGGGGGGAGAAGGGGATGGAGAGACAGCCCCACTGTCCCTCCCCCACTGCCCCCTGGTGCCTCCAAGAGAGTCTCCCCTTCCGTCCCAGGACGTCCAGATTTCACACACGGCAACATCGCCCGCCTGGGACTGGGCACCATGGTCCTGCTCATCCTGGGGCTGATCCTGGCCGAGGCCTATTGCAGCCACCCAAGGGGGGTGCCCTAGGTGAGGTGACCTCCCCGTCTGTGCCCTTTGCTCCCCCAGGGACTGGGCCCAGGGTGACAGGGGCCCCACTAACCCGCTGTCTCTCTGCACCCCCAGGAGCCTGGATTTGGCTGCGCGGAGAAGAAAATCTCCCAGGGAATGAGCTGCTGCCCCTTGGGGGGGGGGGGGCTGAGATGCCAGCACAAAACCCCCAGCCCCCCAACCCCTTCCTCAGGGAATCTGCCCCCCGACTGCTCCCAGCCTGATGGCCGCAACCCAGGATTAACTTGGCCTGACAGGCAGCCCCTAGGCCATTCTCTGCTGGAGGCTAGCAGAGACTCTGTGTCTGGCCCTGGCCCTGGAATAATGGCACTTACTGCCCCAGGGTCTCCCCCTCTTTTCTCGGCCCCCCAATCCCTTTTCTCTCCCCCTTTCTTCCTAGACCTCCCCCGCCCTATATTTCTGCTGTTCAAACCCCCAGTGCTCCCTTCTCCCCTGCCCCTAAATCTCCCCACCCAGGGGCAGCTGGGATAACGGACCCCCCAAGGTCCCCTTGCTGTGGTTCACCACAGGAGATGAGTGAGAAGTTCCGGCAACGGCAGGAGAATCTGGACAAATAAATGCTGGGGCGGCGGGAGGGAGGGGACGTTGATGGGAGAGAAAGAGGGTTTAACTCAAACCAATCGGCTGCTGGATAGAATGCAAGGGCTGGGTTGGGGCACCCCTGGGACATGGTAGAAGTGGGAGAGCAGAAATCCATGACCTGAAATTGTGGAGCTGGAAAGTATGCAAACTGTAGCAGCCCGGTCGCAGACCATTTTGAGAAACACTGATTTAAATAATTATTTTTGTTTTTTATTGAAAAAAGTCATGACTATTATGATTAGAGTTCATAAAAATATTTGCTACAAAAATTAAAATCGAGTTGCCTTTACAACAGTCATTTTCGTGCAGTGTTTCTTAAACTGTGTTCCATGGCTGTCCTTAAAGGGGGGCAGATGACCTTTTTTTCCTCAATAACTTCCCCCCCCGACCCTTTCCCCTCCGACCTTTTTTGCTCAACAAATAATCCTTGGTGTTCCTTATAAAAAAAATTATTGTTTGGTGTTCTTTGGTCTTAAAAAGTTTAAGAAAAACTGTTTTAGTTCAAAGAAAATGTTTAGTGTTAACAAATCACAAAATAATTCAGATTAGTTATGGGAAGATTAATGGAAGCTTTACGAGTTCCTGATTCAAATATACTAGACCAGGCTTGGTCCTGCCGTGAGGGTAGGCGACTGGACTTGATGACTTCTTGAGGTCCCTTCCTGTTCCAGTGTTCTATGATTCTATGTCTGGTAATTATTCAGTAAAATGAATAATGTTTGAAGTTGAAACCCTACAAACTTAAAAGTCTTCTTTTACTTCCCTTTTGCAAGCACATTAATAAAAACATTGTATTACGTATATTTAATTAATTGAACTTTCCTATAAGAGTAATCTACGCAAAATGACTTTGCCCGGTCAACGACAGGCCTCACCTGCTAGTTCTACTATATATTTGAGAGAGTTTGTCTGCCTGTGAGTCTGTCTGTCTGTTTGTTCAAGAACTCCTAAATAACAAGAGCTTCCTCTGATCATAAAAGCAAGGTCAGAGTTTGGTTGTGCCAGAAAAATGGGGTGTGCCTGGGATGGAATTGCTTCTCAGAAAACAATACAGAAAAGAGAATCACCAAGCAGGTGGAAAGGGCTGGATGGGGGTGTCCCCTGTCTAGGACTGCCCCAACCTCAAGCCTCCCATCCTCTCAGGCACCCTTTAGGGAGAGCGGTGCAGGGGCCGAAGCTCCCCCCCCTCACCAATCATGCAGGGATATTGCTGGCTGTTCCCCTTTGTCATGGAGTGAGGGGAAAGCGCAGAGTTTGCTGCATTCCGCCTAGGGAGCGCAAGGGGCAGACAAACCTGGATCTGCCCCAGTGTGAGGGAATGCGCCTCTCCCCCAACTGTGTCTGCTGGAGCTGCAGCTCCCATGGAGAGGCGCTTCTCGCCTGGCCCCAAGCTGCTGTGGTGGGAGTGGGCTGCGGTTGTCCTCTCTCCCTGATGCAGCCTGCACCCTGAACCTCTCATGGCCAGGCCCACCCCAGAGCAATGCATGCACATTTTCATTTTATTATCTACAACACACAAATTACGTGAGTGGCCGAGCAACGCTGGTGAAATGTGCTTGTCGGCCTGTAACTCTGCTGCCATTTGCAGCGCGCACGCTCAACTTCCTCCTTTGCTCCTGGGTTTGTTTTTTCAAAACTTTCGAACACTCCCTTGTGTCCGGAACGTGTTCAGAGACAGACGGTCGTTTCCTTCCCATTTTACTGGGTCAGATCGTGAAACCCTTCTCTGCCAGCAGCTGGAAATGTGTCCTGGAGGGGAGGATGAGATTTGTCAGCACCCTGAGATGTGCACGCTCTGCAGAAGTGGGGTGTGGGGCTCAGGGCTGGACTGAGCCATTCTGGCGCACCGGGCAGACAGGTTAATTGTGCCCCGGGTTGGGGGAGGGCGCATGCGCGGCCCCGCCCCCACCCGGCACTTGGGGGAGGGCGTGCGGAGCTGGCGGCGGCAGGACACACGTGCCCGGCCCGGCCCAGCCCGGCTACCACCACTGGTGCGCAGCCCGGGGCCGCCCAGGGCGGGCCGAGCTTGGTTGCGCAGGGCCCCGCGGCTGCAGGGGGAAGGGCGCTGCTGGAGTTAACGCAGCCCCCAGCCCTGGGTGGCCGCTGCAGGGTGGCCGCTGGGAGCTGCTGCAGCCCGTGATCCGGGAGCCGGGTGCGCGGTGCCTGATGGCAGCTATAAGGGGTGCACGTCCCTTACAGCTGCCATCAGGCGCCCCCCATAGGTTGGCACCCTGGGCAGCTGCCCGGCTCGCCCATGCCTTAATCTGGCCCTGGTGAGGCTGTTTGATTTGGGGCGTATTCTCCAGACTAACCTTGGCACAGCCACACAGACTAACGTCAGGGGCTACAGAGGCCTCAGGCCAGGGACTGTGTTTTCCTAATAAAACAAGATGTTTTTATGAGGGATGTAAAACCCTGTTTAATTGGTTAACTGGTGAAATGTTGTGTTTAACCGGTTAACCGACTGAAGAGGGAGTGGGATGGGGGGCAGCCCAGCCAGAGTGAGTGGCTGGCGAGCAAGGAGCCGGCCAGCAGCAGGACCCCCCAGAACGGATGGGAGGGGAGAGGGAAAATAAGGGACAATTGGCCCATTTTTTTAAAAAGTGGGGACGCTGGCAGGAGAGCTCAAACATGGGACTGTCTCTTTAAAATGGGATGTCTGGTCAGTATTCATTGCACCTCCATGAATGCACCGGGGCACAGAGCGATTTAACTGCTGGCTGGCTGCCTCCCCCCCCCCCCATCGTGGGCGTTTGGGGGGAGATGGCTGGTGGGGGTTGAGGTAAGGGGGTTCGGGGTGTCGGGGTGGGGCTGAGGGCACAGGTGCCAGGGTGGGGAGCAGGAGTGTGAGGGGAGACTGGCTTCCCACAAAGTTCAGAGCTGGGGGGTAGGACTGTTGGGGTGTCTGAGGTGGGTGGAGGACACAGCCTCCCCACATGCCCCGGGGCTGGCACCTCTACCCCCAGAAGCCTCCCCTCTCGCTGCCCCTCCTCATCCCCCCCCTCCGCAGCTCCAGCCCCCTCAACCTCAGGGTCTCCCATTTGCTTTCCTGCCTCTCAGCCTCCCCTACCCCACATTCCCTGACCCATAATGGCCTCCACCCCACAGTCACTTCTCCCCTCCCCCTGCCTCCCCAGGCGATGGCTGCAGGGCGTGAGGGGGCAGCCATGTTAACTGAGGGCAGCTGGGGATCCCTGCCCTTGGGGAGCCATGGGAGACGGTGGACATGGCTAGTGGGGTGTGTGTGAGAGGAGACAGGGGCTGGAGGGCAGAAGTGGGGAGGGGCTGGGGGTGTGAGGGGACACAGGCTGGAGGGCAGAAGGGGGAGGGGCTGGGGATGTGAAGGGACAGGCTGGAGGGCAGAAGGGGGGAGAGATTCGGGGTGTGGGGAGACATGGGCTGAGGTGCAACATGAAGGAGAGACTAGGGGTGTGATGGCGCGGGCTGGGGGGCAGAAGGGGAGATGGGTTGGGGGTGTGAGGAGACATGAGATGAGGAGCAGAATGGGACAAAGGCTGGGGGGTGAGGTCATGTTGCCAACAGTCCCTTATCACTAGGGACACCCCATCTGGACACGGCCAATGGCCTGACCTGGGGCACATCAGCTCTTCTGGTTGCCGGGCAAAACAGGCCATTTGCTTTGTCACCAGCTCCAGCCAAGGACACATTGGTCCACATGCAGGAAACCCCGGCATGGGAGCTGTGTACTCTGCCTGCCAGCGGGAGCAAGGCCAATGCGGGCCTGCCAACAGTCGGGGCTCGGTTCCCAGCTGTTACCCAAGGGCTGGCCACACACCCACGGATAGCATCTCCGTCAGCCGGGGCTAGGGTCTCTGCCGGGATACGAGAAGGTTCCTGGGTCTCTATCAAGACCCGTTGGGGCCTGGGATGGAATTTCTCTTGCTTTGATTTTCCTTTGAACCTGGGTTATTTTAATTCACAGGCTGAGAATGGGCCCTTAGAACCAGGTGTTACAGTGTAAAGCCGCCAACAATACTCAGCTATGTTGCAAGGGGCAGCAAACCCAGGTGTTCCCCATCGTGTTCACTCCTCACATGCTGCCAGGGCCCATATCACACATGGGCAGGTTTGCAGGCTGGGAAGGAAGGCTGCAGAGTCAAACCCTCCAGCACCATGAAATGCCACAGTGACTGTTTCCCAAACACCCTTAACTCTGCCCCCTTGTTCACATGCATTAAGATGCCCTCCTTCAATTAATTTTATCTACAGTGCACACCAGCCAGGTTTGTGTTAGAAAAGAACAGGGGACCCACAAGCGGATGGGGTGGAAGGACTCCTTAATTGCAGCTATTCGTCCTGCCTCTGACCCCCAAAGCCCTGGTCTGAGTGAGCAACCAATTAACTGCAGGTGCAACTTTTTATCTTAGTTAATATGTAAATACACGTATCAGTTACATCACCCCTTAAACCCCAGTTTATAATGGATCACCCAGATATTGCATAATGATAACCATGTGATGAATAGAATTATACCCGCCCCTGTTTCCTGTTTACAGCTGTTCAGCTGAAGCAAGCAGGTCTCACGTCCCAGTACTCTTGAAATCAGCCACGTACAAGTTGGGGGAGGCAGGAGATGTGACCAGGGATGTATATTTCAGAGTGAATGGGAGCGGATGAGGGGGTAGGGAGATACGCATTGAACATTCCTTACAAGTGACATGCTTGGTACAGCTACATGCTTATCTATCCCAAGCAAGCGGGAAAGAGGGCAAGCATGCCTATAAATCAATAGAGACAGTGCTTGCCTGTGCTGTAACCCTGTCACTCTGGAAGAGATTACCCAGACCCCTTATTGAACTTTTACACACCCCAACAGTTTGACCCCAGAATGTAAGAAAAGAAGCAGGGAGGGCAGGAAACGGAATCTGCTTGGAAAGGGTGGTGAGTTGCAGATTGAAGGGCACATGCAGGGCAACATGGCCCCCCTCTGCACAGAGACACAGATAAGCTGTGAGTGTAAAATGCTGGGTTTTGCAGGAACGTCTGCTTACTTGGGCCACACTAGATTTGTCCTGCAGATTAGAGACAAAGTGTGATGGAACCAGGAAGAGAAGAGACATCATCACTTTCCTGTAGCTGCAGCCAGCATCTGAGCTCCTTATTTGGGGCAGGGTGGAGCTAGGCACCGGGGTGTTGGTGGCAGCGCTGAAAGGCCCCTCACTGCCATATCATGGCATCGGTTCTCACTGTCCTCTTCCTCAGTGAGTATTGGAGACAGCCAGAGCGTGTGCCCAATGGGGGGGATTGGAGACCAGGGTGTGTGCCCATAAGAGGGATCTGAGATCAGGGTGTGTACCGGGGGGAGTGTGGATCTGAGACCAGGGTGTGTGCCCATGAGGGGCGGGGGGATCCAAGACCAGGGCATGTGCCCATGTTGCGGGGAGAGCTGAGACATGTGTCCAGGGGGCAGGGTGTGGATGTGATATCTATAGGATCTCATTGCTCTGGGGTCTGGTCCACGATGACCCGTCTCCTCTCCAGGCTGCTGGGTGGCCAGGTGGAGCAGGATGCAGGGACGTCAGTATCTGTGGAGAATGGGGCATCTGGGGAATTTCCACACTAAGGACGAGGGATGTGGGTGGGGGCGAGGGGTGCAGATCTCCCCAGGGATGATCCTACCAGACCTGGGCTGCCTCCCACATCAAGAGGCTGAGACCTCGCCCCTCTCATTACAGGGATGGGTGCCACAACAAGTGCATTCACATGCACCCAAACCTCTGCCCCCAGGAAACACAGAGTCAGGATACCCAGCACCCCGCAGCACCCCCAAACTCTGCCTGGGGAGCTGACAGCAGCCAGGGGAGCGGCTCAGGCTGGGCCGGGCTGTGAGAAATGCACACGCAGACGGAGGGTCACATGGTCCTGTTGTTCTCAGCCCTCAGCTGGCAGCACACGCGGGTCCCTGCTTGGCATATAGGGATGTAATAGTGCAGTCGATTAACCAATAAACAAAGCTTATAGGTTAATGCTATAGACTACATGCATGTCCCTCCCCGCCTTGCCAATACAGTTTTTAGCAGATTGGCCAGCAGCCCGGCTCAGTCCAGGCTTGTGCTGGATCTGGGACCTACCCCTGCTGCGGCTCTGCATTTAAAGTGTATTAGGAGCCAGGTGGGCAGGCAGCTCAGCTCAGTTCCAGCTCACGCTGGGTCCAGGAGCTCAGACTCCTCCTAGACAGAGGCAGCAGCGCGGGGTGACAGACAGATGGTCTGTGAGGGGAGCTGGTTTTTAAGCAGGGATGGTCCTCTCAAAAATTCACCTCTCCTCTGGCGAGTCAGCTAGTCGGCGAGGTGAGGAAGGGGGGCTCGGGCCCACCCCCATTCCGAGCCCCAACCCAGGGCTCTAAGGACTGGGGACCACACCCCAGTTCCAGTTGGTGGGGGGAAAAATCCGCCCCAAAACACACGAACCCCCCGGGCTCAAAACCCTGCCCTGGGCCACTTCCTACCTCCCCCGCCAAGCCACTGTGTCCGTCCGGTCCGGCAGTCCCCATAGGGGCGGCTCTCTCAGCCTCTGAGAGGCCTCCCGCTGGGCTGCTCCTGCCGTCTCTTCCGCTCTCCTCTCCACTCTGAGCCCCTTGGCTCTCCTCGGCCCGGGGCTCCCTGGCTCTGGCGGCAGTGCTCTTTTTAAGCGTCCCGCCGCCGAGACGTCCAGAGTGCCAGGGGAGGGTCCTGCGTCAGCTCCTCTGGCCACTCCCCCTCCCTGGCTCTCGGCTAACTCCGGCTCGGGTTGGAGCCGCCGAGAGCTCTGCGCCTGCGCCGCCTTCGGGTGCGCCAGCCCGCCGGCCCCACAGCTCCCCTGCTCTCACTGGGGCCCTGCGAGCTTGGGCGCTTCCTGCCCGTTCGCACCCCCGGAGCCCCACCGAATACGGAGGTGCAGGCACCTCGTCCGTGCGGGGCGCAGGAGTCACCCCGTCACATCTCCTCCGACACGAGCTGGTGGGACTAACACGTGCAGAGCCGTAGGGACACACACACAATCCAAATCTTTCCATGGAAAAGGGGGTCAATTAAGGCATATTCTCAAGGGTATGGTCATGCTGGATTAGCCCCAAGGCCTGTTGTAATTTAGATAGTATAACACGGTCCAAAGAGTCAAACTTGTGAACATAAGAGCAGCCAGACTGGGTCAGACCAAAGGCCCATCTAGCCCAGTGTCCTGTATATCATCAGTGGCCAGTGCCAGGTGCCCGAGAAAGAAAGAATAGATCAGGGAATCATCAAGTGACCCATCCCATTTCACCCATTCCCAGCTTTTGGCAAACAGAGGCTAGGGACACCATCCCTGCCCATCCTGGCAAATAGCCATTGATGGACCTGTCTTCCATAAAAGTATCTAGTTCTTTTTCGAATTGTGTCCCAGTCTTGGCCATCACAATATCCTGTGGCAAGAAGTTCCACAGGTTGACTGTGCGTTGTGTGAAGAAATGCTTTGTTTTAAACCTGCCACCTATTACATTCATCAGGAGACCCCTAGTGCTTGTGTTATGAGAAGTAAATAAACCTTTCTTATTCACTTCCTTCACGCCAGTCATGAGTTTACAGACCAAGTTGTTCCATACCCCTGATCATTTTTGTTTCCCTTTTCTTGACCTTTTCCAGTTCCAATATGCCTTCAATGAAATGGGGCAAGGACTTCTGCATGGTGTATTCCAGATGTGGGCGTACCATGGATTTATGTAGAGGCAATGTGATGTGTCTTTCGTAATGATTCCGAACATTGTGTTCGTTTTTTGGGGCTGGTGATGCCAACAGTGTCCAAGGATGGCAGGGAATTAGCCAGCAGCAGAGATAGGCCTGATCGTCCCAGCAGCATCCTGAGGAGAGCAGAACACTTACCATAGTCCCTGCCTCACTGAGCCTGGGGTGAGCCAGAGTTGAGCTGAAGAGCGGATTCATTGGCTGGACCTTTAGACAGGGCTTTCTGTGAACCATCTCAAAGTCTCCCATCACATCTCTGATCATACAGGGGAGAGTGCGGAGGGAAAAAATCCAAAAAATGTGCCTCTAAGGCAGGGGTCTCCAACCTTTTTAAGCACAACATCACTTTCTGAATTGAAGTGCAATGTAAGATCTACCTCAAACCCAAATACTCATAGAGTCATAGACTTTAAGGTCAGAAGGGACCATTTTGATCATCTAGTCTGACCCCCTGCACAATGCAGGCCACAGAATCTCACCCACCTACTGCTAGAATAATCCTCTCACCTATATCTCAGATATTGAAGTCCTTGAAACGATGGTTCAAAGACCCCAAGATGTAGAGAATCCTCCCGCTAGTGACCCGTGCCCCATGCTAGAGGAAGGCGAAAAACCTCCAGGGCCTCTGCCAATCTACCCTGGAGGAAAATTCCTTCCCGACCCCAAATATGGCGATCAGCTGAACCCTTTGCAAAATACCTTTGCGCCGCCTCCTTCGTGCCCCTTCTCCAAGGCCCTGCCCCTGCTCACTCCATCTTCCCTTCCTCTCTCCCTCATTCTCCCTTCTTTTCATCATGCAGGGGCAGAGGGTTGGGGCACAGGCTTGGGCTAAGGGATTTGGAGTGTGAGGGGGCTCTGAGCTGAGCCTGGGGCAGGGAGTTGGGGTGCAGGAGGGGGCTCAGGGTACAGGCTCGATAAGGGAGTTTGGGTGCAGGGGGCTCAGGGCAGGTGCTTTGGGTGTAGGAGGGGGTTCATGACTGGGGCAGAGTTGGCTCCAGCTGGACACTGCTTACCTCAGGTGGCTCCTGGGTGGTGGTGCAGTGGGGCTTAGGAAGGATCACCCCTGCCCTGGCCCTGCGCCACTCTCAAAAGTAGCCAGCAAACTCCCTCCATCCCAAGCCCTGTTGTGCTCCCCCAACTACAGGCTGGAAGAGGGGGCACTCTGACATCAACGCCCCCGCCTCTCCCTTCCTGCTCTGTACTGCAGGCAGGAGGCTCTTGGCTGGGGGGGTAGGGGTGGGGGAGATCCAAGGCAAAGGGCAGGAGGTGCACAGCGCTGGGGGAGGGGCAGTTGAAGTGGCGGCACTTCATAGCCTTCTTGCCAAACCACTCAGGATCACCTGTCAGAGGCTTCAAAATCTACCAGTAGATCCCGATCGACTGGTTGGTGACCACTGATCTGAGGGGTGCTGGGAAACCCTCCTGACCCTGCAGTCCAAGCCCTGGAGCATGAGAATAGATTGAAAGGGGACAGAAATAAACAGGGGAGTTTCTTAGATTTACAGTTGCTCCAGGTTTGATAAGCCCCCCCCCCCCCTCCCCATGCCTCTCCTTTAGGAAAACTTCCGAGAATGGCTGGGAAATGGACAAGGATGAAGAAGCTACCTGGCCCCTTTGGACAATTGTTCGGTGGTTAATTCCCCATGGGGGAGGACGGGAGGGGATAATTCAAAGTTTCCACCCGTGTCCCAGCGTAAATGTTTCTCACTTCAACTCCCCTTCTCCATTTGTCCAAGGAGGCAGGGTGTGTCCCTGCACTGCCATGTGTGGGAGCAATGCTGGGCCAGCGTGGGAATCAGCTGTAATATTTTGTAAGATGCCACTATGTGCCTCAGTTTCCCCAATGGGTTGCACTGTAGGATGGGCACCTGTCTGTCTCGCAGTTTGGATCAATGACTCCCCCACGCCCAATCTCTGCGTATGGGAGTTTGGAGGGTCTTAACAATGCCAAGCATTTCACCGAGCTCTGGGTTCACACTGGGTTGGGGAGGTGAATCTATGAACAGATTCCCTAGAGTGGGACAAACATCCTGTTAATTTCCCCAAACTCCTGCTGCAACCCCCCAGTCACTCCTCCTTCACCCCGGCTCCTGTCCCCAATGGCCCCGGCTGCTAACGAGGCCCAGAGAGGCATGGAACAAATGCCGGTAATTAATACGCTGGGGATGGAACAAAGAAGGGAGCAGGGGTGTATCCAAGAGGAGGGTCATGCTGCCTTCCTGTCTCTGTCTGCTCCCACCAGACCCACACCTGGCGCTTTAACTTTCCCCTGTTCCCTTAGGCCAACATGCCTTGGCCAAAAGTCCTTGGAACAAGCCAACCTGACCCTCAGACCTAACAAACTCACTGTACCACGTCTGGTAGGATGTTCCTGTGGGGACATGTGAGACTGTGACCAAGTGGAGACTTTCGTAATGGGTTTCATAGAATGCCCAACCGTGCCTTAGTTTCCCCTTTTCTATCCAGTGTGTGTGGGTGTGGGAGACAGGACTGAGTTTGCTTTTTGGACAGGTGGCGGGCCAGCAGGGTGCACTCATGTCAGAGAGAAGAGGAGAGCCATGACAGGGTCTGTCTACATGGCAGGATAGTGCAGGGTTAGTAGAAGTGGAGTGAGGACATGCTGGGTTTATTACTTCAGAGCTTGAGCGTCAACACTCATTGGTCATCCCAGGAATTGTGGGACACCGGATCCCAATAAGTGCTGCCAGCATCCACGCTGCATTACACCCTCATGCATCCAACCAGTGTTAATCCAGTCAGAGTTGGATACAAAGAAATAAAAGGTTCAAAACACAAACTGATGGATGTAAATGTCTCTCACTCACACATTTTTTCCTGCCAACGAACGGTCACTTACCAGGTGATTACATTGACACCTGGCTGAGGCATCCGTTTGTCTTCTGTCTCTCAGGAAACAATTTGAGTTGTTTTTTCTAAATGTAGAACATGACTCAGCAATGACTTAAAGTAGAATTCTATACACAAGCTCATGGATAGCCCAATATTTCATTAATAGAAAACGAGAAGCAGAAAGCGTTCACATGACTTTTCCTTCTAGACACTCACCGGTCTAGATCTAAATGTAGAGCATGACTCAGCAATGTCTTAAAGGAGAATATGATGTTACACGTTTTTTAAGAAGACTTTAATGTTCAGCAAATTATGAGTTTTTGAATGATATCACACAGGGCAAACTTGGTATAACTATTGTCGTAATCTTGAAAAAGGGATGAATCTAAGGCTCCACACTGTCACACTGAGTGTAATTTGTAGACAAAAAGTGGTTTTGTGCTTGTTTGTGAATCCAGGGTTTTCCCTGCAGTATAGACATGGAGTTAATAAATGCAGAGAATCCAACCTGGGCCAACAAGGCAAGTAGACCTGTGGTTTTCAGCCTGTGGTTGGTGGACCCCTACTGGATCACAGACTATGTCTAGAATTTCCAAAGGGGGCTGCACCTCCATTTGAAATTTTGCAGGTGTCCGCAAACGAAAAAAGGTTGAAGAACCATTGGGCTAGACAGACAATGTCATCTCTGGTGATGCATAGATCAGCCACCAACCAAGCCACACAGCCCCCAGCCCCGCCACCGCTGGCCAGGCCAACCCCATGGAGAAGCCAGCAGGTGGGCATACCTCCCTCCCCTGCCAGTTCTGGAGAGAAGCCGACAGGCAGGATGTATGGCCACCACCATCCTGGGCTGGCCCCAGGGAGAAGATACCAGCTACCCCCATACCCCGCTCTGAGAACTCTACCCATGGTCTGACTCCTGAACTATCATCCCCTGC
The DNA here is from genome assembly GCA_032595735.1 of Pelochelys cantorii. Classification (NCBI taxonomy): domain Eukaryota; kingdom Metazoa; phylum Chordata; order Testudines; family Trionychidae; genus Pelochelys; species Pelochelys cantorii. The sequence continues at coordinate 7,928,667 of CM064358.1, read as the reverse complement.
CCTGAGCCCCTCCTCACCCCCAACCCTGACTCCTGCAACCTTCCCATATCCCCCCAGGCTCCTTCGCTTAGACCCTCCTCAACCCCTAACCCTGATTCCTGCACCCCCATGCTCCCAGTCTCCTTCCCTGACCTGCCACAGCCCCATCCCCCTGTCCTGGGGAACCTGAGCAACAGCTGGTAAGTCATCTAGTGGATTAATATTGACAGTCCTATCCTGGCCAATACCCATCACTGGACTTATCCCCCAGGAACCTCTCTTGCTCTGTTTCAATCTGGGTTCTAATCCTGAGTTCCACAACATCCCTTGGCAGTGAGTTCCACAGGTTAATTGCATGTCCACACAGTCAAAAGTGCTGGGACAAGGCACGTCACAGCAGGCAGGTGCTATACCTGACTACCAATGATGACAAGCTTATGATTGGCAGGGCAGAGTGTCGGGAAAGATTCCATTTCCTGAGGAAAAGTCCTTAGCAAGGGGGCTTTTATGCACATTTGAATCCTGGTTCTTGAGGACCCAGTCAGCTCCACAATAACCAGGTTCCAATGATTTGATCTTTGGGAGAAGAGGGAAACTGTCTTCATTAGCCAGGACAGAAACTATTGAGAAGGCGAGGTTTGTGATCTGTGGTTCTCCTTTTGGCTTGTAACTTCTCACTTTTGCTGCTTATGGAAATCCTTGTTCTTTGGTCTTGTAAGAAGGGCTCCTGGATGGTGTGCAGGACATGGAAACGTTAAGGGCAAACTGGTAAACTGAGGCACACTAGACCTTTGAGAAGGAGGAGACCTGGAATTTCTGAGTGTTGTCAGCATGTGCAGACTGGATGGATTCCTCATTGTCTCTGCAGACACAGGTTAACATGATTACCCCTCTGAGATTGGAATCAGTGACTGGCTGCCGGAAGATGGTCTGTGGGAGACCTCCTAGCTTTGGGGCCACTCAGTTGATCGCTAATGAATGTTTTCTCAGTCACAGTCTCCTGGGTTGTAATTAAGGCCGACTCTGCTGCCCCCGGGGCCTGCTTTCTGGGGTTCATCTTTGCACAGAAGCGGCCGTTCCTCCGCAGATGCTGGCGGAAGGTGGACACCATGTGTCCATCTCCAAACTGAGGCTGGATATCAGGGTGTGTGTTGAGGAAACGGCAGGGGAGAGTCTGGGATAGCAATGCCAACTAGTTGGGAGGAGGGGTGGAGAAGCTGGTAGAACAGGCCTGGGAAAATGGGGGAACAGAGTGTTATGGAAAAAACCCCACCTCCTCTGCAGCCGATTGTTCCTCTACCTCCTGGGGTCTGGCTCTGAGCAGAAACACGTTCCCCACCTACCATCACATCTGACAGTCCCTGACTCATGCCCGCCTGCCCCATCTCCACCCTCATGTGTTGTCCTGTCTAGCCAGGTGCTTTGACGGTGCCAGGGTCCCTGCTCAGCATGGTGAACGGAGCGCTGTCTCCACGCTGAGTCCTTCCCATGTGTGCAGGATTGGGGCTCTCCGGACGCCTGGATCTTTGTCCATCTCATCACCTTCTGCAAGAGCATCAGTGACTGGGAGAGACCAAATCTTCAATTTCCACGAGAGATCTCATGTGAAGCTATGGGATCACAATGAGAGCTCAGAGTGGGGACATGTTTCATGCCCAATCCACTAAAAAGGTCAGTGAAAAACTGAGCCTTTTCGCCAAATGTTTCCCAGGCTTTCGTGGTCAGAAGGGCTCATTTCCCTCAGTACCCTACAGCAACCGTATTCAACGTGTTGAATACTCTTTGGAGCCTTTGCAAAAGTTCTGCATGATTGTGGCCTTATTGAGGGACCCATCTGGTGGGTGATTTCTGACTTTTCCAGGTGGGGATTTTCCAAGGGAAAGGTTGGGTTTGAGAAGGGAAACTCAGAGCCCTTAGCTGGCCATTGGCGATTTCTCATGAATGATGGTGCTTATATGTGGATGACAAGGAAGTTTTCTAATGTGGTAGGCGGGAGGAGACACCCTCCAGCTGTAAGCAGAAGCCAGATAATCAGCCTGGGGATAAAGACAAACATTTATAACCCTGAATGTAATTTACAACAGGCACAAGCAACTAATAGGTGTGGTAGATCACACCTGACGATTTTTCAGACACGAGAGGAGGCACGTCTAAAAGAGCCGTGCTGGAAAGGAAAGGAGGGACAAGCTCTAGACTTGGCTCTCAGCCTTTCCAGGTGAGCGTACCTCTTTCAGGAGTGCCATTTGTTTTGCCTCTGCCTTAAGTTTCACCTCATTTAAATACTTCTTGCATATGAAACTGGATGTAAAAAATACAAACGTGCCACACATGCAAGTACTGACAAATTGTTGAGGTTCTCATTTTTACCAGATAATTATAAAATCAATCAGGTGGAATATAAGCATCATGCTTGCATTTCAGTGCCTCGTGAGTAGAGCAGCATAAACAAGGTGCTTTAAGAAATGTTAGTTTGCACTGACTTCTCCAGGGCTTTTCATGGAGCCTGTTTTAAAACCAGGCCAGTATCTAGGTGGGTTGATAAACCCCCTGCAAGACCTCTGTGTATTCCCAGAGGGGCACAGCCTCCTGGTTGAAGGACTAGAGTCTATGAATCTATGAGAGAAAATTTCAAAAGACCAGATGGAAAAATTCACCAGACAAGAACAGACTCACAACCTAGCAGTGTCATGGGGTATCTCTATGGGGACATGAAGGCAAATTCTGATTCTTCGTCGAGTAGTGTCCCCGAGGGTGCTCCACTCGAGGTGCTGTGCTCATCCCGGCGCTGCAAACGGAGAATCTTCCTTAGCAGTAGCCCTGCCGGCCCGCGCATGCGCTCCCGCTGTCTTGCACTGTTTGTGCCGTTACAGATGAGCGCAGGCCGCTTGTCAGTTTCCGTCAACCGTCCGCAACCGCAGATAGAGCTTAGGCACACTCCCGCTCCTCGCTGAGGGGAAAGGAGATTAGTGTTAGAAAATACTTGTTTCATAGTTAGCGTTAGTGTAGTAGTTCTTAGAAGTTATAGTTGCGTTTATTAAAAAAAAAAAGCCTTTTTTCCTTGTATCTAGTTCAGTTGTTCAGTAGCCTTAACAAATAGTTATGCCGGGGTCTCCCGGTTTTAAGAAATGTGCCCAGTGCCAAGATGCCGTGCCAGCATCGGACAGGCACTCACATTGTATTAAATGTCTCAGGGATGGACATGTCCCCCTGAAGTGCGTCCACTGCACGAAGTTGACTGCGCGAGCCAGGCGCGACCGAGAGCTGAGGCTGAGGGTCTTATTATTTAACAAAGCCCTCAAGACCTCCGACATGTCTGCGCCGCTCTCTGCTGCCTCAGGGGTGCATGAGGCACGTCCATCTGCAGCAGAGACTCCCCACAGGACTTCCAAACCCCCTGCGAGGGTTAGTGTGGGTGACAGACGGGGAACCTCTGGCATTCTGCTGAGGCGTCCCGCGGACAAAACGGGCAAGGGCTTCAGCTCTTCTTTCCCAGCTCCAAGGACCCGGTACCGGCTTCCACAAAAGGGTCCAGGGCGGAGTCGGCACCGGCAACAATTTCAACGGCCGTTTTGAAGCCGGCTATGGCTGCCCCGGCACCGGCTTTCTCGGCACATGCGCGGGTGAGCGCAGCTGTGCCGGCACCCGCAGCAGCGGTGCCGGCGGCTTTCTCTCCTCTCTCTGCGGTGCTGGAGGCTCTGGCACTGGCATCGGTGCCACAGGAGGGCACCGTCAGTATGCAGCCCTTGGCACTGGCACTGCTTCCCTTGGTCCCACAATCTGCAGATCCAGCGGCATTGATCCTCCAGCCTAACTACACTCAGGCTTTGGAGACTGCTTCGCTCCCTGCCAGCCCATTGCAGACGGCACTGTCCTCTCCTTTTAACTGCTCGGTGCCGTCCAAGGTGCAATGCAAATCACGACGGGTCCAGACACCATCTCTCACCCCAGACCGGGCTGCATTTTCTCCTGGACCCTTATCACCTGCCTCCTTCTACTCTGAGAGCCATCACCGCGTTCATCGTTATGACTCGACTAGAGACCGCTACCACAGGTCACCTCGTCACTCACCACGAAGATATCATCGAATGCATTACTCTCGATCTCCCTCCCACTGTTCGATGAGATCTATTTCGCTGAGGTCTTCAAGACCCTCAGGGTATCCACGTCGGTATGGAACACTAAGGGGGTATTCCCCTAGATATTCACCGGACTCATACCACCATAGACGATACTACGACCATTACTATGATGACTGTCATTCCTCACTTGGAGGTAGGTACCCATGCTCACGATCTCCGTGCTCTAGCAGACCAGTATCTTCACGTCTTGCACCATTAGAACCCCACCCTCCAGTTGCTTCACCAACTCCTATGGAGGACACAGCCTCGGTTCAGACCCATGAGGGACAGCGAGACAACCACACTCTGAGTTGGGAACTTGAGACCCTGATTCCCCGGCCGACCACTCCCCCTTTGCGCAGAGGCTATGCGTCTGTGGGACTGGGCAATTCGGCACGGTATAACCTTTACCGCATCATACCTTCCCAGCATTGCCAATACCCTCAGCAGACACTTCCTTCCTCATCATGAATGGGAGTTATACAACAAAGTTGTTCACGATCTTTTCCATCTTTGGGGATTCCCGAGTATAGACCTTTTTGCCACCCGTCACAACAGAAAGTGTCATTGTTATTGCTCGTGAGCGGACGTCAGCACGAATTCCTTGGGGGATGCCTTCTTACTCGACTGGAGTTGTCATCATCTCCTTTATGCTTTTCCTCCTCTTCCTCTCATTCCGAGGGCACTGGAGAAGATAATGTTGGAGTGAGCAACGGTGATCTTCATAGCACCCTTTTGGCCTCGACAGACTTGGCTGACGCAATTGTGGAGAATGTCCGTGGCTCAGTCACGACGACTACCGAGGCTGTCCAATTTACTGTCTCAACAGCAAGGTGCGATGCTGCACCTGGACATCGATTGCATGGCCCTGACGGTGTGGCTCCTAGCTGGCTCCAACCATCAGAGATGACCTGCTCTCAGGCGGTGAGACATGTGCTGATAAACAGCAGGCACCAAACCACTCGCAAGACCTACCTCTACAAATGGTATCGGTTCCAATCTTGGTGTGCGGTGAGGAACTTTGACCCTCTGTCCTTGCCTATTCAGCAGGTTCTCGATTACATTCTCCACCTGAGGACAGCGGGGTTGGCAGTGGCTTCGCTTAAGGTTCATCTGGCATCAATCTCGGCCTTACGTCTTCCCATCGACGGTCATTCGCTGTTTGCCCATCCACTCACTAAAAGGTTTCTAAAGGGGCTTAAGAATCTGTATCCGGCTTACAAGATTCCACCAGAGCCATGGGACTTGGCTTTAGTATTGGACACGCTAACATGCCCCTGCTTTGAGCCGTTAGCGACTTGCGCATGCTCACAATGAAGGTGTCATTCCTGCTGGCAATCACTTCAGCACGCCGAGTTAGTGAATTAGCAGCTCTATCTGTCGACCCACCGTACACACTATTCTCTGAGCATGGGGTAGTGCACCGTATCCATCCCCCCTTCCTCCCGAAGGTGAATTCGCCTTTTCATATAAACGAGCCCATCAGCCTGCCAACATTCTACCCAAAACCACATTCTTCACCAGAAGACTCACGTTTACATACGCTCAATGTCAGACGAGCCCTGGCTTTCTACCTGGACAGAACGCGTGCTTTCAGAAGTCTCGGCATCTTTTTATAGCCACTGCTGAGCATTCGAAAGGCCAACAGCTCTCTGCACAACATATTTCCAACTTAATCGTCTCTTGCATCACGCGTTGTTACGCCCTACAGAATGAGCCTTGACCGAGATGGCCTCATGCCCACTCCACCAGAAGCATGGCCGCATCCACTGCTTACCTTAGAGGTGTACCCTTGCAGGACATATGCCGTGCGGCAATCTGGTCATCTGCTCTTACCTTCGCCAGACACTATGCCCTTGCGAAAATATTGAAGAACGATTCAGCGGTGGCACAAGCAGTCCTGGCCACAGTGCAGAGGCCATAAGTCTGAAGCACAATGATAGCATTGGACCACTGCTGTGTACTCACCTCGAGTGGCGCACCCTCGGGGACACTACTCGACGAAGAAGAGAGAGTTACTCACCTTGTGCAGTAATGTCTCTTCTTCGAGATGTGTGTCCCCGGGGGTGCTCCACGACCCACCCTCCTCCCTGCTTCAGAGCTTTTGTTTTTATCTTTCAGACACTTCTGGTTGGGAGGAAACTGACAAGCCAGCCTGTGCTCAGCTGTAAAGGCGCGAACGGCGCGAGACAGCAGGAGTGCATGCGTGGGCCGGCAGGGCTACTGCGAGGGAAGATTCTCCGTTTGCAGTGCCAGGACGAGCCCAGCACCTCAAGTGGAGCACCCACGGGGACACACATCTCGAAGAACAGATGTTACTGCACAAGGCGAGTAACTCTCTCTTATGTGAAACAAAGAAAGTCCCCAGCCTTTTGAAGCTATGCCCTGCTTATAGATCTGTCCGTATGGTCTGCAATGAACTCGGTAAGTCTGAAGGACAGACTCTGACCAAGGCCTGAGAATGATCTCTGGAGAGCTTCATAGTGTTCGTTCTTTGCTTTAAGATATTTTTCCTGATTTCACCTTACAACGAAAATCACAGAAATGTAGGGCTGGAAGGGCTCCCGATCTATACAGTCTGCTGAGGCAGAGCTAAACCTTCTTTACAGCCATGTGATAAAGGGGTTGTTTGCCTTCAAGCGGTGTGCTTATTTGAACATGTGGGCAACTCTGCCATTAGTAGCTCTTGGAAAGAAAATATGACTCCCCTGAGAACCCAAAGATGCTTTTCTTATTGTTTTGGCTGAAAACATTAGGATTTTGCTGCTCTCAAACTGAGAAAAACATTTGAAGTTTTAAAGGTAAAACTGGGGATATTTCCCATGTTGTTGAAAAAATAAATAATTTTCTGCCTGGAGACAGGGGTGGAGGAATCCATCTGATGGGAAATTTCTGACTTTTCCAGGTGGGAATTTTCCAAAGGAAGGATTGGGTATGAGAAGTCAAACTCAGAGCCCTTAGCTGGACATTTGCAATTTCTCATGAATGATGATCCTTGTGTGTGAGTTGAAAGGGAGGGTCTGTTGGAGTGAGAGGTCTGGTGGAGGACCAGAAGGGGTAAGAACAAAGCCATTCAGAATCCGTCCCCAACGCAGGTCAGTACCACATGCTGGGGAGGCAGGTATAAAGCCTGCAGGCACAGGGGCATCTGCCCCTAGCAATATTCCTTCCTGACGCTTAGAGCAAGAGATTTCATACAACCCTGAAGCTGAATATCCCTTCCGCGGTGTTTAGCAAATCTGAGTGAGTCTAACTCTAGATCTTCCTTTTACCTATGGAAATGTCCAGTCCCTCTTTGAATCTTACTAGATTTTAGCCTCAGTGCCATCCTGTGGCAATGAGTTCCACAGTCCCTGAGTGCGTGAGTCTCTATTTGAATGTTCCACTGTTGTTTCATGGACTGCCTCCCTGTTGCTGTGCCATGCGACAGAGAGGACAGAATCCCCTTCTTTAACCAGCCCTAATCTTTCCTTTCTTTACAGGACAGTTGAGTGTGTTTTCAAACTGGTACCAAGACCCCTCTTCACCAGCTTGACAATGAACTAAGCACACTGAGGCCCTCTCAGGTAGGTTTTCCAGATGTGCTGTGTAGCTGTGGTGCCTGCCATGATATATGCAGCGTTTGCCACGCTGTGAGTCTTGGGATCTTTACTCTGTTCTTGTGGTATCTCAGTGTAGCCCCACAATGGAGAATACCCAGCAATTCAACCCAGTGAAAGCGCTGCGTCAAAGGCTAATGTTCTGGGCTGTGTTAAGAGGAGCACCTTGGGTCAGACTTGGGATGTCCCTGTCCTGCTCCACTTGGCACTAGTGAGGTCTCAGCTGGAGCCCTGTGTTCAGTTCTGGGCACTGCACTTCTAGAAAGATGGGGTCAAACTGGAGGGAGTCCAGAGGAGAGCAACAGGCATGAGGAAAGAGTTAGAAAATCTGACCCAGGAGACACAGTTAAAAACATAGGGCAGGGCTAGTCCTGAGAAAAGAACAATCTGCGCATTTGTTATGGGCTGTTATAACAAGGACGGGGCTCGATTGTTCTCTGGGTCCACCTGCAGCAAAGGAGGGTTAGGTCAGAGGTTAGGAAAAACTTTCTAACTCTGTTGCTCTGTGGAATGTCCAGTCAGTGGAGGTTTCTAAGGAGAGGCTGGACAAACATCTGTTGGGGATGGTCCTGCCACCGTGCCGGGGTGGGAGTAGATGACGTCTTGGGGACCATAATGATCTGTGGTCTCTCCTACCAAAGATCCTGCCCCATTCAGGTTGCTTCCTGTCCCATCTGATTTAGGAACTCCTTCTGGATGGGTGGTGTGGAGGTTTCCCAAGCTCAGGGTGAACATTTTTTAAGCTTCAGGGGGTAGCCGAGTTAGTCTGTACAGGATAAACTTAAAAAACAACAAATTGTCTGGTAGCGCTTTAAAGACTAACAAAACATGTAGATGTTATCATGAGCGTTTGTGGTCACAGCTCACTTCTTCAGATGACCAGAGTGTTGGATGTCAAGAACTAAAATAATTAGCAGAGACAGGATGGGGGGGGGGAGGGGAAGAAGGAAAAAAATGGAAGGAGGGTGGGACAAGAAGAGGCAGTGGGTATAAAAATATCAAGGGGAAAGCGGAGCTGGAATGTAACAGAAAAAACAAATAGTCTATAAGCATGATATACTTAACAGTAACAAGTCACCGGGACCAGATGGCATTCACCCAAGAGTTCTGAAAGAACTCAAATGTGAAATTGCAGAACTATTAACTTTGGTTTAAACCTATACTTTAAATCGGCTTCTGTACCTAATGATTAGAAGATAGCTAACATGATGCCAATATTTAAAAGGGGCTCTAGAAGTGATCCTGGCAATTACAGACCGGTAAGTCTGATGTCAGTACTGGGAAAATTAGTTGAAACCATAGTAGAGAATAAAATTGTCATACACATAAATGAAAATAATTTGTTGAAGGAAAGTCAACATGATTTCTGTAAAGGGAAATCATGCCTTACTAATCTGCTAGAGTTCTTTGAGGGGGTCAACAAACATGTGGACAAGGGGGATCCAGTGGAAAAAGTATACCTAGATTTCGAAAAAAGCCTTTGATAAGGTCCCTCACCAAAGGCTCTTAAGCAAAGTAAGTTATCATGGGATAAGAGGGAAGGTTCTTTCATGGACTGATAACTCATTAAAAGACAGGAAACAAAGGGTAGGAATGAATGGGAAGTTTTCTGAATGGAGAGAGGTAACTATTGGGGTTCTCCAAGGGTCTGTCCTGGAACCAATCTAATTCAACTTATTAATAAATGATCTAGAGAAAGGGGTAAACAGTGAGGTGGCAAAATTTGCAGATGATACCCAACTGCTCAAGATAGTTAAGACCAAAGCAGACTGTGAAGGGCTTCAAATAGATCTCACCAAACTAAGTGATTGGGCAACAAAATGGCAAATGAAATTAATGTCGATAAGTGCAAGATAATACACATTGGAAAAAATGATCCCAACTATACCTATAAAATGATGGGGACTAATTTAGCTACAACTACCCAAGAGAAAGATCTTGAAGTCATTGTGAATAGTTTTCTGAAAACATCCACTCAGTATGCAGCCGCAGTCAAAAAAGCAAACAGATTGTTAGGAATAAGACTTGGACTTTTCAGCTGAGAAGGGGGATATGACTGAGGTCTATAAAATCATGACTGGTGTGGGAAAAGTGAATAAGGAAATGTTATTTACTCATTCCCACACTATAAGAACTAGGGGTCACCAAATGAAATGAATAGGCAGCAGGTTAAAAACAAACAAAAGGAAGCTGGAGGGTGCTGAAGTACTGGAATGGGTTCCCTAGGGAGGTGGTGGAATCTCCATCCCTAGAGGTTTTTAAGTCTTGGCTTGACAAAGCCCTGGCTGGGTTGATTTAGTTGGGATTGGTCCAGCCTTGGGAAGGGGGCTAGACTTGAGGACCTCCTGAGGTCTCTTCCAGCTCTATGATTCTATGATTCTAAGTTTTTCTTGATTAAGCGCACAGTCAACCTGTGGAACTCCTTGCCAGAGGATGTGGTGAAGGCTAAGACTTTAACAGGGTTCAAAAAAGAGCTAAATAGATTCATGGAGGTTAGGTCCATCAATGGCTATTAGGCAGGCTGGGTCGGAATGGTGTCCCTAGCCTCTGTATCTCTGGAGGTGGGTGACAGGGGAGGGATCACATGAGGATTACCTCTTGCCCACTGGGGCACTGGTATTGGTCACTGTCGGCAGACAAGATACTGGGCTGGATGGACCATTGTCTGACCCAGTATGGCTGTTTATGTTCTTATGCATCGACTATTCGATTAGTCAATTACTTGCAATTTAACATCCCTAGTCTAGGCTGACATAATGATCTATAAGATTCAGGGGGTGGGCAAGTTAGTCTGTGCAGGAGAAACTTAAAAAACAACAAATAATCTGGTAGCACTTTATAGACTAACAAAACATGTAGATGGTATCATGAGCTTTCGTGGGCACAGTCCACTTCTTCAGATGACCAGAGTGTTGGATGTCTGGGACTAAAACAAATAGGGGAAAAGGGAGAGGGGTGGTGGGTGGGGGGGAATGGGAGGGAGAAAAACAAGAAGAGGCAGTGGGTATAAAAATATCAAGGGGAAAGCGAAGCTGGAATGTAACAGTAAAAACAGTCTTAAGCACCTAAAGACTGGATAGTCAAAAGAGGCAGATAAGAACCGTTAGTAGGCAATAGAGAAGAAGAGTACTGACAGCAGATCCTATATAGGCAAAGAGCCATTGGCAACTTCATTGTTTGGTAGGTTGATAATGTCCCAGCCATCCGGTGTCTTTATTTAATCCATTAGCATGAACATAATCTACTGGTGGGTGACCACTGATCTATGGGTCCTTCTTTTCTCTTGGGGAAGCTGAGGGCTTTCTGTGCTAGGTTCCAGGTGACTACTAAACGCGACTGAGTTGTGTCCGTCTCTCATTCTGTCCCGCTTGGATATGCTGGGCAGAGCCCATGGCAGGAAGCGAGAGGGCTGGTGAGCTGAGGTTCTTCTTCGAGTGGTTGCTCATGTCCATTTGAATTAGGTGTGCGCACCGCCTGCACTGCGTCTTCCGGAGCGTTTTCCCTAGCGGTACCCTTAGCGCCGGCAGGGCGCCCCTTGGAGTAGCGCCGCCATGGCGGGGCATAAGTACCCCTGCCGGCGCTCCCCCACCTCAGTTCCTTCTTACCGCCCGTGACTGTCGTTGGAGCGTGTCTCTCTCTTAGATCAGTTAATGGTTCCCGTTTCTATTAGTATTGTAAATAGTCCTGAATAGTTCAGTTAGTTAGGTAGTGAGTGTTTCTTTGTTCTTTCCTTCCCCTCCTTCGGGGGTGAGGAATGCCAGGGCCGCAAGGCTTTAAGGCGTGCACTGTCTGCGCAAAGTTCATGCCCAGAGGAGACCCTCATGACAGTTGTCTGAAGTGTCTGGGTGAGAGCCATATTACGGACGCTTGTAAGATCTGCAAGTCTTTTAAGCCCCGCACTAAGAGGGAGAGAGACTCTCGCCTAAAACTTCTCCTCATGGAGGCGGCTTTACAGCCAGCACCGGCTGGGCACTCTGTGGTGCGCAGTGCACCGGCGTCCACGCGAGATGCCCCATCTCGGGACCGGCCCCCGACGTTGAGGGCCTGGCACCGGTCTCACTCTCCGGCACCGAAAAGGTCAAGAACGTTTCGTGGTAGGTCTCCGAGCCGGAAGTCCAAATCGAGCCTCCACCACGGTACTGAGTCTCCTGTGCGCATGTCCTCATCCACCAAGGTGCGGCGTAAGCGAGTGGGACGTCCATCTAGTCCAGGGCAGCTACCCTCGCACTGCCCCTCCACGCTGGACATCTTTGAGGCAGCCCATGACCTTATTAGCCTCACTACCTCCCCTCCGTCGTCGGTTGAGGTGGAAGGGTCGAGATCGCCTACGCCGGATGCCGTGTTGGCACCGGCTTCACCTCCGCACCGGCATGACTGAGCCGCACCGACCGCTTATGCAGCGGGACCGTCCCCGGTGGGACCAGTACCGCTTGCTGGCGTATCGGTGCCGGCTTCGACACAGGCCGCCAGGCCCCACTCGGCGCTTGACTGGGCTCGACTTCCAGAGGTGCTGGCACCCCTTCCAGACCCTGTCTTGGTGGCGCCTGTGCCCTGTCACCCTGGTCTCGCGACGATGTCTTCGATACCATTGTCAGGCCCTTCAGCATCAGCTTCTTCAACACCGATGCACGTTTCGGCACCGTCACAGGCACCGGCATCGACCCTGTGGGCCACGCCGGTACCGCCATCGCCGGTGACGTCAGCCTCTTCGGGGTTTGTATCGCAACCGGTACCGATACTGACTACGGCACCGCAGATATACCCCGTATCGGCACCGCAACTGGCACCGGCACTGGTCCCCCCGGTGCTGCAATCGGCTCCACCCCGGCCACTGGAATATGTTCTCCTGGCACCGACTCCACTCCAGGCACCAGGACTGGTTTTCCCAGTGCCGCAGTCGGCGGCTCCTCTCACAGCACCGGGCCTGTTCTCCCGGTACCGCAACAGACACCGGCACCGGCACCGGCACCAGCACGTCCTCATCGAGCGCACGCGGGCAACCTGGTCCATGGCCAGGTTTGCCCCCCCGTCGGTGGCAGTACATTCGTCATCTGCGCCTCCCTGGCCTGAGTCTGATTACTCGTCCGATTCTGATGCGGCATCATTCAGGTCGGGCCCTGTGGCAGACCCCGGCTACCTTGACCCCTACCTTAAAGGGAGTCGAGAGGCGCTATTACATCCCCCAGTCGGGACACGAACACTTGTACTCCCAGCCTGGGTCCTTGGTCGTCCAGGCTGCGCCCCAAAAAGAGAGACTTCCCCAGCCGGGGCCGTCCCCAAAAGCTAGGGAGCCCAAGCGCCTTGACCTGATGGGCCGTAAGGTGTATGCCACTGGTGGGGTGCAACGCCGCATCGCCAATCAGCAAGCGATGCTGAGCCGCTATGCTTTTAATACCTGGCAGGCCGTGGATAACTTCAAGGACAAGCTGCCTGCCGAGGCCCATCAAGAGTTTGCGGCCATGACCTCTGAGGGCAGAACCATTGCCCGCATGGCCCTCCAGGCTTCCCTGGACGCTGTCAACTCTGCAGCCCGCACCATGGCGTCAGGTGTGGTCATGCGCCGTGGTGCCTGGCTGCAGGTGTCTGGAATACCTCCAGACGTCCAAACCACGATCCAGGACTTGCCCTTTGATGGGAAAGCCTTGTTTTCGGAGCACACAGACTCCAGGCTCCATACCCTCAAGGACACGAGGTCTACCCTACGGTCCTTGGGGATTCATGCACCGGCCCCCCAGCGTTGTCAACTGCCCTACAAACAGCAGGGCAGAACTCAGTCCCAGGTCCCCCGTGGGGATTACTGGAGATGCCGTCCTCGTGCTCCCAGTGGAAGTGCGGGGGCAGCTGCGAGTCTGTCCTCCGCAAGGGGTCGTCAATGCCGCCCTCATGGGGCTGGTCAAGGTCCCGCCCAGCAATCCAAGCACCTGTTTTGACGGGACGCTAGAGGGTCCCGCATCAGCCTCCCACCCTGGCCCCCCGTTTGGGGCCAGGTTGTCCCGGTTTGCCCAAGCCTGGGCAGGAATCACGACCGACACCTGGGTCCTAAAGATAGTCAGGTGTGGCTACACCATTCCTTTCCTGGGCTCGTCCCTTTCCAACCCGCCCACCCCGTCGCTTGTCAGGGACACCTCTCACGAAGGCACACTCCACCAAGAGGTGCTGATGCTTCTCGGAAAGGGAGCTGTGGAGAGGGTCCCCCCACATCTACAGGGCAATGGGTTTTATTCCCGATATTTCGTTGTCCCGAAACCCAAGGGCAGGGTTCGTCCCATCTTAGATCTCAGGGACCTCAACAAGACGGTCGTGAAGTCCAGGTTCAGAATGGTAACCCTAGCTTCTGTTATCCCAGTTTTACAGTTAGGAGACTGGTACGCAACCCTCGATCTAAAAGATGCTTACTACCATGTGGCAATAAGACCCAGCCACAGGAGGTTTCTCTGTTTTATTGTTTCCCAATGCCACTTCCAATTTACAGTGCTCCCATCTGGCCTTTCAACAGCACCCAGGGTCGTTACAAAATGCATGGCAGTCGTAGCAGCGTCTCTCCGCAAAAAAGGGGTACACGTTTTTCCGTACCTAGACGACTGGTTGATCCGTGGCCGCTCCTACGAGCAAGTAGAGGCCCATGTTTCCCTCACACGGGCTCTCTTCCTAAGGCTGGGACTCATGCTAAACGAAGAAAAGTCATTGTTGACTCCCTCTCAACACCTCGAATTTGTAGGAGCCCTCCTGGACGCCAGGGTGGCAAGAGCACTCCTTCCCAGGGCCAGGTTTCTATCCATAGTGGAGCTGGTCTCCGAGTTAACCCGGCTCCCCATCACGACAGCCCAGGTCTGCTCCAGGCTGCTGGGACACATGGCGGCGTGTATGTATGTGGTACGACATGCTGGAATGAGGCTCAGGCCTCTGCAGGCCTGGTTGGCAAGGGCATTCAACCAAACCAGGGGTCTCTGGGACATAGTTCTCACAGTGCCGCCGGAGGTGATAGCCGCCTTACAATGGTGGACCCAGGAGATGGTGGTGTGCAGCGGGGTTCCGTTCACTGTACCTCCCCCCTCCGACCTGGGTTGGGGGGCACACCTGGGGTGTCACAGGACCCAGGGATTGTGGTCCCCAGCAGAGCGGGCTCTGCACATAAATGTCTGGGAGCTCAGGGCTGTCAGGAGAGCCTGAGAGACCTTCCTGTCAAAGCTCTCTCACCACTCTGTCCTGGTGCGCCTGGACAACATGGCGGCTGTGTTTTACCTCAACAGGCAGGGGGGAGCCCGGTCGCCTCCCCTCTGCCGCGAGGCTCTATGCCTCTGGGACCTGTGTGCAGAGTACGACATAGTTTTGCAGACAGAGTACCTGCTGGGGTTCAAAAACTTGCTGGCCGATGCTCTGAGCAGGTCCTTCGGAGCCCACGAGTGGTCCCTCAAGGATTCGGCCCTTCGTCAGGTCTTCCACAGGTGGGGTTGTCCCCTAGTAGACCTATTTGCCTCGGCACACAATACCAAGTGCCAGAGTTACTGCTCCCTGTTGGGGCTCGGGGAACACTCCAGGGGGGATGCCATGACAGTGTCGCGGCCGGCAGGCATCCTCTATGCTTTTCCCCCGTTCCCCCCTAATTCCCAAGGTTCAAGACCTTCAGGTCCACGGTCATCCTGATAGCCCCAAGGTGGCCCAGACAATTCTGGTTCCCAATCCTGGTAGACATGCTCACCAAGGACCCTATTACACTTCCACCGGTTCGGGATCTCCTGACCCAACCTTGGGACGGGGGGACCACGGTTCACCCGAATCTCAGCTCTCTCCACCTAATGGCCTGGTTTATCCGTGGCTGACCCAACCAGAAAGGGAATGTTCCCAGGAGGTACAGATGGTGCTCCTAAGCAGTAGGAAACCGTCTACCAGGCTGTCGTACGCAGCCAAGTGGCGGCGGTTCTCGTCTTGGGCGTCCAGAAGGGGAGTGCACCCGTCCTGTGCACCTGTCCCGTCCATTCTGGACTACCTCTTTGAGCTTAGGTCCAGTGGCCTCTCCACCTCCTCTATCAGAGTTCATGTAGCATCTCTCTCCGCCTTCCATGTTGGTTCAGCAGGAGTGTCTCTGTTTTCTGACCCTGTGGTCAAAAGGTTCCTTAAGGGGTTGGATAAGTTGTATCCCTCGGTTAGACCCCCTCTCCCCTCTTGGGACCTTAACCTTGTCTTGTCTAAACTCGTGTCGCCCCCCTTTGAGCCACTGGCCACGTGTTCTTTGAAGCACCTTTCTATGAAGGTTGCATTCATTGTGGCCATTACCTCGGCTCGCAGGGTCTCCGAGCTGAGGGCGTTAACTGTGAACCCGCCCTACCTAGTGTTTTCTGACAATAATATGAGGCTCCGCCCTCACCCGGCTTTTCTCTCCAAGGTGGTGTCACGGTTCCATTTGTCCCAAGAAATTCACCTCCCGGTTTTCTTTCCAAAGCCCCATGCCTCCCCTAAGGAGCAGGTGCTCCATTCCCTGGATGCTAGATGTGCGCTAGCTTTCTATATTGATAGGACCAAGCCCTTTCGTAAATCCACACAATTGTTTATTGCTGTCGCTGACAGAATGAAAGGGCTTCCCATATCGACCCAGAGGTTGTCCAATTGGGTCGCAGGGTGTATCAGGGAGTGTTATGCCTTGGCTGGGAAGGTCCCGCCCCAGGTTACAGCACATTCCACCAGGGCGCAGGTGTCCTCTGTAGCTTTTGGGGTGCAGGTTCCAATCACTGAAATCTGCAGGGCGGCCACGTGGTCATCTCTCTGTACCTTTACGGCGCACTACGAGCTGGCACAGCAGGCCAGGGAGGACGCAGGGGTGGTCTCTGCGGTCCTCAGCTCTGTATTGTAAATATGTATGTTTATCTGTACTACGTTGCACTTTTTCTACAGTTTTTCTATGTTCGGTTCGTTGAATAAATATGTTTGGATTGTTCAACTTTCATGGACTTCTCTTTCTGAGTGCTCCGACCCCTCCTCCTTGAAGTGGGATTGGCTTGGAAGTCACCTAATTCGAATGGACATGAGCAACCACTCGAAGAAGAAAAGAACGGTTACTTACCTGTAACTGTTGTTCTTCGAGATGTGTTGCTCATGTCCATTCGATTCCCCCCCTACATCCCCTTCGTCGGAGCGTGCGGCAAGAAGGAACTGAGGTGGGGGAGCGCCGGCAGGGGTACTTATGCCCTGCCATGGCGGCGCCACTCCAGGGGGCGCCCTGCCGGTGCTACGGGTACCGCTAGGGAAAACGCTCCGGAAGATGCAGTGCACATGGTGCGCACACCTAATTCGAATGGACATGAGCAACACATCTCAAAGAACAACAGTTACAGGTAAGTAACCGTTCTTTTCACAACCAAGAGGTGGTGAGACTCTGGGTCTTGCCCTGAAAGACGACTGAGTGCCACTCCTGGTGGGAAGCTCACACCTTCTCGAGACACACGAGTTTTGTGAGCCAGCCAGGTAGGTTATACTAGGGCAGGTATAATGGGGTAACAGGGACACTTGGATTTCTGGGCCTGGAGGAGAAATGAGTTACTGGGGAATTCTACTGTGCAGATTCCTTCAGATTGGTCAATGGGAAACCATCGCAAGCCAGTGACTATATGTGCTGGCCGAGCCCAGAAGAACCCGGATCCAGGGCTTGGACCTTCAGGGGAAGAGGCAACCTGGCTTTCTTAGCTAGGGCAATAACTATTGCAAAGGCCGGCCTGGCGAGCAGGGATCCTCCTGATGTCTTGCAACTGTTCTTTCTTGGGACTTGTGAAACCCTCAGTTCTTCCTTACATGAGCCATCAGTGCTCTTGTTAGGAGTGCTCATGGATGGGGTCCAAGAGTGTGTGGAGGGGGACTTAAGGGAAACTGGTAAACTGAGGCACGCTGCCTCTTTTCAGGGGGAGGAAGTGGAATGCCTGTGAGTTGCCACATATGGGGATTGGACAGCACAGGGGTGAGATTTAGGGGACTTGGCGACTGGCTGCTTATGATGGTCTATGAGGAGACATGATGACAGCAAACCATAGATCTCAGAGATCTCCCGCGCCCAGAGCCATGGGACGGCTCAGTTGAGCACTAATGAATGTTTCCTAAGTCAAAGTCCCGCAAGGGCTAATTAAGGCTGGCTCTGCTGCCCCTGGGGAATGGTTTCTGGGGTTCATCTTCACATACGGGCGGCCGTTCCTCTGTAGATGCTGAGGGAAGGCAGATGCCAAGCGTCCTTGTCCAAGGTGAGGCTGGGTATCAGGCTGTGTGCTGGGGGCAATTCAGGGGACAGGCTGGGATGGCAATGTCGGCTGAATGGGGGCAGATAGGGGCAGGGCCCAGTACAGCTTGGGAAGCAGGACAGCAGGGAAAAACCCCACATCTCCTGTGTTCCTCTGTCCCTCTGGTATCTGGCTCTGAACAGAAAGTCGTTCCCCACCCACAATCACCTTGGACAGTCCCTCACCCAGCCCGTCCTCTCCTTCTGCAGCCTCACGTGTCTCTCTGTCTAGCCAGGTGCTTTGACGGTGCCTGGAACAGGGCCCTAGGCACCGGTGGGTCCCCACTCACACTAAAATATGTCTGCATTCTACATCCTTCCCTCACATGTAGGAGGGGGGATCTCTGGACAACCAGCATCTGTCTCCCTTGTGACCTTCCACAGGAGCATCGATTTCAAGAGGAGACCGCTTCTCCATAGTGTCAGGGGCTCTAACCAAGAGCTCGCAGTACGGACGTGTGTTGTGCCCAGCCCCCTGAAAAAGACCCTGCAAAATGGAGCATTTTTCTCCAACATTTCCCAGGCTTGTCATGGAGAAAAGGGGCCGTTTCCTGCTACAGCCTCAAGCAACCGTATTGAATTCTGTTGAGTTCTCTGTGGGGTCCTTTGCATTCCCTGCAAAAGTTCTGCGTTACTGGGGTCTGGGATGACATGGAAGGTTTCTAAGGGGGCCGGTGGGATGGGATGCGTTATGGCCGGATGCTGCAGCCAGACAAAATCAGCCTGGAAACAAAGGCTGATTTTATAACCTGGAGCCTAATTAGTGAGGAGCACAATCTGCCAATAGGTGCGATGGAGACACCACCCCTGCCTTTTCTCATCCAAGACGGGGTGCTTGTTTAAAAGAGTCGTGCTGGAAATGAAATGCAGGGCGAACTCTAGTTTTGGCTCCCAGCCTTTCCAGACAAAAGGACCCCTTTCAGGACACTGATTTGTTTTGCCTCCCCGCCTACGTTTCCCCTCACTTCTCAAGGACTTGCTTAGGAAATCCCAAGGAACGATAGGAAGGCGTCACACTCGCTGTCACTGACATTCTCGTTTGTACCAGATAATTATAAAATGAACCATTTGAAATGTGGCTGTTGCACTGACACATCTCTGCGTGGTACGTAGAGCAGCATAAACAAGCCCCTGTCAGTAAGAAATGTCAGTCTGGACTGACTTCCCTAGTGCTTTTTATGGAGCCCGTGCTAAGAGGCGGCAAATATCTCACCTGGTGGGGAACTTCTGACTTGTGCAGGTGGAAATGTGTTGAGGGAAAAATGGGGTTAGAGGAGGAAAATCACAGCCCTTTGCTGGACATCAAAGATGTCTCATGAACGATGTGTGAGTGTTTGTGTGTGAGTTAGAAGGAGGGTCTCTGGTGTAGAAATGGCCAGACTGGGTCAAAACAAACCCTCCTCCAATTCAGAATCCATCTCTGAGCTGAACAAATGCCACAAGGTTTAAGAACCTGCAGAAGCAGGTGGGGATCAGCCCTCCCCCCATTGCAATTACTTCCTGACCATTAGTGGTTTCATAACACCCCGTATCATGAGGTTTAATATCCCTCCCACAACTATTTGTTTGAGTGATATTCCTCATAGCTTTGGAAATGTCCATTCCCTCTTTTAATTTTGATAAGTTTTAGCCTGGACACCATCCTGTGGTGATGAGTTCCCTACTTCCTGAATGTGTGACTGTCTTTGGTTCATTTTTCAATGTAATGTCATGGGCTGTCTCCTTGTTGCTATACCAGATCACAGGGAGGACAGAATCCCTCAAGCTCTTTTCTCTGTCCTATTTTCATTGCATCATGGTCCCTCTCATGCTTTATACACCACTCAGCTCTCTATCCTCTCTGCACAGGAGACATTTCTGGAGTCCGACATGTTCCCGAGCCCCTGCTCAGGCCACATTTCCCATGAGGCATTGTGGAGGGGCAGGGCTGCAGGCAGGACCCAGATGCAGACAAAGGGCTCTGAGTGTGTTTCTAAACTGATACCAAGTCCCCTCTTCGCTGGCTTTTCGATGAACTGAGCAAATCAAGCCCCTCTGGTCTCTCAGGTAAGTTTTTCAGGCTTCCTGCATCTC
This sequence comes from Pelochelys cantorii, assembly GCA_032595735.1. NCBI lineage: Eukaryota > Metazoa > Chordata > Testudines > Trionychidae > Pelochelys > Pelochelys cantorii. Next base: position 7,908,640 of record CM064358.1, on the reverse strand, counting down.
TGATTTCACAGCCGCTGTTTCTAGCTGCCATTTCCAGCCACTGGCTCGGGTCAGACCATTCTCTGCTAGACCCAAGAACCCCTGTGCAATTTTGTTCCCCACGTTGGTACTACAGCTGACTCCATCCTGGGAGGAGTTGCAAGGAGTTTGGAGGACAGGATGTAAGCACAGGATGCAAATTTGATGTCCCTTTGGCAAATTGGAGGCTCAGTATGAATTCAACGAGGCAGAACTGAAAAAAAGACATGGTTGAAATACTTCACTCAGAGTGGGAAAGTCCAAGATGTAGCTGCTAACTGGGGACTAACTAGGATGAGGACAGCACAGTTGACAGGAGTATGGGGGTGATGGGTCAGGTTGAATGTGAGTGAAGCAGCTCTGACAATACTGTGCTCATAGGCTGGGGTGGGAACAGGAGCATCGTGGGTCTGATATGGGAGGGAGTGCCCTGCTCTGCTTGGCGCTGGTGAGCTCTCACATGGACCAGTGTGTCCAGACAAGCTGTGACCAAATGGGAGAGAGTCCGGGGAGAACAGACAAAGGGGAAAAGTTTAGAAATCCTGCTCTGGCAGCTTAGAAAAATGCGGCATGATTGGCCAAGACAAAAGAAGACAGAGGGGAACCTGATAACTGGGCTCTTGCACTCAAAAGGCTGCTGGCTGGCCAGAGCTAGGGTGTCAGTCTGGGAGGAAGAGGAACACCAAATTCAGAGTCTATGAGTCCCAAGGTCACACCAGAGGGATGCTGCACATTTATACAGCGATGGTCTGTGACCACTAGCAGAACGGAGCCAGGGTTGAATTGGTGTCTCCATTGTGGACAGTTTAAATTGAGATCGAGCTGTTAAACCGTTCTCCAAAGATGACCGAAGAGGACTTGGCTCCCAACAAGCAACAGGCATAATGTGTCAGCACGACACCTCACTGTCAAGTCCCTTCTCTTCCCCATCAGGTGCTGCCACAGCCCCCCACCATGGACGAGGGCAACTGGACGTCCGTCTCCGAGTTCGTGCTCCTGGGTCTGTCCGAACAGCAGGACCTGCTGATCGTCACGGTGCTCCTGGTCACCTATGTGGTGAACCTGGCAGGCAACTCCCTCCTGCTGGGGCTGGTGTTGACTGACCCCCAGCTCTGCAGCCCCATGTATTTTTTCCTCAGCCACCTGGCAGTGGTGGACATGAGCTTCGCTTCCATCTCCCTGCCCCAGGCCCTGGTGCATGCCCTGACCCAGAACCCGGCCGTGTCCTTCACTAGCTGCATGGCCCAGCTCTTCATGTACTTCTCTGTGGGCAACATGGAGAATTATCTGCTGGCTGCCATGGCCTACGACCGCTACATGGCCGTCTGCGACCCTCTGCGCTACGCCGCTGTGGTGACACGGTCCCTGTGCCTCAAGATGGTGGCTGCTTCATGGGCCGTGGTGATTCCACATGCCCTGCTGTACACTGTCATGGCTGCTAATCTGCGCTACTGCAGCAACCGCCTGCAGCATTTCTTCTGTGACCTGCCGCCCCTCCTGCTCCTCTCCTGCACCCGACCCTTCACCATTGAGCTGGTGATCTACACCGAGGCTGTCTTGATGGCACTGGTCATTTTCGCCTTCATCCTGGCCTCCTATGTCCGCATTGGGGTTGCTGTGGCCCGCCTGCGCTCTGCCCAAGGCCTGCGCAAGGCCCTCTCCACCTGCGGCTCCCACCTGACCATGGTGTTGCTCACCTTCTGCATCGTGATCTGGTTCTATTTCCGCCCAGACTCCAGCGACACCCAGGGGTATGACCAGCAAGTGACCTTCTTGGACAAAGCGTTGGTGCCCACCCTAAACCCCATCGTCTACAGTCTGAGGAACAAGGATGTGGCCGCGGCCCTGAGGAGGGCAGCGAGGAAGGTTCTGGCTTGGGGCATGTGAGTCCAGCCCATGGCTCCATCGCTTCTCTGGGCATGGACTTTCTACCCAAAATGTGTGTGTCCCCTTAGCTTCTCCTGGACACCTGGTCCTTTTCCCCTCAGACATGAGGCTGGTGAAACTAACACATAGGTAGGGTCACGCCCACCTACACACACACAAATACACACAGCCCGAATCTTTCCATGGAAAAGGGGTAAATTAAGGCATATTCTCAAGGGCATGGCCATGTGGGATCAGCCCCAAGGCCTGTTGTATAAATGTTCTTAGTACCCATCAGCCCGAACACTCAACGATCTGACCATAAGAGCGGTTAGACTGGGTCAGTTCAATAACTCCATCCCTCCCAGGAATAAAGTTTTTCTGTTGAAAGTTTTTCTGTTATGGTTTTGCTTGGAGTGACAATGCCACACTGGGGTACCATGTCCTGGTGATTGCCTCTTTCAGTGGTAGGGAGTTGTTACCCTCTGCCTGATTAGCCGTGGACATAACACAGTTCTCAGCCTTTCCATATCCCTAATCTAGCACAAGAGCGACAACTTAGGCTGTGTCAGCCCTCTGGAGGGTGTGACCCAAGGCTCTTTGAGTCCAGACCAGAGATGATCACCTACTGGGGGAAGGTTCGGTGAGGCAAGGCAAAGCCTGCCTGAAAGCCCTTGGAGAGCAATCCCACTCTGCCACCATACTCCTAGGTGTCCTCTGGAAGGAATGAGCAGTGTGTAATAGCATTTTGTCGAGTTTACTAATTTTGTGACCATGCTGTGGATTTTCTAACTATATATGGGGGAAAGCCGATCAATACAGAGGAGCACATGGATCGGACAGAGACGTCTCTTAAAGTAGAATCTATTGATAGAGATTCTCTAGGTTTGAGTCAGGAGGAGAGGATGGAAGAGGATAAAGTATTGGCCCGTTCAGATGAAAAACATTCCCATAAAAAAGAATCTGACACATCAGAAAAGGGCAGACAAAAAAACAGTGTCAAGTTTTTAAAGTGCTTGTACACAAATGCCAGAAGTCTAAATAATAAGATGGGTGAACTAGAGTGCCTCGTGTTAAAGGAGGATACTGATGTAATAGGCATCACAGAAACCTGGTGGAGTGAGGACAATCAATGGGACACAATCATTCCGGGGTACAAAATCTCTCTGAAGGACAGAACAGGTCATGCAGGTGGGAGAGTGGCACTATCATATATATAGTAGCCCCATGTCTGTGAGTCTGTCATGCTGTAGCGTTACATACTCGCCTCTGGGGGGCTCTCTTGCCTCCCGCCATAGCGCTCGGCTGAGTTCTGCGCTGATCAGCTGGGCCGCAGCGGGGGAGCAAGCAGCGGCAAGTGGCTGTTTGGGGGTCCGCGGTCTCTCCCCACCCCCTGGCCGTGTACGTCACCGCCCCCCCCTCCTCCCCCGCCATGGCCCGTCTGAGTGGCGCAGCATTCAGCCAAGCGGCATGGCGGGAGGGGAAGGGGGCGGGGAGAGACTGAGCGGAGAGAGAGGCAGGAGGAGGAGGAGAAGAGAAAGGGAGAGTGAGAAGCAGGAGGGAGAGAAGAGAAAGAGAGAGACGGAGAGAGAGGCAGAAGGCGAAGGAGAGCTGAGAGGGAGGGGGGGAGGCAGTAGGAGGAGGAGAGAGAGACAGAGAGAGATGGAGTGAGAGACCGGAGGCTCAGGGCAGAAGACTAATGTGGAGGAGAGACCTGAAAATCTCGTCTTATGATGGGCTAATTGGCTAGTATGTGAAAGAAAATGTAGAATCAAATGAAGTAAAAATCGTAAATGAATCAACATGTTCAATAGAATCTCTATGGATAGTAATTCCATGCTCTAATAAGAATGTAACAGTAGGGATCTATTATCAACCACTTGACCAGGACAGTGATAGTGACTATGAAAAGCTAAGGAAGATTAGAGAGGCTATCAAAATAAAGAACTCAGTAATAGCAGGGGATTTCAATTATCCCCTATTGACTGGGTACGTGTCACCTCAGGACGAACTGCAGAGACAAAATTTCTCGATACCTTAAACGACTGCTCCTTGGAGCAGCTGGTACAGGAACCCACAAGGGAAGAGGCAATTCTTGATTTAGTCCTGAGTGAAGCGCCAGATCTAGTCCAAGAGGTAACTACCGCAGGACCACTTGGAAATAGTGACCATAACAAAATAATATTTAACTTTCCTGTGGTGGGAAGAACACCTCAGCAGCCCAATACTGTGGCGTTTAATTTCAGAAAGGGGAACTATGCAAAAATTATGAGGTTAGTTAAACAGAAATTAAAAGGTACAGTGACTAAAGTAAAATCCCTGCAAGCTTCATTGAAACTTTTCAAAGACATCATAACAGAAACCCAACTTAAATGTAAAACCCCAAATTAAAAAACACAGTAGAAGAACTAAAAAAGAGCAACTGTGGCTTAACAACCATGTAAAAGAAGCAGTGAGAGATAAAAAGGCATCTTTAAAAAAGTGGAAGTCAAATCCTAGTGAGGTAAATAGAAAGGAGCATAAACATTGTCAAATGAAGTGTAAAAATATAATAAGAAAAGCCAAAAAGGATTATGAAGAACAGCTAGCCAAAAACTTAAAAGGTAATAACAAAATGTTTTTTAAGTATATCAGAAGCAGGAAGCCTGCTAAACAACCAGTAGGGCCCCTGGACAATTGAGATACAAAAGAAGCATTTAAAGATGATAAAGTCATTGTGAAGAAACTAAAAGAATTCTTTGCTTCAGTCTTCACGGCTGAGGATCTTAGGGGAATTCCCAAACCTGACCTGTTCTTTGTAGGTGACAAATCTGAGGACATGTGTACAGTGTACTTAAATCTCCAGAAAGCCTTTGACAAGGTCCCTCACCAAAGGCTCTTAAGCAACGTAAGTTATCGTGAGATAAGAGGGAAGGTCCTTTCATGGACTGATAACTCATTTAAAGATAGGAAACAAAGGGTTGAAATAAATGGTAAGTTTTCCGAGTGGAGAGAGGTAACTAGTGGGGTTTCCCAAGGGTCAGTCCTAGGACCAATCCTATTCAACTTATTCATAAATGATCTGGAGAGAGGGGTAAACAGTGAGGTGGCAAACTTTGGAGACGATACTGAACTGCTCAAGTTAGTTAAGACCAAAGCAGACTGTGAAGAACTTCAAAAAGACCTCACCAAACTTAGTGATCAGGCAACAAAATGGCAAATGAAATTTAATGTTGACAAATTCAAAGTAATGCACATTGGAAAAAATAATCCCCACTGTACATACAATAGGATGGGGACTAATTTGGCTACAACTTCTTGAGAGAGAGATCTTGGAGTCATTGTGGCTAGTTCTCTGAAAACATCCACGCAGTGTGCAGTGGCAGTCAAAAAAGCAAATACATTCTTAGGAATCATTTAAAAAAGGATAGAAATTAAGACTAAAAATATCTTATAGCCTCTATATAAAACCATGGTATGCCCACATCTTGAATACCGTATAGAGATGTGGTTGCCTCATCTCAAAAATATATATTGGCATTGGAAAAGGTTCAGAAAAGGTCAAGAAAAATCATTAGGGGTTTGGAATGGGTCCCATATGAAGAAAGATGAAAAATATTTGGACTTTTCAGCTTAGAAAAGAGAAGACTAAGGGGGATATGACTGAGGTCTATAAAATCATGACTGGGGTAGAGAAAGTGAATAAGGAAAAGCTATTTACTTATTCCTACAATATAAGAACTAGGGGTCACCAAATGAAATGAATAGGCAGCAGAAACAGATGGAAGTTGGAGGCTGGTGAAGTGCTGGAATGGGTTCCCTAGGGAGGTGGTGGAATCTCCATCCCTAGAGGTTTTTAAGTCTTGGCTTGACAAAGCTCTGACTGGGTTGATTTAGTTGGGATTGGTCCTGCCTTGGGCAGGGGGCTGGACTTGAGGAACTCCTCTTCCAGCTCTATGATTCTATGATTCTAAGTTTTTCTTCATTAAGCGCACAGTCAACCTGTGGAACTCCTTGCCAGAGGATGTGGTGAAGGCTAAGACTTTAACAGGGTTCAAAAAAGAGCTAGATAGATTCATGGAGGTTAGGTCCATCAATGGCTATTAGCCAAGATGGGTAGGAATGGTGTCCCTAGCCTCTGTTTCTCTGGAGGTGGGTGACAGGGGAGGGATCACGTGAGGATTACCTCTTTCGTCCCCTCCCTCTGGGGCATCTGGTATTGGTCACTGTTGGCAGACAGGATACTGGGCTGGATGGACCATTGTCTGACCCAGTATTGCTGTTCTTATGTTCTTATGTTTTTATGCATCGACTATTTGATTAGTCAATTACTTGCAATTTAACATCCCTAGTCTGGGCTGACATAATGATCTATAAGCTTCAGAGGGTGGCCGAGTTAGTCTGTACAGGATAAGCTTAAAAAACAATAAATAGTCTGGTAGCACTTTAAAGACTAACAAAACATGTAGATGGTATCATGTATTTTCATGGGCACAGCCCACTTCTTCAGATGACCAGAGTGTTGGATGTCCGGGACTAAAACAAATAGGGAGCGGGGAGTGGGAGGCGGATAGAGGGTGGAGGGGCGGGGGAGAGGGGAGAAAGGCAGGAGGGGGGGGGAAAGTAAAAAAATGGGAGGGGGCGAAACAAGAAGAGGCAGTGGAAAATTTCAAGGGGAAATCCAAACTGGAATGTAATAGGAAAAACAAACAGTAATAAGCATCTAAAGACTGGATAATCAAAAGAAGCAGATAAGAACCATTAGTAGGCAATAGAAAAGAAGAGTACTAACACCAGATACTATACAGACAAAGAGCCATTGGCACCTTCATTGTTTGGTAGGTTGATAATGTCCCAGCCATCCAGTATCTTTAGTTAATCCATTAGCATGAACATAATCTACTGGTGGGTGACCACTGATCTATGGGACCTTCCTTTCTCTTGGGGAAGCTGAGGGCTTTCTGTGCTAGGTTCCAGGTGACTATAAACGCGACTGAGTTGTGTCCGTGTCTCATTCTGTTCCGCTTGGACATGCTGGGCAGAGTCCATGGCAGGAAGTGAGAGGGCTGGTGAGCTAAGGTTCACTCCTGACAGGTGGAGAGGCTCTGGGGCCTGCCCTGAAAGACGACTGAGTGCCGCTCCTGGTGGGAGGATCACACCTTCTCGAGACACACGAGCTTTGTGAGCCAGCCAGGCAGGTTATACAAGGGCAGGTATAATGGGGTAACAGGGATACTTGGATTTCTGGGCTTGGAGGAGAAATGAGTTGCTGGGGCGAGCTGGGATCCTCCTGACGTCTTGCAACTGTTTTTTCTTGGGACTTGTGAAACCCTCAGTTCTTCCTTACATGGGCCATCAGTGCTCTTGTTAGGAGTGCTCATGGATGGGATCCAGGAGTGTGTGGAGGGGGACTTAAGGGAAACTGGTAAACTGAGCATGCTGCCCCTTTTGAGGGGGAGGAAGTGGAATGCCTGTGAGTTGCCACGTATGGGGATTGGACGGCACAGGGGAGAGATTTAGGGGACTTGGCGACTGGCTGCTTATGACGGTCCATGAGGAGACATGATGACAGCAATCCATGGATCTCAGAGATCCCCTGTGCCCACAGCCATGGGATGGCTCAGTGGCGCACTAATGAATGTTTTCTTAGTTAAAGTCCTCCAAAGGCTAATTAAGGCCAGCTCTGGTTCATCTACACACAGGGGGGGCCATTCCTCCGTAGATGTTGAGGGCAGGCAGGTGCCAAGCGTCCTTGTCCGAGGTGAGGCTAGGTATCAGGGTGTGTGCAGGAGGCAGCGCAGGGGAGAGGCTGGGATAGCAATGCCGGTTGGATGGGGGCAGGTAGGGACAGGGCCCAGCACAGCTTGGGACGCAGGACAGCAGGGAAAAACCCCACATCTCCTGTGTTCCTCTGTCCCTCTGGTATCTGGCTCTGAACAGAAAGTTGTTCCCCACCCACAATCATCTTGGAGAGTCCTTCACCCAGCCCGTCCCCTATGTCTGCAGCCTCATGTGTCTCCCTGTCTAGGTGCTTTGATGGTGCCTGGAGAAGGGCCCTAGGTACCGGTGGGTCCCTACTCAGATGAAATTCTGTCTCCACTCTGCATCCTTCGTTCACATATAGGAGGGGGAATCTCCAGACAACCAGTGTCTGTCTCCCTTGTGACCTTACACAGGTGTATTGATTTCCAGAGGAGACCGGTTCTCCACAGTGTCAGGGGCTCTAACCGAGAGCTCGCAGTGCAGACGTGTTTTGTGCCCAGCCCCCTGAAAAAGACCCTGCAAAATGAGTATTTTTCTCCAACATTTCCCAGGCTTGTCACGGAGAGAAGGAGCCATTTCCTGCTATATCCTCCGGCAACTGTATTGAATTCTGGTGAATTCTCTCTGGGGTCCTTCGTATTCCCTGCAAAGGTTCCATGTTACTGGAGTCAGGGATGACATAGATGGTTTCTAAGGGGGCCAGTGGAATGGGATGCTTTATGGCTGGATATTGAAGCCAGACAAAATCAGCCTGGAAACCAGTGCATAAATTTATAACTGGGAGCCTAATTAGTGAGGGGCACAATCTGCCAATGGGTGCGGTGGATTCACCACCCCTGCCTTTTCTCAGCCAAGACGGGGTGCTTGTTTAAAAGAGTCATACTGGAAATGAAATGCAGGGAGAGCTCTAGTTTTGGCTCCCAGCCTTTCCAGACAAAAGGACCCCTTTCAGGACACTGATTTGTTTTGCCTCCCCACCTACATTTCCCCTCACTTCTGAAGGACTTGCTTAGGAAATCCCAAGGAACGATAGGAAGGCGTCACACTCGCTGTTATTGACGTTCTCGTTTGTACCAGATAATTATAAAATGAACCATTTGAAATGTGGCTGTTGCACTGACAGATCCATGCATGGTACGCAGAGCAGCATAAACAAGCCCCTGTCAATAAGAAATGTCAGTCTGGACTGACTTCCCTAGTGCTTTTTATGGAGCCCGTGCTAACAGGCATCACATATCTCACCTGGTGGGAAACTTCTGACTTGTTCAGGTGGAAATTTGTGGAGGGAAAGATGGGGTTGGAGGAAGAAAATCACGTCCCTTTGTTGGACATCAAAGATGTCTCATGAAGGATGTGTGAGTGGTTGTGTGTGAGTTGGAAGGAGGGTCTCTGGTGTAGAAATGGCCAGACTGAGTCAAAGCAAACCCTCCTCCAATTCAAAATCCATCTCTGAGCTGAGCAAATGCCACAAGGTTTAAGAATCTGCAGAAGCAGGTGGGGATCAGGCCTCCCCCCGTTGCAATTACTTCCTGACCATTAGTGGTTTCATAACACCCCGTATCACGAGGTTTAATATCCCTCCCACAATCATTTGTTTTTTTGAATGATATTCCTTATAGCTTTGGAAATGTCCATTCCCTCTTTTAATTTTGATAAGTTTCAGCCAGGACACCATCCTGTGGCGATGAGTTCCCTAGTTTCTGAATGTGTGACTATGTCTTTGGTTCATTTTTGAATGTAAAGTCATGGGCTGTCTCCTTGTTGCTATGCCAGGTCACAGGGAGGACAGAATCCCTCAAGCTCTTTTCTCTGTCCCATTTTCATTGCATCATGGTCCCTCTTATGCTTTATACACCACTCAGCTCTCTATCCTCTCTGCATAGGAGACTTTTCTGGAGCCTGACATGTTCCCGAGCCCCTGTTCAGGCCACATTTCCCATGAGGCATTGTGGAGGGGGAGGGCTGCAGGCAGGACCCAGATGCAGACAAAGCACTCTGAATGTGTTTCTGAACTGATACCAAGTCCCCTATTTGCTGGCTTTTTGATGAACTGAGCAAACCAAGCCCCTCTGGTCTCTCAGGTAGGTTTTTCAGGCATGCTGCACCTCTGCTGTCATAGCCGCTGTTTCTAGTTGACATTTCCAGCCACTGCCTCTGGTCAGAACGTTCTCTGCTAGACCCAAGAACTGGTGTGCAATTTTGTTCCCCGCATTGGTACTACAGCTGACCCCATCCTGGGAGGAGTTGCAAGGAGTTTGGAGGACAGGATGTAAGCACAGGATGCAAATTTGATGCCAATTTGGCAAATTGGAGGCTCAGTCTGAATTCAATGAGGCAGAACTGAAAAAAAGACAAGGTTGAAATACTTCACTCAGGGTGGGACAGTCCAAGACATAGCTGGAAACTGGGGACTAACTGGACAGAAGACAGCACAGTTGACAGGAGTCTGGGGGTGACAGCTCAGGTTGAAGGTGAGTGAAGCAGCTCTGACAATACCGTGCTCACAGGCTGGGGTGGGAACATGAGCGTCGTGGGTCTGATATGGGAGGAGAGTGTCCCACTCTGCTTGGTGCTGGTGAGCTCTCACATGGACCAGTGTGTCCAGACAAGCTGTGGTCAAATGGGAGAGAGTCTGGGGAGAACAGACAAAGGGGAAACGTTTAGAAATCCTGCTCTGGCAGGTTAGAAAAATGGGGCATGATTGGCCTACACAAAAGAAGACAGAGGGGAACCTGATAACTGGCCTCTCACTCAAAAGTGTGCTGGCTGGCCAGAGCTAGGGTGTCAGTCTGGCAGGAAGAAGGATCACCAAATCCAGAGTCTGTGAGTCCCAGCGACCCATGGTCAGACCACAGGGACGCTGCACATTTATACAGTGAAGGTCTGTGACCATGAGCAGAACGGAGCCAGGGTTGAATGAGTGTCTCAATTGTGGGACAGTTTAAATTGAGATCCCCAATGACAACCAAACAGGACTTAGCTCCCAACAAGTGACATGCGTAATGTGTCAGCGCATCGCCTCACTGCCAACTCCCTTCTCTTCCCCGCTCAGGTGCTGCCACGGCCCCTCACCATGGACGAGGGCAATGGGACGTCCATCTCCGAGTTTGTGCTCCTGGGTCTGTCCGAACAGCAGGACCTGCTGATCGTCGCAGTGCTCCTGGTCACTTATTTGGTGAACCTGGCAGGCAACTCCCTGCTGCTGGGGTTGGTGTTGACTGACCCCCAGCTCTGCAGCCCCATGTATTTTCTCCTCAGCCACCTGGCAGTGGTGGACATGAGCTTCATTTCCATCTCCCTGCCCCAGGCCCTGTTGCACACCCTGACTCAGCACCGGACAGTCTCCTTCACCAGCTGCATGGCCCAGCTCTTTGTTAGCAGAATTGTATAAATTGCTTAATGAACATCAATGTCATGCCTATAATTATATCTGACTATGTAATGAGCCTAATATGTATTAGCCATATAACACCTATGTAGTAAATCAATGTATGTATACGTCATCGCATATTTCAAAAGATTGCTGAGTCATGCTGACATGTTTGAATCTAGATCATTCCAACTGTAAATGCATATTCATGGGTCAGAATGTTGACCACATGAATATTCATAAGGATAGACGGTTTCTCATAATTATGTATTAGCATTGTGTACGGACCAATTGTTTTAAACTTATGCAAATATCGCATCTTGATTAGCCAATCATTTTAAAGTTAGGCTCTCATACATATTCATGACCATAGCCTATAAAAGCCTTTGCAACGCATCCGTTAAGCGTTGCGTCGGGTCGTCGGGAATAGGCTAGGTTAGCATAGTGTATGAGAGACTTGCTAATTGGATTGAGCTGTCCCGTGAGTAATTGATTTAGAGTGAATGTGGTAGTTTAAGATTAAGAGGATTGACCAGACGGACGGTCTGAGTCTTCCATTTTAGGTTTAGCTTAGTTAGATTAGTATTTTAGATAGTTTAGTGTTACGTCGTCGTGTCTGTTCGTCAGGCTCGCGTCAGTCTACACTTGTCGGCCGTCGTCAAGACTGTTCGTCGGGCGTGTTGAGTATAACATAGGGTTTTATTTTAGGTTAAGTTTAGTTAGGTTAGCTAGATTCTAGGCCGACCATCGCCTGTTCCAGCTGCCTCCGAAGCGCAGGAAGAAGGACGAGGACCGTGCGGAAGGCCAGTCGTCGCACCCTATTTCGGCTTCGTCGAGGGACGCCTGGTTGTTCCTCTCCAAAGGCCCGGAAGGACCTGAGGATTGCGGTCGCCAGCTTCGGCGCCGACTACAGTCGAGGGACTCCTGGCAGGTCCTCTCCTGAGGCTTTAAATTAGCCAGAGGATTGAGGTCGCCAGCAACTCATCCATTACCCTCTGCGCCGTAAGACTCTGGTATAGTAATTTTGTTTCAAAGGGGACTGCCCCCTTTGCTTATTTGAGGTATTGTTTTGTTTCGTTACAATATAGTCTTGTGGTTTAACTTTATACAAATTGTCAGTTTTCTTTTATGCGTCACATCTTTGGGAAAGAACAAACCCGTGATTAGATACGGTTTGGAGTCGCACTTGTAATTTAAGTTGAGTTAATGAGGCTAATTAGAAATAGTTACCACCCCTTACTGTTGGGCTTGCTAACATCTTCATGTACTTCTCTGTGGGTAACATGGAGAATTATCTGCTGGCTGCCATGGCCTATGACCGCTACATGGCCGTCTGCGACCCTCTGTGCTATGCCGCTGTGTGACACGGTCCCTGTGCCTCAAGATGGTGGCTGCTTCATGGGCCGTGGTGATTCCACATGCCCTGCTGCACACTGTCATGGCTGCCAATCTGCACTACTGCAGCAACTGCCTGCAACATTTCTTCTGTGACATGCGGCCCCTCCTGCTCCTCTCCTGCACCCGACCCTTCACCATTGAGCTGGTGATCTCCACTGAGGGTTTCTTGGTGTGGTTGAGCCCTTTTGCCTTCATCCTGGCCTGCTATGTCCACATCGGAGTTGCTGTGGCCCACCTGCGCTCTGCCCAAGGCCTGCGCAAGTCCTTCTCCACCTGCGGCTCCCACCTGACCATGGTGTTGCTCACATTCTGCATCGTGATGTGGCTTTATTTCTGCCCAGATTCCAGCAACACCCAGGGGCAGGACCAGCAAGTGACCTTCTTGGACAAAGTATTGGTGCCCACCCTGAACCCCATCATCTACAGTCTGAGGAACAAGGATGTGGCCGCGGCCCTGAGGAGGGCAGCAAGGAAGGTTCTGGCTTGGGGCATGTGAATGCAGCCCATGGCTCCATCGCTTCTCTGGGCATGGACTTTCTACCCTAGATGTGTCTGTCCCCTTAGGTTCTCCTGGACACCTGGGTTGTTTTCCCCTCAGACATGAAGCTGGTGAAACTAACACATAGGTGGCCAATACCAGGTGTCCCAGAGGGAATGAACAGAAGAGGGAATCATTAAGTGATCCATCCACAATTGCCTGTTCCCAGCTTCTGCCAAACAGCGGCTAGTGACACCATCCCTGCCAATCCTGGCTAAGGACCATTGATGGACCTGTCCCCCATGAATATATCTAGGTTATTTTTCAACCCTGTAATGATCTTGACCTTCAGAACATCCTCTAACAAGGCGTTCCATAGGCTGACTCTGTGTTGGGTGAAGAAACACTGCCTTCGGTTTGTTTTAAATGGGCTGCCTACTACTTTTGTTGGGTCACTCTTAGTTCTTGTGTTATGAGAAGGTGGAACCGGCATTTCCTTATTTACTTTTTCTGCAACAGTCGTGATTTTAGAGACCCCTACCATACCCCTCCCCCCCCCCGAGTTGTTGCCTTCTGAGCTGAAAAGTCCCAGTCTTATAAATCTGTCCTCATAGAGAAGTTGTTTCATGCCCCTAATCTAATTTTTATTTCTCTGCAGCTTTTCCAGTTCCAAAATGTCTGTTTCAAGGTGGGGCAATCACATCTGCATGCACTAGTCAAGGTGTGTTCATGCCATGGATTCATACAGAGGTCATGGGATATTTTCTGTCTTATTATCAGTCCCTTTCCTAATGACTCCCAACACTGTGGTGGCTTTGGGGGCTGCTGCTGCACATGGAGGGGAGATGGGTTTATCTCACAGATCTGTGCTAGGAATTTTTGGGGGGCTGTTCTCTGGCCTGGGCGATACCTGAGCTCAGGGCAAATGCTCCCAAGAGCCTGAGAATATGTGAAAAAGCCATAGCCCCAGAAGGGAATTGGAGCTAGGACCTTGCATTATCGCTGCAGGGTTTGGTACAACCTCATCTAACCCTGTTGTCATCTAAGCCACTGGGCAGGAAGCCGTGGGGGATGCCAGTTTTTTAAGGGTCCACAAGTGTTTGCAGCTGAGTCCTGACAAATTCATTCCGTCAGACATCCATTTTATGGGATTTTTAGCCATGAAGAGGAACCTGGGAGGGATGTATTGGAAGTCTGTGACTGTTAATCAGGCTGTCAAGGTTGTGCTGGAGGAATAAAGTCTTTCTGTTGAAAGTCTGCATTATGGTTTTGTTTGGAGTGACAATGTCACACTAGGGTACCATGTCCTGGTGATGGCATATTCCAGTGGGAGGGAGTTGTTACCCTCTGCCTGGTTGGCCAGGGACATAACACAGTTCTCAGCCTTGCCATATCCCTAACCTAGCAGAAGTGCAACAATTTAGGCTGTGAAAGCCCTCTGGAGGGTGTGACTCAAGGCTCCATGAGTCCATACCAGAGATGATCACCTACTGGGGGAAGGTTCAGTGAGGTAAGGCAAAGCCTGCCAGAAAGCCCTTGGAGAGCAATCCCACTCTGCCACCACACTCCTAGGTATCCTCTGGAAGCAATGGGCAGTGTGTAATAGCATTTTGTCAAGTTTACTAATTTTGTGACCATGCTGTGGATTTTCTAACTATATATGGGGGAAAGCCGATCGATACAGGGGAGCACATGGATTGGACAGAGACGTCTCTTAGAGTAGAGTCTATTGATAGAGATTCTCTAGGTTTTAGTCAGGAGGAGAGGATGGAAGAGGATAAAGTATGGGCCAGATCAGATGAAAAACATTCACATAAAAAAGAATCGGACCCATCAGAAAAAGGCAGACAAATAAACAGTGTCAAGTTTTTAAAGTGCTTGTACACAAATGCTAGAAGTCTAAATAATAAGATGGGTGAACTAGAGTGCCTCGTGTTAAAGGAGGATACTGATATAATAGCCATCACAGAAACCTGGTGGAGTGAGGACAATCAATGGGACACAATCATTCCGGAGTACAAAATCTATCCGAAGGACAGAACAGGTTGTGCAGGTAGGAGAGTGGCACTATATGTGAAAGAAAATGTAGAATCAAATAAAGTAAAAATCTTAAATGAATCAGCATGTTCAATAGAATCTCTATGGATAGTAATTCTGTGCTCTAATAAGAATGTAACAGTAGGGATCTATTATTGACCACCTGACCGGGACAGTGATAGTGACTATGAAAAGCTAAGGGAGCTTAGAGAGGCTATCAAAATAAAGATTTCAATGATAGTGGGGGATTTCAATTATCCCGTATTGACTGGGTACATGTCACCTCAGGACGAACTGCAGAGACAAAATTTCTCGATACCTTAAACAACTGCTCCTTGGAGCAGCTGGTACAGGAACCCACAAGGGGAGAGGCAATTCTCAATTTAGTCCTGAGTGAAGCGCAGGATCTGGTCCAAGAGGTAACTACCGCAGGACCACTTGGAAATAGTGACCATAATAAAATAATATTTAACTTTCCTGTGGTGGGAAGAACACCTCAGCAGCCCAACACTGCGGCATTTCATTTCAGAAAGGGGAACTATGCAAAAATGATGAGGTTAGTTAAACAGAAATTAAAAGGTACAGTGACTAAAGTAAAATCCCTGCAAGCTGTATGGAAACTTATCAAAGACATCATAACAGAGGCCCAACTTATATGTATACCCCAAATTAAAAAAACATAGTAGAAGAACTGAAAAAGAGCAACTGTGGCTTAACAAACCATGTAAAAGAAGCAGTGAGAGATAAAAAAGCATCTTTAAAAAAGTGGAAGTCAGATCCTCGTAAGGTAAATAGAAAGGAGCATAAACATTGTCAAATTAAGTGTAAAAATCATATATATAGTAGCCCAATGTCTGTGACTCTGTAACGCTGAAATGCTGGCTGTTCCCTGTGGGCGGCGCTGTTGCCTGAGTCATGTCCTTCACCTTTCGCCGTGGCACTCGGCTGAATTCTGCGCTGCTCGTCTGGGCCGCCGCGGGGGAGCAAGCGGCGCAAGCAGCCATAAGGGTGCCGCGGTCCCATGCAGCATGGGGGTGCTGCATGGGGAGCGCGGGGCCCAAATGGCCGCTTGTGCTGCTTGCTCCCCCTGGCGGCCCGGCTGAGCGGCGCAGAAGTCAGCCGAGTGCCACGGCGGGAGGGGAAGGAGGGTGGGGCGGTGACGTACACGGCCAGGGGGCAGAGCCTGGCCGTGTACATCACCATCCCGCCACCCTTCGCCTTTTGCTGTGGCGCTCGGCTGACTTCTGTGCCACTAAGCTGGGCCGCAGCATGGGAGCAAGTGGCGCAAGCGACCATTTGGGCTCCGCGCTCCCCATGCAGCACAAGAAGCGCGGTGCCCAAATGGCCGTTTGGACTCCGTGGTCCCCCGAGTGAGAGGCAGGAAGGGGAGGAGAAGAGAAAGAGTGAGACAGAGAGAGAGAGGCAGGAGGCGGAGGAGAGCTGAGGGGGGGAGGAGGCAGTAGGAAGAGGAGAGAGAGAGAGAGAGAGAGAGAGAGTGAGAGAGACACGGAGTGAGAGACTGGAGGCTCAAGAGAGAAGACCGACGTGGAGGAGAGACCTGAAAATCCCATCTTATGACGGGCTAATTGGCTAGTATAATAAGAAAAGCCAAAAAGGAGTTTGAAGAACAGGTAGCCAAAAACTCAAAAGGTAATAACAAAATGTTTTTTAAGTATATCAGAAGCAGGAAGCCTGCTAAACAACCAGTGGGGCCCCTGGACAATCGAGATACAAAAGAAGCACTTAAAGACGATAAAGTCATTGTGAAGAAACTTAAAGAATTCTTTACTTTAGTCTTCATGGCTGAGGATGTTAGGGGAATTCCCAAACCTGGCCCGTTCTCTGTAGGTGACAAATCTGAGGACTTGTCACAGATTGATGTGTCATTAGAGGAGGTTTTGGAACTAATTGATAAACTTAACAGTAACAAGTCACCAGGACCGCATGGCATTCACCAAGAGTTCTGAAAGAACTCAAATGTGAAATTGCGGATCTATTAACTGTGGTTTATAACCTATCCTTTAAATCGGCTTCTGTTCCCAATGACTGGAAGATAGCTAATGTAATGCCAATATTTAAAAAGGGCTCTAGAGGTGATCCCGGCAATTACAGACTGGTAAGTCTAACATCAGTACTGGGCAAATTAGTTGAAACAAAAGTAAAGAATAAAATTGTCAGACACACAGAAGAACATAATTTGTTGGGCAAAAGTCAACATAGTTTCTCTCAAGGGAAATCATGTCTTACTAATTTATTAGAATTCTTTGAAGGGGTCAACAAACATGTGGACAAGGGGGATCCAGTAGATATAGTGTACTTAGACCTCCAGAAAGCCTTTGACAAGGTCCCTCACCAAAGGCTCTTAACCAAAGTAAGTTATCATTAGATAAGAGGGAAGGTCCTTTCATGGACTGATAACTCATTTAAAGATAGGACACAAAGGGTAGAAATAAATGTTAAGTTTTCCGAATGGAGAGAGTTAACTAGTGGGGTTCCCCAAGGGTCAGTCCTAGGACCAATCTTATTCAACGTATTCATAAATGATCTGGAGAGAGGGGTAAACAGTGAGGTGGCAAACTATGGAGACAATACTAAACTGCTCAAGTTAGTTAAGACCAAAGCGGACTGTGAAGAACTTCAAAAAGACCTCACCAAACTAAGTGATTGGGCAACAAAATGGCAAATGAAATTTAATGTCGACAAATGCAAAGTAATGCACATTGGAAAAAATAATCCCCGCTGTACATACAATAGGATGAGGACTAATTTGGCTTCAACTACTCGAGAGACAGATCTTGGAATCATTGTGGCTAGTTCTCTGAAAACATCCACTCAGTGTGCAGTGGCAGTCAAAAAAGCAAATACATTCTTAGGAATCATTAAAAAAGTGATGGAAATTAAGACCGAAAATATCTTATTGCCTCTATATAAAACCATGGTATGCCCACATCTTGAATACTGTGGAGAGATGAGGTTACCTCATCTCAAAAAAGATATATTGGCATTGGAAAAGGTTCAGAAAAGGGCAAGAAAAATGGTTAGGGGTTTGGAATGGGTCCCATATGAAAAAAGATTAAAAAGACTTGGACTATTCAGCTTAGAAGGGGGATATGATTGAGGTCTATAAAATCATAACTGGTATGGGAAAAGTGAATAAGGAAAAGTTATTTACTTATTCCCACAATATAAGAACTAGGGGTCACCAAATGAAATGAATAGGCAGCAGGTTAAAAACAAACAGACGGAAGTTGGAGGCTGGTGAAGTTCTGGAATGGGTTCCCTTGGGAGATGGTGGAATCTCCATCCCAAGAGGTTTTTAAGTCTCGGATTGACAAAACCCTGACTGGGTTGATTTAGTTGGGATTGGCCCAGCATTGGGATGAGGGTTGGACTTGAGGACCTCCTGAGGTCTCTTCCAGCTCTATGATTCCTTCAGATCGGTCAATGGAAAACTATCGCAGGCCAGTGACTGTATGTGCTGGCTGGGCCCAGAAGAACCCAGATCCAGGCCTTGGACCTTCAGGGGAAGAGGCAACCTGGCTTTCTTAGCTAGGGCAATAACTATTGCAAAGGCCGGCCTGGCGAGCAGGGATCCTCCTGATGTCTTGCAACTGTTCTTTCTTGGGACTTGTGAAACCCTCAGTTCTTCCTTACATGAGCCATCAGTGCTCTTGTTAGGAGTGCTCATGGATGGGGTCCAAGAGTGTGTGGAGGGGGACTTAAAGGAAACTGGTAAACTGAGGCACGCTGCCTCTTTTCAGGGGGAGGAAGTGGAATGCCTGTGAGTTGCCACGTATGGGAATTGGACAGCACAGGGGTGAGATTTAGGGGACTTGGCGACTGGCTGCTTATGATGGTCTATGAGGAGACATGATGACAGCAAACCATGGATCTCAGAGATCCCCTGTGCCCACAGCCATGGGACAGCTCAGTGGAGCGCTAATGAATGTTTTCTTACTCAAAGTCCCCCAGGGGCTAATTAAGGCTGGCTCTGCTGCCCCTGGGGACTGGTTTCTGGGGTTCATCTTCACACAGGAGTGGCCGTTCCTCTGCAGATGCTGAGGTCAGGCAGGTGCCAAGCGTCCTTGTCCAAGGTGAGACTGCGTATCAGGGGGTGTGTTGGGGGCAGCGCAGGGGAGAGACTGGGATGGCAATGCCATCTTCATGGGGGCATGTAGGGGTAGGGCCCAGCTCAGCTTGGGAAGAAGGACAGAAGGGAAAACCTCCATGTCTCCTGTGTTCCTCTGTCTCTCTGGTACAGAGTTGTTCCCCACCCACAATCATCTTGGACAGTCCTCACCCAGCCCGTCCTCTCTGTGTGCAGCCTCACCTCTCTCTCTGTCTAGCCAGGTGCTTTGACGATGCCTGGAACAGGGCCCCAGGCACCGGTGGGTCCCCACTCAGACTAAATTCTGTCTCCATTCTGCATTCTTCCCTCACATGGAGCGGGGGGCAGATCTCCGGACAACCAGCATCTGTCTCCCTTGTAACCTTCCACAGGAGCATCGATTTCCAGAGGAGACCAGTTCTCCACAGTGTCAGGGGCTCTAACCGAGAGCTCGCAGTACGGACGTGTGTTGTGCCCAGCCCCCTGAAAAAGTCCCTTCAAAATGGAGCATTTTTCTCCAACTTTTTCAAGGCTTGTCATGGAGAAAAGGGTCTATTTCCTCGATATCCTCTGGCAACCGTATTCAATTCTGTTGAGTTCTCTTTGCACTCCCTGCAAAGGTTGTGCATTACTGGGGTCTGGGATGACATGGAAGGTTTCTAAGGAGGCCAGTGGGATGGGATGAATGCTGCAGCCAGACAAAATCAGTCTGGAAACAAAGGCTGATTTTATAACCAGGAGCCTAATTAGCGACAGACACAATCTGCCAATGGGTGAGGTGTATTCACCACCCCTGATTTTTCTCAGCCAAGACGGGGTGCTTGTTTAAAAGAGCTATGCTGGAAATGAAATGCAGGGAGAGCTCTAGTTTTGGCTCCCAGCCTTTCCAGACAAAAGGACCCCTTTCAGGACACTGATTTGTTTTGTCTCCCTGCCTATGTTTCCCCTCACTTCTCAAGGACTTGCTTAGGAAATCCCAAGGAACGATAGGAAGGCATCACACTCCTGTCATTGACGTTTTTGTTTGTACCAGATAATTATAAAATGAACCATTTGAAATGTGACTGTCACACTGACACATCTGTGCATGGTACGCGGAGCAGCATAAACAAGCCCCTGTCAGTAAGAAATGTCAGTCTGAACTGACTTCCCTAGTGCTTTTTATTGAGCCTGTGCGAAGAGGTGGCAAATATCTCACCTGGTGGGAAACTTCTTACTTGTGCAGGTGGAAATGTGTTGAGGGAAAGATGGGGTTGGAGGAGGAAAATCACGGTCCTTTGTTGGACATCAGAGATGTCTCATGAAGGATGTGTGAGTGTTTGTGTGTGAGTTGGAAGGAGGGTCTCTGGTGTTGAAACGGCCAGACTGGGTCAATACAAACCCCACTCCCATTCAGAATCCATCTCTGAGCTGAGCAAATGCCACAAGGTTTAAGAACCTGCAGTAGGAGGTGGGGATCTGCTCTCCCCCCATTGCAATTACTTCCTGACCATTAGGGTACATCTACACTAGCTCCCGAGATTGATCTAGGGAGGCTAATGAAGGCGACCGAAATTGCAGAGGAGACCGGATCTCCACAGTGTCAGGGGCTCTAACCGAGAGCTCGCAGTACGGACGTGTGTTGTGCCCAGCCCCCTGAAAAAGACCCTGCAAAATGGAGCATTTTTCTCCAACTTTTCCAAGGCTTGTCATGGAGAAAAGGGGCCATTTCCTGCTATATCCTCTGGCAACCGTATTTGATTCTGTTGAGTTCTCTGTGGGGGTCCTTTGCATTCCCTGCAAAAGTTCTGCGTTACTGGGCTCTGGGATGACATGGAAGGTTTCTAAGGAGGCCAGTGGGCTGGGATTTAAATATCCTGAGCTTGATTTGCATGTTCCTGGCCGGTCGCCATTTTATAAATTGACTAGCCCGAAGTAACTGCTCGTGTCTACACGTGGCAGTAAAACGGGTTTCTGATTTAAAGCCCCTAAATCGAATTAGCTGGTAAACCATTGCAGGAGGAATACCAGCTAATTCGAGTTAGGGGTTTAAATCGGACTCCCGTTCCACTGCCACGTGTAGACGTGGGCAGTTACTTCGGGCTAGTCAATTTCTAAAATGGCGACCGGCTGGGAACATGCAAATCTAGTGTGGGATATTTAAATCACGGGCTTGATCTGCAATTTCGGTTGCCTTCATTAGCCTCCCTAGATCGATCTCGGGGGCTAGTGTAGACGTACCCTCCGTGGTTTCATAACAGCCCGTATCACAAGGTTTAATATCCCTCCCACAACTGTTTGCTTGCTTGAGTGATATTCCTCACAGTTTTGGAAATATCCATTCCCTCTTTTAATTTTGATAAGTTTTAGTCTGGACACGATCCTGTGGTGATGAGTTCCCTACTTCCTGAATCTGTGACTATGTCTTTGGTCCATTTTTGAATGTAATGTCATGGGCTGTCTCCTTGTTGCTATGCCAGGTCACAGGGAGGACAGAATCCCTCAAGCTCTTTTCTCTGTCCCATTTTCATTGCATCATGGTCCCTCTTATGCTTTATACACCACTCAGCTCTCTATCCTCTCTGCACAGGAGACATTTCTGGAGTCCGACATGTTCCCGAGTCCCTGCTCAGGCCACATTTCCCATGAGGTGTTGTGGAGGGGGAGGGCTGCAGGCAGGACCCAGATGCAGACAAAGGGCTCTGAGTGTTTTTCTAAACTCGTACCAAGTCCCCTATTAGCTGGCTTTTCGATGAACTGAGCAAACCAAGCCCCTCTGGTCTCTCAGGTAGGTTTTTCAGGCATCCTGCATCTCTGCTGTCATAGCCGCCGTGTCTAGATGCCATATCCAGCCACTGCCTCTGGTCAGAATGTTCTCCGCTAGACCGAAGAACCGCTGTGCAATTTTGTTCCCCGCGTTGGTACTATAGCTGACCCCATCCTGGGAGGAGTTGCAAGGAGTTTGGAGGACAGGATGTAAGCACAGGATGCAAATTTGATGCCAATTTGGCAAATTGGAGGCTCAGTCTGAATTCAACGAAGCAGAACTGAAAAAAAGACAAGGTTGAAATACTTCACTTAGGGTGGGACAGTCCAAGACATAGCTGGAAACTGGGGACTAACTGGACAGAGAACAGCACAGTTGACAGGAGTCTGGGGGTGACGGCTCAGGTTGAAGGTGAGTGAAGCAGCTCTGACAATACTGTGCTCACAGGCTGGGGTGGAAACAGGAGCATCATGGTCTGATATGGGAGGGGAGTGTCCTGCTCTGCTTGGTGCTGGTGAGCTCTCACATAGACCAGTGTGTCCAGACAAGCTGTGGTCAAATGGGAGAGAGTTTGGGAAGAACGGACAAAGGGGAAAAGTTTAGAAATCTTGCTCTGGCAGGTTAGAAAAATGGGGCATGATTGGCCTACACAAAAGAAGACAGAGGGGAACCTGATAACTTGCCTCTCTCACTCAAAAGGGTGCTGTCTGGCCAGAGATAGGGTGTCAGTCTGGCAGGTAGAGGAACACCAAATCCAGAGTCTGTGAGTCCCAGCGACCCATGGTCTGACCACAGGGATGCTGCACGTTTATACAGTGAAGGTCTGTGACCATGAGCAGAATGGAGCCATGGTTGAATGAGTGTCTCCATTGTGGGACAGTTTAAATTGAGATCGAGCTGTTAAACCGTTTCCCAAAGACAACCAAACAAGCGACAGCGAGTCACCTCACTGTCAAGTCCCTTCTCTTCTCCACTCAGGTGCTGCTGCGGCCCCTCACCATGGATGAGGGCAACTGGACGTCCATCTCCGAGTTTGTGCTCCTGGGTCTATCCAAACAGCAGGACTTGCTGATCATCGCGGTGCTCCTGGTCACCTATTTGGTGAACTTGGCAGGCAACTCCCTGCTGCTGGGGCTGGTGTTGACTGACCCCCAGCTCGACAGCCCCATGTATTTTCTCCTCAGCCACCTGGCAGTGGTAGACATGAGCTTCATTTCCATCTCCCTGCCCCAGGCCCTGGTGCACGCCCTGACCCAGCACCGGGCCATCTCCTTCACCAGCTGCATGGCCCAGCTCTTCATGTACTTTGCCATTGGCAACATGGAGAATTATCTGCTGGCTGCCATGGCCTATGACCGCTACGTGGCCGTCTGCGACCCTCTGCGCTATGCCGCTGTGGTGACACGGTCCCTGTGCCTCAAGATGGTGGCTGCTTCATGGGCCGCGGTGATTCCACACGCACTGCTGCACACCGTCATGGCTGCCAATCTGCGCTACTGCAGCAACTGCCTGCAGCATTTCTTCTGTGACATGCGGCCCCTCCTGCTCCTCTCCTGCACCCGGCCCCTCACCACTGAGCTGGTGACCTTCACTGTGGGTCTCTTGGTGTGGGTGAGCCCTTTCGCCTTCATCCTGGCCTCCTATGTCCGCATCGGGGTTGCTGTGGCCCGCCTGCGCTCTGCCCAAGGCCTGCGCAAGTCCCTCTCCACCTGCGGCTCCCACCTGACCATGGTGTTGCTCAAATTCAGCATCGTGATGTGGCTCTATTTCCGCCCAGACTCCAGCGACACCCAGGGGCACAACCAGCAAGTGACCTTCTTGGACAAAGTATTGGTGCCCACCCTGAACCCCATCATCTACAGTCTGAGGAACAAGGATGTGGCCGCGGCCCTGAGGAGGGCAGCAAGGAAGGCTCTGGCTTGGGGCATGTGAGTCCAGCCCATGGCTCCATCGCTTCTCTGGGCATGGACTTTCTACCCTAGATGTGTCTGTCCCCTTAGGTTCTCCTGGACACCTGGGTTGTTTTCCCCTCAGATATGAAGCTGGTGAAACTAACACATAGGTAGGATCATGCCCACCTACACACACACAAATACACACAGACCAAATCTTTCCATGGAAAAGGGGTAAATTAAGGCTTGTTCTCAAGGGCATGGCCATGCGGGATCAGCCCCAAGGCCTGTTGTATAAATGTTCTTAGTACCCATCAGCCCGAACACTCAGCGATCTGAACATAAGAGCGGTTAGACTGGGTCAGTCCAATGATTCCATCCCTCCCAGGATGCTGTCTGCTGAAGATGGCCAAGACAAGGTGCCCCACAGGGAATGAACAGAACAGGGAATCATTAAGTGATCCTTTCTCTATTGCCTGTTCCCAGCTTTCACCAAACAGAGGCTAGTGACACCATCCCTGCCCACCCATTGATGGACCTGTCCTCCATGAACATATCTAGTTTGTTTTTCAGCCCTGTAATGGTCTTGACCTTCAGAACGTCCTCTAACAAGGCATTCCACAGGCTGACTCTGCATTGGGTGAAGAAATACTGCCTTCGGTTTGTTTTAAATGGGATGTCTACTACTTTTGTTGGGTCACTCTTAGTTCTTGTGTTATGAGAAGGTGGAACTGGCATTTCCTTATTTACTTCCTCACAACAGTCATGATTTTAGAGACCTCTACCATATCCCTCCCAAGTCGTTGCTCTTCCAAGCTGAAAAGTCCCAGTCTTATAAATCTGTCCTCATAGAGAAGTTGTTCCATGCCCCAAATTCATTTTGTTTTATTTCTCTGCAGCTTCTGCAGTTCCAAAATATATGTTTTGAGGTGGAGCATGCATGTTTGTACTCACTAGTTCGGGTGTGCATATGCCAGGGATTCATACATTATTATCAGTCCCTTTCTTAATGACTCCCAACACTGTAGTGGCTTTGGGGGCTTCTGCTGCACACGGAGGGGAGATGGGTTTATCTCACAGATCTGTACTAGGAATTCTCGGGGGGCTGTTCTCTGGCCTGGGTGATACCTGAGGTCAGGAAAGATGCTCCCAATGGTGTGAGAATGAATGAAAAACCAACAGCCCCAGGAGGGAATTGTAGCTAGGACCTTGGGTTATCACTGCGGGGTTTAGTACAACCTCATCTAACCCGGTTGGTGGCTTAGCCACTGGGCAGAAAGCCATGAGAAATACCAATTTTGTAATGGTCCCCAGGTGTTTACTGCTGCGTCCTGACAAATTCACTCCAGCAAACATCCATTTTATGGAATTTTTAGCTATACAGAGGAACCCAAGAGGGATCTACTGGAAGCCTGTGACTGTTAATCGGGCCATCTGGGTTGTGCTTGAGGAATAAAGTTTTTCTGTTAAAAGCCTGCATTATAGTTTTGGTTGGAGTGACAATGCCACACTGGGGTACCATGTCCTGGTGATGGCCTATTCCAGTGGGAGGGAGTTATCCCCCTCTGCTTGGCTGGCCGGGGACATAACACAGTTCTCAGCCTTGCCGTATCCCTAACCTAGCACAAATGCGACAGCTTAGGCTGTGCCAGCCCTCTGGCGGGTGTGACTCAAGGCTCTATGAGTCCAGACCAGACATGATCAGCTACTGGGGGAAGGTTCAGTGAGGCAAGGCAAAGCCTGCCAGAAAGCTCTTAGAGAGCAATCCCTCTCTGCCACCACACTCGTAGGTGTCCTCTGGAAGCAATGGGCAGTGTGTAATAGCATTTTGTCAAGTTTACTAATTTTGTGACCATGCTGTGTATTTTCTAACTGTATATTTTAGAAATGTTCATCTCTCTGTCTGTCTATAGTGCTGTACTTTGTGACTTCCACAGTTTGTGGATTAATGACTGTCAGGCTATAGTCTTTTGAATCACAATGTCGAGTGTCATTAAGAAATGACTTTCCAACTCTTCCATAATTTCTTGCAACTGTGAAAATGTAAATAAATGAGACAATTAAAAAATGTTCAAACTCCAATATTTTTTCAGGTGAGTGAAAATGCAGCGGGGCTTAGAATCTTTTTAAATGATCCCCAATGGCTTTGTCTGTGCGGTAATGTAACTGGAGAGAGTCCAGTTCTAAGGGCCAGAGAATGGGATGGGGCCTTTCCCTTCTGGGGGGAATTGGCTCTAATTTGTCCCCTGTGCTGAGACTGGCTGGGTCAGGGAGGAGGGAAATGGGTCACAGCTTGGAGAGATCATTGGGTGAATGTCTGGTTAATTACCCCAAACTTCCAGCCCAGCCCGTCAACCACTCCTCCTCTATTCCCAGCTGGAGGAGGGGCCTGGAGGCAGAATTGGTAGGGGACAGGCTTTCTTTCAGGTCTTGGAGGGAGATTGGATTATCAGGAAGGCAGATGGGTCACTGTAGGGGCAACAGGAGCCCCCCCTGGAGTATAGATCCACTCCCGCACCAAGAGGGACAGAGAGAATGCAGGAGTCCTGGCTCCCAGCCCATCCCTGCTCTAACCCACTATCCCCCTCTCTCCTCTCAGTTCTGTGGATAGAACTCAGGAGTCCTGTCTCCCAGCCCTTTAACCCACCAGCACCCACAGATCCAGCTAGATGCCAGAAGTCCCACCCCTCACAAGTCTCCTGCTTAACCACTGGGTATTAAGTCCCCCAAGGCAATGGGGCTCTATCTAGCTGTTTTCAGGGTCCCTCCAAGACCAGAGAAATCATCCCCTAAGTGAAAACCAGGCTTACAGAGGGGAGTGGAGTGTAGGGGTCAACGCTGGAGAGAGGGAATTGAGAGCCAGGACTCCTGGGTTCTTTCCCCAGTTCTCTGAGGGGAGTGGGGTCCCAAGAAACACAGGTTTCCAGACTCAGAAGCACCAGGGATGGTATCACCCTCACGTAGTGCAAGGTGGAAATGGCCGACACCCCTAGTGCTACCTTGGGCAGAAGGTGTGTGGCTGGCCCTGCTCGAACACTGGTTAGTGGGAGCATTTGCAGGGCTGAGGGGAGCTGTAGCCCAGTATCCATCCCTCTGCAGGCCTCTGATTTCCTATGTAATTAACTGCCTGTGTCTGAGTCCCTGCGGGCAGGTGCTGGGAGGTAATTAGCAAGCCCAGCAGCTCCTCTCTCTGAAGGGCCTGGGGAGCTCAGTGGAGACTGATTTGGGCAGCAGCCCTGAGAGCTGGTACTGGGGGGACTCAGAGAAAGGGGCCATAAAAGCCCTGATGCCTCCCAGATGGAAAGCAGCAGGCACCAGCACTGAGAGAGACACAGACCCTGCTGCTGCCCAGGTAGGGTGGGTGCCACGGGGCAGAGATGGGACATGGGATTATCCTGGCTAGGAACATCCCCTTTGCACAGACTTGTTACCTTCAAGCTGCCTGAGCCCATCTCTGCTCGGTGAGCGATCCAGCCTTAGCCACTGGGAGCCAGGATGCCTGGGTTCTCTCCCTGGCTCTGGGGAGTGGGGTCTAGTGATTTCAGCGACGGGGGGTGGGGAAGAGTTGGGAGCCTGGACTCCTGGGTTCTCAGTCATGAATCCATCCATTCTTTGCCCATAAAGGCTCCCAACCCATCCCTGTCAGAGGCAGTTTTTCTTCTCTCTCTTTAGCTGTCCCCCTTTCTAATTCCTCCCCTTCTCGGGGATTCCCCCATCAAGTTGCTCCATCCCCGTCAGTACCTCTCAGCCCTAGCCCCTTCTGTTAGTCCTTCCCTCCTCTCTCAGGCCTGGGCTCCTCTTCTACCACCCCCACAAGGTACTCTGGGTGCAGTTCAGTCTGGGATGGAGGGATCCATGTTGAGGGATGGAGGGGGGGGGGTATGTCCCCAAAGCTGTCTGCACTGTCCCTATCTCTGCTCTGCTCTGGCTGTGCATCCTCAGTTGTACCCAGCCCATGGGTCTCTCAGACAGCCAACCCCCACCAGCTGTCCCTGTCTCATCGAGCGGCCAGGCTGGGGGCTGTGAACCTAACAAACGGTGTGAGGATGTGTATTATGGTACCACTGTGAGGTTGCAGATGAGATGGAGGACATTGCACAGATCAGACCCCCTCATGCTGAGCCCTGCCCTGACTCTGACTGAAATCAGGGCCCTGTCCTGCCAGCTGTTGCCCTGACACAAAATGAGAAACTGGCCCTGCCCTGGAGAGCTCCCAGTCTAAATACACCAGGAGCACCTGAGACCTAGCAGCAGGAAGTCACTCAGAAGGAACAGAAGCCAGGAGTCCTGAGTTCCTGTCCTGCTGCCTTCCCATGCCATGGGGCCTCCAGGCCCTGCTATTATCTCCCTGCCCCCTTCAGCTCCCCCCAGCTCAGTAGCTCTGCAGACTTAAATCACTAACTCCGTGAACGCAGCTTTCCTCACCAACTTCCTTTCTCCTGCCAATGCCCTCCCTAACGTGTGCTTGGATGTTGGCTTAATCTTTGCTTCATGCCCTGAGCTGTCCTGTGGCATCATGTGTGGCTGTTCCCCAGCTGCCCCACCCCAGAGGCGGCTGCATCTCAGCACTGAGTGAGACATTGTCATGGGGTATTATATGGAGCTGTTCCCAAACTACCCATCCGAGAGGTGGCTGCATCTCTGTACCAAGCCATACCTCCACGAACACCAGACCCTTGACACCAGGGATATGTCTAGACTACAGGCTTTTGTCGACAGAAATTTTGTCAACAGATACTGTTGACAAAGCTTCTGTCGACAAAGAGCGTCTAGACTACATCCAGTTCTGTCGACAAAGTAAGCCGCTTTGTCGACATGACAGTGTAGACCCAAAGGACAGTGTAGATGCAATAACGCCTTCTGTCGACAGAACTGTCGACAAAAGGCGTTATTCCTCGTAGAATGAGGTTTACAGCCATCGACAAAACTGCTGAGTTCTGTCAACAGAACTCAGCGGCAGTGTAGACACAGGTATAGTTTTGTCGACAAAAGAGGACAAAACCCTGTGAGCGGTGTCAGCCCCACATGGGCAGGGGGCATTGGCAAAGGGGCGAGCTCTCACACAGGCTCTCTCCCCACAGATCTGCACACTCCCCCATGGCTGGGCTAAACCACACGACGGTGACTGATTTCCTCCTCGTGGGCTTCCCCTCCAGCCGAGACCTAAGCCTGCTCCTCTTCTTTATTGCATTGCCCATCGTCCTACTGGGCCTGGTGGGGAACTTGGGCCTGGCGGTTCTGATCCGGGCTGACGGCTCACTCCACACTCCCATGTACTACTTCCTCAGTTACCTGGCTCTGCTGGTCCTCTGCTCCTGCTGCGCTGTGGGTCCCGTCATGCTGCAGGGCCTGATGGCTGGCTGGGCCACTCTTCCCAGCCTGGCCTGCACTCTCCAGATGTTCCTCTTTGCTGCCGCCGCGGACGCGGAATGCTGCCTGCTGGCTGCCATGGCCTACGATCGCTACGCCGCCGTCTGCCGCCCTCTGTACTACCAGGCTGCCATGCCGCCCTGCCTCTGCCGCGGGATGGTGCTGGGCTCTTACATGGCAGGAGTGGCCAGTGGGGCCATGCATACCAGCCTGGCCTTCCGCCTGCCCCTCTGCCATAGCCGCACCCTCAACAGCTTCTTCTGTGACATCCCACCCGTGCTGGCCCTGGCTTGTGCTGACACCAGCCTCAACCAGGCCCTGCTGCTGGCCATTTGTGGTACCATCCAGAGCGTCACCTTGCTGGCCATTCTGGCCTCTATGGGCTCATCCTGGGGGCTGTGGGGCAGGCAGGCTTGTGCCGGGCTGCCTTGACCTGCAGCTCCCACCTGGCAGCTGTGGCCGTGCTCTATGGGACACTCATCTTTATATACCTGCGGCCTGAAGGCAGCTACGCCGCACAGACCGACAAGATGGCCACCGCTTTCTACACCGTGGTCATCCCCACCCTCAACCCCGTCATCTACAGCCTGCACAACACCGACGTCAAGGGGGCCCTGGCTAAGCTGCTCTTGGGCAGGCTCCATGTGTGGGGGGACTGAGGAAGGGGCTGGAAGAGGGTGGCTGAGAACCAAGGAGATGGGGAAAGAGGTTGCTTAGGGTCTGCAACAGCATTGGTGTAACTCATTAGTGTAAACCCAACCTAGTTTGAAGGGTGAGCGTCAGTAATGCATCTGCACGAGAGGCAGTAGCTAGGTACCACACAGTAATTCTTCCATCAACCCTGCCCTGGCTGTGCTGGGGATTAGGTGGGTTTAGTTATGTTTCTCTGGAGTGTAGGTTTTTCACACCCTGGACTGATGTAGTTGGGTGGACCAGCTGCTTAGCATTGGCCAGGCCTGAGCGAAGTGGTCAAAATCTAGCCAACAACCTTTCTGGCTCCTTCTGCATAGTCATCAGGTGCTTAATGACTCCAGACATCTTACAGACCTGTGCTTTCACACCTGGGGTGAATCTATGAACTCTGTCCCCTGGACAATACCTGGCTTGGTGGGATCGTAGGATAAACATCCTGTTAATTGCCACAAACTACCACTGTGACCCATCAGCTGCTCTGCCTCCACCCCATCCTGTCTCTGAGGATACCAGCTCCTGACAAGGCCCAGAGCAATGTGGATGTATTAGCAGTAAGGAAGTTGGAGATGGGAGCATGGGCAGATCCAGGTAGAGACGGTTGTGTCTATGCTGCACATTTCTGTGTTAGGTGGGGACTTGGGAATAAATGGGTTTTGGAAGTTTTGTTTTTGGCCTGGTGCAACCACAGTGCTGGGACCCACAATTCGAAGACAAGGGCAATTAGTCTGAGAGGGCTCAACAAAGCCCCCTGAGAATGACTAAAGATTAAAAAATCTGAAGTAAAATGAAAGACTCCAGAATCTCAGTCTGTTCAGAAACGGGGAAGAGGTGACTTGTGCCCAATCCATAAGTATCTATGTAGGGGATAAATACTTAATAATGGGCGGTATAATCCAGCTGCAGAAGGACTTGCCCCATCCAATGGTGGGACATTGAATTAGACAAACTCAGACTGGAAATAAGGTGTACATTTGTAAGGATGAGTAGAATGAATCATGAGGACAATTGATCAAGGGTTGTGGTGGATTTTCGATCCCTGACCAAATTTCAGTCAAGCTGGGTTGCTTCTCTGGGAGATCTGCTGTAGGAATTGTCTTGGGGCCATTCTCTAGCCTGTGTGACAAAGGGGGCCCCATTATGGATATAGGAATAAATCTCAAAACTTTCCATGTGCGACAGAAAGGCAAAGGCAAGATGCACTGCCGGCTGTGATCGCTCAACCCTACGGCTCAAGGATGTTTGTCTAAAAGTTTAGCGCTAGTTCAGAGAGGAATGAATCCTAGGATCTGTGTGTGTGTGAGAGAGATGTGATGATCCGAATGGGCCCGTCTGACTTTGATTTCTAAGAAACTCTGTTAACAATAAGTGGTGAGGGTGGCCAACCTTCCAGCATTGCTCGGGAGTCTCCAGTAATTAAAGATGAATATTTAATTAAAGTTTATGCCATGTGAGACATCCAAGAATACAGCCAACCAAAAGTGGCTACCCTAAAAGTGGCACATTTATTATGAACTACCTCTCTTCACGGACACACATAGACAGATCTTGCGAGAGTCATGCCCCTACCCTATGGACTTGGATTTATTTCCTTCCACACCATATAGGGATCCTTGAGCTCCCTTCCCCCACCATATAAGGTGTGTTTACTCCCCTCCCCCTCTCTATCTGCAGGGCCTCCGGATTTGGGATTTTTAACCTCTCCGCTAGATTGAAAAGGAGCCAATAATGCAACAGGAGAACTTTTACTGAAATTTTTCTGACAGACATAATAAATATGATGGCCTTCCCCTCATATTAAGAGAACATCCTCCCCAGAAAAAAATGGTTCCTTCCAGGGGCAAGAAAAGCACCAATGACTGGGATGAACCATGTCATTGGGAGGGAGTGGTAAGAAATAGCCACAGCCCAACTTGGAGACCACATTTTCTTTAGTCTCTCAACAATATATAATTTTTGCAGGACTTTTTTTTCTGGTCTCAGTCAGTGTCAGCCAAAGACCCATGAGAATGGGGCCTTCCAAAGTGGTAGTTACAGCAGCTGGCCAGCTCCCTCCCCACAAGCAGAATGGGACCTTTCAAAGAGGCAGTTATGGCTGTTGATCCTATCTCTCCCTCCAGTGAGAATGGAATGTTCCAAAGTGGCAGTTATGGCATCTGACCAGGCCACTGCCCTGCCCCCAATGGCCACTCAGACCCCGGGGGGGGGGGGGAGGGGGGGAAGGGGCCGCACAGCCCTGACCTGGCAGGGGTGGGACTGATGGGGTCTGTCTGTCCTGTGTCCATTGGAGCAGGTGTGGGCAGGGGGATGTCTCTTTAAGAGAGCCATGGGGACAATTGCCCCCACCCCCCGGGCGCTGCCATTTAATCCTTGTCCATATATCAATCATGGGAAATGATGCCTTCCCCGAGGGCACCATTCCCGCCTCTGCCCCTGAGACACCCCCCTCCCCCCCCAGTCTGGGACAGGCTGCAATGACAAACCAAGGAAACTTCTGGGCAGAGATGAAGATCAGCCCATTCCCAGTCTCAGAGTACACCATTTCCAAGGTCCAAGTAGAGCCTTGTCCTGAATTTTTGCCAGCTGCTTCTGTCTCGTGCCTCATGTTCTGAAACGCAACGGCAGCTACCGAACATGGGGCCCATACTTACCTGGCAGGGGAGATACCATGATCACGAAGGTGGTTTTCCCAGGTTGAGGCTCATCCATTGTACTCTGGATATGCTGACCCTTGAGATTTCCCCAAATGCCTGTATAATTTGTGGTAGCGGGGGACTGTGTTTGCACTTTCCCCTGGAAAAAACAAAACAAAAAACCATGGGGCCCATCTTGCATCCCACATCCAATGTCCTGACGCACAACAGAAGTCATCATCCTGACATCTCCCAAGGCACACTGGCTAGGACATGCTTTTATAATCGTAGAATACTAGAACTGGAAGGGACCTTGAGAGGTCATCAAGTCCAGTCCCCTGCACTTATGGCAGGACCAAGCACCTTCTAGATCATCCCTGACAGGTGTTTGTCTAATCTGCTCTTAAATAACTCCAATAATGGAGATTCCACAACCTCCCTAGGCAATTTATTCCAGTGTTTAACCACCCTGACAGATAGGAAGCTTTTCTTAATAGCCAACCTAAATCTCACTTGCTGCAATTTAACTCCTGTGCTTCTTGTCCTATCATCAGATGTCAAGGAGAACAATTTTTCTCCCTCTTCTTTTAGATACTTGAAAACTGCTATCATGTCCCCTATCATGTATAATAGCCTGATACTCACTGGAGTTCACACACTTATAAAGGTTTTAACCCCTTCTTTTTTGAGCTTCTCCATCCCTCGACTTTTGGGCTGCTCTGTTTTTCATGGGCTAATAACTTGTTGGTTCTTCTTCTACTCATGCACATTTATGTCACTCAATCAACACCATGACTTGTGCTTTGAAGATTGCTGACCCCCTCAGTCCTCAAACCGCTGCCCACAAATACTCAAATCATCTTTAACAGGGACATTTCAGTGTACTTTTCCTAAATATCAGCAGTTGAACAGCACTTAACGCAGCTTTCTACCTTATGACATCTGTGCTATAGGGACATTGTTATCTTGTGTCAATTTATGATCTAAGGTCACTTACTGGCAGTACTTAATTAGTTATGAAAGAAGTGCCAGGATGCAAGCAGTTAAGTGCCAGGACTAAAACAATTTTTTTACATTGATTGATGCAGCAACAACAGAGGCAGTGGGCTATGAGCTGCCAAGCCGAAAGGTGCTGGGGCTCAGCTGTGGCAAGCCCTGGCACAAATTTAAGCACTGATTCCTGGGTAATGGCCTATGCCATGTATTTGGGCTTTAAGCCTTATTTTGCTAAGCTAAATATCATACTAACCTAAGGCCCTGAGGCCCTGCATTACAACATGAATTAAAACTTGTATTTCTCCTCTATGCCCTAAATACATCTGATATCGTTTATTCTTGGTGACCAAGGTTCAACCTCTCCTGCATTCAGGATTCTGATGGAGTCCCTTTCCAGAGGATAAGTCCACCAATGATTATTAGACAAGATGTTCAAGGATACAAGGCCAGGCTCCAGGTGTCCCTAAAATGCCTCTGCAGTTTCTGGGCTCTGATTTCAGAACCTGAGACTGGATGACAAGGGATGGATCACTGGATAATTGCCCTCTTCTATTCATTCCCTCTGAAGCACCTAGCACTGGCCATTGACAGAAGACAGGAAACTGGGCTAGAAGAACCATTGGTCTGATTATGTGTGCTGGGAGCTCCCTATAAATGGAGGACTACTGCTACCCAAACTGTGGACTCATCCCATGCCCTCTCCCTTCTTCCCAAAGCCTTGCACCAGCATCATGGGCTAGCCCCTTCTACCTTGGGGGGGTGCATGGGAACACACTTGCTCCTGCGTGCACCCCCCATATGAGGGATGAGGTTTGACCATTCCCAGGATCCTTTCCCAGTTACCCACACTGATGGGGACTCTCTCCAATATGGATTTTCAGGGGCTTAGTGGGCATTCAGTTCCCACCGAATTTTCCTCCACATTCACACCTCTCAGGGGCATTCTCCTGAGTTAATTCTCCAATGGAGACTAAGGTCTGAGCGCTAATTGAATCCTCTCCCACACTCAACTCATCTATAGGGCATCTCTCCTGGAGGATCCTACGATATGTATTAAAGTTTAAAATATAATCAACCCTTTCCCTATATTTAGGACACTGACAGAATCTTTCTCCTTCTCTTGGTCGCTGTCTCTGCAGTTTCTGGGCTCCGATTTCAGCTTTCCCCACCTTCCATGCTGGGGCAGGGTTTAAGTTGCAAGAAGATTTTGAGGATTCCTCACTCTATTGTTTTGGGGAGTAAATTTACATTGGCTCCTTTTGGGGGCTCTATCTGCTGCTTTTCTGAGCTGGGCTGGATCTTGTTGTCTCTCCTGCCCTCTGAACCATGGAAAACCAGAGTAGGCATTAGTAATATGGTAACACACCAAGTATTGGCTAACCAAATGAACTCATTCCTGACTGGAGAGGATGGTACAAAACCACTCAGGGGTCACTTGTAACTACATAAACAAATACCCAAGAGGTTGTACAGGAGTACAATAAGGACGGAAGGGCAGGATAATAGACATGTTAGCGGGGAACGCTACAGTTGATTCACATCCTCGTGGGATGGACTAAGGTCCTCACTACTCGGATCTATCACCGTTTGTAATATCAGGAGATTTTAGGCGCAGTCAATAAAAACTGGCAAATGGTTAAAGTTAAACCACAGGACTATATTGTAATGCAAATTTGAATAACATACATCGAATAACCATAGAGGGCAGTCCTCCTATGGTTACCCCTAATAATAATTACCAGAGTCCTCGGCGCAAACAGGACGATGGTGGTGATGCTGGTGACCTCAAGCCTCTGGCTGATTGAGAGCCTCGGGCGAGGAACAACCAGGAGTCCCTCGGTGACAGGGTCGTTGGTCAGGCGACCTCAATCCTTAGGCTAATTTAAAGCCCTTGGAGAGGAACAGCCTGTGCGATCCCTCGAAGCGCTGGGGAAGATTGCGAAGATGGCCGATCTACCTTCCGCAGATGCGTTTGGTCTTCGGTCCTCTTCCCGCTCTTCAGTTGCGGCTGGAGCAGACGATGGACGCTAGACTCTAATAATCCTATCCTATCCTAACCTAAAAGAAAACCTTAACTAATTCGCGATGCGCCCGCCGAACAGACACGACGACGGCCGACATGCATAGACCGACGCTGCCTGACGGACAAACACGAAGACGAAATCTAATCTACCTAAAAACTAAACTAACTAAACTAAACCTAAACTAAATGAAGACTATCAGAATATAAGAACAAGCCTTCCGCCTGTCTTAAATCTGAGATGATGCTTAACCCTCACTCATTCGACCCGGGACAAGACGCTAGACCTCTCGCACTCTCTCTCTCTCTAAGCTAGATCTATGCCTAAGCCCGACGCCCCGACGCAACCCCAACTGTTGCGTGGTACAGGCTTTTATAATATGGGCTCATGAATATTCATAATATTTTACTTTAAATCAATTGGCTCATTCAAAATGCTAATTTGCATAGCTTTACAATGATTGGCTAAGGAGAATCATAACAAGCGCATACATTATTTTTCAAACTCCAACAGGTAAGTTGGTGGATGTGACTTACGTGAGCTACGTGCCAAAACATTTTGTCATTATGGTAACCTTACAATGATTGACAACCTCATTGATTGACATTTGATCTTACTTCATTCTAATGCTCCCCTTTCCGTTTTCTTGGCATAGGATGTCTAGACAACGCATGAATTCAGGCTTTACATTTATCACATTTGCTCTTACCAAATTACAGTCATAGTAATAATAATAATAGTAATAATAATATTTCATATAACATACAATTCTGCGCGTACAGACAAGGATGTTTTATTTGAGCTGGCAGATTCATGGTATTGGTGTGGTAACAAACAACATCTGGAATGTAATAAGCAACTCATTTTACTGGTATATAAAAGGAGAAGTCAAAGGAGGGACAACTTTGGTCCCCACAATAAAAATGAGGCCTTCCAAAGTGGCAGTTATGACTGTTGGCCAGACCCTTTCACATCATAAAAATGAGACCTTCCAAAATGGCAATTCAGGCTGTTGGCCAGACTCCTCCCCACAAGTGAAAATAGGACCTTCGAAAGTGGCAGTTAGGACAGTTGGCCAGACCTCTCTTCACCAGTGAAAATGGGACCTTCCGAAATGGCAGTTAAGACAGTTGGACAGACCCCTTCCATCCGTTACAAAAGGTGAGAGTTATGAACTTTGACATTTCATCTCTCTTCTACTTTCCCTCCTCCCCACCCAGTGAAATGGTTCATTCCAACATTTAGGAACTTTAGGGCTTCTCTCCTCTATGGAAGAGACCAATTCACAGGCAGGCAGGTGCAGAGGTTAAATTATCTGGGCATGTCCATTGGAAGTATTTTTCCCTGTCAAGAAATATATGCCGACAATGCTCCCCCCTCCCCCATGAACACCTGTTGTGTGAATGGCTCCTTCTCCATCAAGGCCCCGGGAGGGGAGTGGGGAGGAGGCTAAAGCCTGTGTCCAAGGATAATTGCCCATTTCAATAGTCTGTTCCAAGCCCAGAGTGGCAGTTCGTTCCCCTCCCCCCACTCAGATAGGGAGGGGGGAGTAAACATAACCCTGCATGGTGGGGGGGGGAGTATACACAACCCTATATGGTGGGGGGAGGGGCACACTCACAGCCCTATATGATGGGGGAATGAGGGGAAATGGCTCCTACAAAACCAGTCTACATGTGGCCATGAAGTGAGGGAACTGTAGGGAAGGTGCCACCTACAATTAACACGGGTTCATAAACACCAAGGCCAGAAAGGCCCATTGGGATCATGCTGCCCAACACCCCTCCCTATCCACCTCTCTCTCGTATGGCCCAGGGCCTAGGACAATTCAGGATTCATTCCTGTTTGAGCCAGAGGTGAGTTTTAGACAAACACCCTTGGTCCTTGGGGCTGAGAACTGAGCGGTTGGCTGGCCTCACATCTTGCTCTTGCCTTTCTGTCACACTCAGATTTGGGAGCGTTTCAAGATTATTCATTGATTTTTGTGGGACCCCTGTGTCACACGGGCCAGAGCTCCTAGAAAAGCAACCCTGCTTGATGGAAAAATTGTCACTGATGGAAAATCCTCCATGACCCTTGGTCAATTGTCCCCATGGTTCATTCCCCTTAGTGCTGAACTTGTTGGGCTTCAACTTCAACTTTAGATCAGGCTAGACCAGCAGTGGGCAACTTGTGGCCCATGGGCTGCATGTGGCCCATCAAGGTTTGATGGATAGCCCCTGAGGCATTTTGTTTACTGTTGCCCATGTGCAGATTCTACTGGTTTCCATCCAAGTAGGTTTTTTTCCTGCTGGTATTGCTAAAGTGACATGCACTTAAAGCAAGGGAACATGAAGTGAGGCATGCAGTGATTGCTCACAACACTGACTGTGAGAGCCGTGTGCTCCCTCTGCATCAAATCACAGAGCTGCTATGGTTCAGTCAACATCCTCTGCAAATTCTAGGTACTCAAGCACATTGAGCTTTCAAAACTACCCTGTCCCAGGAGACTGTCTTGGTTATGACATACTTGCGGCTCACTGAGATGAAGAAGGACTATGCATGTGGCCCACTCACTAGCCTAGGTTGCTTATTGCTCGGTTAGACCTTCCTCTGCTAGACTTAAGGGCCTACTATTAAATATTTACCCCTTATGTAGCTACTTATAGACAGGGCTTAAGTCACGCCTTCACCTTCTCCATGTCCAGCTAAATAGATTGTGCTCCTGGAGTCTCCCACTACACAGCAGGGTTTCTAATTGAGATACTTGTATTTTGCAGGTGAATAGTCATATATGTAATACAAA
This sequence comes from Pelochelys cantorii, assembly GCA_032595735.1. Taxonomy (NCBI): domain Eukaryota; kingdom Metazoa; phylum Chordata; order Testudines; family Trionychidae; genus Pelochelys; species Pelochelys cantorii. Next base: position 7,870,490 of record CM064358.1, on the reverse strand, counting down.
GCCCCTAATATTGGGACGATGCGTTATTGGGTCATCGGCTCACCCTAACCAGGACTGCCGTTGCATCAGGCCACATAAAGGAGAGCTAGAACCAGTCTCCATTTGTTCAGGAGTCCCGTTTAGCCATCTAACACAGGAATACGTGGCATAGGGACACGTGTCCCTGACTGGGTCTCCCTGTGCTTCTGTCTTCAACTCATCCCCTGGTGTGTTCATTACTGATAATGAATCCACGCCGCTCTGGGCCTTGTTAAAAGTTGGTGTCCTTGGGGATGGGAGCTGAGGATGGAGGTGGAGCAGCTGATGGGTTGAGATAGAAGTTTGTGGTAATTTACACGATGTTTATACTACGATCCCTCCAAAAAGCGCATTGTCCAGGGGAAAGAGTTCATAGATTCTCCCCCTGGTGCAAGCACAGAGCTCTGGGAGATGCTTCGAGTCATTAAGGACTCGTCCCACCCCCGAACTATGGTGCAGAGAGGTGGGATGCAACTCCAGATCACTGTTCAATTCTCCACACCTCAGCAATATTTGGAGAAGACCACCCAATTCCAAAGGGTTAGGAGAAGGCGCAAATGGGCCCTGTCCTGTCCAAAGCCTGTTCCTGGAGACCAAGCTCGCAAGGGGTCGGCGTGAAGTGCAGAGAGAGGAAAGTGGGATTTCACCTAGTCGATGATGGACTGAGAACAGCCCTGGTGTCCGACAGTCTGAGAGCAGCTGTTGGATTCAGGCAAACATCCCCATTGGCTCTCAGTGCACATTTGTCCAAGTGAGGACAGGATATGACTGACAGAAAAGTGCTCATAGATGGAGTAGAGAGCTAAAAGGGCTGTTGGCTGGACTTTGACTGCTCTTCTCATCCCTGGGCTCTGCAAAGAGGGTAGCTCAACCCAACGATATTGCTGTGGAACACGAAAAATCCACATCCCAGACAGACATAGCTAAACCCACCTAACCACTGGTGTAGACAGCACCAGGTCAGTAGGAGTCATTGGAACCTTAGCTACTGTCATTTGGGGAGATGCATTACCAATGTACCTACCGTCTGCATGGGTTGCACCTACACTGCAGCACTAGGAGAGTGCCATTCCAAATCCTGAACAGCCTTCGTTCCCCATCTCCCTTGTTCTCAGCCACCCTCCTCCAGCCTCTGCCTCAGTTCCCCCACACGTGGCACCTGTCTAAGAGCTGCTTAGCCTGGGTTCCCTTGACATCAGGTTTGCGCAGGCTGTAGATAGCAGGATTAAAGGTGGGGATGACCATGGTGTAAAAAGCGGTGGCCATCTTGTCGGCCTGTGTGGCATAGCTGCCTTCAGGCTGCACATATGTAAAGATGATGGTCCCATAGTGCACGGCCACAGCTGCCAGGTGGGAACTGTAGGTAAAGGCAACCTGGCATGAGCCCGCCTGTCCCACGGCCCCCAGGATGAGCCTGTAGCAGGCCAGGATGGCCAGCAAGGTGACGCTCTGGATGGTGCCACAAATGGCCAGCAGCAGGGCCTGGTTGAAGCTGGTGTCAGCACAGGCCAGCACCAGCACAGGTGGGATGATGCAGAAGAAGTGGTCGAGGACATGGGCCTGGTAGAAGGGCAGGCGGAAGGCCAGGCTGGTGTGCACAACAGCGCTGGCTGCCCCGCTGGATAAGAACCCAGAACCATCCCATGGGAGAGGTGTGACGGGGCCCCGAGCACAACAGGAGCAGAGGTCCAGCAGTGCCAGGTGGCTGAGGAAGTAGTACATGGGGGTATGGGGCAAGCCCTTGTCCCAGATCAGAACCACCAGGCCCAGGTTCCCCACCAGGCCCAGCAGGAAGATGGTCAGTGTGAGTGAGGAGAGAAGCAGGCTTAGGTCTGAACTGGAAGGGAAGCCCACAGGAGAAAATTGGTCACCATCATCTGGTTTGGCCCAGCTATGGGGGTGGGGGCATGGATCTGTGGGAAGAGAGCCTGCCCCTCTGCCTGTGCTCTCTGCCTATGTGGGGCTGGCACTGCCCTTTCCTAGGGTATGTCTACACTAGCCACCCTAGTTCGAACTAGGTTGGCCTGGCACAGAAAAGCAACCACCTCTGGGGCAGGACAGCTGGGGAACAGCCACACACGATGCCACAGAACAGCTCAGGGTATGAAGCAGGGAACAAGCCAACATCCAAGCACAAATTAGGGTGGGTGTTAGCAGGAGAGAGGAGGTTGGTGAGGAAAGTGGGGTTCACAGAGTTGGTGATTTAAGTCTGCAGAGCTGGTGGAAGAGCTAGGGGGGAGCTGTAGGACACCGGGGCAGGGAGATAACAGAAGAGCCTGGAGGCAGTGTGGCACCATGGCATGGAGAGACAGCAGGACAGGCACCCAGGACTCCTGGCTTCTGTTCCTGCTGAGCTACTGACTGGCCAGATTACACTGGGCAAGTGACCTCCTGCTGCTAGGTTTCAGGTGCCCCTGGTGTATTTAGACTGGGAGCTCTCTAGGGCAGTGCCGGTTTCTCATTGTGTATCTGGACGGGGCCCTGATCTCAGTTGGGGTCGGGACAGGGCTCAGGATGAGGGGGCCTGATACATGCAGCACTCAGCGTAATGCCCCCCATCTCATCTGCAGCCTCCCAGCGGTACCATAATACACATCCTCACACAGTGTGTTGGGGACACAGCCCCCAGCCCAGCCCCTCGATGGGACAGTGACAGCTGGTGGAGGGTTGCTGACTGAGAGACCCACAGGCTGGGTGCAATTGGGGGTGCACAGTCAGAGCAGAGGAGAGATGGGGACGGTGCAGACAGCTTTGGGGAGATGCCCCCCTCATCCGTGAATACAGATGCCTCCATCCCAGACTAAACTGGACCCAGACAGCTGTGTGTGTGTGTGTGTGTGTGTGTGTGTGTGTAGAAGTGGGGGGGGGGGTAGAAGAAGCATTCCAGGCTTGAGAGAGGAGGGAAGGACTAACAGGAAGGGTTGTGGCTGAGAGGGAGGAATTAGAAAGGGGGATGGCTAAGGAGAGGGAAGGAAAACTGCCTCCGACTGAGAGACAGGGATGGGTTGGGAGCCTTTATGGGTAAAGCATGGATGATTCATGATTGAGAACTCAGTCCAGGCTCCAAACCCCCATTCTGCTGAAGCCACTAGATCCCACTCCCCTCCCAGAGCCAGGGAGAGAACCCAGGCATCCTGGCTCCCAGTGGCTAAGGCTGGATCGCTCACCGAGCAGAGATGGGCTCAGGCAGCATGAAGGTAACGAGTCTGTGCAAAGGGGATGTTCCTAGCCAGGATAATCCATGTCCCATCCCTGTACTGTGGCTCCCACCCAACCTGGGCAGTAGCAGGGTCTGCATCTCTCTCGGTGCTGGTGCCTGCTGCTTTCCATCTGGGTGGCATCGGGGCTTTTATTTCCCCTTTCTCTGAATCCCCCCCAGCGCTGACTCTCAGGGCTGCTGCCTGAATCAGTCCCCACTGAGCTCCCCAGGCCCTGCAGAGAGAGGAGCTTCTGGGCTTGCTCATTACCCCTGGCACCTGCCTGCAGGGACTCAGAGGCAGGCAGCTAATTGCATGGGAAATCAGAGGTCTGTGGAGGGACGGATACTGGTGGAGTGAATTTATCAGTACTCAGCTGCAAAGGTCTGTGGACCCTTAACCAAGGGACCTCCCTCACAGCTTCCTGCCCAGTAGCTAAATTGCCAACAGGGTTAGATGAGGTTGTACCAGACACTGCAGTGACAGCCAAAGGTCCTAGCTACAATTCCCTCCCAGGGCTGTGGCTTTTTCATTCATTCTCAGGCCATTGGAAGCATCTGCTGTGACCTCCTTTATCACCTAAGCTAGAGAATACCTAGCACAGATCTGTTAGACAAACCCATCTCCCCTTGATATGCAGCAGCAGCCCCAAAAGCCACCACAATGTTGGGAGTTATTAGTAAAGGGACAGATAATGACACAGAAAATATCCCACGACCTCTGCATGAATCCATGGCATGACCACACTTTGACCACTGTGTGCAAATGTTCCCCCTTCAGTTCCAAAACAGACATTTTGGACTTGGAGAAGGTGCAGATTAGGAAAACACAAACACAGATGGTCAGGGGCACTTTGCTATGAGCACAGATTTATAGGACGGGGACTTTTCATCTTGGAACAGTGATGACTTGGGGGTTAAAGTAAATGAAGAAAGGCTTTTTACTCTTTGTAACACAAGAATTAAGGGTGATACAATGAAATTAATAGGAAGCAGATTTAAAACAAACAAAATGAAGCACTTCTTCACCCAGTGCACAGTCAGCCTGTGGAACTCCTTGCCAGAGGATGTTCTGAAGGTCAAGATTATACCAGGGTTCAAAAATGAACTGGGTTAAGTTTTTGGAGGACAAGTCCATCAATGGTCATTAGACAAAATGCACAGGGAGGGTGTCCCTAGCCTCCGATTGTTAGAAGCTAGGAGTGATAGCAATTCCCTATTTTGTTCATTTCTTCTGGGGCACCTTGCCACCATCAGAAGACAGGATACTGGGCTAGATGGACCATTGGACTGACCCAGTCTAGTTGCTATCAAGTTCAGATTTTTGGGCCAATGCATATTAACTAAATTAATACAAGAGGCCTTGGGGCTGACTCAGTGTGGCCATGCCCATGAGAACATGCTTTAATTTACCCCCTTTTCCATGGAAAGACTTGGGCTGTGTGTACCTGTGTATGTGTTGGTGGGTGTGACCCCACATAAGTGTTAGTTTCATTAGCCTCATGTCTGAGGAGAAAAGCACCCAGGTATCCTGGAGGAGTTAAGGGGAAAGGTTCCCCAGACATATCTTGGGTGGAAAGTCCATGCCCAGTTCAGTGCTGCAGCCATGGGCTGGACTCACATGCCCCAAGCCAGCACCCTCCTCAGGGCCTCGGCCACGTCCTTGTTCCTCAGGCTGTAGATGACGGGTGTCAGAGCGGGCGCCACCGCAGTGTAGAAGAAAGTCACTTGCTGATCGTGGCCCTCAGCATCACTGGAGTCTGGGCAGAAGTAGGGCCAGACCACAGTGCCATAGAAGAGCAACACCACAGTCAGGTGGGAGCCGCAGGTGGAGACGGCCTTGCGCAGGCCTTGGGCAGAGCGCAAGCGGGCCACAGTGAGGCCGATGCGGGTGTAAGAGGCCAGGATGAAGGCAAAAGGGCTCAGCACTACCAAGACACCCTCGGTGAGGGCAACAAGTTCGTTGGCAAGAGGCCGGGTGCAGGAGAGGAGCAGGAGCCACCGCAGGTCACAGAAGAAATGTTGCAGGTGGTTACCACAGTAGTGCAGCTGGGCGGCCATGACAGTTGCCAGCAGGGAGTGCAGGATCACCACGGCCCATGAAGCAGCCACCATCTTGAGGCACAGGGACCGTGTTACCACAGCAGCGTAGTGCAGCGGGTCGCAGACATCCACATAGTGGTCATAAGCCATGGCAGCCAGCAGGTAGCCCTCCATGTTGCCCACGGTCAGAAAGAGGAAGAGCTGGGCCATGCAGTTGGTGAAGGAGATGGCCTGGTGCTGGGTCAGGGCCTGCACCAGAGCCTGCGGCAGGGTGATGGAGGCAAAGCTCATGTCCACCACGGCCAGCTGGCTGAGGAGGAAATACATGGGGCTGTGGAGCAGGGGGTCAGCACATACAAGCCTCAGAAGCAGGGAGTTGCCGGCCAGGTTCACCAGATAGGTGACCAGGAGCACTGCGACGATCAGCGGCTGCAGGTCCTGGTGTTCAGACAGACCCAGGAGCACAAACTCGGAGATGGACGTCCAATTGCCCTCGTCCATGGCGGGGCTGTGGCAGCACCTGAGCGGGGAAGAGAAGGGAGTTGGCAGTGAGGTGACATGCTGACACATTACGCCTGTCGCTCCTTGGGAACCAAATCCCATTTGGGGAATGGTTTAACAGCTCAATCTCGATTTAAACTTCCTACCGTGGAGATGCCAACCCAACCTTGGCTCTGTTCTGCTCATGGTCACAGACCGTCACTGTAAAAGTCATTGCTCTGGTCCGACCGTGCGTAGCTGTGACTTACAGACTCCGGGTTCCGGTGTTCCTCTGACTGCCAGGCTGACATGCTGGCCCGGGTCAGCCAGCAGCCTTAGTGTCCTTGAAGCCTGATATCAAGTTCCCTTCTGTCTCCAAAAGACAGGACTATGCAGCACTTTAAAGACTAACAAGATGGTTTATTAGGTGATGAGCTTTTATGGGCCAGAAAGCTCATCACCTAATAAACCATCTTGTTAGTCTTTAAAGTGCTGCATAGTCCTGTCTTTTGTTTCAGCAAGACCAGACTAACACGGCTACATCTCTATTACTATTCTACATGCAAGGCACTACATTTAGCCGTTAGTGGGTCTGGCCCACGAAAGCTCATCACCTAATAAACCATCTTGTTACTCTTTAAAGTGCTGCATAGTCCTGTCTTTTGTTTCAGCAAGACTAGACTAACATGGCTACATCTCTATTACTATCCTTCTGTGTCCTTTTGTTAAGGCCAAACATGCCCCATTTGTCTAACCCTGCCTGCTAGAGATGCATTTCTAAACCTTTGCTCTTTGGCTGCTCTCCCCGGACTGTCTCTGATTTGCCCACAGCTTGTGTAGCATGTGTCACCTAGAACTGGACTCAGAGCTCCAGATGAGAGCTCACTAGTGCCAAGCAGAGCAGGAGACTCCCTTCCCGTGTCAGACCCACGACGCTCCTGTTCCCACCACAGCCTGTTAGTGCAGTATTGTCAGAGCTGCTTCACTTTGCTGACTCACATTCACACTCAACAAGACAACTGCTCTTTCAGGATGGTCTTTTGACCACTTGTACACCTATCTTAGGATAATTTCATGTAGACCTCATGGGAGGGGCTGAATATTCCTTCCTGGGCACTGTAGATGCCCAGGTAAATCCCTGACACATGACAATGAACTCTACTCACTGAGCTCCAAATGTTACAGGCATGGCAAGGGTTATGAGGTTATTATAAGGTTATTAACAGCGAGGCTTATGTAGGGATGAAAAGGTCATACATGGAGTCCAAGGTGAGACAGGAGGGACTGAAATTACTACCCCTTTGGGAAACAGCTGAAAAGCAATTTAGTAGGGGGTTGGTCAATCCTTCAGAGCAGAGCCCCAGCAATGCCTGAAGGATTGGAAAATCTGCCTGATCATGAGAGATGCAGGAACCTCATGCTAGTTAGCAGAAGAGAAGGGGAAAATGCAACTCTATCCCAGGCTAGAAGTACCAATGTGAGGAACAAAATTGCACAGCGGCTCTTGGATCTAGCACAGAATGCTCTGATCCAAGCCAGTGGCTGGAAGAGGTAGCTAGACACAGCGGCTGTGATAGCAGGATTGCAGGATGTCTGGAAAACCTACCTTGGGGGCTAGAGTGCTTCGTTCATTGAAGAGCCTGTGAAGAGGGGACCTGCAGCCCTTCGTCCGCCTCTGGGTCCTGCCTGCAGCCCTGCCCTTCCCCAATGTCACAGAGGAAATGTAGCCTGAAGAGGGGCTCGACACCCACCTTATGGTAATTTAATCCATACCTCATGGGAAGGGGGGTGGGATATTCCTTACTTATCACTGCTGATGTCCGACTGAATCACTGAAGCATGACACTGAATTCTAGTCATTGTTATAATACCGAGCTCCAAAAGTCATGGGCACATGAAGTGAAATGCAGGTAATTCTATTTTCTGCCGAGCCCATGTAGAGATGAAAATTTCATACAAGTCCAAGGTGAGATGGGAGGGAGGTTCTGAAATAACCATTCCCTTGGGAAACAGCTGAACTGGCATGTTGAGGGGGTTGGTCAAAGGGAGAGGGTTCAGAGCAGAGCTCCAGAAATGCCTGAAGGAATGGAAAACCTGCCTGATCGTGAGAAATGCCAGGTGCTCACACTAGTTAGTGGAACAAAGAGAGGGTGAAAGGATAACTTGATCCGAGAAGGCTAGAAGTATTGACGTGGGGAACAAAATTGCACAGCGGCTCTTGGATCTAACAGAGAAGGGTTGACCCAAGCCAGTAGCTAGAAATGGCAGCTAGACATAGCTAATGGCTGTGACAGCAGAGATGCAGGATGCCTGAAAAACCTACCTGAGAGACCAGAGGGGCACGGTTTGCTCAGTTCATGGAAGAGCCAGCGAAGCGGGGACTTGGTACCAGTTTGGAAACACGCTCACAGCCCTTCATCTGCATCTGGGTCCTGCCTGCAGCAATGCCCCTACCCCCACCACCACACAGGAAATGTAGCCTGAGCAGGTGCTTGGATTCCAGAAAATTCTCCTGTGGAGAGACGAAAGAGAGTTGAGTAGTGTATAAAGTGTAAGAGGGAACATGATGCCAAGTAAATGGGACAAAGAAAACAGCTCAGGGGATTCTGTTCTCTCTGTTGCCCAGTGCAGCAACAAGGGGACAGCCCATGAAATTACAGTGGGACATTAAAAAATTGATCAAAAGACGTAGTCATGCTCTCAGGAACTAGGGAACTCATTGCCACAGGATGGTGCCAAAGCTAAAACTTATCAACATTAAACGAGGGACTGGACATTTCCAAAGCTAAGAGGAGTATCCAGAGATAGAATCACTTAAACTAACTAAAAGTTGTGGAAGGGATATTAAGCCTCATGCTTTGGGGTGTTGGGAAACCTCTCACTACTGGTGGTCAGGAAGGAATTTTATGAGGGGATGTGTAGGCAGATCCCCACCTGCTTGGGCATTTGGATTCTGAAAGGAAGGAGGGTTTGTTTTGACCCAGTCTGGCCATTTCTACACAACCCCTCTCCCCTTTCAACTCACACACAAACACTCACACATTGTTCATGAGAAATCTTCAATGTCCAATAAAGGGCTGTGATTTTGCCTCCTCCAACCCCACCTTTCCCTCAACAAATTTCCATCCCCTCATGCCAGCCCCTTTATCAAATTGCAGAGAGGCAGGTTCAGGTGAGATGTTAGGAGACACTTTCCAACTGTCAGGCTAGAGAAGCGCTGGGCCAAATGGGCAAGGGTGGTTGGAGGAAACTCACCCATTGGACGCTTTAAGAACAGGTTAGACAAACCCATGTGAAGGATGGTCCAGATAACAGTTAGCCCCGCCCCGGGAAGCTGGATAGATTGAGTGCCCTTCCACGCCTACGTTTCTGTGATTCTACTTGCATGTTGACAGCAGGAAACGTTTTAAAACAACACACATGCTGAGAAGCTTCCCACAGATCACCCCAGGGCCCTGCTCAGGGTCTGTCCTTCAAACGTATCATGCTCATAACCAGGGCCGGCCTTAAGCTGATTCAACCGATTCGGCTGAATCGGGCCCCGCACCTAAGGGGGCCCCGTGCCCTGCACCCCGAAGTCAGCTGCTCCCCCTTGCCTGTGCGCGTGCGTTTGCAGGTGGGCGGGCAGACGCCCGGGAGTGATGTGACGTCGTCACAGCCCGGGATTTTTAAAATTGAAAACTGCAGGTGGCTCGGATTCAGAGTCCGGCCTTGCATTGTAGAAGGCAGAAGGTTAGGGAGGGGGGAAACTAGGGGAGAGGTGCAGTCAGCTCTCAGCCACCTGCAGCCCGGGGAGCAGCGACTCACCCTGAGCACGTGGAGCCGGGGCGCAGAGCAGCCCGCTGGGCGCAGTCAGAGCAGGCGGGGTCAAGCTTCCCCCGTGGGGCCCCAGGCCGCTTGCAGAGGCGGGCCCAGCCTAGCCCGGCCCCTGGCTGCTGTCTCTTACCTGAGGGGCTCCAGCACCAGGCTCTGCAGGCTGAGGCCACGCGTGGAACCGGCCGCTAGCATGGCCACCACCTGTGGCAGTTTGAGCAGTGGCAGTGTGCTCCAGCCTCCAGCTGGCCAGGCAAGTGCCAGCCACGCCTCCATTGCGCACACTGCCTGGCCCGGCGCGGCCCGTGTCTTCCACTGGCAGCCACGGGCCGGCCCGAGCTCGGCTGGGTGGGGAGGCGGGCTGTGCAAACCTAGAACGAGAGCGCTGGGGGGCGGGGGACACTGGCGGTGGGGAGGGGCTGTGCTGGCCCCAGCGGGGGTGGGAGAGGAAGGGGCTTGTAGAGGGGGGAAAGGGGAAGGGATGGGAGAGGGAGGAGCATGTGCAGAGGGGGAGGGGCTTGTACAGAGGGGACGGGACAGGAGGGAAGGGGGGAAGAGGAAGAGGGAGCGGGAGGGGGAAGAAAGGGGAAGGTACCAAGAGACAGGGAAGAGGAGACACAAATGCTAGGGGGCCAAGTGCAGACAATGAGGGAAAGGGCAGGAGGGGAGGTGTCAGTGGGAGTGGGGACAGGGTGATGCTGGGAGAGGAGAGGAGAGGAAAAGGGCATTGGGGGCTGGAGGGGGAGGTGCTGGGAGAAGGCTTGAAAAAAGGAGTGGGCATGAGAAAGGTGGGGATGGAGCAACGCATGTGTGAGGGCACAGAGGGGCGTGAGGGGAACGGGGACAGAGAGTGGTGAGGGGGTGGGCATCAGGGAAAAAGAGGGCAAAGGGGGCAGGGGCAGTAAGGGAAGGGGGAGGCATGAGGAAGGTGCAGGGCTAAGGGAAGGTGCAGGTGCCAGGGGATTCTGGGGTAAAGCAGAAGTGCAGACACCTGCAGGGGAGGGACCAGCACCAAAGGAGAGAGGCAGGGCAGGTGTGTAGAGGGAGGTGTTAGGAGAAGGGATGAGGAGGGGTAGCTCACATGATCGGAGTGGGGCTACTGGAGGAGTGGGCACAGGGGGAGAGAGAACGGCTGGTGGAGGGGGGCAGGTCTCAGGAGGGCTGAGGGCAGTGAGAAGGGCAGGAGTCAGGACAGCAGAGGAGGGTGAGGAGTTGGGGGGCAGCAGGCACCAGGGGAGATGATGGAGCAAGGAGAGGAGACATAGCAGAGAGAAAAAGTAAATGTTTATAAAATATTTATTAATAACTTGGTATGCTGCCCAGGGCCACTTTGTTTGCGCTCCGCGGTGCAGTTTGGGTTTACGTGGGGATCAACATGTGGCCGTTGAGTGGGAGCCAAAACAAAAAAGTACTCAGTGTAATGATCTTCTGTTGATATGTGTTTTAGTGGCTAAATTCTTGGACTGTCATTGCTCATGAAAAGTGCTGTCACATGGGTAGAAATCGGGTAAATATTGCATTTTATTACTATCAGCAGAACTGACTTAAATGGGGCCTTTGTGTTCTGTAGTCTTGCCTTATTCTTTGTATTCATGCCTGTCAGTGTGAGAGAAGCTATTTGTATATGTTTGCTTGCATATGCAGCCACACTTAAGTTGAGGCCCTCAGCATGTTCTGTAAGTATCAGTGTGGCCCCTGGGGCTTCCCAAGTTGAGTTGCCCTAGCTCAACCCTGACAGGTGTCTGTCTAACCTGGTCTTAAATATCTCCAGTGATGGAGATTGCGCAATCTCGCTAGGCAATTTATTCCAGTGTTTAATCACCCTGATGGGCAGGAAGTTTTTCCTAATGTCCAACCTAAACCTCGCTTGCTGCAATTTAAGCCCATTGCTTCTCATCCTAACCTCAGAGGTCAAGCAGAACAATTTTTCTTCCTCCTCCTTTAGATACTCTTTTAGATACTTGAAAGCTGCTCTCATGTCCCTTTTCGGTCTTCTCTTTTCCAAGGTAAACAAGGCCAATTCCTTCAGCCTTGCCTCATATCCCATGTTCTCTAGACCTTTCATCATTTGTGTTGATCTTCTCTGGACTTTCTCCAGTTTCTCCACGTTTCCTGAAATGTGGCGCTCATAACTGGACATGATACTCCAGCTGGGGCCTAATGTAGATGGCTCATTCCCTGCCTAGGGGACGTGAGACTGGGCGGGTTAATTTCCAATCCTCCTGTTTATTCTTTTCCTAAGCCAGGAGGGCACGGTAGTTTTGCAATGGGGCTGTAGACTCTGGGGGAGAGGGATGGAGGCAGGCAGAGGTGTCTCCCTGCAGCAGATGTAGACACATTTCTGTAGGTCGCAGGCATCAATCGCCAGATCATTGCTTGGAGGGATCTCCCTGCTGATCCTCTCCTAAGGCTTTCAATTAGCCAAGGGATTGTAGGTCGCAGACATCCACTGTGGGTTCATTGCAGTTGCTTGTTTTTGTGTGCCTTTAACTTTCAGATACATGGTTTGGCCCTAAACCTTGTCTGGCCTGATTTGTGATTGTCAGTCCAGCGGTAACACCAGGCCAAATTTGGCTTCTGTGGGGGGATAGGCTTTGATTAATTGCTTAGGCTCCACAGCAATTGTTTACCTAAGTCTCTCGGGTAACAGCTTAACCAACTTGATATTTATAATATATGCCTCAATGTACCGAAATTTGTGTGTGTGGTGGTGTTGGGTTTTTTTTTTGCGCAACAAAAAATCCTGGGTGGTGGGGGGCCCCGCCAAAACTGTTCGAATTGGGCCCTGTACTTCCTAAAGCCAGCCAGCCCTGCTCATAACAGGCCATGACTACAAATCTGTCAGCAGGGGGTAGATTAAATAGGCTTAGGTGGCTTCTTGGCAGAACCCGAATGTGCCTTCACTTCCCCTCAGAAATGCACCAGGCAGGTTTCTTGCTGCTGCTTGGCCATGAGTCTGTTCTTATGTGGCACGTTGTTCTTTCTGGGCTTCTGAGGGATTTTCCTATGGATTCGTAGCCACCAAGTAAGAAGGGCTCTGGTGAACCTCTTGCACAGTGGTTCTCAGCCCAGGGGATATGTATCCTGGGGTGGACCCAGAGATTCCAGGCAGGTACATGAACTCACCTAGAGTATGTCTACACTAGCCCCCTTTCAACATGGGCTCCATAAAAAGCACTAGAGAAGTCAGCCCAGACTGACTTTTCATACTGACAGGGGCTTGTTTATGTGGCTCTGCATACCATGCACTGACATGTAAGTGTGACGGTCACATTCCAAATGGTTCATTTTATAGTTATCTGATAAAAACTAGAGCATCAGTAACAGCGTATGAGACGCCTTCGTATCATTCAATGGGATTTCCTAAGCAAGTTGTTGGGAAGTGAGGGGAAACTTAGGGGGGAGGCAGAACAAATCAGCCTCCTGAAAGGGGTCCAGTCATCTGGAAAGGCTGGGAGCCAAAACTAGAGCTTTCCCCGCATTTCATTTTGGGCATGGCTCTTTTACACAAACATCCCGTCTTGGCTGAGAGAAGTCAGAGGTGGTAAATTCACAGCACTTGTTGGTAGACTGTGCCTGATATTAATTATGCCCAGGATTATAAATGTATCCCTTTGTTTCAGGCTGATTTGGTCTGGCTTTAGCTTCTGGCCACAACACGCCCCCTTCTGCCTGCCCCCTTAGAAAGCTTTCATGTCATCCCAGGCTCTGGTAACACAGAACCTTTGCAGTGAATGCCAAAGGACCCCAAAGAGAATTCATCTGAATTCAATATGGCTTCTGGAGAGTACAGTAGGAAATGGCCCTTTCTGTCCATCACAATCTTGGTAAATGTGGGAGAAAAAGGGTCCATTTTGCATGGATCTTTCTCAGGGGGTTGGGAACAAAACACGTCCCCACTCTGAGCTCCCAATTTGAGCCCCTGACACTCTGAGCTCTCAGTTTGAGCCCCCCTCTGGAAATCAATGCTCCTGGGGAAGGGGATGAGGGAGACAGATGCTGGGTGTCTAGTGAGCCCCCCCTCCCAAGTGTGTGGGAAGGACACAGATTGGAGACAGAATTTGGTCTGAGCAGGAACCCACCAGTGTCTGGGGTCCTTCTCCAGGCACCGTTAAAGCACCTGGCTAGATAGGGTGAGACATGAGGCTGGAGACAGAGTGGACGGGTTGGGTGAGGGACTGTTCGAGGTGACTGTGGGTGGGTGAGGAACGACTTTCTGTTTAGAGCCAGATACCAAAGGGACTCAGAAGAGGTGAGTTTCTACCCTGCTGTCCTGCTCCCCTCTCCATCCTGGCCCCTGACCCTACGTGCTTCCATCCTTCCAACACTGTCATCCCGGCCTCTTCCCTGTGGTGCCCCCAACACACACTCTGATACCCAGCCTCACCTCAGATAAGCACCTGAGCATCTGCAGAGGAATGGCTGTCCCTGTGTGAAGATGAACCCCAGCAACCAGGCCTGGGGGGCAGCAGAGCTGGCCTTAATTAGCCCCTCGTGGACTGTGACTGAGAGAACATTCATTAGCACTCAATTGAGCTGCCCCATGGCTGGGAGGTACAGAGGTCTCTGAGGTCCATGGCTCCTGTCATCTTGTTTCCTCGTGGATAAGTATACAGTCATGCAAAGGCCGCACCCAGGCCACCCGCACTGCTACTCAGGCAGCTGCCAAGCAACAAATTTGCCTCCGTGGTCAAGGGCACACAGACAGCACATGTTGTCAACCCAGAACACCAAGGGTCTCTTATCTTTCATCATCACCTGAGGCCATTGTATCGCCAATGGGCCAATATTACCTCAGACCATTGCGTCTTGGAAATTGTGTCGATGGGCCTCACCATTCCCTTCCTGTCTCTTCCTCCACCGACCGCACCCACCCCGTCCCTCTTCAGGGACCCTTCTCACAGGGACTTATTAAAACAAGAGGTACATCGCTTCCTTTACATGGGGGCCATAGAGAGGGTGACAGTAGAGTTCACGGGAAGAGGGTTTTATTCTCATTATTTCCTCACCCAGAAAAAAACAGGAGGCTGGAGACTTGACCTCTGCAAGCTCAATCGACACCTCCGAAAACAACGGTTCAAGATGGTCACCTTAGCGACTATAATCCCTTCTTTAGACAACAGAGACTGATTTGCAGCCCTCAGCCTTCAGGACACTTATCTCCATATCACTATTCATCCAGCACACAGGCGATTCCTTCGTTTCACTGTCGACAGTGAATGTTTTCAGTACAGGGTTCTACCCTTCAGACTTGCATCCATCCCCAGGGTATTCTCGAAAACCCTGGTGATAGTGGCAGCCCACCTGCATCAGAAGGGACTTATAATTTTTCCCTACCTAGATGATTGCCTCATAAAGGGACGATCATACGAGGAAATGAGTCATATGGTCGCAATAGCAATACAGACCTTTGATCATAAAAGAACAGACATCGACAATCAAACCATCTCAAACTTTGAACTTCATAGATGCCCGGCTTAGACTCTCCTTCAGCATGAGCCTTCACACGATACAAGACCTATTGCACACCCTACTCCATGCCCCAACTGTTTTGGCACTCATCTGTTTACAGGTATTGGTCACATGGCAGCTACCACCTTCGTAGTCAGTCACGCAAGACTACATTTTCTCTGCCTCCACCACTGGCTGGCGACAGTAGATGTCTCAATGAGACACAGTGTCCACAAAGTAGTAACCATCCTGGCCCATGTCCGTACGTCTCTCATATGGTGGACCAAACCACACAATCTCCTGGCAGGCGTACCATTCCACTGGCCCCAGCCATCAAGGCAGATAACTACGGATGCCTACCTTACGGGCTGGGGCGCCCATTTGGACAACATGATGGTGCAGGGCCAATGGTCCACAACAGAAGCGGCCCTTCACATAAACCTTCTCAAACTCAGAGCAATCTACAATGCTTGTACACATTTCCAGAACTTCATATCCGGTACAACTATAAGAATACTTACTGACAATATTGCAACTATGTATTACATAAATTACCAAGGTGGTGCATGGTCCTGATCAGTTTTCACAGAGGCTATCCATGTATGGAACTGGTGCATCTGCCACAAGATCACGTTAGTAGCATCTTACTTACCTGGCACCAACAATGTGATCGTGGACCCGCTGAGCAGATACTTCCTGCACGACCACGAGAGGGAGATACATATTGACATTCTCCAGTGGTCTTCCAGTGTTGGGGATTCCCATCAATAGACCATTTCGCCATACACAAGAACGTGAAATATCACCGCTATTGCTCCAGATCCGGCATCAGGCAGGGGTCTTTGGGGGATGCCTTTCTGCTCCACTGGGGGAATTTCCTACTCTATGCATTCCCTCCAATTGTACTAATAACCAGAGCCTTGGAGAAGATCAATGCTGACGGAGCCCAAGTCATTCTCATAGCCCCTTCCTGGCCATGTCAGCCATGGTACCCGTTCCTCCATCGAACGTCTCTGCAAAATTCATACAACTTTCCTCTTCTGCCAGGCCTACTCACTGAGGACAACGGCTCTCTCTTCCACCCGAGCCCCAAGTCGCTACGCCTGACCGCCTGCCCCTAACTGGTTTAATGAGTCTGAGGACTTATGCACTAGTTAGGCCTCAGTTGGAGTATTGTGTCCAGTTCTGGGCACCGCATTTCAAGAAGGATGTGGAGAAATTGGAGAGGGTCCAGAGAAGAGCAACAAGAATGATTAAAGGTCTAGAGAACATGACCTATGAAGGAAGGCTGAAAGAATTGGGTTTGTTTAGTTTAGAAAAGAGAAGATTGAGGGGGGACATGATAGCAGTTTTCAGGTATCTAAAAGGGTGTCATGAGGAGGAGGGAGAAAACTTGTTCATCTTGGCCTCTGAGGACAGAACAAGAAGCAATGGGCTTAAACTGCAGCAAGGAAGGTTTAAGTTGGACATTAGGAAAAAGTTCCTAACTGTCAGGGTAGTCAAACACTGGAATAAATTGCCCAGGGAGGTTGTGGAATCTCCATCTCTGGAGATATTTAAGCGTAGGTTAGATAAATGTCTATCAGGGATGGTCTAGACAGTATTTGGTCCTGCCATGAGGGCAGGGGACTGGACTCGATGACCTCTCAAGGTCCCTTCCAGTCCTAGGATTCTATGATTTTATGATTCTATATGCTCAGACCAGGTCAAACAGATATTGATTCACAGTAGAAGAAACACTACCCGAGCAACTTACGTGGCAAAATTTTGCCTGGTGCTTTGAGAACCAGAGTTTGTCTCGTGCTCCAAGAGCCATATTAACCCCTTTGCTTCATTGCCACACCAAATTCTCTGTTACGCTCTCTATCTGAAGTAAACAGGCCTGTCCATTGTGTTACTCAAAGTGCATCTAGCAGTGATTACTTCCTTCCACCGCTCTATATAGTGTCTTAAATGAGGCTGATAGAGTGGGCAGTAAGGATGTGTCTACACTGCAGGGTTTAACTTGAAATAAGTGACACAAATTGAGCTACATCAAATACGTATATTATTTCGAAATAGGAATAGTCTACACAGTACTTATTTCAAAATAGAGTGTTCTTCCTCCGACTTCCCTTATTCCTTGTACAATGAGGGTTAAAGGAGTCGGAGTAAGAAGTCCTCCAGCTTGACAGTATTTTGGCACTATTTTGAAATAACTGCTTGATGTGTAGATGGAGACTTAAGTTATTTTGGACTAGCACTAGTTATTTCGAAATAGTGTTGCTGTGTAGACATGCCCTCAGTGTCCGAAACTTAGCTTTTTAAAAATTTATTTATTTATTTAAAATATTTGTACCCTGCCTCTCTATTTTTATTTAGCTATTGTGCTAGGTTAGGTATGTGGAAAGGCTGTGAACCATGTTATGTCCCTGGCCAACCAAGCAGAGGGCGACAACTCCCTCCCACTTGAATAGGCCGTCACCAGGACATGGTACTCCAATGTTGCATTCTCATGCCAACCAAATCCATAAAGCAGACTCAATAGTGAGACTTTATTCCTCAAATACAATCCGGACAGACCAATTAGCAGTCAAAAGCTTCCCAGGTTCCTCTTCATGGCTAAAGGTCCTGTAAAATGGGGATTTGGTGGAGGGAGTTTGTCAGGACTGAACTGCAAAGACCCAGGGACCCTTAACCAAGAGGTATCTCTCACAGCTTACTGCCCAGTGGCTAAGCCGCCAGCGGGATTAGATGAAGTTGTACCAGACCCTGCAGTGATAGCCAAAGGTCCTAGCTACAATTCCCTCCTGGGACCGGGGCTTTCCCCAAAAAGCGTTGGGAGTCATTAGGAAAGGGAAAGATAAAAAGGCAGAAAATATCCCATGACCTGTCTATGAATCCATGGCATGCCCACACCTTGACTACTGTATGCAAAGGTGGTCAACCCCCTCAAAATGGACATATTGGAATTGGAGAAGGTGCAGAGAAGGAAAACAAAAATGGTTAGGGACATGTAACAACTTCCATATTAACACAGATTTATTAAGACTGGAACATTCAGCTTGGAACAGCGACATCTTGGCGGCTATGGTAGAGGTCTCCTAAAATGATGACCAGTGTGGGGAAAGTAAATAAGGAAAAGCTATTTACTCCTTGGCTACATCTACACTGGTGCGTTCTCACGCAAAAACTCTTTTGCGGAAGGGTTCTTCTGCAAAAACTCTTCCAGAAGAGAGTGTCTACACTGGCATGTGCTTTTGCGCAAGAGCATCCATGCCAGTGTAGATGCTCTCTTGCTCAAGAAAGCTCTGATGGCCACTTTAACCATAGGGCTTTCTTGCACAAGAAATTCATGTTGCCTGTCTACACTGGCCTCTTCTGGAAGAGCTCTTGCGCAAAAGGGCTTCTTCCTGAACGAGAGCGTCAGAGTTCTCACACAAGAAGCCCTGATTTTATACATTAGAACGTCAGTTTACTTGCGCAAGAACACGCGGCCAGTGTAGACAGGCAGCAAGTTTTTGCGCGAGAGCAGCTGCTTTTGCACGAGATTGTGCCAGTGTAGACACAGCCCTTCTAGTCACATAAAAATGAAGAGTGACCAAACAAATTTCATAGGCAGTATTTCTTCACCTAGCACCTGTGGAACTCCTTGCTAGAGGATATTCTGAAGGTCAAAACTATTACAGGGTTCACAAACAAAATAAATATGTTCATGAAGGACAGGCCCATCAATGGACCTTAGCCAGGATGGGCAGGGATGGTGTCACTAGCCTCTGTTTGCCAGAAGCTGGGAACAGGCAATAGAGAATGTATCACTTGATGATTCCCTGTTCTGTTCAGTCCCTCTGGGGCACTTGGCATTGGCCACTTTCAGCAGACAGGATCCTGGACTGGATGGACCATTGGATTGACCTAGTCTAACTGCTCTTATGTTCAGATCGTTGAGTGTTCAGACTGATGCGTACTGAGAACATTTATACAGCAGGCCTTGGAGCTGATCCCGCATGGCCACGCCCTTGAGAACATGCCTTAATTTACCCCTTTTTCATGGAAAGGCTTGGGGGGGGGGGTGTGTGTGTGTGTGTGTGTGTGTGTGTGTGTGTGTGTGTGTGTGTGTGTGTGTGTGTGTGTGTGTGTGTGTGTGTGTGTGTGTGTGTGTGTGTGTGTGTGTGTGTGTGTGTGTGTGTGTGTGTGTGTGTGTAGGTGGGCATGATCCTACCTATCTGTTAGTTTCACCAGCTTCAAGTATGAGGGGAAAAGAACCCAGGTGTCTTGGAGGAGGTTCCTCAGACACATCTTGTATGGAAAGTCCCTGCCCAGTGCAATTATGGAGCCACGGGCTGGACTCACATGCCTTGAGCCAGCTCCCTCCTCCCTACCCTCCTCAGGGCCATGTCCACATCCTTGTTCCTAGGCTGTAGACGATGGGGTTCAGGGTGGGCACCACTGTAGTGTAGAAGAAGGTCACTTGTTGTTCATGCCCCTGGGTGTTGTTGGAGTCTAAGTGGATACAGAGCCAGACCACAGGGCAATATGTGAGCAACATCACACCCAGGTGGGAGCCACAGGTGGACAGGGCCTTGCGCAGGCCTTGGGCAGGCAGCCACAGTGACCCCGATGCAGGCGTAGAAGGCCAGGATGAAGGTGAAAGGGGCAAGAACTACCAAGATATCCTCCGTGAAGATCACCAGCTCATTGGCAAGGGGCCGGGTGCAGGAGAGGAGCAGGAGGGGCTGCAGGCGGTTGCCACAGTAGTGCAGAAGAAATGCTGCAGGCGGTTGCCACAGTAGCACAGAAGAAATGCTGCAGGTGGCTGCCACAGTAGTGCAGAAGAAATGCTGCAGAAGAAATGCTGCAGGCAGTTGCCACAGTAGTGCAGTTGGGCAGCCATGATGGTGTCCAGCAGGGAGTGTGGGATCACCATGGCCCATGAATCAGCCACCATCTTGAGGCACAGGGACTGTGTTACCATGGTGACGTAGTACAGCGGGTCTCAGATGGTCACGTAGTGGTCAAAGGCCAGGGCAGCCAGCAGGTAGCTCTCTATGTTGCCCACGACCATGAAGATGAAGAACTGGGCCAGGTAGATGGTGAAGGGGATGTCCTGGTGGGTCAGGGAGTGCACCAGAGCCTGGGGCAGGGTGATGGAGGCAAAGCTCATGTTCACCAAGGCCAGCTGGATGAGGAGGAAATACATAGACTTTAAGGTCAGAAGGGACCATTATGATCATCTAGTCTGACCCCCTGCACAATGCAGGCCACAGAATCTCACCCACCCACTCCTAAAATAATCCTCTCACCTATATCTCAGATATTGAAGTCCTCAAATGGTTTAAAGACCCCAAGATGCAGAGAATCTGGGAGTCAGCACAATACAAGCCCCAGCAGCAGGGAGTTGATGGCCAGGTTCACCTGATAGGTGACCAGGAGCACCATGATGATCAGCAGCTGCAGGTCCTGGTGTTTGGACAGACCCAGGAGCATAAACCTGGAGATGGATGTCCAGTTGGCCTTGTCCATGGCGAGGGGCCAGGCAGCACCTTATGGGGAAGAGAAGGGAGTTGGAAGTGAGGTGACACGCTGAGATATTATGCCTGTCACTCATTGGGAGCCAAGACCTGTTCAGTCCTCTTTGGGGAACAGTTTAACAGCTTGATCTCGATTTAAATTGTCCCACAAGGGAGACACCAACCCAACCCTGGCTCAGTTCTACTCATGGTCACAGACCGTCGCTGTAGAAATGTGGACAGGAAGGAATTCTCTTCCCCTATTTTCATGAAGTCTATATGAAATTACCATAAGGTGGGTATACAAATGATCAAAGGGCCATCCTCAAAGACAGTGCTGGGCAAAATATGTCCTGGGGGTTGGATCCAGCCTGCCATGCCACCAGATCCAGCTCGTGGACCACCCTGGTAAAACCCTCAAGCACACAGCTGCCCTGGTTTAAAGTGCAGTCCCTAGGATTCTCTGCTCTGCAGGGAAGGGGGAAGTTCATGTGATCTCCCTGCCCCAGCCCAATCCTCAGTTCCTATTGGCCAGAAACAACCGGCCAATAAGAACTGACTTAAGCCAATTTCTCAGCTCCTATTGGCTGGAAGCAGCCAGCCAATTGGAGCTGAGAGTTTGGCCTGGGAGAAGGGGCCAGCACAAGCCTCTTCCCCCACTGGAGCTGAGAGCCATGTGGAGGGATCAGCTCGTATTTTCAAGTGGTCTGGGGTTGCAGCAGGCAGGGAGCCCAGCCCTGCCTTGGGGTGCTGCAGGACTGCTGGCCAGGAGACACTTTGGTAAATTCCTCCCAGCCAGAGCCTGCCTCTGGCACCCCAACCCCTTCTGCACCCCAACTCCCTCCCTCAGGTCACCATCCAAACCCTCTGCACCCCCTGCCCCAGGTCACACCTTCCTCTTTCACCCGAATACACTCTCAGAGCCCACACCATCTCCTGCACCCAAGTCCCTTACCCTGTGCTCCCTTCTGCACCAAGCCTCCAGCCTCGACCCCACATTCCCTCCATGGAAAAGAGTGGCCCTTGACCACTTTCCAAAATCTTGAAGTGTTTCCCCCACAAAAAATTATTGCCCACCCCTGATCGGTAACCTGCCTGGACCATCCCTTAGGGTGAGACGCTGCCTGGTTCAAATCCTGTATCATTGGTAGAACTTAGACTACAATTTTATTATTTCTTAAGTAGCCAACTCTGACTGCTACACTTGCTCCTTATCATCACTTGTAGGGGAGTTGATGTAATCCCAGTTAACTCACGTCATTGACTCAAAACAGTGAATCAGGATTTTAAAAGTTATTTGTGATCAATCACAGTTTTAATCACACAGGTGAAAACAGAACATCAACGGACATTTTAAACCATATTTCAGATGTTTTTTCTACATTTTTCAAATACATTGATTTTAGTTACAACACAGAATACAGAGTGCACCCGGCAGTCCCAGGGTTTCCTGGTTTCTGCAGGAACTTCTGCTTACTGTGACCACAGCAGATTTCACCTGCAGATTAGAGACAAGGCATGATGGATATTGGAAGAAATGAGACATCATCACCTTCCTGTAGCTGGAGCTACTAGCAAGTTCCTTATTTGTGGCTCGGTGGAGCTGGGCAGCGGGGTGTTGGTGGCGGCGCTGAGGGGCCCCTCACTGCTCATCATGGCATCTGCTCTCACCGCCCTCTTTCTCGGTAGGTATCAGAGACAGCCAGGGTGTAGGACCAGTCGTGTGTGTGTGCGCGTGTGTGTGATACCAGGCAGGTGCACATTGGAGATGGGGGCAGGGATGTGAGACCAGGGCGCATGCCCATGGCGAGGATTTGAGACCAGGGTGTGGGCCCATGGGGGGGATCTGAGACCAGGGCGTGTGCCTGTGTGGGAGGGGGTATTTGAGACCAGAGTGTGTGCCCATGGGGGGATCTGAGACCAGGCATTTGCCCGGGGTATGGGAGATCTGAGACCAGGGCGTGTGCCTGTGTGGGAGGGGGTATTTGAGACCAGAGTGTGTGCCCATGGGGGGATCTGAGACCAGGCATTTGCCCAGGGTATGGGAGATCTGAGACCAGGGCGCGTGCCTGTGGGGGTGCGGATTTGAGACCAGGTGTGTGTCCATGGAGGGATCCGAGACCAGGGCGTGTGCCCGTGTGGGTGGGTGTGGAAGGGAATCCTGGAGATTCAAGCGGGAAAACTGACTCTTGCTCTGGTCACTAAGGAGCTGTCTCCTCTCCAGGCAGCTGGCTGGCCGGGCACAGTGGGGTGTGGGGAGGTGAGTATCTGCCTGTTGGAGGATGGTGAGATCAAGGATGGGAGGGGCAGCATGGGCAGATGGGCAGGAAGAGAAACCGAGCCCTGATCCTTCCCCTAAAACTCAAGCTAATCTCCTTCTATTAGCTCAGATCCTTCCCCCTCCCCTGCTGACTCCTCCCTCCATTTCATGCAGTAACTACAAGCCAGATCTGCCTCTTGGAGTCTGAGGGTCTGAGGAAGCAGCTGGGGTCTGATCTATCCCCTGGTTCAACCTCTGCCCCCCCAGGGTTGTGTGGGTCAGGGGCGGGGGGAGAGAAAAAGGTTTTATTTCAGCTCATACAGGTGCTAACAGGGCCCGTCCATGGGCTCTGGATCCCCTCAGTGTAGCCCACGGCAAGAGGCAGCTAGCGACTGGATGCGGCCCATGGCTGCCTCGCTGGTGTAACTGCAATGTTCACCGTCAGTGTAGCCATGGGGAAGAACCCCCCAGATCTGCCCCCAACATCTCGCCCAGCCCCCCAAAGTCCAAGGCCTGGTGAAGTGGGGATCTTGCACGACTCCTGCTGCTCCGACTATTTCTAACCCCAGGGGCGGCGGGGGACAGAGCTTCAGGGAGCCCAGGGCTCAGGCTCCCAGGCTGCCTTAGGTGGGGTCATGGGAGGCCAGGTGATCCCCCCTGCAGCTGGGTACTGAACTACGTGGGTGAACCTCCAATCCTGAGCCCCATGGTCCGGCAGTGCCAGTGCTGGCAGGGGCAGCTTCTGGGGTGGCTGAATGGCGGATGGGCTGAGTCAGCGGGGTGTGTGTGTCTCCCTGTTTAACTCCTGTCTCTTGTTAAAAGCCGGGTGTGAATTCCTCAAACCCCTCGTTGAGGTGAGCCCCAGTGGTGTGGTGGCGACCGGGGAAAACGTCACCTTATGCTGTGAGAGTCGGTACCTAGGCATGGAGTTCCTTCTGCATAAAGATGGGCACACAAACATGTATCAGCGGGTTGTGCCTGCTGGCACCGTGGCTGAGTTTCCACTCCGGAGCGTGGGACTGGGAGATGCCAGGAGCTACACCTGTGAATATCACCCCACAATAAATCCAACTCACTGCTCTAGTCTCAGTAACCCTGTCAAGATCATTGTAGCAGGTGAGGGGCCCTACTCTGTGTCCCTGCTCCCAGCCCCACAGCCCTAGGGGTTTCTTGGGGCTTAGACAGGCTCTGCCCCCAGCCGTTGGCCCAGAGGCGGGGATGCCTGACTGGGAAGCTGGGACAGCGTCACTGGGGGGTTCCCAGCCAGTGGGCAGCAGCGGCTGCTGGAGATGGATGGCAGAGTGAGGGGGGATGGAGCAAAGCAAGGGGAGGTCTTTCCCAGGTCACAGAACCCAGGAGTCCTGGTCCCATTCCATCTGCTGTCACCCACTAGACCCCATTTGTCCCCCCCGCCCTCCCCCAGAGCCAGGGACAGGGTTTGCCAAATTGCTACTAGCAAAAAACTGAACACCTTAGCCCCGCCTCTGCCCCAACCCTTCCCTGAGGCCCCGCCCCACTCAGCACAGAGCCCAGGACAGGTGGAGAGCCTGCCTTAGCCCCCCTGTGCCATTGACACTTTTCAACAGGGCGTTCTGGTCAAAATTTGGATGCCTGGCAAACCAAGCCAGGGACAGAAATCAGAAGTCCTCACCTTCAGCCCCTGCTTGAACCACTGGCTCCCACACCCCTCCCGGGGCTGGGAGAGAACCCAGGAGTCCTGGCTCCCAGGCCTCCCAGAGGAGAAGCCAGGGTGTAAAAGGTCCCTGGAGACTGGGCTGCCCTGTCACCTGGTAGGGAGCAGAGCTCTGGGCCCCAGGGCTGGGGATGTTCCGTGTCTCAGGCTGTTACCCAGGGCTCGGGAAACTCTGGACTCCTGTAGAAAGGTGTCCAGGAGCCCGTCCCCGGGTCTGACCCGCCTCTGAGGCCACGTGGTAAGGTCGGGCCCCAAGGCTGAGTGACGGGGCCTGTGTCTCATGGCCTGTCTGCTTCCCTCTGCAGAGCTCAGTGACCCCAAACCCAACATCTTCCTGAGCCTGACTGGGGGGGTCAATATGGGGGGAGCCTTGACCATCCGGTGTCAGGGGCTACGCCGGGACAGGCGCTTTGTGCTGAAGACAGAGGGAGGCTATTTTCTGCATGCAGATCCAGACAGCAATGAGGCGGCGTTTCCCCTCAGCAGCCTGCGCTGGGAGCAGGGCGGGAGCTACAGCTGCTTCTACCACAGCAAATCAGAGCCATTCACCATGTCGTACCCCAGCGACCCCGTGGAGCTGGTGCTGAGAGGTGAGGGGCCTTGCTCGGCCTCCCCACTTCCAGCCACACAGGCAGGGGGCTCAGACTCACTGGGCTGCGCAGAGGTAGGGTCTGCTGAGGGGACACCAGGTTGGGGAGCAGAGACAGAGACACTGGGGGGTTCACAGCCAGGGAGAGGGGTATGTAGAGCAGATTCTGTCCTGAGATCTGAACTGTGGGTCGCTATTTAATGCCATGATGCCATCCTCTGTGTTCTCCAACCCATGCCCCAGGCACTGCCCAGGCCGGAGCTGAATGAAGCAAGGGCTGCAGGACAAGTGGTGACTTGGGGGATATACCGCTGGAATGGGACCCCTGGGATCTGGCCCAGATACTAGCGGGGCCAGAGGTTCCCTGTGTGATGGGAGCAGGTCCCAAGGTTAAAAAATATCCCTTCATTGGGAAAGGCCTTAAACTTGAGAGAACTCAGGCCAAACCCCACAATCCTATACATAGAATCATAGAATCCTAGGGCTGGAAGAGCCCTCGGAAGGTCATCAAGTCCAGCCCCCTACCCAAGGCAGGACCAATCCCAACTAAATCAACCCAGCCAGGGCTTCGTCAAGCCGAGACTTAAAAACCTCTAGGAATGGAGATTCCACCACCTCCCTAGGGAATCCATTCCAGTACTTCACCACCCTCCTAGTGAAATAGTTTTTCCTAATATCCAACCTGGACCTTCCCCACTATAACTTGAGATCATTGCTCCTTGTTCTGCCATCCTGTCACTACTGTGAACAGCCTTTCTCCATCCTCTTTGGAACCTCCCTTCAGGAAGTTGAAGGCTGCTATCAAATCCCTCCTCACTCTTCTCTTATGCAGACTAAATAAGTCCAAATCCCTCAGCCTCTTCTCATAGGTTATGTGCTCCATCCCCCTAATCATTGTGGTTGCCCTCTGCTGGACCCTCTCCAATGCGTCCACATCCTTTCTATAGTGGGGGGCCCGGGACTGGATGCAGTACTCCAGAATTGGCCTCATCAGTGCTGAATAAAGGGGAATAATCACTTCTCTAGATCTGCTGGCAATGCTCCTCCTAATGCAACCTAATATTCCATTCAGCTTCTTAGCTACAAGGGCACACTGTTGACTCATATCCAGCTTCTCATCCCCTGTAATCGCCAGGCCCTTTTCTGCCAAACTGCTACTTAGCCATTTGGTCCCCAGCCTGTAGCAGTACTTGGGATTCTTCCCTCCCAAGTGCAGGATTCTATACTTGTCCTTGTTGAACTACATGAGATTTCTTTTGGCCCAATCATCTAATCTGTGTAGGTCACTCTGGACCCTATCCCTACCCTCCAATGTATCTACCTCTTCCCCTATCTTAGTGTAATCTGAAAACTTGCTGAGGGTGCAATCCATCCCCTCATCCAGGTCGTTAATAAAGATGTTGAACAAAACCGGCCCTGGAACCAGTCCTTGGGGCACTGCACTAGAAATTGACCGCCAACCTGACATCAAGCTGTTAATCACTACCCATTGGGCCCACAGTTAGCCAGTTTTCTATTCATCTTACAGTCCATTTATCCAATCCATATTCCCTTAACTTGCTGACAAGACTATTGTGGGAGACCGTATGAAAAGCTTTGCTAAAGTCAAGGTATATCACATCCACCGACTTTCCCATATCCACAGAGCCAGTTACTGCATCATAGAAGCTAATCTGATTGGTCAGGCACGACTTGCCCTTTGTGAATCCATGTTGACTAGTCCTGATCATTTTCCCCTCTTCCAAGTGCTTCAAAATGGATTCCTTGAGGATCCCCGCCATGATTTTTCTGGGGACCCAGGAGAAGCTGACTGGTTTGTAGTTCCCTGGATTGTCCTTCTTCCCTTTTTTAAAGACGGGCACTACATTTGCCTTTTTCCAGTCATCCAGGATCTCTCCCAATCTCCATGAGTTTTCAAAGATAATGGCCAAAGGCTCTGCAATGACATTTGCCAACTCCCTCAGTACCCTCAGATGCTTTAAATCCAGGCCCATGGATTTGTGTATGTCAAGCTTTTCTAAATAGTTCTTAAACTGTTCTTTCTCCACCAAGGGCTGTCCACCTCCTTCTCATACTGCGTTGCCTAGTGCATTAGTCTGGGAGCTGACCTTGTCTGTGAATACAGAGGCAAAGAAAGCATTGAGTACTTCAGCTTTTCCCACATCATCTGTCACTAGGTTACCTCCCTCATCCAGGAAGGGGCTCACATCCTCTCTGATCACCCTTTTATTGCTAACATGCCTGTAGGAACCTTTCCTGTTTCCCTTCACATCCCTTGCTAGCTGCAATTCCAACTGCGCTTTCGCCTTCCTGATAACTCCTCCTGATATACTCCTCCCTAGTCATCTGTCCAAGTTTCTACTTCTTATGAGCTTTTTGTGTTTAAGCTCACCAAGGATTTCCCTGGTAAGCCAATCTGGTTGCCTACCATATTTGCTTTTCTTACTGTGCATCGGGATGGTTTCTTCCTGTGTCTTTAATAAGGCTTCTTTAAAATACTGCCAGCTCTCCTGGACTCCTTTCCCGTTCAGGTAAGCATCCCAGGGAATCCTGCCCATCAGTTCTCTGAGGGAGTCAAATTCTGCTTTTCTGAAGTCCAGGGTGTGTATTTTGCTGCTCTCCTTTCTTCCTTTTGTCTGGATCCTGAACTGACCATCTCGTGATCACTGCTTCCCACGTTGTCACCCACCTTTACTTCCCCTACTAGTTCCATAGTGTTTGTGAGCAGCAGGTCAAGCTGTGCATGGCCCCTGATTGGTTCCTTCAGCCGTTGTACCAGGAGGTTATCCCCAACATTCTCCAAAAACTTCCTGGATTGCCTGTGTACTGTTGTATTGGTCTCCCCTGAGAACCAGGGCCTTCCACACTTAGTGGAGATCTCTGTAATTGCTGGCCATATTAGCCCTGGGTCTTTTGTGCTGTGGGAGCAGGTAGGGCCCCAGCTGTGAACAGGGCCCTGTTGTTGCAGGTGCTGCCTAAACACAGAGGGTATGTCTACACTACATCCCTCTGTCGCCAGAGGAATGTAAATTAGATATACCGACATTGCAAATTAAGTGGGGATTTAAATATCCCGCGCTTCATTTGAATGTAAATGGCCAACGCATTTTGCTGAGTCAGCACTTTGTCGGCAAAAAGTGGCTGTCAAGACGGGGATCGGGCGACAAAGAAAGCCTTTGTTGACCGATGCCTTATGCCTCGTAAAACAAGGTTTACAGGATCGGTCGACAAAGAAAGCCTTTTACGAGGCATAAGGCATTGGTTGACAAAGGCTTTCTTTGTCGCCCGATCCCCGTCTTGACAGCCACTTTTGCCGACAAAGTGCTGACTCGGCAAAATGCGTTGGCCTTTTATATTCAAATGAAGCGCGGGATATTTAAATCCCCGCTTAATTTGCAACGTCGGTATATCTAATTTACATCCCTCTGGTGACAGAGGGATGTAGTCTAGACATACCCAGAGGGAAGAGACCTCTCCACAGAGCTCACTAAGGAAAGGGAATCGGTCTGTGCCTCTTTTTCCCCCATGTAGAATGGGGATAATGCCCTCCCCCGTCTCCTGGGGAGCTGGGAGGGTGACTCGCTTCCTGTGTGGGGCTCGGACACAGTTCACAGGATTCTGGGCCAGAGAGACTCTGGGATCTGGGAGAGAATCTCTGCTCTGGGATCAGTCCATGGTTGGGGGAGGATGGGGGAGAACGGGGCTGGGTGGCTGCCTGGGTCTGGGTGGCTGCCTTGGTCCGGCTCTCAATGTCTGCTCCTGTGCCCAGATCTCAGCTTGCCCAGACCCTCTGTCTCTCTGAGCCCCACTGGGGTCATTGTCCCAGAGGCAGATGTCACCATCCGGTGCCAGGGGCCACGGCAGGACGTGAGGTTCTTCCTGCACCAGGCTGGAGACCTGAACCAGCCGCGACCCATGGAGCCTGCTGGGGACGGGGCCGAGTTCCACATCCACCCCGTGGGCTGGCAGCACGGAGGGAACTACAGCTGCAGCTACCGGCTCCAGTCACAGCCCTTCGTCTCCTCGCAGCCCAGCGACCCTGTGGAGCTGGTGCTAGCAGGTGAGGGGCCTGGCTCCCAACTGTGCACCCACCTGGGCTGTCAGAGGGGTTCTGCACTGATGGGACCCTCAGAGCCAGGCTCTGCCCAACTGGAGACTGTGGAGTGAGACACTGGAGGGTTCCTAGCTGGGGGGAGCAGCGGCTGCTGGAGGTTTGGTGTTGAGGGGGGGATCCCTGCCCCCAGAGGAGATGCAGAGCATGGGGGAACTTTCCCAGGGGGTGCTCCTCTGGTTACCCCAACCCTGGGGACGCACGGAGGAGGCAGCCCCAGCACTGAATTCACTCCCCAGCAGCCTGGTCACTTAAAGCCGTAACAAATGCCGGGTCATGGGGCGAGCGGCCTAATCCCTGAGTCACCATTTCAACCCCTTTCCCCTGCCCCCAGGAGGTTTGTTCCATCCCTCCCCCATCCCAGCTGACACTCATTTGACTCCCACAGAGGGAACTGACCCAGCTGGGTCCCAGCACCTGATCTGCCCCCCACCCCACCCTGCCATGATGGAGCCGCGCGGAGAAGGTGTAATAGAACAGGGTGGTCTGGGGCACTGCTGAGGGGGGTCAAATCAGGGCAAATTGCTTAGTGCCAGGACTACTTACAGCAATTCGTCCCCCGGGCTCCCCGCTCAGCTGCCCTCTGGGCCATTCGGGCGTTTGGAGCGGGATGGTCCCTGCATAGAACTGACGGGCTCAGCTCTTCTGTCTAGCGGGGGATGGATAGACCTTGGGGACACCTGGCTATGGGGATGGGGGCCCTGGGAGCACAGGGTGGTGGTCAGAAAGGAGTACGTCTGGTAAGGGACAGACAGATGGACTCAGACCTTGTCTGCAGGAGACGTGGGCCCGAAATCTCATGTGGTTCCCAACACCCCCAGGGAGCTCAGAGCCAGTCTGGGCTGTGGGAATTAGCACCCGGGTGTGACATGGCCTATGGGGCAGCCAACGTCCCCTGAGCTTGGTGGGGACAGGAGACTCCTCCCCTGCTGTAGGGACACCGTAACCAGACCGGCCCCACAGGGACTCCGGGGGTGAGGGCCCCCTTCCAGCCTGTCCCTGCTGCAGAGAAAGGGAGGGAGGGAGTGCCCTGCCCGGCTCCACTCCCCAGCCCCTGACATCCACCTGCCCCTGCTGCCCCCTGGGAATGGCAGAGGATGGATGCTGAGTCAAGGGATGGTGAGGGGGAGTGATCACTGAGTCACTGTTCCAGCCCCTCTCACCAGTCCTGCTAGATGCTGGTTCTGTTCCTGGAGGGGGAACCAACCTGAGCCAGATCAGAGTGGCGCCGGCTTGGGGCAGCCCTGGAAACAGGCTTTTTGGTGCCTGGGGCGTGGGGGTGATTGGAGGGAGCCAAGGGCAGTGAATCAGGATGGGTGGAACCCAGACACCATGGGGAGGGACTCACTGACATGGGGGGTGGAGACACTGCCCCTCCCCTGCTGCCCCATCACCAGCTCCCTGATGCCTCCTGCCCTATAGGTCACTGTCTGGAAATTATGAGGGGATCCCAGAGGAGGGGCAGAATCCGCGAGGCTGAGGCCAGCTGGGTGCAGGGGGCGGGAGGAAAGACTTCCCTCTCTGGGGCCCATAATGTTCCCCTGGCAACAGAGAGTGAACCCCGCTCAGCGCCATTACCCAGCATCTCCTGCTCTTGCTTCCCCTGCCCCTCTGGGGTCTCAGGGATCCCCCAACCCACCCCCCATAGATGTTCTGCTACCTCTGGCAGGGTCCTAGACTTCCCAGCCCCCTCCCTACACACACACCCAGTGTGCACAGCCTGGCTGTGTCTGGCAGCAGCCGCAATACCCTGGAGATGGGCTCACAGCACAGCAGACAGGCTGGGCAGAGGTGCCTGTGGGGGGCACAAGGAGGTCACCGGAGGGAGGCAGGGGCTCAGTTCATACCCTGGGTGTCTCCTTCACAGGGGGAGAGGAGGCTCAGCCCCCCAGGGCAGCAGGACACAGCCCCCCTGAGGGGTCCGTCCGAAGAGAGGCCCCAGAGCTGTGGTGCCTGGAAGACCCCCAGAGGGGTGCCAGGCCAGACCTGCTGGATGGGATCTGGGGGCTCTGCTCCTGGGGCAGCATCAGCTGCTGATCTCCCCATCCCAGCTGCCGAGTGACTCTCCTCATCCCCTCCACAGCAGCACCCCTGGGGCGCTCGAATTTCACCCATGGCAACATCGCCCGCCTGGTGCTGGGCGCGGGAATCCTGCTCATCCTGGGGCTGATCCTGGCTGAGGCCTATTGCAGCCACTCAACGGGGGTGCCCTAGGTGAGATGACCCCCCCCTTCTGTGCTCCTTTGTCCCCCAGGACCTGCGCCCAGGGCAACAGGGCCCCTCTAACCCGCCATCTCTCTGCACCCCCAGGAGCCTGGATCTGGCCACGCAAAGAAGAGAATCTCCCAGGGGATGAGCTGCTGCCCCTCAGGGGGATGAGATGCCAGTGTAATGTCGAAAGCTCCTACTTTATAGGAATGTGCTACAGGTAGCACTTTCTTATTGGTACGATCATAAGGAAACAGCTGCTAGTGGCAGCACAATCCTACATGCAGCAGTTCCCAACATTTCTGTGTTGAAAACAGCTACCTGTAGGACTGTGCTTCTTGGGGCAGTTTCTGATTTCCAGAAATAAGAAATTGCTACTGTAAGAAACCCCTACTGGAAGTATCACTTTCATCTTTGCTGAACCCCAGTCTTCCATAGAACACCATTTTGGAAATACTGATCTAAAAACAATGAAGGAGTCCACCAAAGTACCCCTTTTCTCCAAAGAAAGTATAAGTACCCCCTTTAAAAAAAATTAGAAGTACCCCCAGTACCTACAGTTTTCAGACACACAATTTTTTTCTACCATTGCAACACTGTTGTTAAACAACTTGCCAGCTGTCTACACTGGCCGCTTGAATTTGCACAAGAACACTGACAATCTAATGTAAGATTGTCAGTGTTCTTGTGCAAATACTATGATGCTCCCACTCAGGGATAAGCCCTCTTGCGCAAATGTATTTGCACAAGAGGGCCAGTGTAGACAGGGGAGGACTGTTTTGTGCAAAAAAGCCCCGATGGCGAAAATGGCAATCGGGGCTTTCTTGCGCAAAACTGCGTCTAGATTGGCACGGATGCTTTTCCGCAAAAAGTGCTTTTGCGCAAAAGCATCCATGCCAATCTAGATGCTCTTTTCCGCAAATGCTTTTAACGGAAAAACTTTTCTGTTAAAAGCATTTGCGGAAAATCATGCCAGTCTAGACGCAGCCCTTAATTGTAGCCGGGCAGGAGATGACATTTTTTTTGTGCAAAAAGTACAAAAATAATAAAATGCTGTAAAATTTAAAACAAATTCAGTTTTCTCCAAATTTCAGTTGTGCTGAAGTACCCCCCAGACATACCACTGGTTGAGAAACACAGCTCTAAACAAATAACACAAGTGCACGTATAAATGCTTTTAATGAAAGAGTAAAAGGCTCTGTAAAAGTCCTTCAAAAAAGCAAATGTCATTGCTGGTCTGAACTCCAGCAATTTGCTAGACTTGAATCAGCCTTAGGCCACGTCTACACTGTGCATTGCACCGCAGCTCATTTGCATACCTAATGAGCCGTCATTTTTGCGGAAGGGGCTTTTGCACAAGAAGGAGCTGTCTACACTATTTCTTGCACAAAAAAACCCTCTTGTGCAGGAGCTGTTCTGCTGCTTATTTTCAGGCAGAATGGCTTCTGCACAAGAGGGTTTTTTTGTGCAAGAAGGAGTAGTGTAAACAGCTCCTTGCGCAAAACCCCTTTCCGCAAAATGAAGGCTCATTAGGTATGCAAATGAGGTATGCACCTCATTTGCATATCTTCTTGCACAACAATGTACAATATAGACGAAGCTTTAGGGTTTGAGAGGGTAGCAGCTTCTTATACTGCAGACTAAGTAACTGTTCTCTATAGGAATGTCCTACCTCCACTCAGACTTTCTCACTCCAGCAGTGAATGGAAATTTGCTAGGTCTTAGGGTTTAAGAGGCAGCAGTTTCTTACACTGCAGACTAAGTAACTGTTCCCCATAGGAATGTTCTAACTCCACTAGCACTTTCTCACTGGTCCCTGTAAGAAAGTGATACTTACAGTATTTTCTTACAGGAGCAGTTTCTTCTGCCCTCTTTAAATCAATTTTTTAAATTTTGGTGTTCTCCCACCTTACACTCCTTATAACATTGCTCTCCAACCTTTTTAACTGCAAGATCACTTTTCCAATGTAAGTGCAACGTAAGATGTTCCTCAAAGCAAAATACCTGTGCTCCACTTCATTCCAGCCTCTCTTTGAGGCCCTGCCCTTCCTCTGTCCCTTCTCTGAGGCCTCACCATGCTCACTGCATCCCTCTTCTTCCCCCAACCTCAATCACTTGCACCAGGCTGGGGTAGGGGTTTGGGAAGAAGACCCTGTGCTTGTGCCTATGGGTTTGGAGTGTAGGAGGGTCTCTGGCCTTAGCCCAGGGTGAGAAAATGGTGTCCAGGAAGGTCTTCAGGTTGCAAGTTCTGGCACTGAGTTTTGGTGCAGGCGGACTCATATCTGTGGCAAGAGGCTGGGTTCAGGGCTGGGACGGGGTTCAGGAAGCAGGCTCTGGCTGGGCTCTTGTTTAACTGTGATGGCTTCTGGGGCTTCCCTAGGGAGGTTAAAGCAGGCTTATTTTGGACCTCAGAAGGTCATCAAGTCCAGCCCCCTGCCCATCGCAGGACCAACCCCATCTAAATCAACCCGACAGGGATTTGTCAAGCTGAGACTTAAAAACTTCTAAGAATGGAGATTCCTCCACCTCCCTAGGGAACCCATCCCAGTGCTTCCCCCCTTCCTAGTGAAATAGTTTTTCCTAATGTCCAACCTAGACTTCTCCCACCTGCTCCAGTGATGTGTAGAAGAGGGGGCAAGAAACCTTGAAGCCACTCTACCATGTGGCTAGAGCACCAGTGCCAAGTTGCCTTGTTACAGGGGAAAGGAGGGAGTCCAAAGCATTACAGTCTACAGGCAATTGTTTCTCGATCCCTGCCTTAGAGGGACCTCATAACTCAATTAGCCATGTTCAGTATTTTTGAAAACCATAGTTATAGGATCAGAGGGGTAGCCGTGTTAGTCTGAATCTGCAAAAGCGGCAAGGAGTCCTGTGGCACCTTATAGACTAACAGAAGTGTTGGAGCATAAGCTTTCGTGGGCAAAGACCCACTTCGTCAGATGCATGTAGTGGAAATTTCCAGAGGCAGGTATAAATATGCAGGCCGGAATCAGGCTGGAGATGACCAGGTGAATCCAATCAGGGAGGATGAGGCCCACTTCTAGTAGCTGATCTGGAGGTATGATTATAATGTCAGAGTTGTTCTGGAGGCTGTGGATGGCATATATGCTCTGCCCACATATATACACCAGCAACACCATCACAGGACCTAACCAGATCAGCCATACTATCACTGGTTCATTCTCCTGCACATCCACTAACGTAATATATGCCATCATGTGCCAACAATGCCCCACTGCTGTATACATCGGCCAAACTGGACAGTCCCTGCGTAAAAGAATCAGTGGACACAAATCAGATATTAGGAATGGCAACATACAAAAACCTGAAGATGAACTGTAGCTCAGCAGTTTCTCTTTGAAGTCTGGTCCTGACGTTTTTTTGCTGCAGTATGGCTACCTTTAGATCTGCAATTGTGTGTCCAAGGAGATTGAAGTGTTCCCCTACAGGTTTTTGTCAAGGTGGTTTAGGTGTGTCTGGCATCCACCACAACCATCTGATGATCCACATGGTTCAAACAGAGACTAGTGGGAAGGCAGTGGGATGCTTTTTTATTAGGCTTCCAGGCTGGGTATTATGGCCTCCAGAATGCAGTACTAGAACATTAATATGCAGACCTATTTATTTTGGGTCTGAACATCCTAAACTCAAAATTCTGGTCATCTGAAAAAGTGGGCTGTGCCCACGAAAACTCATGATCCCATCTATATATTTTGTTAGTCTATAACGAGCTACCAGACCATTTGTGCTTTTTACGTTTAAATTATACTACAGCGAAACCTTTGTTATCCTGCACTCTGTTAACCAGAAAACTTTGTTAATCAGCATTGCTCCCAGCCACAATAGTGTCGCATCTTCAGGTGCACAAGCCTGGCTTAGGTTACCATGATTGGCTTATCAATTTATTATTTAAGAAGTACTAATACTTTTTAACTCACAATAGAAATGTGAGACCAACTGCCTCACAGTACAAAATTACCAATATTAAAAACCTGAGTTTTACTATTATTGTCCATTGGTTTTTCCTAGCTTGATGGGACCCTCAGATAACTGGAATTTTTAGATAACCGGAATACCCTAATCCCTGATCATACCAGATAACACAGGTTTTACTGTAGATGGTTTCAAAACTACAAAGGAACAAGATGTCCTCTTAAGGTCACTGGTAGATGGACTGTAGTGTGGCATTCAGAAGTGTTTTGGTGAAATATTTGAGTACCCGGAGCTAATAGTTCTTGATGCAAAATGTTAGGACCACTTAGAACAAGCATGAAATTGGGATTAGAAAAGATAAGAGACTGTGTCATTTTAGACCAATGAAATGGCAAAGAATCTTGATGGGTATTCGGCCTCTTCAGGAGGGACCATGGATCTGCTGCAGTCTTTTCCTAGATTTAGGGAGCTGTGCATCAGAGCTAACAGACCTCTGCCTGCATCAGCTGCCTGTGAGAGAGTCTTCTGTGGTGATGGACTCATATTTTTTCATAGAAGAGCAAGGATTGACTATGATAATTAAAAAAATGCTCCTACTGTTGAACAAACATTTTGGAAATTAATCGTTACAATGGAAAAATGCTAAAAATGCACACTCTGAATGTGGACAAAATAAATACATTTCTGTAATCTGACTCGTATTTAATTTGGTCACTCTTCATCTTTATAAATGAAGGCAGTGACTACAATTACATTCCATCATTGAAAAATGTACAGTATATGTGTGTATATAATATAGAGAGAGTTATATTATAAGTGTTTATATATCGTGTTTGTGTATGTATGTGTGTGACAGAGAGAGAGAGAAAAATAATGGTTACCAGCAAAAACTTGGGTGGTTAAGCATAGGTTTCCATAAGACAACTAATTTTTACTTTTGCATACCTAAATACAATTACTTCAGGGGATAGCCAAGTTAGTCTTTTGTTGTTGTTGTTTTTAAGTACAATTAAGATGTGATACTTTTGTACTTTTACTCAAGTAGTTTTAAAGAAGGTTACTTTGGCTTTTACTTACTTACATTTGTTTCAGAATAGCAGTACTTTGACTTAAGTATCTATTCCTCCAACACTGTGCATTGCACAGAGTAATTACAGTACAAAGACATTACAGTTGCAAGGAGCAAAATAATGAAAATGGGTTGCAGAGATGGGAGTGCAATTCAGTGAGTCCCAGGAATAAGATAAGACAAATGTGAGAAATGTTATGAAATTTCATGTCCTGTCTTTAGCCCCCTTTTTACATTTTGAACCTCCTTTCAAATGCAGTAAGAAAAAACATATAGATAGAGAGGGCAGGGCAAAGTGCAGGGGCGTCTTCAGCACTACTGAACACACTCAGTGCTAGGGTTGCAAGGTGTCCAGTATTCTGCCGGACAGTCCGGTTTTTGGGACCTCTGTCCGGTAAAAAGATTCAGAAAATACCAGACATGAGTAATGTCCGGTATCTTCTGTTTTTCCAGCTGGGCACCCAACGGAAGCCTGGCGGGGGCGGGGAGAGTGGCTGGGAGGCAGGGCGTGATCAGCGCTGGGAGCCTTTGCTTGCATTGGAGGAGAAGGGGAAGCAATGTCCCTGCCCCTGGTCAAGCGCCTGGTGGAGTTGCAGCTGGACGTGCTTCGCCAGGACCCTGTGTGGGATGGGAGCACCCTGGGATCTGCATGTGCCCAGGTCAGTCCCGCTCCCTGCCAGCCGATTCGCTCCCCCCCAAGCCAGCTGGTTCTCCCCTCCTCCTCCTGATCTCCCTCGGCCAGCCCCACTCCCGCCGGCCGCCCCCTCCCGATATCCCCCGGCCAGCCCCGCTCCGTCTGCCCCCACCCCACCAACCAGCCCTGCTTCCCGCTGGCCATCCCCCCCATATCCCCCAGCCAGCCCCGCCCCATTCAACCCTCCCCCCCGACCAGCCCCGTCGGCTGACCCCCTGCCAGCTCTCCTTCCTGGTCCCCCCCTCTTCCTCCCGGCCGGTCCCTCCCTCCCCCTCCATGAAGAGTGTCCAGTATTTTTGTAAGACTATGTGGTAACCCTACTCAGTGCCTCTGAGGTGAATAAATGATTAAAATATGCTTAAGCAAATAAAAAAGCCCCCTTGCCACAGCCACTCTGACTTGTGCTTAGTTCCCACTGGGGGAGGTTGTTTTTATCCCTCTGCCCTGCCTGTGCTGGGGCTTTGCCCTCTGTGTTGTGGAGTTTAGCTTGTGCCCCTCCCCTTGCCAGAGCTGAGTTTGCCCAGGATGGATCCTAACTCTGCCTGCATCTGCTGCACCCCCTTGCCAGGTCAATGTGAAGCCACCTCCTCTGTTGAGCCGCTTTTCTCCCTTTTTAAACACTTTTAACATGGACTAAGCAAAAACTTACAGCTAGTGCTGGCAGAGAGAAGGGCAATGGCTGCAAGAGAACTGCTGAGCATGCTCAGTGCTCAGGAAATAGCACAATCTCTCAAGCAGGAGCTTTCTACATTACACCCGGCACAAAACCCCAAGGTCCAAAACCCCTTCCTCAGGGAATCTACTCCCCGGCTGCTCCCACCCTGATGGCCGCACCCCAGAATTAACCCAGCCCCACAGGCACCAGCTAGCAGAGCCACCCCTGTGCTGGACACATTGGGGTCCCCTTGGAGCAGCCCTGGGGATCCCGGGGTCCCACTCACTGGCCCAGCCAGGCCGGTCTCTACAGGGGGCTGTCAGTGGAGAACAGGGATGCTGCAACTGGCCCTGGTGCTGGAATAACAGCTTTTACTGCCCCAAGGGTCTGCCCCTCTAATCGCTCTGCAGCGGGACCCCCAGCCCCTTTTCTCTCCCCCTTTCTTCCTCGCCCTCTCTGCCCTGTATTTCCATTGTACCAACCCCCCACGCTCCCTTCTCCCCTGCCCCCAAATCTCCCCACCAAGGGGTGGACGGGATAAGAAAGCCCCCAACGTCCCCTCACTGTGGTTCAGCTGTGGAAAGCTCTGGAATGTCACTGTTTCCCTTTTCAAGGCTGAGTCTCTGGATTGCTGATAACTTTGGATCTGAAAGCAAGCCAGAAAGTTGTGTGTGAATGCAGGCCTGGCTGTTATAGAAGGAGTCTGCTATTCACAGATTTTAAGAAAGTATAACACGCACTGTCCTTTGTAGTAAATTGTCCAAATACAAGGCATGGGATATAGCAAGATGGCCCATCAACAATCTGTGGAGGCAGAGCTATGGAAAGTCAGTCCACAACCAAAATTGGCCATGGGATCTTTCTGGTTACCCCTCATTATGGGTCAGTGGGCTGGGAAAGAGAAAGAATTATTACACGCACGACAGTGTACAGAGTGGGACCCTCGCAAATGGGTATGCCTCTCCCTGCCTGCCACCACAGAACCATGCAGTAGGGATGTATTGATGCACGTAAATTGGATGGAGACTTCTTTTAGAGGAGAATTCATAGATAGAGATTCTCGAAGCTGTAGTCAGAAAGAGAGGAGGGGAGAGGACAAACCATGGGCCAGAGCAGACAAACAACCGTATATAAAGGAATCCAGTGCATCAGGGAAGGGCAGACAAATGAGCAGTGGCAAATTTTTAAAGTGTTTCTACACAAATGCTAGGAGTCTGACTAATAAGATGGGTGAACTAGAGTACCTCGTATTAAAGGAGGAGATTGACATAATAGGCATCACTGAAACCTGGTGGAATGAGGAAAATCTGTGGGACACAATCATACCGGGATATAAAATATATCGAAAGGATAGAGCAGGCTGGCTGGGTGGCGGAGTGGCACTGTATGTGAAAGATAATGTAGAATCAAATGAAATAAAAATATTAGATGAATCAACATGTTCAATAGAATCTCTATGGATAGTAATTCCATGCTCCAATAATAAGAAATTAGCAGTAGGGATATATTACCGACCACCTGACCAGGACAGCGATACTGACATTGAAATGCTGAGGGAGATTCGAGAGGCTACCAAAATAAAGAGCTCTATAATAATGGGGGATTTTAATTATCCCCATATTGACTGGATACATGTCACCACAGAAAGAGAAGCAGAGAGAAAATTTCTCAATGGCTTAAATGACTGCTTCTTGGAGCAGCTGGTACAGGAACCCACAAGGGGAGAAGCAATTCTCGATTTAGTCCTGAGCACAGGATCAGGTCCAGGAAAACCGTTGCAGGACCACTTGGGAATAGTGACCATAATATAATAACATTTAACATTCCTGTGGTGGGAAGAACACCTCAGCAGTCCAGCACTCTGGCATTTAATTTCAGAAAGGGGAATTACGCAAAAACGAGGTTAGTTAAACAGAAATTAAAAGGCACAATGACAAGAGCCAAATCCCTGCAAGCTGCATGGAAACTTTTTAAAGACACCATAATAGAGGCCCAACTTAAGTGTATACCCCAAATTAAAAAACATAGCAAGAGACCTAAAAAAGAGTCACCGTGGCTTAACCACCATGTAAAAGAAGCAGTGAGGGACAAAAAGGCATCTTTTAAGAAGTGGAAGTCCAATCCTAGTGAGTTAAATAGAAAGGAACATAAACACTGTCAAATCAAGTGTAAAAATGTAATAAGAAAAGCAAAAAAAGATTTTGAGGAACAGCTAGCCAAAAACTCTCAGAGAAATGACAAAATGTTTTTTAAGTACATTAGAAGCAGGAAGCCTGCTAAAAAACCTGTGGGTCCCCTAGACGATCGAGATATAAAAGGAGCAATCAAGGACGATAAAGCCATTGCGGATAAACTAAATGATTTCTTTGCTTCAGTCTTCACGGCTGAGGACATTAGGGAGATTCCCAAATCTGCACCATCCTTTGTGGGTGCTGAATCTGAGGAACTGTCCCGGAGTGAAGTGTCATTAGAGGAGGTTTTGGAACAAATAGAAAAACTTAATGTTAACAAATCTCCAGGACCAGATGGCATTCATCCAAGGGTTCTAAAAGAACTCAAATGGGAAATTGCTGAACTATTATCTGTGGTTTGTAACCTATCCTTTAAATCGGCTTCCGTACCTGACTGGAAGGTAGCTAACGTGACACCAATATTTAAAAAGGGCTCTAGAGGCGATCCTGGCAATTATAGACCGGTAAGTCTAACTTCAGTACCGGGCAAATTAGTCAAAACAATAGTAAAGAATAAAATTGTGAGGCATGTAGAAGAACATAATTTGTTGGAAAAAAGTCAACATGGTTTCTGTAAAGGGAAATCATGTCTTACTAATCTATTAGAGTTCTCTGAGGGGGCTAACAAACATGCGGACAAGGGGGATCCAGTAGATATAGTATACTTAGATTTTCAGAAAGCCTTTGACAAGGTCCCTCACCAAAGGCTCTTGTGTAAATTACATGGCCATGGGATAAGAGGGAAGGTCCTTTCTTGGATTGAGAACTGGTTAAAAGACAGGAAACAAAGGGGAGGAATAAATGGTAAATTTTCAGAATAGAGAGGGGTAACTAGTGGTGTCCCCCAAGGGTCGGTCCTAGGACCAATCCTGTTCAACTTATTCATAAATGATCTGGAGAAAGGGGTAAGCAGTGAGGTGGTAAAGTTTGCAGATGATACCAAACTGTTTAGGATAGTCAAGACAGTAGCAGACTGTGAGGGACTCCAAGAAGATCTCACCAAACTGAGTGATTGGGCAACAAAATGGCAAATGAAATTTAATGT
Source organism: Pelochelys cantorii (assembly GCA_032595735.1). Lineage (NCBI taxonomy): Eukaryota > Metazoa > Chordata > Testudines > Trionychidae > Pelochelys > Pelochelys cantorii. The sequence continues at coordinate 7,829,512 of CM064358.1, read as the reverse complement.
GGATAAGTGTAAAGTAATGCACATCGGGAAAAATAAGCCCAACTATAGGTACAGTATGATGGGGGCTAATTTGGCTACGACAAATCAGGAAAGAGATCTTGGAGTTATCGTGGACAGTTCTCTGAAAACTTCCATGCAGTGTGCAGCGGCGGTCAAAAAGGCAAATAGGATGCTAGGAATTATTAAGAAAGGGATAAAAAATAAGACCCAGAATATCTTACTGCCCCTGTATAAAACTATGGTACGCCCACATCTTGAATACTGTGTACAGATGTGGTCTCCTCACCTCAAAAAAGATATTTTGGCCTTGGAAAGGGTTCAGAAAAGGGCAATTAAAATGATTAGGGGTTTGGAATGGGTCCCATATGAGGAGAGGTTAAAGCGACTGGGACTTTTCAGTTTAGAAAAGAGGAGACTGAGGGGGGATATGATAGAGGTATATAAAATCATGAGTGGTGTGGAGAGGGCCGATAAAGAAAAGTTATTTATTAGTTCCCTAAATAGAAGAACTAGAGGACACCAAATGAAATTAATGGGTAGCAGGTTTAAAACTAATAAAAGAAAGTTCTTCTTCACACAGCGTGTAGTCAGCCTGTGGAACTCCTTGCCAGAGGAGGCTGTGAAGGCTAGGACTATAACAGAGTTTAAAGAGAAGCTAGATAATTTCATGGAGGTTAGGTCCATAAAAGGCTATTCGCCAGGGGATAAAATGGTGTCCTTGGCCTCTGTTTGTCAGAGGCTGGAGAGGGATGGCAGGAGACAAATCGCTTGATCATTGTCTTCGGTCTACCCCCTCTGGGGCACCTGGTGCTGGCCACTGTCGGCAGACAGGATACTGGGCTAGATGGACCTTTGGTCTGACCCAGTACAGCCATTCTTATGTTCTTATGTTTGTCTGCAGCCAGATTGAAGAGCAGCAGCCATTAGCTGTAAAGCTTGAAGTCACATACTCACATAATATCCAAATTGCAGTAAAATAGCATCACACCAGGCTGTGAGAAGGAGACCCTGTCCTAATGGCACCCAGCCTCACCAGCTAAAGAAAAAGATCTCAAAGATGGGTAAAGAAAACTGAGTGAACAGCATTTCGTCTGGCAGGAAACTGTGTGTCAGTAGCTGAGGTTGTGGAATCCTCATTCTGTGATTATTGTCCTCACTTTTCTATTGTTTGTCTGTGCGATCTCTGTCTGGTTTGTAACTGTTTCTGTCTGTTGTCTAATTGTGCTACATGTAAATCAACTAAGGTGGTGGCATCTCATTGGTGAGGTAATTCTGTTACTATGGTTATGATTGATTAGTAAAATTAAACCAAAATAATTGGTTTAGGAAGAGCTAAGCAGCACTCCGGTTTCATTATATAAACTGGGGTCCAAGAGGAAGTTCTTTGGGAATCAGCCCCACGACACAGCTCCAAGGTCAGAGCTCCCAGACCTCCACACTCTGCCCATGACACCGCACAGACTGGAGTCCCCCCAGATGGACCTGATCCTGCCTGGCCATCAGGACAACTCATCTGTCTCATTGGGAGTGGTGAGCACCGTGGGCCTGGCATGTGCTCCTCTTTCTGATGAGTGTTAATAAATAGCGATTAAGTAGGATATTACTGGTAAAAGACCCCACAAACATAAGCCTGCAGAAGGGCAAGGGTGGGTGCCTATACTGGAAAGGTTCCACCTCAGCCCTGGAACGGGAACAGGTACGGCTGGGTGCCATTATTCAGAAGGTTATGCCTGAGCCCTAGGAACGGAGAGTTTGAGTATTTTGTGCGGGTAACAGCTCGGCCATGCAAAAGGGCAGCCAGCGACAGGACAGTAGCCCTGCAGGGCAGGGCTGGGTGAGGCCATGACATCATAAGGGCCTTTTGCAGAATCTCAGCTCATTGGCTGAAGGACATTGGGAGGCAGTGACCTCACAGAGTATCCATGACAACAGCCAGGTGGGACAGGCTGCAGGGCAGGGGCAATCTCACAGCCCCCCCAGGGCTTTGCTGCAGGGAGTCTCCTGCTTGAGGGCTGCCCTGGGGCCAGAGGGAGGTTTCACAGTCATGTACGTGAGTGAGAGGAGGAGCCACTGTGGCGTGTCCTTTCCCACGACGCATGGACCTGGGTGGCAGACGACCCTGTGGGGAAGGGAAGATTCCCCAATAGGTTTGGTACCGATATAGCCTTAATCCACTGGTTTAAGGTGGGGACATTTTTCCCACCTAGACTTTTGTCCTTTATTGTAACTGGGGACATTTGGGGTTTGTCTTTTTCTGGTTTCCCTTTTCCTGTTTCCCTTCCATTCTCTGGCTCTGCTGGTGGGACGCCCCCACATAGAGATGGGACGGGAAGTGCTCTGACAGTGATCCCCATGGTGTCCTGTGCCCTGGTTGGGCCATCTGGGAGGGACCTTCTGACTCCCCCCTTCATAGTCGCAGGGCTGATGGGCTGAGCTGGGGGCCAGGGCCAGGGAGGAGACTCAGCACTTTGTCGCTCTCTTTAAGGACCAGCAAAGGAGCCCGAACCAGCTGTCCGCTGGGGGAATTCTTCTGCTTCTCGCCACTCACCATCTCTGAGCAGTTCCAGCGTCTCTCCAATGTTCTAGCGCAATGTTTCTTAAACTTTTTAAGACTGAGGAACACCAAACAATAGGGTTTTTTAATGGAGAACATCAAGGATTTTTGCTGAACAACAAACAACAACAACAAAAGGAAACTTGCCCCTTTTAAGGACAGCCATTTGAACTCTGTTCTCTCTGCATACGGTGACCATATTTTCTGAACCAAAATTAGGGACACACTACCTACCCCCCTGACCTCTGTTTACTATGCCCCTGACTCTCGGGGTCAAGATGGACACATGACCAGAAGTAAAAGTAACCCCCTCTAAGAACTTTTCCCACCATTCTCCTACCCATAGTGGATGAGTTTGGCCCCCACCAAACCCTCTCTCCTCTGTTGCTGGTCTCTCCCTTGCAGGTGTCTGCCCTTCTGCTTCACCCCCAAAATCCTCTGGCACCTGCACCTTCCCTTACCCCTACACCCTCCTGGTGCTTCCTCCTTCCCTCACTGCCCCTGCCCCCGCCCCCTTGCCCTCTTTCTCCCTGATGCCCACCCCCTCACTACCCTCTTCCCCAGTTCCTCTTGTGCCCCTCTGTGCCCTCACACATGACTTGCTCCATCCCCGCCTTCCTCATGCCCACCCCTTCTTTCAACCCTTCTCCCAGCACCTCCCCCTCCCCTTGATTCCTCTTGCCCCCCAATACCCTTCCCCTCTCCTCTCCCAGCATCACCCTGTCCCCGCCACCCTCCCACCCTCACTGACATCTCCCCTCCCTCCTCCTGCCCTTTTCCTCATTGTCTCCACTTGGCCTCCTGGCATTTGTCTCTCCTCCACCCTGTCCCTTCATGACTCCCCCTTTCTTCTCCTGCCCTGCCCCCTCCCCTCAGCACAAGCCCCTTTTCTCTCCCACCCTCCTTCCCCCTAGTTCTCTCCAAGCCCCTCCCCCACCTTTTGCCTTCCAGTTTGCAGCGCTGGAGTCTCTGGTCAGTGTCACGGCTCACAGGTCGTGCCCAGACTTGGCCCCTCGGCTCCTGGATGGTACCCCCCTCTCCAGTGTGGCAGCCCTTTCTCGGGGAGTCCACTCCACCCCAGCGGCAGTGAGACAGCCCTTTCTCAGGGAGTCCACTTCAGTGTGGCGACCTTCTCTTGGGGGTCCCACTCTCACCTGGGGGGTCTGCCCCTCCGCCTCCAGGACGGTGCCTCTCAGGGCCTTCAGCCGCCTGCCTCCTCTGTGAGCCCCTTTGGGGGGTGCACTCCCTCTGGACCCCCGGGGCCTCCACTCCCAGAAGGAATGGTGCCACCCTGTTCTCTAGACCAGAGCAACTATCAGCCAGCACCAAACAAGAGGGTTTATTGAGCTTTGAACACAGTAATGGGTCTCTCAGGCCTGGGCCCTCAGCCACACGTCAGTCTCTCCTGCAGCCAGCTGAGCCTTGCCTGCTTTTCCCTCAGTTCCCCAAAAACCAGCCCCCAGTCTCCCAGCAGAGCCTCCACTATCCCCAGCAACAGCCCCTCCCCAGTCCATTGTCTTCTCCCCTGGTAAGAGGGTCGCTTGGCCGCGCTCTTCTCTGCCTCCTCTTCTCCGTCCAATGTTCTCCCCTCGCTGGGGGCAGCTGGGCCGGTTGCCGGGGTCCCTCTGGTCATCTGGCCAGAACTGGCTGTGTCCTCTGAGCAGGGCCGGGGTCACCAGGGTCCCAGACACCACGGCTCCAACTCTGGGCTGTTCTCTGAAACAAAAAACTCCCCCCCCCCCTTTGTCACATTAAACCAGTCACTGCTGGGCACCCCCCTTTGAATCCCCAAAACTCCCCACTTCCTCACAGGCTCCCATTAGGAAGAGCACGGACGAGGGAGGGAGAAAGCCCCCACCCTCCCAGATCTGGCTTGCAGAGTGCGGCAGAGCGAGCAGGTCTGTGCGCTGCCGCTCCCCCAGCAGGGTGGGAAGGGGCAGGGGGAGGAAGGGCCATGCACAGAGCGCACCGGCAGAGCCTGAATGCTCCCCACTCTTCAGTGTTCCAGCCGAGCTCTGCGTGCTCCCTGCCGGGACTCTGGTGGCAGCTCCCAGGAGTGGCTCACCAGCTCCAACCAGCTCCCCTCCCCCTCAGGTAGCAGTGGCAGCCACCTGTGGATGGAGGAGGCTGGGCTGGCAGTGCACAGCGGAGGCAGTCTTGCAGCGGGAGGGAAGGGCCATGTGGTGGTGGTGGGGGGTTGCCGGACAGCGGCGCATGCTGCATGTGAGCTCTGAGCTCTGCACACTGTGCGCCACCCACAGCGGCCCTGGCTGCCCGCTCAAAGCACCAAGGGAGTCGCTTATGTGCTGGGTGGAGGTGGAGAGTTGCTGCTGCGCCGCGCTAGCGCTGGGTGTCTTTAAATCCATGACTGTTCCGGAAAAAAAGGGATGTATGGTCACCATATCTCCACGGCACACCTCGGACTGCCTTGTGGCACACCGATGTGCCATGGAACACCGTTTAAGAAACGCTGTTCTAGCGCTTCTAACATCCTGGCTGACCATCACTAGGAAGGGCTGTTGGGCTGTAGTTCATTTGCAGTCACTTGATTCTGATCATTCAGTGTAGGGTTTCCAGATGATTTAACCAAAACTACCAAACACACTCCCCATTGCTCTCCCCCCCCCCCAAAAAAAAAACCAGAGAAAAAATTCTGTTGAGAAAAAAAGGGGGAAAGGGGGAGACCAAAATTGTTGAGCAAAAAAGAACCCTTGAGATATTAAGAAAAAAAAAAAACCCAGCATGGCCTCTTTAAGAAATGTTTTTTGAGGCTTTTTGGCCCTAACAGGCTGCCGACGGCCGTCTGCCATCTTGTCTTCCTGCTCCAGGCCAGACAGCTCCCCTACAGAACCAGGTAAGCACCCGGGATTTTCGCCTCCTGGCCGGGAAAAAAATCAGAAATACCAGACATTTTCGGTGTCCGGTATTTTCTGATTTTTTTTTTACCAGCCAAGAGGCGAAAATACTGGACTGTCCAGGTCAATCCCAGACACCTGACAACCCTACTGAAATTCAGTGTGTGAAACTCCAGACTCTGTAAGTCAGGGCTTCTGGGGCCTGTTCCCAGCGCTGCCCCTGACTGTCTGGGGGTTGTCAGAAAAGGCCCTTTACTCTTCCAGCCTTCATTGCTCCCTCTGTCTGCTGTGTTTCCTGAAACAAACTAACATGGCATCCTCTAAAACCATTTCTCCCTCTTGTCCTCTCTCCCTTGTTGGAACTATCCTCTCCTACCTGCCTCATGGCTAGGGAGGCTAGGGAGTTGGGAGGATCTGTGTGAGTATTGCTAGGTGCAATGAGAACAGGAGCTGCCCTGTTGTGCGTGGCTGTTACAGATGCTTGGGGGTCGGGGGTGCAGTAGAGCCCTGTTCTTCCAACCTTCCACTGTGCCGCTTTCCATGGGAACCCCCCAGCCAAGGGACACAGGGACAGGGGCTGGTGAGTCCGCCTGTGGCCACTAGGTGGTGCTGCAGCCTCGCACTGCAAGGATTCCCCGGAGAATCCGGATTTGTGATGATCTGATCTGGCTCCATTCCAAGTCCATGGGGTCCTGCTGCAGAGCCACCGGAATAGTCTGTGTTATTGGTGTTAGGAGTAAGGGGAGTGGCTGCTTAGCCCAGCATGAAACATCTGATCTGCTGGCTGAATCAAAGTTTCTCCTCTCAGTGTGTGAGGAGACACTGGGGTGGTGGGTGACAAACAGGAGACACTTTGGCTTTGCAAAGCAGAGTTGTTGACTCGGGTCCCACGACTTGAACTTGAGTCCGACTTAAGTCGCTGAGGTGACTCGACTTGAGACTTGACTCGGGTTCATTGTTTGTGACTTGAGACTCGACTTGAGACTTGCTAATTTTGTTAAATCGACTTGGTGAAAAAATTGTCCGAAAATGCCAATATTGATGGCTTGTACAAAAGTGACTTGACATTTTTTAAATTAAGACTCGAGACTCGACTTGGGACTTGAACTGTAGTGACTTGAGACTCAACTTGGACTTGACAATGATGACTTGAAGACAACACTGTTGCACAGAGACATGTTTTTGCACAGAATTTTCATCCAAATGGATTTTCCTGATTTCAGAAATGAAGCTGGTTTCATGTTTGTGGGATTTTCCAACAGCACACTGTTTCCATTCAACATTTCCCACAGTCTCAATTCCCAGGCCCTGTCCCTGCTGGGAGACCTTCAAAAACAGCGAATAGTCTAGCAGCACCTTAAAGTCTAACAAAACATGTTAATGGTATCATGAGCTTTTGTGGGTACAATCCCACTTCTTCACAGGTTCACATTATACACAACCTAGCACTGCCCCCCCCGCCCCCGCTGCCACACACTGAGTGTTAGTGATGGAGAAAGCACCACTACCCTTGGGAGTCTGGGGGAATTCATGCAGTGAGGGGAGGGAAGGGACCCCAAGGCCACACGCGTGAGTCTGTATCACAGCCCACACTCACCACAGCCCTGCACTGTAGCTGTGCACCACTGTCCCCACCTTGTCACACCCAAGATCACATTCAGAAGGAAAGGGCCACCCACGATCTAACCTGCTCCTTCCCCAAGACCCCGAAGTTCCCCTACATGCACCTTTAGGGTTGCCAGATGGTTGAACCAAAAATACCACCCCGCCCCACAAAAAAAAAAAAAAAAAAAAACCACGGGAGAAAAAATTCTGTTGAGGGGAAAAAAAAGGGGGGAAGACCAAAGTTGTTGACCAAAATAAAATAACATAAAATAAAATAAAATAAAGGACCCTGACATTTATTAAGCAAAAAATAAAATAAAATAAAACAGCATTAAAACGGCATGGCCCCTTTAAGTGCATGCAGACTCAAAATAGGAAGAGGGTGAGCACTAAAACACAGGGAAGGCATTGCTTCCCCTGGCTTTTTCGGGTGGCCATCTTGTTTTCTGGATGGAGCTCCCCGCCCGGTAAGCAGGGTGTCTGTGGGCTGGGCCCAGTTGCCGAGTGTGTCGTAGGGTTGCCAGGTGTCCTGTATTTTCTGAATTTTTTTTTACTGGACAGGAGGCGAAAACACCAGACTGTCTGGGTCAACGCCGGACACCTGGCAACCCTAGTCACCTTGTTGACTCCATCCGCCCCATCTCCCATTCATCGCTCTCCCCACTCGCTCACTTTTACGAGGCTGGAGCAGGGGCCCAGGTGACCCTGTTATTCTGGACAGAAGACAAACACCAAGAGAGGGGCTTCTGGGAACGGATATTGGAGGCTTGACGGGGAGAAGGGGGCTGCTGGGCTGGACAAGGGGAGCAGACGGAGCCCACCTGGCTGCAGGGCAGACTCGGGCGTGCTGAGTTGAGGGGGGCCAGGCTGACAGGCCTGAGGCTTTCTGTGCTGCGTTCACACCTCAATAAACTCTCCTGTGTGACACTGGTTTAGAGTTGCTCCGGGCTGGAGAACAGGGCTGCCCCATTCCCTCTGGGGGTGCTGATCCCCGGGACCAGAGCTAGAGGACTCCCTGAGGGGGCCCACAGCAGAGAAAGGTGCAGTCCCAGGTAGCAGAGGGGCTCATGGCATGAGAGGGAGTGGCCCCCCGAGAAGGGGCTGTCGTGCTGGGGATGCTTTGGGGGCACAGGATGGAATTTCTCTTGCTCTGATTTTCCTTTGAACCTGGTTTATTTAATTCCCAGGATGAGAAAAGACCCTTAGAACCAGGTATTACAGTGTAACGCCGCCATAACCGCTCAGCTGTAGTGCAAGGGGCAGCAAACCCAGGTGTTCCTTATTGCACAGTGCCAGGGCTCATACCGCATGTGGGCAGCTGAAACACTCCAGAACCAAGATATCCTACTTACTGTTTCCCAAACACCCTTGATTCTGCCCCCTCGCTAACAGGCCTCCTTTAATTGCACGATCATGGACTAATTTTATTTACATGAGTCAACAGCCGCATGAAGCTGGAAGGAAGGAAAAGGGGGAGGGGAATCTTCATGGAAATAATGGTCAATCAAAGACCGTGTGATCACCTGGCTCCCAGCCTGGTGCACTCTCCCCAAGGATGAAAGAGATCTCCACCTCTCCCCCCGCCACCCTCCCACCCTCCCCACAGACATGGAGAAGTGGAAGCTGCAGGATACTTGGCCAGGTTGATGGTTTCAGGGTTTCCTCGGTTTTGCAGTGATCTCTGAGGACTGTGACCACACGAGATGTCGCCTGCAGCTTAGTGACAAGGCGGGTGGATGCAGGAAGAGATGAAACGTTGTCGGCTTCCTGCAGCTGCAGCACCTGACTAAGCTCCTTATTTGGGGCTGGGTGGAGCTGGGCACCGGGCATTGGTGGCAGCGCTGAGATGCCCCTCACTGCCCATCATGGCATCTGCTCTCGCTGCCCTCTTCCTCGGTGAGTTTTGGAGACAGCCAGGGTGTGTGCCCGGGGGGGGGATCTCAGACCAGGGCGTGGGAGGAATCTGAGGCATGTGCCTGGAGGGAGGGGAGAGGGAGTGGACCTGAGATCTGTGGGATCCAGTTGTTCTGGGATCTGGTCCCTAATGGCCTGTCTCCTCTCCAGGCTGCTGGCTGGCCGAGCAGAACAGGATGTAGGGACGTGAGTATCTGTGGGGAACGGGGCAGCTGGGGAATTTCCGTGTTAAGGACAAAGGACATGGGTTGGCGTGAGAGGCGGACAGCTCCATAGGGATGATCCTATCAGTCCTGGTCGCCCACCCATATCCAGAGGCTGAGATGTTGCCCCACTCATTAGAGACCAGATCCTAGAGCAAGTGGATCCTACAGATCTCAGAGCCACCCCCTCCCCCAAACACATGCCTCAGATTTCTCCCCACCCCTATGGGCACATACCCAGGTCTCAGATCTCCCCACATGGGCCCCCCCGGTCTCTGGGCCTCTCCCCACCAGGGAAACATGCCCTGGGCTTAGCTTCCCCCTATAGACACATGCCCTGGCTCTGTGTGATACTCACCAAGGAAGAGGACGGTGAGAGCAGATGCCATGATGGGCAGTGAGGGGCCCCTCAGTGCTGCCACCAACACCCCAGGACCCAGCTTCACCCAGCCCCGAATAAGGCGCTCAGATGTGGTTGCGGCTACAGGAAGTTGACAATGCCTGGTTTCTTCCTGTGTACATGACAAGTCTCCAATTTGCAGGACAAATCTAGTGTGGCCAAAGAAAGCAGAAATTCCTGCAATACCCAGCATGTTGCAGCTCACAGCTTGTCTGTGTCTCTGAGGAGGGGGACATGTCACCCTCCATGTGCCCTGCAACCTTGGGGAAGGTGCACTGGGCTGACAGCCAGGAGACCACGGGGTCTGGTCTTCAATCTTAATAAGAACATAAGAACAGCCAGACTGAGTCAGAGCAAAGGTCCATCCAGCCCAGTGTCCTATCTTCCAATGCCAGGTGCCCCAGAGGGAGTGAACAGAACAGGGAACCATCAAGTGACCCCTCCCGTACTAGCTGCAGGGTACTTTGCGGGGTAATTGCCTGGGAGACAGCGGTGAGCTACGTGATGCTTAGCCAGGGCCCAGGATTTCCTGGGTTGTGCAGGGACCTCTGCTTGCTGTGACCACACTAGATTTCACCTGCAGATTAGAGAGGAGGTGTGATGGACACAGGAAGAGATGAGATATCGTCAGCTTACTGTAGCTGCCGCCAGCATCTGAGGTCCTTATTTGGGGTTTATTGGAGCTGGGCACTGGGGTGTTGGTGGCAGCACTGAGGGAACCCCACTTGGCATCTGCTCTAATCATTGTCTTCCTCGGTGAGTTTTGGAGACAGCCAGGGCATGTGCACTTAGGGGAGGGGGGAGGATCTGAGACCAGGGTGTGTGCCCATGGGGGGATCTGAGAACAGGACATGTTCCATGGGGGGATCTGAGGCCAGAGTAGGTGCCCATGGGGGGGCAGGGATCTGAGACCAGGGCAGGTGGGTATCTGCTCTCTAATGATCTGTCTCGTCTCCAGGCTGCAGGCAGAGCTGGATGCTGCGAGGTAAGTATCTCTGGGGACATTTGGGGAAAGAAGAGCTGAGTCCTGAATGTTCACACAAAACTCAGTTCAAACTCCTTGTATTGACCTGGGAGCTCAGATCAGACCCCGGCCCACTGTGTCCCTGTAGGTGCAGGGAGGTATCTGTGAGCCCAGGTGCTGTCCCTGGGGCTCAGTGCTAAGGGCCGGTCACAGACACATGGGGAGCAGTTTGTGTCTCCCCATCTCACTCCTGTCTGTGTGTGAACCCAGAGCTCCCTGCTCCCGGACCCTCCATCTCTGCCAGCCTCAGTGGGGAGATCACTGTGGAGGGAGCCGTCACCATCCGCTGCCAGTGTCGGTGCCAAGGCAGGAGGCTGTTGCTGTAGAAAGATGGAATCAGATCTTGGAGCTGGATGCTGCTGGGGACAGGGGCGAATTCCCCACACAAATCCCTCAGACACCCACACAGCTCCCCACGGCATCACAGGGTGTCACTAGACTGGCCTGCGCTTCCATCTCATATAATCCTAGACTCCTAGGGCTAGAAGAGACCTCAGGAGGTAAACTATTTACCTTGGTGTAAACAAGGGCTAATCACCCTCCCTGCTCCAGGGGCTTTTTCTCACTGTCTCTGTGCAGCCCCCAGCATCTCTGACTCCCAGTCCCCTCCCCTGCTCTAAGCACTAGACCCCTCTGCTCCCAGAACTGGGGATAGGATTCAGGTGTCCTGGCTCCCAGGTGGAGATGTGGGGGGCCCATTGAGCAGACAGATGGGCACAGAGGGGGGGTCTCGGTTTAGGACCTCGGGCAGCTTCGGTTGTAGCTCCAAGGAATCTTCAGGATCTGGGAGAGATTCTTCTGGCTGGGTTTCTCCCAGCCCCCTCTCCGTGCGGCGAGGGCGGCACAGTGACTGTGTCTGTCCACTTCTCACTGCAGAGACCAACTGCCCCAAACTCTCCATATCCCTGAGCCCCAGCGGGAGGTTTGCTTTAGGAGCCGTCACAACCATCCAGTGTCAGGGTTGGTACCTGAACGTGAGGTTCCTGCTGTACAAGCATGGGAACCGGACCGCACTGCAGGAAGCGGAGCTGGCTGGGGACGTGGCTGAGGTTCCTATCCACTCCATGAGCCAGAGAGATGCAGGGAGCTACCGCTACCGCTATCGCACCAAACAGTGCCTGTCAGCCGATGGCCAGGGTAGTGTGTGTGGTCTGTGTGTGTTATACACCCGAGTCTTCAACTGCTAGGACCAGGGTCCCTTCGCAGCGGGCAGCCTATTGGAGGCTGACGGGAGCCCCAAGGGTTCGCAGGGAGAGCTTATTACATCCGAGTCTTTGACTGCTAGGACACAAGGTCCCTCCGCAGCGGGCAGCCTAAGGAAGGCTGAAGGATGCCCCAAGGGTCTGCCCCGTGGAGGCAGCAGAGCCCAAGCGCCCAGCTCTCACTGCGTCTGCCCCTATGACCGGCTGGAGTTCTTTTAATTGTGTCTGGTTCTGTTACAGCAACAGGAGGAGTCAGGTTAAAGCTTAAACAGTTACAGGTTTATTAAGAGACTTATAAAGCATGTGGTTACAGTGGCTATTGTTCTATTTCTTAACTGCTAGTAAATACAGATCTTAAAATGGTTACAAAGGAAAATAGAAAGTAACGGTACCAAGTGACAGCTTAATCTTTAAAGAGCTCTAATTTTATGCATGCACTGAGACAAAGGACACATACAGGTACAATTTTCCCCCCTTCTGCGTCTCTCGATTCCAGCATGTCAGGCCAGGACCTTTCACTCAATTTCCCGGGAAAGACGAATACGAGGCTGGGCGTCCCCATGTGGACCTCAGAAGGCAATTACCTAACCCAACCAGCAGGTAGATGGTAGATTGATGCTCAAAGTGAGTGTGCTGCTGGACCCATCTTTATACCCATGGGGTCACGTATTCTCTTTCTTATCTATGGTGCCAAATGGTGCTGGTTCGTCTTTGTGATGCCAGTTCTTACAAGGGAGTTGTGAACTTAATTTACACTTGTAAGAGAGATAACATTGGGAGTACTGGGCATTTTTTTCTCAGTGGGAGATTCCCCCGCCACCCGAGGACGGTCGTGCAATCGTATCAATGTCAGTGCTAGCCAAGGGCAGTTTCTGCTGCCCTTGCAGGTCAACAATTGGCGTATCTCTGTTTACAGCCATCCAGGGTCACCGCAGCCAGCATAGCCGGGCCTTCTGTCAAGGCTTCAAAAACTATGCTGATTTTATTGCTCTCTGTGCCCTGTGCGCTCTGAGGCACCTAAAAGGGGCAAGCAAGATGGATGTTGCAGGAGGGGGGGTTCCTGTCTGGCTACAGTGCCCCAACTGCTCAGAGCTTAGCGACCCTGTGGAGCTGGAGTTAGTTTGTAAAAGACCCTTGTTCAGTGTCCCCGCTTCCAGTCCCACCCCCAGTCAATTTTCCCATCCCGCAGGGGATCTGTGCTAATGGAGTCTGGCTGTGCCCTGAGCATGGGGCTCACCTGTGGTGGCTGGAGATGGGATTAAAGCAGCACTTGACTGACAATGGACCTTAAGTGGTGCCGATCCACATCTAAGGAATTTTGAAAGAACTCAAATGTGAAATTGCGGAGTTATTAACAGTGGTTTGTAACCTATCCTTTAAATCCACTTTGGTACCAAATGACTGGAAGATGGCCAATATAACACCAATATTTAAAAAAGGCTCTAGAGGAGATCCTGGCAATTATAGACCGATAAGTTTAACATCAGTACCAGGCAAATTAGTAGAAACACTAGTAAAGAGTAAAATTGCAAGGCACATAGAAGAGCACGAATTGTTGGGCAAAAGTCAGCATGGTTTCTGCAGAGGGAAGTCGTGTCTAACTAATCTGTTAGAATTCTTTGAAGGGGTTAATAAACATGCGGACAAGGGGCACCCAGTGGATATAATATACCTAGATTTCCAGAAAGCCTTTGACACGGTCCCACACCAAAGGCTTTTACGTAAATTAGGTGGTCATGGGATAGGAGGAAAGGTCCTTTCATGGATCAAGAATTGGTTAAAAGACAGAAAACAAAGGGTGGGAATAAATGGTAAATTTTCACAATGGAGGAGGGTAACTAGTGGTGTTCCCCAGGGGTCAGTACTGGGACCAATCCTGTTCAACTTGTTCATCAATGATCTAGAAAATGAGGTAAGCAGTGAGGTGGCCAAGTTTGCAGATGACACAAAGTTGTTCAGGACAGTCAAAAGCAAAAGGGATTGTGAAGAACTACAAAAAGATCTCAGCAAACTGAGTGATTGGGCAGCAAAATGGCAAATGAAATTTAATGTGGGTAAGTGTAAGGTAATGCATGTTGGAAAAAATAACCCAAATTACACGTACTACATGATGGGGTCAAATTTAGCTACGACAGATCAGGAAAGGGATCTTGGAGTTATAGTGGATAGTTCTATGAAGACATCCACGCAGTGTGCAGCGGCAGTTAGTAAGGCAAATAGGATGTTAGGAATTATTAAAAAAGGGATAGATAATAAGACAAAAGATATCATACTTCCCCTATATAAAACTATGGTACGCCCACATCTCGAGTACTGCGTGCAGATGTGGTCTCCTCACCTCAAAAAAGATATATTGGCATTAGAAAAGGTTCAGAAAAGGGCGACTAAGATGATTAGGGGCTTGGAAAGGGTCCCATATGGGGAGAGGCTAGAGAGACTGGGACTTTTCAGTTTGGAAAAAAGGCGATTGAGGGGCGATATGATAGAGGTATATAAAATCATGAATGGTGTGGAGAAAGTGATTATAGAAAAATTATTTACCTTTTCCCATAATACAAGAACTAGGGGACACCAAATGAAATTGATGGGTAGTAGGTTCAAAACTAATAAAAGGAAATTTTTCTTCACACAGCGCACAGTCAACCTGTGGAACTCCTTGCCCGAGGAGGCTGTGAAGGCCAGGACTCTATTAGGGTTTAAAAAAGAGCTTGATAAATTTTTGCAGGTTAGGTCCATAAATGGCTATTAGCCAGGGATAAAGTATGGTGCCCTAGCCTTCATAACAAGGGCAGGAGATGGATGGCAGGAGATAAATCACTTGATCATTGTCTTCTGTTCTCCTTCTCTGGGGCACCTGGCATTGGCCACCGTCGGCAGATGGGATGCTGGGCTCGATGGACCTTTGGTCTGACCCAGTATGGCCATTCTTATGTTCTTATGTTCCTGTGACTCTGCAGAGCAGCGAGTAGGCCATAATCGCTTACCTATAAAGGACACAAAGAGGCAACTTGCTCATGTGACAAACTCCATTTTGGGATGTACTTTCACACTTTTTTGGAGTTGGGTTATGACTGCTGTGGGGATCTGTGTCTCACGGCCTGTTTCCTCCTGCCTGCAGATCCCAGCGACCTTAAGCCCAACATCTCATAAGAACATAACATAAGAATGGCCATACTGGGTCAGACCAAAGGTCCATCTATCTCAGTAGCCTGTCTGCCAACAGTGGCCAGTGACAGGTGCCCCAGAGGGGATGGACCGAACACAATGATCAAGTGTTGTCTCATACCATCCATCTCCAGCCTTTGACAGAGGCCAGGGATACCATTCCTACTCCCTGGCTTATAGCCTTTTATAGACCTAACCTCCATGAATTTATCTAGCTGCTCTTTAAACTGTTATAGTTCTAGCCTTCACAGCGTCCTCTGGCAAGGAGTTCCACAGGTTGACTATGCTCTGTGTGAAGAACTTCCTTTTATTAAACAAAAGACAGGACTATGTAGCACTTTAAAGACTAACAAGATGGTTTATTAGGTGATGAGATTACGTGGGCCAGACCCACTTCCTCAGATCAAATTGTGGAAGAAAATTGGCATGACCATATATACCAAAGGGATACAATCAAAAAAAGTGAACACATATAAAAAGGACAAATCAAATTTCAGAACAGAGGGGAGATGGGGGGGGGGGAGGTTAATGTCTGTGAGCTAATGATATTAGAGGTGATAATTGGGGAAGCTATCTTTGTAATGGGTAAGATAATTACCCATTGCTCACTCCATCCTCCCCATCTCCCATTCATCGCTCTCCCCACTTGCTCACTTTTACGAGGCTGGAGCAGGGGCCCAGGTGACCCTGTTAGATCTGCTACCCATTAATTTCATTTGGTGTCCTCTCGTTCTTATATTATGGGAACTAATAAATAATTTTTCTTTATTCACCCTCTCCACACCACTCATGATTTTATATACCTCTATCATATTCCCCCTCAGTCTGCTCTTTTCTAAACTGAAAAGTCCCCGCTGCTTTAGCCTCTCCTCATATGAGACCCGTTCCAAACCCCTAATCATTTTAGCTGCCCTTTTCTGAACCCTTTCTGAGGCCAAAATATCTTTTTTGAGGTGAGGAGACCACATCTGTACACAGTATTCAAGATGTGGGCGTACCATAGTTTCATACAGGGGCAGTAAAATATTCTTTGTCTTATTTTCTATCCCTTTCTTAGTAATTCCTAACATCCTATTTGCCTTTTTGACTGCCACTGCACACTGTGTGGAAGTTTTCAGAGGACTATCCACGATAACTCCAAGATCTCTTTCTTGATTTGTTGTAGCTAAATTAGCCCCCATCATATTGTATGTGTTGTTGGGGTTATTTTTTTTAAATTAGCCCCCATCATATTGTATGTGTAGTTGGGGTTATTTTTTCCAATGTGCATTACTTTACACTTATCCACATTAAATTTCATTTTCAATTTTGTTGCCCAATCACTCAGTTTGCTGAGATCTTTTTGAAGTTCTTCACAGTCTGCTTTGGTCTTGACTATCTTGAACAGTTTAGTATCGTCCGTAAACTTTGCCACCTCACTGCTTACCCCTTTCTCCAGATCATTTATGAATAAGTTGAACAGGATTGGTTCTAGGACTGAGCCTTGGGGAACACCACTAGTTACCTCTCTCCATTCTGAAAATTTATCATTTATTCCTACCGTTTGTTTCCTGTCTTTTAACCAGTTCTCAATCCATGAAAGGACCTTCCCTCTTATCCCATGGCAATGTAATTTACACAAGAGCCTTTGGTGAGGGACCTTGTCAAAGGCTTTCTGGAAATCTAAGTGTACTATATCTACTGGATCCCCCTTGTCCACATGTTTGTTAACCCCTTCAAAGAACTCTAATAGATTAGTAAGACACGATTTCCCTTTACAGAAACCATGTTGACTTTTGACCAACAAATTATGTTCTTTTACGTGCCTGACAATATTATTCTTTACTATTGTTTTGACTAATTTGGCTGGTACTGACGTTAGACTTACCGGTCTATAATTGCCAGGATCGCCTCTAGAGCCCTTTTTAAATATTGGTGTCATGTTAGCTCTCTTCCAGTCATTAGGTACGGAAGCCAATTTAAAGGACAGGTTAGAAACCACAGTTAATAGTTCTGCAATTTCCCATTTGAGTTATTTTAAAACCCTTGGATGAATGCCATCCGGTCCCGGTGATTTGTTAACGTTAAGTTTATCTATTTGTTCCAAAATCTCCTCCAGTGAGGGGGTGGCCCTGGGGGGAGCTGTGAGCGTCCAGTGCCAGTGCGGATATGGGGGAGGGAGCGTCCTGCTGAGTAAAGCTGGAGAGCCGGCTGTGCAGCACTTGATGGATCCCACCAGGGACATGGCTGAATTTCGCATCCGCAACTTGAGCCGGAGAGACGCAGGGAGCTACAGCTGCCAGTGTGGTGCCCTGGGGGACCCGAACGTCTGGTCAGAGCCCAGCGACCCCGTGGAGCTGGTGGTGGCAGGTGAGGGGCCCGGCTTGGCATCCCTTAGGCTCTGGATCCCGCAAAAGGGGATGCCTGGCTGGGTAGTGGGGATGGAATCACAGGGCGGAGCAGCAGCTGCTGGAGGTTCACGGCCAAGGCAGGGGGATCCCTGCCCCCAGGGGGGTTGCAGAGTAGGGGCCTTTCCCTGGGGGAGGCTTCTCTGGCTGCCCTGCTCTGGGGACACACAGAGCAGTCAGGGCCTAGGGACTGCCCGGCTGGCACCGCCCCAGCACCGAATTCCCTCCCCACCCGCCCTGACACATAAAGCCGCAATAAACTCTGGGTCATGGGGTGACCGGCCCACTCGCTGAGTCGCCATTTCAGCCCCTTCCTTGCTGGAGCTGGGTGCTCGGTTCCATCCTTCCCCACCCCAGCCGATGCTCGTTTGAATCCCACAGAGGGAACCGACCCAGGTGGGCCCCAGCAGCCGGATTCCCACACGAGGGCACCTCCTGGAGAAGGAGAGTTGGAGAAATGGAGCCATTCATCCCCCGGGCACAGGGCTCCCCACTCAGATGCCCTCGGGGTCATTCGGGCATTTGGGGGGGACGGTCCCGGCACAGAACTGATGCGCTCAGCTCTTCTGTCTAGCGGGGGATGGAAAGACCCTGGGGACGCCCGGCTGTGGGGCAGTGAGGATGTGGGGCACTGGGAGCGCAGGGCAGTGGCCGGAAGGAAGCGCATCTGGGGAGGGACAGACAGACGGACTCAGAACTTGTCTGCATGAGACCTGGGCCCCAAATACCGAATCCCGTGTGGTTCCCTACCCCCCTGGGGAGCTCAGAGCCAGTCTGGGCTGGGGGAATTAGCGCCCGGGTGCGACACAGCCTGTGGGGCAGCCAAGTTCCTCTGAGCTCTGTGGGGACAGGGGGCTCCTCCCCCGCAGTAGGGACACCGCGCCCAGACTCCAGGGGTGAGTGGCCCCTGGCCGGGGCAGGGACCATCTCTGTGTCCTGTGTCCATTCAGCACTGAGCATGTGGGGCAGCTGGCCCAGGACAGAGCTCCTGGTGATTAACACGAGTCGTTAGTGCTTGTGGGTTCCATGGAGCCAGGCAGGGGCCCTATCTCGCTGAGGGTCTCTCTGGGACCCATCCTGGGATCCCAGCGTCACTGATCCGGCCCCAATCCCTGTGTCCTGTCCTCACTCCGGGGAGCCAGCTCAGCCCATGGTGTATAGACACCCTGTATAACTAGCCACAGACACCAGAGCTCTGGCTTTCTTACATCCCTCCCTGCCCCTGAGTCCCAGACGGACGCTGGTACCATTCCCACAGGGGGAATGCGCCCGACTCAGCGGATAACAGCGCTGACGTCGACCCACCCAGGCAGCGTTGGAGCCCGGTACCGGGCCTGGGAACAGGAGATCCACATCGCCATCCCAAATAGCAGCTACACGCTGCATGAGGAGCCTCTTCTTGGAGGAGCCATGAACAGCCACTGGGTGGGAGGGGGGTGAGATTCCAGGGGTCAGAGCCTCACAGCATATGCCCCATCTGGGCTGAGACCTGTCTGGACTCATTTTGTGTGCTGGGGAGGGGTCACTGGACAGGTGCCAGATTGACTTGGAGGGGGTAGGGCCCAGCCCAGGAGAGCTCCCCCCAGCACACAGCTCCTACCCAGGTGCTCCCAGACTGGGGTGCTGTGCTGCTGCCCAACGGCACCACAAAGCCACCCCTGTGGGGCACAGCTCAGTGCATATCCCCCAGGGAGAATGGGGTGGGGGATGGGAAGATGGGGATAATGGTCCCATGTATCTCTTCTGTCTGCCTGAGGCTGCAGAGAGCCTGGGGGAACAACCTAGAAGTAAGGCTTGTGGCTACTCAGGAGGGCATTAACCCTGGGACCTACTGAACCAGATAGAAATGGAGTTAGCACTTGAACCCACCCCGCATTCACAGTGACACTCGGTTGACTCTGGAACCTAATGATGGTTACTGGGAAGGCAGCACCATTACGTCTTCCGCTGCCGATTGCTTCAGCAGGGCGCGGTTCTCCTAGCAGTCTCAAAGCCCATCCCCAGGATAATGCCTTCCAACTCAGATGATTCCTACGCAGAGGTGAGCTGAAGCTGCTGGGGAATTCCCAGGAGAGGGACAGGTTTCAAGGGGGCTGGGCTGTGGGATCTCAGTCTAACCTGTGTCCCAGGGCGCACAGAGCCTGCAGTACATCCCCTCTATCCTGGCCCCCAGGACAGCCCCCTGTTAATGCTATTCACAATCCCCTCTCTTCGTACCCACCACTAGCCCCATTGCTGTGGGTCCCCACGTGATCAAAGGGGAAGGGCTGGGCAGCAGGTAACACACCAGCCATTTACAGTGCTCACCGCGTCCTCCTGCTTCCCAGGTGGGTGTGAACTGAAGCTGAGCGGCACCATCATTGCTGGGGTGATCGCGGGGGCCCCCAGCCTCCTCCCTCTCCTCTTCCACCTCCTGGCCTTCCTCTGCCACAGATACACCCGAGCCAGTGAGTGCCCCAGCGAGGGAAGGGTTAAACCCGGTGCTAAGCAGGGCTGGGAAGGGGCAGAGCTTGGATAGGTGGGAGACAGGCCAGGGACCCAGGGGTGGAGCAGGGGCTCAGCAGGGGGCGCTGTCCCCTGGCAACTGTGCTGGTCTCAGAGCTCCTGGCAACACTAGGGGGTGCTGTTGCACATTGTGGGGCAGGGGCTCTGTAGGGGGAGCTGTGCTGCAGGGGGCAGGGATCAACCTGTCTCTGGGGTACCCAGGCTCAATGGCTGGAGGGGTCGGGGCTCCCCTGGCAGAGCAGGATGGAGGACTCCCATCCCGGCTGTCCTGTGGGGCGGAGGGGTAGGGCTGGCTCATGAGGAACCGGGTCGACTCATGGACATTTCTGCTTCATGTCCCTGCAGGGAAGGGACCAGCAGCGAGACAGAGCAGGTGAGACCCCAGTTCTGCTTCCCTCCCCCCCCCCCCCAACTACCTGCCTCAGGACGCCTGGGTTTTCTGCACGGCTCCAGCTGGGGCCTAGTGGTTAGAGCCAGGGGCTGGGAGCCAGGACTCCTGGGCTCTGTTACTGTCTCTCACTCTTTCTGTCACCACAAGGAATCCGAGGTTGCAGACACAGTGTGTAAGTTAAACATGAGGGGGTGTCCATGAGGAGTGGAGGGGAGGGGTGTCTCCTGGGGGCCCAGGTTGATGCGGGGTACAGCCCTGGCTCACTGAGCCCCCTTGGGGGTACGCCTGCCCTGCTCTATGCCTCTGTTTCCCCCTCTGCACCATGAGGCTAAGGACTCTGGCCCAACCTGCTACGCTGGGGGTAGGCAGGCCAGTCTGTGAAGGGCTCAGATGTGGGTTGGGGGGGGCTGGGCCCGGATCCTGATCTGCACCCAGCTCCTTAGCGGGGGAGGGGTGTGTGTCTCTGTTCCACAGATGCCCTCATGGGCCAAGCGATGCAGCAGGATGTCCTGGTAAGTACCCCCCCAAGCTCCCCACCTTGCCCCCCCACACCAATGCACCATGCATCCTCCCCATCTGGGCTTGTGCAGCTCCCACTAGGGCCATGTTGACACTGGCCCGCCAGCCCAGCTTAGGCTCCTACATCCACACGGACAGACACTGCCACAGGGCTCTGCACTGGGGATGCTCCCACCTAGTGTAGGGTGGGAGGAGGGGTCTGGAGGCCCAGAACACAGAGAGTCAGAGCCTGGCTATGTCTCCACAAACTCACCCTGAGCCCCCCAAATGTTTGCATTTGTTTGAGTTTTGCTGGGGTAGTGAAATTGCTTGGGGGGCTGGTACCAAGGACAGAAAGACAGACAGACAGACAGAGACACACACACGGTGACTCTCTCCCCTCCCATACTCAGGGGCCCAACCCCAGTGCGGAGGGACTCACCTATGCTGAGGTGGAACCCCAGGTGCTGCAGACCAAGTGGGGGGCCCCAGCCCTGGCCTCTGCACCTGTCCTTTACGCTGCTGTCAGTGCCCCACACCTGCCCCCATAGCCTGAACCTGGGGGAGTCACTGGAGCAACAGGGCACGGAGCGTGACCCCAGGGGATTGACATAGTGACACCACCCCCCCATCCCTACCCCCGCCTGCAGACTACAGGCTGGGCTTGTGGTTCTCATGTGTGTAGTGATAGATCTTCTTGTTACAGTAACTGAGTTTGGTCATTAGTAGTTTGGCTGGTCTGGTTAGTCCTGTGTTCTGGACTAAAATGGAAAACTTGCAACTGCTACAGCTTTCTGTGTTTCACACGATTTCTTCCTAACCCCTGTAACTCCAAGCCTTATAATGCGTGTGGGATCCCTGCGCTGCCTCTAGCAATAGAAAAAAGAGAGGCCAATGTGAGAAAACAAAACATTTTGCTGTTCTGGTGGAGGGGGGTGAGGACTGATTGTTGCACTGACAGTGCAAACTGAAACTAGAACGAGAGTCTGCTTTGTTCTGATCCGAGTGAAGCCCAGAGTCTGGCAGAGAAAGAAAGAAGGAAGCTGCAGCAGCCATGGCGACACTTACAGGGCCGCCGGGACTTTTTGAGGAGACTATAGCGCAATGGCACGTGTAGATACTGAGTGTTTTGAGCTTCTTGTGGTGGCAAACAGCATTAAGGAAGAGAAGAAGGTGCCAATATTCTAAAGTGCTGTAGGGGCTAATATGTACTCTCTGGCTATGTCTAGACTGCTGGAAAAACTATGCCGCATCTAAGGAATGCGTTCGCTTTTTAGGAAAAATTTCCGAAAAAGTGGACGTGTTCTTTAGCTATCCCTGTAAACCTCGTTTCATGAGGAAGAAGGGATGGCTCAAAAGAGAAGAAGCTTCAGGTGATAGCCGAGTTAGTCTGTACAGAAAAAAACCAACAAGTTGTCTGGTAGCACTTTATAGACTAACAACACATGCAGATGGTATCATGAGCTTTCGTGGGCACAGCCCATTTCTTCATTTCTTCTGGTCATCTGAAGACGTGGGCTGTGCCCACAAAAGCTCATGATACCATCTACATGTGTTGTTAGTCTATAAAGTGCTACCAGATCATTTGTTGTTTTTTTCAAAAGAGAAGGTTTTTCCAAAATTTGGCTCCGTGTAGATGGGCCAAATTTTGGAAAAGCCCCTTTAGAAAGAAAAGCAGAATCGTAGAATCATAGAATACTCGGACTGGAAGGGACCTTGAGAGGTCATCGCATCTAGTCCCCTGCCCTCACGGCAGGACCCAGTACTGTCTAGACCATCCCTGATAGACATTTATCTAACCTATTCTTAAATATCTCCGGAGATGGAGATTCCACAACCTCCCTGGGCATTTTATTCCAGTGTTTAACCACCCTGACAGTTAGGAAGTTTTGCCTAATGTCCAACCTAAACCTCCCTTGCTGAAGTTTAAGCTCATTCCTTCTTGCTCTATCCTCAGAGGCCAAGAAGAACAATTTTTCTCCCTCCTCCTTATGACATCCTTTTAGATACCTGAAAACTGCTATCATGTCCCCTCTCAATCTTCTCTTTTACAAACTAAAAAAGCCCAATTCTTTCAGTCTTCCTTCATAGGTCATGTTCTCTAGACCTTTAATCATTCTTGTTGCTCTTCTCTGGACCTTCTCCAATTTCTTCACATCTTTCTTGAAATATGGTGCCTAGCACTGGACAGAATACTCCAACTGAGGCCTAATCAGCGCAGAGTAGAGCGGAAGAATGACTTCTCATGTCTTGCTCACAACACACCTGTTAATGTATCCTAGAATCATGTTTGCTTTTTTTGCAACAGCAACACACTGTTGACTCATATTCAGCTTGTGGTCCACTATAACCCCTAGATCCCTTTCTACCGTGCTCCTTCCTAGACAGTCGTTTTCCATTCTGTATGTGTGCAACTGATTGATCCTTCCTAAGTGGAGCACTTTGCATTTCTCCTTATTAAACTTCATCCTGTTTACCTCAGACCATTTCTCCAATTGGTCTAGATCATTTTGAATTATGACCCTATCCTCCAAAGCAGTTGCAACCCCTCCCAGCTTGGTATCATCTGCAAACTTAATAAGCGTACTCTCTATGCCAATATCTAAATCGTTGATGAAGATATTGAACAGAACCAGTCCCAAAACAGACCCCTGTGAAACCCCACTTGTTATACCTTTCCGGCAGGATTGTGAACCATTAATAATGACTCTCTGAGATTGGTTATCCAGCCAGTTATGCATCCACCTTATAGTAGCCCTAGCTAGGTTGTATTTCCCTTGTTTATTGATGAGAAGGTCACGTGAGACTGTGTCAAATGCCTTACTAAAGTCTAGGTATATCACATCCACTGCTTCTTCCTTATTCACAAGACCCATTATTCTATCAAAGAAAGCTATCAGATTGGTTTAACATAATTTGTTCTTTACAAAGCCATGCTGGCTGTTCCCTATCACCTTATTATTTTCCAGATGTTTGCAAATGATTTCCTTAATTACTTGCTCCATTATCTTTCCTGGCACAGAAGTTAAACTGACTGATCTGTGGTTTCCTGGGTTGTTCTTATTTCCCTTTTTTATAGATGGGCACTAGATTTGCCCTTTTCCAGTCTTCTGGAATCTCTCCTGTCTTCCATGATTTTTCAACTATGATAGCTAAAGGCTCAGATACCTCCTCTATCGGTTCCTTGAGTATTCTAGGATGAATTTCATCAGGCTCTGATGACTTGCAGACATCTAACTTTCCTAAGTGATTTTTAACTAGCTCTTTTTTTTAAATCTTCTAAACCTACCCCCCCCCCCCCTTCCACTAGCATTCACCACGTTAGGCATTCCTTCATCAGACTTCTCGGTGAAGACCAAAACAAAGAAGTCATTAAGCATCTCTGCCATTTCCAAGTTTCCTGTTACTGTTTCTCCCTCCTCACTGCGCAGTGGGTCCACCCTGTTCTTTGTCTTCTTCTTGCTTCTAATGTATTTATAGAATTGTCAGCCGATGGTCAGGGCAGTGTGCGTGTGTGTGACACCCAAGTCTTTAACTGCTAAGACACAAGGTCCCATCGCAGTGGGCAGCCTAGGAGGCTGAAGGGCACCCCGAAAGTTTAACGTCTGTGCCTTTACCGCTAGGACTGGGGTCCCGTCGCGGAGGGCAGCCAACAGGCTGACAGACGCCCCAGAATTTATAGGAAGAGCTTATTACATCTCAGATTTCAGCTGCTAGGATACAGGATCCCTTCGCAGCGGGCAGCCTAGGGAAGACTGAGAGATGCCCCAACGGATCTGTCACCTGGGAGTGACACGATCCAAAACGCCCAAGCTCTTCCTATACCTGTCCCTTATGACCGGCTGAAGTTCTTTTAAATTGTGCTTGGTTCTGTTACAGCAACTGAAGGAGTCAGGTTAAAACTTAAACAGTTACAGGTTTATTAAAGAAGCTTATAAATCATATGGTTACAATGGCTATTGCTCTATTTCTTAACTGCTAGCAGATATAGATCTTAAAAATGGTTACAAAGAAGATAAAGATAGAAAATAGAAATAATGGTACCAAGTGACAGCTTAATCTTTAAAGAGCTCTAAGTCTATGTGTACACTTAAGACAAAGGACACATCCAGGTACAATATTTACCCCCTTCTGTGCCTCTCGACTCCAGCGGGTCAAGCCAGGGCCGGTCCCTCAATTCCTAGGAAAGACGAATACGAGGTGGGCGTCCCCATGGAACCTCGGGAGGTCAAACACCTAACCCGACCAGCAGATAGATGGTAGATTGACGCTCAGAGTAAGTGTGCTGCTGGACCCATCTTTATACCCATAGGGGCTCGTATCCTCTTTCTTATCTAAGATGCCAAATTGTGTTGGTCTGTCTTTGTGATGCCAGTTTTTACAAGGGAGTTTCAACTTAATTTACACTTGCAAGAGAGATAACTAAATTGTGAGTACTGGACATTCTTTACTGGGCGGGAGATTCCTCCCCCCCGGACGAGTGTGTGTTCGTATCAATATGGGTTTCAGTCAAGGCAGTTCTCGCAGCCTCGAGATAGCAATTGGCGTATCTCTGTTTACAGCCATCCATGGTCACAGCAGCCAGCATATCCATGCCTTCTGTCTATGCTTCAAAGACTATGCTGATGTTACTGCTCTGTGTGCCCTGTGTGCTCCAGGCATCTCAGAGAGGGGCAAGCAAGATGTTACGGGGGGGTGTTCCTGTCTGGCTACAAGAATGTCTTCTTGTTTCCCTTTATGCCGGTAGCTAATCTGAGCTCGTATTGTGCCTTTGCCTTTCTAATCTTGCCCCTGCATTCCTGTGTTGTTTGCCTATGTTCATCCTTTGTCATTTGTCCTAATTTCCATTTTTTATATGAAAAAGAAAAAGTTATGCAAATTGTGGTTCATATACACCTCCCCCCCCCACAGACACACATACTGCAGTTCCCAGAGCACCACGGGCAGAGCTCAGGGAGGTGGATCCCCAGTGCAGAGCCCAGCACTGGTGTCTGTCTGTGCGGATGTAGGAGCCCAAGCGAGACTGGGGGGCTGGTGTCAACAAGGACCTAGTGGGACCTGCACAGGCCCAGATGGGGGATGATCCATGGTGGATTGGCATGGGGGGGCATGGTAGGGAGTTGGGGGGCCTCAGAAGGGGGGGCACCTACTGGGATATCCTGCTGCATCCCTTGGCCCACAATGGCATCTATGGAACAGAGACACCCCTGCGGAGGGCCTGGGCCCAGATCAAGCCCTTGGCCCATCCCCCAGCATGCATGTGAGCCCTTTGCAGACTGGCCAACCTGCCCCCCAGCACACCAGGAGGGGGGCAGGGTCTCTAACCTCATGGTGCAGTGGGGGAAACTAAGGCACAGAACAGGGCAAGGTCACCCCCAAAGGTGCATAGCGAGCCAGGGCTGCACCCCACATCAACCTGGCCCTGCAGGGGACACTTCTCCCCTTCCTATGGATGCCCCCTCATGTCTAACTAGGCCCCACTCCTCCCAGGGCTGGGGAGAGAACTCAGGAGTCCTGAGGCAGGTGAATGGGGAGGGAGGGAGCAGAACTGGGGTCTCACCTGCTCTGTCTCGCTGCTGGTCTCTTCTCTGCAGAAACACGAAACAGAATTGTCCATGAGTTGACCTGGGTCCCCGCGTGCCAGGCCTACCCCTCCACCCCACAGGGCAGCCAGGAAGGGAGTCCCCCACCCTGCTCTGTCAGGGGAGCCTTAACTCCTTTGACTGCTGAGTCTGGATACCCCACAGACACACAGCCCCTTCCCAGGCCTGCTTAGCAGCGGGTTTAACCCTTCCCTCGCTGGGGCACTCACTGGATCAGCTGTCTCTATGGCAGAGGAAGAGGAGGAGGAAGAGGAGGGGGAGGCAGGGGACCCCTGCAATCACCCCACTGATGATGGATTTGATACAATCCACCTAGGAAGCATCAGGAGGCTGGGAGTCCTGGGAGCAGCTTGTTATTACGTGCTATTCCAGCCCCTCCCCCTTGAGGACCCAGGGACCCACAGCAATGGGGCAAGTGGGGGGCATGAACAGAGGGAATTCTGGGTAGTAGTGATTGGGGGATTCACTTCCAATGGCAGGGAACTGTCCTGGGGCAGGGGGATGTACTACATGTGCCCTATGAACCCAGCTGGACCCAGGTCCCATAGCCTGGCCCCCTGGGTCCCACACCTGTCCTGGGAATTCTGCATAAAGATCATGGGAGTGTGGTGATGGCAGGCGGGCTGAGGTCGGGGCGGGGGGTGTGGCTTTGAGATTGTTGGGGAACCACATGTTGTGGTGATCATAAATGAAAGACATAATGATGCTGTCATCCCAACAACCATCATTAGGTTTCAGAGTCCACAGCATGTCACTCTGAAATGGCAGGTTCAAGTGTTAACGCCTTGTCTATCTGGGGTGTGGGTCCCAGGGTTTCCAGCCTACTGAGCAGCCCTTCTCTGAAGGGGGAACCCTGCTTCTGAGCCATTTCCCCTCGGCTCTCTGCACACTCAGGCAGGCAGCCGGGAACATTATCCCTGGCTCTGCATTCTCAGCCCCATTCTTCCAGGGGAATTTGCAACAAGAGGTGCCCCTTACAGGTGGCTTTATTGTGCCGATGGGTAGCACAGCACCCCAGTCTGGGTGGCACCTGGGCAGGGGCTGTGTGCTGGGGTGGAGCTCTCTTGGACCCTACATCTCCCAGGCCAATGTGGCACCTGTCCAGTGACCCCCCCCCCAGCATATGAAATGAATCCAGGTGAGTCTCAGCACAGATGGGGCATTTGCTGTACGGATCTGCCCTGGTCCCACCCAGCGGCCATTTGTGGCTCCCCCAGAGGCAGCTCCTTGTATTGCACGAACCTATTTCTGGAGGCTGCCAAGCAGATTTCCCATCCCTGTGCTGCTGGGTGGGTCAGAGACATAAACATCATAAATGTACCAAACTGTCCCATAGAATCTCTGTGGGTGGTAATTGCTCTAAGAATAGGAATACAGCAGTGATGGGGTGAGGGGGGGTAGATCATTGGGGTTGATCACTGGGTCACTGTTTCTGCCCTGCCCCCACCCCAAAGACACAGATTCTATTCCTTCAGGGGGAACAGACCCGACCCAGGGCTCATTCACACCCACCTGGGCAGCGTGGGGCCAGGTACCGGGGCTGGGGAGGAATCACCATTAAACCAGCCTGGGAACAGGTTCTTGCCAGGCAAGAAGCTGCCTCCGGGGCCTGGGGGTGGTCGGAGGGTGTGGGACAGTGAATTGGGGAGTGTGGGGCCTATTGTTCTCAGGGAGGGCCTAATTGCCATGGGGGGAAGGGTGTGGAGAGATAGCCCCACTACCCCTCCCCCACTGCCAGCTCCAAGTGACTCTCCCCCTCCCCCACAACAGACCCCCTGGGGTACCCGGATTTCACCCACAGCAATATCGCCCGCGTGGGACTGGTCACTGGGGTCCTGCTCATCCTGGGGCTGATCCTGGCTGAGGCCTATTGCAGCCACCCGAGGGGGGGCCCTAGGTGAGGTGAACCCCCGTCTGTGCCCCTTGCTCCCCCAGGGGCTGGGCCCAGGGTGACAGGGAGCCCTCTAACCCGCCATCTCTCTGCACCCCCAGGAGCCTGGATCCAGCTCCATGGAGAAGAGAATCTCCGGGGGGACGAGCTGCTGCCCCTCCGGGGGCCGACATGCTGTGATGTTTTAGATGCTGCTTGTAACGATTAGAACTGGGAGCACTGGCTGTTGGGAGTCTGGAAGCACAGGAAACAGGAAAGAGGCGGAGTGAGAGCTACAGAGGGGGCAACAGCAACTTTGTAAAGAGGTTTCACCTTTGGTAAATGAAGGCCTGCTGAGGTTTGTTAATACCTTGCTTGCGTGATACAACATTTTGGTGACAAGGATGGATCTTCTGCCTCTGAACCCACCTGCACCCTTTCTGTAAAGGCCAGGTGAGCCTCCGATTGCTTTTACTGCCTGGATCCATGTGTTTGAGACTTATCCGCTTGCAATCAGTGCTACAGAGATTTCTGAAGTAAGAAAGCGTACTCTGCTAATCCACTGCCTTGGAGCAGAAGGGCAGCGTACATTTTACACATTTCCCCTTGCAGATGATAAATATGAGACTGCACTCACTGCATTAAAGAACTTTTTTGTGCCAAAAGTGAATGTAGTAGCTAATCGCTACAGATTTCGCCAGCGTGAGCAGAAACCAGGGGAGACTATAATGCAGTATATTGCTTCTCTGAGGAGTCTGATTGTAACTTGTGACTTTGGGATTATGGCAGATGAGATGATTAGAGACCAGCTCATTGAGAAAACAACCACGCTTTGTGTAAGAGAATGCTTGCTTCTAGAACCACAACTCACACTGGAAAAAGCAATAACTATTGCTACCCAGATTGAGTCAGCTATAGCAGAAGCCAAAATAATGAGCATGGATACAGGAGGCCCAGTCCAGGCTGTGACTCCTTTGCAGAAAAGTCCACTATTGCTGCAGACAAACAATTACAAGGGGAAAGCTAATGAAAAACCACAGAATCAGCAAATTCAAAGCACAGCAAAAGCATGCTTTCACTGTGGATCCCCACAACACCTTGCAAGCTACACAAGATGTCCTGCAAAAGTAGCTCAGTGCAATCACTGCAAAAAGATTGGGCATTTTGCTAAGGTATGCCGCAGTAGCCCGTCCAATCAACAGGTGCATGCAGTTACAATACCAGATGTTACTGTACTGGGTGTGGACAAAATCACTACTGCACTTTTTCCAGAACAGATAAGGTGCACTGTAAATGTTTCTACCACACCTTCAGGCAAATCACATCCTATTCAGCTAATGTTGGACACTGGTTCAGCAGTATCTATACTACCTGATTCCATCTATTTGCATTACTTTAAAGATGTGCCTCTTACTGAACCCAAACTTCAGTTGGGCTATGTCTACACTCGCGGCTTCTTGCGCAAGTACAGCTGTTCTTGTGCAAGAATCTGCAGAGCGTCCACACTGCCCGCCTGCTCTTGCGCAAGGAAATTTACAGTACGGCGTGGTAAGAGAGGGCTCCTTGCGCAAGAGCTACGCTCTTTTTTAACAGGTGTAAGCCCTCTTGCGCAGGAGCTCTTGCACAAGAGGGCAGTGTGGACGCTCGGCAGGGATTTCTTGCGCAAGAAAGCCCTATGGCTAAAATGGGCTTTCTTGCGCAAGAGAGCATCCACACTGCCATGGGCGCTCTTGCGCAAAAGCACAGAGCTCACATGGCAGCGTGGACGTTTTCTTGCGCAAGAAGCCACCACTGTAGACACAGCCCTAGTGTGCTATTTGAAAAACCAAATTCCAGTACATGGCTGCCTGTCAGCAACAGTGACTTTTGGTGATTGCTGTGTGAATGCAGAGATCTACATTGTCCACAAAGGCACTCCTATCCTTGGCAGAGATTTATTGGCTGCTTTAAACCTCAGGGTAGTTAATGGAAGAATTGATCTTCCTCAGCAAAGCACTCTTGCAGTACACACACCAGTTTCAGCTGGGACCCAAGACCAGGTTGAGGAGAAACTTGGCTGTGCTTATGTGTTTGTGCATAAAGTTAAAATGCGACATAATATTTCTGCCAACAGTATAGTGTCTTGTTCCAGATTAGTTGCTGTGGTTAGAACAACAATGTTTATTTTATAATTGGGAGAGCTTCTTAAGAGAGGAGGGAATGTGATGTTTTAGATGCTGCTTGTAATTATTAGAACTGGGAGCACTGGCTGTTGGGAGTCTGGAGGCACAGGAAACAGGGGGAGGAGAGGAGCTAAGGCTAAGTGAGGGCTAAAGAGGGGGCAGCAGCAGCTTTGTAAAGAGGTTTCACCTTTGGTAAATAAAATCCTGTTGAAGTTTGTTAGTGCCTTGCTTGCATGATACTACACACGCCAGCACAAAATCCCCAGCCCCCAATCACCCCTGCCTCAGGGAATCTGCCTCCTGACTGCTCCCAGCCTGACGGCCGCACCCCAATATTAATCCAGCCCCACAGGCAACAGCTAGTGGAGCTACCCCTGTCCCAGGGGTCTGTTCCCCTTCTTGCTCAGCAGTGGGGCCCCCAGCCCCTTTTTTCTCCCCCTTTCTCCCTCACCTTTCCTGCACTGTATTTCTATTGTACAAATCCCCAGATTTCCCTTCTCCCGGGGTCAGCTGGGATAACGGACCCCTGATGTCCCCTCACTGTGGTTCAGCCGTGGAAGGCAAGTGAGAAGTTACAGCTGCAGCATGAGAACCAGGACTAATACATGCTGGGGGGGAAGTTGGTTGAGAGAGAAAGAGGGTTTAACTCAAACCAAGGGCTAGGTTGCGGCACCCCTGGGACACGGGAGAAGTTGAGGAGCAGAAATCCATGACCTGCAATTAGGGTGTCAGAAATGACCCTCATCAGTGTACAAAGCATGGAGGAGGTCTGTCCCTCCTTCCAGCCCTTGTGGATTAATCCATGACTGCAGAGCCGGTAAGAAAGCAAACCAGAGTGGCCAGGTAGCTGTTTAATTACTTTTGTTTTTCCATCAGAAAAAAAGTCATGACTATTATGATTAGAGTTAATAAAAATATTGGCTAACAAAATTAAAATCAAGTCGCCTTTTCAACTGTCATTTTAGTACAAAGAAAAATTTGTACCGGGGCTGTGGGGCTGGAGGGGAGGATGGGGGGGCCCGGAGGAAGGGGGGAGGGAAGCAGCGCTGGTGAGGGGGCTGTCTGGAGGGGCCGTGGGGCTGGCCGGCAGGAAGAGGGGGTGGGAAGCAGATCTGGGGGGGGATCGAGGGCCGTGGGGCTGGATGGGAGGAGGGGGGCGGGAAGCAGACCAGGCGAGGGGGGGGGGTGCAGCCACTGGCCGCAGCCGGACCCCAAAGGGCCGCTTGCCGCCGCTTGCTCCCCCGCCGGGGCCCAGCTGAGTGCCGCTCAGGTGGGCCCGGTGGGACAGGAAGGAGGGCGGGGTAGTGATGTAGACAGCCAGGGGGCGGGGCCGTGTACGTCACCGCCCCCCCTTCCTCCTCCCGCCGTGGCACTGAGTGGTACGCCTCTCAGCCAGGCCGCAGCGGGAGAGGGGAGCCTTGCCGCCGCTTCCTCCCCCAGCGGGGCCCAGCCTGACTATTCATTGTTTTTCAAGTTCTCCCAGCAGGGACAGGACCTGAGAATTGAGATGGTGGGAAATGTTGAATGGAAACAGTTTTCTGTTGGAAAATCCCACGAACATAAAACAAGATTGATTGTGAAATCAGGAAAACCCATGTGGATGAAAATGCTGTGCAAAAATGTCACTTTGCAAAGCCAAAGCATCTCCCGTTTGTCACCCACCACCCCAGTGTCTCCTCACACACAGAGAGGAGACACTTTGATTCTGATCAGATGCTTCAGGCTGGACTATGGAGTCACTCCCCTTACTCTTGTAAACACAGTGAAACACCAATAACATGGACTATTCTAGCAGCTCTGCAGCAGGGCCCCTTTTATCCCATTGACTCCGTACGGGGCCGGATCAGATCCACACAAATCCAGATTCTGTGGGGAATGGGGCAGTGCGAGGCTGCAGCGCCACCTAATGGCCACAGGAGGACTCACCAGCCCCTGGCCCTGTGTGCACTGGTTGGGGGGTTCCCATGGAAAGCGGCACAGTGGAAGGATGGAAGAACAGGGCTGTGCTGCACCCCTGATCCCCAAGCATCTATAACAACCCTGCACAACAGGACAGCTCCTTCTGTGCATTGCACCTAGCAACACTCACACGGATCCTTCCAGATCCCAGCCTCCCCCGGCCATGAGGCAGGTAAGAGAGGAGAGTTACACTGAACTGACAGAGGGAGAAATGGTTTCAGAGGTCGCCCTGTTATCCTGTTTCAGCCAACACAGCAGACAGAGGGAGCAATGAAGGCTGGAAGGGTAACGGGCCTTGTCCGATGTCCCCCAGACAGTCAGGGTCAGTGCTGGGAACAGGCCCCAGAAGCCCTGACTTACAGAGTCCGGAGTTTCACACACTGAATGACCAGAATCAAGTGACTTCAAATGAGCTACAGCCTGACAGCCCTTCCTAGTGATGGTCCGACAGGATGTTAGAGACACTAGAACATGGGAGAGACGCAGGAACTGCCCAGAGACAGTCGGTGGCGAGAAGCAGAAGAATTCCCCAAGCAAATGGCTGGGTCTGGCTCCTTCACTGGGCCTTAAAGAGAGCGACAAAGTGCTGAGTCTCCTCCCTGGTCCTGGCCCCCAGCTCAGCCCATCAGCCCTGAGATTCTGCAGGGGGGAGTCTGAAGGTCCCTCCCAGATGTCCCAACCAGTAGGGATCATGCTCAGAGCACTTCCCGTCCCATCTCTTTGTGGGGGCTTCCCACCAGCAGGGCTGGAGAACAGAAGGGAAGCAGGAAAAGGGAAACCAAAAAAGACAAACCCCAAATGTCCTCAGGGACAAAGGCCTAGGTGGGAAAAATGTCTCCAATTTAAAAAAGTAATTCCCGTGCCTTGAATCTGCCCAAACCCAGGTGGATCAGGCTGTGAAATCTCCCTCTGGCCCCAGGGCAG
Source organism: Pelochelys cantorii (assembly GCA_032595735.1). Lineage (NCBI taxonomy): Eukaryota > Metazoa > Chordata > Testudines > Trionychidae > Pelochelys > Pelochelys cantorii. Next base: position 7,796,291 of record CM064358.1, on the reverse strand, counting down.
CCCTTAAGCAGAAGACCCTGCAGCAAAGCCCTGGGGTCTCTGTGATAGCCCCTGTCCCGTAGCCTGTCCCACCTGGCTGTTGTCATGGACGCTCTGTGAGGTCACTGCCTCCCAAGGTCCTTCAACCAATGAGCTGAGGTGCTGCAAACGGCCCTTGTGATGTCATGGCCTCACTCAGCCCTGCCCTGCAGGGCTACTGTCCTGTCCCTGTCTCCCCTTTGCATGGCCAAGCTGTTATCCGCACAAAATCCTCAGACTCTCCGTTCCTAGGGCTCAGACGTAACCCTCTCAATAGAGGCACCCACCCTTACCTGTTTACATTCCAGGGCTCAGGCAAAACCTTTCCAGTATAGGCACCCACCCTTGCCCTTCTGCAGGCCTAGGTCTGTGGGTCTTTTACCAGTGAAAGAGCCTCACACAGTAATATCCTACTTAATGGTCAGAAACAGGTGCACACGCCAGGCCCACGGTGCTCTCCGATCCCAATGAGACAGTGAACTTGTCCTGATGACCAGTCAGGATCAGGTCCATCTGGGGGGACTCCAGTCTCTGTGCGGTGTCATGGGCAGAGTGTGGAGGTCTGGGAGCTCTGACCTTGGAGCTGTGTCGTGGGGCTGGTTCCCAAAGAACTTCCTCTTGGACCCCAGTTTATCTAATGAAACCGGAGTCCTGCTTAGCTCTTCCTAAACCAATTATTTTGGTTTAATTTTACTAAGCAATCATAACAGAATTACCTCACCAATCAGATGCCACCACCTTAGTTGATTTACACCTAGCAAAATTAATTAGACAGCAGACAGAAACAGTTACAAACCAGACAGAGATCGCACAGACAAACAATAGGAAAGTGAGGACAATAATCACAGCATGAGGATTCCACAACGACAGACGAAATGCTGTTCACTCAGTTTCCTTTTCCCATCTTGAGACCTATTTTTTAGCTGGTGAGGCTGGGTGCCGTTAGGACAGGATCTCCTTCTCACAGCCTGGTGTGATGCTATTTTAATACAGCTTGGATACTATGTGAGTATGTGACTTCAAGTTTTACAGCTAATGGCTGCTGCTCTTTAGTCTGCCTGCAGAAGAAGCCTTTAAGCTTTGCAATAGCGCTACAGGCCTTCAAATATGGCTATAGAAAAACCATATGGGTACAGAGCTGCTCCCTCTAGCCCCCCACCCCACACACACAAACTGAGTGTTAGAGATAGAGATAGCACCACTCCCTTTGGGAGCCTGGGAGAATTGATGCAGGAAGGGGAAGGGAAGGGACCCCAAGGCCACACTCGTGAATCTGTATCACAGCCCTGCACTGAGATTATGCACCAGTGTCCCCGCCTTGTCACACCCAAGATCACATTCAGGATGAACAGGCCACCCAAGGTCTAACCTGCTCCTTCCCCAAGACCCTGACCCTCCCCAACACCCACCTTTAGGGTTGCCAAATGGTTTAACCAAAAATACCGAACCCCCCCCACCCCCCAAAAAAATAACCCCACCAGGGAAAAAATTCTGTTGAGGGGGGAAAAAAAGGGGGAAGACCAAAGTTGTTGACTTAAAGAAAAAAAGAACCCTGATTATTAAGCAAAAAATAAAATAAAATAAAATAAAACTGCATGGCCCCTTTAAGTGCATGCAGATTCAAAATAGGGATAGGAAATGGTTGAGCACTAAGGCACAGGGAAGGCATTGCTTTCCCTGGCTTTTTCTGGTGGCCATCTTGTTTTCTGGATGGCGCCCCCTCCCTCCCTTGCTGACTCCATCCTCCCTGCCTCCCGTTCATCATTCTCCCTGCTCACTCACTTTTACGAGGTTGGAGCAGGGGCCCAGATAATTATGTTTATCAGGACAGAAGACAAATACCAAGAGAGGGGCTGCTGGGAACGGATATTGGAGGCTCAGCTGGAAGAAGGGGGCTGCTGGGCTTGGCAAGGGGGGGAGACGGAGCCCACCCGGCTGCAGGGCAGAGTCAGATGTGCTGGGCTGAGCGGGGCCAGGCCTACAGGCCTGGGGTTTTCTGTGCTGCATTCACATCTCAGTAACCCCTCCTGTGTGACGCTGGCTGAGAGTTGCTCTGGGCTGGAGAACAGAGCTGCTCCATTCCCTCTGGGGGTGCTGATCCCCGGTCCAGAGCAAGAGGACGCCCTGAGAGGGCCCACAGCAGAGATAGGTGCAGTCCCAGGTAGCAGAGGGGCTCATGCCCTGAGAGAGAGAAGGGGCTGTCGTGCTGGGGATGCTTTGGGGGCACAGGATGGAGTTTCTTTTGCTCTGATTTTCCTTTGAACCTGGTTTATTTAATTCCCAGGCTGAGAAAAGACCCTTAGAACCAGGTATTACAGCGCAAAGCCGCCATCACCGCTCAGCTGTGGCGCAAGGGGCAGCAAACCCAGGAGTTGTTTATTGCACAGTGCCAGGGCTCAGCTCGCATGTGGGCAGCTGGAACCCTCCAGAACCAGCAAATCCCACTTACTCTTTCCCAAACACCCTTGATTCTGCCCCCTCACTAACAGGCCTCCTTTAGTTGCATCTTCCTTTAATTGCATGATCATGGATTAATTTTATTTACATGAGTCAACAGCTGCATGAACCTGGAAGGAAAGAAAAGGGGGAGGGGAATCTTCATGGAAATAATGGTCAAAGACCCTGTGATCACCTGGCTCCCAGCCTGGTTCACTCTCCCCAAGGATGAAAGAGATCTCCAGCCCCCCCCCACACACCTCCGCTGCAGACATGGAGAAGTGGAAGCTGCAGGATACTGGTTGATGTTTCAGGGTTTCCTCGGTTTTGCAGTGATCTCTGAATACTGTGACCACATGAGATGTCGCCTGCAGTTTAGTGACAAGGCGGGTGGATGGAGGAAGAGATGAAATGTTGTCGGCTTCCTGCAGCTGCAGCACCTGACTAAGGGTATGTCTACACTAGCTCGTTAGTTTGGGCTAGGTAGGCAAATGAGGGCAACCAGAGTTGCAAATGAAGCCCAGGATTTAAATATCCCGGGCTTCATTTGCATGTTCCCGGGCGCCGCCATTTTAAAATCCCCCTTAGTCTGAACTAACTGCCGGTGGCTGGACGCAGCAGTTAAACGTTAATTCAAACTAACTCCTTAGTTCGAATTAACTGTTACTCCTCATTCCACGAGGATTTAAAAATGGCGGTGCCCGGGAACATGCAAATGAAGCCCGGGATATTTAAATCCTGGGCTTCATCTGGTGGCCCTCATTTGCCTACCTAGCTCGAACTAACATACCCTAAGCTCCTTATTAGTGGCTCAGTGGAGCTGGGCACCGGGGTGTTGGTGGCAGTGCTGAGATGCCACTCATGGCCCATCATGGCATCAGCTCTCAACATCCTCTTCATTGGTGAGTTATGGAGACAGCCAGGGCGTGTGCCCGGGGGGGGGGATCTCAGACCAGGGCGTGGGAGGAATCTGAGGCATGTGCCTGGAGGGAGGGGAGAGGGAGTGGACCTGAGATCTGTGGGATCCAGTTGTTCTGGGATCTGGTCCCTAATGACCTGTCTCCTTTCCAGGCTGCTGGCTGGCCGAGCGGAACAGGATGTAGGGACGTGAGTATCTGTGGGGAACGGGGCAGCTGGGGAATTTCCATATTCAGGACGAGGGGCGTGGGTTGGTGTGAGAGGTGCACAGCTCCATAGCGATGATCCTAGCAGTCCTGGTTGACCAGATCCCAGAGCAAGTGGATCTACAGATCTCAGAGCCACCCCCTCCCCCAAACACATGCTTCAGATTTCTCCCCATCCCTGTGGGCACATGCCCAGGTCTCAGTACCCCCGATATGGGCACACGGCCAGGTCTCAGACCTCCCCCCACAAGGGACACATGCTCAGGACTCAGACTCCCCATATAGACATACGCCCTGGCTCTGTGTGATACCAAGGAATAGGATGGTGAGAGCAGATGCCATGATGGGCAGTGAGGGGCCCCTCAGTGCTGCCACCAACACCACAGAGCCCAGCTTCACCCAGCCCCGAATAAGGAACTCAGATGCTGGCTGCAGCTACCGGAGGCTGACGATGCCTTGTGTCTTCCTGTGTCCATGAGAAGTCTCCAATCTGCAGGACAAATCTAGTGTGGCCAAAGAAAGCAGAAATTCCTGCAATATGCAGCATGTTGCAGCTCACAGCTTGTCTGTGTCTCTGAGGAGGGGGACACCTCACCCTCCATGTGCCCTGCAATCTTGGGGAAGGTACACTGGGCTGGCAGCCAGGACACCATGGGGTCTGGTCTTCAATCTTAATAAGAACAGGAGATCATAAGAACAGAGAGACTGAGTCAGACCAAAGGCCCATCCAGCCCAGTGTCCTGTCTTCCAGCAGTGGCCAATGCCAGGTGCCCCAGAGGGAGGGAACAGAACAGGGAACCATCAAGTGACCCCTCCCCAATTCACTGCAGGGTACTTTGCGGGGTAATTGCCTGGGGGGGCCAGCAGGGAGCTACGTGATGCTTAGCCAGACTGAGGGGCCCAGGATTTCCTGGGTTGTGCAGGGATCTCTGGTTGCTGAGACCGCACTAGATTTCGCCTGCAGATTAGAGAGGAGGTGTGATGGACACAGGAAGAGAGGAGACATCGTCAGCTTCCTGCAGCTGCAGCCAGCATCTGAGCTCCTTATTCGGGGTTCATTGGAGCTTGGCACTGGGGTGTTGGTGGCAGCACTGGGGGACCCCACATGGCATCTGCTCTCACCATTGTCTTCCTCGGTGAGTTTTTGAGACAGCCAGGGCATGTGCACTTGTGGGAGGGGAGGATCTGAGACCAGGGTGTGTGCCCATGGGGGGATCTGAGGCCAGAGTAGGTGCCCATGGGGGGGCAGAGATCTGAGACCAGGGTGTGTGAATATCTGGTCCCTAATGATCTGTCTCTTCTCCAGGCTGCTGGCTGGCCGGGCAGAGCTGGATGCTGGGAGGTGAGTATCTCTGGCGTCATTTGGGGAAAGAGGAGCTGAGTCCTGAATGTTCACTCAAAACTCAGTTCAAATTCCTTGTATTGACCCGGGAGCTCAGATCAGACCCCAGCCTGCTGGGTCACTGTGGCTGCAGGGAGGTGTCTGTGAGCCCGGGCCCTGTCCCTGGGGCTGGGCGCTAAGGGCCGGTCACAGACACACAGGGAGGGGTTTGTGTCTCCCCATCTCACTCCTGTCTGTGTGTGAACCCAGAGCTCCCTGCACCCGGACCCTCCATCTCTGCCAGCCTCAGTGGGGAGATCACTGTGGGGGGAGCCATCACCATCCGCTGTCAGTATCGATGCCACGGCAGGAGGCTGTTGCTGTAGAAAGATGGAGTCAGATCTTGGAGCTGGATGCTGCTGGGGACAGGGGCGAATTCCCCACACAAATCCCTCAGACACCCACACAGCTCCCCACGGCATCACAGGGTGTCACTAGCCTGGCCTGCACTTCCATTTCATATAATCCTAGACTCCTAGGGCTGGAAGAGACCTCAGGAGGTAAACGGTTTACCTTGGTGTAAACAAGGGCTAATCACCCTCCCTGCTCCAGGGGCTTTTTCTCACTGTCTCTGTGCAGCCACCAGCATCTCTGTCTCCTAGTCCCCTCCCCTGCTCTAAGCACTAGACCCCTCTGCTCCCAGAGCTCGGGATCGGATTCAGGTGTCCTGGCTTCCAGGTGGGGATATGGAGGGTTCGGCATCCCTGCTCCCAGCCCCACACCTGGATAGACCCTCAGGACATTCAGAGCCAGGCTCTGGGTCCCGCACAGGGGATGCCTGGCTGGGTAGTGGGGATGGAATCACAGGGGGGAGCAGCAGCTGCTGGAGGTTCACGGCCAGGGCAGGGGGATCCCTGCCCCCAAGAGGGTTGCACAGCAGGAGCCTTTCTCAGGGGGAGGCTTCCCTGGCTGCCCCGCTCTGGGGACACACAGAGGAGCCACGGCCCAGGGACTGCCCGGCTGGCACCGCCCCAGCACCGAATTCACTCCCCACGCGCCCTGACACTTAAAGCCGCAATAAACTCTGGGTCATGGGGTGAGCGGCTCAGTCGTTGAGTCACCGTTTCAGCCCTTTCCCTCTGGAGCTGGGTGCTCAGTTCTGTCCTTCCCCGTCCCAGCCGATGCTCATATGAATGCCACAGAGGGAACCGACCCAGCTGGCCACCAGCAGCCGGAGAACTCCACGACGGCGTCGTCTGGAGAAAGTAGGTGGGAGAAATGGAGCAATTCATCCCCTGGGGAACAGGGCTCCCCGCTCAGACGCCCTCGGGGCCATTCGGGTGTTTGGAGGGGGACGGTCCGTGCACAGCGGGGGATGGACAGACCCTGGGGACACCCGGCCATGGGAGAATGGGGATGGGGGGCCCTGGGAGCGCAGGGCGGTGACCGGATGGGAGGATGTCTGGGGAGGGACAGACAGACGGACTCAGACCTTGTCTGCATGAGAACTGGGCCCCAAATGCCGAATCCCGTGTGGTTCCCAACCCCCCCGGGGAGCTCAGAGCCAGTCTGGGCTGTGGGAATTAGTTTCAGGTGTGACAGAGCCTATGGGGCAACCAAGCTCCCCTTAGCTCTATGGGGACAAGAGGCTCCTTCCCCACAGTAGGGACACTGCACCCAGACTGCCCCACAGGGACTCCATGGGTGAGTGGCCTCTGACTGGGGCAGGGACCGTGTCTGTGCCCTGTGTCCATACAGCACTGAGCACACAGGGCACCTGGCCCAGGAATGGCTCCTGGTGATTGCCACGAGTCATTAGTGCTTGTGGGTTCCATGGAGCCAGGCAGGGGCTGTATCTCACTGAGGGTCTCACTGGGACACATCCTGGGATCCCAGGGGCACTGATCCGGCCCCGATCCCTGTGTCCCGTCCTCACTCTGGGGAGCTGGCTCATCCCATGGTGTGTAGATACCCTGTGTAACTAGCCACAGACACCAGGGCTCTGGCTTTCTCACACCTTCCTTATCCCTGAGTCCCAGACAGACACTGGTTCCAGTCCCACAGGAAGCCAACCTGACTCAGTCGGTAACAGCGCCGACGTCGAGCCACCCAGGCAGCGTGGAGACAAGTACTGGGCCTCAGGACACGAGAACCATATCGCCACCCCAAACAACAGGTACATGCTGCATGAGGAGCCTCTCCCTGGTGAAGCCATGAACAGCCGCTGGGTGGGATGGGGGGACAGATCCCCCCAGCAAATTTCCCATCTGGGCTGAGTCCTGCCCAGACTCATTTCATGTGCTCGGGAGGTGGGGGGTCACTGGACAGGTGCCAGATTGACTTGGCAGGGGCTGGGCCCAGGAGAGCTCCCCCCAGCACACAGCCCCTACCCAGGTGCTCCCAGACTGGGGTGCGGTGCTGCTGCCCAACGGGCCCCCCAAAGCCACCCGTGTGGGGCACAGCTCAGTGCGTATCCCTCAGGGAGAATGGAGCGGGGTTGGGGAGCCAGAGATAATGGTACCGTGTATCTCGTCTGTCTACTTGAGGCTGCACAAAGCCTGCGGGAATAACTCAGAAGCAGGGCTTGGGGCTGCCCCGGAGGGCATTAACCCTGGGACCTACTGAGCCAGATAGAAATGGAGTTAGAACTTGGACCTACCCCCCATTCACAGTGACACTGTTGACTCTGGAACCTAGTGATGGTATTTGGGAGGGTGGCACTGTTACGTCTTCTGCTGCTGATCGCTTTAGCAGGGCATGGGTCTCCCAGAAGTCTCATAGTCCCTCCCCAGGAAAATGCCCCCCAACCCAAATAACTTCTACACAGAGGTGAGCTCCAGCTGCTGGGGAATTCCCAGGGGAGGGGCAGGACCCAAGGGTGCTGGGCCGTGGGATCTCGGTCTAACCAGTGTCTCAGGGCACATGGGGCCTGAGGTACATCCCCCCTGTCCTGGCCCCAGGCCAGCCCCCTGCCCCCTGTGAATGCTCTCCACATTTCCCTCTTTTCGTACCCATCACTAGCCCCATTGCTCTGGGTCCCTCCGTTCTCAAGGGGGAGAGACTGGGCAGCAGGTAACGCACCAGCCACTCCCAGTGCTCACGGCCTCCTCCTGCTTCCCAGGTGGGTGTGAACTGAAGCTGAGTGAACCCATCATCGCCGGGATGATTGGGGGAGCCCCTGGCCTCCTCCTCCTTCTCCTCCTCCTGGCCTTCCTCTGCTACAGATGCACCCGAGCCAGTGAGTGCCCCAGCGAGGGAAGGGTTAAACCTGCTGCTAGGCAGGGCTGGGAAGGGGCCGGGCTTGGACTGGAGAGAGGACATGTGTAAGGGGACTGTTAGCCCCTTACTAAAACTCTGTGGGAGTTTTTGGTTTGCCAGCTCCCAGTATCAAAAGGGGAAGGGTCCATGAGACTGACAGACCCCAGAGACAATGGAAAGCAGCCAACACTCCAGCTCGGCCTGATTGACAGGTTGGACAGGCCAGTGAGGAAAATAAGAGGCCAGGCCCCATCCTCCCTGTGAGCTGGGATTTTTCTGGGTCTCTCAGAGCAAGAAGAGAGAGCTAAGAGGAGCAAGCTGTGTAGAGAGGCAGTCCTGCAGCAGCAGAGGCAGGCGCACACAGCCCAAGGAGTGCAAGCTGTGTGGAGAGGCAGTCTTGCAGCAACAGAGGCAGGCACACACAGCCCAAGGAGCGCAGGCCCTGTGTTGAGCAGCAGACCGGCAGTGAACAGAGAGCCAAAAGGGACAGAGAAACAATACAAGGAGCTGGAGACTGGCAAAGCAGCACAGCCTGCAGCTGGCTGTGGTGAGCAGCTGGGACTAGCAAAGTGGCAGGGAGGCTCTGGGCAGGGAGATGCCACCGGCCAAGAGGCCCTGCAGGCCAGACTGGGAGAGGGGTCCTGCCACCTAGAGCCTGAGGCCGTGTGGTCACTGCCAGAACAAGCGTGTCCAGCCTGCAGCCCCCCTGCAGCACAGCCAGGATCTATAAGGGACCTATAAGGAACAGACTGTGAACTGTCCTTACACTCTGCAGACTGCTGTTTTGATGTCCCCTGGCTACAGAGCAGGACTGCGTGTTCTCATTTAACCATTCTCATTTTTTTCTTATTCTTTTCTCTTTAATCAGTTGATGTTTAATAAATTGTATTTGCTTTGAACTTTATGAAATGATCACTGGCCAGAAAAGCATGCAGTGTGAAGCATGCAGTGTGAAGCGAGTACTCCGGAGTGGGGACACCCTATTCCCTGCCCCAAGTAACTACAAGGTCGGGGATTAAGCCCCAGGAAACCTGGGCCCAGCCTTGTGGGGGTTTCAAGGACTCTGCTACTCAGGAGAGTGAAAGGGGAGCCCTCAGGATCAGGGAGGCTGTGGGGTAAAGGAAGTGGGAGCGGGGACTTAGATCCCTTCACTGGTCCCTTTCACCGGGGTAGTATAGAAGCCAGGAAAGTTCCCCACAATAGCGGGACCATTCCCCTGCTTACACATGACCCAGGGGGTGGGGTAGGGGAATCAGCAGGGGGCGCTATCTCCTGTCATTCTGTGCTGGTCCCAAAGCCCCCTTGAGGGGGTGCTCTGCTGCACCGTGTGGGGCAGGAGGTCTGCAGAGTGTGTGGGGATCTGTAGGGGCTGCTGTGCTGCAGGGGTCAGGGCTTAGCCTGGGGTACCCAGCTCTGTGGCTGGAGGGGTCCCGGCTCCCCTGCCAGAGCAAGGCAGGGGACTCCCATCCCAGCTGCCCTGTGGACTGGCATATGGAGACCTGGGCCATTCATGGAGAATTCTGCTTCATGTCTCTACAGGGAAGAGATCAGCAGCGAGACAGAGCAGGTGAGACCCTAGTACTCTCCTCTCCCACCCATCTACCTGCCTCAGGACACCTGGGTTCTCTCCTCAACTCTGGGAGGGGCCCAGTGGTTAGAGCCAGGGGCTGGGAGCCAGGACTCCTGGGATCTGTTACACTCTCTCTCTCTCTCTCTCTCTCTGTGTCCCCACAGGGAATCCAAGGCTGCAGACACAGTGTGTAAGTTAGACATGAGGGGGTGTCCAAGGGGAGTGAAGGGGAGGGGTGTTTCCTGGGGGGGCATGTTGAGGTGGGATGCAGACCTGGCTCACTGTGCACTTTTTGGAGGTGCTCCAGCCCTGCTCGGTGCCTCAGTTTCCCCCACAGCACAATGGGGTTCACATACGAGCTGTGGGGCTAGGCCTAGAGCCTGATCTGGGCCCAGCTACTCACCTGGGATGGGGGTCTCTGTTCCACAGATGCCTTCGTGGGTGAAGGGAAGCAGCAGGATGTCCTGGTAAGTGTCCCCCGACCCAAGTCTCCTGATCTCCCTGCCTTGCCCTCCACAACAATGCACCATGGATCCTCCCCGATCTGGGCCTGCACAGGTTCCATTAGGGCCTTGTTCACACCCGCCCCCACTCCGCCTGGGCTCCTACATCCGCACGGATAGACATGGGCACTGGGTTCTGCACTGGGAATATCCTCCATGCCGGTATCAGGGGTAGAGATGAGGAGGCTGGAGGCCCAGAACACAGAGAGTCACAGTGTGGCCCTGCCCCCCACAAACTCACCCTGAGCCCCCCAATTTCCCCCAAAAAATATTTGTGTTCATCTGAGCTTTGCAGGGGCAGCAGAATTGCATGGGAGGCAGGTGCTGGGGGTGGGGGATTTCCCTGACACACAAAAACACGGTTACTCTGTTCCCTCCCAGTTCCAGGAGCCCGACTCTGACGTTGAGGGACTCACCTACGCTGAGCTGGACCCCCAGGAGCTGCAGATTAAGGGAGGGAGCCCAGTCCCTGCCCCCGAATCAGTTGTTTACAGCACCATCAGTGCCACTCCCTTACCCCCATAGCCTGAACCTGGGGGAGTCACTGGAGTGACGGGGCAGGGCGAGTAACCCCCAGGGAGTGACACAGTTACACTGTCCCGCCCTCCACCCCACCCCAGCCCGCCAGAGAACAGGCTGGGCTTGTGGTCTCTGTTGTGTGTAGTGATACTTCCTGTTGTTGTTATACTAACTGAGCTGGGTCACTAGGGGTCAGCCCAGCCAGTTTGACTGGCTCTAGCTAGTTCTGGAATAAATTGGAAGCCTGCAACTGCTGCAACTCTCTGTGTTTCAAGCAATTTCTTCCAAAACACTGTGAATCTAAGCGGTATAACAAAGTGGTGACGTGGGTGGGATCCCTGTGCTGCCTCCAGCAACAGAAGAAAGAGAGGTCAGTGTGAGAAAACAAACCTTTTTGCTGCTCTGGAAGGGTGGAGGAGTGATCTGACTGTTGCACAGACAGTGCAAACCGAAACTAGAACCAGGGTCTGCTTTCTTCTGATGGGGGTGAGGCACAGAGGCTGGGAGACAAAAAAAATAGAGAAAGAAAGGAGGGCGCAGCAGCAGCCATGGCTACACTAACGGGGTCACAGGTAGTGCTGCCAGGTGTCCAATTTTGAACCGGACAGTCCAGTATTTGAGCTTTCTGTTCGGGAAACAAACTGAGAAAATAGAAATGAGAAGATAGAAATATCCAGTATTTTCTAAATAAGATGTAATGTAGATTGTGGTGTAATGTCAAGTGTGTCCGGTACCATCTGGCAACCCCCATCACAGGGACCTTTTGAGGAGACCATAGAGCAAGGGCACGTAGATACTGAGCGTTTTGAGCTTTTGTTATTGCGAATGACATTATGGAAGAGAAGGTGCCAATATATTTAAGTTCTCTAAGGGGCTATGACCTACACCCTGCTATACAGTTTGCTGCTGCCTGTTAAGACAGACACCAAACCCACACAACAGTGGGGAGCCAGGTAAGCCAGGTCACCATGCATCTGAGTGCAGATGTAAGGCCCTAGTGTGTTGACAGTGTGGTCTAGTTCCTGCCTCACACCAATAGATAACAAAAGTAAACAATGGGTACTTAAGAACAATTTGCACCTCCTCTATCAGCTTCTTGTAACTTGAATATCTGTTTTTGGATCTGGACTTTTAATACTCCATTCATCTGAAGAAGTGGGTTCTAAGCAGGAAAGCTCATGATACCATCTACATTTTGTGTTGGTCTTTAAGGTGCTGCTAGACTATTCATTGTTTTTCAGGTTCTCCCAGCAGGGACAGGGCCTGAGAATTGAGATGGTGGGAAATGTTGAATGGAAACAGTTTTCTGTTGGAAAATCCCACAAACATGAAACAAGATTGATTTGTGACAGGGCTGGATTAAGGCATGGGCTAGCCGGGCAGCTGCCCAGGGCGCCAACCTATGGGGGGGTGCCCGGCTCCCGGATCGTGGGCTGCAGCGGCCACCCTGCAGCAGCCACTGGGGCTGGCGCCACGTTAACCCCCACAGCGCAGGCCAGCAGCGCCCTTTCCCCCACAGCCGTGGGCTCCTGCTTGGCCAGGCTCGGCCCGCCCCAGGCAGCCCCGGGCTGCGCGCCAGCAGAGGTAGCCAGGCTGGGCGGAGCCGGGCACGTGCGTCCTGCTGCCGCCAGTTCCGCGTGCCCTCCCCCACATGTCGGACGGGGGTGGGGTTCCACATGCAGCCTCCCCCATGCACCGGGCAGGGGTGGGGCTGCACATGCAGCCTCCCCCACCCAGTGCGCAATTAACCTGTCTGCCTGGGGCGCCGGAAGGGCTCGGTCCGGCCCTGATTTGTGAAATCAGGCAAACCCATGTGGATGAAAATGCTGTGAAAAAATGTCACTTTGCAAAGCCAAAGCATCTCCCGTTTGTCACCCACCACCCCAGTGTCTCCTCACACACAGAAAGGAGACACTTTGATTCTGATCAGATGCTTCAGGCTGGGCTAAGGAGTCACTCCCCTTACTCTTCTTCACACAGTGCACAGTCAACCTGTGGAACTCCTTGCCCGAGGAGGCTGTGAAGGCCAGGACTCTATTAGGGTTTAAAAAAGAGCTTGATAAATTTTTGCAGGTTAGGTCCATAAATGGCTATTAGCCAGGGATAAAGTATGGTGCCCTAGCCTTCATAACAAGGGCAGGAGATGGATGGCAGGAGATAAATCACTTGATCATTGTCTTCTGTTCTCCTTCTCTGGGGCACCTGGCATTGGCCACCGTCGGCAGATGGGATGCTGGGCTCGATGGACCTTTGGTCTGACCCAGTATGGCCATTCTTATGTTCTTATGTTATGTTCTTGTAAACATAGTGAAACACCAATAACATGGACTATTCCAGCAGCTCTGCAGCAGGGCCCCTTTTATCCCATTGACTCCGTATGGGGCTGGATCAGATCCACACAAATCCAGATTCTGTGGGGAATGGGGCAGTGCGAGGCTGCAGCGCCACCTAGTGGCCACAGGAGGACTCACCAGCCCCTGGCCCTGCGTGTGCTGGTTGGGGGGTTCCCATGGAAAGCGGCACAGTGGAAGGATGGAAGAACAGGGCTGTACTGCACCCCTGACCCCCTAGCATCTGTAACAACCCCACACAACAGGGCAGCTCCTTCTGTGCATTGCACCTAGCAACACTCACACGGATCCTTCCAGCTCCCAGCCTCCCCCGGCCATGAGGCAGGTCTGAGAGGAGAGTTACACTGAACTGACAGAGGGAGAAATGGTTTCAGAGGTCGCCCTGTTATCCTGTTTCAGCCAACACAGCAGACAGAGGGAGCAATGAAGGCTGGAAGGGTAACGGGCCTTGTCCGATGTCCCCCAGACAGTCAGGGTCAGTGCTGGGAACAGGCCCCAGAAGCCCTGACTTACAGAGTCCCGAGTTTCACACACTGAATGATCAGAATCAAGTGACTGCAAATGAGCTACAGCCCGACAGCCCTTCCTAGTGATGGTCCGACAGGATGTTAGAGACACTAGAACATGGGAGAGACGCAGGAACTGCCCAGAGACAGTCGGTGGCGAGAAGCAGAAGAATTCCCCAAGCAAATGGCTGGGTCTGGCTCCTTCACTGGGCCTTAAAGAGAGCGCTTAAAGTGCTGAGTCTCCTCCCTGGTCCTGGCCCCCAGCTCAGCCCATCAGCCCTGAGATTCTGCAGGGGGGAGTCTGAAGGTCCCTCCCAGATGTCCCAACCAGTAGGGATCATGCTCAGAGCACTTCCCGTCCCATCTCTTTGTGGGGGCTTCCCACCAGCAGGGCTGGAGAACAGAAGGGAAGCAGGAAAAGGGAAACCAAAAAAGACAAACCCCAAATGTCCTCAGGGACAAAGGCCTAGGTGGGAAAAATGTCTCCAATTTAAAAAAGTAATTCCCGTGCCTTGAATCTGCCCAAACCCAGGTGGATCAGGCTGTGAAATCTCCCTCTGGCCCCAGGGCAGCCCTTAAGCAGAAGACCCTGCAGCAAAGCCCTGGGGTCTCCCCTTTGCATGGCCAAGCTGTTATCCGCACAAAATCCTCAGACTCTCCGTTCCTAGGGCTCAGACGTAACCCTCTCAATAGAGGCACCCACCCTTACCTGTTTACATTCCAGGGCTCAGGCAAAACCTTTCCAGTATAGGCACCCACCCTTGCCCTTCTGCAGGCCTAGGTCTGTGGGTCTTTTACCAGTGAAAGAGCCTCACACAGTAATATCCTACTTAATGGTCAGAAACAGGTGCACACGCCAGGCCCACGGTGCTCTCCGATCCCAATGAGACAGTGAACTTGTCCTGATGACCAGTCAGGATCAGGTCCATCTGGGGGGACTCCAGTCTCTGTGCGGTGTCATGGGCAGAGTGTGGAGGTCTGGGAGCTCTGACCTTGGAGCTGTGTCGTGGGGCTGGTTCCCAAAGAACTTCCTCTTGGACCCCAGTTTATCTAATGAAACCGGAGTCCTGCTTAGCTCTTCCTAAACAATTATTTTGGTTTAATTTTACTAAGCAATCATAACAGAATTACCTCACCAATCAGATGCCACCACCTTAGTTGATGTACACCTAGCAAAATTAATTAGACAGCAGACAGAAACAGTTACAAACCAGACAGAGATCGCACAGACAAACAATAGGAAAGTGAGGACAATAATCACAGCATGAGGATTCCACAACCTCAGCTACTGACACACAGTTTCCTGCCAGATGAAATGCTGTCAACTCAGTTTTCTTTACCCATCTTGACATCTTTTTCTTTAGCTGGTGAGGCTGGATGCCAGTAGGACAGGATCTCCTTCTCACAGCCTGGTGTGATGCTATTGTAATACAGTTTGGATAGTATGTGAGTATGTGCTTCAAGTTTTACAGCTAATGGCTGTTGCTCTTCAATCTGGCTGCAGACGAAGGCTTTAGGCTTTGCAGTAGCGTTACAGGCCTTCCAGTATGGCTATAGAAAAACCATATGTGTACAGAGCTGCTCCCCCTAGAGCAACACCCCCCCGCCCCGACACACACACTGAGTGTTAGAAATGGAGAAAGCACCACTGCCCTTGGGAATCTTGGGGAATTGATGCAAGGCGGGGAAGGGAAGGGACCCCAAGGCCACACTCGTGAATCTGTATCACAGCCCACACTCACGACAGCCCTGTACTGAGACTATGCACCAGTGTCCCCACCTTGTCACACCCAAGATCACATTCAGAATGAACAGGCCACCCAAGATCTTACCTGCTCCTTCCCCAAGATCCTGACCCTCCCCAACACCCACCTTTAGGGTTGCCAGATGGTTTAACCAAAAATACCAAACCTACCCCCCGACCCCTGCAAAAAAACCCCCACCAGGGAAAAAATTCTGTTGAGGGGGGAAAAAAAGGGGGAAGACCAAAGTTGTTGACTTAAAGAAAAAAAGAACCCTGATTATTAAGCAAAAAATAAAATAAAATAAAATAAAACTGCATGGCCCCTTTAAGTGCATGCAGATTCAAAATAGGGATAGGAAATGGTTGAGCACTAAGGCACAGGGAAGGCATTGCTTTCCCTGGCTTTTTCTGGTGGCCATCTTGTTTTCTGGATGGCGCCCCCTCCCTCCCTTGCTGACTCCATCCTCCCTGCCTCCCGTTCATCATTCTCCCTGCTCACTCACTTTTACGAGGTTGGAGCAGGGGCCCAGATAATTATGTTTATCAGGACAGAAGACAAATACCAAGAGAGGGGCTGCTGGGAACGGATATTGGAGGCTCAGCTGGAAGAAGGGGGCTGCTGGGCTTGGCAAGGGGAGGAGACGGAGCCCACCCGGCTGCAGGGCAGATTCAGATGTGCTGGGCTGAGGGGGGCCAGGCCTACAGGCCTGAGGTTTTCTGTGCTGCATTCACATCTCAATAAACCCTCCTGCGTGATGCTGGTTTAGAGTCACTCTGGGCTGGAGAACAGGGCTGCCCTGTTCCCTCTGGGGGTGCTGATCCCTGGGTCCAGAGCAAGAGGCCTCCCTGAGAGGGCCCACAGCAGAGACAGGCGCAGTCCCAGGTAGCAGAGGGGCTCATGTCATGAGACAGAGTGGCCCCCTGAGAAGGGGCTGTCATGCTGGGGATGCTTTGGGGGCACAGTATGGAATTTCTCTTGCTCTGATTTTCCTTTGAACCTGGTTTATTTAATTCCCAGGCTGAGAAAGACCCTTAGAACCAGGTATTACAGCGCAAAGCCGCCATCACCGCTCAGCTGTGGTGCAAGGGGGTTGCTTATTGCACAGTGCCAGGGCTCATACCGCACGTGGGCAGCTGGAACCCTCCAGAACCGGGAAATCCCATTTACTGTTTCCCAAACACCCTTGATTCTGTCCCCTCACTAACAGGTCTCCTTTAATTGCACCTTCCTTTAATTGCACGATCATGAATTAATTTTATTTACATGAGTCAACAGCCGCATGAACGTGGAAGGAAAGAAAAGGGGGAGGGAAATCTTCATGGAAATAATGGTCAATCAAAGACCCTGTGATCACCTGGCTCCCAGCCTGGTGCACTCTCCCCAAGGATGAAAGATCTCCACCCCCACCCTCACCCCCACACACAGCTCCCTGCAGACATGGAGAAGTGGAAGCTGCAGGATACTTGGCCAGGTTGATGGTTTCAGGGTTTCCTCGGTTTTGCAGTGATCTCTGATTACTGTGACCACACGAGATGTCGCCTGCAGCTTAGTGACAAGGCGGGTGGATGCAGGAAGAGATGAAACGTTGTCGGCTTCCTGCAGCTGCAGCACCTGATTAAGCTCCTTATTAGTGGTTCAGTGGAGCTGGGCACCGGGGTGTTGGTGGCAGCACTGAGATGCCCCTCACTGCCCATCATGGCATCTGTCTCACTGTCCTTTTCTTCGGTGAGTTTTGGAGACAGCCAGGGCGTGTGCCCGGGGGGGGATCTCAGACCAGGGCGTGGGAGGAATCTGAGGCATGTGCCTGGAGGGAGGTGAGAGGGAGTGGACCTGAGATCTGTGGGATCCAGTTGTTCTGGGATCTGGTCCCTAATGGCCTGTCTCCTCTCCAGGCTGCTGGCTGGCCGAGCGGAACAGGATGTAGGGACATGAGTATCTGTGGGGAACGGGGCAGCTGGGGAATTTCTGTGTTAAGGACGAGGGGCGTGGGTTGGCGTGAGAGGTGCACAGCTCCATACAGATGATCCTATCGGTCCTGGTTGACCAGATCCCAGAGCAAGTGGATCTACAGATCTCAGAGCCACCCCTCCCCCAAACACGTCTCAGATTTCTCCCCACCCCTATGGGCACATACCCAGGTCTCAGATCCCCCCACATGGGCCCCCCCGGTTTCTGACCTCTCCCCACCAGGGAAACATGCCCTGGACTTAGCTTCCCCCTATAGACGCATGCCCTGGCTCTGTGTAATACTCACCAAGGAAGAGGACAGTGAGAGCAGATGCCATGATGGCCAGTGAGGGGCCCTTCAGTGCTGCCACCAAAACCCCAGGACCCAGCTTCACCCAGCCCCAAATAAGGAGCTCAGATGTGGTTGCGGCTACAGGAGGCTGACGATGCCTTGTTTCTTCCTGTGTCCATGACAACTCTCCAATCTGCAGGATAAATCTAGTGTGGCCAAAGAAAGCAGAAAATCCTGCAGTACCCAGCATGTTGCAGCTCACAGCTTGTCTGTGTCTCTGAGGAGGGGGCCATGTCACCCACCATATGCCCTGCAACCTTGGGGAAGGTGCACTGGGCTGGCAGCCAGGAGACCTTGGGGTCTGGTCTTCAATCTTAATAAGAACATGAGCCCATAAGAACTGCCAGACTGAATCAGACCAAAGGCCCATCCAGCCCAGGGTCCTGTCTTCCAATGCCAGGTGCCCCAGAGGGAGTGAACAGAACAGGGAACCATCAAGTGACCCCTCCCCTATTCACTTCAGGGTACTTTGCAGGGTAATTGCCTGGGAGGCAAGCAGTGAGCTACGTGATGCTTAGCCAGGTTCTGGGCCCAGGGTTTCCTGAGTGGTGCAGGGATCTCTGCTTGCTGTGACCACGCTAGATTTCACCTGCAGATTAGAGAGGAGGTGTGATGGACACAGGAAGAGACGAGACGTCGTCACCTTCCTGCAGCTGCAGCCAGCATCTGAGCTCCTTATTTGGGGTTCATTGGAGCTTGGCACTGGGGTGTTGGTGGCAGCACTGAGGGACCCCACATGGCATCTGCTCTCACCATTTTCTTCCTCGGTGAGTTTTTGAGACAGCCAGGGCATGTGCACTTGTGGGAGAGGAGGATCTGAGACCAGGGTGTGTGCCCATGGGGGGATCTGAGGCCAGAGTAGGTGCCCATGGGGGGGCAGAGATCTGAGACCAGGGTGTGTGAATATCTGGTCCCTAATGATCTGTCTCTTCTCCAGGCTGCTGGCTGGCCGGGCAGAGCTGGATGCTGGGAGGTGAGTATCTCTGGGGACATTTGGGGAAAGAGGAGCTGAGTCCTGAATGTTCACTCAAAACTGAGTTCAAATTCCTTGTATTGACCCGGGAGCTCAGATCAGACCCCGGCCTGCTGGGCCCCTGTGGGTGCAGGGAGGTGTCTGTGAGCCCGGGCCCTGTCCCTGGGGCTGGGCGCTAAGGGCCGGTCACAGACACACAGGGAGGGGTTTGTGTCTCCCCATCTCACTCCTGTCTGTGTGTGAACCCAGAGCTCCCTGCACCCGGACCCTCCATCTCTGCCAGCCTCAGTGGGGAGATCACTGTGGGGGGAGCCATCACCATCCGCTGTCAGTATGGATGCCACGGCAGGAGGCTGTTGCTGTAGAAAGATGGAGTCAGATCTTGGAGCTGGATGCTGCTGGGGACAGGGGCGAATTCCCCACACAAATCCCTCAGACACCCACACAGCTCCCCACGGCATCACAGGTTGTCACTAGCCTGACCTGCCATTCCATCTCATATAATCCTAGACTCCTAGGGCTGGAAGAGACCTCAGGAGGTAAACAGTTTACCTTGGTGTAAACAAGGGCTAATCACCCTCCCTGCTCCAGGGGCTTTTTCTCACTGTCTCTGTGCAGCCACCAGCATCTCTGTCTCCTAGTCCCCTCCCCTGCTCTAAGCACTAGACCCCTCTGCTCCCAGAGCTCGGGATCGGATTCAGGTGTCCTGGCTTCCAGGTGGGGATATGGAGGGTTCGGCATCCCTGCTCCCAGCCCCACACCTGGATAGACCCTCAGGACATTCAGAGCCAGGCTCTGGGTCCCGCACAGGGAATGCCTGGTTGGGTAGTGGGGATGGAATCACAGGGGGGAGCAGCAGCTGCTGGAGGTTCACGGCCAGGGCAGGGGGATCCCTGCCCCCAAGAGGGTTGCACAGCAGGAGCCTTTCTCAGGGGGAGGCTTCCCTGGCTGCCCCACTCTGGGGACACACAGAGGAGCCACGGCCCAGGGACTGCCCGGCTGGCACCGCCCCAGCACCGAATTCACTCCCCACGCGCCCTGACACTTAAAGCCGCAATAAACTCTGGGTCATGGGGCAAGCGGCTCAGTCGTTGAGTCACCGTTTCAGCCCTTTCCCTCTGGAGCTGGGTGCTCAGTTCTGTCCTTCCCCGTCCCAGCCGATGCTCATATGAATTCCACAGAGGGAACCGACCCAGCTGGCCCCCAGCAGCCGGAGAACTCCACGACGGCGTCGCCTGGAGAAAGTAGGTGGGAGAAATGGAGCAATTCATCCCCTGGGGAACAGGGCTCCCCGCTCAGACGCCCTCGGGGCCATTCGGGTGTTTGGAGGGGGACGGTCCGTGCACAGCGGGGGATGGACAGACCCTGGGGACACCCGGCCATGGGAGAATGGGGATGGGGGGCCCTGGGAGCGCAGGGCGGTGACCGGATGGGAGGACGTCTGGGGAGGGACAGACAGACGGACTCAGACCTTGTCTGCATGAGAACTGGGCCCCAAATGCCGAATCCCGTGTGGTTCCCACCCCCCCCGGGGAGCTCAGAGCCAGTCTGGGCTGTGAGAATTCGCGCCAGGGTGTGACACAGCCTGTGGGGCAGCCAAGCTCCCCTGAGCTCTGTGGGGACAGGAGGCTCCTCCCCCACAGTAGGGACAGCGCGCCCATTCCAGCCCCGCAGGGACTCCAGGGGAGAGTGGCCCCTGACTGGGGCAGGGACCGTCTCTGTGTCCATTCAGCACTGAGCACGCGAGGCTGGTGATTAACACGAGTTGTTAGTGCTTGTGGGTTCCATGGAGCCAGGCAGGGGCCGTATCTCCCTGAGGGTCTCAGTGGGACCCATCCTGGGATCCCAGGGTCACTGATCCGGCCCCAATCCCTGTGTCCCGTTCTCACTCCGGGGAGCCGGCTCAGCCCATGGGTATAGACACACTGTATGACTAGCCACAGACACCAGGGCTCCGGCTTTCTCACACCCTCCCTGCCCTTGAGTCCCAGACAGATACTGGTTCCATTCCCTCAGGGAGAATCGACCTGCCTCAGCCGGTAACAGCGTTGACTTCGACCCACCCAGGCAGCGTGGAGCCAGGTATTGTGCCCAGAGACAGGAGATCCAGATCGCCATCCCAAACAACAGCTACACGCTGCATGAGGAGCCTCTCCCTGGAAGAGCTATGAACAGCCACTGGGTGGGATGGGGGGTGAGATTCCAGGGGTCAGAGCCTCACAGAAAATGCCCCATCTGGGCTGAGACGTGTCCGGACTCATTTTGTGTGCTGGGGGAGGGGTCACAGGACAGGTGCCAGATTGACTTGGAGGGGGCAGGGCACAGGAGAGCTCCCCCCAGCACACAGCCCCTTCCCAGGTGCTCCCAGACTGGGGTGCTGTGCTGCTGCCCATTGGTACCACAAAGCCACCCCTGTGGGGCACAGCTTAGTGCATATTCCCCTGGGAATGGGACGGGGGATGGGAAGATGGGGATAATGGTCCCGTGTATCTCATCTGTCTACCTGAGGCTGCAGAGAGCCTGGGGGAACAACCCAGAAGCAGGGTTTCAGGCTGCCCCGGAGGGCATTAACCCTGGGACCTACTGAGCCAGATAGAAACTGAATTAGCACTTGGACCCACCCCCTGTTCACAATGACACACTGTTGACTCTGGAGCCTAATAATGGCCATTGGGAAGGCGGCCCTGTTACATCTTCGGCTGCTGATCGTTTCAGCAGGGCATGGTTCTCCCAGAAGTCTCAAAGCCCGTCCCCAGGAAAATGCCCCCCAACCCAGATGACTTCTTCAGAGAGGTGAGCTGCAGCTG
Organism: Pelochelys cantorii; assembly: GCA_032595735.1. NCBI lineage: Eukaryota > Metazoa > Chordata > Testudines > Trionychidae > Pelochelys > Pelochelys cantorii. The sequence continues at coordinate 7,774,861 of CM064358.1, read as the reverse complement.
CTGGGGAATTCCCAGCAGAGGGGCAGGACCCAAGGGGGCTGGGCTGTGGGATCTTGGTCTAACCAGTGTCCCAGGGCACATGGGGCGTGAGATACATCCCCTCTGGCCTGGCCCCCAGGACAGCCCCCTGACCCTGTGAATGCTATCTACATTTCCCACTCTTTGTACCCACCACTAGCCCCATTGCTGTGGGTCCCTCAGTCCTCAAGGGGGAGGGGATGGGCAGCAGCCACTTCCAGTGCTCACGGCCTCCTGCTGCTTCCCAGGTGGGTGTGAACAGAAGCTGAGTGAACCCATCATCGCCGGGATGATCACAGGAGCCTCTGTCCTCCTCCTCCTCCTCCTCCTCTTGGCCTTCCTCTGCCACAGATGCACCCGAGCCAGTGAGTGCCCCAGTGAGGGAAGGGTCAAATCTGCTGCTAGGCAGGGCTGGGAAGGGGCAGGGCTTGGACTGGAGACAGGCCACACACTTGGAGGATGGGCCAGGGGGATCAGCAGGGGGCGCTGTCTCTTTGCACTCGGTGCTGATCCCAAAACCCCCACAAGGGGGCGCTGTGCTGCACCGTGTGGGGCACGGGGTCAGCAGGGTGTGTGAGGATCTGGAGGGGGTGCTGTTCTGTAGGGGGCAGGGCTCAGCTTGGAGTACTCAGGACAGTGTCTGGAGGGGTCGTGGCTCCCCTGCCAGAGCAAGGGCGGGGACTCCCATCCCGGCTGCCCTGTGGACTGGCATATGGAGACGCGGGGCCATTCATGGACAATTCTGCTTCATGTCTCTGCAGGGAAGGGACCAGCAGCGAGACAGAGCAGGTGAGACCCCAGTTCTGCTCCCTCCCCCACCCATCTACCTGCCTCAGGACACCTGGGTTCTCTCCTCAACTCTGGGAGGGGCCCAGTGGTTAGAGCCAGGGGCTGGGAGCCAGGACTCCTGGGCTCTGTTACTCTCTCTCTCTCTCTGTCCCCACAGGGAATCCAAGGCTGCAGACACAGAGTGTAAGTTAAACATGACAGGGTTTCCATGGGGAGCTGAGGGGAGGGGTGTTTTCCTGGGGGAGCATGTTGAGGTGGGGTGCAGACCTGGATTACTGTGCACCTTTTGCAGGTGCTCCTGCCCTGCTCGGTGCCTCAGTTTCCCCCACTGCACCATGGGATTCACATGCAAACTGTGGGGCTAGAGCCTGATCCGGGCCCAGCTACTCACCTGGGATGGGGGTCTCTGTTCCACAGACCCCCTCATGGGCCAAGGGAAGCAGCAGGATGTCCTGGTAAGTGTCCCCCAACCCAAGTCTCCTGATCTCTCTGCCTTGCCCCCCACAACAATGCACCGATCCTCCCCCATCTGGGCCTGCACAGGTTCCACTAAGGCCTTTTTCACACCAGCCCCCACCCCACCTGGGCTCCTACATCCGGACAGACAGACATTGGCACTGGGCTCTGCACTGGGGCTCCCCCGCCCCCGGTATCAGGGGTAGAGAGGAGGGGGCTGGAGGCCCAGAACACAGAGAGTCTGGCCCTGCCCCCCACAAACTCACCTTGAGCCCCCCAATCTCCTCCAAAATATTTGTGTTCATCTGAGCTTTTCAGGGGCAGAAGAATTGCATGAGGGGCAGGTGCTGGGGGTGGGATTTCCCTGACACACAAAAACAGGTTACTCTTTTCCCTCCCAGCTCCAGGAGCCCAACCCCAACGCTGAGGGACTCACCTGTGCTGAGCTGGACCCCCAGGAGCTGCAGATCAATCAAGGGACCCCGGTCCCTACCCCTGAACCTGTCCCTTGCACCACGATCAGTGCCCCTCCATTATCCCCATAGCCTGAAAATGGGGGAGTCACTGGAGCGAGGGGGCAGGGAGAGTAACCCCCAGGGAGTGATACAGTTACACTGTCCTGCCTCCTACCCCCACCCCAAACCACCAGAGAACAGGCTGGGCTTGTGGTCTCTGTTGTGTGTAGTGATACTTCTTGTTGTTGTTACAGTAACCAAGTTAGGTCACTAGGGGTCAGCCCAGCCAGCTTCACCGGCTCTAGCTAGTTCCGTGTTATGGAATAAATGGAAGCTTGCAACTGTTGCAGCTCTCTGTGTTTCAAGCGATTTCTTCCTAAATGCTGTGAATCAAAGCGGTATAACAAAGTGGAGACGTGGGTGGGATCCTTGTGCTGCCTCCAGCAACAGAAGAAAGAGAGGTCAATGTGAGAAAACAAACCTTTTTGCTGCTCTGGAAGGGTGGGGGTGTGAACTGACTGTTGCACTGAGAGTGCAAACCGAAACTAGAACATAAGAAGAACATAAGAACATAAGAATGGCCATACTGGGTCAGACCAAAGGTCCATCGAGCCCAGCATCCCATCTGCCGACGGTGGCCAATGCCAGGTGCCCCAGAGAAGGAGAACAGAAGACAATGATCAAGTGATTTATCTCCTGCCATCCATCTCCTGCCCTTGTTATGAAGGCTAGGGCACCATACTTTATCCCTGGCTAATAGCCATTTATGGACCTAACCTGCAAAAATTTATCAAGCTCTTTTTTAAACCCTAATAGAGTCCTGGCCTTCACAGCCTCCTCGGGCAAGGAGTTCCACAGGTTGACTGTGCGCTGTGTGAAGAAAAATTTCCTTTTATTAGTTTTGAACCTACTACCCATCAATTTCATTTGGTGTCCCCTAGTTCTTGTATTATGGGAAAAGGTAAATAATTTTTCTATAATCACTTTCTCCACACCATTCATGATTTTATATACCTCTATCATATCGCCCCTCAATCGCCTTTTTTCCAAACTGAAAAGTCCCAGTCTCTCTAGCCTCTCCCCATATGGGACCCTTTCCAAGCCCCTAATCATCTTAGTCGCCCTTTTCTGAACCTTTTCTAATGCCAATATATCTTTTTTGAGGTGAGGAGACCACATCTGCACGCAGTACTCGAGATGTGGGCGTACCATACCCCCCCGCCCCCACATCTAACAGAGGTAGCGGGGGGGAGGGAACCAGGGTCTGCTTTCTTCTGATAGGAGTGAAGCCCAGAGGCTGGGAGAGAGAAAAAATAGAGATAGAAAGGATGGTGCTGCAGCTAGGGTGACCAGGTAGACCCCCCCACAAAATATCGGACACACTTAATCGTGGGCCAGGGGGAGGGACCGGCCGGGAGGGAGGCGGGGCTGGCCGGGAGGAAAGGGGGCGGGAGGTGGTGCTGGCGGGGGAGGCCGGGGGCCGCGGGGCTGGCTGGGAGAAAGGGGGGTGGGAGGCAGAGCTGGCAGGGGGGGTCAGGGACCATGGAGGTGGCTGGGAGAAAGGGGGGCAGGAAGCAGAGCTGGGGGAGATCGGGGGCTGGGGGGCTGGACAGGAGGAGGGGGGGGGCGGAAGAAGGGGGGCGGGAAGCAGAGCTGGCGGCAGGGGAGGTGCAGCCACTGGCCACAGCCGGAGTCCAACGGGCCGCGCCCCCGGCAGGCACTCCCTCTAGTTGCTAGTAGAAGCCGAGCAGGGGCAGGGGGGCGTGGCGGGGAGCCGCTCCCCCCGCCCAGCTTCTGCATGCAACCAGAGGCTCCCAGCTGGGAGGTGGGGTCGTGATTGGCACTGGGAGCCTCTGGTTGTGTGCAGAAGCCGGGCGGGGGGAGTGGCTGGGGGTCCCAGCCACTGCCCCCGCCCCGCTCTGCCCGGGTTTTGCACACAACCTCAGGGCTCCCAGCGCCACTCGTGGCCCCGCCTCCCAGTCGCTCCCCCGCCCCCGCCAGGCTTCCGTCCAGCGCCCAGCCGGAAATTCAGAAAATACCGGACATTGGACATTGCACATTGCACGTGTCCGATATTTTCTGAATTTTTCTACCGGACAGAGGGCACAAATACCGGACTGTCCAGTAGAAAACTGGACACCTGGCAACCCTAGCTGCAGCAGCCATGGCTACACTAAAGGGGTCACAGGTAGGGCTGCCAGGCGTCTGATTTTGAACCAGACAGTCCAGTGTTTGAGCTTTCTGTTTGGGAAAAAAAACTAAGAAAATAGAAATGAGAAAACAGAACTGTCCAGTATTTTCTAAATAAGATGTAATGTAGATTGTGGTGTAATGTCAAGTGTGTCTGGTACCATCTGGCAACCCTAGTCACGGGGACCTTTTGAGGAGACCATAGAGCAAGGGCACGTAGATACTGAGCGTTTTGAGCTTTTTGTTATTGCGAATGACATTACGGAAGAGAAGAAGGTGCCAATATTCTTAAGTTCTCTAAGGGGCTATGACCTACACCCTGCTACACAGTTTGCTGCTGCCTGTTAAGACAGAGACCAAACCTTACAGCAGGGCTACTCAACTTTGGATACAAAGATTTAGGCAAGACTACACAACACACAGGTCCCATTTAAGTCAGTTCTACTGATATTAATAAAATGCAGTAGTTCCCCACTTCCATCCATATGACAGCACTTTAAATGAGCATTGACAATCCAGGAATTTAAATACTAAAACGAATATCAAGAAACCATTATATTGACTGCTTTTTGGTTTTGGCTCCCAAACCGCAAATCCAAACCGCACCACAGGCCGCAAACAAACAGGCCGTGAGCCACTTGTTGAGTAGTCCTGCCTTACGGTGACATTGTAGAAATCCTGGGGCCACATTCTGCTCCAGAACATTGGTAATTGAAGAAAGGTCTAGGCTCCACAACAGAGACCAAAAAGAAAGCAAAACCGTTGTACAATTTGTAGCAAGGTTGAAATAGTTCTCCCGTGTGGGACAGGATAGTGAGTGGCCTGCACAGTGAAGCGATATGGAAGCGACTATTAACAGAATCCCCAGGTCACCCTACAGAAGACCGTTGATATTTCAGTCTCCATGGAACTGGCCACACAGGAGGCACAATATTCAGTGCACCCCCTAGGGTGCATACAGTGTCCCAAGAACCTATCCACAAAACAGTGAGGAGCCAGGAATGTTACCGCTGCGGTGAGCCGGGTCACTGTGCATCTGAGTGCAGGTGTAAGGACCTGGTGTGTCGACAGTGTGGCAAAAAGGGACGCATTGAGCATCCCTGCAAACAAAAGAAAAAATGGCCTGTGGTCTGGGGGGCCAAAAATGAAAATCTGCATCCCATCGAGCAAACTCCTGATGACCAAGGTGACACCCCGTCCAAAGAAGAAGTGCCCTGCTATGTTTTGTCTTTGGCAGGGGCCTCCCACGAATACTGGGTAACCCCATTGTTGGAAGGCAAACCTGTACGCATGGAACTGAACACCGGTGCAGCAGTTTCGCTGGTCTCAGACACTGTGTATAAGGAAAAGTAGAGCACCTTCTGCTTAAGGCAACAAAGATTGTTCTGAGGACGTACACAGGAGAAGCGGTACCCCTGTTTGGCACTACTGATGTTACGGTGGCACTTAATGGACAGACAGGTGAATTGCCATTGTTTGTGGTGAACAGCCATTTCCTTAATGGGTAGATCATGGAGATAGCCAGGGCATGTGTCCACTGAGGGGATCTGAGGCATGTGAGACCAGGGTTAGGGAGGAATCTGAGACATGTGCCTGGAGAGAGGGGAGAGGGAGTGGACCTGAGATCTGTGGGATCCAGTTGTTCTGGGATCTGGTCCCTAATGGCCTGTCTCCTCTCCAGGCTGCTGGCTGGCTGAGTAGAACAGGATGTAGGGACGTGAGTATCTGTGGGGAACAGGGCAGCTGGGGAATTTCCATATTAAGGACGAGGGATGTGGGTTGGCGTGAGAGGCGCACAGCTCCATAGGGATGATCCTATCGGTCCTGGTCACCCACCTATATCCAGAGGCTGAGACCTTGCCCCACTCATTAGGGACCAGATCCCAGAGCAAGTGGATCTACAGATCTCAGAGCCACTCACTCCCCCCCAAAACATGTATCATATTCCTCCCCATCCCTATGGGTCTCAGATCCCCCCATGGACACACCCACTGGTCTCAGATGCCCCCTGATGGGCACAAACAACTGCCTTGGCGTGTCCCCTCCCCCTCCTGGTGCTAAGCCCCCCTCAAACCCACCATCTGTGCGGCTGGATGCGGTGGAACCAGAGCAGGAGGATAACGTGGAGACCATAAGCCGAGCCTGTTCACTGCAGGGGGTCACTGTATCACTCCCTGGCAGCCATGCTCCCTGCCCCATTGCCCCAGTGACTCCCACAGCTTCAGGCTATAGGGGCGGGGTGGGGTACTGATGATGGCGTACAGGATGAGCTGATGATCGTCTAGCTCTGTGTTGTCCCTTGGTGCTGGAGTCAGGCTTCTGGGGCTGGGAGGGAAAAGAGTCGCTGCGTGTGTGTCAACACCAACATACGCGCACCGACAGCCACACCGCACAGACACACACCAGACAGTCCTGAACCGAGCCAGCAGGGGGCAGCCACATGGACGCACACACTCCCTGTCCTGCAGGGGGCACCAGAGAGCTGCTCCCGGGAGTCCAGTGACGCACACCCCCTCCCCCCACACATTGCAGTCCCCACATCCCCACAGGCAGATATCTGGGAAATGCCCCCTCCTTGCTTGGTACCTGCCCCCTCATCATGCAATTCAACAGCCCCTGCAAAGCTCAAACACAAACAAACATTCAGCGGGAGGTTTGGGGGACTCAGGTTGAGTTGGGGGGGGAGGGCAGGGCCTCTGACTTTCTGTGTTCTGGGCCTCCAGCCCTTTCCCCCCCAACACCAGGGGGATTCCCAGTGCTGAGCCCAGGACCAGTGTCTGTCTGTGAGGCTGTAGGAGTTCAGGTGGGTCTGGGGGCCAGTTTCAACATGGCCCTAGTTAGCACATTGGGGACTATTAGGAAAAGGATGAGAAAAGGAGACAGGATGACCGCACTAGTTAAATCCGTGCTACACCCACCCCTTTAATGTTGCATCCAGTCCTGGTTGCCCCACCTCCAGAAGGAACCAGAGGAAGTTCAGAGAAAGGCAAGGAAGATAATTATGGGTATGTCTACACTGCCACCCTAGTTCGAACTAGGGTGGCTAATGTAGTCATTCGAAGTTGCAAATGAAGCCCGGGATTTAAATATCCCGGGCTTCATTTGCATCAGTTCCTAATTCAAACTACCTACTCCGTGCCGCGTGTAGCCGCGAGCACGGAGTTCGAACTAAGGGCATTTAAAAATGGCGCCCGCCCGGCAAGATGCAAATGAAGCCCGGGATATTTAAATCCCGGGCTTCATTTGCAACTTCGAATGTCTACATTAGCCACCCTAGTTCAAACTAGGGTGGCAGTGTAGACATACCCTAAGGGTGTGGACAGAGTACATATGAGGACAGATTAAGGATGCACTTCTTAGGCAAGAGACGTCTAAGGGGGGATATGACAGAGGTGTCTGAAATCAGAAATGATGTAGAGAGGGGGAATAGGGACGTGTTATTTATCCTTTCCCATGACACAAAAACCCGGGTGACCTGATGAAATTAGGAGGCTGCAGGTTTATGCAGTTGTTTGTATTAAATGTAGCATGATGGTTACGCCCCCCCCCCCCGGTGTTTCCTGTAAGCTGGGCGCTTATGCAGCCACTCAGGAGAGATTCAAATGCTATCCAGCTGATTAGCCGCGTGCCCACAGCTAGGTTGTGTGTTACTACTGGTGGTGCACAGGCACACGCACTCGTACCTCTCTCCACATAAAGAAATGATTTTGCCCATGGATGGGAAAAATCCGCACAGGGTGGAGAAGATTAGAGGGAGCGTTGCTCCTCACCACGTTCTGCAGCACAGCCCCTCCTCACAAAAAAATGAGGACATGGGGAAAGCACCCTCTGCAGAGTTGACTTCCATCCTCAGCCACCCATCATCCTCTAGTGTTGTAGTGGGCGCTGGAGCCAGCATTGAGCCTCCTGGGCACCCCATCCCCATCCTGCAAAGCAGCCCATGTTGCAAAATATGCTAGTGTGGATTTAGTTGGTTAGCTTAGTCTTGTGGTTGCAGGTCTCAGCTGTACACCACATGTAGAGGAAATGCTATTTTGTGCTTCAATTGCGTGTGAATGGATAGCGCTAACCAAGAGTATGTGTCTGTGGTCCCTGCGGCTGGGGTCATTTCATCGCCATGTGGCCCAACAGGGGAAACAGCTGCTGCTTTTTAGATGAGCAGAGATGGGGCAGGGAGCTGAGCAGAAAGATCAGCCTTGAACCGCAGATTATTCAAGCTGATATGGGGGCTGACTCGTTTCTCATTGTTCCAGGTGCCTGCTTCTTCATTTATCGCTCTGCCTTTCTCTCTCTTTAGCATCCTCGGCTTTCTCATTTCATCTCACTTCCAGTCTCTCTCCAGCGCCACCCTCACACAACAGGAATCTGGATTTATTTGACCCCTTTCAGCCCAGCTAGGACCCTGTCCAATAACTAGGGCTCCCCAGGAGTTGAGGAGTAAAAGGTCAAAGATGAGGCATGCTATGAACTACATGACATTTTGTGACACCCGTCTGCTGCTGTTTCAGTACTTGGCAATACACCCCCAGGGGTCTCTATGGATTATAAATCCTCAGCCCCCTTCGCCCTTGAAAATAATTTGTTTCATCTTTCCCAGCTCTTTCCCCTCCCTGCCCCCTGTCTCCATTTCCCCCAGCCATGGATGGATCCCACCTCTTATAGCCGGGTGGGAAAGGGTTGTCCTGGTCTGGGAAATGGTTTGAGATTCCAAATGATTTCCTTTGCCACATTGGGACAAAACATTTGGGGACAGTTTTGAAGTGTTTCCCCTCAAATGCCTGTAATAGGGGAGAGAGCGAGGCCCAGGGTGTATGCTACCCTCTCCCACAAAAATATATTTTCACAGGCTTTATACTCTGTGATCATTCTGTCTCAGCCCCTGGATAACACCTCCCCCAAACAACCCCTGGAGCAGAACTCCTCGAAATCTCCCCAGTCCCAGTTTCAATGTTGACGGAGTGATGGAGAATCCACCATGAATGTCGGTGATACCCCCCAATCAGGGCCTGCTAAGGAGATTTCTGCTGCCCTTTGTTAGATCCCATTACAGACACAACATTATATCCTAAAGGGAATTTGGTGACCCCATAGTTCTTCTTTTACTCCACATCATAATCAAACACAACACTCACACAACGCGCAGTCAACCTGCGGAACTCCTTGTCAAAGGATGTTGCAAAGGCAAGACTGTAACAGGGTTAAAAAAAAGGAGCTAACTCAATCCATGGAGGATCGGTCCATTAATGGCTGTTAGCCAGGATGGGCAGGGAGGGTGTCCCTGGCCTCTGTTTGTCAGAGACTGGGAATGGGCGACAGGGGAAGGATCACTGGATGACTCCCTGTTCTGTTCACTCCCTCTGGGGAACCTGGCATTGGCCACTGTGGGCAGACAGGACACTGGGCTGGATGGACCTTTGGTCTGACCCATTGTGGCCGTTCTGATGATCTTCTGAAATTCAAACTAGACCAGCTCCAACGGATCAGTGAGGCAAAGTTGCTGATCCCAAAGATTCATCACAGCATCGGGGGGGGGGAGCTCATTCAGATCCTGGCTTCCACTTTGTACCAGACCCCCCATGTCTCTGAGGGTCCGGTAGCGAGGCAACGTCCCAGAAGAGGCTGTGACCAGGTAACCAGCCTGCCAGTAGCTTTCAGCACCTGGGTCTCCCCATCCTCCAGCCCTGCGGTGCAATATTGAGAAACTGGCCAGAGGCAGATGTAATAGCCTCCCTGGGACACCAGAGCATGTGTCTGATGATGTAGGAGGGTGATGAGAGGCTGCGATTGGAGATGGGGAACTGGGGGCACATTGAGTGTCAAGGGGGAGAGTCTCACGGGTTCTGCTCACACGTGGCCCATGAGGTTCCCAGGCAGAATCCCCAATGGAGCAACAGCCCCTTCTCGGGGAGCCCCCTCTCTCCTGGGGGTCTGCCCCTCTGCTCTTGGGCCGGCAGCTCTTGGATCCTACAGCCTGGCTCTGCCCTGGACCCCACTGTGCAGTCCCCTCTCTCTGGACCCCTGGGGCTCCACTCCCAGAGGGAATGGGGCAGCCCTGTTCTCCAGCCCAGAGCGACTCTCAGCCAGTGTCACACAGGCTGGTTTATTGAGGTTTGAACCCAGCACAGGAACCCTTAGGCCTGTTGGCCTGGCCCCCCGCAGCTGAGCACGTCTGAGTCTCCCTGCAGCCAGGTGGGCTCTGCCTGCTCCTCCTGCCCAGCCCAGCAGCCCCACTCTTCCAGCCAAGCCCCCAATACCCCCCCCCAGCAGCTGCCCCTCCCTTGGCCTTTTTTGTCTGTTCAGGTAACATGGTCACCTGGGCCCTTCTATTCTCCGCATCCCCTCTCCTCCGTCCTTTGTTCCTCCCCTGGCTGGAACCAGCTGGGCAGGTCACCAGCAGCTTCTCTCTGCCACCCAGTGGCCTCCCAGTGGCCAGACCCGGCTGTGCCCTCCCATCTGGGTCTCCCGATCACCAGGGCACCAGTCACTTGGGGCTCCAGTTCTCTGCTGGTCCCTGTAGCAACAAACTCCCTCCCCCTCCCCTTGTTACCCCAGTAACACCCAGGGACACTGAGGCTACGTCTTCATTGGCAAGCTTTTGCGCAAATACTCTTTAACGCAAGAGTTTTTGTGTTAGAGTATTTGAGCAAGAGAGCGTCTACATTGGCATGTGCCTTTGCGCAAAAGATGTGCTTTTGTGCAAGAGCATCCATGCCAGTGTAGACGCTCTCTTGCGCAAGAAAGCTCTGATGGCCACTTTAACCATCGGGCTTTCTTGTGCAAGAAATTCATGTTGCCTGTCTACACTGGCCTCTTGCACAAGAACAGTTGCACAAGAGGGCTTATCCCTGTGCGGGAGCATCATAGTTCTTGTGCAAGAAGCCCTGATTTCTTACATTAGAACGTCAGTGGCCTTGCGCAAGAACTCATGGCCAGCGTAGACAGGCAGCAAGTTTTTGCGCAAAAGCGGCCACTTTTGTGAAAAATCTTGCCAATGTAGATGTAGCCCTAGTGTCCCCCCTACAGGCAGCGTCTTCGAACATCTCACAGCTCCCCCACTTCATCACATGGGTAGTCTCCTGGCTCCCGGCCTGGTGCACCTTCTTCAAGGCTGCAGGGTACTGGGATGTGCCCCCCTCCCCACCGAGACAGACAAGCTGGAGCTGCATGATGCTTCGCCAGAGTAATGGGCCCAAGGTTTCCGGATTTGTGCAGAGACCTTTGCTTACTGTGACCGCACTAGATTTCGCCTGCAGATCAGAGACGGGGGGTGATGGATGCAGGAAGAGACGAGACATTGACAACTTCCTGTAGCTGCAGCCAGCATCTGAGCTCCTTATTTGGGGCTGTGGGGAACCGCGCACTGGGGTGTTGGTAGCAGCACTGAGGGGTCCCGCATGGCATCTGCTCTCACCGTCCTCTTCCTTGGTGAGTATCAGAGGCTGCCAGAGTGTGGGGCCATGGGTGTATCTGAGACCAGGGCGTGTGCCCAGGGAGGGGGAGCTGAGGCATGTTTCCGGAGGGAGGGTGTGGATCTCAGTTCTGTAGGATCCAGTTGCTCTGGGATCTGGCCCATAACAACCCGTCTCCTTTCCAGGCTGCTGGCTGGCCGCATGGAGCTGGGTTCAGGGACGTGAGTATCTGTGGGGAAGGGGGCAGCTGGGGAATTTCCTTATTAAGAATGAGGGACGTGGGTGGGGGGTGAGGGGCACAGATCCCCCCAGGGATGATCCTGCCAGACCTGGGCTGCCTCCCACATCCAGAGGCTGGGACCTCACCCTGCTCATTACAGGGATGGGCACCGCAACTGGTAAATTCACCTGCACCCAAACCTCTGCCCCCACGAAACGTAGAATCAGGGCACCCAGTACCCTGCAGCATCCCCAAACTCTGCCCTGGGAGCTGGCAGCACCCTGGGAAAGGGCTCAGGCAGGGTCGGTCTGTAAGGGTATGTCTACACTACAGCACTAATTCGAACTAACTTAATTCGAATTAGTTAATTCGAACTAAGCTAATTCGCATTAGTGAATCTAGACCTAAAAACTAATGGGAATTAGCATTTTGTTAATTCGAACTAGCATGTCTACATTGAGTGGACCCTGAACCGAAGTTAAGGCTGGCTGGAACCAGTGCCGGCAGGGCATCAGGTTAGGACTTAGAGCGTGGAGCTGCTGCCTCAGGCTGTGCTTAAAGGGACCCAACCCCCACCCCGGACAGACAGTTCTCAGGGTTCCCCGCTTGCTTGTCTACCTTGATGAGGGACAGCAAAGCAGTCCTGTCTTGGAGAGCCCTGAGTGCCCGCCCTCGGCACATCAGAGCACTCGGCCATCAGCCCGGCTGCACTTGCCGCAGGCTGCCATCTGGGGGGGTCAATTGGGGGGCTGTCAGGATCCAGGAGGCCCTGCAGGAGAGCTTCCACCCCGAGGAGCCCGCAGAGCCACCCCAGTCCTCCCCACCGGGGGCTCGTGCCCCATTCCTCCCTCACCTCCTTCCACTTACCCCTCCCTAGCCCCCCTTCTTGATGTAAAAAATAAAGGACGCGTGTTCAAAAATAGAAACTCTCTTTATTTAACAAAACTGGGGGGGGGGGGATTAACCTCTGGGGAGACTGGGAAAAGGAGGTGGGAGAGGGGAAGAGAGAGGGTGGGAGAAGGGAGGTGGAAACCTGGGAGGAGGGAGCTGGAAGGGGGAAGCCAGGGGAAGAAGGAGGAGGGGAAGTATAAAACTATGGTACGCCATATCTTCAGTACTGTGTACAGATGTGGTCTCCTCACCTCAAAAAAGATATTTTGGCCTTGGAAAGGGTTCAGAAAAGGGCATCTACAATGATTAGGGGTTTGGAACAGGTCCCATATGAAGAGAGGCTAAAGAGACTGGAGAAAAAGAGAAAAGAGGAGACTGAGGGGCGATATGATAGAGGTCTATAAAAGCATGAGTGGTGTGGAGAGGGTGAATAAAGAAAAGGTCTTCATTAGTTCCCATAATAGAAGGACTAGAGGACACCAGATGAAATGAATGGACAGCAGGTTTAAAACTAATAAGCGAAAGTTCTTCTTCACACAGCACATAGTCAACCCGTGGAACTCCTTGCCACAGGAGGCTGTGAAGGCTAGAACTATAACAGAGTTTAAAGAGAAGTTAGATACATTCATGGAGGTTGGGTCCATGGAGTGCTATTAGCCAGGGGGTAGGAACGGTGTCCCTGGCCTCTGTTTGTGGAAGGCTGGAGATGGATGGCACGAGACAAATTGCTTGGTCATTGTCTTCGGTCCATCCCCTCCGGGGTACCTGGTGTTGGCCGCTGTCGGCAGACAGGCTACTGGGCTAGATGGACCTTTGGTCTGACCCAGTACGGCCGTTCTTATGTTCTAAGCTCAGGGCTCAGGGTCGGGGGTCTCACTGGACCAACTTGATTTTCATGCAAACCTGCTCCTGGGTTCGCATGTGGCCTTTGGTGGCCAGGCTGGCAGCTATCCTGCCCTAGACGGCCGCATTCCTGTGGCTAGTGCGGAGGTCATGGACGTTGGAGGTCTCCCCCCAAACCTCGATGAGGTCCACGATCTCCACACTTAGACCAGGTGGGCGCCTGCCTCTTGCGGCCCCGGGCAGGCTCCTGGGAGCCGCCAGCCTGGTCCTGGGAAGAGGCGGAGGGCTGGGTGGCAGCGGGTGGCTGGCTCATGCCGTGCCAGGTGCAGGGTCTGCTGGCTGGGTGCTGGCAGGCTTGCAACTGGCACAAGCACTGTAGCCAGACCGTGCCCCTTTGAGGGCTCCGGGGCCGGGAGCTGGGGGGCAGAAAAGTTTCCCTGGTTTGGCCCAGAGTGGCCACCAGGGCAAGCTGGGAAGGGCTAGCCTCCAACTAGTTTGAATTAAGTGGCTACACAGCCCTTAATTCGAACTACTTAATTCGAACTAGGCGTTAGTCCTCGTAGAATGAGGTTTACCTAGTTCGAATTAAGCGCTCCGCTAGTTCGAATTAAGTTTGAACTAGCAGTTTGCGTGTGTAGCGCCTATGAAAGTTAATTCGAACTAACAGCTGTTAGTTCGAATTAACTTTGTAGTGTAGACATACCCTAAGAGTGCACAAGCAAATGGAGGGTCGCACGGCATCCTTCTCAGCCCTCAGCTGATGGCACATACGGGTCACTGTTTTGCCCCCTGACCAGCCTGGGCCACAGCCAGGAGCTGAGCTAAATCCCCAGCATCTGAAAGCGGGTTGAGGGAAGCAGAGTCAGTGTGCCCGGGAGAGCAGAGCCAGGGGTGGGCAGGAAAACATGAGCACAGCCGTGGGTTTTGCTCACACATGTTTGTCTTGGGGCCTGTCCCGGGAGTCTCTTATTCAAACCACCCAAATGTGGGGCAGGAACCCGTCGGGTAGATCCCAGTTCACCTCCTGGCTGCTGCGGGGGCAGGGCTGGAGTGATCTTCGGGAGCTGCAGGAGTCAGGGACTGGGAATCTCCTTTCCCCTCCTGGGTCTCACCCTGGCTTTGGCCACGGGGCTGGGCCTGCACCCAGGGCTGAGTGAGGGGGAACCGGCTGGGCCCCAGATGGGCAGAGGGTGAAGCAGGCAGCCGCAGTTTGTGTCATCCCCACCTAATGCTGGTTTGTCTGTGACTCCAGAGGGGCTCTACCCCAAACCCTTCATCTCTGCCAACCCCAGGGGGGTGATCCCCGTGGGGGGAACCATCACCATCTGGTGTTGGACTCAGAATCGGGGCATGAGGTTCCTGCTCTTCAAGGATGGGTCTGGGGACTATCTGGATTACATGGACCCTGGTGGCTCTACGGCTCAATTCCCCATCACCAGCGCCAGGCGGGAACACGGGGGCAGCTACACCTGTCGCTATAGTGATGGATCAGGCATCATCTCGGAGCCCAGCGACCCTGTGCAGGTCATTGTATCAGGTAAGGGGCCCTCCCCAGCCCTACAGCTCCCAGCCCCACCCCCAGCCAGGCCCCAGGCTCCCAGCAGATGGGGTGTTGTTATGGGCCAGATGGGATGACGTTTGAGTGAAGATCTTGGTCCCCTGGCGTTGGGCTGAGTCCAGGAGGGGCAGATTTCAGGTGCTGTCCTGTGGAGACCCTGACCCTGCGTCTGCCCCGTCGCTGACACTCCAGGCTGGGGACGGGCGCGGTGGCCATGCTGGGGTCTGGCTCATGCCCCGTGTCCCTCCCACTGCAGCGCTCAGCTCCCCAAATCCTCCACCTCCCTGCACCCAGGTGGGGAGTCGCCCAGGGGGAGCCGTGACCATCCGGAGTGGGGGTCAGCGCTGGGGGCTGCAGTTTGTTCTGTACGAGGCTGGGGGCCGGCAGGCAGCAGGGCAGGGACTCATCTGGGCTCAAATTTCCCATCCCCAGAATGAGCCGGGCAGGCAGAGACAAACGCACACGCTATTGTCCACACACCTGGTGGGAGCCCAGCGACCCCTTGGAGCTGATGGGGGCAGGTGAGGGGCCCGGCTCGGCCTCCCTGCTCCCAGCCCCACACCCAGCCAGACCCTCAGGAGGGCTCAGTGCTCAGGCTCTGCCCTGAGGCTGAGCTGAGCACAGCGGATGCCCGAGTGGCTGCCAGATGAGAGTCACTTGGGCAGCAGCAGCAGCTGGAAATGGAGGGCCGAGGGAGGGGGGATCCCTGCCCCAGGGGAGCTGCAGAGCTGGGGGAGCCTTTCCCAGGTCACAGATCGTCATGGGGTGATGGGAGGAGCTGAAGGGTTATAAACCTCCATGTGAGGGGGAGACTGGCACAGTCCCCTGCAGGTCGGGGTGGCTCCGCGTGCAGAACCCAGGAGTCCTGGGCTCCCCCTCTCTGTGCCCCTCCCTACACCCCAGCCCCCTCCCAGAGCCAGGGTCAGGGTTTGCCAGGGTTCTTCCAGAAGAAACCAGAACAACCTAATCCTGCCCCTTCCCCGAGGCTCTGCCCCCCACTCACTTCCAGAGCACAGCGTGGAGCCAAGCCAAGTGGGGCGTCTGCCTTACACCCCCCCATGCCATTGACTGGGAGCCACCAGGGTCCCTTTCGACTGGCGTTCTCATCAAAAACAGGACATCTGGCCACCCAAGCCAGGATCAGAGACCAAAAGGCTCAGGGGAAACTCTGGGCCCCTGTGGGAAGGTGTCCAGGAGCCTGTCCCCACGGTCCTCTGTCTGACCCGCCGCTGAGGCCACGTGGTGAGGTTGGGCCCCAGCGTTGAATGATGGGGGCTGTGTCTCACGGCCTGTCTGCTTCCCCCTGCAGAGCCCAGCGAC
This sequence comes from Pelochelys cantorii, assembly GCA_032595735.1. Lineage (NCBI taxonomy): Eukaryota > Metazoa > Chordata > Testudines > Trionychidae > Pelochelys > Pelochelys cantorii. Next base: position 7,758,712 of record CM064358.1, on the reverse strand, counting down.
CCCAAACCCAACATCTCCCTGAGCCCCAGCAGGGGGGTGTCGCTGGGGGCATCCGTGACCATCCAGTGTCGGGGGCCGCACTGGGGCAGGTGGTTCGTGCTGAAGACAGAGGGAGGCCATTTTCTGCACGCGGATCCGGACGGGTTTGGGGCAGAGTTTCCCCTCAGCAGCCTGCGCCGGGAGCAGGGCGGGAGCTACAGCTGCTCCTATCACAGCAGATCGGAGCCATTCACCGTGTCATACCCCAGCGACCCCGTGGAGCTGGTGCTGAGAGGTGAGGGGCCCGGCTCAGCCTCCCCACGCCCAGCCCCACAGGCAGGGGGCTCAGACCCGATGGGATGTGTTTAGAGCCAGGGTCTGCCCTGGGCCTACTGAGGGGACACCGGGTTGGAGGGTCAGGATGGAGTCACTGGGAGGTTCCCAATCGGTAGGGAGCAGCAGCCGCTGGAGACTCAGGGCTGGCTACTTTAAAGCTGCCCCTTGTGCTTCTGAATTGTGAGTCGCTATTTAATCCGTGATCCCATCCCGTGTTCTCTGGGGCCCATCCAGGCAGTGCCCAGGCCGAAGCTGAATGAGGCAGGGGCTGCAGGAGAAGTGGTGGCTTGGTGGATACGGCACTGGGCTGGGAACCAGGAGACCTGGCCCAGCTCCTGTTGGATAGGAGCCCACTGCAAGTTGCAAGTGTCCTTTCATAGGGGTGGGCCTCAATCTTGGGGAATCTCAGGCAGAGCACCCGTACTCTGTGAGCTCAGTAGCGCCGGGTCCCTTGTGCTGTGGGCCCAGGTAGGGCCGCAGCCCATTGTGCCAGGCACTGCATAAACACAACGGGAAGAGATAGCCCCTCCCCCATAAAGCTCACTAAGGAAAGTGAATCTGTTGGTGCCTCAGTTTCCCCCTGCATAGAAGGGGGATGATGACCCTCCGCCCATCTCCTGGAGGCTGGGAGTGTGAGTCCCTTCCTGTGTGGGGCTCAGGCTCTGTGGTGCCAGGAGTCAGAGACTTGCCAGTGATCCCAAGAACTAGGGAGCTGGGACCCAGATCACAGGGCGAAATTCTGGGTCGGAGGGACTCTGGGGTCTGGGAGAGAATCTCTGCCCCAGAACTCCTGGATCTTCCTGGGGAGGGCAGGGCTGGGTGGCTGCCCGGGTCTGGCTCTCACTGCCTGTCTCCTGTGCGCAGATCCCAGCCTGCCCAGACCCTCCGTCTCTCTGAGTCCCACTGGGGTCACCAACCCAGGGGCAAATGTCACCATTCGGTGCCAGGGGCCGGGCCAGGACGTGAGGTTCTTCCTGCACCAGGCTGGAGACCTGAACTGGCCACAACCCATGGACCCTGCTGGGGATGGGGCCGAGTTCCACATCCACCCCGTGGGCTGGCAGCACGGAGGGAACTACAGCTGCAGCTACCGGCCCCGGGAAGAGCCCTTTGTTTCCTCGCAGCCCAGCGACCCCGTGGAGCTGGTGGTAGCAGGTGAGGGGCCTGGCTCAATGTCCCTGCCCCCAGCCCCACACCCAGCTGGATCCTGGCTAGGAATCTGCATTGATGGGACCCTCAGAGCCAGACTCTGCCTTGAGCCCTGGGCCCAGCAGAGGTGTCACCCGGCCAGGGCGCATGGATGGAGTCACTGGGGTTCCCAGCCCGTGGGCAGCAGCGGCTACTGGAGATGCAGGGCAGAGGGAAGTGGACCCCCCACCCAGAGGGGGAACTGCAGAGCTGAGGGGCCTTGCCCAGGTCACTGAAAAGTTCTGGGATTTTGGGAGGAGTTGAGGGTTTATTAACTTCAGAGAGACGGTTGCACGTCAGGGCTGGTTCTGTGCACAGGAGTCCTGGCCCCATCCCCCCTGCTGACCCCCCCCCCCCCCATACTCCAGTCCCCTCCCAGAGCCAGGGGGAGGGTTGCCAAGTTTCTATGCCCAGAAAAGGGAATACGGTAGCCCCGCCCCTTCTCTGAAGTCCCTTCCCCACTCACGACATTCACCCTCCCCTATTGTGAAGCTGTTGGTGCCTCAGTTTCCCCCTGCATAGAAGGGGGATGATGACCCTGTTGGCTTGAATCCCGTGTGGTTCCCAACCCCCCTGGGGAGCTCAGAGCCAGTCTGGGCTGTGGGAATTAGCACCCGGGTGTGACACGGTCCTTGGGGCAGCCAAGCTCCCCTGAGCTCTCTGGGGCAGGGGGCTCCTCCCCCGCAGAAGGGACACCGCACCCAGACCAGCCCTGCAGGAACTCCAGGGGCGAGTGGCCCCTGACTGGGGCAGGGACCGTCTCTGTGTCCTGTGTCCGTACAGCACCGAGCACGCAGGGCAGCTGGCCCAGGACAGGGCTGCTGGTGATTAACACAAGTTGTTAGTGATTTTGGTTCTGGTTTCCATGGAGACAGGCAGGGGCCATGTATCACTGGGCTGATTCTCCCCGTCCTGAGATCCCAGGGATGCTGAGTCGGCCCAAATCCCTGGGTCCCGTTCTCTCCCCTGGGAAGCTGGCTCAGCCCGGGGAGGAGCTGCCAGTGCCGGTGGAGGAGGGGTCACTGTGTAAGTAGCCACAGACACCAGGGCTCCAGCTTTCTCACCCCCTCCCCACCCTTCCCCCATAGACGCTGGTTCTACTCCCGCAGGGGGAACCAACCCAACTCAGCCTGAACATCACCGGCTCCCACCTGCCTGGCGGTGCGGAGTCAGGATCAAGGCTGGTGGGCAGGAAATCCCCCTGGCAACCCCCAGAAGCACTTTCATGCTGCCCCCGGGAGCCACAAACAGCTGCTGGGTGGGACAGGGGCAAATCCCCACAGCAAATGCCCCATCTGGGCTGAGACCTCCCAGACTCATTTCATATGCTGGGGGTGGGAGGTTCCCTGGACAAGTGCTAGATTGACTTGGCAGGGGCAGGACCCAAGAGAGCTCCCCCTGGCACACAGCCCCTCCCCAGGTGCCCTCAGACAGGGGTGCTAAGCTGTCCACCGGAACCACAAACCTACCTGTGTGCAGCACAGCTCAGTGCATATCCCCTGGGAGAATGGGGCTGAGGATGAAGAGTCAAAGATAATGGTCCCCTGTGTCCTGTCTGTCTGCCTGAGTCTGCATAGTGCCCCAGGGAACTCAGAAGCAGGGCTCCCCCTTCACAGGAGGCTGCCCATCTGGGTGTTAACTCTGTGAATGTCTGACCCAGATATACATGGAGTTAACACGTGAACCCACCATTTCAGAGTGACATGTTGTTGACTCTGGAACCTAATGATGGTCATTGGAAAGACAGCACTCTTATGTTTTCTGTTACTGATCTCTTCCCAAAAATCTCCTCCTCAGGCAACCCCCGCCCCTCCACTGCCATCCCCCCACTCCCATGATCTCTATGTAGAATTCCCAGCATAGCAGCAGGTCCCAAGGGAGGCAGGTTTTGGGACCGGGACCCAACTGACTTCACAGGACACCTTCCACCCTCCTCTTACACTGACCTCCTGGGACAGCCCCCTGCCTTTAGCAGTGAACCTCCCAACCACAACTACCCACAATCCCCTCTGCTTCTATCCCCAACTTGCCCCATTCCTGTGGGTCACTCAGTCATTGAGGGGGCAGGCTGGGGCAGCAGATAATGAACCAACAACTACCAGGGCTCACGGCCTCTTGCTGCTTCCTAGGTGGATCGGGACTAAATCTGAGCGACCCCATCCTTGCCGGGGTGATCGTGGGGGTCACTGCCGTCCTCCTCCTCCTGGCGTTCCTCTGCCACAGGCACACCCGAGCCAGTAAGTGCCCCAGCGAGGGAAGGGTTAAACCTGCTACTAAGCAGGGCTGGGAAGGGGCCGGGCTTGGATGGGAGACAGGCCAGGAACCCAGGGGCTGGGGCAGGGGGCTCCATCGGGGGCATTGTCCCCTGGCACTTGATGCCAACCCCAAAGCCCCTTGGCAGTGCTAGGGGGCACTGTGCTGCACAGTGTGGGGTGGGAGGCTCTGTAGGTGGTGTGGGCGGTGCGTAGGGGGAGCTGTGCTGCAGGGAGGCAGGGCTCAGCTTGTCTCTGGGGTATCCAGGCTGAGTGACTGGAGTTATCAGGGCTCCCGTAGCAGTGTAGGACAGGGTAGAGGACTCCCATCCCAGCTGCCCTGTGGGGCGGAGGGGCAGGGCTGGCACATGGGGACCCGGGGCCACTCATGGACAATTGTGCTTCATGTCTCTGCAGGGAAGGGACCAGCAGCGAGACAGAGTGGGTGAGACTCTAGTTCTGCCCCCCCTCCCACCTCCAATCTGTCTGTCTCAGGAGTCCTGGGTTCTCTCCCTGGTTCTGGGAGGAGTGGTGCCTACTGGTTAGAACCGGAGGGCTGGGAGCCAGGACTCCAAGGCTCTGTTACAGTCTCTCTCTGTCAAGGCTGATCCCCCACTCTGGTATAACAAATGAAGAAGTGGGGACTCGCAAAAGCACCCCAAAACCTGATCTCTACAGGCTTTGGTACAAAAACTTCCCCCCAAAATCCTAATACCTGGATTTTGGAGAATATCCGCTGCTATCACCCAAATATTTGTAAGAAAAAACAGGGAAGAAATCACTTGGGAAATTTCATCCTTCAGATAACACCAGGACACAAAAAATAGCCAATGCCAGTTAGTAAGAAAAAGAAAACAAACTTTTATTATCCAAACAAAACTCCTGTTGCAAGCAAAGTGACTAGATGGAAAAGAGCCACCAATTAATCTGGATACTCGGGGCACCCCCTGGGCTCAGGACTTTAAATACAAAAGGAAAACACTTTTAAAGGAAAAAGAAAAAATACACTTTGAACAGCTCAGACACCAATTCCACATTCCCAAACCAGAAAACAATAAAACTGGACAGGTTATCGAGATTTTGTCCTACTTACACATACAAGAAGTCCGTTCTTGGGGAGAAAAGTGTCTTTCTGTCTCCCTTAGTACCTGGAGAAACTGCTCTGACTCAGACAAAGCAGGGAAAAGTTAAAAATTCCTTTGTCCCACTTTGAAATCCCTACCTGCATTGTTATTGGCTGACATATCTGGCTAGGGACAGGAGACATAGTTAACCCTTTAGTGACCAGGTTATTGGTCAGCCCTCATGGTTATGACTCTCTCTCTGTCCCGGCAGTGAATCCAAGTCTGCAGCCACAGTGTGTAAGTTTGACATGACAGATGTCCATTGGGAGCAGAGAAGGGAGGGGTGTCCCCTGGGGGGCATGTTAATGTGGGGTGCAGCTCTGGCTCATTCTGCACATTTGGGGGAGACCCTGCCCTGTGCCTCAGTTTCCTTCACTGCTTCATGGGGCTAGGGACCCTGCCCCACCCTGGTGTTCTGCAAAGGGCTCACTCACATGCAGCCTGGGGGGGCTGAGCCAGGGGCCTGATCTATGCCCAGCCCATCACTGAGGGAGTGTCTCTGTTCCACAGACGCCCTTGTGGGCCAAGAGAAACGTCAAGATGTCTTTGTAAGTGCCCCCCAAAACTCCCCAGCTCCGTGCCTTGCCTCACCCCACACCAATGCACTATGCACCCCCTCACTGCATATGCACTCCCCCTGCTGTCTGGGATCAGGACTGTCTGGTGTGTGGCTGTGTGTGTTTGTGTGCTGGTTTTGACTCATACACATTGTAACTCTCTTCCCTCCCTGCCCCAGGAGCCTGACCCCGGCGCTGAGGGACTCGCCTATGCTGAACTGGACCCCCCGGCACTGCAGACTAAGCGGGGGGCCCTGTCCCCGAACCCATCCTGTATGCCGCAGTCAGCACCTGTCCTTTGCCCCCATAGCCTGAACCTGAGGAAGTCACTAGATCAATGGGGCAGGGAAGATGGTCCCCAGAGAGTGATGCAGTGACACCCCCCAGAGAACAGGCTCAGCTTATGGTCTCCCCTGAACCCCACCCCCCCGCATCTGGTACTGCCCCACCCAGTCACATGCCTCACCCTCAGTCCCATAGGCCCACGCCCTGGTCTCAGATTCCCTCCCTTCTCCCTGTGGGCACACACCCTGGTCTCAGATCCTCCCCACCATGGGCACACACCCTGGTCTCAGATCCGCCCCCACTGAAACATGCCTTGGTCTCAGATCCCCCCTGTCCACTCCTGTCTGTCTGCAATACTCAATGAGGAAGACGATGGTGAGAACAGATGCCATAATGGGCCAGTGAGGGGCACCAGCCACACCCCTTTTCCCAGCTCCACCCAGCCTCAAATCAGGAGTTCTGCTGGTGTTTTCAGTTACAGGAAGCCAACAATGTTCCCTCTCTTCCTGTATCCACCACCCCTTGTCTCTCATCTGCAGGCAAAATCTCGTGTGGTCACAGTTACCAGAGGTCTCTGCAAAACCGAGGAAACCCTGAAATCATCAGCCTAGCCAACTGTCCAGCAGCTCCAGCTTGTCCATGTCTCTGTGGGGAGGGAGGGAGGTCATCTTCTTTGGGGAGGGTATGCTAGGCTGGGAGCCAGGTTGTCATAATCAGGAGTGCTGACCAGTACCTGGTGACTAAGGGGTTAACCCTGTAGCTAGCCAAGTATCAGGTGGTCAGTCAATAACAATGCAGGTAGAAATTTCAAACTGAAAAAAAGGGGTTTTCTCTCTCTCTTCTGTGTTTGAGAAGTAGAGCAGTCTACTGGAAGACCAAGACTGAGGGAAATTGGAGAATGGGAAGCGACTGTCTAGGAAGGAGTACGGCAGAAAGGGATCTAGGGGTTATAGTGGACCATAAGTTGAATATAAGTCAGCAGTGTGATGCTGTTGCAAAAAAAGCAAACAAGATTCTGAGATGCATTAACAGGTGTGTTGTGAGCAAGACACGAGAAGTCATTCTTCCGCTCTACTCTGCGCTGGTTAGGCCTCAGTTGGATTATTGTGTCCAGTTCTGGGCACCGCATTTCAAGAAAGATGTGAAGAAATTGGAGAGGGTCCAGAGAAGAGCAATAAGAATGATTAAAGGTCTAGAGAACATGACCTATGAAGGAAGGCTGAAAGAATTGGGTTTGTTTAGTTTAGAAAAGAGAAGATTGAGGAGGGACATGATAGCAGTTTTCAGGTATCTAAAAGGGTGTCATAAGGAGGAGGGAGAAAACTTGTTCATCTTGGCCTCTGGGGATAGAACAAGAAGCAATGGGCTTAAACTGCAGCAAGGGAGGTTTAGGTTGGACATTAGGAAAAAGTTCCTAACTGTCAGGGTAGTCAAACACTGGAATAAATTGCCCAGGGAGGTTGTGGAATCCCCATCTGTGGAGATATTTAAGAGTAGGTTAGATAAATGTCTACCAGGGATGGTCTAGACAGTATTTGGTCCTGCCATGGGGGCAGGGGACTGGACTCGATGACCTCTCGAGGTCCCTTCCAGTCCTAGTATTCTATGATTCTATGATTCTCTCTCCAAGAACGGATTTCTTAGAATGTGTAAGTAGGGAAAAGTTTAGCTAGTACGTCAGGATTTGTTGTTTTCCTTGTTTGGGGATTTGGAAATAATGTCTGAGCTGTTAATTGTGTTTTTCTTTGTAACCAAGTTTTAGCCCATGGGGTTTCCCTGAGTATCTTTATCAATTGGTGGCTCTTTCCATCTAGCCACTTTACTGTGCTTGCTACTGTAGTTTTGTTTTGATAATAAAGAATTGTTGTATCTTGTAATTAACCGGGATTGGTTGATTGTTGTGTCCTTAGGACTCAGTGCCTCCTTACAAGGGCAGAGTTCATTGTTGTCTGTGAATCTCCTGTTTTCCCAACTCCAAGTAAAACGGAGGTTGGGGCACGGGGAGAGTTTTACCTTAGGTAGGAGGATTCCCAAGTGTTTTCTTCCCTGGTTTTCTTGGATTTACTTGGGTGGTGGCAGTGGATTCCCCAAAATCTGGGTATTAGGATTTTTTGGGGGTAAGGGGGGAGGGGGGGTTTGTACCAGAGCCTGTAGAGGCAAGATTTTGGAGTGCTTTTGAGGGACCCACTTCTGCATTCATCATGCCAGAGTTGGGGACAGCCTTGACACAGGTGTCTACCGGATCTGAAATTCAGTCTTTGACTGACCATTTAAAGGAAGGTGTCATAAGGCATGTGCATGAGGGGGCAGAGTTAAGGGTGTCTGGGAGACAGCAAGTGGCATTTCTTGGTTCTGGAGAGTTTGACTATTCAGAGCCTCCTGCTTAGCCTGCAATCCTGCCCACGTGCAACACGAGCCCTGGCACCATGAGAAGAGCAGGTGTGATGGAGAGAAAAGCAGGTGTGATGGGTTTGCTGCTCCTTACTGCATAGCTGAGTGGGGATGGCAACTTTACAGCTTTACACTCTTGCGCTATGCTGTTATTCCTGAAAATAATCAGCGTAACAGCATTGCACAAGAGGGTTTTTCTTGCACAAGAAGGGGCAGTGTAGACAGCTCCTTCTGGCGCAAGAGCCTCTTCTGCAAAAATGGTGGCTCATTAGGCGATATTCCACGCTTAGCCTCATTTGCATATTTCTCACGCAAGAAGCCGCGAGTGTAGACATAGCCTGACTATTCTGTCTGCTCTGCATCAGGGCCTCATTTAGCCCATCAAATGCAGACAGGCCAGATCAGATCAGCACAAATCCGGATTCTCTGGGGAATGGGGCAGTGTGAGGCTGCAGCACCACCTAGTGGCCACAGGAGGAATCGCTGGTCCCTGGCCCTGTGTGTGCTGGTTGGGGGGTTTCCATGGAAAGCAGCACAGTAGAAGGTTGGAAATAAAGGGCTCTAGTGCCCCCCCAGGAGTGTGTGGCCGGCCCCAAGGACCATACAAGAAGGGGCTGTTGCCCTGAAGCGGGTTCCCCTGGGGGCCAACGGGCCAAGTGTGGGTGCGACCTGTGGGCCCATGAGGAGGTGAATGATGTTGGTCTCCAAGGGAGGGGAACACCTGGGCTGAGGCAAGTCCCTTCAGCTGAGCCTGCCCAGAGATGCTCTCAGCATCTGTATTGTTCTGCAGCTGGGGGAAGGGGGGGCGAGAGGGGCTGTCTGTGTGTTGCTGGGGGAGGCTTAAGAGCCTGGCTCCCTACAGCAGGGCTAAGGGCTGCCAGGCCCAACCAGGATCTGCAAACAGAAAGGGCTTGGTTCTTAGCTGTTACATGGGAGTCCTGGTTCCCAACCTCCTCCTCTAACCCTTAGTCCCCACTCCCCTCCCAGAGCTGGGACCAGGGCCAAATGTGCCTGACCACTAGCTTACTCCTGCCAGATAGCCAGCAGCTGCACAAACACAGCTTATGTCCCTCTCTAAGGGCCTAGCCACACACCCACTGGCAGCTCAGTGGGCAAGGTTTCTGTGGCACATGGGAAAGTCCCTGAGTCTCTCCTGGCTGGTGACCCATTGGGTTGGATGGAATTTCTCTTGCTCCCATTTTCTTTTGAACCTGGCTGATTTATTCACAGGCTGACTAAAGACCCTTAGAACCAAGCGTTACAGTGTAAAGCCGCCACCACCACTCAGCTATGGTGCAAGGGGCAGTGAACTCAGGTGTTCCCCTTCATGCCCATTACTTGCACGGTGTCAGGGCTCGTGTTGCACGTGGGCAGGTTTGCAAGCTGAGCAGGAGGCTTTAAAGAATCAAAGCCTCCAAAACCAGGAAATGTCACTACTGTTCCCCAAACACCCTTAACTCTGTCCTTTCACTAACATGCCTCACAACACCTTCCTTTAATTGCATGATCATGTACTAATTTTAGGGTATGTCTACACTGCCACACTAGTTCAAACTAGGGTGGCTAATGTAGGCATTCGAACTTGCAAATGAAGCCTGGGATGTAAATATCCCGGGCTTCATTTGCATGTTCCCGGGCGCCGCCATTTTTAAATGCCCCGTAGTTTGAACTACCTGCCCACGGCTACACGCGGCACGGACTAGGTAGTTCGAATTAAAACTCCTAATTCGAACTACCGTTATTTCTCCTGCAAACGTCACTCCTCCACGCTGGCTGCTCCTGGCAAACACATCCTGCCTCTACCTCCCTGCCCCATGACCACTGATGGGCCCACAGAAAGTGTCCAGGTGCCCCCTTAGCAGCAGGTTTGTGCCTGAGCTGGAGACTTCGCTCTCCTCCCAAGTCCCTCAGCGTGTGAACAAGTCACTGTCCCATGAACAGCCTCCATCCCTCTGCCTGGGCAAACACAGCAGGGAGCTGCCCCCTAATCTGTGACTCAGTGGAACCTCCCTTTCCTGCTCCAGTACCTGACCCTGCGCTGCTCAGGCGGGTGGGAGCTTGTGCTACTGTAACCACCACTGGGCAGATTTGAACCTGGAACCTCTGAAGCGGGATATAGGAGCCTCTACCCTCTGAGCTAAAAACCAGCTGAAAATAATCAGAGTAACGGCATTGCACAAGAGGGTTTTTCTTGCACAAGAAGGGGCAGAGTAGACGCTCCTTCTGGCGCAAAAGCCTCTTCTGCAAAAATGGCAGCTCATTAGATATGCAAATGAGGCTTGGCAATATTCCACACTTAGCCTCATTTGCATATTTCTGGCACAAGATCGCGCCAGTGTAGACATAGCCTAGGTGTGTGGGTTACATAACTCCAGGCTGGGTTGGGTTGGATCCCCCTGAGGGAATAGAACCAGCATCTGTCAGGGCTAGGGAAGGGCCAAAACAGCCTCTGCTCTGCAGCTCCCCCTGGGACAGGGATCCCTCCTTCCTCAGAAACAAACCTCCAGGCTGGGAACCCCTCAGTCTGTGTCCCTGCCTCTCAGCCAGGCGTCCCCTCTGCTGGGCCCAGGGCTCTGGGCAGAGCCTGGCTCTGAGGGTCTCATCAGTTCAGAGCCCCACAAGGACCGAGCTGGCCGGGCCCCTCACCTGCTACCTCCAGTTCCATGGGGTCACTGGGCTGCGAGAAGACAAAGGGCTCTGCCCAGGGCCGGTAGCTGCAGCTGTAGCTCCCTCCGTGCTGCCGGCCCACGGGGAGATGTGGAACTCAGCCCCGTCCCCAGCAGGGTCCATGGGTCGCTGCCCATTCAGGTCTCCAGCCTGGTTCAGGAAGAACCTCACGTCCCAGCCCAGCCCCTGCAACGTCTGCCCCTGAGTTGGTGACCCCAGTGGGGCTCAGTGAGACAGAGGGTCTGGGCAGGCTGGGATCTGTGCACAGGACACAAGCAGTGAGAACCAGCCCAGGGCAGCCACCCAGCTCCACCCTCCCTGGCCAGTCCCAGCCAAGGGCAGATCCAGGGGCTCGGGGGCTGGTCTTCAATCTGCAACTGACCACCATTTCCAAGGAGATTCCGTTTCCTCCCTCCCTGCTTCTTTTCTTACATTCTGGGTGTGTAAGAGTTGAATAAGGGGTCTGGGTGATGGGGGTACAGCATGGGCAGGCACTGTCTCTATTGATTTATAGGCATGCTTGCTGCCTTTCCCACTTGCTTGGGATAGAGAAGCACATAGCTGTACCAAGCATGTAACTTGTAAGGAATGTTCTATGGGTATCTCCCTACCCCCTTATCCACTCCCACTCGCTCTGAAAGATACATCCCCTTCCCCCAATCACACACCCCGCCTGATATGTTGCTGGTTTCAGGAGTTCTGGGACGTATTTAAGCCCTTCTGCATATGTCCCAATTTTTTTTTAAATGGGACAATTGTCCCTTATTTTCTCTCCCCTCCCATCCGTTCTGGGGGGGTCCTGCTCTTGGCCAGCTTCTTGCTCGCCAGCCACTCACTCCAGCTGGGCTGGGCCTCCTCACTCCACCTACCTCCTATTTAATTGGTTAACCGGTTAAATACTACATTTAAGCAATTAGCCAATTAAATGGGACTTCACATCCCTAGTAAAAGTAATTTCTTTTATTAGGGAAACACAGTCCCTCGCCTGAGGCCTCTACAGCTCCCAGAATTAATCTGTGTGGCTGTGCCAAGCTGCCTGCCAGCATATGTTGAGGGGTTAGCCTGGAAGATGCACCCCAAATCAAACAGCCTCACACCCCAGCTCTGCAGGGTGCAGACATCTCAATATGCTGGCGATCTCATGCCCCCTCCAGGACACATTTCAAGCTGCTGGCAGAGAAGGGTTTAACGGTCTGACCCAGTAAAATGGGAAGGAAATGACCATCTGTCTCCGAAACACGTTCCAGACACAAGGGAGTGTTCAAAAGTTTTGAGAAAACAAACCTAGGAGAAAGAGGAAACTGAGCATGCACACTGCAAATGGCAGCAAAGCCACAGGTCAACTAGCACTTTTCACCAGCGTTGTTCGGTCACGTATATAATTTGTGTTTTGTAGAAAATAAAAGGAAAAGGTCCCTGCTTCAAGGGAACTATTGCTCTGGGGTGGGGCTGAGGGATTTGTGACGCAGGCTGTCCCAGGGAGAGAGGACTAACAGAGAAACAATCCCATTCCAGGCACATCCCATTTTCCTGGCATCACTAACCCCTGATCTTGCACCTGCACACTGAAGTTGGTGGTCCTAGCTTTTACCATTTAGGAGTCCTTGAACAGACAGACAGACCAACAGACAATCTCAAATATATGGTAAACTGGCAGGTGAGGCCTGTTGTTGACCGGGCAAAGTCATTTTGCATAGATTATACTTACAGGAAAGTTCAAGAAATTAAATATATGTAATCGGTTTTTTATTAATGTACTTGCAAAAGGGAAGCAATAGAAGAGTTTTAAATTTGTGGGTTTCAACTTCAAACATTATTCATTTTATTGAATAATTATCATGCATAGTACATTTCAAGCAGAAATTCATAATGCTTCCATTAATCTTTCTATAACTAATTTGAATTATTTTGTGATTTGTAACAGTAAAATTTTTCTTTGCACTAAAATGGCAGTTGCATAGGTGACTTGATTTTAATTTTGTTAGCAAATATTTTTATGAACTATAATAATAATAATAATGACATTTTTTTCTGATGAAAAACAAAAGTAAGCAAGCAGCTATTGGGGCACTCTGGTTTACTTACCGGCTCACTGTCATGGATTAACCCACAAGGGCTAGAAGGAGGGACAAACCTTCCCCTCCATGCTTTGTACATTGATGAGGGTCATTTCTGACACCCCAATTTCAAGTCAGGGATTTCCACTCCCTCACTTCTCCCTGTCCCAGGGGTGCCCCAACCCAGCCCTTGAATTCTATGTGGCTTGAGTTGAACCCTCTTTCTCGCTCATAAACTCCCCCCCGGCTTTTATTAGTCCAGGTTCCCCTGCCATTGCTGGAACTTCTCACTTGCCTTCTGCGGCTCAGCTCACAGCGAGGGGACATCGGAGGCTCAGTTATCCCAGCCGCCCCCTGGTGGGGAGATTTGGGGGCAGGGGAGAAGGGAGCACTGGGGCTTTATACAGGGTGGGGAAGGCAAGCGAGAAAGGGGGAGAGAAAAGGGGCTGGGGCCCCACTGCAGAGTGAGGAAGGGGGCAGACCCCTGGGGCAGTAAGTGCTGTTATTCCAGTGCCAGGGCCAGGCACAGCGTCCCTGCTCTCCACTGACAGCCCTGGCAGAGTCTGGACCCACTGGGCCAGTGAGTGGGACCCTAGGTGTCCCCCAAGGGCTGCTCCAAGGGGACCCTAAAGTGCCCGGTGCAGGTTCAGCTCCGCTATCTGGTGCCTGTGGGGCTGGTTTAATTCTGCGTCTGTCAGACTGGGAGCAGTCAGAGGGCAGATTCCCTGAGGAAGGGGTGTTGTGTGTGTGTGTGTGGGGGGGGGGGGAGGTTGTGCCAGTATTTCTGTCCCCTGAGGGGCAGCAGCTTGTCCCCCAGGAGATTCTCTTCTCTGCACACTGGATCCAGGCTCCTGGGGGCGCAGAGAGACAATGGGTTAGAGGGGCCCCTGTTGCCCAGGGCCTGGCACCTGGGGGAGCAAAGGGAACAGACGTGGGGGGTCACTTCACCTAGAGTGCCCCCCTCGGGCGGCTGCAATAGGCCTCAGCGAGGATCAGCCCCAGGATGAGCAGGACCATGGCGACCAGTCCCAGGCGGGCGATGTTGCCGTGGGTGAAATCCAGGCGCCCCAGGGGGGCTGCTGTGGGGGAAAGGAGATTCACTTGGAGCTGGTGGTGGGGGAGGGGCAGTGGGGCTGTGTCTCCATCCCGCCCTCCACCCATGACAATTAGGTCCTCCCTGAGGACTATAGGCCCCACACTCCCCAATTCACTGCCTCATAACCTTCAACTAGCCCCAACGCTCAGGTTACGTCTACACTACAGGGTTTTTGTTCAAAAAGGACCATATTTGCACAAAAAGCCTGTGGAGTGTCCACACCTCAAACCCTTTTTTGCACAAGAAAATGTCAGTAAATTGGCAGAACAGAGGGATTTTCACGGTGTAGGCATTCCTGTTTTTATGAGGAATAACTCCTTTTTGCACAAGAACATTTGTGCAAAAAGGTGTGTGTGGAAAGGCAGCAGGGGTTTTTTTGCACAAAAAGCACCAATAGAAAAAAGCACAGGTGTGCTCTGGTGGCTAGGCTGTGAATAGCAATCGGAGCTTTCTTGCGAGAGTGTGTCCATGCAGGGCTTGGATGGGAGACAGGCCAGGAACCCAGTGGGTAGGGCAGAGGACCCAGCAGGGGGCGCTGTCCCGTGGCAGCAGTGCTGGTCCCAGAGCCCCCGTGCAGCACAAGGGGGCACTGTGATGCAGTGTGGGGTGGGGGGGTCTGCAAGGGGCAGGGAGCTCAGCCTGTCTGTGGGGTATCCAGGCTCAGCAGCCAAAGGGGTCGGGGCTCCCCTGGCAGAGCAGGGTGGGGGACTCCCATCCCAGCTTTCCTGTGGGGCGGAGGGGCAGGGCTGGCACATGGGGACCCAGGTCAACTCATGGACAGTTCTGTTTCATGTCTCTGCAGGGAAGGGACCAGCAGCGAAACAGAGCACATGAGACCCCAGTTTTGCCCCTCCCTCCCCCCCCGCCCCAATCGACCTGCCTCTCAGGACTCCTCGGTTCTCTCTGCAGCTCTGGGAGGAGTGGGGCCTAGTGGTTAGTGGGGCCTAGTGGCGGGAGGGGCAGAGGCCAGGAATCAGGACTCCTGAGCTTTGTTAATGTCACTCTCTCTGTGGCTGCAGCCACAGTGTCTAAGTCAGACATGAGGGGTGTCCATGGGAAGGGGAGGGGTGTCCCCTGGGGGGCCAGGTTGATGTGGGGTACAGCCCTGGCTCACTCTGCACCTTTGAGGATGACTGTGTCCTGTTCTGTGCCTCAGTTTTCCCCCACTGCACCATGACACTAGGGACCCTGAACCCCCCCCCCCCCGTGTGCTTGGGGGCCAGCCAGGCTAGTCTGTGAAGGGCTCATATGTGGGTTGGGGGGTTGGGCCTAGGGCCTGATCCATGCCCAGTACCTCAGTGGGGGGTGTCTCTGTTCCAAAGATGCTTCCCTCCCATTGCCCCCCTGCTCCCTGCCTTGCACGCCCCACACCAATGCACTGTGGATGCTCCCCCAATCTGAGGCCTGCGCAGGTCCCATTGGGGCCATGTTGACACAGTCCCCCAGTCCTGCCGGGGCTCCTACATCCTACTGAGGAATTCCCCAGCAGCTGCAGCTCACCTCTGCACAGAAATAATCTCGGCTGGGGGCCATTTGCCTGGGGAGGGGCTTTGAGACTGTTGGGAGAACCGCGCCCTGCTGAAGCGATCAGCAGCAGAAGATGCAATGGTGCTGTCTTCCCAGCAGCCATCATTAGGTTCCA
Organism: Pelochelys cantorii; assembly: GCA_032595735.1. Taxonomy (NCBI): domain Eukaryota; kingdom Metazoa; phylum Chordata; order Testudines; family Trionychidae; genus Pelochelys; species Pelochelys cantorii. Next base: position 7,743,138 of record CM064358.1, on the reverse strand, counting down.
GAGTCAACAGTGTGTCTCTGTGAATGGGGGTGGGTTCAAGTGCTAACTCCATGTCTATCTGGCTCAGTAGGTCCCAGGGTTAATGCCCTCTGGTGCAGCACCGAGCCCTGCTTCTGGTTTCTTCCCCCAGCCTTGCGGCAGTCAGGCAGACAGCATACAAGAGCCCATTATCCCCAGCTCCCCAACCCCCACTCCATTCTCCCAGTGGTATATGCTCTGAGCTGTGCCCCACACGGGTGGCTTTGTGCTACCGGTGGGCAGTAAAGCACCCCAATCTGCGGGCACCTGCGGAGGGGCTGTGTGCAAGATGGAGTTCTCCTGGGCCTTGCCCTCACCAAACCAATCTGGCACCTGTCCAGTGCTGCCCCCACCAGCACATGAAATGAGTCTGGGCAGGTCTGAGCCCAGACAGCATTTGCTGTGAGGATCTGTCCCCCGGTATCTGTCACCCATCTCATCCAGCAGCTGTTCCCACCAGGGAGAGGGTCCTCATGTAGCATGTACCTGTTGTTCGGGATGGTGAAGTGGATCTCCTGTGCCAGGGCCATGTACTTGGCTCCACGTTGCCTGGGTAGGTCAAACTTGCTGCTGTTTCCAGGTAATTTCGGGTGGTTGTCTCTGCGGGAACAGAACCTGTGTCTGTCTGGGACTCGGGGCCGGGAAGGTGTGAGAAAGCCGGAGCCCTTGTGTCTTGGGCTAGTTATACAGGGTGTCTATACACCATGGGCTGAGCCGGCTCCCTGGAGTGAGGACGGGACACAGGGATCGGGGCCGGATCAGTGCCCCTGGGATCCAGGGATGGGAAGGATTGTCCCAATGAGACCCTCAGCAAGACAAGCCCTGCCTGGATCCATGGAAACCACAAGCACTAAGGACTTGTGCTAATCACCACCTGGGCCAGCTGCCCCATGTGATTAGTGCTGTATGGACACAGGACACAGAGATGGTCCCTGCCCCAGTCAGAGGCCACTCACCCTAGGAGTCCCTGTGGGGTGGTCTGGGCATGGTGTCTCTACTGCAGGGGAGGAGCCCCACGTCCCCACCAAGCTCAGAGGAGCTTGCCTTCCCCACGGGCTGGTTCACATCCGGGTGTTAATTCCCACAGCCCAGACTGGCTCTGAGCTCCCCAGGGGGGTTGGGAACCACACGGGATTCGGCATTTTGAGCCCAGGTCTCATACAGAGAAAGTCGGAGTCTGTCTGTCTGTCCCTCCCCAGATGTGCTCCTGGCCAACCAACGCCCTGCATTCCCAGGGCCCCACCTCCCCACTGACCCAGGGCCAGGTGTCCCCACTGTCTGTCCATCCCCTGCTACACAGAAGAGCTGGGCATGTCAGTTTTGTGCAGGGACTGTCCCCCCTCAAATGCCCAAATGGCCCCGTGGGCATCTGAGCGGGGAGCCCTGTGCCCGGGGGATGAATTGCTTCATTTCTCCCACTCACTTTCTCTGAGGTGCCATTGTGGGGGGATCCAGCTGCTGGTTCCCTTTGTGGGATTCTCACGAGCGTCAGCTGGTACAGGGATGGATGGAACCGAGCATCCAGTCCGGGAGGAAAGGGGCTGAAACAGTGACTCAGCAAATGGGCCGCTCGCCCCATGACCCAGAGTTTATTGTGGCTTTAGGTGTCAGGGTGGGTGGGGAGGGAATTGGGCGCTGGGGCGGTACCAGCCGGGCAGTCCCTGGGCCCTGACTGCTCTGTGTGTTCACACTGTTTTGCGGTGTGGACGCGCTCTTGCACAAGAAGTTTTTGGGGAAGATCTCTTCCGCAAATAGCTTCTTGTGCAAAAAGCCTGTGGTCTAGCTGTTGCCTCAGAGACAGCCTCTCGCCTGGGAAGAACCTGTTCCCAGGGCTGGTTTGATGGTGGTTTCTACCTGGCCCTGTGCTGCCTGGGTGGGTGGGAATGAGCCCTGCTCAGGGCTGGGGCTGGGGCTGGGGCTGGGTCAGTTCCCATCTGTGGGAATAGCACCAGTGTCTTTGGGGTGGTAGAAGAGGCAGCAACAGTGACCCAGTGATTGACCCCAGCCCAGCCCAGCCCTGCCCTGCCCTGCCCTGCCCTGCTGTAGTCCTGTTATTAGAGCAATTACCATCCACAGAGGTGCTACAGGACAATTTGATACATTTACTATTTTTATGTCATTTGATTCTATGCTTCCTTTCATACATAGTGCCCCCGCTCCCCCAGCAGGGCCTGCTCTGTCCCTCCGTTATATTTTGTACCTTGGCTCTTCCTTACTAAGACAAAATGGAGCCAGGGGACTGGCACTTAGTTTCAAAACTGCTCTAGGACCTTTTTCATGTTAAGTGGGGGAAACCTAATAGGTGCGAAGAAGCACATGGATTGGACAGACATCCCATAGCAGGGGGTCTCTTCAGGGAAACTCTCCATGTCCGAGTAAAGAGGAGAGGCGGGAAGATGATAAAAGATGGGTAAGATCAGATGAGAAAGGAAAAAGAGTCCCGTTCCATCACACCGGGGAATGGCAGACAGCTACAGAGTGACACGTTTTTAAAGCGCTGGCACACAAATACTCGGAATTGAAATAATGTGATGGGTGAACTAGAGAGAATGCCTAGTATTGAATGATCACACTGAGAGAAGAGGCATCACAGAAATGTGGCTGAATGAGGACAATCAATGGGACACGGTCCCAGGGAAGGCAGGCTAGGCTACACCAAGACATAAAATCTATTGGAGGGAAAGAGGAGACCACCATGGCCACTGCGTGGGACCGGGACAGATCCCCACAGCAAATGCCCCCTATGTTCTGGGACTCACATGGATTCATTTCATATGCTGGAAGGGGGCGGTCACTGGACAGGTGCCAGACTGGCTTGATAGGTGCAGGTTCCAAGAGAGCCCCAGCCCAGCACACAGCCCCTGGCCAGGTGGCCCCCAGATGGGGTGCTGTGCTGCCCACCAGTGCCACAAAGCCGCCCATGTGGGGAATAGCTTGGTGTGTGTCCATCTGGGAGAATGGGGCTGAGGGTGCAGAGTGGGGGATAATGTTCCCAGCTGCCTGCCTGAGTGTGCAGAGAGCCGAGGGGAAATGGCTCAGAAGCAGGGTTCCCACTTTGCAGGGGGGCTGCTCAGTAAGGTGGAAACCCTGGGACCAACAACCCAGATAGACAAGGCGTTAACACTTGAATCCGTCATTTTAGAGTGACATGCTGTTGACTCTGAAACCTAATGATGGCCATTGAGAATGCAGCATCGTTATGTCTTTCACTGCTGATCACTGCAGCAGGGTGTAGTTCTCAACAATTTCAAAGCCCTGCTCTCCCCCGCCATAACCGCATTCCAGTGGTCTTTATGGACAATTTCCAGGAGAGGTACAGGACCCAGGGGGACAGGCGATGGGACTTGGGTCCAACTGGCTTCCTAGGACACATATTGTACATCTCCCCACCCTGTCCTCCCCAGGACTGTCCCCTGCCATTGGAAGTGAATCCCTCAACCACTACTACGCAGAATCCCCTCTGTTCCTGCCCCCCACTTGCCCCATTGCTTTGCATCCCTGAGTTTTTGAGAGGGGGGGCACCCCGGGACAGAAATTAACAAACAAGCTGCTCACAACTTCTTGCTTCTCTCAGGTGGATCATATCAAATCTGATTGGCCCCATCATCAGCGAGGTGATTGCAGGGCCGCTGGCCCCAGCCTTCTCCTCCTTCTCCTCCTCCTGGCCTTCCTCTGCCACAGATGCCCCCGAGCCAGTGAGTGCCCCAGTGAGGGAAGGGCTAAACCCCTGCTAAGTGGGGCTGGGAAGGGGCCGGGCTTGGCTGGGAGAGAAGCCAGGAACCCAGCGGGTGGCGCAGAGGGCCCAGCAGGGGGCGCTGTGCCCTGGCAGCAGTGCTGGTCCCAGAGCCCGTGTGACAGGGCACTGTGATGCACAGTGTGGGGCGGGGGACTCCTGTCCCAGCTATGCTGTGGGGGTAGAGCTGGCACACAGGGACCCCGGTCAACTCATGGACATTTCTGCTTCATGTGTCTACAGGGAAGAGACCAGCGGCGAAACAGAGCACCTATCCAGTTTTGCCGCCCTCCCCCAATTGATCTGCCTCTCAGGATTCCTGGGCTCTCTCCCCAGCTCTGGAAGGAGTGGTGCCTAGTGGTTAGAGTTGGGGGAGAGGGGGTAGAGGGAGCAGAGGCCAGGAATCAGGACTTGTGGGCTCTGTCCCTGCAGAGAATCTGAGGCTGCAGCCACAGTGTCTAAGTCAGACATGGGTGATGTCCATGGGAAGGGGAGGGGTGTCCCCTGGGGGGGCCAGGTTGAGTGGGGTGCAGCCCTGGCTTGCTCTGCACCTTTGAGGATGATGCTGGCCTGTTCTGTGCCTCAGTTTCCCCCTGCTGCACCATGAGGCTAGGGACCTGCCCTCTCCCCCCCCAGTGTGCTGTGGGGCAGGCAGGCTAGTCTGTGAAGGGCTCACATGTGGTCTGGGGGGATGGGCCAGGGCCTAATCTTTGCCCAGCCCCTCAGCAGGGGTGCCTCTGTTCCAAAGATGCCATTCTGGTCCCCTCCCATGGCCCCCCTGCTCCCTACCATACCTTGCACCCCCCATGCCAATGCACCCTGGATCCTCCCCCAATCTGGGGCCTGCGCAGGTCCCACTAGGGCCATGTTGACACCAGCCCTGCAGTCCGGTCAGGGCTCCTACATCCTGCCGAAGAATTCCCCAGCAGCTGCAGCTCACCCCTGTGTAGGAATAATCTGGGTTGGGGGGGCATTTGCCTGAGGAGGGGCTTTGAGACTATTGGGAGAACCGCACCCTGCTGAAGTGATCAGCAGTGGAAGATGCAATGGTGCTGCCTTCCCAATAACCATTGGTAGGTTCCAGAGTCAACAGCACATCTCTGTGAATGGGGGTGGGTTCAAGTGCTAACTCCATTTCTATTTGGCTCAGTAGGTCCCAGGGTTAATGCCCTCTGGGGCAGCACTGAGCCCTCCTTCTGGGTTGTTCCCACAGGCTCTGTGCAGCCTCAGGCAGACAGATAGAAGGGCCCATTATCCCCAGCTTCCCACCCCCACTCCATTCTCCCTGCGGGATACACACTGAGCTATGCCCCACATAGGTGGCTTTGTGGTACCGGTGGGCAGCAAAACACCCCAGTCTGGGGGCACCTGGGGAGGGGCTGTGTGTGGGGTGGAGTTCTCCTGGGCCCTGCCCTCACCAAGCCAACCTGGCACCTGTCCAGTGCCCCCCCCCCAGCACATGAAATGAGTCTGGGCAGGTCTCAGCCCAGAAAGCATTTCCTGTGACGATCTGTCTCCCATCTCATCCAGCAGCTGTTCCCACCAAGGAGAGGGTCTTCATGCAGCACGTACCTGTTGTTCGGGATGGCAAAGTTGATCTCCTGTGCCAGGGCCACGTACTTGGCTCCACACTGCCTGGGTAGGTCGAAGTTTCTGCTGTTCCCAGGTCATTTCGGTAGGTTATCTCTGCAGGAACAGAACCTGTGTCTGTCTGGGACTCAGGGTGGGGAAGGTGTGAGAAAACCAGAGCCCTGGTGTCTGTGGTTAGTTATACAGGGTATCTATACACCATGGACTGAGATGGCTCCCTGGAGTGAGGACAGGACACCAGGATTGGGGCCAGATCAGCGCCAATGGGATCCTAGGATGGGAAGGATTGTCTCAGCGAGACCTTCAGGAAGACAGGCCCTGCCTGGCTCCATGGAAACCACAAGCACTAACAACTTGTGTAATCACCAAGAGCCCTGTCCTGGGCCAGCTGCTCCACATGCTCAGTGTAGTACAGACACAGGACACAGTCCCTCCCCCTAATGATGTTGTTGGGAAGACAGCCTCGTTATGTCTTTCATTGATGATCCCTGCCGCAGGGTGTGGTTCCCCAAGAATCTCAAACACCGGCCCCCCCTCCGATCTTTAGGGACAATTCCCAGGATAGGTGCGGGACTCAGGGGGCCAGGCTATGGGACTTGGGTCCAGCTGGCTTCCTAGGGCACATGTAGCACATGTCCCCCCCCAGGACTGCCCCCTGCCATTGGAAGTGAATCCCCCAACCGCTACTACCCAGAATCCCCTCTGTTCCTGCCCCCCACTTGTCCCATTGCTGTGGGTCCCTGAGTCTTTGAGGGGGAGGGCCCGGGACAGTAAGTAACAAACGAGCCCCTCCTGCTACTCTCAGGTGGATCATATTAAATCTGATTGGCCCCATCATCAGCGAGGTGATTGCAGCACTCCCCTTCCCCCCCCACCCGACTCCTCCTCCTCCTCCTCCTCATCTTGGCCTTCCTCTGCCATAGAGGCTCCTGAGCTAGTGAGTGCTCCAGCGAGGGAAGGGTTAAACCCCTGCTAAATGGGTCTGCGAAGGGGCAGGGCTCAGCTGGGAGACAGGCCAGGAACCCAGAGGGTGGGGTAGAGGGCCCAGTACCCTGGCATCAGTGCTGGTCTGAGAGCCCCCACACAGTGGGGGGGCAGTCTGCAAGGGGCTCAGCCTATCTGTAGGGTAGCCAGGCTCAGCAGCTAAAGGGGTTGGGGCTCCCCTGGCAGAGCATGGTGGGGGGACTCCTATCCCAGCTGCCCTGTGGGGCAGGGCTGGCACACTGGGACCCAGGTCAACTCATGGACAATTCTGCTTTGTGTCCCTGCAGGGAAGGGACCAGCAGCGAGACAGAGCAGGTGAGACCCCAGTTCTGCTCCCTCCCTCCCCCATTGGACGTGCCTCTCAGGACTCCTGGGTTCTCTCCCCAGCTCTGGGAAGAGTGGGTCCTAGTGGTTTGAGCAGGGGGGAGCAGAGGCCATGAATCAGGACTCCTGGGCTCTGTTACTGTCACTCTCTCTATCCCTGCAGGGAATCTGAGGCTGCAGCTACAGTTTCTAAGTCAGATGTGAGTGGTGTCCATGGGAAGGGGGGAGAGGTATCCCTTGGGGGGGGGCAGGTTGATATGGGGTGCAGCCCTGTCTTGTTCTGCACCTTTTAGGATGACCCTGCCCTGTTCTGTGCCTCAGTTTCCTCCCCCCCCCCCCCTGCTGCATCATGAGGCTAGGTACCCTGCCCTCCCCCCTCCCGGTGTGCTGTGGGGCAGGCAGGCTAGTCTGTGAAGGGCTCATATGTGGGCTGGGGGGATGGGCCCAGGGCCTGATCTGTGCCCAGACTCTCGGGGGGGGTCTCTGTTCCACAGATGCTATTGTGGGCCAAGGGAAGTTGCAGGATGTCCTGGTAAGTGCTCCCTTCCCATGCCCCCCCACCCCCATGCTCCTTGCCTTGCCCCTCTCCCCATGCTAATGCACCCTGGATCCTCCCCCAATCTGCGGCCTGTGCAAATCCCACTAGGGTCATGTTGACACCAGCCACCCAGTCCCACATTGGCTCCTACATCCTGCTGAGGAATTCCCCAGCATTTGCAGCTCACCTCTGCGTAGGAATAATCTGGGTTGGGGGGGATTTGCCTGGGAAGGGGCTTTGAGACAACTGCGTCGGGGTGGGTTCAAGTGCTAACTCCATTTCTATCTGGCTCAGTAGTTCCCAGGGTTAATGCCCTCTGGGGCAGCACCAAGCCCTCCTTCTGGGTTGTTCCCACAGGCTCTGTGCAGCCTCAGGCAGACAGATAGAAGGACCCAGCTTCCCACCCCCACTACATTCTCCCTGCGGGATATGCACTGAGCTATGCCCCACACGGGTGGCTTTGTGGTACCGGTGGGCAGCAAAACACCCCAGTCTGGGGGCACCTGGGGAGGGGCTGTGTGTGGGGTGGAGTTCTCCTGGGCCCTGCCCTCACCAAGCCAACCTGGCACCTGTCAAGTACCCCCTCCTCCCCCCTCCCTGAGCACATGAAATGAGTCTGGGCAGGTCTCAGCCCAGATGGCATTTCCTGTGACAATCTGTCTCCCATCTCATCCAGCAGCTGTTCCCACCAAGGAGAGGGTCCTTATGCAGCACGTACCTGTTGTTCGGGATGGCAAAGTTGATCTCCTGTGCCAGGGCCATGTACTTGGCTCCACACCGCCTGGGTAGGTCCAAGTTTCTGCTGTTCCCAGGGCATTTTGGTAGGTTGTCTCTGCGGGAACGGAACCTGCATCGGTCTGGGATTCAGGGGCGGGGAGGGTGTGAGAAAGCTGGAGCCCTGGTGTCTGTGACTAGTTATACAGGGTATGTATATACCATGGGCTGAGCCAGCTCCCCGGAGTGAGGACGGGACACAGGGATTGGGGCCGGATCAGCGCCCCTGGGATTGTAGGATGGGAAGGATTGTCCCAGCAAGACCCTCAGCGAGACAAGCCCTGCCTGGCTCCATGGAAACCAGGAGCAGTAAGTACTCATGCTAATCACCAGGAGCCCTGTCCTTGGCCAGCTCTCCTGCATGCTCAGTGCTGTACGGACACAGGACACAGGGATTGTCCCTGCCCCAGCCAGGGGTCACTCACTTCTGCAGTCCCTGCAGGGCGGTCTGGGCACAGTGTCCCTACTGCAGGGAAGGAGCCCCCTGTCTCCACACAGCTAAGGGGAGCTTGGCTGCCCCATGGGCTGTGTCACATTCGGGCGCTAACTCCCACAGCCCAGACTCCCCAGGGGGGTTGGGAACCACACAGGATTTGGCATTTGGAGCCCAGGTCTCATGCAGACACAGTCTGTGTGTCCCTCCCCAGATCTGCTCCTGTCCAGCCATCACCCTGTGCTCATAGGGCCCCAATCCTCACTGCCCTGCAGCCGGGCGTCCCCCGGATCTGTCCATCCCCCACTACGCAGAAGAACTGAACCCGTCAGTTCTGTGCAGGAACCGTCCCCCTCCAAAGGCCTGAATGGCCCCGTGGGCATCTGAGCGGGGAGCCCTGGGCCCGGGGGGATGAATTGCTCCATATATCCCACTCTCCTTCTCCCTGCGGCGCCTGTGAGGAAGTGGGAAGTTTTGGTGGCTCAAAGTGGGGGGTTGCGTACAGGGGGGACACTCAGTGCCCAGCAGTTACTGGTTTAATTTGACAATGGTGGGGAGTTTGTTTCAGAGAACAGCCCAGAACTGCAGCCATGGTGTCTGTCTTGACCAGGGTACCAAACAATTGGATGCAGAGGGGAGACCCCATCTACTCAGCTGACCCCAGTGAGGGGAGAACATTGGACAGAGGAGAGGGGGCGGAGAAGGGAGGGGCCAGGTGACCCTGTTACCTGGGGAGAAGACAATGGGCTGGGGAGGGGCTGTTGCTGGGAATCTTGGAAGCTCTGCTGGGAGACTGGGTTTGTTTCTGGGGGACTGAGAACGGAGCAGGCAGAGCTCAGCTGGCTGCAGGGGGAGGCTGACGTGGGCTGAGGGCCCAGGCCTACTGGCCTGAGGGATCCTTTGCTGTGTTCAAAGCTCAATAAACCCTTCTGTTTGGTGCTGGCTGATAGTTGCTCTGGTCTAGAGAACAGGGTGGCACCGTTCCTTCTGGGAGTGGAGGCCCCGGGAGTCCAGAGGGAGTGGACTCCCCGCCCCCCCGAGGGGGTTCATGGTGGAGGCAGGCAGCTGAAGGCCCCGAGAGGCACCATCCTGGAGGCAGAGGGGCAGACCCCCCAGGTGAGAGTGGGCACCCCGGGAGAGGGTGGCTGGAGTGGACTCCCTGAGGAAGGGCTGTGTCTCTGCCGCTGGAGAGGAATGGGCTGCCGCACTGGAGCAGGTGGTCCTGCCCGGGGATGGATGCGCCAAGCGTGAGCACGACCTATGAGCTGTGATAGCACCGTCGTGGGGGGGGGGAATCTGGATCCTGGGGCCCAGCTGGGTTGGGTCCCTCTGTGGGATTCAAACAAATATCGGCTGGTGTCGGGAAGGAACAGAACTGAGCACCCGGCCTCTGGGGAGGAGGGAAGGGGCTGAAACGGTGACTCAGTGACTGGACCACTCACCCATGACCTAGTGTTAGTTACGACTTCAAGTGTCCAGGAGTATGGGGAGGGAATTCGGTGCTGGGGCGGTGCCAGCCAGGCAGTCCCTGGGCCCTGACTGCTCTGTGTGTCTGCAGCTCGGATCAGCTGGGGGAGCCTCCTCCTGGTAAAGGCCCCTGCTCTGCAGCTCCCCCTGGGGGCAGGTATCCCCCTGCCTTGGCTGTGAACCTCCAGCACCAGCTGTTTTTCCCCCCCCCCCCCCCCCCCTGTGATTCCATCCCCACTACCCAGCCAGGCATCCCCTTTAAAGGACCCAGAGCCTGGCTCTGAGTGTCCTGAGGGTCCATCCGGAAGTAGGGCTGGGAGCGGGGATGCCGAGCCGGGCCCCTCACCTGCCACCACCAGCTCCATAGGGTCACTGGACTCTGACCAGACATTCAGGTCCACGGGGCGTGACATTCGCAGCTGTAGCTCCCTGCGTCTCTCCGACTCAAGTTGTGAATATGAAATTCAGCCACGTTCCCGGTGGGATCCATCGCGCGCTGCGCAGCCGGGTCTCCAGTTTTCCTCAGCAGGACCCTCCCTCCCCCAGATCCGCACCAGCACTGGAAGGTCACGGCTCCCCCTGGGGCAATCCCCTCCCTGGGGCACAGGGAGATGGAGGGCTTGGGGTAGCTGGGACCTGCAGGCAGGAGGAGACAAGCTGTGAGATGCAGACCCCCGCAGCCCAGACCAGACCCTGGTGGTGAAGTGGGGGATTTCCTTACAGATCTGTGTCAATGTCAATGTGTGGGTCTCATCTCCTTAACAAAAGGAATAGGAGAGCAGAGGTCTTGGTCTTTGGGCTGGGCTGCACCTGTAGGAAGGAGCCTAAGACCCCAGGGAGGGAGACAGCCCTGGTTTGGAGGGGCAGCTGGACAAGAGGTTTTAGGGGGAGTTTGAAAAGTTTGTACTGAGGTTTCAGTGTAGAATTAGCCAAGTGCTTTTGTTTCTTTTGATTTGTAACCTAGGGTGTGTCTACACTGGCGCCCTAGTTTGAACTAGGGGGCTAATGTAGGCATTCGAACTTGCAAATGAAGCCCGGGATTTAAATATCCTGCAATGAGGAGTAACGGTAGTTCCAATGAGGAGCTTTAATTCAAACTACCTAGTCCGTGCCGCGTGTAGCCGCGGGCAGGGAGTTCGAACTATGGGGCATTGAAAAATGGCGGCGCCCAGGAACATGCAAATAAAGCCCGGGTTATTTAAATCCCGGGCTTCATTTGCAAGTTCGAATGCCTACATTAGCCACCCTGGTTTGAACTAGCGTGGCAGTGTAGACATACCCCTACTTTGCTCTGCCTGTTCTCACTTCTTACCACTTAAATCCTACTGCTTCCACTTAATAGAATCATTTTTATTCTCTATTAAGGCCAGTGTAAATAATTGTTACCTGGGGCGGGGGGGGGGGGGAGAACCAGTGTGCACATCTCCCCTTTCATTGTTAGAGGGGGCTCACCTAATTCGTTGGGGTTTGATCCCATCTGGGGAGTGCTCTCTCAGGAGGCTGGGCCCTAAACTGCACTCTCCTTGGACCTGAAGCGGTTCAGTGTCTGTGCTGCTTCTCGGTGGGGGCAGGGACCTCAGCTCGGGGCCTTGGCTGGGGGAGACCAGCGGAGCTGGCCCAGCAGAACCGGGCAGTGAGGAGCCCCAGAGAGCTAGAAGGCGAGTGGCAGCAGCCATGTCAGCACCCCAGGAGGCACCCCCGAGGGGTCGTTTGTGATCGCCCCCCTCACAGCCAGAGCAGCAGGGGCCAGCACGAGCAGGGAGCAGGCCCTAGGCCAGACCCCACTGCTCTGCACTGCCGTGGTGGGTTCTCTGGGTTCTGTGTGGGCGCAGGGTATTGCGGGGAGGGGGAGGCTCTGCCCCCAGCCAGCGTCCTCCCTCAGGGCCACATGGGCACTGGGACTGGGGTGCTGCAGCCACACAGCCCGCCTGTCCAAACAGGGGTGATGCATGGGGCACAAGGGGGCACATAGCCCTTCAGGTCTGTGCATAAGAGGCAGCCCAGGGATGAGTGAGGGTCTGGTGCCCCCCATGCTCTCTGGCAGTGTCAGGGAGGGAAGCGGAGCGACCTTGCCCAATCCCACTCCCCCCGCTGCCAGCTGCATTGCTTGGGGCAGGGCTGGACCACCCCTCCCCCCCACTAATGGGAAGCAGGGAAACGCGGCCAGCAGCTGGAGAAGCAGACTGGGCTGTGGCTGCGTCCCACTACTTCCCTCCCCACACTGCTGGTGAGTGCAGGGGGCTGATCCCTGCTGCCTGCACCTGACAGACACTCGGAGCGTGGGCCCAGTGAGGAGTCTCTGGAAAGCTGGTGCTTTGAGTCTGTTTACACCATTCAAATGCCTGTAGGATTTGTGCATGGGAAGTTACAAATGTTGGCTCTGCATGGATGTTCCAAGTATTTGCACCTGAGAGATTTCAACAGGCCTCGCCCACCTGTCATTGATGGGAGGCTAGTCAAGTGAATTGCACTTCAGTGGTGCTGATGCACATCCAAGGAATGTTGCTGTGAACCGGCAGAGCAGCAGGTTGCCATGGCTGCTTACCCAAAAGGGACATGGACAGGTGACTTGCTCATGTGACACACTCCATGTTGGGAGGTACTTTCACACAAAGGGAGCAATGGGATTCCCTCCACATGGGCAAGGTTATAACAACGGCCCTAGAGTTTCCTCCATTTGCCTTCACTCCAGCTTATCGCTTCAGAAACAGCTTTGCTATGAACTGGGCCTGGAAGGACTGACGAACCATCCTAACAAAGGGTGTATCCCAAAATTTTTAAAATAGCAGTACAAGGCTTCACCAGGAACAAGTTAAAAATGATTGAGAGAAGTGAGATGTCTTCAAGTCACCAGGGCCTGATGAAATGCATCCTAGAATACTCAAGTTGCTGATCAAGGAGGCTTTATCTGAGCCTTTAGCTATCATCTTTGAAATATCAGGGATGTCATGAGCGATTCCAGAAGACTGGAAAAGGGCAAATATAGGGCTCCTCTATAAAAAGGGAAAGAACAGCCCAGGAAACTACAGACCAATCAGCTTAACTTCTGTGCCAGGGAAGCTAATGGAGCAACTAATTAAGAAATTCATCTGCAACCATCTGTGAGATAATACGGTGACAGGTAACAAATCTTGTCAAACCAATCTGATAGCTTTCTTTGATAGGATAACAAGTCTTGTGGACAAGGGAATAGAGGTAGATGTGGTATACCTAGACTTTAGTAAGGCATTTGAGATGATCTTGCATGATCTTCTTATCATTAAACTAGCGAAATACAACCCAGAGAGGGCTACTATAAGATGGGTGCATAACTGGCTGGATAACCATTCTCAGAGAGTAGTTATTAATGGTTCACATTCATGCTGGAAGGGCATAACAAGTGGAGTTCCGCAGGTGTCTGTTTTGGGACCAGTTCTCTTCAATATCTTTGTCAATAATTTAGATGATGGCCTAGAGATTACGCTTATTAAATTTGCAGATGATACCAAACTGGGAGGGGTGGTGAGTGTTTTGGAGGATAGGGAGATAGTTCAAAATGATCTGGATAAACTAGAGAAATGGTATGAGGTATATAGGAAGAAGTTTAACAAGGACAAATGCAAGTGCTCCACTTAGGAAAGAACAACCCATTTCACACATACAGAATGGGAAGTGACTGTCTAGGAAGGAGAACTGCAGAAAGGAATCTAGTGGTCATAGTGGACCACAAGCTAAATATGAGTCAACAGTGTGATGCTGTTGCAAAAAAGGCAAACATGATTCTGGGCTGCATTAACAGGAGTGTTGTGAGCAAGACACGAGAAGTCATTCCTTCGCTCTACTCTGCACTGATTAGGGCTCAGCTGGAATATTGTGTTCAGTTCTGGGCACCACATTTCAAGAAAGATGTGGAGAAATTAGAGAAGGTCTAGAGAAGAGCAACAAAAATGATTAAAGGTCTAGAAAACATGAGCTATGAGAAAATTAAAAAAAAAAAAAAAGATCCTGAAGCATCTTAGAAACTAGCAAAAAATGTAGATGGTACATGAGCTTTTGTGTGCACAACTCATTTCTTCAGATGAATGGAGTTAAGAGTTCCAGGATACAAATAAATAGCAGAGAAAGAGAAGGGATAGAAGGGAAAGAGAAGGAATAAAATAGGAAAATATATTCTCAATCAGGGTATGTCTATATTGCATAGTTTTTCTGCGAAAATAGTGATTTTTTTCCGGAAAAACTACACTTACATCCACACGGCAGTTGCGTTCTTTCGACAGAGTCAAAAGAACAGAGGGGTTTTTTCTGACAGCGGTAAACCTCTTTCTATGAGGAAGAAGCCTTTTTCCAAAAGAGCTCTTTCAGAAAAAGGGATGTGTGGATGGAGAAGAGGTTCCCCCTTTCTCTCTCCCCCCCCCCCGCCCCCCAAAAGAAGAGGCCTTCAGGAAAAAGCACTGATGTCCTAGCAGTGGCCCCTCCGTCCACAGTAATCACAACTGAAAGGCGAGAGAACATCCAATCAATGTGGACACTATCTTTCGGGAAAGCATATTGCTTTTTTGATGCTTTTTTGCTGTGTGGATGCTCTCTTTTTTTGAAAGAAGTTTTTCCAGAAGATCTCTTCCTGAAAAACTTCTTTCAAAAGAAGTCTGCAGTCTAGATGTAGCCTTAGAGTGTCTGTGCTTCATCATAGAACACTAGAATTGGAAAGGACCTCAACAGATCATTAAGTTCAGTCCCCTGCCCTCACTGCAGGACCCAGTACTATCTACACCAGCGCTGATAGATGTCTGTGTAGCTTCCTCTTAAATATCTCCAGAGAGATTCTACAACCTCCCTCGGCAATTTATTCCAGTGTTTGACCACCCTGACAGATAGGAAGATTTTCCTAGTATCCAACCTAAACCTTTCTTGTTGCAATTTGAGCCCATTGTTTCTTGTCCTGTCATCAGAGACCAAGGAGAACAATTTTTCTCCCTCCTTCTTGTGACACCCTTTGAGATACTTGAAAACGGCTATCTTGTCCCCTGTCAGGGAATGTCTACACTTGCACCCTCTTTCGAGGGAGGGATGCAACGTAGACATTCGAAATTGTAAATGAAGCCGGGATTTAAATAGCCCATGCTTGATTTGGATATTTGTGGATGGGCGCTATTTCGGAAAGCACTATTTTGTGGGGAAAAAAAAAAACCTGGGGTTATTTCGAGGGAAAAACCCTTCCCTCAAAATAACCTTTACTCCGCAAAAAATGAGGTTTAAGGGTTATTTCGAGGGAAGGGTTTTCCCTCAAAATAACCCTGTTTTTTTTTTTTTTTGCGAAATAGTGCTATTGCGAAATAGTGCCTGTCCACAAATATGCAAATGAAGCACAGGATATTTAAATCCCAGCTTAATTTACAATTTTGAATGTCTACATTTGCATCCCTCCCTCGAAAGAGGGTGCAAATGTAGACTTCCCCTCAATATTCTCCTTTCTAAACTGAACAAGCCCAACTCTTTCAGTCTTCCTTCGTAGATCATGTTCTCTAGACCAGGGCTACTCAACTTCGGAAGCCCCGGGGGCCACAATGATACCCACAGCACATGCTGAGGGCCACAACTTAAGTGCAGCTGCATATATATGCAAATATATGCTGGTATGTACACAAATATATATGCTAATAGCTTCTTTCATACTGATGGGCATGAATACAAAGATTAAGGCAAGACTACACAACATGCAGGCCCCATTTAAATCAGTTCTACTGATATTAATAAAATTCAATATTTACCCAATTTCCGCCCATATGACAGCATTTTTAATGAGCAATGACAGTCCAGGAATTTACCTACTAAAACGTGTATCAACAGAAGACCATTATATTGACTACATTTTTGTTTTGGCTTCACAATTTTAACAAAACAAACAAAAACTGCCAATATAATATTCATTGACATGGCCCTTCTCTTACCCCAGAGCCAGGCACCCTCCAGCCCTCCTGCTCCAACCCAATCTCCTTCCCCTCTACTAGAGCCAGGTACCTCCACTGCTGACTTGCTCTCTCACTGCCCAGCTCTGCCATTGCCTTGCCATGTGCTTCTTACTGCCCCCGGCAGCCTCTGTGCATGCACCGACATGGCCTGGCTCGGGGAGGCATGGCCGCTGTGGCAGATGTGCTTTGCCGCCACCTTTTGCCACCCCGCCAGCCGGCAGCTCCCATGTGTGCACCAGTGGAACCTCTCTGTGCCGTGCCAGGCGGCCCCGCTTGTGAAGAGGCGCTGCCGCTGTGGCAGGTGTGCTCTGCTGCTGCCTCTTGCTGGCCTTCCATCGTCCAGCAGCTCCTGTGCACGCGGCCTGTCTCAAAGCAGTGCAGCTCGGCACTTGGCTCGGTGCTACTGGTGGAGCCCCAGCAATGAGAATATAAGAACATAAGAATGGCCGTACTGGGTCAGACCAAAGGTCCATCTAGCCCAGTAGCCTGTCTGCTGACAGTGGCCACTGCCAGGTGCCCCGGAGGGGGTGGACCGAACACAATGATCAAGCGATTTGTCTCGTGCCATCCATCTCCAGCCTCTGACAAACAGAGGCCAGGGACACCATTCCTACATCAGGCTAATAGCCTTTTATGGACCTAACCTCCATGAATTTATCTAGCTTCTCTTTAAACTCTGATATAGACCTAGCCTTCACAGCCTCCTTTGGCATGGAGTTCCACAGGTTGACTACACGCTCTGTGAAGAAGAATTTTCTTTTATTAGTTTTAAATCTGCTATCCATTAATTTCATTTGGTGTCCTCTAGTCCTTATATTATGGGAACTAATGAATAACTTTTCTTTATTTGCCCTCTCCACACCACTCATGATTTTATATACCTCTATCATATCCCCCCTCAGTCTCCTCTTTTCCAAACTAAAAAGTCCCAGTCGCTTTAGCCTCTCTTCATATGGGACCCGTTCCAAACCCCTAATCATTTTAGTTGCCCTTTTCTGAACCCTTTCTTTTTTGAGGTGAGGAGACAACATCTGTACACAGTACTCAAGATGTGGGCGTACCATAGTTTTATACAGGGGCAGTAAGATATTCTGTGTCTTATTTTCTATTCCTTTCTTAATAATTCCTAACATCCTATTTGCCTTTTTGACCGCCACTGCACACAGTGTGGAAGTTTTCAGAGGACTATCCACGATAACTCCAAGATCTCTTTCCTGATTTGTCGTAGCCAAATTAGCCCCCATCATACTATATGAGGCAGGCAGGCGGCCCGGGAAGCAGCTCACAGCTTTGCTGGCTGCACGCAAAGGGGCCATGGGTCACATGTGGCCCACAGGCCACGTGTTGAGTAGCCCTGCTCCAGGCCTTTAATTATTCTTGTTGAGAGCAAAGTCCAGTCAAGGTGAGAGGAGCAACTGGCAGCAGGGGAGTGACTCAGACAAGCTGAGGAGAGAGTTGCCAGATTTAAATTCCAGATAGAGAAAATGAGCAGAACAGCAGAGACTGTGTCCTCTTGGAAGTTCAGTGTATAACGACGTGGGTGTGCGGTTAGATTACAGTGTGGCCAATGAGTTTAATCCAGTTCATGTCACCACCCAACTCCAAAAAAGTGTGAAAGTCCCTCCCCAAATGGAGTTTGCCACATGAGCAAGTCGCCTGTTCGTGTCCTTTTTAGGTAAGTGGTTATGGCCTACCTGGTGGTCTGCAGAGTCACAAGGAAATTCCTTGGATGTGGATCAGCACCAATTAAGGTCCATTGTCAGTCAAGTGCTGCTATTCACTTGACTATCCACCCTTCCACAATAGGTCTGCGAACCTTGTTGACATCTCTTCAAAGCACACGCTTGGAATACCACTCCAGAGCCAGTACTTATACATTTAAATGCAAAAGTCCGACAGTGCTATGAATGGTATAAACAGAGTCAGCAAAGCACACACTTTCCATAGACACCTCACTGGGCCCACTTTGCACAAATTTGGGCAAACCCACCACAGTGGGTGCAACATTGTTCTGCATGTTCACAGCAAAACTCCAGTAACGTCATAACTGCCCTGAGCTCCTGCTCAAACCTCTACAGTTCCTCCTCCAGCCACTGGCTGGCTCTGGCCAGAGCATCTCTCTCTCCGCTGCTTTCTGCCCAGACCCTAACTCCCTTTGCGCTGACAGATTCTCAATCCCTGTTGCTGAAGCTGAAAGTGTTGGGCGGAGGTTTTGTCTGAGTTATTTGCTCCTTATGCCTGAAGTTCATTTCCCTTGGCTCACAGCCGATGTCTGTCCCATTTCATCCTCAGTGTGCCTCCCTCGCTGTTTGCCAGCCATTTCTCAGGTCATTCAGAGACTCTCCTGTTATTTTCCTTCTTGTTTCACTGCCCAGCTCTTCCTGTAACTTCCCCCTTGTCCCTCTGTCTCTGCTTGTCTGCCCCCTCCTATCGCTGCCACCTCTGTCCCGTCTGCGTGGGGCTTTCTCCCTGCCAGCTCTGGGCCTGGCACCCTTCCACAGCCCAGCTCTGCCTCTGGGGTCCTGCCCACCGGCTCCCCCTCGCTGGGTCCCTTCATTGCGGGGGCAGACTCCTGTCTCGCCAACTGCTGGGGTCCCTCCCTGCAGTGGGCAGCCTCCCTCCAATCTCTGCCAGCCCTTCCCGCCGGCATCACTGCAGGGTCTGGGGGTGGGCTACTTCCTGTATCCTGAACTGTTTTCTCTCCCCCCAGAAATACCATCCTGGACTCCAGCTCCCCCCACTCCAGGTGCCTGGGAGCCCCGGGGCTCTCCCCACAGCGGCTATGTCCAGGCTGCATCTGAGCAGCCACCTTGTGCAGCCTCCACTGTGCATTGCCCCCCAGCCCTGCCCGGGGGAGGTCACAGCCTGCCATGGGACGCAGCCACAGGCCGGAGCGGTGCCGGCTGGGCAGCTCCTTAGCCTGACTCCTCTGTGCATCCCCAGGGCAGGGTAACTGAGGCATAGCCCCTGGAAAAGGCCCCTGCTCTGCAGCTCCCCTGGGGGTAGGGATCCTTCCTCCCTCATCTTAAATCTCCAGCGGCTGCGGCTGCTCCCTAGATGGAGAGTCTCCCCTCCCCCCCCCCACAAGTGGCTGTAATCCCATCTCCAGCCGGACGCCCCCTCTGCTGAGCCCCAGGACTCAGGGCACAGCCAGACCCCACGTGCAGAGATCCCTGGAGGGATGGGGATATTGGCTGGGGGTGGGGCTGGGAGCGGGGACACTCAACAAGGGTCTCTAACATGCTACCCCCAGCACCACGGGGTCTCTGGGCTCTGACGGGGTGAATGTGTGCGATTTGGTGCGATAGCGGTAGCTCCCTGCCTCTCTCCAGCTCACAGACCGGACGGGAAACTCAGCCATGTCCCCAGCCGGCTTCTCCAAGCCCAGTACATTTGGGTTCCCATCCTTGTTCAGCAGAAACCTCACGTTCTGGTGCCAACCCTGACACAGGACAGTCCATCTGCCCCCAAGGTAACCCTCCCCTCCCCCGCTGGGGCGCAGGGAGATGGAGGGTTTGGGGTAGCTGGTCTCTGCAGTGGGAAGGGGACAGGCCATGAGACAGACCTTGGCACAGTCACTGCGCTGCCCTCGCTTCACAGAGACGGGCCTGGGGAAAGCCCAGCCAGAGGAATCTCTCCCAGACCCTGGACAATCCTGGGAGCTACAACCACAACTGCCCAGGCCCTGAAAAAAGAGCCCCCCCTCCCCTCTGTGCCTGTCTGTCTGCTTAGTGGGCCCCCCAGCTCAGGAGCCAGGAAGCCTGGGTTCTATCCCCAGCTCTGGGAGCAGAGGGGTCTAGTGGTTAGAGCAGGGGAGGGGGTGGGAGTCAGAGATGCTGGTGGCTGCCCAGAGACAGTGAGGAAAAAGCCCCTGCCCTGGAGCTGGAACAAGGGGCAGGGAGGATGATTAACCCTTGTTTATACCAGGGTAAGTCGAGGCACAGGCAGGTCTAGTGATGCCATGGGGAGCTGTGTGGGTGTTTGAAGGATTTGTGTGGGGAATTCACCTCTGTCCCCAGCTCCTGAATTTTGACTCCATCTTTCTACAGCAACTGCCTCCTGACCGGGCCCCAACACTGACAGCGGATGGTGATGGCTTCCCCCAGCAACCCGCCCGCAGGGCCTGGCAGAGATGGAGGGTCCGGGCACAGGGAGCTCTGCTCACATACAGACAGGAGGGAGATGGGGAGACACAAACCCTTCCCCATATCTATGTGACAGGCCCTTAGCGCCCAGCCCCAGGGACAGCGCCTGGGCTCACAGACACCTCCCTGTATCAACAGTGACCCTGCGGGCTTGAGTCTGATCTCAGCCCCTGGGTCAATACAAGAAGGTTGAACTGAGTTTTTGAGTAAACGTTCAAGGCTCAGCTCCACTTTCCCCAAATGTCCCTCACACAAGAGTTTCCCCAACCCCAGAGATACTCACGTCCCAGCACCCCACTCTGTCCGGCCAGCCAGCAGCCTGGAGAAGAGACAGTCGTTAGAGACCCGATACCTGCATACCGTGGGCACACACTCTGGTCTCAGATCCCCCCCATGGTCCCATGCCCTGGCTGTTTCCAAAACTCACTGAGGAAGAGGATGGTGAGATCAGATGCCATGAGGGGCTCCTCAGCGCTGCCACCAATATCCCAGTGCCCAGCTCCATTGAGCCCCAAATAAGGAGCTCAGATGCTGGCTGCTGCTACCGGAAGCTGATGACGTCTTATCTGTTCCTGTGTCCATCACACATTGTCTCTGATCTGCAGGCGAAATCTAGTGTGGTCATAGCAAGCAGAAGTCTGTGCACAGCCCAAGAAACCCTGGGCCCCTCAGCCCCTAAGCATGATGTAGCTCACTGCTTGTTTGTGTGTCTGGGAGTGACAAGTTTCTGCTCCCCTGACCATAAAGTACCCTGCAGGCTTGGGGAAGTTGCACCAGGCTCAGAGCCAGGAGGCCACAGGGTCTGGCTTTCAGTCTTTGAGTGACAAGAATATTTAACCACACACCCCCTTTTACAGGTGACCAATGTAGGCAAAATAAACACAGGCTCATGCATTTAAAGGATAGTGTCCTAATCCATGTGAATGAGGGGCAGAGTTAAGGGTGATCAGGAAATTGTAATGATGGCACTTCCTGGTGCCTTTTCTCACCTCCTGCTGGTCTCCCATGGAATTAGCTCTTGCCAGCGCTTCCCCCAGCAGCGTCTCACCCAGCTATTTGCCCTCTCTGTCTCCTATGTTGCAGGAGCCACATTCCTCCCTGATCGCAACGCCCCTCCCCTGCATAGTGCCCTGTGCCAATGCCCACCCCAGGGTGCCTCCCCTGCAAGGAACAGCAATCACTAATCCCACCCTCACCTCAGGGGCCCACTGCTGCCCTTAGTTTAGCCCAGAGCTGGGCAAAATATGGCCCATGGCTTGGATCCAGTCCTCGGACTCATCAGGGAGCCCCATGCCAGCTCCCTGCTTGCTTCGCCCCACCCGCACGCCATTCAGAAAAGTGGCTGCTGGAATGTTTTTCTTTCACAACTGTGAGCTCGTAACCCCATCCCCAGAACTACCCCACCCCCAGACCTCTCCCATTGGCTGGTTTCTGGCCAATGGGAGCTTCCTGTTTGAAAAACAGGTCACGCACAAAGCACCACGCCTCCCTCCCCTGTGGTTGGTCATTATTCACATGCACACGGCAGAGTGGGGTAGCCAGGGGGGCTGCCTCAGAAATGTGCTGGAGTTTGTTGTTACAGGGACCAGCACAGAACTAGAACTCCCAGCTACTGGTGCCCTGGTCCCCGGCAGACCCAGCTGGGATGGCACATCCAGGTCTGGCCATCGGGAGGCCAATGGGCCGCAGAAAGGAGACCTCGGTGACAGGCCCAGCTGGTTCCAGCCAGGGGGGAACAAAGGACGGAGGAGGGGAGAAAGGGGCCCAGGAGACCATGATTGCCTGGACAGAAGACAAAGGCCAGGGGAGGGGCTGCTGGGCAGGGATATCAGAGGCTCAGCTGCTGTGTTGGGCGGAGGAAGCAAGCAGAGCCCACCTGGCTGCAGGGAGACTCAGACGTGCTGGGGTGAGGGGGGACAGGCCGACAGGCCTGAGGGTTCCTTTGCTGGGTTGAAAGCTCATAAAACCCTTCTAGAATCATAGAATCATAGAGCGGGAAGAGACCTCAGGAGGCCATCAAGTCCAGCCCCCTGCCCAAGGCAGGACCAATCCCAACTAAATCAACACAGCCAGGGCTTTGTCAAGCCGAGACTTAAACACCACTAGGGATGGAGATTCCACCCCCTCCCTAGGTAACCCATCCCAGGGCTTCACCACCCTCCTAGGGAAATAGTTTTTCCTAATATCCAACCTAGACCTCCCCCACTGTAACTTGAGACCATTGCTCCTTGTTCTGCCATCCGTCACTACTGAGAACAGCCTTTCTCCATCCTCTTTGGAACCTCTCTTCAGGAAGTTGAAGGCTGCTATCAAATCCGCCCCCCCCCTTCTCTTCTGCAGACTAAACAAACCCAAATCTCTCAATCTCTCCTCATAGGTCATGCGGTCCAGACCCCTAATCATTTTGGTCACCCTCCACTGGACCCTCTCCAATGCGTCCACATCCTTTCTATAGTGGAGGGCCCAGAACTGGACACAATATTCTAGGTGTGGTTCACCAGAGCCGAATAAAGGGGAATAATCACTTCTCTAGATCTGCTGGCAATGCTCCTCCTAATGCAATGTAATATGCCATTAGCCTTCTTGGCTACAAGGGCACACTGTTAACTCATATCCAGCTTCTCATCCACTGTAATCCCCAGGTCCTTTTCTGCTGAATTGCTACTTAGCCAGTTGGTCCCCAGCCTGTAACAATGCTTGGGATTCTTCCATCCCAAGTGCAGGACTCTCCACTTGTCCTTGTTGAACCGCATCAGATTTCTTTTGGTCCAGTCCTCTACTCTGTCCAGGTCACTCTGGACCCTATCCCTACCCTCCAGCGTATCTACCTCTTCCCATAGCTTAGTGTTATCTGCAAACTTGCTGAGGATGCAATCCATCCCCTCATCCAGGTCATTAATAAAGATGCTGAACAAAACCAGTCCAAGAACCAATCCTTGGGGCTCTCTGCTAGAAACCAACTGCCAACCTGACATCGAGCCATTGATCACTACCTGTTGGGCCCGACAGTCTAGCCAGCTTTCTATCCATCTTACAGTCCATTTATCCAATCCATATTCCCTTAACTTACTGGCAAGAATATTATGGGAGACCGTATCAAAAGATGAGCCAGTTACCTCATCGTAGAAGCTAATCAGATTGGTCAGGCACGACTTGCCCTTCGTTGATCCATGTTGACTATTCCTGATCACTTTCCCCTCTTCTAAGTGCTTCAAAATGGATTCCTTGAGGATCCCCTCCATGAATTATCCAGGGACTGAGGTAAGGCTGACTGGTCTGTAGTTCTCTGGATTGTTCTTCTTCTCTTTTTTAAAGATGGGCAGTACATTTGCCTTTTTCCAGTCATCTGGGATCTCTCCCGATCTTCACAAGTTTTCAAAGATAATGGCCAAAGGCTCGGCAATGATATTTGCCAACTCCCTCAGTACTGCCTCTGGCCAGTTTCCCAATATTGCACTCCAGGAGGTGGGGAGGGGGCTGGGAGACACAGGTGCTAAAAGCTACTGGCTGGCCGGCTACCTGGTCACAATCTCTTCCAGAATGTTGTCTCACTACAGGACCCTCAGAGTCATAGGGGCTGCAGGATCTGAATGAACTCCCCTCCCCCTCCCATGCTGTGATGAATCTTCGGGAGCTGCTGCTTTGCCTCACTGATCAGTTGGAGCTGGTCTAGTTTGAATTTGAGAAGAACAGCAGAATGGCCATACTGGGTCAGACCAAAGGTCCATCCAGCCCAGTGTCCTGTCTGCCGACAGTGGCCAATACCAGGTGCCCCAGAGGGAGTGAATACAACAGGGAATCATCCAGTGATCCTTCCCCTGTCGCCCATTCCCAGCTTCTGACAAACAAAGGCCAGGGACACCCTCCCTGCCTGTCCTGGCCAATAGCCATTAATGGACCTATCTTCCATGAATCTATCTAGCTCTTTTTTTAACCTGTTATAGTCTGGGCCTTTGCAACATCCTCTGGCAAGGAGTTCCACAGGTTGACTGTGCATTGTGTGAGCATTGTGTTTGTTTATGGTATGGAGTAAAAGAAAAAGTAAGGAGTCACCAAATTCCCTTTCAGATTGAATGCCAGGGTAATGAAATGTTGTGCTCTCAATGGTATGTAACAAAGGGCAGAGAAATGTCCTTAGCAGGCCCTGATTGGGGGGAATCACTGACATTCATGGTGGATTCTCCTTCACTGTCAATGTTTAAACTGAGATTGGAAAGATTTTGAGGAGTTCTGCTCTAGAGGTTGTTTTGGGGAGGTGTTACCCAAGGGCTGAGACAGGATGATCACAGATTATAAAGTGACAAGGGGCTATAAGCAGCCCTATGGCTGTTAAACTTGTCTAGGATAGAGAAGATTCAAGGCCCAATGCCTGATGCAGACTGAAGACTTGAAACAGGATTTTCCATACCCCAGAGCCAGCCTGTGAAGAGTATTTATTTTGCAGGGTAGGGTGACATATAACCAGGGACTCGCTATCTTCCCTGCCATGGGCATTTGGGCAGGGAGAATAATTCAAAACTGTCCCCAAATGTTACATCCCAACGTGGCAAAGGAAATCATTTGGACTCTCAAACCATTTTCCAGTCCAGGGCAACTTCTTCCTACCTGGCTAAAGTGGTGGGATCAATCCATGGCTGGTGTGAAAGTAGACTGAATTATATTATAAAAGTAGAATGAATTAAATAAATGTTTGTTCCTCTAGCAGGAAGAGACTTGTGAAGGTAAAGTTGTTTGTGTGTAAGCAGGAAGAAGGATGTTAAGGCAGAGGACAATGGTTCCACTTAAGGGCGATAGTGGGACATTAACAGGAGATTGGTGAGAGTTACTAAGGAAATGAGATACTTGACTGACCCCATGTAACTTTGTCAATTCGCGCCCTTTTGCAATCCTTTGTCTGCTCTACTCTTTTATCTGTATAAATAGGGTGACTTGGGTTTGTGTGGGGGTCTCACTTTTTCTGGTTTTTTTAGCGAAGCGCTTTGCTAATAAAACAGAGTGGTCTATGAAAATTGTGAGTCCTGAGTCAACTTTGACAATTTGGAGGTCCCACTGAGATGACAACCATCTTCACTGAGGCCGTGTAATTCCTGACCGTCTTGCAGGATGACCGTGGTAACCGGCACCCGGGCGCTTTGGCCCAAACGGTCCTCCACTAGAACGGAAAGGTGTGTGACCGCAGTGAAGTCTACGCCATCGAACCTGTTGGTTCCCACTCTGTTCTGGTGAATCCCGGGATCTGGAATCTGGTATCTGGTCAGGTAATTACCTCTGGTATTTTGTCCGGACTGAGGACTGTCTTGTCTCTGTGTCTATCCATCTTCCCTGTGGTGTGAGTGAGTCTGGGAGCCGTCCCTGTCCGGGGACTGGCCGACCAAGGGGCTCCTGTCCCCGCCGTCTGTGTGACTGGAATCTGCACGATCACAGCTGCACCTCACCTTGGATAAAATCCTTGGAGTGAACGCAAGGGCGATTGAGGCAGTAGCCTGTGGGCTTCTTTCGTGTGTTGTGTGTTGCACCAGGCACCGCTCTGACGAACCCGAATTTCCTCCTTGTGTGACTGGTGTGTGTGAAGTCCTCCTGTATGGGAAATCAGACGTCTAAACCGGGGCAGTTCCCTAAAGGGACATTTTATGTATTTTAGAAAGGGTCCGGACTCGTAAATTCCTGGAGAAATGGTCTAGGTTAATCCTAGGGGATCCCAAACTGCAGTGGCCACTATTAGGATCTTGGGATAAAGACCGAGTGGATGTCTTAAGAGGCAAACTCGGCCAACCCAAAACTAAATTGGCTAGAGGAGAGGTCGATTGTTTCATGCAGTGGTGGGAAGAGGCAAATCGTAGGTGGACAGAATCGAAACTCGCCTCTCTCAAAGATTATAATGATAAGTTAAAAGCTTTATTGGAAACCTCCTTTCCCACCACCAGACCAAGCATGCCCCTTTTCCCTGTCCTCTGAGAAGGCCCAGACCGGTCCCGACCCCCTCCATAGTCCCATCCCACTGTGGAAGAGGATGAAGGAGACCTCTCGTTAATTTCTGGTGACAACGATGAGGAAGACGCATTAATTGGCTTGGCAGTCTTGCGCTGGATCAATAGACGGCCACCAACCTCCTTGGCTCGGGGACAAACCCCAGTGGTCTCCAGTTCAGACGAGTCCGAATCGTCCGGCACCACCCAAACCCATTCCTCCGATGCTGCTCCCTCAAAATCTCCCAGTTTGCCTGACTCCACTTCCCATGGAGACTGCTCTGATAATGATTGGGCTCAGGGCTTGCACTCTGGCAATAAGTTTATCCAGTCTCCCCTTTGAATCCTGCATACTGGAGGCCAAGAAGGGGGTCCCACTTGGAGCTATAAACCCTGGACCCACACGGAGCTCCACTCAATTGTAAAAGGCTTTCCAAAACCCCAGGAAAACCCTACCAATTTTGCAGAGGAATTTTTGCTAGTGTGCAACGCCTATGAACCCTCTGAGGAAGACCTCCTGCAACTGTGTAAGCTACTCATAACCCCTAGCAAGCACAAAAAATGGCTCACGACAGCGAACTAGCCCACCGCTGAGCGTCATTCTAATTTGCCAGACACTGGTCCCGACGCTGCCTACCGGAGCAAATGTAAGAATCGAGCTAAGCACCTGCATGAGGCCATTCCCCAAGTATGGAGTCCAAAAACCAACTGGACGGCCATACATTGCTGTAAACAGTGACAGGGAGAAAGCCAGGGCGACTATCGCACCCAGCTGACTGATGTTTTTCTGCAACATTCTGGTATACAGCGACCGGGTGAAAATGGACAGAGCGCCCTGGAGCATGCATTTGTTAATGGCCTCCTACCTGCTACTGGCAGTATGCTAAAGCGAATAAGTGTTGGATGGGAGACCGAGACCATGGACAAATTGCAAGCAGTGGCAGAGCACTGCTACCACACTCTAAAAGGAAAGGAGGAACAGTCCTCCCAAAAGTTAATGGCCCTCCAGATACAGTATTACTCGGGGAGGGGAAGGCAATACAGGGGCCGCGGGGATTTCCAGGGAAGGGGACAAGGTCGGGGAAGGGGATGTGGGACTGGGTTTTTGGGATTTGGAGGTGTCTGTAATTATTGTAAGCTACCTGGACACTGGAAAAATGAGTGTCCAAGCCAACTTAATGGCCCTGTAAGCAATCAACAAGGCTACATGCCGCCCGCCGGTCCCCAACCATACTTCGCTCCCCAGCAATGACGAGATCTAGGGGAACCTCAGGAAATTTTGGCTCCCTTGTTACCGCTTTCTCTTATGGGTGAATGTGTTTTGACTGTCAATGACCTTTCACTTCCTTTCCTTGTTGATACGGGAGCCTCACTTTCTGCAGTCCGTACCGCCGATTTGCCTGCGGTTCCCCGTTCTGGAAAAACTGTATCCACTGTAGGTATCACGCGGGTTCCAGCTCCCTATCCCCTTTCTAAACCTCTGCCTGTTCAAGTTGGCACTCTCTCATGTATTTTTACTGTCTGACTCTATGCCTGTTAACCTGTTGGGTTGTGATTTACTATGCAAGCTCGGCTGCACCATCTACTGTTCCCCTGATGGTATTTACTTGCAAATTCCCCAGTCTTCTCTGTGTGATTCTGTGGCTTATCTGTTGTCCAAAACTCCCCTTTCCACTCCATTCCCCTGTTGCCCATTGATCCCATCCCTGGGACACTTAATTTCACAGGTCCCGTCCTCTCTGTGGCCAACCCACCCATCAGAAGTGGGCCGTTTAAATCCTGACCTCGTCTGCATTACTGTTGACTTCTCCAAACCTTTACCCCGCCTGTCTCAATATCCATTGAACCCCGAAGCAGAGGCCGGCATTGCTCCGGTCATGTCTGCCCTGTGGGAACAAGTCATTATTGTCCCCTGCAGTAGCTCCTGTAACACCCCTATCCTCCCAGTTCAAAAGGCTGATGGGAAATCGTGGCGTTTTGTTCAGGATCTTCGCTCCATTAACCGTATTGTGATGCCCACCTTTCCTGTTGTCCCTAACCCAGCAACCATTCTGGCTTCTATCCCACCAGATGTAACTCATTTTGCTGTTGTTGATCTGTGTTCTGCTTTCTTTTCTGTCCCGGTTCACCCTGACTCCCAGTATCTTTTTGCCTTTACCTACAAGGGGCAGCAGTATACATGGACCACGCTCCCACAGGGGTATACTGAAAGCCATCTTACTTTTCTCAAGCATTAGCCTGAGACCTCGCTGACCTTGTCTTCCCCTCTGGGTCCACATTGGTCCAATATGTAGATGATCTACTTCTCTATTCCCCTTCATTGTCTGCTTCAGAAACTGATTCTTTAGTGCTCCTGACTGCCCTAGCAAACAAGGGCCACAAGGCTTCTCGCTCTAAGCTACAGCTCTGTCAACCCTCTGTCACGTACCTCAGCTTTCTCCTCTCTCATGGTTCCCATACACTTTCTCCCGCCCACGTTCAAGCTATCCTTAACTTTCCCTGACCGAACTCTCCACGCCAGATCCGGAAGTTTCTGGGCATGGCTGGGTTTTGCAGGCAGTGGATTTCCCAATATGCTTCTCTTGCTAAGCCACTCCAGGAACTCACTTGGTTCTCTGTGCCTGACCCCATGCCATGGCCCCCTGAGGCCGACTCAGCTTTTGTGTCTCTCAAACAAGGGTTGGCTTCTGCTCCCACTCTAGGGTTACCTGACTACTGTAAGCCTTTTCCCCTTTTCTGCCACAAACAATCTGGTTGTGCACTTGGTGTTCTCACCCAGGTACATGGTGACAAAAATCGCCCAGTGGCTTATTTCTCTGCCACTTTGGATCCTGTTGCCCAGGGTTTACCCCCCTGCCTGCGCTCTGTGGCTGCCGCAGCACGCCTAGTCAAAATGTCTGAATCCCTTGTCCTCCCCTCTTCTCTTACCCTCATGGTCCCTCACTCTGTAGAAACTCTCCTGCTACAACGTAACACAGCTCACCTTTCCTCCGCCCGCCTCACTAGGTACGAACTTTTACTGCTGTCGGCTTCACATATTACTGTGAAGCGTTGTTCTCAGTTAAACCCTGCTGCTTTCCTCCCTCTGCCTGATGACGGTGAACCCCATGATTGCCTTGCAACTGTTTCTCCTGTCACCGTCCCGCGCCCCGACCTTTCTGATATCCCTCTCCCTAATTCTGACCTTGTTTTGTTCACTGATGGTTCCTGTTTTCGAGACAACCAAGGTGGTCTCCTTGCAGGATAGGCTGTTGTGTCACTCTCTGAAACCCTAGAAGCTGCGCCTTTTCCTTCTATTACCTCAGCACAGATTGCTGAATTAGTTGCCCTCACTCGTGCTTGCTTTCTGGCTGAGGGACCCTCCGCCACCATTTATACTGATTCTCGATACGCTTTTGGGGTGTCCAGGACTTTGGCACCCTCTGGCAAGCTTGGGGTTTCCTTACCTGCGCTGACACCCCTATTAAGAATGGTCCCTATATCGCGGCTCTCCTGTACGCAGTTTTACTTCCATCTGCCCTAGTTATTGTTAAATGTTTTGGCCACTAGACAGCTGATACGGACATTGCTAAGGGCAATGCCTTGGCTGACACTTCTGCTAAATGTGCTGCAGCCATAAAACCCTCCCCGGAAGCATTTCTAGGTTCTCTTTCTGTTTCTATACCATTGCCATCCCCCACTGATCTTGCCCTGCTCCAAGACACTGCTCCAGAAGCCAAAAAGGACTCCTGGGCTGCCCGAGGCTGCATTCTGCATCCTGATTCCCTTTGGCGCTCACCTGCTGGTGCCTTTGTGGCCCCCTTTTCACTCTACCCCTCTCTGGCCGCCCTGCTCCATGGTGTTTCGCATGTCAGAAAGGAGGGGATGGACTCTGCTATAACTAAGGCAGGATGGTGGGCCCTTCATTTCAGCTCTTTTGCAGCCTGTCACTGTGCAGCCTGTGCCACTTGCCAAAGCCACAATCTTGGTAAGCTTGTAAAAGTGGCTCTGGGGTTCCGGGGCCTGCCCCAAGCACCATTCTTGTATTGGCAACTTGATTTTGTACAAATGCCTAAGTGTCAATGATATGAATTTATTTTGGTTATGGTATGTTTATTTTCTGGTTGGATTGAAGCCTTTCTTTGTCACAAGGCTGACTCATTGTCTGTTGCCAAACGTTTGTTAAATCATATTATGCCTGCCAAGGAAATTCCTGCCACTTTGTCCAGTGACAGGGGTACACATTTCACTGGGCAAATTATTCAGCACCTGGATTGCGTATTACATGTCACACACCTGTTGCACTGTCCCTACCACCCTCAGAGCGCAGGTGCAGTTGAAAGACGAAATGGTATACTAAAGAATAAGCTTGCAAAAATTTGTGACTCTACAGGATTAAGCTGGCTAGCAGCCTTACCACTGTCCCTTATGGAAATGCGATCCACCCCATCCCAAAGGCATAATTTGAGTCCCTTTGAAATAGTTATGGGGTGCCTTATGTGAGCTATGGCCACGATTACTCCAGTCCCAGACCTGAACTTGACCCACAGTGCACTCCTCCAATATTGCAAAGGACTGATGCAAACTGTTAGCAACTTCCATTCACAGGTCCGAGCTGCCTGGCCGACAGAACCCACCTCTGACGCTTGCCACAATCTCGAGCCAGGTGACTGGGTCTACGTACGGCACCACCATCGAAAATGCGCCTTGGAACCCCAGTGGAAGGGTCCTCATCAGGTACTACTTACTACCCAGACGGCTATCAAACTATCCGGCATCGCAGCATGGATACATGCCTCGCAGTGTAAGAAGGCACCGCCCCCAGCGAATCAACCACCAACCTTAGGACCTCGCAGAGTCAGTTTGACTCCAGAAGAAGACGCAGAGGAACAGCCTGCAATACCTTACAATCTATGCTCTCATAAGGGTTGCCAGAAGCAGATGACGACCTAAAGCAAGGCCCAAGAAGAAGCAGTAGGGAGCCTAGCGTCTGCTGCCTGGTGGACGTAAAATCGCAACTGCGGTTCCCTCAGTTGAGGTTGTCAGAACCAGAAGGGCCTTGCCTCCAACATGTGCCTCTGGTGGTGCCTGTTCCTTGGTTGCTGGTGTCTTAAGGTCTGGGGAATCCACAATGACAATTCCTTTATCCAACAGCAAGTGTGGATAGCACAGACTCTCAATATCTCTAATTGCTGGGTCTGCAGCCACATCCCAGCCTACTCTCAAGCTGGTGTTCCTGTCCTGGCAATCCCACTCAATTCCCCACACCTCACTGGAGGACCTCATCCATTTAACAAAACATGGAACAGTAATGATACTTGGGAAGTGGTGGGAATAAATGTATCTAAATGGATAAGTGTGGTGGAGGGAAAAGGTCATTGGTGTTGGGTGTGTAATAGGACAGGGCTGAATCTGTGGAGAAGCAGTTGTCTCCAGCATATTGTAACCACTGGTATATGGGATTATTCGAACAAAACTAAAGAGTGGCGGGCCGGGTATGGGGACATGACCTTCTTCTCAACTTGGGATCAAACAGAGAAATCAATCTCATGCTCCCCCTTCGGTAACCCTAATGAGGGCAATACAATCTTTCAATGTCATGCTAATAACACCACTCCTCGTAAGGAGAATCACCATGTGCCCTTTGGGGGATATTACTCCTCCTTAGCAGGTGCCTATATGACAAATGGGTGAAACCGACCACTCCCGGGCTTGATAGGGCATCATTGGGTTTGCGGAACCAAAGCTTATACTGTATTAACAGCTAACTGGTCAGATCTTTGTTATCCCACCCGACTCTTCCCACAATTTTGAGTACTAGAGTCCTTTCCACGAGATCACCTCCGTAATCTCAGGCGAAAAAGAAGGGACTTATCAGATGCCCAATGGTATGTAAATAATATAAGCCCCTTGACCTGGGAAGAAGCTATTGGAGGTTCCTTTGTCCTATTTGGTGGAGTAAAACACCTTGCAAAAAGACTCCTGAGGTTACAAGCAGTAGTTGAAATAATGGCAAATGAAACCAGAGAAAGTTTAAGAGCCCTGGCCAAAGAAACAGGGGCGATCCGACAGATGGCCCTCCAAAACCGTCAGGCATTAGACATAGTGCTGGCAGCCAAAGGAGGAACCTGTGCTCTCATTGGCAAAAAATGTTGTGTGTATATACCTGACAACACCAATGATGTAATAGATCGCGCTAGCTACTTAGAACAGATTGCATATCTTTCCCATGAAGAGCCGAGTTCTCTATGGAAGTGGCTAAGGAACCTGTTCAATTTCTCTGGCATAGGAAGCTGGTTGTTTCAGGGAACCTTGACTATGCTGTTTGGAATCTTAATAATATTTGTGTGCTTTCAGTTAATCTCCTGTTGTATCCAAAATTGTGTAAGGCACGCTACACAGGTCGTTGCCCCAAACCAAAGTGCTAATATGATGATTCTAAATATCACTGATGAGCAGAGAGACAAAGAACGGTTGGTATGTGGAACCCAATAATTGTTGGTCATGGCGTAGCTTGACCAAAAGAAGGGATTGTGAAAGTAGACTGAATTATATTATAAAAGTAGAATGAATTAAAGAAATGTTTGTTCCTCTAGCAGGAAGAGAGATGTGAAGGTAAAGTTGTTTCTGTGTAAGCAGGAAGAAGGATGTTAAGGCAGAGGACAATGGTTCCACTTAAGGGTGATAGTGGGACATTAACAGGAGGTTGGTGAGAGTTACTAAAGAAATGAGATACTTGACTGACCCCATGTAACTTTGTCAATTCGCGCCCTTTTGCAATCCTTTGTCTGCTCTACTCTTTTATCTGCATAAATAAGGTGACTTGGGTTTGTGTGGGGGTCTCACTTTTTCTGGTTTTTTTAGCGAAGGGCTTTGCTAATAAAACAGAGTGGTCTACGAAAATTGTGAGGCCTGTGTCAACTTTGACACTGCAGAAAATGGAGACAAGGGGCAGGGAGGTGAAAGAGCTGGGAAAGATGAACAAAATTATTTTCAATGGGGGCTGAGGATTTATAATCCATATCGACCCTAGGGGGCGTATTGCCAACTACAGAAAAAACAGCAAACGGGTGTCCCAAAATGTCACCTATTTCATAGCATGCCTCATATTTGAACTTTTACTCCTCAACTGTTGAGGAGCCCCAATTAGTGGACAGGGTCCTAGCTGGGCTCAAAGGGGTCAAATAAATCCAGATTCCTGTTGTGTGAGGGTGGCGCTGGAGAGAGACTGGAAGTGAAATGAAATGAGAGCTCCAGGGACACTAAAGAGAGAGAAAGGCAGAGAGATAAATGAAGAAGCAGGCACCTGGAACAATGAGAAACCAGCCAGTCCCCACATAAGATTGAATAATCTGTGGTTTGAGGCTGATCAGCTCCCTGCCCCGGCTCTGCTCTTATAAAAAGCAGCAGCTGCTTCCCATGTTGGGCCACGTGGAGATGAAATAACCCCAGCCCCAGGGACCTCAGACATGTGCTCTTGGTTAGCGCTATCCATTCAGACACAATTGAGGCACAAAATAGCACTTCCTCCACATGTTGCTGAGATCTGCAACCACAAGACTAAGGTGACCAGCTCAGCCCCCACTAGGATATTTTGCAACATGGGCTACTTTGGAGATGGGGGGGGGGGCAGTCTCAATGCTGGCTCCAGTGTCCCACTGCAACCCTAGTGGATAATGGGTTGCAGAGGGTGGGAATGTATTCCGTAGAGCAAGACTACGCAACAAGCGGCCCGAGGGCCACATGCAGCCCGCAGCCCGGATATGTAGCCTGCAGTGCCGTTTGGGTTTATGTGGGGCTCAACACGCAATGCGCAAGTGGGATCCTTTGAACATGGCCACCACTGGGAACACGCTCCACCACAGCAAGTCAGTATAATGGTTTTCTGTTGATGTGTGTAGTAGTTAAATTCTTGGACTGTCATTGCTCATTCAAAGTGCTGTTATATGGGTGGAAATTGGGTAAATGTTGCATTTTATTACTATCAGCAGAACTGACTTAAATGGGTGTTGTGTAGTCTTGCCTTAATCTTTGTATTCATGCCCATCACTGTGAAAGAAGCGATTTGCATATATATTTGCATGTAGATGAAACCACACTTAAGTTGCGGCCCTCGGCATGTGCTGTGAGTATCATTGTGGCTCCCGGGGCTTCCAAAGTTGAGTAGCCCTGCTGTAAAGCATACTTTCCCTATGCCCTCATTTCATGCTAGGGGCGCTGTGCTGCAGAAAGTGGTGAGGAGCAGTGTGCCCTCTAATCTTTTCCACTGCTGTGAAGATTTTTTACATCCATGAGCAACATAATTTTTTTATGTGCACCGAGGTATGTGCGCCTGTGCACCGCCAGTAGTAACACACAACCTTAGCTGTGGGCTAATCAGCTGGGTGGCATTTGACTCTCTCCTGAGCAGCTGCATAAGCGCCCAATTTACAGGGAACCCTGGCCAGGATGCTCAATAGTGGGTGTGTAAACGTCGTGCCACATTTAATACAAACAACTACGTAATCCTGAAGCCTCCTAATTTCATCAGGTCACCACAGGTTTTTGTGTCATGGGAAAGGTTAAACAACACCTCCCTATTCCCCTTCTCTACGTCATGCCTGATTTCGGAAACCTCTGTCATATCCCCCCTTAGATGTATCTTGCCTAAGAAGTACATCTGTCCTCATATACACTCTGGTCCACACCCTTAATTATCTTCCTTGCCTTTCTCTGAACCTCCCCTGGTTCCTTCTGGAGATGGGGCAACCAGGACTGGATGCAACATTAAAGGGGTAGGCGTACCACGGATTTAAATAGTGCAATCATCCTGTCTCCTTTTCTCATCCTTTTCCTAATAGTCCCTAATGTGCTAACTAGGGCCATGATGAAACTGGCCCCCCAGCCCCACCTGGACTCCCTACATTCCAACAAACAGACACTGTCCCTGGTGTTGGGGGGGAGAGGGCTGGAGGCCCAGAACACAGAGAGTCAGAGCCTGGCCCTGCACACCCCCCCCCCAACTCACCATGAGTCCCCCAAACTTCCCCCTGAGCATTTGTGTTTGTTTGAGCTTTGCAGGGGCTGGTAGAATTGCAGGGGGGGGGGCAGGTACCAATCAGGGAGGGAGATTTCCCTGATGTCTGCCCTTTGGGCTCTGGGGACTGCAATGTGTGGGCGGGGGAGGGTGTGTGTGTCACTGGACTCCCTGGAGCAGCTCTCTGGCGCCCCCTGCTGGACAGGGAGTGTGTGCATGCATGTGGCTGCCCCCTGCTGGCTAGGTTCAGAACTGTCTGGTGTGTGGCTGTGTGTGTGCGTCTGCTGGTGATGATACACACACGGGCTGCGTCTACACTGCCAGTTTATGCGGCAGAAAATATGCTAATGAGGGACACATTTGCATGAGTCACGATCTCATTTGCGTATTTTCAGCTGATCTGTTTTTGTGCTAGGGGTTGCTGCGCAAAAACAGGCAGTGTGGACGTTTCCTTTCTGCGCAAAAAAACCCTTTTTGCACATGATCCTTATGCCTCAGAAAAGGAGGTGCACCAATCTTGCGGAAAAAAGGTTATTTGCGCAAAATGAAAACATCCACACTGCTTGTTTTTGTGCAAAAAGCCCTAGTGCAAAAATGGATTGGCAGAAAATATGCAAATGATTGCAATGTATGCAAATACGTCCCTCATTAGCATATTTTCTGCCACAAAAACTGGCAGTGTAGACATAGCCATGGTGACTTTTTCCCCTCCCAGCCCCAGAAGCCCAACTCTAGCACTGAGAGACACACCTACACCGAGCTGGATCGTCATCAATTCATCCTGTACGCCCCCACCAGTACGCCACCGCTGTCCCTATAGCCTGAAACTGTGGGAGTCACTGGGGCAATGGGACAGCGAGCATGGCTCCCAGGAACTGACGCAGTGACCCTCTGCAGAGAACAGGCTCGACTTATGGTCTCCCCATTACCCGCCTGCCGCTGGTTCGGCTGCATCCAGTCGCACAGATGGTGCGTTTGAGGGGGATTCAGTGCTGGGAGGGGGAGGGGACGCACCGCCCTAGGGCAGCTGTTTGTGTTATTTTGCATCCTGTTCATCTCCAGATTTCTAATAAACACAGAACCACGAACCAGACCCCATATTGTTAGCAGTTTAAAAACAAAGACAAGGAAGATTTTCCTCACCCAGCTCATAGTCCACCTGTGGAACTCCTTGCTAGAGGATGTTGTGACGGCCAGGACTTTAACAAGGTTCAAAAAAGAGCTACATAAATTCATGGAGGAAAGATCCATCAATGGCTGTTAGCCAGGATGGGCAGACATGATGTAACTAGCCTTTGTTTGTCAGAAACTGGGAATGGGTGATAGGAGAGGGATCACTTGATGATTCCCTGTTCTGTTCACTCCCTTTGGGGAATCTGGCATTGGTCACTGTCAGCAGAAAGGACATTAGGCTGGATGGGCCTTTGGTCTGGCTGTTCTTATGTTCTTATTAAGATTGAAGGCCAGACCCATGGTCTCTTGGCTGTCAGCCCAGTGCACCTTCCCCAACGTTGCAGAGCACATGGAGGGTGACGTGTCCCGCACGACAGAGATACAGAGAAGCTGCAACATGCTCGGTATTGCAGGAATTTCTGCTTTCTTTGGCCACACTAGATTTATCCCTAGAGATTTGTCATGTCTGCAGGAAGAGATGAGACATTGTCAACTTTCTGGAGCTGCAGCCAGCGTTTGAGCTCCTTATTCGGGGCTGGGTGGAGCTGGGCACTGGGGCGTTGGTAGCAGCGCTGAGGGGCCCCTCACTGCCCATCATGGCATCTGCTCTCATCGTCCTCTTCCTTGGTAAGTATCACACAGAGCCAGGGTGTGTGTCTATGGGGGGATCTAAGACCAGGTTGTGTACCCATGGGGGGGGGGGGTAGGTGCTGAGAACAGGGCATGTGCCCATAGGAATAGGGAGGAATCTGAGGCATGTGTTTGGGGGAGAGGGTGGCTCTGAGATCTGTAGGATCCACTTGCTCTGGGATCTGGTCCCTATGAGTGAGGCGAGGTCTCAGCCTCTGGACATGGGTGGGCGACCAGGACTGATAGGATCATCCCTATGGAGCTGTGCACCTCTCACGCCAACCCAAGTCCCTCGTCCTTAATACAGAAATTCCCCGGCTGCCCCGTTCCCCACAGATACTCACGTCCCTACATCCTGTTCCGCTCGGCCAGCTAGCAGCCTGGAGAGGAGACAGGCCATTAGGGACCAGATCCCAGAACAACTGGATCCCACAGATCTCAGGTCCACTCCCTCTCCCCTCCCTCCAGGCACATGCCTCAGATTCCTCCCATGCCCTGGTCTGAGATCCCCCCATGGGCACACGCCCTGGCTGTCTCCAAAACTCACCGAGGAAGAGGGCAGTGAGAGTAGATGCCATGATGGGCAGTGAGGGGCCCCTCAGTGCTGCCACCAATGCCCGGTGCCCAGCTCCACCCAGCCCCAAATAAGGAGCTTAGTCAGTGGCTGCAAAACAGAGAAAACCCTGAAACCGTCAGCCTGGCCCAGTGACCTGCAGCTCCCACTTGTCCATATTTCTCAGGGGAGGGAGGTCTCCCCACATATGCCCTGCAGCCTTAGGGAGGGTGCACTAGGCTAGGGCATCCCCTCTGCAGGGCAGACTCTGGGTGTGGGCGGGGGTCTGCTGGGAGCAGTTTCAGGATGGCCAGTGGCCGTCTCTGTCTCCTACTGTTTAAGGGGTTGGGGCCAGAGACCAGTGCCTCTTCCGGGTACCTGTGAGAGAGGGAGCAGAGGTGGGGGCTGGCAAAGTTTGTGTCTGTGGTTGGCTGCGCGACACAGCTCTGCAGCTCCCAACCAAAGGAGTGAGTGAGCGCCTGGTACACCAGGAAGTGCAGGGCCCTGAAGGTGCGGGGCCTAAGACAACTGCTTTGCCCTAAGACCGAGCCTGAGTGTATGGAAGTCAAAGGGCTGTTTTGAGGCAATGAGTGCCAAGGCATGTGAAATGGGCTAAAATCTCTAGTACAGAGAAATAAGAAATGGCCAGGGACAGAGCCTGCAGTGGGGTGTGAATAAGAGGGATCAGAGGATGTGTTTAGGGTCTCTTCACACCCCTCACTGTCCTGTGGCAGGTGCAGTCCCTGGCCCCTGGTTTTTCCTTCCCTTGTCAACTCTGCACAAGGACTTCCTCTCTTAGTAGTTCATTTGGAATGTCAGTTTGGACTGTATATAATTGTGTGGCATGTTTATGACTATATGTAAATGATCTTAATGTTAAAACAGCAATTTCATGTAAAACAAAATGGAGCTGGTCCCCTTTGACACCCTGGGCTCCATCTTGGGCTTTGCCCTCCCCCTCTGGAACATTCCAAGGCTGTTGGAGAACCGGTTCCGACCAGATTTTCCTGCCTCTTACATACAAAAAGCATCGGCAGAGAATATGCAAATGACAGCATAACAAATGCTAATGAGCACTTCATTAGCATACTCTCTGCCAGCAAAAGGCTGTAGTGTAAACATAGCTTGAGAGTCTGTAGAGATGGTCCATACATCCCTACATCCATAATGTGGGACAGTACCGGGTCAACATGGGTTGCTCTCTTAACATGCGCAGCAGTGATGGGCGTGTTCTTTACCTGTTCAAAGTAGTACATTTCCTCCTGGCCGATCTCTTGATATTTAACTGGCAAAGGCAGCCTAGAGAGACCATCGGCATTGCCATGCAGCATGGATTTCCGATTTCATAAGTGTGTCCAGACATCCACAGTGTCCATTGTCGCTGTCAAGGCTGTTCCCCACTGGCACTCTGAGTGCAGAAGGTGGGGGCCCGCAAGAGAGATTAAAAACCCCACCTCTACAGGCACTGGTTACACAAACTTCCCCCAGAATCACAAATGCACAGATTTTGGGGGGGGTAGCTGCCACCATCAAGTGATTTTCCCCTAGAAATAGGGGCAAACACTTGAATTCACCCCCAGGGGCATCCCAAGCCCTTTTGCCCCAAAGAGCTTGAAAAAATAAAAGAGAAAAACCAGCTTTAGTCTCTGGTAGCTGTCCTGGGGTTCCCGAACTGCGGGGGACATTCATGGGACGCACATCTCAATCAGAGCACCAAACCATCAAGCGGCTCAATACATAAATCAAACGTGCTACTTTTCTATTGCCCTGCAGGGCTTGGTGGACCACCGCGGACAATTCACAGACCTTTTTGTGGGGTGGTCAGGCAGGGCACACGATGCCCAGGTCTTTAGAAACTCTAGCCTATGCCGCAAGCTGGAGGCAGGCACCTTTTTATCCACACTGGGACTTGCGGTGGGAGTTGTGAACATGTCACTGTGCATAGTGGGGGATGCGGCATACCCGCTAAGGCCCTGGCTGATAAAGCCGTATTCCAGCCACCTCGATCCCAGCAGGGAGCAGTACAATGCCCACCTCAACCGAGCCTGGATGCAGGTGGAACGTGCCTTTGGCCGCCTCAAGGCATGCTTCCGGTGCCTCCTCACCTGCCTGGACGTTGGGGAGCACAACAACCCCAAGGTGATGGCGGCGTTCTGTGTGTTCCACAATATTGTGGGGCGGAAGGGGGAGGCCTCCCCCCCCGGGGCGGGCGGAAGACACCGGCCGCGAGGGCCATACGTCTGAGTAGCCCCAGACAAGCCCTTTAGTTGGGGGTGCACGTCTGGGATGCCCTGAGGGAGAAGCTCTCTCAAGCACCCCAGTAAAACTCTCCCCAGGGCCTCCCAAACAGGGGTCTCTGCCTTGTTGCTCTCTCCCTTCCCCCTCTCACCCTCTCCCCTTGCCCCTTTCCTGAACTCCCAATAAACACACCTGTTTGGTTTCAGAACAAAAGGAGTCTTTTTTTCAGGGAACAGTAAGAAAAGATGGTCAGGGGGAGGGGGGACTCTGAACTGGGAGGGGGGTCAGGACTGGGAGGAGGAGTGGGGCGGCTCGAGGTGCCCCCTTGGGAGCGGGGGCCTCATCGGGGTTGTGTTGCTCTGGGGGCCACAAAAGGCTGGGCAGAAGGGGCAGCTAGAGCGGGGTCAGGGTTGGCAGGGGGGCAGGAGGAGGGGCCATAGGCGTCACTTGGGGAGGGGGCATGGCCATTGCTATGGGACAGAGCAGAGGCAAGGCATGGGGAGGGAGGAGAGGCATATCAGGGTGGGCTGGCAGATGGTCAATGGCCATAGGAAGGAGGCAGGAGGGTGGAAGGCAAGATCAGTGGCATCAGGCAGGTGTTCCCCCATGCGGGACATGATGCCACACATGGTGTCACACCACTCCATCATTTTGGTCCGTGCACGCTCCTGCCATTCCAGGTCCGCATTGAGCCTGCGCGATAGGGTCTGCTGGATGTCCTGGAGGACACTGACGTACTGGCACAGCAGGTCCTCCTGTACCCTGGCTCATCTGCGGGTCCCCCGGACTCTGGGAGGTGGCTGTGGTGCTGTGGCTTGGCTTTCTGGCCCGACTGGCCTGGCTATGGAGAACACACAAGCGGGAGAGGCCGTCAGTCATTCCTGCACACACATTCCCTGAGGCCGGGCCCTCCTCTCTGAGCAGCAACCACAACTGTCCACGGCCCACAGAAGGGGGATGCCCTGAGTGCCAGGCCATGTGTGGCCCTATCTCACAGGGGCCCCAATGTGCCCAGAGGACCGTGCTGCCCACTTCCTTCCCCCCCCACACACACACCATGGACAGGCAGGCAAGGGAAGTGTCCTGCCACAGTGGGATCACCTCATGGGGGGCAGAGGAGCCAGGAGCAGCTTGGCCCTCCCTGGGGTCTGCACACACAGGTGCGGCTCACTGGGCTGTCTGTGGGATCGGCTGCTGCCTTGGACGTGCAGGCATGCCTGCGTGCTGTGTGCGGCACTCTTCGGTTTGTGTGGGGTTATGCCACCGCTGTTGTGTCTAGCCTGCTTCCAGCAGGATGTGCCCCCCCCTCACCACCCCAGGGACAGGACCTGTGTGGCCTTCTCCGAGCCTGGTAGAAGGATCCCGGGTGTGTTCAGGGGATGCCTACTGTGTCCGCATGCCACACACTCAACGCTGCACATGGTTGCACGTGCAAGGACTGCAGCACCATGCAGCCCCTGGTTTTTTTTTTCCTGCAGGTCATTTCTTGCACAAAACCTCCTGTTCCCTGTCCACACATGTCTTTTTGCGCAACAGCTCTTGCACAAAAAGGCATTCTTCGTCGTGGAAAGAGGAATACCAATTGTGCAAAACCCCTCTGATCTTTCGATTCTCTTGTGCAAAAATGCACTTCCGGTGTGGACGGTCTGCGAGTTTTTCGCACAAAAACTCTGTAGTGTAGACACAGCCACAGAGAGCTGTAGCAGTTGCAAGCTTCCAATGTATTCCATAACACAGAGCCAGCCAAAACTGGCTGGTCTGACCCCTAGTGACCGAACTCACTTACTACAACAACAAGATCTATCACTACACACAACAGAGACCACAAGCCCAGCTTATTCTCTGGGGGTATGTCTACACTACCACCCTAGTTCGAACTAGGGTGGTTAATGTAGGCATTCGAAGTTGCAAATGAAGCCCGGGATTTAAATATCCCGGGCTTCATTTGCATCTTGCCGGGCGGGCGCCATTTTTAAATGCCCTTAGTTCAAACTCCGTGTCCGCTGCTACACGCGGCACGGAGTAGGTAGTTCGAATTAGGATCTCTAATTTGAACTACCGATACACCTCGTTCCAAGAGGAGTACTGGTAGTTCGAATTAGAGAACCTAATTCGAACTACCTACTCCGTGCCGCGTGTAGCCGCGGGCACGGAGTTCGAACTAAGGGCATTTAAAAATGGCGCCCGCCCGGCAAGATGCAAATGAAGCCCGGGATATTTAAATCCCGGGCTTCATTTGCAACTTCGAATACCTACATTAACCACCCTAGTTTGAACTAGGGTGGTAGTGTAGACATACCCTGGCAGGTGGGGGAGGGAGGAGGAGAGTGTAACTGCATCACTCCGTGGGGGTTACACTCCCTGCCCCATCACTCCAATGACTCCCCCAGGTCCAGGCTATGGGGCAAGGGAGTGGTACTGATGGTGGTATAAACGACAGGTTCACGGGCAAGGACTGGGGTCCCTCACTTCATCTGCAGGTCCTGGGAGTCCAGCTCAGCATAGGTGAGTCCCTCAGCATCAGGGTTGGGCTCCTGGGGCTGGGAGGGAACAGAGTAACCATGATTTTGTGTGTGCCCCCCTCCCCAGCACCTGCCCCCCATGCAATTCTGCTGCCCCTGCAAAGCTCAGACACAGGAGATTGGGGGGCTTGGTGAGTCTGTGAGGGCAGGGCCAGGCTCTGACTCTCTGTGTCTCCAGCCCCCTCCTTTCCCCCTGACACAGGGGGGTGGGGAATCTGCAGTGCTGAGCCCAGCACTGGTGTCTGTCCATGCGGATGTAGGAGCCCAGGTGGGTCTGGGGGCTGATGTCAACAAGGCCCTAGTGGAACCTGCGCAGGCCCAGATGGGGGAGGATCCATGGTGCATTGTTGTGGGGGGGCAAGGCAGGGAGATTGGGGGCCTTGGGTGTTGGGGCACTTACCAGGACATCCTGCTGCTTCTGTTGGCCCATGAGGACATCTGTGGAACAGAGACACACCCCGTCCCCCTGGTGATGGGCTGGGTCTGGATGAGGCTCTAGGCCCAGCCCTCCAGTGAACCCTTCACAGACTGGCCTGCTTGTCCCCCAGCACACTGGGTTGGAGCAGGGTCATTAGCCCCACATCAACATGCCCCCCCAGGAGACACCCCTCCCCTCCGCTCTCCATGGACACTCCCCATGTCGAACTTACACACTGTGTCTTCAGCCCCGGATTCACTGCAGGGACAGAAAAAGAGAGAGACAGTAACAGAGCCCAGGAGTCCCGAGGCAGGTAGATTGGGATGGAGGGAGCAGAACTGGGGTCTCACCTGCTCTGTCTCGCTGCTGGTCCCTTCCCTGCAGAGACATGAAGCAGAATTGTCCATGAATGGCCCCGGGTCCCCGTCTACAGGGCAGCCGGGATGAGAGTCCCTGCCCTGCTCTGCCACGGAGCCACAACCCCTCCAGCCACTGAGCTGGGATACCCCAGAGACTGGCTGAGCCCTGCCCCCTGCAGCACAGCACCCCCTACAGATCCCCACACACTCCGTAGACCCCCTACCCCACACTGTGCAGCACAGCGCCCCCTCGTGGGGGCTTTGGGACCAGCACTGGGAGCCAGTGCCCCCTCCTGAGCCCCCTGCCCCACCTCCTGCATTCCTGGCCTGTCTCCCATCCAAGCCCTGCCCCTTCCCAGCCCTGAGTAGCAGCAGGTTTAACCCTTCCCTCGCTGGGGCACTCACTGGCTCGGGTGCATCTGTAGCAGAGGAAGGCCAGGAGGAGGAGGAGGAGGAGGAGGCCGGGGGCCCCCGCGATCATCCCGGTGATGATGGGGCCACTCCAATTCAGTTCACACCCACCTGGAAAGCAGGAGGAGGCCGTGAGCGGTGGGTGCATAATCTGTTGCCCAGCAATGGGGCTGGTGGTGGGTATGAAGACAGGGGAATGTGGATGGGGGGGTAGAGGGATGGGGGCTATGACAGGGGGATGGGGCTGTCCTGGCGGCCAGGACAGGGGGGATGTACCTCAGGCCCCATGTACTCTGGGACACTGGTTGGACTGAGATCCCACAGCCCAGCCCCCTTGGGACCTGCTGTGAGGATCTGTCCCCTGGAATCTGCCCCACCCCATCCCACCCAGCAGCTGT
Source organism: Pelochelys cantorii (assembly GCA_032595735.1). Taxonomy (NCBI): domain Eukaryota; kingdom Metazoa; phylum Chordata; order Testudines; family Trionychidae; genus Pelochelys; species Pelochelys cantorii. The sequence goes on along the minus strand of CM064358.1, from coordinate 7,699,521 downwards.
TCATGGCTCCTCCAGGGAGAGGCTTCTCATGCAGTGTGTACCTGTTGTTTGGGGTGGCGATGTAGATCTCCTGTCCCCAGGCCTGGTACCCGGCTCCATGCTGCCTGGGTGGGTCATCATTGGTGCTGTTCCCGGCTGAGTCAGGTCAGTTACCCCTGTGGGAACGGAACCTGCGTCTGTCTGGGATTCGGGGAGGGGAGGGCGTGAGAAAGCCGGAGCCCTGGTATCTGTGGCTAGTTATACAGTGTATCTATACACCATGGGCTGAGCCAGCTCCCTGGAGTGAGGACGGGACACAGGGATTGGGGCTGGATCAGCGTCCCTGGGATCCCAGGATGGGTCCCAGCAAGATACAGCCCCTGCGTGGCTCCATGGAAACCACAAGCACTAACGACTCATGCTAGTCAGTCGTTAGCCCTGTCCTGGGCCAGCTGCCCCTCATGCTCAGTGCTGAGAGGACATGGGACACAGTAATGGGCCACTCACCTCTGGAGTCCCTGTGGGGCGGTCTGGGCGCGGTGTCCCTACTGCGGGGAGGAGCCCCCTGTCCCCATAGAGCTCAGGGGAGCTTGGCTGCCCCACGGGCTGGGTCACACCCGGGCGCTAATTCCCACAGCCCAGACTGGCTCTGATCTCCCATGGGGGGTTGGGAACCACACGGGATTCGACACTTCAGGCCCAGGTCTCATGCAGACACGGTCTGAGTCCGTCTGTCTGTCCCTCCCCAGATGTGCTCCTGTCCGGCCACTGCCCTGTGCTCCCAGAACCCCACATTCCCACTGCCCCATGGCCAGGCATCCCCAGGCTCTGTCCATCCCCCGCTAGACAGAAGAGCTGAGCCCGTCAGTTCTATGCAGGGACCGTCCCCCCCCCAAATGCCCAAATGGCTCTGAGGGTGTCTGAGCGGGGAGCCCTGTGACCGGGGGATGAATTGCTCCATTTCTCCCATCCACCTTCTCCCTGTGGTGCCCTCAGGAGGAGATCCAGCTGATTGGGGCCAGCTGAATTGGGTCCTGCTGTGGGATTCAAGTGTGGGCTGGGATGGGTGAGGGCCAGAACCAGGCACCGAGCTAAGTGGGGAAAGGGTTGAAATGGTGACTCAGCAAGTGGGCCGCTCGCCCCATGACTCAGAGTTTATTACGGCTTCAAGTGTCAGGGCAGGTGGGGAGTGAATTCGGTGCTGGGGCAGTGGCAGCCGGGCAGTCCCTGGGCCCCGACTGCTCTCTGTGTCCCCAGAAGCGGGGCAGCTGGGGAAGCCTCCACCTGGGAAAGGCTCCTGCTGTGCAACCCTCCTGGGGGCAGGGATCCCCCTGCCTTGGCTGTGACCCTCCAGCAGCTGCTGCTGCCCCCTGGGATTCCATCCCCAGTATCCAGCCAGGCATCCCCTTTGCAGGACCCAGAGCCTGGCTCTGAATATCCTGAGGGTCCATCCAGGTGTGGGGCTGAGAGCGGGGATGCCAAACCAGTCTCCTCACCTGCCACCACCAGCTCCACGGGGTCGCTGGGCTCTGCTGAGACTTTTGGGTCCCCCCAGGCGCCACATTGGCAGGAGTAGCTCCCTGCATCTGTCCAGCTCAAGTTGCGGATACGAAATTCAGCCACATCCCCGGTGGGATCCATTGCGCGCTGCGCAGCTGGGTCTCCAGCTTTATTCAGCAGGACCCTCCCTCCCCCAGATCTGCACCAGCACTGGATGGTCACAGCTCCCCCCAGGGCGAACCCCTCACTGGGGTGCAGGGAGATGGAGGGTTTAAGGTAGCTGGGATCTGCAGGGAGGAGGAGACAGGCCGTGAGACACAGACCCCCTGCAGCCTGGTACCAGGGCCTGCAGGGAGAGTCCCCTGGATCCTTTTCCCCCCAATCCCAGGCTGGACCCCGGTAGTGAAGTCAGGGATTTCCTTACAAATGTCGGCTCTGTGCAGATATTCCAAATATTTGTTCATAAGAGATTTCAACAGGCCTTGCCCACCTGTCATTGAAGGGTGGCCAGTCAAGTGAATCACACTTCAGTGGTGCTGATCCACATCCAAGCAATGTTGCTGTGAACCGGCAGAGCAGCAGGTCGCCATGGCTACTTGCCCAAAAAGGACAGTGACAGTTGACTTGCTCATGTGACACACTCCATTTCGGGAGGTACTTTCACACAAGGGGAGCAATGGGATTCCCTCCAATGGGCAAATTATAAAAAGGGCCCTAGAGGTTCCTTCATTTGTCTTCATTCCAGCTCATCACTTTGGAAGCAGCTTTGATATGAACTGGGCCTGGAAGGACTCACGATCCATCCTGACAAAGGATGTGCTCCAGAGATTTTTAAGAGAGCAGTTTATTTATTCCATCTCTGCTACAAGCCTTCACATGGAACAAGTTAAAAATTATTGAGATAAATTAGATGTCTGCAAGTCACCAGAGCCTGTTGAAATGTATCCTAGAACACTCTAGGAGCTGATAGAGGAGGTATCTGAGCCTTTAGCTATCATGTTTGAAAAGTCATGCATGTCATGAGAGATTCCAGAAGACTGAAAAAGGGCAAATATAGTGCTTATCTATAAAAAAGGAAATAAGAACAACCTAGGAAGCCACAGACCAGTCAGTTTAACTTCTTTGCCAGGTAAGATAATGGAGCAAATAATAAATTCATCTGCAAACATCTGGAAGACAAGATGATAGGTATCAGCCAGCATGGACTGATAAAAAACAAATCATGTCAATCCAATCTGAGAGCTTTCTTTGATAGGATAACAAGTCTTGTGGATAAAGGAGAAGAGGTGGATATGGTATACCTAGACTTTACTAAGGCATTTGATACAGTCTCACATGATCTTCTTATCATTAAACTAGGGAAATACAACCCAAAGGGGGTACTGTAAGGTGGGTGCACAACTGGCTGGATAACCATTCTCAGACAGTAATTATTAATGGTTCACAGTCATGTTGGAAGGCCATAACAACTGGGGTTCCGCAGGAGTCTATTTTGGGACCAGTTCTGTTCAATATCTTTGTCAATGATTTAGATGATGGCATAGAGAGTATGTATATTAAGTTTGCAGATGATACCAAGCTGGGAGGGGTTGCAAGTGCTTTGGAGGATAGGGTCATAATTCAAAATGATCTGGACAAACTAGAGAAATGGTCTGAGTTAAATAAGATGAAGATTAATAAGGACAAATGCAAAGTGCTCCACTTAGGAAGGAACAACCCATTTCACACACACAGAATGGGAAGTGACTGTCTAGGAAGGAGAACTGCAGAAAGGAATCTCGGGGTTAGAGTGGACCACAATCTAAATATGAATCAACAGTGTAACACTGTTGCAAAAAAGCAAACATGAGTCTGGGTATGTCTACACTACAAAGTTAATTCGAACTAACAGCCGTTAGTTCGAATTAACTTTAATAGCGGCTATACATGCAAACTGCTATTTCGAATTTAATTCAAAATAGCGGAGCGCTTAATTCGAACGAGGTAAACCTCATTCTACGAGGAGTAACGCCTAGTTCGAATTAAGTAGTTCGAATTAAGTAGTTCGAATTAAGGGCTGTGTAGCCCTTAATTCGAACTAGCTGGAGGCTAACCCTTCCCAGGTTGCCCTGGTGGCCACTCTGGGCCAAACCAGAGAAACTCTTCTGCCCCCGTCCCAGCCCCGGAGCCCTTAAAGGGGCACGGTCTGGCTACAGTGCTTGTGCCAGTTGCAAGCCTGCCAGCATCCAGCCAGCAGATCCTGCACCTGGCACGGGATGAGCCAGCCACCCGCTATCACCCAGCCCTCCACCTCTTCCCAGGACGAGGCTGGTAGCTCCCAGGAGCCTGCCTGGGGCCACAAGAGGCGGGCGCCCACCTGGTCTAGTGCGGAGATCATGGACCTCATTGAGGTTTGGGGGGAGGCCTCCAATGTCCAGGATCTCCGCACTAGGCACAGGAATGCTGCCGTCTACAGCCTCATGGCTGCCAGCCTGGCCACCAGAGGCCACATGCGGACCCAGGAGCAGGTCTGCTACAAAATTAAGGACCTGCGGCAGGCCTACTCCAGGGCCTCCCACCCAGGGGCCGACCCAGAGGCCTGCCCTCACTTTGAGGCCCTGGACCGCATCCTCGGGGCTCATGCAGTCCATGCCCCCCTGGTGGTGGTCGACCCCGGGGCAGAAACGGAGGAAGAGGAGGACGCCGAGAGCCAGGAGCCTGCAGGGAGCCTGCCCAGGACCCAGGACCCCCGAGGCATCCCACAGAGCACATCGGCTGTGTCGTCTGAGGCCGGGGAGGGCTCCACATGTGAGTGCCATCATGCTCCCCTTATGTGTACGGGGGGGTGGGGGGAGAGGGAGCCCAGGGACCGTGCGCCTGGGCCTTGCCCACCATGGAGCAGCAGCTGGGTGTCATGCAGGAGCCTGGCCCGTTCCCCACACGCCGACCTCGCCTTGCACAGGGGGGCTGGGTTTCACCCACTGTGTCCCCAGGGAGAACTGACCACTGCTCTTGTTTCACCACAGCCGCAGCACCTGGGAGTGCAGGGCGCACCACCCTGCCTGCAACAGCCACCCGCACCCGGGCCAGCAGGCGCACCTGCAACCTGGAGGAGTACCACCGGCGGCACCTGCGGCTACTGGGGCACCAGCTCCGCACCCAGGAGCACTGGGTCCGGGAGGACCTGCGGCTGCGGCAGCAGAGCTTGCAGGCACTGGAGGAGCAGGGCCGTGCCCTCAGAGGCCACCTCCAGACCCTGGTGGACAGGTTCCTGCCTCCTGCTGCTCCAGCCCCTGCGGCCGCCCCAGCTCTCTCTCCTCCTCCCACCCCTGCTCCCCTTCCCGCTTCCTCCGCACCCCCCGTCCCTCCTGCCCCACCCTCCACACCCACTCCCCCCCGACACCTCAGCACCCGCAGTGCTGCGAGACGGGAGAGCCAGCAGGACCCTGACCCCTGAGCTTTCCCTTCCCTTCCTCCCCTTCCTCCCCCTTCCAGCTCCCTCCTCCCAGGTTTCCCTCTCCCCTCTCCCACCCTCATTCCTCCCTCCCCCCACCCCAGTTATGTAAAATAAAAAGAGATTTTTGTTGCCAAAACAGGTGTCTTTATTTTACATTAGGAAGGGGGGTTAGGGAGGGGAAAGGGGAAGGAGGGGAGGGTGGAAGAAGGCCCCAATGGGGCATGCAGGGAGAGTTCAGTCCTCCTCCACCTGGAAGCTCTCCCGCAGGGCTTCCCAGATCTGGACAGCCCCCCGCTGGGCCTCCCGGATGCCGGCGGTGTGGGGCTGTGCGTACTGGCCAGCCATGCGGTCAGCCTCAGCCATCCAGGCTGGCAGGAAAGCCTCCCCCTTTTGCTCACATAAATTGTGCAGCACACAACATGCTGCCACCCCGGGAGGGATATTGTGCTCGGTGAAGTCGAGGCGGGTGAGGCGGCACCTAAATCTGGCTTTCAGTCGTCCGAAGGCCCCCTCGACCATGATGCAGGCCCTGGTGAACCTGGCATTGAAGGCCTGCCGGGAGGGATTGAGGTGTCCCATGTAGGGCTTCATGAGCCAGAGCTGTAGGGGGTAGGCCGCATCCCCCACCAGGCAGACAGGCATGTCCACGTCCCCGACCCTGATGTGGCGGTCGGGGAAGAAGGTCCTGGCATGCAGCCTCTGGCACATGGAGGAGTTCCTGAACACCCTGGCGTCACGTGCTTTGCCGGACCAGCCCACATTAATGTCCGTGAACTGGCCCTGGTGGTCAGACACGGCCTGCAGGAGGACGGAGAGGTACCCTTGTGGTTGATATACTGGGAGGCCTGGTGTTCCGGGTCATGGATGGGGATGTGCGTCCCGTTGATGGGACCCCCTCAGTTGGGGAAGCCGAGGGCGCCGAACCCCTGGATGATGGCGTCCGGATCGGCGAGGCGGACCACCCTACGGAGCAGCACCCAGTTGATGGCCTTGACCACCTGCGGAGAGACACAGCAAACCGCGAATCACTGGGGCGCCCGGGTGGCTGGGAGTGTTCGTTCCCTGGTACTGCCCCGTGCCCCACTCCCAGAAGCAACCGCTGCTGTGATCCTGGCCACCGCGGGCGGCCTGTAGTACGGCCAGGACAGACCGAACCCTCCCATGCAGGGCACTTTCGCCTCCTCCCCCACCGTTTTCCCTGGGGCGGCCCATCCCCTCCTTGCAGCCCCCCTTGCCCCCCCGGCCCAGTGGCCGGTGAGTGCCGTACCTACATGAGCACTGCTCCGACGGTGGATTTCCCCACACCAAACTGGTTCCTGACGGATTGGTAGCTGTCCGGCGTGGAGAGCTTCCAGAGGGCGATGGCCACACGCTTCTGGAGGGGGATGGCGGGCCTCATGCAAGTGTCCCATCGCCGCAGAGCAGGGGCGAGCCACTCACAGAGCTCCAGGAAGGTGTCCTTCTTCATCCTGAAGTTCTGGGTCCACTGTTGGTCTCCCCAGTGCTCCAGGATGATGCAGTCCCACCAGTTGCTGCTGGTGTCCAGATGCCAGATGCGGCGGGGCACGCTGGCATCTGGGCGCTGCTGCAGCTCTTCCACAGCCCCCAGGGAGGCCAGGAGGAGAGGCAGGGGGCTGACGTGCACCAGATGGTGCCAGGCAGCCTCCAGCCATTGCTGGCAGGCTTGCAGCAGCAAGTCCAAAAACTGGAGCAGAATGCCCAGGGTGAGCTCTGGCTCCATGGTGCCAACTGCGGCGGCGTCCCCAATGGGAACCATTGACACAGGCAGGCAGAGAGGAAAACGCTTTGCTGTCCCTTGGCGAGGTAGGCAAGCAGACAAAAAAGCTGAGAACCAGCTGTCCAGGGGGGTCCCTTTAAGCACGAGCCTCAGATAGCCTCAGACAGCAGCCACACAAAGCAACGACTGACCTCATGGCCTGCCGGAACCAGTTTCAGCTGGCCTTAAATGCCACCCAGCGTCCAATCAGTGTGGACGCGCTATTTCGAATTAGCAAAACGCTAATTCGAATTAGTTTTTGGGTCTAGATGCGTTATTTCGAATTAGCTTATTTCGAATTAACTAATTTGAAATAAGTTAGTTCAAATTAACTTTGTAGTGTAGACATACCCTCTGGGATGCATTCACAGGAGTGTTGTGAGCAAGACACAAGAAGTCATTCTTCCGCTCTACTCTGTGCTGCATAGGCCTCAGTTGGAGTATTGTGTCCAGTTCTGGGCACCACATTTCAAGAAAGATGTAAAGAAATTGGAGAAGGTCTAGAGAACAGCAACAAAAATGATTAAAGGCCTAGAAAATATGACCTATGAGAAAACTTAAAAAAACCAACAATTAATAGCCCTAAAGAACCTTAGAAACTAAGAAAAAATGTAGATGGTATCAGGAATGTTTGAGTGCACAAATCATTTCTTCAGATGAATGGAGTTAAGGGTTCCAGGATACAAAGAAATACAGAGAAAGAGAGGGAATGGGGAGGGAAAGAGAAGGAAAAAATAGGAAAAAATATTGTCAATCAGGGTATGTCTACACTGCAGAGTTTTCCTGGAAAAACTGAACTTACTTCCACACTGCAATTTACGTCCATACTGACAGAGGTAAACCTCTGTCTACGAGGAAAACGACTTTTTCCAAAAGAGCTCTTTCGGAAAAAGGCACGTGTGGACAGGGAAGAGGGTTTTTTTCGAAAGAAGAGGCCTCCAGTAGAAAGCACAGGTCCCTTAATGGCCACTCCATCCATAGTAATCACAACTTAATTGCAAGATAGCATCCAATCAATGTGGACGCTATCTTTCGAAAAAGCAGATTGTTTTTTTGATGCACTTTTGCTGTGTGGACGCTCTCTTTCGAAAGAAGTTTTTCCAGAAGATCTCTTCCTGAAAAGCTTCTTCCAAAAGAAGCCTGCAGTCTAGATGTAACCAGGGGCTATGTCTGCACTGACCCTCTTGCGGAAAAAAATATGCAAATGAGGCAAAGTGTGGCATATCGCCGCACCTCATTTGAGGCTTTTGCACAAAGGATCCATTTACACAGTTCCTTTTTGCCCAAAACCCCCTCTTATACAAGAGCCGTTCTTCCACATTTTTTCAGCCTCTTGCGCAAAAATGGGGCCTCATTAATTATGGAAACGAGGCATGGCGATATTCCACGCTTTGCCTCATTTGCATATTTTTTTGCTCAAGAGGGTCAGTGTAGACATAACCTTAGAGTGTCTGTGTTTAATCATAGAACACAAGAACTGGAAGGGACCTCAAGAGGTCGAGTCCAGTCCCCTGCCCTCATGGCAGGGCCAAGCACCATCTACATAATCCCTGAGGGTACGGCTACACTAGCTCGTTCGTTCGAGCTAGGTAGGGTAATGAGGGCAAGCGGAGTTGCAAATGAAGCCCGGGATTTAAATATCCCGGGCTTCATTTGCATGTTCCCGGGCGCCGCCATTTTAAAATCCCCCTTAGTCCGAACTCCGTGCCCGCGGCTACACGCGGCACGGACTAGGTAGTTCGAATTAGGATCTTTAATTGGAACTACCTAGTCCGTGCCGCGTGTAGCCGTGGGCACGGAGTTCGGACTAAGGGGGATTTTAAAATGGCGGCGCCCGGGAACATGCAAATGAAGCCCGGGATATTTAAATCCCGGGCTTCATTTGCAACTCTGCTTGCCCTCATTACCCTACCTAGCTCGAATGAACGAGCTAGTGTAGACATACCCTGATATCCAATCTGATCTTAAATATCTCCAGTGATGGAGATTACCCAACCTCCCTAGGCAATTTATTCCAGTGTTTAACCACCCTGACAGTTAAGAAGTTTTTCCTAGTATCCCCTGTAAACCTTCCTTGCTGCAGTTTAAGCCCATTGCTTCTTGTCCTATCCTCAGAGGCCAAGGAGAACAATTTTTCTCCCTCCTCCCTGTGCCACCCTTTTAGATACTTGAAAACTGCTATCATGTCCCCTCTCAGTCTTCTCCTTTCTAAACCGAACAAGCCCAGTTCTTTTGGTCTTCCCTCATAGCTCATCTTCTCTAGACCTTTAATCATTCTTGTTCAGAACAAAGTCCAGGCAAGGTGAGAGGAGTGACTGGCAGCAGTGGAGTGATTCAGACAAGCTGAGGAGAGAGTTACTGGATTTAAAATACAGACTGAGAAAAAATGAGAAGAACAGCAAAGACTGTGTCCTCTTGGAAGTTCAGTGTATAACGACGTGGGTGTGCGGTTAGATTACAGTATGGCTGATGAATTTAATCCAGTTCATGCCATAACCCAACTCCAAAAATGTGTGAAAGTGCCTACCCAAATGGAGTTTGTCATATGAGCAAGTTGCCTGTCCGTGTCTGGGTAAGTGGTTAGGTAAGTCGTTACGGCCTATCTGCTGCTCTGCAGAGTCACAGGGAAATTCCTTAGATATGGATCGGCACCACTTAAGGTCCATTGTCAGCCAAGTGCTGCTATTCACTTGACTATCCACCCTTCCACAACAGGTGAGCCTTGTTGACATCTCTTCAAAGCACACACTTGGAATAGCACTAAAGAGCCAGTACTTACACATATAAATGCACAAATCCTACAGGCATATGCGTGACATAAAGAGACTCAGCAGATCACAAGCTTTCCATAGACACCTCACTGGGCCCCTTTGTACAAATCTAGGGCAAACCCACAAGAGAGGATGCAACAATCTTCTCCATGTTCACATCAAAACTCCAATAAAGTCACAACAGCCCAGAGTTCTTGCTCAGATCACCACCGCTCCTCCTCCGGCTTCTGGCCTGAGAAACTCTCCCTCCACTGCCTTCTACCCAGACCCTAACTCCTTTTGCGCTGACAGATTTGCTCCCCCTGTCGCTGCAGTTGAAAGTGTTGGGCAGACGTTTTGTCTGAGCTATTGGCTTTACTGTCGCTCTAGCTCATTTCCTCCTTGTGCCTGTAGCCCATTTCCCTTGGCTCACAGCCAATGCCTGTCCCATTTCATCCTCGCTGGGCATCGCTCGTCGTTCGCCAGCCATTTCTCAGCTCCCTCAGAGACTCCCGTTATTTTCCTTCTTGTTTCACTGCCTGGCTCTTCCTGTAACTTCCCCCTTTCTCCCTGTCTCTGCTCATCTGCCGCCTCCTGTTCCTGCCACCTCTCTCCCTTCTGCGTGGAGCTTTCTCCCTGCCAGCGCCTGGCCTGGTGCCCTTGCACCACCCAGCTCCGCCACCGGGATCCTACCCACTAGCTCCCCCTCACTGCGTCCCTTCATTGCTGGGGCAGGCTCTTGTCTTGCCAACTTCTTGGGTCCCTCCCTGCACTGGGCAGCCTCCCTCCAATCTCTGCCAGTCCTTCCTGCTGGCATCACGCCAGGGTCTGGGGATGGGCTACTTCCTGTTTTATCTTCCCCCCAAAATACCATCCTGGGCTCCAGCTCCCCCCCGGCTCCAGCTGTCTGGGAACCCAGGGGGAGTAGCTGTGTCCAGGCTACTTCTGAGCAGCCATCTTTTGCAGCCTCCACTGTGCATTAACCCTCCACCCCTGCCCAGGAGGTGTCATAGCCAACCATGGGAAGCAGCCACAGGCTGGGGCAGTGCTGGCTGGGGAGTCCCTTAGCCTCCTGACTCCTCTGTGTGTCCTCGGAGCAGGGTAACTGCAGGAGTAGCTCCTGGAAAAGGCCCCTGCTCCGCAGCTCCCCTGGGGGCAGGGATCCTTCCTCCCTCATCTTAATTCTCCAGTGGCTGCTGCTGCCCCCCGGCTGCAGAGCCCCCCCACAAGTGGCTGTAATCCCATCTCCAGCCAGACGCCCCCTCTGCTGACCCCCAGGGCTCAGGACACAGCCAGACCCCATGAGAACTGATCCCCGGAGGGATGGGGAAATTGGCTTGGGGTGGGGCTGGGAGCGGGGACACTGAACAAGTGTCTCTAATGTGCTACCACCAGCACCACGGGGTCGCTGGGATGTGACCAGATGGACGGGTGCGATTTGGTGCCATAGCGGCAGCGGTAGCTCCCTGCGTCTCTCCAGCTCACGGAGCGTATGAGAAACTCAGCCACGTCCCCAGCCAGCTCCGCTTCCTGCAGTGTGGTCAGGTTCCCACCCTTGTACAGCAGGAGCCTCACGTTTGGGTGCCAGCCCTGACACCGAATGGTCACAGCTGACCCCAGGGTGACCTCTCCACTGGGGCGCAGGGAGATAGAGGGTTTGGGATAGCTGGTCTCTCCAGTGGGAAGGGGACAGGCTGTGAGACAGACCCCAGCACAGTCACTGTGCCGCCCTCGCTGCACAGAGATGGGCCTGGGAGAAACCCAGCCAGAGGAATCTCTCCCAGATCCCGGAGATTCCTGGGAGCTACGACCACAACTGCCTGAGGCCCTAAACCCAGGGCCCCCTCTGTGCCCATCTGTCTGCTTAGTGGGCCCCCACATACACAGCTGGGAGCCAGGATGCCTGGATTCTATCCCCAGCTCTGGGGGATAGAATGGTTAGAGCAGGGGAGGGGCTGGGAGTCAGAGATGCTGGTGGCTGCACAGACAGTGAGAAAAAAGCCCCTGCCCTGGAGCCGGAACAAGGGGCAAGGAGGGTGATTAGCCCTTGTCTATACCAGGCAGGTATATCGAGGCACAGGCAGGTCTAGTGACACCTGTGATGAAGTGGGGCAGTTGGGTGGGTGTTTGAAGGATTTGTGCGGGGAACTGACCCCTGTCCCCAGCAACATCCAGCTCCCGGATTTGACTCCACCTTTATACAGCAAGAAACTCCTGCCCCAGCATCAACACTGACAGCGGATGGTGATGGCGACCCCCCACAGTGACCCCCCACCAAGGCTAGCAGAGAAGGAGGGCCTGGGTACAGGCAGCTGGGGAGCCAGTGAGATGGGGAGACACAAACCCCTCCCCGTGTGTCTGTGACTGGCCCTTAGTGCCCAACCCCAGGGACAGCACCCAGGTTCACAGACACCTCCCTGAAGCTACAGGGGCCCTACGGACTGGAGTCTGATCTCAGCTCCTGGGTCAATACAAGGAGGTTGAACTGAATTTTTGAGTGAACATTCAAGGCTCAGCTCCACTTTCCCCAAATGTCCCTCACACAAGAGTTTCCCCAACCCCAGAGATACTCACGTCCCAGCACCCCACTGTGCCCGGCCAGCCAGCAGCCTGGAGAAGAGACAGTTGTTAGAAATCAGATACCTATGTGCCCTGATTTCAGATTCCCCACCATGGGCACACACCCTGGCCTCAGATCCCCCCCATGGTCCCATGCCCTGGCTGTCCCCAAAACTCACTGAGGAAGAGGATGGTGAGGTCAAATGCCATGAGGGGCTCCTCAGCACTACTGCTAATGTCCCAGTGCCCTGCTCTACTGAGCCCCAGATAAGGAGCACAGATGCTGGCTGCAGCTACAGGAAGGTGACGATGTCTCATCTCTTCCTGAGTCCGTCTCTGTGAAATCTAGTGCGGTCTCAGCAAGCAGAGGTCCCTGCAAAACCCAGGAAACCCTGGGCCCCACAACCTGGCTAAGCATCACGTAGCTCACTGCTTGTCTGTGTGTTTCACAGTGACCAGTTTCTGCTCCCTGCCCCTACAAAATACCCTGCAGCTTTGGGGAAGCTGCACCAGGCTGGGAGCTGGGAGGCCAGAAGGTCTGGCTTCCAGTCTTTGATTGTCCACTATGTCCCAGCAGATTTAACCCCCCTCCCTTTTTACAGGTGACCCATGTAGGCAAAATAAACACAGACTCATGCACTTAAAGGACAGTGTCCTAATCCATGGGAATGAGGGTCAGAGTTAAGGGTGTTCAGGAAATTGTAATTATGGCACTTCCTGGTGCCTTTTCTCACCTCCTGCTGGTCTCCCAGGGAATTAGCTCTTGCCAGCTCTGCCCCTAACAGTGTCTTCCATGGCAGGACCCATATCCCTCTCTGACTGCACCACCACTCCACTGGGGACTGCCCTCGGCCAATGGTCATCCCAGGGTGCCTCCCCTTCAGGGAACAGCTACCCCTAAACCCATCGCTCACCTCAGCGGCCCACTGCTGTCCTTAGTTTAACCAAGGGCTGGGCAAAATACGGCCCGTGGGCTGGATCCGGCCTGCCAAGCCATTGGATCCAGCCCTCAGACTCAGCAGGGAGCTCCAGGCAGGCTCCCTGTTTGCTTCTCCCCACCCGCACGCCGCTCAGAAAAGTGGCTGCTGGGCCGTTTTTCTTTCACAACTGTGAGTTGGGGGTGGGAAGGCAGGGGGAAGACTTCAAGAGCTACCCCTACCCCCAGAACTATCCCATTGGCTGGTTTCTGGCTAATAGGAGCTTCCTGTTTGAAAAACAGGCCGCACACAAAGCACCACGCCTGCCCCGCCCCCCGGCTGGTCGTTATTCGCACACACATGACAGGGTGGGGCAGGCAGGGAGGCTGTCTCTGAAATGTGCTGGAGTTTGTTGTTACAGGGACCAGCACAGAACTAGAACTCCCAGCTACTGGTGCCCTTGTGCCCGGCAGACCCAGCTGGGATGGCGCAGTCAGGTTTGGCCATTGGGAGGCCAATGGGCTGCAGAGAGGAGACCTTGGTGACCTGCCCAGCTGGTTCCAGCCAGGGTGGAACAAAGGACGGAGGAGGGGAGACAGGGGCCCAGGTGATCATGTTTTCCTGGACAGAAGACAAAGTCCAAGGGAGGGGCTTCTGGGCAGGGATATCAGAGGCTCAGCTGCTGCGTTGGGCAGAGGGAGCAAGCGGAGCCCACCTGGCTGCAGGGCCGAGGGGGGCCAGGCCGACAGGCCTGAGGGTTCCTGTGCTGGGTTCAAAGCTCAATAAACCCTCCTGTGTGGCACTGGCTGAGAGTCGCTCTGGGCTGGAGAACAGGGCTGCACCATCCCCTCTGGGGGTGAGGGCTCCGGGGGTACAGAGCAAGAGGACTCCCCGAGGGGGCCCACAGTAGAGGCAGGCTGTAGCCTCCCAGAGGTGCCGGCTCAGGAGGCAGAAGGGCAGAGCCCCAGGAGAGAGGGGACTCCCTGAGAAGAGGCTGTCGCACTGTTGGGGAATCCACCCGGGAACCACATGGGCCAAGTGTGAACATGACCTGTGAGACTGTGAGTCTCCCGCTTGACACTCAATGTGCCCCCAATTCCCCAGCTCCAATCGCAGCCCCTCATCATCCTCCTAAATTATCAAACAAGTCCCATGGTGTCCCAGGTAGGATTTTACATCTGCCTCTGGCCAATGCCAGATGCCTTAGAGCAGCCGTTCCCAACCTTTTCCAGGTGGGGACCCATTTTGACCATTCAGGAAGACTTGGTGACACAAGGCAATTAAAAATCGGGGGGAGGGGGAGCAGAGCCACCTGGGTAGACACTTGGCGACCCTTTTGAAAGGTAATGGTGACCCATAGGTTGGGAAACCCTGCCTTAGAGGAAATGAACAGCACAGAGAATCATCCAGTGATCCCTCCCCTGTCCCCATTCCCAGCTTCTGGCAAACAGAGGCCAGGGACACCCTCCCTGCCCATCCTGGCTAACAGCCATTGATGGACCTAACCTCCAGGAATCTATCCAGCTCTTTTCTTACATTTATTCATCTGCACTTCTACAGGTTACAGGGTCAAGGCATCCTGCCTCCCAGGACCATCTCTGCCTTGCCCGCCAAATCCCTCCACCCACAACTCGTGTCCTTGTGGCCACCACACACGGTGAAGGAAGGGGGACCTGGGCCCATCCTTGCTCCAGGTCCCAACCCAAGGCCCTAAAGATGGGAAGCCCTTCACTAGCTTGGTTGGTGGGGCATTACCCCTAAATGCACCAATCCTCGGGCATCCAATCAGCCCTACCCTGGGTCACTTCCTTCCCACACCACTCCTGTGGAATCCTGCTCACTTGGCCGGTTGGCCGGTTGACGCTCCTCCCCCTTTCTCCCCCTGCCTTCCTCCCTTTTGTATGCTGCTCCCCATACACCCTCCTACTCACATCAGGGCCACGCCCTCCCCCTGCATCTGCTGCAAGGGTGTCCGCTGACGTCAGCATGCCCCACCTGTCCTGCGATTCTGGACCCCTTCCCGGGCCACTGCAGACTCCCTCTGAGGGCACCACTGTGCCCTGTGCCCACGCTGGGAGCGAGATGCTCTTCTGTGGTCCCCGCCCCCTTTGCGGGCCACTGCCATTCTCTTGCTGGAACGGCCCAGCATGTGGCACTGCTTTTTTCTAAACGCGGCATTTGCTGCGTCACCCCGACCATTTCCCAGCCGGGAGTGCGGGGCGCGTCTGCCCCGTCACATTAACCTATTATAGTCTGAGCCTTCACAACATCCTCTGGCAAGGAGTTCCACAGGTTGACTGTGCATTGTGCGAGCATTGTATTTGTTTATGATATGGAATAAAAGAAGAACTAAGGGGTCACCAAATTCCCTTTAGGATTGAATGCCAGGGTAATGAAATGTTGTGTCCTTAATGGTATGCAGGTGAAATGTCGTATGGGCTACTTAGCAGTTTTGTTTCAGTTAAAAAGCTGTAAATAGGAAACAGGGGCGGGTATAATTCTATTCATCACATGCTTATCATTATGCATTATCTGGGTGATCATATTACTAAACTGCGGTTTAAGGGGTGATGTATCTGATACGTGTATTTACATATTAACTAAGATAAAAAGTTGTACCTGCAGTTAATTGGTTGCTCACTCGGATCAGGGCTTTGGGGATCAGAGGCGGAACAAGTATTCGCAATAAAGGAGCCCTTCTACCCCATCCGCTTCTGGGTCACCTCCTCTTTTCTAACACAAACCTGGCTGGTGTGCACTGTAGATAAAATGAATACACAAACATGCAATTGAAGGAGGGCTTCTTAATGCATGTGAACAAGGGGGCAGAGTTAAGGGTGTTTGGGAAACAGTCACTGTGGCATTTCATGGTGCTGGAGGGTTTGACGCTGCAGCATTCTCACTCAGCCTATAGACATCCCCCCTTGTGCAACACAAGCCCTGGCACCATGCGAGGAGCGGGCATGATGGGGAATACCTGGGTTTTCTGCCCCTTGCACCATAGCTGAGCTGTGATGGTGGCTTTACACTGTTATGCCTGGTTCTAAGGGTCTTTTCGCATCCTGTCAATTAAATAAACCAGGTTTAAAAGAAAATCAGAGCAAGAGACATTTCATGCCTGGCCCCTAACGGGTCACCAGCAGGGAGAAACCCAGGGACCATCTCATGCCCGTGGCTAATGAAGATGAAGTCAGTTGGTGTGTGACTAGATCTCAGGTAACAGCTGGGAACCGAGCCCATCTGTTGGCAGGCCCAGGTTGGCCTTGCTCCCCATGGCAGGTACTGTACCGAACACGCAGCTCCCGTGCCGGGGTTTCCTTCACGGGGACCAATGTGGAGCTGGTGACAAAGCAAACGACCTGTTGTGCCTGGCAGGGCTGATGTGCCTCAGGACAGGCCATTGTCTGTGTCCAAACAGGGTGTCCCTACCGATACGGGGGCTGTTGGTAACATGAGCTCACCTCAGCACTTGTCCCGTTCTGCCCCTCAGCTCAAGTCCCATCACACACCGGCCCCTCCCATTTCTGCCCCCAGCATATGTTCCCTCACACCCCAGCTCCCCCCATTCTGCTCCCCAGACATGTCCCTTCTCAGCCCCTCTCCCTTCTGCCCCCTCCCATGTCCCCTCACATGCTCCCCCACCAGCCATGGGCATCATCTCCCCAAGGGCAGGGACCCCCTGCTGCCCTCAGTTAACATGGACTCACCCTCGCTCCCTGCAGCCTTCGCATGGGAAGGCAGGGGGAGGGGAGGAGCAACTACGGGGTGGGGATATCATGGGTCAGCAAATGTGGGTGGGGGAGGCTGAGAGGCAGAAAAGCAAATGGGTGACCCTCTGGTGAAGGGTCTGGAGTTGCGGGGGGGAGGGGGAGTGAGGAGGGGCAGCAAGAAGGGACACTGCTGTGGGTAGAGGTGCCAGCCCAAGAGAAACCCCAACAATTCTGAGCCCACCCCCCTCAGAAACCCCAACAATTCTGCCCGCCAGCTGTGATCTTTGGGGGGAACCAGTCTCCCGTCACACTCCTGCTCCCCATCCCAGCCCATCTGCCTCTACCCCACCCTCAACACCCACAACCCCCTTCTCTCAAACTCCCCCCCCCCCGCAGGCTCCCCCCAAACACCTACCATGGGGGGGCCCAGAAGAGACAGTAGCTAAATTGCTCTGCGCCCTGGTGTGTTTATGGAGGTGCAGTAAATAGGGTGACCAGATGTCCCATTTTAAAAGGACAGCCCAATTTTTTTTTAAATAGGCCAATTGTCCTTTATTGTCTTTCTCTCCTCCCATCCATTTTGGGGAAGCCTGCTGCTGGCCAGTTCGTTGCTTGCCAGTCACTCACTCCAGCTGGGCCGGGCCTCCCCCTCTCCTCCCACCTCCTATTTAATTGGTTAACTGGTTATACGCTACATTTAAGCAATTAACCAATGAAACGAATTTGTTCTATTAGGAAAACACAGACCCTGGTCTGAGGCCTCCGTAGCCCCTGACATTAATCCGCGCGGCTGTGCCAAGCTGCCTGCTGGTGTAAGGCGACGGGTTAGCCTGGAAGATACACCCCAAATCAAACAGCCTCACACCCCAGCTCTGCAGGGTGCGCACGTCTCAATGTGCTGACGAATCTCAGGCTCCCCGCCGGGACACATTTCAAGCTGCTGGCAGAGAAGGGTTTAAAGGTCTGACCCAGTAACATGGGAAGGAAACGACCATCTGTCTCCGAAACATGTTCCAGACTTGAGGGAGTGTTCAAAAGTTTTGAGAAAACAAACCCAGGAGAAAAAGAGGAAGCTGAGTGTGGGCACTGCAAATGGCAGCAAAGCTACAGGCCGACTAGCACCATTCACCAGTGTTGCTCGGTCACTCACGTAATTTGTGTTTTGTGGAAAATAAAATGAAAATGTCCCTGCTTCATGGGAACTACTGCTCTGGGGTGGGGCTGAGGGATTCGTGACGCCGGCTGTCCCAGGGAGAGAGGACTAACAGAGAAACAATCCCATTCTAGGCACAACCCATTTTCCTGGCACAACCAACCCCTGATCTTGCTTTAAGTTATAATCACAGTCACCTGCCTACTGAACTTGGTGGTCCTAGCTCTGCCATTTAGGAGTTCTTGAACAGACAGACAGACAGACTCACAGTCAGACAAATTCAAATATATGGTAGAACTGGCAGGTGAGGCCCGTCGTTGACCAGGCAAAGTCATTTTGCATAGATTACACTTATAGGAAAGTTCAATAAATTAAATATACGTAATAGATTTTTTATTAATGTGCTTGCAAAAGGGAAGCAATAGAAGAGTTTTACATTTGTGGATTTCAACTTCAAACATTATTCATTTTATTGAATAATTATCATGTATAGTACATGTCATGATCATGAGGGTTAGCCAGCAGCCTAGAGACAAAGGGGTTAACTATACCTAAGCCAGGTAGAGTTGGCCAATAGGAATGTAGGTAGGAATTTCAAATTGGGACAAAGGAATTTTGGGGTTTTCCCTCCTTTGTCTCTGGGGCAGTTTTCTCTCCAGCCACTGAGGGAGACAGACATGTCTTCCTCCAAGAATAGACTCTTCACTATCTGTAAGTAGGGTAAAGCTTAGATAAATCTCTTAGGTTTTATTGTTTTATGGTTTGGGAATGGGAATCTGATGTCTGTGCATTTAAAAATGGGTTTTGCTCTCCTTTGTAATTAAGTTTTTGGCCCATTGTGGTGTTTCCCCCATGAGTATATTAATTTGTGACTTTTCCATCTAGTCATTATGTTTGCAGCAAGAATATTGTGGTAATAATAAAAGTTCTTTTTCTTTTCTTTGTATTAACCTCGTATTGGTTAATTTTTATGTCCTGGTTTTTGCTGTTGGGGCTGAGATTTCTCAAGTGATCTCTCCCTGGTTTCTTTATCATTACTTGGGTGGTGGCAGTGGATTTTATCCCCAAAATCTAGGTTTTTAAGATTTTGGGAGGAAGTTTTATACCAAAGCCTAGAAAGATAAGGTTTTGGGGTACTTTTGCAGGCCCCCACTTCTGCATTTATCATGCCATGGTGGGGAAGGAGCCTATGACAGTACATTTGAATCAGAAATTTATAAAGCTTCTATTAATCTTTCCATAACTAATTTGAATTATTTTGTGATTTCACTGATTTGTAATCATACAATTTTTCTTTGCACTAAAATGACAGTGAAAAGGTGACTTGATTTTAATTTTGTTAGCCAATATTTTTATGAACTCTAATCATAATAGTCATGGCTTTTTTTCTGATGGAAAAAGAAACATAATTAAGCAGCTACCAGGCCACTCCGGTTTGTTTACTTACTGGCTCCGCAGTCATGGATTAACCTACAAGGGCTAGAAAGGGGGACAGACCTTCCCCTCCATGCCTTGTACACTGAGGAGGGCTCATTCCTGACACCCCAATTTCATGTCATGGATTTCTACTCCATCACTTCTTTCATGTCCCAGGGGTGCCCCAACCCAGCCCTTGAATTCTATCCGGCAGCCACTTGGTTTGAATTAAACCCTCTTTCTCTCTCATCAACTTCCTCTCCCGGCATTTATTAGTCCAGGTTCTCCTGCCACTGCTGGAACTTCTCATTCGCCTTGCACTGGCTGACCCACAGTGAGGGGATGTCGGGGGCTCCGTTATCCCAGCCGCCCCTTGGTGGGGAGGTTTGGGGGCAGGGGAGAAGGGAGCACTGGGGGTTGGTTCAGTGGAAATACAGGTCGGGGAGGGCAAGGGAGAAAGGGGGAAAAAAAAGGGGCCGGTACCCCGCTGCAGAGCGTGGAGGAGGGCAGATCCCTGGGGCAGTAGGTACCATTATTGCAGTGCCAGAGCCAGACACAGTGTCCCTGCTCCCTACTGACAGCCCTGGCAGAGTCTGGCCTGACAGAGGGGGACCCCGGGATCCCCAGAGGTTACTCCAAGGGGACCCCAATGTATCCAGCACAGGGGTGGCTCTGCTAGCTGTTGCCTGTGGGGCTGGGTTAATTCTGGGGTGCGGCCCTTAGGCTGGGAGGAGTTGGGTGGAGAGATTCCCTGAGGAATGGGTTTTGGGGCTAAGGATTTTGTGCCGGCATCTCAGCCCCCTAAGGGGCAGCAGCTCGTCCCCTGGGAGATTCTCTTCTCTGCACTGCTGGATCCAGGCTTCTGTGGGCGCAGAGAGACAACGAGTTAGAGGCATTCCTGTCACCCTGGGCACAGCCCCTGCGGGAGCAAGGGACACGGACAGGGGGAGGGGGTTCACCTCACCTAGGGCACCCCCTTGGGTGGCTGCAATAGGCCTCAGCCAGGATCAGCCCCAGGATGACCAGGACCATGGCAACTAGTCCCAGGCGGGCGATGTTGCTGTGGCTGAAATCCAGGCACCACATGGGGTCTGTTGTGGGGGAAGGGGAGAGTCACTTGGAGCTGGCAGTGGGGGAGGGGCAATGGGGCTGTCTCTCCACACACCCCCTCCCTGAGGATAATAGGCCCCGCACTCCCCAATTCACTGTCCCATGCCCTTTGACCAGCCCCAGGCTCCAGAGGCAGCTGCTTGCCTGTAAGAACATATTCCCAGGGCTGGTTTCATGGTGATTCCTCCCCAGACCCGTACCTGGCCCCAAGCTGCCCGGGTGGGTGGGAGTGAGACCTGCCCTGGGCGGGGTTGGTTTGGTTCCCTCTGTGGGAATAGAACCAGTGTCTTTGCAGTGCGGGAGAGAAAAAACAGTGACTGTCCCCTCCCCACCCCACCCCACCCCACCCCACCGTTGCTGTATTCCTATTATTAGAGCAATTACCATCCACAGAGATTCTACGGGACAGTTTGGTATATTTACGATTTTAACGTCATTTGATTCTACACTTCCTTTCAGACATAGCGCCCCTCCCCCAGCAGGGCCTGCTCTCTCCTTCCGATATGTTTTGTACCCTGGTGTGACTGTGTCCCCTTGATTGTCCTCGCTCCGCCACGTTTCTGTGCTGTCCATTCTATCAGTGTGGTCATTCTATACCAGGCACTCTGTCTAGTTCCCCCATCACATTATTTCAGTTTCTAGCATTTGTGTGCCAGCGCTTTAAAAACGTGTCACTCTGTAGCTGTCTGCCATTCCCCGGTGTGATGGAACGGGACTCTTCTTCCTTTCTCATCTTCCCCCCTCTCCTCTTTACTTGGACATGGAGAAGCTCGGGATGTCTCTGTCCGATCCACGTGCTTCTTCGCACCTGTCGGCTTCCGCCAAGCTTAGTTTAAAAACTGCTCTAGAATCTTTTTAATGTTAAGTGCCAGCCATCTGGTTTCATTTTGGGTTAGGTGGTGCCCTGCCTTCCTGGATAGGCTCCCCCTTTCTCCAAAGTCTCCCCAGTTCCTAAGAAATCTAATCCCCTCCTCCCTACACCAGTGTCTCATTCAGGCACTGGGACCCTGCAACACTTCCCTACATACCTGGCCCTGCACGTGGAACTGGAAGCATTTCACAGAAAGCTGCCATGAAGCTCCTGGATTTCAGTCTCTTACTTAGCAGCCTAAATTTGACCTCCAGGACTTTGGTAGCTACAGGCAACCAAGCTCGCTTTAGCTCCCTGGGGACAGGGGGTTCTTCCCTCACAATAGGGACACCGTACCGACACTGGCCCAGCAGGGACTCCGGGGAGAATGGCCCATGACTGGCTCCTGCCCCCCACTTGCCCCATTGCTGTGGGTCTCTGAGGGTATGTCTACACTACAAAGTTAATTCAAACTAACAGCTGTTAGTTCGAATTAACTTTCATAGGCGCTACACACGCAAACCGCTAGTTCAAACTTAATTCGAACTAGCGGAGCGCTTAATTCGAACTAGGTAAACCTCATTCTACGAGGACTAACGCCTAGTTCGAATTAAGTAGTTCGAATTAAGGGCTGTGTAGCCACTTAATTCGAACTAGTGGGAGGCTAGCCCATCCCAGCTTGCCCTGGTGGCCACTCTGGGCCAAGCCAGGGAAACTCATCTGCCCCCCTCCCGGCCCCGGAGCCCTTAAAGGGCCACGGTCTGGCTACGGTGCCCGTGCCAGGTGCAAGCCTGCCAGCACCCAGCCAGCAGACTCTGCACCTGGCACAGCACGAGCCAGCCACCCGCTGCCACGCAGCACTCCCCCTCTTCCCAGGACCAGGCTGGTGGCTCCCAGGAGCCTGCCCGGGGCCACAAGAGGCAGACGCCCGCCTGGTCTAGTGCGGAGATCGTGGACCTCATCGAGGTTTGGGGGGAGGCCTAGGCACAGGAAAGTGGCCGTCTAGGGCAGGATAGCTGCCAGCCTGGCCACCAAAGGCCACATGCGAACCCAGGAGCAGGGTTGCATGAAAATCAAGTTGGCCCAGTGAGACCCCCGACCCTGAGCTTAGAACATAAGAACATAAGAACAGCCATATTGGGTCAGACCAAAGGTCCATCTAGCCCAGTAGCCTGTCTGCCAACAGCAGCCAACACCAGGTACCCCGGAGGGGATGGACCAAAGACAATGGCCAAGCCATTTGTCTCATGCCATCCATCTCCAGCCTTCCACAAACGGAGGCCAGGGACACCATTCCTACCCCCTGGCTAATAGCACTCCATGGACCCAACCTCCATGACTTTATCTAACTTCTCTTTAAACTCTGTTCTAGTTCTCACCTTCACAGCCTCCTGTGGCAAGGAGTTCCACAGGTTGACTATTTGCTTTGTGAAGAAAAACTTTCTTTTATTAGTTTGAAGCCTGCTACCCATTCGTTTCATTTGGTGTCCTCTAGTCCTTCTATGATGGGAACTAATGAAGAACTTTTCTTTATGCACCCTCTCCACACCACTCATGATTTTATAGACCTCTATCATATCCCCCCTCAGTCTCCTTTTTTCTAAGCTGAAAAGTCCCAGTCTCTTTAGCCTTTCTTCATACGGGACCAGTTCCAAACCCTAATCATTTTAGTTGCCCTTTTCTGAACGCTTTCCAAGGCCAAAATATCTTTTTGAGGTGAGGAGACCCCATCTCTACACAATACTGAAGATATGGCATATCATAGTTTTAGACTTCCCCTCCTCCTTCTTCCCCTGGCTTCCCCCTTCCAGCTCCCTCCTCCCAGGTTTCTACCTCCCCTCTCCCACCCTCTCTCTTCCCCTCTCCTACCTCCTTTTCCCAGTCTCCCCAGAGGTTAATCCCCCCACCCCCAGTTTTGTTAAATAAAGAGAGTTTCTATTTTTGAACACGTGTCCTTTATTTTTTACATCAGGAAGGGGGGCTACGGAAGGGTAAGTGGAAGGAGGTGAGGGAGGAATGGGGCACGAGCCCCCGATGGGGAGGACTGGGGTGGCTCTGCGGGCTCCTCGGGGTGGAAGCTCTCCTGCAGGGCCTCCTGGATCCTGACAGCCCCCCGAATGACCCCCCCGGATGGCAGCCTGCGGCAAGTGCAGCCGGGCTGATGGCCGAGTGCTGTGATGTGCCGAGGGTGGGCACTCAGGGCACTCCAAGACAGGACTGCTTTGCTGTCCCTCATCGAGGTAGACAAGCAAGCGGGGAACCCTGAGAACTGTCTGTCCAGGGTGGGGGTCGAGTCCCTTTAAGCACAGCCCTTGGCT
Organism: Pelochelys cantorii; assembly: GCA_032595735.1. NCBI lineage: Eukaryota > Metazoa > Chordata > Testudines > Trionychidae > Pelochelys > Pelochelys cantorii. The sequence goes on along the minus strand of CM064358.1, from coordinate 7,676,046 downwards.
AGCCTGAGGCAGCAGCTCCACGCTGTAAGTCCTAAGCTGATGCCCTGCCGGCACTGGTTCCAGCCAGCCTTAACTTCAGTTCAAGGTCCACTCAATGTGGACATGCTAGTTCGAATTAGCAAAATGCTAATTCAAACTAGTTTTTAAGTCTAGATGCGCTAATTCGAATTAGCTTAGTTCGAATTAACTAATTTGAACTAAGTTAGTTCGAATTAGTGCTGTAGTGTAGACATACCCTGAGTCTTTGAGGGGAAGGGGCTGGAGCGGCAAGTTACAAACAAGCCGCTCCCGGAGCTCCCCGCCTCCTGCTGCTTCCCCGGTAGATCATATCAAATCTGATGGCCCCATCATCAGCAAGGTGATTGCAGGGGCCCTCTGTCTCCTCCTCCTGGCCTTCCTCTGCCACAGTTGCACCTGAGCCAGTGAGTGCCCCAGCGAGGGAAGGGTTAAACCAGAAAGAGGAAGAGCTTGGATGGGAGACAGGCCAGGAACCCAGGGCCTGGGGCAGGGGGCTCTGCAGGGGGTGCTGTCCCCTGGCAGCCAGTGCTGGTCCCAGAGCAGCACTAGGAGGCACTGTGCTATACAATGTGTGTGGGGGGTCTTCAATGGGTGGGGGTGCTGTGCTGCAGGGGCAGCACTAGGAGGCACTGTGCTATACAATGTGTGTGGGGGGTCTTCAATGGGTGGGGGTGCTGTGCTGCAGGGGGCAGAGCTCAGCCTATCTCTGGGATACCCAGACTCAGTGGCTGGAGGGATCGGGGCTCCCCTGGCAGAGCAGGGTGGGGGATCCCCATCCCAGCTGCCCTGTGGGGCGGAGGGGCAGGGCTGGCACATGGGGTCCTGGGTTGGTTCATGGATAATTCTGCTTCGTGTCTGTGCAGGGAAGCGACCAGCAGTGAGACAGAGCTGTGGGACCCTAGTTTTGCTCCCTGCCCCTGATCTACCTCCCTCCTGGGTTCTTTCCCGAGCTCTGGGAGGAGTGCAGCCTAGTGGTTAGAGCCAGGAGGGCAGAGGTCAGGAATCAGGGCGTCTGGGCTCTTACAGTCTCTTTATCTCTGTCCCTTCAGGGAATCCAAGGCTGCAGCCACAGCGTGTAAGTTAGACATGAAGGGGCGTCCATGGGGGGTGGAGTGGAGGGGTGTCTCCTGGGGGACATGTTGATGGGGGGGTGCAGCTGTGGTTCGCTCTGCACCTTTGGGTGACCCTGCCCTATTCTGTGCCTCAGTTTCTGTCTGCTGCACCATGAGGCGATGGACCCTGCCCCACCCCGGTGTGCTGTGGGGCAGGCAGGCCTGTCTGCAAAGGGCTCACATGTGGGCTAGGGGGACAGGCCAGGGGCTTGATCTGTGCCCAGACTCTCAGCGGGGGGTGTCTCTGTTCCACATATGCCATTGTGGGCCAAGGGAAGCTGCAGGATGTCCTGGTAAGTGCCCCCCTCCTGAGGCTCCGCCCCCCACATGTCAATGTATCATGGATCCCCCCCCCATCTGGGCCTGCACAGGTCCCACTAGGACATGTTGACGCCAGCCCCCCAGTCCCACCTGGGATCCTACATCCACATGGACAGACCCCAATTCTGGGCTCTGCACTGGGACTCCCGCCCCCCCCAGTATCAGCAGGGAGAGGAAGGGGCTGGAGGCCCAGAGCACAGAGAGTCAGAGCTTGGCCCTACCCCCCTGCAACTCACCCTGAGACTCCCAAACCTCCCCCCAAATATTTGCATTTGTCTGAGCTTTGCAGGGGCCAGCAGAATTGCATGGGGGGCAGGTGTCAAAGTGGGGAGGGGGATTTCCCTGAGCTCTGCCCTTGGGGCTCTGGGGGCTGCTGTGTGCAAAGGGGAGGGTGTCAGTGGACTCTCTGGTGCCCCCTGTTGGGCAGGGAGTGTGTGTGTGTATGCATGCGCGCACACGTGCTCATGCCCCCTGCTGGCTGGGATCAGAACTCTCTGGTGTGTGGCTGTGCAGTGTGGCTGTGTTGACACAGACATGGGGTGACTCTCTCCCCTCCCCAAAAGCCAGACCCCGGTGATGAGGAACTCTCCTACACTGAGCTGGACAGCCCTCAGCTCAACCTGTAGGCCACCATCAGCACCCCAGCCCTGCCCCAAGAGTATGAACTTTGGGGAGTCACTGGAATGACGGGGCAGCGAGCTTAGAGTCGCCACCAGGGAGTGATGCAATGACCCCCACACACACACAGAGTACAGACTTGGCTTATGGTCTCCCTCAAACACCCCTGAGGCTGGTGCAGCCCCATCCAACCACACAAATGGAGGGGGGCCCAGAGCAAAGAGGGGGAAAGGACACGCCGAATAATCTGTTTGTGTTATTTTGCATCCTGTTCATCTCCAGATTTGTAATAAACACAGAACCACAAACCAGACCCTGGAATCATTAGTAGGTGAAAAATAAACACAACAAAGTATTTCTTCATGCAACACACTGTCGACCTGTGGAACTCCTTGTGGGAGGATGTTGTGAAGGCCAGGACTTTAATTGGGTTCATAATAGAACTAGATAAATTCCATTTTAAAAGACAGGAAACAAATGGTAGAAATAAATGGTAAAGTTTCAGAATGGAGAGAGGTAATTAAATAAATTCATGGAGGTTGGGTCCATCAATGGCTATTAGCCAGAAGGGGTAGAAATAGTGTCCCTAGCCTCTGTTGTCAGAAGCTGCGAATGGGCAACAGGGGATGGATCACATGATGATTCCCTCTTCTGTTCACTCCCTCTGGGTACCTGGCATTGGCCACTGCCGGAAGACAGGATACATGGCGAGATGGTCTGACTCAGTCTGGACATTCTGATGGTCTCGTTCTTATTAAGATAGAAGACCAGCCCCTGTAGTCTCCTGGCTGCCAGCCCAGGGCACCTTCCCCAAGGTTGCAGGGCACATGGAACATGATGTGTCCCCCTCCGCAGAGACACAGACAAGCTGCGAGCTGCAACATGCTGGGTGATACAGGATTTTCTGCTTTCTTTGGCCACACTAGATTTATCCTGCAGATTAGAGACTTGTCATGGATGAGACTTCATCAACCTCCTGTAGCTGCAGCCAGCATCTGAGCTCCTTATTTGGGGTTTGATGGAGCTGGGCACCGGGGCGTTGGTGGCAGAGCTGAGGGGTCCCCCACCATGGCATCTGGTCTCATCCTCCTCTTCCTCATTGAGTATCAGACAGAGCCAGGGCGTGTGCCCAGGGGGGGAATCTGAGATCAGGGTGTGTGCCCATGGGGGAGGGGGAGCTGAGGCATGTGTCTGGAGGGGGAGTGTGTGGATCTCAGATCTGTAGGATCCACTTGTTCTGGGATTTGCTCCCCAATGACCCATCTCTTTTCCAGGCTGCTGGCTGGCCGGGCAGAGCGGGATGTGGGGACATGAGTATCTGTGAGGAACGGGACAGCTGAGGAATTTCCACATTAAGGACGAGGGATGTGTGTGGGGGTGAGGGAAGCAGATTTCTCCCCCCCACCCCCAGGATGATCCTGTCAGGCCTGGCATGGCTTGCACAGTATAGGGATGGGCCCTCAATAGGTGAATTCACATGCATCTAAACCTCTGCCCCCGTGAAATACGGAGTCAGGGCACCCTGCAGCGCCCCTGAACTGTGCCCGGAGAGCTGGCAGCAGCCCAGGGAGCGGCTCAGGCAGGACAAGACTGTGAGATGTGCACACGCAGATGGAGGGTTGCATGGCACCGTTGTTCTCAGCCCTCGGTGAGCTGCACAGCCAAGTCACTGCTTTGCTCGTGAGTCTGGCTCAGCCTGGCCCAGCGTTCTCAACAGCTTTGGTCACATCCTACCCCAAAGGGGCCGCCGGTGCCATGCAGGTGCCAAGCTAAATCCCCAGCACCTGAGAGCGGTTTGGGGGGAACAGAGCCACCGTGTGAGCTCAGGGGTGGGCAGGAAAATGTGAGCAGAACTGGGGGGTTTTGCTAAAACCTGTTTGTCTTCAGGCCTGTCCTGGGAGCCGCTTGCATGAGTGAAAGTCCCCTAGCTGATTGCAAAGTTTGTTTCATTGTTTGCACAAACCTTTCAGCTAATCCATTAGTGGACGGGTGAGACGGTGCTGAAGCGATGTGATGAATCCCAGTGGCTTTCATAAAATTGTCAAACTCCCGAGAGAGGACTAAAAATTCTGAGCAGTTTTGGATTGAGCGATAGTGAACAGCATTACAGAGGATTCTGGCCAATTGGAATGGGCGTCTACCACCACCAAGAACATGCTTCCTTCAAATGGGTCACCACAACCAACGTGAATAGGCTGCCATGGTTTTTCAGGATAGTTCCATGGGTATGGGTGCCAACTGAGATGCATTCTTCACACCCTGGCATGAAATACAAGCTCATAGACTCATAGACTCATAGACTTTAAGGTCAGAAGGGACCATTATGATCATCTAGTCTGACCCCCCGCACAATGCAGGCCGCAGAATTTCACCCACCCACTCCTAGAATAATCCTCACCCCTATCTCTCAGATATTGAAGCCTTCAAATAGTTTGAAGACCCCAAGATGCAGAGAATCCTCCAGCTGTGATCTGTACCCCATGCTACAGAGGAAGGCGAAAAACCTCCAGGGCCTCTGCCAATCTACCCTGGAGGAAAATTCCTTCCCGACCCCAAATATGGCGATCAGCTAAACCCTGAGCATGTGGGCAAGACTCCCCAGCCAGACACCCAGAAAGTTCTCTATAGTAACCCCTATCATCCCTCCATTGACCTATTTACCACTGATAATGACTAGTCAATTAGTCAATTAGTTACCAAGACCATGTTATCTTGTCAAACCATCCCCTTCATAAACCCATCTAGTTTAATTTTGAAGCCAGGTAGATCTTTTGCCCCCCCCCCTTCTCTTCAATGGCACTGGCCAAGCCAGGCCATAAAAAAACAGCTTTGTGCAATTTCTTTCATGTGCACTATTCCACAGTAACCTGAAGGTAGCTGTTGTACATTTGTTGTCTCAGTATCTTTGGAATAATGACATGCATTCCTCACAACAAGCACCCAGAATGGATCAATATCTCCATCGTCCTGGATATGTAAAGAATATGGTTGGGTGAGACCTGAGAATCTGTAGAGATGTTCCCTGCATCCCTAGGTCCATAACGTGGGAAGTACTGGGTCAACATGGGTTGCTCTCTTAACTTGCACAGCAGTGATGGGCGTGATCTCTACCAGTTCAAAGTAGTACATTTCCTCCTAGCCAATCTCTTGATATTTAACTGGCAAAGGCAGCCTAGAGAGACCATCGGCATTACCATGCAGCATGGATTTCCGATTTCATAAGTGTGTCCAGACAGCCACAGTGTCCATCCTTGCTGTCAAGGCTGTTCCCCACTCTGCACTCCAAGTGCAGAAGGTGGGGGCCCGCAAGAGAGATTAAAAAACCCTCCTCTACAGGCACAGGTTATACAAACTTCCCCCAGAATCACAAATGCACAGATTTTGGGGGGGGGGAGGGTAGCTGCCACCATCAAGTGATTTTCCCTAAGAAATGGGATCAAACACTTGAATTTATCCCCAGAGGTACCCCAAGTTCTTTTGCCCTGAAAGAGCTTGAAAAAAGAAAAGAGAAAAACCAGCCGCAGTCTCTGGTAGCTGACCTCTCAGTCTGAGGCATGAGACACACCCAGACAAACAGACCTCCTGAACCTTCCAAGACACAAGAATCAAATAATTTCCTTAAAAAGGTGATTTTTATTATAAAACTAAAGATATACTTGATGAAGCAGACTTGGTTGCTAGATGTTACAGAGCACCTCAGGAAAACAAATAAAAACACAGAGAAAACCTCTGGGAACAATTCTTACATGGTAAATGGGGAGGGGAGGCATAGATTCACATGGAGCATTTGAAACCAAACCACAAATTAAATACCCTGATCCTGACTTGGATTCACTTTTTTCCCTTTTATTTACTCATGATCCTTTGTTTGTTCAACCCACTTCCATGCCACAAATTCCTTGGAGACACAGTAGTCTTGCCTGGGTTTAAATCCTTTTGTGTCTATCAACTACTGGCTTAACTCTTCCACACCAAGAAAGCAGGCAAGGTACCTTATACTATTCAAATTTGAGCCCTTTATTCCTATTGGTTCTTCTGGCTTTCTGATAACCCCCTTGCTAGCTACCTAAGTTTAATCCCTTAGTCACCAGGTGCTGGCAGGCATTCCTCTTATTCATTACAGTTGCGTACAACCTGTGTGTGGACCAAAAATTGCAGTAAGAAGTCGATGGTCAGTGAGAAGTGTAAACTTCTGTCCAAACAAGTACTGATGAATTTTCCAAACCCCGAATGTTTTCCAATGCTTCATGCTCAATTTGTGCATGGTTAGTTTCTGCCTTGCTTAGCATGCATGACACAAAAGCAATTGGTTTCTCTTCTTCCAAAGGCATCATGCATGACAAGACTGTTCCCACTCCATATGGGGTGGTATTACAAGCCAACTGTAAAGGTAAAGATGGATCAAAATGCATCAAAATGCAAGTTTAGCAATGCACATTTAGCCTTATTAAATGCAACATCACAGGCTTCAGTCCACTTCCAGGCCTTGTTCTGGCCAAGGAGCTCAGGAAGTGGTTTTAGCAGTGTGGCTAACTGTGAGATAAACTTTCTATAATAGTTCAATAGTCCTAGAAACCAGTGATGTTGACTAACATTTTGAGTGAGTGGAGACTCCACAATAGCCTAAGCATTTGAAGAGCATTTACAAAGGCTGATAGCATCAATGATGTGTCCCAAATATTCAGCAGAGGGCTGAAAGAATGAACACTTGCCTTTGCGGACTCGTAGGCCATACTCTTCCAGTCTTTGAAGGGTAGCCTCTGAGTTCTTAAGGTGATCCACCTCATTCTTACCCGTGAGAAGGATGTCATCAAGATAACACTGGACTCCTGGCAAGCCACACAAGATCTGGTCCACAGCCCTCTAGAACAAATCTGGGGCAGACATTATTCCAAAAGGTGAGTGACAGTAACATGTGTCATAATAGTCAACAGCTCTTGAGACTTCTCATCAACGTACATCTGTAAATACACTTGACTCAGATCAATCTTGCTGAACTTTTGTCCCCCAGCCTGGCCTGCACAGAGGTCATCGATCTGGGGAAGAGGTTATTGTTCTGCACACAACACTGGGTTAACAGTGACCTTAAAATCTCTGCAAATCTGAATGGAACCGTCTTTCTTCAATGTTGGAACAATTGGAGTTGCACATGAGCTATGGGTAACTGGTGTTAGGACTCATTTTTGACGGGGCACTTCTGATCCACTTCAACTTTTGGCCTGATGGCATATGACACAGTGCCGGCCTTCAGATATTTTGGTTGGCTGTCAGGTTTAATGTTCAATTTCAGGGTGATTCCCCTCATTCCCAGATCCTCTCCAAAAACAGCAGCATGTTTCTTTAATACATTGGTCAGACCTGTTTCTTCTTTAGTCATCCGGTGCACTTCTGCCCTAAGCCACGATCTACCCATTAAGCCTGGATAATGGCCTTTCACCACAAATAGTGGCAATTTTGCAGTTTGTCCATTAAGCTCCACCTTAACATCTGTAGTGCCCAACAGGGGTACTGCTTCTCCCATATATGTCCCCAGAACAATCTTTGTTGCCTTAAGTGGAAGGTACTTTACTTTTCCTTATACAGTGTCTGATACCAGCGAAACTGCTGCACCGGTGTCCACTTCCATGCATACAGGTTTGCCATCCAACAATGGGGTTACTGAGTATTCATGTGAGCCCCCTGCCAAAGACAAAACATAGCAGGGCACTTCTTCTTTGGAAGGGGTGTCACCTTGGTCATCAGGAGTCTGCTTGATGGGATGCAGAATTTCCTTTTTGGCCCGTCAGACCACAGGCCTTTTTTTCTTTTGTTTGCAGGGATGCTCGGTGTGTCTCTTTCTGCCACACTGTCGACACAGTAGGTCCTTACACCCACATTCTGGTGCATGGTGACCCAGCTTACCACAGCGGTAACATTCCTGGCTCCCCATTGTTTTGTGGGTACGTACTTGGGACAATGTATGTACCCTAAGGGGTGCACTGAGATATTGAGGCTCCCGTGTGGTCGGTTGAATAGACACCACAATATCAACAGTCTTCTGTAGGGTGAACTGGGGATTCTGTTAATAGTCGCTTCCGTATAGCTTCACTGTGTAGGCCACACACTAACCTGCCATGTATGGTGTCATTTAACATCTTCTGAAATTCAGTGTTCCACAAACTGTTTCAGATTGTACAATTGTTTCACCTTCTTTTTAGTCTCGGCTGTGGAGGCTAGACCTTTCTGCAGTTACCAATGGTTCTGGAGCAGAATGCGACCCCAGGATTTCTACAATGTCACTGTATCATTGCGGCCCCCGGGGCTTCCAAAGCTGAGTAGCCCTGCTGTAAGGTCTGGTCTCTGTTTTAACAGGCAGTAGCAAACTGTGTAGCAGGGTGCAGGTCTCAGCCCACCAACACTTCTTCTCTTCCTTAATGTCATTCGCAATCACAAAAATCTCAAAATGCTCAGTATCTATGTGCTCTATGGTCTCCCCAAAAGGTCCCAGCAGCCCTGTTAGTGTCGCCATTGCTGCTGCAGCTCCCTTCCTTCTTTCTCTGCTTTTTCTCTCTCCCAGCCTTTGGGCTTCACTCCAACCAGAACAAAGCAGACCTTCATTCTAGTTTCGGTTTGCACTGTCAGTGCAACAATCAGTCCTCACCCCCGCCCCTTTCAGAGCAGCAAAAAGGTTTTCTCACATTGGCCTCGCTTTCTTCTATTGCTGGAGGCAGCACAGGGATCCTGCCCATGTCACCACTTTGTTATACCACTTGGATTTACAGAGTTTAGGAAGAAACTGCTTGAAAGACGGAGAACTGCAGCAGCTGCAAGCTTTAAGTTTATTCCAAAACACAGAACTAGCTAGAGCTGGCCAAAACTTTTGAAAGAGGAATGCAAATGAAGACATCCGAAACTGCAAATGAAGCCGGGATTTAGATATTCTATGCTTCATTTGCATATTTGTGAAATGGTGCTATTTCAAAACACCTGATTTTGAAATAAAAAATGCTGTTTAGACGCGGTTATTTCAGGAGAAAACCCTTCTTCCAAAATAACTCTTAAACCAAGGGTTATTTTGGAAGAAGGGGTTTCTCCCTAAATAACTGCATCTAAACAGCGTTTTTTATTTCAGAATAAGGTATTTTGAAATAGCGCCATTTTGTGAATATGCAAATGAAGCATGGTGTATTTAAATCCCAGCTTCATTTGCAATTTCGGATCTCTACATTTGCATTCCTCTCTCAAAAGAGGAAGCAAGTGTAGACATACCCTCAGTTACTATAACAATAACAAGATGTATCACTACACACAACAGAGACCACAAGCCCAGCCTGTTCTCTGGTGGGCGGGAGGGGGGAGGAGAGTGTAACTGTGTCACTCGCTGGGGGTTACACTCCCTGCCCCAGGTTCAGGCTGTGGGGGTAAGGGAGGAGCACTGATGGCGCTGTAAAGGGTGGGTTCGGGGGCAGGGCCTGGTGTTTCTCGCTTGATCTGCAGCTTCTGTGGGTCCAGCTCAGCATAGATGAGTCCCTCAGCACTGGGGTCAGTTTCCTGGGGCTGGGAGGAAAAAAGTAACCGTCTTTTTGTGTGTCAGGGATATCCCCCACCCCCCACTAAGCACCTGCCCTCCATGCAATTCTGCTGCCCCTGCAAAGCTCAGACTTACAAAAAAGTTTTGACGGGGATTGGGGGGCTCAGGGTGAGTTTGTGGGGGCAGGGCTAGACTGTGACTCTCTGTGCTCTGGGCCTCCAGCCCTCTCCTCTCTACCCCTGATACTGGGATGGAGGGGAGCCCCAGCGTGGAGCCCAGTGCCAGTGTCTGTCCACGCAGATGTAGGAGCCCAGGTGGGTCTGGGGGCTGGTGTCAACAAGGCCCTAGTGGAACCTGTGTGGGCCCAGAATAGGGGTGGGGAGAATCCATGGTGCATTGGTGTGGGGGCAATGCAGGGAAATGGGGGAGCTTTGGTGGGGGGGCACTTACCAGGACATCCTGCTGCTTCCCTTGGCCCACAAGGGCATCTGTGGAACAGAGACACCCATCCCAGTGAGGGTCTGAGCCCAGATCAGGCTCTAGGCCCAGCCCCACAGCTTTCAGGTGAACCCTTTGCAGACTGGCCTGCCTGCCCCCCAGCACACTGTGTTGGGACACAGTCACTAGCCCTATGGTGTAGGGGAAACAGAGGCACAGAGCAGGGCACGAGTACCCCCAAAAGATGTATAGTGAGCCAGGACTGTACGCCACATCAACATGCCTCCCCAGGAGACACCCCTCCCCTCTGTTCTCCAGGGACACCCTGTCATGTTGAACTTACACACTGGGTCTGCAGCCTCGGATTTCCTGCTGGGACAGAGAGAGAGAGACAGTAAGGCTGTGTCTAGACTACACCTCTCTGTCAAGAAAGAGATGTAGATTAGGCATATCGAAACTGCTAATGAAGCAGGGATTTAAATACCCCGTGCTTCATAAGCACAAACATGGCCGTTGCTTTTTTTTGAAATTGAGCTTTTTCTAAACCCCCCCACCCCGGCAGTCTAGACGCATATCTTTCAAAAAATAAACCCTTTTTTGAAAGATCCCTTATCCCTCATACAATGAGGTTTACAGGATCTTTCAAAAAAGGGTTTATTTTTTTAAAGATGTGCATCTAGACTGCCGGGGTTTTTTTTTCAAAAAAGCTCAATTTTGAAAAAAAAGCAGAAGCCATGTTTATGCTAATGAACCGTGGGATATTTAAATCCCTGCTTCATTAGCAAATTCAACGTGGCTAATCTACATCTCTCTGTTGACAGAGGGGTGTAGTCAAGACACAGCCTAACAGAGCCCAGGAGCCCTGGCTCTAACCACTAGGCCCCACCCGGAGCTAAGGAGAGAGCCCAGGAGTCCTGAAGCAGGTAGATCAGGGGTGGGGAGCAGAACTGGGGTCCCACCTTCTCTGTCTTGCTGCTGTTCCCTTCCCTGCAGAGACATGAAACAGAATTGTCCATGAGTCAACACATTTCCCCGTGTGCCAGCCCTGCCCCTTGGCCTCACAGGGCAGCCGGGAGAGCCACGTCCCATTCAGCCACTGAGCTGGGACACCCCGGAGAGAGGCTCAGCCCCGCCCCGTGCAGCACAGCACCCCCTAGAGATCACCACACACCCTGCAGACCCCCTACCCCACACTGTGCAGCACAGCGCCCTTTTGCGCTGCCTGGGGGCTCTGGGACCTGCACTGAGAGCCAGGAGACAGTGCCCCCTGCTGAGCCCCCTGCCCCACCCCTGGGATTCCTGGCCTGTCTCCCACCCAACCTTTGTCCCTTCCCAGCCCCGCTTTGCAGCAGGTTTGACCCTTCCCTTGCTGGGGCACTCACTGGATCGGGTGCATCTGTAGCAAAGGAAGGCCAGGAAGAGGAGGAGGAGGAGGAAGCCGGGGGCTCCCCCAATCGTCCCAGCGATGATGGGGTTATTCAGATTCCATTCACACCTACTTGGGAAGCAGGAGGAGGCCATGAGCACTGGGAGTGGCTGGTGCGTTATCTGCTGCCCAGTCTCTCCCCGTTGAGGACTGAGGGCCCACAGCAATGGGGCTAGTGGTGGGTACGAAGAAAGGGAAATGTGGAGAGCATTCACAGGGCGCAGGGGGCTGTCTTGGGGCCAGGACTGGGGGGATGTACCTCAGGCCCCATGTGCCCTGAGACACTGGTTGGACCAAGATCCCACAGCCCAGCCCCCTTGGGACCTACCCCTGTACTGGAAATTCCCCAGCAACTGCAACTCACCTCTGCATAGGAATCATATGGGGGATGGGACTTTTGCCTGGGGTGGGGCTTTGAGACTGCTGGGAGAACTGGGCCCCCTGAAGTGATCAGCAGCAGAAGATGTTAACGGCGCTGTTGTCTCAACAGTCATCAATAGGTTCTAGTGTCAAACGTGTATCAGTGTGAATGGGGGTGGGTTCAAGTGCTAACTCCATTTTTACCTGGGTCAGTGGGTCTCAGGGTTAATACCCTCCTAAGTAGCCCCAAGCCCTGCTTCTGGGTTGTTCCCCCAGGCTCAGGCAGACAGACGAGATACATGGGACTATTATTGCCAGCTCCCCATCCTCCGCCCTGTTCTCCCAGGGGGATATGCAGTGAGCTGTGCCCCACACTAGTGGGTTTGTGGTGCCGGTGAGCAGCAGCACAGCATCCTGGTCCAGGGGCACCTGGGGAGGGGCTGTGTGCTGAGGTGGGAGCTCTTTTGGCCCTACACACACAAAGTCAATCTGGCAACTGGTCAGTGACACCCTTCCCCCAGCACATGAAATGAGTCCGGGGGGGTTTCAGCCCAGATGGGGCATTCACTGTGGAGATCTGCCTCCCATCCCACCCAGCGGCTGTTCATGGCTCCACCAGAGAGTGGCTCCTCATGCAGCATACACCTGTTTTTGGAAGTGATTATGTGGAACTCCTGTTATTAGGCCTGGTACCTGGCTCCACGCTGCCTGTGGGGGTCAAAGTCAGCGTTGTACTTGACTGAGTCTGGTTGGGTTCCCTGGAGGGAGTAGAACCTGCTTCTGAGAGAAACAGATTGAAGTTTAATTAGGACAAATGCAAAGTGCTCCCCTTAAGAAGGAACAATCAGTTTCACACACAGAACTGGAAGTGACTGTCTAGGGAGGAGCACTGCAGAAAGGGATCTAGGGATCTGAGTGGACCACAAGTTAAATATGAGTCAACAGTAGCAAAAAAAAGCCAACATGATTCTGGGCTGCATTAACAGGAGTGTTGTGAGCAAGACATGAGAAATCATTCTTCCACTCTACTCTGCACTGGTTAGGCCTCACTTGGAGTATTGTGTCCAGTTCTGGGCACCACATTTCAGGAAAGATGTGGAGAAATTGGAAAAGATCCAGAGAAGAGCAACAAAAATGATTAAAAGTCTAGAAAATATGACCTATGAGAAAACTTAAAAAATAATGAAAAAGTCCTGCTGCTCAGCTGGCGGGTAACTCTAAGTATGGCGCTTCCTTGCGGGGGCAAGAGAGGGGAGGGGCATGGAGCAAGAGACTTCACACGCTCCCCCACCCCAGGCCCTGATTGACATGGGGGCAGCAGGGGAGAGCATGCAAAGTCTCCTCCCACTGCCAGGGCACAGGTACCTAGCAGGAACTGCTAGCTGTTCTGAAGAGCTGGCGGTTCTCTCTCGGGGAGGCAAAGACTTTGCGTGCTCCCCCATCCCCAGGTCAATCAGGGTCTGTGGGTGGGGAAGCACAGAAGTGTCCTGGCCCTGCTCTTTCCACCTGAGGCCCCACCCCTTCCTGTGGGCCCCCGGACAAAATTTATTGCCCTCTCCTGATCTAGAGGGTTCTTGGTCCTGCCATGAGGGTACGGGACTGGACTTGATGATCTCTTGAGGTCCCTTACAGTTCTAGTGTTCTATGATTGTAATTGATGTATGTAATTTTATTTCTTTAACAATTTTACTCTCAACCTTTTCTTTCTTTTTATTAATAAACCTTTAGATTCTAGATACCAAAGAATTGGCCCAGCATGCTCTTTTAGGTAAGATCTGAGGTATAAATTGACTCAGGAATGTGGCTGGTTCTTTAGGATTGGGAGAACCAGTTCAGATTTGGTGAGATTGGTTTTCATAACCTCTCACCAGCATAAGGTGCAATGCTGGTTGTGGCACAGGAAAACAGGAGTGTCTAAGGAGGTTGCTCGTGTGACTTATTGCTGGTCTGTTTGGCAGACAGAAGTGCTCTTTGTCACTGGTTTGTTGCCTTATAGGGGAGCACCCCCACTGTTGGCCTCTAAGCAATTCACCCTCATTTGATCCTCCCCCAGAACCTGTCATGCTACAGTGGTGTAGTCGGGAGGATCCACAGAACCAGGTGAATGAAGCTTTGCATCAGAACCCCACGTTGTTGTCAATATGAATTTTGGAATCGAGAGATTGGTTGGTTGAAGAAAGTGGAGCTTGAACATGAACAAAAATGTGCAGAAATGCGTTGAAAGGAGAAGCAGACGATGGCTGAATTGGAGAGAGAAAGTGTTGAAAGAGAACAAAGTCCAGACAAGATGGAAGGAGCGACTGGCAGCAGGGGAGCGACTCAGACAAGCTGAGGAGAGAGTTGTCAGATTTAAACTCCAGACTGAGAAAAAATTAGAAGAACAGCAGAAGTTCGATGTATAACGATGTGGGTATGCAGGTAGATGATGGTGTGGCCGATGTGTTTAATCCAGTTCATGTCATAACCCAGCCCAAAACAAGTGTGACAGTACCTCCTAAAATGGAGTGTGTCACATAGCAAGTCACCTGCTCATGTCCTTTTTGGGCAAGTGGCCATGGCCCAGCTGGTGAGCTGCAGATTCACAGGGAAATTCCTTAGATGTGGATCAGCACCAATAGTCACTTGACTAGCCACCTTTCCACAACAAGTGGGCGAGGCTTGTTAATATCTCTCCAAAGCCAATACTTGGGATACCAATCCAGAGCCAGTACTTATACACTGAAATGCACAAGTTCTACAGGCCTATATATGGCATAAACAGTCTCAGCCAAAGTGGGCCTCACTGGGCCCACTTTGTACAAATTTGGGGCAAACCTACAACAGTGGGTGCAACAATATTCTGCATGTTCACATCAAAATGCAGTAAAGTCACAACTGCCCAGAGTTCCAGCTCAAATCGCTGCAACTCCTCATCCAGCCATGAACCAGCTCTGGACTGAGCATCTCTCCCTCCACTGCTTTCTGCCCTGCGCACGGTCCCTTTGCTCTGACAGCTTCTCTCTCCCTGTCCCTGTCCCTGCAGCAGAAGGTGCTGAGGGAAGGTTTTGCTGAGGGAAGGTTTTGTCTGAACTATTTGCTTTATTGTCACTCTAGCTTATTTCCTCCTTATGCTTGTAGCCTGTTTCCCCTTGGCTCACAGCCGTTGTCTGTCCCGGTTCATCCTCACTGGGCATCGCTTGCTGTTTGCCAGTCATTTCTCAGGTCACTTGTTATTTTCCTTCTTGTTTCACTGCCCAGCTCATCCTGTAACTTCCCCCTTGTGCCTCCGTCACTCCCCGTCTGACCCCTCCTGTCCCTGCCACCTCTCTCCCATCTGCATGGGGCTTTCTCCCTGACAGCTCTGGGCTTGGCGCCCTTCCATAGCCCAGCTCTGCCAGTGGGGTCCTGGCCATTGGCTTCCCCCTCACTGGGTCCCTTCATTCCTGGGGCTGGCTCCTGTCTTGCCAGCTGCTGGTCTCTCCCCACAATGGGCAGCCTCCCTCCAATCTCTGCCAGCCCTTCCTGCCGGCATCACTCCGAGGTCTGCTGTGGGGGTGGGGCTGCTCCCTGTGTCCCCAGCTGTTTTCTCTCCCACCAAAAATACCATCCTGGGCTCCAGCTCCCCCACAGCAGCTGCCCGGGAACCCCGGGGGCTCCCCCCCATGGTGGCTGTGTACAGGTTGCGTCTGAGCAGCCACCTTGTGCAGCTCCCACTGCGCATTAACCCCCAGCCCCTGCCTAGAGTGCATCATACAGCCAGTCATGGAAAGCAGCCTCAGCTTGGGGCAGTGCTGGCTGGGCAGCCCCTGGGCCCAACTGCTCTGTGCGTCCGCTGGTGGGGCAGCTGGGGGAGTAGCCCCCTGGGAAAGGTCCCTGCTCTGCAGGTCTCCTGGAGCCAGGGATCCCCCCGCCCTCAGCACTAAACCTCCAGTGACTGCTGCTGGTCCCTGGCTGGGGATGTCCCCCTACAAGTGGTTTTAATCCCATCTCCAGCCAGATGCCCCCTCAGCTGAGCCCCAGAACTCAGGGCACAGCCAGACCCCATGAGGGATGGGAAAATTGGCTGGGGGATGGGGCTGGGACCAGCGACCCTGAACAAGGGTCTCTAACCTACTAACTCCAGCTCTACGGGGTCGCTGGGCTCTGACCATGTGAACAGGTGCAATTTGGTGCCATAGCGGCAGCGGTAGCTGCCTGCATCTCTCCGGCTCATGGAGAGGATGGGAAACTCAGCCACGTCCCCAGCTCGCTCCGCTTCCTGCAGGATGGTCAGGTTCCTCTTTTTGTACAGCAGGAACCTCACCTTTTGGTGCCAACCCTGACACAGGACAGTCATATCTGCCTCCAATGTAATCTGCACCCAGCTCCCCAGGGCACAAGGAGATGGAGGGTTTGGGGTAGCTGGTCTCTGCAGTGAGAAGGGGACAGGCCATGAGACAGACCCCAGCACAGTCACTGCACCACCCTCACTGCACAGAGATGGGCCTGGGAGAAACCCAGCCAGAGGAATCTCTCTGATATATCGAAGATTCCTGGGAGCTAGGACCACAACTGCCTGAGGCTCTAAACCCAGAGCCCCCCCCCCCCTTTGTGCCTGTCTGTCTGCTTAGTGGGCCCCCCACATACCCAGGATGCCTGTTCTCTATCCGAAGCTCTGGGAGCAGAGAGGGGTCTAGTGGTTAGAGCAGGGGAGGGGCTGGGAGCCAGAGAAGCTGGTGGCTGCACAGACAGTGAGAAAAAGCCCCTGCCCTGAAGCCAGAACAAGGGGTAGGGAGGGTGATTAGCCCTTGTTTATACCAGGGTAAATGGAGGCGTGGGCAGATCTACTAACACCCTGTGACGACGTGGGGCAGTTGAAGGATTTGTGTGGGGAATTCACCCCCAGCTCCAGCAACATCCAGCTCCCAGATTTCGACTCCACCTTTATACAGCAAGAACCTCCTGCCCTTGCACTGACACCGACAGCAGATGGTGACAGCTCCTCCCACAGCGACCCTCCCATTGGGGCTGGCAGAGATGGAGGGTCCGGGCGCATGGAGCTCTGCATTCATACAGACAGGAGTGAGATGGGGAGACACAAACCCCTCCCCGTGTGTGTGTGACCGGCGTCCAGCCTCAGGGACAGCGCCTGGGCTCACAGACACCTCCCTGCAGCCACAGGGACCCTGTGGGCTGGGGTCTGATCTCAGCCCCTGGGTCAATACAAGGAGTTTAAACGGAGTTTTGAGTGAACATTCAAGGCTCAGCTCCACTTTCCCCAAAGGTCCCCAGAGATACTTACGTTCCAGCACCCCGCTCTGCCAGGCCAGCCAGCAGCCTAGAGAAGAGACAGTTCTTAGTGACCAGATACCTGTGTACCGTGGGCACATGCCCTGGTCTCAGATCCACCCCCCCATGGGCCCACATCCTGGTCTCAGATCGCCCCCATGGGCCCATGCCCTGGCAGCCTCCAAAACTTACCGAGGAAGAGGACGGTAAGAGCAGATGCCATGATGGGCAGTGAGGGGCCTCTCAGCTCTGCCACCAACCCCAAAGTGTCCAGCTCCACTGAGCCCCAAATAAGGAGCTCAGATGCTGGCTGCTGCTACAGGAAGGTAATGACATCTCATTTCTTCCTGTGTCCATCACACATTGTCTCTCACTGCAGGCGAAATCTAGTGCGGTCTCAGCAAGCAGAGGTCCCTGCCTAACCCAGGAAACCCTGGGCCCTCAGCCTGGCTAAGTATCATGTAGCTCACTGCTTGTCTGTGTGTCTCACAGTGACCAGTTTCTGCTCCTCCCTCCCCACCCCCGCCCAGGAAAGTACCCTGCTGCCTTGGAGAAGCTGCACCAGGCTGGGGGCCAGAAGGCCACCGGGTCTGGCTTTCAGTCTTTGACAGACCACAATCTCCATACAGATTTACCCCCTCCTCCCCTTTCACAGGTGACCGATGTAGCCAAAATAAATACAGGCTCATGCACTTAAAGGATAGTGTCATAATCCATGTGAATGAGGGGCAGAGTTATGGGTTTTCAGGAATTTTAATTATGGCACTTCCTGGTGCTGGAGGCTTTGATGCTGCAGCCTTCCCTCCCAGACTGCAAACATGCCCACGTGTGACATGAGTCCTGGCACTGTGCAAACAGCAGGCGCAATGGCGATCACTTGGGTTTGCTGCCCCTTGCAACATAGCTGAGCAGTGATGGCGGTTTTACGCTGTAACACCTGGAGTCTTTTCTCACCTCCTGCTGGTGTCCCAGGGAATTAGCTCTTGCCGGCTCTGCCCCCAGCACTGTCTCACCCAGTCACCTGCCCTCTCTGTCTCCTCAATGGCAGGACCCACATCCCACCGTGACCATCCCTCCCCTCCCCTGGGTCCTGCCCTCGGCCAATGCCCACCCCAGGGTGCCTCCCCTTCAGGGAACAGCTACCCCTAATCCCACCGCTCGCCGCAGGGGCCCACTGCTGCCCTTAGTTTAGCCCAAGGCTGGGCAAAATACGGCCCGTGGACTGGATCCAGCCCTCAGACTCATCAGGGAGCCCCATGCTGGCTTCCTGCTTGCTTCACCCCACCCGCACACCACTCAGAAAAGTGGCTGATGGGCCATTTTTCTTTCAGAACTGTGAGCTTGGAGGTGGGGGGGAGACTTCATGAGCTATTTGGGACCGCATTTCAAGAAGGATGTGGAGAAATTGGAGAGGGTCCAGAGAAGAGCAACGAGAATGCTTTAAGGTCTAGAGAGCATGATCTATGAAGGAAGGCTGAAAGAATTGGGTTTGTTTAGTTTAGAAAAGAGAAGATTGAGGGGGGACATGATAGCAGTTTTCAGGTATCTAAAAGGGTGTCATCAGGAGGAGGGAGGAAACTTGTTCATCTTGGCCTCTGAGGATAGAACAAGAAGCAATGGGCTTAAACTGCAACAAGGGAGGTTTAGGTTGGACATTAGGAAAAAGTTCCTAACTGTCAGGGTAGTCAAACACTGGAATAAATTGCCCAGGGAAGTTGTGGAATCTCCATCTCTGGAGATATTTAAGCGTAGGTTAGATAAATGTCTATCAGGGATGGTCGAGACAGTATTTGGTCCTGCCATGAGGGCAGGGGACTGGACTCGATGACCTCTCGAGGTCCCTTCCAGTCCTAGTGTTCTATGATTCTATCCCCAGAACAATCCCATTGGCTGGTTTCTGGCCAATGGAAGCTTCCTGTTTGAAAAACAGGCTGCACACAAAGCACCACGCCCTCCTCCCCTCTGGCTCGTTGTTATTCACACACGCACATGGCCCTGCAGCTTGTGCAGGGGTGGGGAAGCCAGGGAGTGCAGGCTGCCAGCATTGAGAGTGCTCCCCCCAAACTGCAAAGTAGCCCGTGCTGCACAATATCCTAGTGTACCTTAGTCTTAGCTGGTCACCTTAGTCTTATGGTTGCAGGTCTCAGCCATACGCCACATGTACATTAAGTGCTATTTTCTGCCTCAATTGTGTTTGAGCTGATACATGCTCCGGGTTAGCACTGTCTGCGGTCCCTGGGGCTGGTGTCATTTTATCTCTATGTCTGTGGCCCAACAGGGGAAGCAGCTGTTGTTTTTTGTGAGAGCAGAGACAGGGCAGGCAGCTGAGTGGAAAGTTCAGCCTCAAACCACAGATTATTCAAGTTGATGTCGGGACTGAATGGCTTCTCATTGTCTCAGGTGCCTGCTTCTTCGTTATCTCTCTGCCTTTCTCTCTCTTTAGTGCCCCTGGAGTTCTCATTTCATCTCACTTCTAGTCTCTCTCCAGCATCATCCTCACAGAACAGGAATCTAGATTTATTTGACCTCACTAACAATTGTTTCCCCCGACCCAAATGTCTGTAACAGGGGAGATAGCAAGGCCTACCCTCCTGTGCAAAAAAATACTCTTCACAGGCCTGCTCTGGGGTATGGTGAATCCTGTTACAGGTCTCCAGTCTGTATCAGCAATTGGACTTTGAATCTTCTCCATCCTAGATGAGTTTAATGTCCATAGGGCTGCTTATAGTGGCCCCTTCAGGTTTTATAACAGGGCTACTCAACACGTGGCCTGCAGGCCACATGCAGGCCGCGGCCCATTTGTTTGCAGCCTGTGGGTGGGAGCCAAAACAAAAAAGTAGTCTACTTAATGGTCTCCTGTTGATGCATGTTTTAGTAGTTAAATTCCTGGATTGTCATTGGTCATTAAAAGTGCTGTTATATGGATGGAAATTGGGTAAATATTGCATTTTATTAATATCAGCAGAACTGACGTAAATGCGGCTTGAGCGTTGTGTAGTCTTGCGTTAATCTTTTTATTCATGCCCACCAGTGTGAAAGATGTGATTTGCATACATTTGCATATATATTTGCATGTATATGCAACCCCATTTAAGTTGTGGCCCTCGGCACGTGCTGGGAGTATCATTGTGGCCTCCGCAGTTTCCAAAGATGAGTAGCCCTGCTTTATAATATGTGATCATCCTGTCTCAGTGCCTGAGTAACACCTTCCCAAAACAACCCCTAAAGCAGAACTCCTGGAAATGTTGGCAGTGAAAGAGAATCCACCATGAGCATCGGTGATGCCCACAATCTGGGCCTGCTAAGGACATTGCTGCTGCCCTTTCTTACATACCATTAAGGACACAACATTTCATTACCCTGGGATTTAATCCTAAAGGGAATTTGGTGACCCCTTAGTTCTTCTTTAACTCCATATCAAACAAACTAGCCTTTGTTTGTTGGAAGCTGGGAATGGGCGACAGGGGAGGGATCACTTGATGATTCCCTGTTCTGTTCACTCCCTCTGGGTACCTGGCATTGGCCACTGTCAGAAGACAGGATACCTGCCTGGATGGGACTTTGGTCTGACTCAGTCTGGCTGTTCTTATGTCCTTATTAAGATTGAAGACCAGACTCCATGGTCTTCTGGCTTCCAGCCCAGTGCACCTTCCCCAGGGTTGCAGGGCACAGGGAGCATGAGATGTCCCCCTCCTCAGAGACACACGCGAGCTGTGAGCTGCAACATGCTGGGTATTGCAGGAATTTCTGCTTTCTTTGGTCACACTAGATTTATCCTTCAGATTAAAGACTTGTCATGGATGCAGGAAGAGACGAGACATTGTCAAGTTCCTGTAGCTGCAGCCAGTATCTGAGCTTTTTATTTGGGGCTGGGTGGAGCTGGGCACCGGGGCATTGGTGGCAGCGCTGAGGAGCCCCTCACTGCCCCAACATGGCATCTGCTCTCACTATCCTCTTCCTCGGTGAGTACCAGACAGAGCCAGCACGTATGTCCATGGGGGGAGCTGAGATCAGGGCGTGTGCTCATGGGGGGCAGGATCTGAGACCAGGACCTGTGTCCTTGGGGGGATCTGGGACCAAGCCATGTGTGGCGGCGCATCGGGGTCCCCCGACTCCTGCACCCCTGTAATGTCACGGACAGACTCCACCAGCCAGTAGAATAGAGGGAGTTTATTGCTTCTCCAGGATACAGCATAGCACAGATGTCATCTGGTTACAGGAACCGGGCCTAGGATGCCTCAGCCCCCCTTGAGATGGGGGATGCTGGGTCCCTAAATTCCAGCCCCTCTGGGCCCTAGGCTGTCTCCATGATCCAAGACAGCCAAACTAAAACCCACTCCCTTCCAGCCCTGCCCCCAGCCAGGTCTGGCCTCGCCCCCTTCCTTTCCATTGTTCCACTCCATGGGAGATACCTGAGTTTCGAAGCCCCCTTGCATAATGACTCATCCCCTGCCCTGCTAGGCCGTGTTGCAGACAGCAGCCAGTGGAGGTCACTGACAACCCACTGCCCAGCATAACAACCAGCAAGGTACCCCCACTACGTCACACCATGTCCCCATGGGGGCAGGGAGGTATGTGTTTGGGGGAGGGTGTGGCTCTGAGATCTTGCACTGGTACCTGGTCCCTAATGAGTGGGGCAAGATCTCTCCCACTGGATATGGGTGGGTGACCAGGACGGATAGGATCCTCCCTATGGAGATGTGCACCTCTCATGCCAACCCACATCCCTCGTCCTTAATATGGAAATTCCCCAGCTGCCCCGTTCTCCACAGATACTCAAGCCCCTACACAGGGCTGGCCCACAACATTTTGGCACCTGAGGCAGGGAGCTCAAATGGTGCCTCCATGCACCCTCGTTTGGGCCAAAACTTTGAAAGGTCTCAATTCTCTGGGTCCTAGCGGCGCCCCTCTCCAGTCTGGCACCTGAGGCGGCCGCTTCAGTTCGCCTCATGGTAAGGCCAGGCTTGCCCCTACATCTTGTTCCGCTCGGCCAGCCAGCAGCCTGGAGAGGAGACAGGCCATTAGGGACCAGATCCCAGAACAACTGGATCCCACAGATCTCAGGTCCACTCCCTCTCCCCTCCCTCCAGGCACATGCCTCAGATTCCTCCCACGCCCTGGTCTCAGATCCCCCCCCGGGCACATGCCCCGGCTGTCTCCAAAACTCACTGAGGAAGAGGATGGTGAGAGTAGATGCCATGATGGGCAGTGAGGGGCCCCTCAGCGCTGCCACCAACACTCTGGTGCTCAGCTCCACCAAGCCACAAATAAGGAGCTTAGTCAGTGGCTGCAAAACAGAGAAAACCCTGAAACCGTCAACCTGGCCAAGTGACCTGCAGCTCCCACTTGTCCATATTTCTGTGGGGAGAGAGGTCTCCCTCCATATGCCCTGCAGCCTTGGGGAGGGTGCACGAGGCCTGGGCATCCCCTCTGCAGGGCAGACTCTGGGGCTACGTTTACACTGGCATGATTTGTAGACACAGCATCCATGCCAGTGTAGATGCTCTCTTGCGCAAGAAAGCTCTGATGGCCATTTTAACCACAGGGCTTTCTTGCGCAAGAAATTCATGTTGCCTCTCTACACTGGCCTCTTGCACAAGAACAGTTGTGCAAGAGGGCTTATTCCTGAGCGGGAGCATCATCGTTCTTGCACAAGAAGCCCTGATTTCATACATTAGAACGCCAGTGTTCTTGCGCAAGAACTTGCAGCCAGTGTAGACAGGGAGCAAGTTTTGGTGCAAAAGCAGCTGCTTTTGCGCAAGTTCGCGCCAATGTAGACACAGCCTGGGTGTGGGTAGGGGGTCTGTTGGGAACAGTTTTAGGATGGGCCAGTGGCTGTCTCTGTCTCCTCCCATTTAAGGGGAGGGGGCCAGAGCCCAGTGCCTCTTCCAGGTACCTGTGGGAGAGGGAGCAGAAGTGGGGGCTGGCAAAGTTTGTGTCTGTGGTTGGCTGCACAGCTCCCAGCCAAACAAGTGAGTGAGCGGCCAGGTACACTGCCTTGCCCTAAGGCTGGGCCTGAGTGTGTGGAGGAGAAAGGGCTGTTTTGTGGTGTTGAGCACCAAGGCATCTGAAATATGCTAAAATCTCTAGTGTAGAGAAACAAGAAGTGGCCAGGGACAAAGCCTGCAATGGGGTGTGAATGAGTGGAGTCGGGGCAGGGGGATGTTTAGGGTCTCTCCCTCCAGGGCTTCACAACCCTCGCTGTCCTGTGGCGGATGCAGTCCCTGGGCCCTGGTTCTTACTTCCCTTGTCAGCTCTGTATAAGGATTTCCTCTGTTAGGGTATGTCTACACTACAAAGTTAATTCGAACTAACAGCCGTTAGTTCAAAATAACTTTCATAGGCACTACACACGCAAACCGCTAGTTCGAACTTAATTTGAACTAGCGGAGCACTTAATTCGAACTAGTTAAACCTCATTCTATGAGGACTAATGCCTAGTTCGAATTAAGTAGTTCGAATTAAGGGCTGTGTAGCCACTTAATTTGAACTAGTGGGAGGCTAGCCTTTCCCAGCTTGTCCTGGTGGCCACTCTGGGCCAAGCCAGGGAAACTCATCTGCCCCCCTCCCGGCCCCGGAGCCCTTAAAGGGCCACAGTCTGGCTACGGTGCCCGTGCCAGGTGCAAGCCTGCCAGCACCCAGCCAGCAGACCCTGAAACTGGCACGGCATGAGCCAGCCACCCGCTGCCACCCAGCCCTCCCCCTCTTCCCAGGTCCAGGCTGGTGGCTCCCAGGAGCCTGCCCGGGGCCGCAAGACACGGGCGCCCGCCTGGTCTAGTGCGGAGATCGTGGACCTCATCGAGGTTTGGGGGGAGACCTCCAACGTCCACAATCTCCGCACTAGGCACAGGAATGCGGCCGTCTAGGGCAGGATAGCTGCCAGCCTGGCCACCAAAGGCCACATGCGAACCCAGGAGCAGGTTTGCATGAAAATCAAGTTGGTCCAGTGAGACCCCCGACCCTGAGCTTAGAACATAAGAACATAAGAATGGCCGTACTGGGTCAGACCAAAGGTCCATCTAGCCCAATAGCCTGTCTGCCGACAGCGGCCAACACCAGGTACCCCGGAGGGGATGGACCGAAGACAATGACCAAGCCATTTGTCTCATGCCATCCATCTCCAGCCTTCCACAAACAGAGGCCAGGGACACCATTCCTACCCCCTCACTAATAGCACTCCAGGGACCCAACCTCCATGACTTTATCTAACTTCCCTTTAAACTCTGTTCTAGTTCTAGGCTTCACAGCCTCCTGTGGCAAGGAGTTCCACAGGTTGACTATTTGCTTTGTGAAGAAGAACTTTCTTTTATTAGTTTGAAGCCTGTTACCCATTCATTTCATTTGGTGTCCTCTAGTCCTTCTATGATGGGAACTAATGAAGAACTTTTCTTTATGCACCCTCTCCACACCACTCATGATTTTATATACCTCTATCATATCCCCCCTCAGTCTCCTCTTTTCTAAGCTGAAAAGTCCCAGTCTCTTTAGCCTCTCTTCATATGGGACCTGTTCCAAACCCCTAATCATTTTAGTTATCCTTTTCTGAAGTCTTTCCAAGGCCAAAATATCTTTTTTGAGGTGAGGAGACCCCATCTCGACACAATACTGAAGATATGGCGTACCATAGTTTTATACTTCCCCTCCTCCTCCTTCCCCTGGCTTCCCCCTTCCAGCTCCCTCCTCCCAAGTTTTCACCTCCCCTCTCCCACCCTCTCTCTTCCCCTCTCCCACCTCCTTTTCCCAGTCTCCCCAGAGGTTAATCCCCCCACCCCCAGTTTTGTTAAATAAAGAGAGTTTCTATTTTTGAACACGTGTCCTTTATTTTTTTACATCAGGAAGGGGGGTTAGGGAAGGGTAAGTGGAAGGAGGTGAGGGAGGAATGGGGCACGAGCCCCCGATGGGGAGGACTGGGGTGGCTCTGCGGGCTCCTCGGGGTGGAAGCTCTCCTGCAGGGCCTCCTGGATCCTGACAGCCCCCCGAATGACCCCCCTCCCGGACGGCAGCCTGCGGCAAGTGCAGCCGGGCTGATGGCTGAGTGCTCTGATGTGCCAAACGTGGGCACTCAGGGCACTCCAAGTCAGGACTGCTTTGCTGTCCCTCATCGAGGTAGACAAGCAAGCGGGGAACCCTGAGAACTGTCTGTCCAGGGTGGGGGTAGGGTCTCTTTAAGCACAGCCCTTGGCTAGCCTGAGGCAGCAGCTCCACGCTCTAAGCCCTAACCTGATGCCCTGCCGGCACTGGTTCCAGCCAGCCTTAACTTCAGTTCAGGGTCCACTCAATGTGGACATGCTAGTTCAAATTAGCAAAACGCTAATTCGAATTAGTTTTTAGGTCTAGATGCACTAGTTCGAATTAGCTTAGTTCGAATTAACTAATTTGAATTAAGTTAGTTCGAATTAGTGCTGTAGTGTAGACATATCCTTAGTAGTTAATTTAGAATGTCAGTTTGGACTTATATATATATAAAAAATCGTGTTGCATATTTATGACTATATGTAAATGATCTTAATATTAAAACAGCGATTTCATGTAAAACAAAATGGAGTCGGTCCCCTTGACACCTTGGGCTCCATCTTGGCATTTGCCCTCCCCCTCTGGAACATTCAGAGGCCATTGGGGAACCGGTTCCAACCAGATTTTCCCGCCTCGGCAAGAGTTCCGCTCCCCTCAGGTTTCCCGCCAAAAAGCTGGTACAAGATTGTGAGCGACGCCAGTCCCAGCTGTCCATCCCAGAGGCTGCAAGAGCGCGGGTCTCCTCAAACTCCTCTCCACCAGCCCCTGTGAGGGGAAAAGGAACAGACACCCCGCCCATTCCCCATCAGCTCATCTCGCTCCCTGAACTGTCTGCAGCTCTCTTCTCTCCCTGAATGACACTGAGGGACTCCTCAGGTGTCCTCCCCAATGGCGCTGTGGGGCCCACGGGTTGCAGGTTCTGAGCATCTTTCAAGCGGCAGTCACCATCAGTCACTAGATCAGCTCTTTGGATCCTTTGTCTCCTTACCTTCACTTACCTGATGTGGCCAGGGTTTGCCCAGCTGGGTCTGGGTTTCAAGCTCACCCAATGAGTCACTGAATCACTATTTTGTTTGTTGTTTGACTGGCTCGTATGGTACCTCTCTACCCCAAATCCTCTGATTTTGTATTGTCCTTGATACACTCTATCCTGGTTCACTTTATACACGACCTCCTCTGTCTTTGAGGAAGGGAAGGGGGTTGAAGAACACTGGGGCAAACCGCAGGGGACAGACCCTGGATCAGAGGAGCAGGGCTGTTCTTTTCAGCACAGAAACATCCATCAGACACCTCACATCCGTGCACCTTATAAATCTTTTATAATTCTCTGTGCTCACACCTCCCCCACTGAATGTCCGCTTTGGGATTAGGGCCAGAGCGTCCCAGGGGAGAGCCAGGCCCATAAGGTGCATCACAGCCCAGCTCCCATGCACCAGCGCTCTCTCCGAATGTTACCTCTTGGAAGTGATGTCTTACCCCGGCTGCCTGACGTTAGGTGCAGGCAGCCAGCTCTGAGGGGCTGCAGGTGCAGTGGGTTAGGAGTGTTCCCCATGGGGAGGCAGAGTCAGAGCAGGGGATGAGACAGGTTTGGGTCAAGTTCTTTCCCTGGCTCAGTTGTGAGCCTGGGCCCCCCAATGGGACTGTGACAGGATGTGATCACAGAAGATCCCATTCAGGATACTTCCCAGAGTGCTGGCAAAAGCCTCTGACATTCTCCTCCTTGCACTCCTGGGCTCCTCACCCCCCTGTGCTTCTGGGCCAGATCTCCTGGTCTCCCCCAGCAAAGGCACAGAGCTGAGATTACTCCCCCCCCTCCTCCCAAAGAGCAATACACACATTGAATCACCTCAATTCCAGACTCGGCCGTCAGGAAACCAAACCCCAAATGGGATCCAAACTTTAAATAAATCCATCTTACACTGTATGAGAGTTTCACACATTGAAAGCCCCTTTAACAATGAAAGGAGGATGTACACACTGATGGCTCCCCCAGATAACAGTTTTTTACATGGGGCTTAATAGTGAATAAAAGTAATTGTATTAAGTACACACGGTAGGATTTAAGTGGTTGCAAGTGAAAACAGACAGAACAAAGTAAATCACAAACTTAAAAGAAAATGCGTGGCAAGTTCCAACACCCTAGAACTTATTGCAAACTCACCTAAAACGGTTCTTATTTCTGTCAAGCCTCCAAGCCAGGGAAGGTAACTTCCTGGCCAAACCAGTCAGGCTGTCAGAGGCTCTAAGATCTACCAGTAGATCCCAATCTGCTGGTTGGTGATCACTGCCCTAGCATATCAGCATACCACCCTGTCTCCCATTCAGCCTTTTCCCCCACCCCTCTCCTAGCTCCAGAGAGAATCCTGTCTCTCTCCCTTGCACCAGCAGTCTAGACAGAAGTGAGTCAAGACTCCCCCTACCTCACCACAGAAAAGCCAGCATACACCCACCCCCTCTTTCCCCCCACCCATCTACCCCATGCCATCTGCTCCCCCTGTCCTCCCCTCCCAGCCCAGCAGGCTGGAGAGTGTTGGGTTTCTCACATAAAACTGCAGCCAAACCCAGCTGCTGTAATCACACCAATCTTCCAGTAAGGCAGCTCTCTGTGAAGCAGCCCCTGATCTCCTGGGTGGGGCTCAGTAAGCAGCTCTGAGGCCATGCTGCTGCCCTGTTTACAGGAAACCTTGCTAATTGGGTAATGAAAGATTGTTTATTTAGACCCAATGGTAAAGTGATAATACTTGAAAAGGACTGTTTTTGAAGAGATACAAATATTAAAAACAGGTAAGATATAATTTGCACATGTATTCTAATAATAGCAAATAAGTATGATTTAGCAGTTTTCTTATTTTTGCATCAGTTATGAATTTTTTTTAGGCCCTACATTTTCCATGGCCCCTAGGCACTGTACCTACTGGATAATCTGGCCCTGCCTGTCTCCCCTCGCTTCGCTCCTCGTACCAACCTCGGCACATCCCTCTGCAACCCTCATTCCTCATCCCATCTCCTCTCAGATTCCCATCCTGTCCCCTACAGCCTCCCCAACCTCAACCCATCTCCCCTCTGACAAGACCCCTGCACTCCTTTTGTCTCCTCTCAAATTCCTGTTCTCTCCTGCACCCCGCCCTCAGCCTGTCCCTCAAACACCTGTGTCCCTGCTGCTCTTTGCAGTGCGTCTTCCACACATTAGAAAATGGGCAGGTGTGTGGCAGGGGAGACAGGCTGGAAACAGCAGGTGAAATCTATCTTGTGGGTCTGGTGTTGGGTGCTGGGCGCAGGTGAGTGACAAGTGGATGCATTAGCTGTACGGTGACCCTGACCCCTGGGCAGTGACACATTTGGCCTCACACTGGGCACTGCGTGCAGCACTAGATGGGAAGCCAGGAGAAGAAGACAGGAAAAGGGGGAGCCCCAGAGGGGTGGAAAATCCCACTGCCAGGGGCAAGGATCCTGGTGCCTTCATGGAGAGTCCTGTGTGGCCACATGGAGCCAGGATGCTGGGGTGGGTTGAGGGAAGGTGAGGACCAGACAAGCTGAACCAGGACACAGGGTGGGATGGGGGAGGAGAGAGAGTTGAGCCCACTGTAGGGTTTTACCAAAGGCCCTTTGTAAGGGACCCAGCGAGGGAGTAGGGAGCAGCCTAGGTGTGATGCTGCTCCCTCCCCTTGTGGGGCTGTTCACTCCTGGTTCCAGCCCCATGGCCCCACCCACCTTGCAGTACCTGGAGCTCTCCACAGGTGCCCGATGGCACAGTCTCCCCAGCCCACTGCTGTTAGCCATTTCTGCCACCCCCGAAGACCCTGGCGTAGCTCCTCCTCCAGCCCCACGCCGAGCTGGGCCCATCCAGATACCCTGGGGCCGTTCACCAGGGCCTTCTCAGATGGGTTCGGCTGCTCTGATCCTTCCAGCTTCATCCTGACGATGTGGCGTCACGTCGCTCGGGGTGATGGTGACCCTGCTGACCTTCCCCCGTGCTGGGACTGCCAGGCTGTAGTGACTGGGGGAGTGGGGGGTACAGGCAGGTCACTGCAATTACCGCCCATCTCTGTCAGCAGCCTGCGCCAGGATCAGCACCAAGGCCAGCAGGACCCCGGTGACCAGGGCCAGATGGACGATGTTGCCCCAGGTGTAATCTGGGGGTGACAGAGAGGAAGGGGGCATCAGGAGCTGTTTCCAGGGGATGAGAGAGCGGGATGCACAGGGGCCCTTCTGCCTTTTTGCCCCCCCACCGCACACCACCACCGCAGCACCCTACCTCCGTACCATCCCCCATCCAGCCATGTATTGATCCCATCTGTCTCCTCTTGCTCTATCTGTTCCTCCCACCCCCTCCCACCCTTAAGATCCAGCCAGTGACTTGAACCTGCTCTAGGTGGACACTGGCTCTGGTCCACTGACTGGTCCCAGGGTCCTCCAGAATCTGTCTGTCTGTCTCAGTCATTTCCAGTCCCAACCTTCCTCATCACCATGGCAGGAGCCAGGCTTCGCAGCGGCAGCTAATGGGCCCATCAAGCCCGGTGTCCCTCCTGCCATGCTGGCTGCTCCTGGCTGCTTCATAGGGAGCTCCAGGGCATTCCCATGGCCACTGATGGCCTCACCTGTCCCAGAGGGAGCCTCTGGCTGCCCTGTGAGCAACTGGTTCGTGTCTGAGCAGGAGGCTCACTCCCCTCCCAAATCTCACAACTGGAGGGAGGAGTCTCTGCCCCTCCTCCATCTCTCCCCTAGCATCCAATGCGGAGGGAGCAGCCCCTGGCCCCGATGTCTGTGTGTGTCCCTAGAGTGGGGCAGGCTGCGGGGCGCACCCTCTGGGAAAGGTCCAAGTTCCGTAGCTCCCCGCAGTGCAGGGTTCCTCCCTCCAAAAGTCCAGCCGGGCAGGGGGCTGGGAGTAGGGACACTGAGCCCGGCCCCTAACCTGCTATCACCAGCTCCACAGGGTCACTGGGCTGGGACCAGGTGAAGGGATCTGCCGCAAGGTGGTAATAGCAGGCGTAGTTGCCTCCGTCTCCCCATCTCACACCACGGAGGAGAAATTCCCCCCCGATCCCAGCAGGCTCTGTGTGTCCCAGTGGGGTCCGATCCCTGACCTTCACCAGAAAGAACTTGGCATCCCGGCGGGCAGCCCAGCAACGAACGGTGACATCCTGCCCCAGGGCAGCTGCCCCAGCAGAGCTCAGAGAGATGGCAGGTTTGGGGTACTTATCTGTATTCAGGAGACAAAGGGTGAGACAGACCCCAGCCAGTCCTTGGAGTCTCACAGCTTTCACCCTCTGCGGCCTACAGGCTGCACTGAGTCACTGTATCCTCGTCTCCCTGGGACTGGGCAACCCAGAGCAACCCAGCCCCACTGGCCAGGAGGGGGACGCCCAGCTTCACTGGCTGCCCTGGCCTGGGACTGCCCCCAATCTACCTCTGTCCCATGCCAGGGAGTTCCCATCTCACTCCACCCACTGCCCTAGGTGAGAGCTCTCCACTGCAGGTCCAAACAGAACCACAGCTGGAACCAGAGAGCGATGAGACTCATCAGAACCAATCAGCAGATGGACCCGAACCAGAGGTACCCTGCCCTGGGTCCTACCCCTCTGTACATTCCCAGAGCCCAGGGCAGGGTCTCGTATGGAAATTCTCCTGCTCTGCAGCTCTCCCTGGTTTGGGGAACCCACCAGTGACCGCATCCCTGCTGTTAACCAGGCTCAGAGTGTCCCATTGGGTCAAGGGGGTCTGGCCAGTTGTGAGGCTGGGATTGGGGATGCCGAGCTGGGCCCCTCACCTGTTACCACCAGCTCCACAGGTTTGCTGTACCATGACCACTCAGTGGCATTGGATGTGGTGTGAAACTGGCAGGTGTAGCTCCCTCTGGTTTTCAGTCCCACGCCTGGCATGGGAAATACAGCCACATGCCCAGATGGCTCCTGTGTCTTCACCTGGCGTCCTTTGTTATACAGAACAAACCTCATGTTTGGCTGCTCCCACACACACTGGAAGGTGACATTTTCCCCCAGTTCAGTCACCCTCCAGGGGCTCACAGACAGGGAGGGTTTGGGGAATTTTTTCTCTGGATGAAAAAAAACCCAACAGGCGAGTGCAGTAGGAGCCAGCCCTGTCCTGTTGGTGTGTGTCTGTCTGTATGTCCTGCCCCCACCCCACCCAGCCCCTGGGTGTCCAGAGACAGCCCTGTCCTCACAGCCTTTGGAAACACACAGGAAGGTGAGCAGGGCATTTCAGCTCTGCCATCTCTGTGATCACCATGTCAGACTCTGATCTCAGCCCCTGGGGTCAATCCAGAGTCACTCCTGACTGCACTGGGGGGAAGGGCCAGGTCACTCCTGGATTGAATCCAGAGTCACTTAGCTTGCCCCTAGGTAAATTTGGGGAGATTGATTTGAGTGTTTTGGGAGTGGAAGATTCAGAGTTCAATTCTTTTCTCCTCCCCCATCCATGACATTAATGTTCCCTGCCCCCCCATTGCCCCATGGGTACTCACGTCCTGAAACCTTGCTCTGCCCAGCCAACCAGCAGCCTGGAGAAGAGATGCTTCATTAGGACCAGATCCAGAGCGACTGCATCCTAACCATGGCCTCAGATCCCCCCCATGGGCACATGCCCTGCTCTCAGATCCTCCCCATGGGCACACACTCTGGCTGTCTCTGATACTCACCGAGGAAGATGACTGTGAGAGCAGATGTCATGACAGGGCAGCGAGGGACCCCTCAGCGCTGCCACCAATGTCCCATGTCCGGCTGCACCTAGCCCCGAATCAAGCCCTGAGCCAGGGGCTGCACTTACTGGAAGCCGGCAATGGCTTGTTATCTGTTGAGAACCTCACACCTTATGTCTAAGCCGCCGGGTAAATCTCATGTGTTCAGGATAAGCAGAGGTCTCGGCAAAACCAGGAAACTGAGTTGACCATCACCTGGCTAAGTGTCATGTAGTTCTCAGCTTGTCTGTGTGTGGGTGAGTCACTTCCCCTGTGAGGGAGTGGGGGAGCTGTGGGAGTTCAAAAGGGGGTTGCATGGGGGTAGGGGTGCACTCACTGTCCCTGGGAGTTACTGATGTAACAAAAGGAGGGGGAGGGGATTTGTTGGTACAGGAACTAGCGGAACTGGAGCCCCCAGTGACTGGTGCCCTGGTGACCGGGAGACTCCAGCTTTCGTGGCACAGCTGGGTCTAACCAGTGGGAAGACAATGGGCTGCAGAGAGAGGCCCCCGGAGACCTGTCCAGTTGGTTCCAGCCTGGAGCGGGGGGGGGGGGACACAGGGTGGAGGAGAGGAGAGGGGAGGGGAGAAAAGAGGGGGCTAGGTGACCCTGTTTACTTGGACAGAAGACAAAGGACAGAGGAGGGGCTGTTGGAGGGGGGTATTGGAGGCTCAGCAGGAAGAAGGGGGCAACTGAACAGGACAGTGAGGGAGCAGTCAGATCCCACTGGACTGCAGGGCAGACTCAGGTGTGCTGGGCTGAGGGAGGCCAGGCCTACAGGCCTGATGATTCCTGTGCTGCTTTCACACCTCAATAAACCCTTCTGTGTGACACTGGCTGAGAGTTGCTCTGGTCTGGAGAAGAGGGCTGCACTATTCCCTCCTGGAGTGGAGGCCCCGGGGCTCCAGAGCAAGGGGACTCCCGAGGGGCTCATGGCAAAGACAGGCTGGGGGCTCAGAGAAACGCAGTTCCAGGAGGCAGAGGGGCAGACCCCAGGAAGAGAGCAGACTCCCCAAGAAGGGGCTGTCGTACTGGAGGGCCCGCCCAAGAAAGGTCTGTTGCACTGGAGGGCTTCCCCCACCCGGGGACTGCATGGGACAAGTGTGGGCTTGACCTGTGAGCCTCTGACAGAGGGATCTTGGCCACAGACCACAACCGGCCCCAACTCAATGCCCAGGAGCTATGTACCTGTTGGTCCAGGTAAACACTGAGCAGCAGAGCTTAGGGTTGCCAGGTGTCCAGTTTTGAACCGGACAGTCTGGTATTTGAGGGTTCTGTCCAGGAAACAAATTGAGAAAATACCGGACATAGAAATGTCGGGTATTTTCTAATTAAATAAGCTTTATCATTATCAGGAATACCAGTACGTAGCTGCATACTGCCTGGCTGGTGGACATCCTCACACTGCATGAGTCACACTGTGTGAGCGTGTCTACCAGCCAGGCAGTACGCAGCTACACAGTAGAGGGGGGGGGGACGGGGACGGTGGGGTGCGATGGAATCCCTAGGGCCGGACTAGGTCGCGCTCCCTGCCGGGACTGTGCACGGAACGGGCAGCACCCCGGGATCTGTGTGTGCCCAGGCCAGCCCAGCTCCCCACCGACCGGTTCCTCCCCAGCCAGCCCCACTCCCCCGACCCCTTCCCGGCCAGCCCTGCTCCCCGCCGGCCGGTCCCACCACCTCCTGAGCTCCCCCAGCCAGTCCTGCTCCCCGCAACCCTCTCCCAGCCAGCCCCGCTCCCCTCCCAGCTGGTCCTCCCATTCTCAGATCATGTGTGTCCGGTATTTTTTGAAACCCATCTGGTAACCCTAGCAGAGCTCTCCCTGCCAGGAAAGCCAGTAGGTACCTAAGGGGTCAGCTGCTGTCTGGGGCCAGCTCAGCCTGCATGGGCTTAGGGTCTTTTACAGCTGAGGCTGAGTGTGGGGAGGTGGTGTCAGGGAGCTGCCCCCAGCTGTGTTAAGGGCAGGTGGTAACAAAGTACATCACAGCCGAATAGCTAACACATGGAAGCAAAGCAGGGCACTCCAGGTGGTGTAACGGGAGCATTGTTCCAGATCCTGCTAACACAATCAACAAAGTGCTTTGTCCTGTGAGATTCCACCATGGTTGCTCTGGGGTCTATGGGCCTTCTGCTGCTGGGCAGGAAATAGCCTTTCCTGTGGCAAACATATTTCACACACAGCCACGCTGCTCTCTAGACTGTGGGATCATTTACCATGTCAGAACAAATGCTGAATAGCAACATGTAACCCAGGATATGGACATTGTCAGTGAGATGAGTAAAGGCAGCCACCTGCAAGTATTCCATAGAGTCCCAGCTCCAAACCTTTCCTAGCAGGTGAGTAGCTTTGTAGAGCAAAAGGACCAGAACATGGGATCTGGTCTCTCTCCAGCTACCAGGTTGTCAGTTCTTCGCTCATACCTGCAGCACGGGCTCACGGGTTGCGCTCACACTTGGCCCATGCAGAGGACCCCTTGGGCCTCCACTCCCAGAGGGGACAGTGCAGCCCTGTTCTCCAGCCCAGAGCAACTCTCAGCCAGCATCACACAGGAGAGTTTATTGAGGTGTGAAAGCAGCACAGGAAACCTCAGGCCTGTCGGCCTGGCCCCCCTCAGCCCTTCGTGTCTGAGTCTTCCCTGCAGCCAGGTGGGCTCTGCCTGCTCCCTCTGCCCAGCCTAGAGACTCCCTCCTTTCAGCCAAGCCTCCAATATCTCCCACCAGTAGCCCCTCTCTGTCTATTGTCTTCTGTCCAGACAAACAGGGTTGCCTGGGCCTCTCTCTTCTTAGCCTTTCCTCTCCTCCGTCCTTTGTTCCCCCTTGGCTGGAACCAGCTGGGCACATCACCAGGGGCCTCTCTCAGTAGCCCATTGGCCTCCTACTGGCCAGACACAGCTGTGCCCTCCAAGTTGGGTGTGCCGGTCACCAGGGAACCAGACACTGGGGGCTCCAGTTCTGTGCTGGTCCCTGTAACAACAAACTCCTTCCCCCTCCCCTCATTACACCAGTAACACTCAGGGACCCCCTCTGCATGCAACCCCTTTAAATCCCCCATAGGTCCCCCACTCCCTCACAAGGGAAGTGACCCACCCTCACACAGAGACAGAGGAGCTGAGAACTAAGTGACACTTGGCCCAGGTATGGTCCCTCAATTTCCTGGTTTTGCAGGTACCTTTGCTTACTCTGACCACAAGAGATTTTCCTGGCAGCTTAGAGACAAGGTGTGAAGTGTGCAGCAAGAGACAAGCCATTGCCGGCTTCCAGTAAGTGCAGCCCCGGCTCAGGATTTGATTCGGGGCTGGGTGCAGCCAGATTTGGGATGCTGGTGGCAGTGCTGAAGGGGCCCTCGCTGCCCTGTCATGACATCTGCTCTCACACTCCTCTTCCTCAGTGAGTATCAGAGACAGCCAGAGCGTGTGTTCATGGGGGAGGAAGGATCTGAGACCAGGGCCTGTGCCCATGCGGGGATCTGAAAGCAGGATGTGTGCCCGTGGGGGTGGATCTGGGAGCAGGATGTGTGCCAATGGAGGGGGTTGGGATCTGAGACCAGGGCGTGTGCCCATGCGGGTGGAGATCTGAGACCAGGGTGTGCCAAGTGGAGCAGGATCTGAGTCCAGAGTGTGTGCCCATGGTTGGGGAATCCTGGAGATTCAAGGTGGGAAATCGAATCTCTGGGGCTTGGTCACTAAGGAGCTTTCTCCTCTCCAGGCTGCTGGCTGGCCAGACACAGAGGCGTGTGGGGAGGTGAGTATCTGTCTGTGGGAGGAAGGTGGGATCGGGGATGGGAGGGGGCTTTTGTGGGTGAGGAAAAGAGGAACAGAGCCTGAACCTTCCCCAGAACTCAACCCAAACTCGCCCTGTGAGCTCAGACCCCTCCCCTGCTGACCCCTTGCCTGCACGCACACACATTTCACGGAGTAACTAGGAACCAAATCTGGCTCCTGGAGTCCGAGGAAGCAGCCGGGATCTGATCCGTCTCCTGGTTCAGTGTCCTGCTCCCAGGGCTATGCAGGTCGGTGGGGAGGACATGAATTCATTTGAGCTCATACGGACACTAACAGAGTCTGTGGGCTCTGGCTTCCCTCAGGGTAACCACAACATTCGCTGTCAGTGCAGCCATGGGGGGCCAGGTGATTCCTCCTCCTGCATCTGGGTCTTGAGCTGTGTGGGGTGAACCCCCGAGGCCCATAGGACGGCAGTGCCAGCATTGCTGGGGGCAGCTCCCGGGGCTGCCGAATGGCAGATGGGCTGAGTCGACGGGGTGGGAGGAGGAGGTTGTATCTCCCTGTTTAGCTCCTGTCTGTTGTTGAATGCAGAGGTGAATACCCCAAACCCCTCGTCTGGGTGAGCCCCAGTGTGGTGGTGATGACCGGGGAAAATGTCACTATCCGTTGTCAGGGTCGGCACCCGAGACTGAAGTTCTTTCTACATAAAACTGGGCACCTGAACCTGCAGCAGCAGTTGGTGCCTGCTGGGGACATAGCTGAGTTTCCCCTCCCCAGTGTTGGCCAGGGAGATGCCGGGAACTACACCTGCAAATATCGCTCCATAATGGAACCAAGTTTCTGGTCACATCCCAGCGACCTCATCAAGATCATTGTCGCAGGTGAGGGCCCTAGCTCGGCGTCCCGCTCCCAGGCCCACACCTGGCCAGACCTTAGGGGGTCCTATTGCTCAGACAGGCTCTGCACCCAGCCTTGGGCGCAGCAGCGGGGATGCCTGGCTAGGGAGCAGCGATAGAGTCACTGGGGCGGGGGTCCCCAGCTAGTAGGAAGCTGTTGTTTCTGGAGATGCAGGGCAGAGGGAGGGGAGATCCCTGCCCCAGGGGGGAGCTGCAGGGCAGGGGGGCCTTTCCCAGGTGACAGATAAGTTATGGGGTGATGCAGGAGCTTAAGGTTACTAAGCTCAGTGTGTGGGGAAGAATTCCACACATGCCTGCACATCAGGGATGGCTTTGTGCAGAGAACCCAGGAGCCTTGCTGTCATCCACTAGACCCGAGCCCCGCTCCAACCCCGTAATGTAACAGGTAGTCTGGGGGCACCGCTTAGAGGTCAAATCAGAGCAAACTTCTTAGAACCAGGTCTACTTACAGCCCAAGATATGGGGCCCCCTCTATAAGGCACCAAACCAGTCACACAGAGCACTTCAGCTGCCACTCTTGCCAGCAAGAAATGACACAAGCAAATCCCCTTAGACACTCCAGCTTTATCATAGAATCATAGAATACTAGGACTGGAAGGGACCTTGAGAGGTCATCGAGTCCAGTCCCCTGCCCTCATGGCAGGACCAAATACTGTCTAGACCATCCCTGATAGACATTTATCTAATCTACTCTTAAATATCTCCACAGATGGAGATTCCACAACCTCCTTGAGCAATTCATTCCAGTGTTTGACTACCCTGACAGTTAGGAATTTTTTCCTAATGTCCAACCTAAACCTCCCTTGCTGCAGTTTAAGCCCATTGCTTCTTGTTCTATCCTCAGAGGCCAAGATGAACAAGGTTTCTCCTCCTCCTTGTGACTCCCTTTTAGATATCTGAAAACTGCTATCATGTCCCCCCTCAATCTTCTCTTTTCTAAACTAAACAAACCCAATTCCTTCAGCCTTCCCTCATAGGTCATGTTCTCTAGACCTTTAATCATTCTTGTTGCTCTTCTCTGGACCCTCTCCAATTTCTCCACATCTTTCTTGAAATGCAGTGCCCAGAACTGGACACAATACTCCAACTGAGGCCTAACCCACGTAGAGTAGAGCGGAAGAATGACTTCTCGTGTCTTGCTCACAACACACCTGTTAATGCATCCCAGAATCATGTTTGCTTTCTTTGCAACAGCATCACACTGCTGACTCTTTCAACTTATGGTCCACTATAACCCCTAGATCCCTTTCTGCCGTACTCCTTCCCAGACCGTCACTTCCCATTCTGTATGTATGAAACTGATTGTTCCTTCCTAGGTGGAGCACTTTGCATTTGTCTTTATTAAACTTCATCCTATTTACCTCCAACCATTTCTCCAATTTGTCCAGGTCATTTTGAATTATGACCCTATCCTCCAGATTAGTCGCAACCCTTCCCAGCTTGGTATCATCTGCAGACTTAATAAGCATACTCTCTATGCTGATATCTAAATTGTTGATGAAGATATTGAACAGAGCCGGTCCCAAAACAGACCCCTGCGGAACCCCACTTGTTATGCCTTTCCAGAAGGATTGTGATCCACTAATAACTTTACCTGTGCTGCAACCAGCACTGCACCTTACACAGGTGAGAGGCTAAGGAAACCCATCTCACCAAACCCGAAAGGGTTCTCCCAGTCCCAAAGGACCAGGCACAGTCCTAGGTCAATTTACATCTTAGATCTTATCCAAAGGAGCACTCTGGGCCAGTCCTTTAGAATCTAACATCTAAAGGTTTATTGATAAAAAGAAAGAAAAGGTTGAGAGTAGGATTGTTGAAGATGGCACATCACATATATCAATAATCAAGTTCTTGATGCAGGCTCTTAGCAGAGATGTAGCAAACTGCTAGTTTAAAAGTTTCTGAAGTACATCCTTTATTAAGATGGGTCAACGCTTCTTCCCGGCTCTCTGTTTACCACAAAGATGCTTCTGAAACAAGAGCAGGATTGAAGACAAAGATGGAGGACCCCCAGGATCCTTTTATCACCTTGCCCATTTAGAGGGAAATCCATAGAACACTAGAACTGGAAGGGACCTCACGAGATCATCAAGTCCAGTCCCCTGCCATCATGGCAGGACCAAGCACTGTCTAGATCATCCCTGATAGATGTCTATCCAACCAGCTCTTAACTGTCTCCAGTGATGGAGATTCCACAACCTCCCTAGGCAATTCATTCCAGTGCTTAACCACCCTGACACTTAGGAAGTTTTTTCTAATGTCCAGTCTTAACCTCCCTTATTGCAGTTTAAGCCCGTTGTTTCTTGTCCTGCCATCAGAGGACAAAGACAATTTTTTTTTCTCCTTCCTCCTTGTAACACTCTTTTTAGATACTTGAAAACTGCTATCACATCCCCTCTCAGTCTTCTCTTTTCCAAATTAAACTAGCCCAATTCCTTCAGTCTTCCCTCATAGCTCATGTTTTCTAGACCTTTTATCGTTTTTGTTGCTCTTCTCTGGATGTTCTCCACATCTTTCTTGAAATGTGGTGTCCAGAACTGGACACAATACTCCAACTGAGGCCTAATCAGCGCAGAGTAGAGCGTAGGAATGACTTCTCGTGTCTTGCTCGCAACTCCTGTTAACGCATCCCAGAATCATGTTGGCTTTTTTTGCAACAGTATCACACTGTTCACACTTATTTAGCTTGAATTCCACTATGACCCCTAAATCCCTTTCTGCGGTACTCCTTCCTAGACAGTCCCTTCCCATTCTGTATGTTTGAAATGGATTGTTCCTTCCTAAATGGAGTAGTTTGCATTTTTCCTTATTAAACATCATCCTGTTTATCTCAGCCCATTTCTCTAGTTTGTCCAGATCATGTTGATTTATGACCCTATCCTCCAAAGCAGCTGCAACTCCTCCCAGATTGGTATCATCTGCAAACTTAACAAGTATACTATCTATTCTATCATCTAAATTGTTGCTGAAGATATTGAACAGAACCGGTCCCTAAACAGACCCCCGCGGAACCCACTTTTTATACCTTTCCAGCAGGATTTGTGAACTGTTAATAACTACTCTCTTAGAATGGTTACCCAGCCAATTATGCACCCACCTTATAGTAGCCCCATCTAGGATGCATTTCCCTAGTTTATTGATAAGAAGGTCATGCGAACCATATCAAATGCTTTACTAAAACATAGGCATATCACGTCCACTGCTTCTCTCTTATCCACAAGATTTATCCTATCAAAGAAAGCTATCAGATTGGTTTGACATGATTTGTTCTTTACAAATCCATGCTGTCTGTTACGTATCCCCTTATTATCTTCCAGATATTTGCAGATGAATTCCTTAATTATTTACTCCATTATCTTCCCTGGCACAGAAGTTAAACTGACTGGTCTGTAGTTTCCTGGGTTGTTCTTATTTCCCTTTCTATAGATGGCCACTTTTCTTCCCCTTTTCCAGTCTTCTGGAATCTCTCCCGACTTCCGTGACTTTTCAAAGACGATAGCTAAAGGCTCAGATACCTCCTCTATCATCTCCTTGAGTATTCTAGGAAGCATTTCAAGAGGTCCAAAATGAAGCTAATCAACTAACTTGCCCATGTCCTTTTAGGCAAGAGGCCATGGCGTACCTGCTGGTCTGCAGGTTTGCATCAGAATTCCTCAGATGCCTATTGGCAACGTTTAAGAGACATTGTCCAATAGGTGGGTGACACCTGCTGCTGCTGTATCCCAGACAAAAAACATGTAAAATACAAGTACAGTGCCCATAGTCATAACTTTACCTACCTACAAACATTATACATGCATGTAAGTAGCATAAATAGAATCAGCTAAGCATGAGCATTCATTAGACACCCCACTTGGCCCACTTTGCAAAGAATTTGGGGGCAAATACACAACAAAGGGTGCAATAATGATCTGCCTGTTCACATTAAAATCCAGCAGCGTGACAGCCTCCCAGAGACAGGGTTTGTCAAGTTTCTACTGGCAAAAGACCTCAGCTCCACCCCTTCTCCAAGGCATGGCCCTGCCCCACTTTTTCCCTGAGTCCCTGCCCCCACACACTTCCAGAGCGCAACGCAGGCAGGGTGTCTGCCTTAGCCCCCCTGCACTGCTGACTGGGAGACAGAGTCCATTTTCAGCAGAGAGTTTTGGTCAAAAAATGTACACCTGGAAACCCAAGCCAGGGACAGAAATCAGAAGTTCTCACCTTCAGCCCCTGCTTCAACCACTAGCTCCCACTGCTCTCCTAGAGCCAGAAGAGAGCCCAGGAGTCCTGGCTCCCAGACCTCCCAAGGAGAAGCCAGGGAGTGAACGGACCCTGGAGACTGGGCTGACCTATTACCCTCTGCTTAGATCGCGTTGTGAGGACGGGTCCCAGGGCTGAGTAACAGGGCTTGTGTCTCATGGCCTGTCTGCTTCCCACTGCAGAGCCCAGCGACCCCAAGCCCAGCATCTCTCTGAGCCCCAGTGAAGGGGTGTACCTGGGAAGAGACGTGACCATCTTGTGCCAGGGGCTGCACCAGGACAGGCAGTTCGTGCTGAAGAGAGAGGGAGGTTATTTTCTACACGAGGATCCAAATGGGCTTGAGGCAGAGGTTCCCTTCAGCAGCCTGCGCCGGGAGCAGTGTGGGAGCTACAGCTGCTTCTATCACGGCAAATCAGAGCCATTCACCGTGTTGTACCCCAGTGACTCCATAGAGCTGGTGCTGAGAAGTGAGGGGCCCAGCTTGGCCTCCCTGCTCCACCCACACAGGCAGGGAGCTCAGACCCGATGGGATGCACAGAGTCAGGGTCTGCCCTGGGCCCAGCTGAGGGGACACCACGTTGGAGGTCTGGGATGGAGTCACTTCGGGGTTCCCAGCCAGTGGGAAGCAGTAGCCCCTGGAGACTCGGGGCTAGCTACTTGAATGCTGCCCTTTGTCCCTCTAAAGAGTCTAAACTGTGGGTTGCTATTTAATGTCATGGTCCAAGGCTGGATTAAGAGATGTGTAGTGCCCCCTCTCCACCTGGTTACCTTCTTTAATGCCAGTCTGCTTGCAGGTTTTGATAGATAGGTCTGGGCTCTTCTGGATCCTGCCACACACTCAACTTTATTTTTTCCTATGGATTTATTTGGCAGTGCCTCCACCCCCCCTCACTCCTTAGAATCATAGAACCATAGAGCTGGAAGAGACCTTAGAAGGTCATCAAGTCCAGCCCCCTGCTCTAGGCAGGACCAATCCCAACTAAATATTTTTTGACACCAATATTTTTAAAAAGGGCTCTAGAGGCGATCCTGGCAATTACAGACCGATAAGTCTAACTTCAGTACCGGGCAAATTAGTCGAAACAATAGTAAAGAATAAAATTGTGAAGCATGTAGAAGAACATAATTTGTTGGACAAAAGTCAACATGGTTTCTGTAAAGGGAAATCATGTTTTACTAATCTATTAGTTCTTTGAAGGGGTTAACAAACATGCAGACAAGGGGGATCCAGTAGATATAGTACACTTAGACTTTCAGAAAGCCTTTGACAAGGTCCCTCACCAAAGGCTCTTGTGTAAATTACATGGCCATGGGATAAAAGGGACGGTCCTTTCTTGGATTGAGAACTGGTTAAAAGACAGGAAACAAAGGGTAGGAATAAATGGTAAATTTTTAGAATGGAGAGGGGTAACTAGTGGTGTCCCCCAAGGGTCAGTCCTAGGACCACTCCTGTTCAACTTATTCATAAATGATCTGGAGAAAGGGGTAAGCAGTGAGGTGGTAAAGTTTGCGGATGATTCAAAACTGTTTAGGATAGTCAAGACAGAAGCAGACTGTGAGGGACTCCAAGAAGATCTCACCAAACTGAGTGATTGGGCAACAAAATGGCAAATGAAATTTAATATGGATAAGTGTAAAGTAATGCACATCGGGAAAAATAACCCCAACTATACGTACAGTATGATGGGGGCTAATTTGGCTACGACAAATCAGGAAAGAGATCTTGGAGTTATCATGGACAGTTCTCTGAAAACTTCCACACAGTGTGCAGCGGCGGTCAAAAAGGCAAATAGGATGCTAGGAATTATTAAGAAAGGGATAGAAAATAAGACCCAGAATATCTTACTGCCCCTGTATAAAACTATGGTACGCCCACATCTTGAATACTGTGTACAGATGTGGTCTCCTCACCTCAAAAAAGATATTTTGGCCTTGGAAAGGGTTCAGAAAAGGGCAACTAAAATGATTAGGGGTATGGAACGGGTCCCATATGAGGAGAGGTTAAAGCGACTGGGACTTTTCAGCTTAGAAAAGAGGAGACTGAGGGGGGATATGATAGAGGTATATAAAATCATGAGTGGTGTGGAGAGGGCAGATAAAGAAAAGTTATTTATTAGTTCCCATAATAGAAGAACTAGAGGACACCAAATGAAATTAATGGGTAGCAGGTTTAAAACTAATAAAAGAAAGTTCTTCTTCACACAGTGTGTAGTCAACCTGTGGAATTCCTTGCCAGAGGAGGCTGTGAAGGCTAGGACTATAACAGAGTTTAAAGAGAAGCTAGATAATTTCATGGAGGTTAGGTTCATAAAAGGCTATTAGCCAGGGGATAGAATTGGTGTCGCTGGCCTCTGTTTGTCAGAGGCTGGAGAGGGATGGCGGGAGACAAATCACTTGATCATTGTCTTCGGTCCACACCCTCTGGGGCAGCTGGTGTTGGCCACTGTCGGCAGACACAATACTGGGCTAGATGGACCTTTGGTCTTACCCAGTACAGCTGTTCTTATGTTATGTTCTAAATCAACCCGGCCAGGGCCTTGTCAAGCCGAGACTTAAACACCTCTAGGGATGGAGACTCCACTACTTCCCTAGGTAACCCATTCCAGTGCTTCACTACCCTCCTAGTGAAATAGTTTTTCCTAATATCAACCTGGACCTCTCCCACCACAATTTGAGACCATTGCTCCTTGTTCTGCCATCTGTCACTCCTGAGAACAGCCTTTCTCCATCCTCTTTGGAACCTCCTTTCAGGAAGTTGAAGGCTGCTATCAAATCCCCCCTCATTCTTCGCTTCTGCAGAGTGAACAGACCCAACTCCCTCAGTCTCTCCTCATAGGTCATATGCTCCAGCCCCCTAATCATTTTGGTAGAGTCACCAGGGCAGCTTGGGAGGAAAATTCTAGCCCAAGGTAATCCCCATGTACTTGCCAGGTAGTTGGAGGCTCCCAGAAAATAACACAAACACATACACTATATTCAACACAAGTATATTAAACAGGAGACAAATATAACATAACAGGGTAGAACCTATTTTTAGGTTCACCGGTGCCCAGCAACTGTAAGATCTGTGTCCCGTTGGTACGCGTACTTTGTTGGGGCCCTTGATGACTTATGACCACAAAATTCTTCTCTGCATGGTTTAGCAGTGGGGCTGACTGGGTCCAGTACAGCCCAAAGGATTCACAAGTGGGAGAAGGTGGTAAATCCCTCAACAGGTTTAATATGCAGCAGGTTATAAAATCCCCAGTCACATTCCCTGACTGGCTAACTAAAAGATGGTGCACTCACACACTCCATGAATGAGCCTCAGGTTCAGAGATGACTCAGTCACTGCAGAGGGGCTGGTCTCTTCTGGCAGTGATCCTCTTCAGGCAGAAATCAGGCTACTTTGGTCCCAGAATTTCCCCTCACCACAAAGGGGTGCAAGGCTCAAGGTGCAGGTTACACAACTGCACTAAAATTCAAACTCTAATCTCCTAGCCCACGATTCAGACACACACAGCAGGCAGAAGCCCTGAACTAGCAGACAGAGCAAAGCTGACCATGCGGTGACTGATCTCGCCTAGGGAGCTGGAGGGCTAACTCAGCCTGGCTGGGGAAGTTTCCCAGCAAATTCTACAAACCAACAGTTTGTAGAATCAACAGTGGAGAAATAAAACCCAGCTGAGGGGTCTTGCTTTCAGGTTCCTAGACGCTAGTTCTCAGGGAAAAACCCTGCATGCAGGCCTGGGGCTTACTACCTCCCACACAG
This sequence comes from Pelochelys cantorii, assembly GCA_032595735.1. Classification (NCBI taxonomy): domain Eukaryota; kingdom Metazoa; phylum Chordata; order Testudines; family Trionychidae; genus Pelochelys; species Pelochelys cantorii. The sequence continues at coordinate 7,631,656 of CM064358.1, read as the reverse complement.
CCAGCCCTCCCCTTGCCCTGGCTGGCTCCAGACTCCTCAAATAATGGCTTCTCTTCCCCCTCCTGAACCCCCTCTCACGCCCTATGGGTTGCCGGGCAGACTCTGTCCCTGGTAGGGAGGGGGAGCCAAGGCAAACTCAGTGTGCCTCTCCCTGAGCTGCCAGCAGACAGAGCCCCAGGAATCTAGGTAATCTCCTTGGGTGTTACAGATGCTTAGGCCCCAAGTTGACGAGGCCCCATTGCATTACAAGAAAAAAATGAAATTTAGTCATCTGAGGCCATAACTAGTGAGTAAATCGAGCTCTGCCTTGATCCCGTCCCCTGTGTTCTCCAGTCCCTGCCCCATGCCATGCCCAGGACAAGCTGAATGAGGCAGGGGCTGCAGGACAAGTGGTGGCTGAGTGGGTACAGTGCTAGGCTGGGATTCAGGGTATCTGGCCCAGCTCTTAGTTTGGCCATGGGCTCCCAGTGTGATGGGAGCAGGTCATGGATTTCAAAAGTGGCCCTACCCTGGGAGGCACCTCAGACTTTGGGGATCTCAGGCTGGGAACCTACAAACCCATAGTTAGTGGAGATCTTTGGCCTCAGCAGCGCTGGATCCCTTGTGCTGTGGGAGCAGGTAGGGCCCCAGCCATGAGCAAGGCCCTGTTTTGCCAGGTGCGACATAAACACAGATTACGGACCCAGTGCCTCCCCCACAGAGCTCACTAAGGAAGATGAATCTGTTTGTGCCTCAGTTTCCCCCAGCGTACAATGGGGATAAAGCTCCTGTCTGTCTCCTGGGGGCTGGGAGGCTGACTCCCTTCCTGTGTGAGGCTCGAGCCCTGCTGGGTGCCACAGACTAGCCTGAGTCGCTCTGTGTCCAGGGCACAGTGAATGTGGCTGGGGCCTCAGATGGCACATGAGGATCACAAGAACTAGGGACCTCGGCTCCATGTCTGTGGGGCTGGGACCCAGCTCTCAGGGTGGGGTTTTGGGTCAGGGGGACTCTGGGGTCTGGGAGAGAAGCTCTGCCAGGGGCCTCTGGATCTGCGCGTGGATGGGGCTGGCCGGGGAGAACGGGGCTGGGTGGTTGCCTGGGTCTGGCTTTCACAGCCTGTCTCTTGTGCCCAGATCCCAGCCTGCCCAGACCCTCCATCTCTCTGAGCCCCACTGGGGTCACCAACCCAGGGGCAAATGTCACCATCCGGTGCCAGGGGCCGGGACATGAGGTTCTTCCTGCACCAGGCTGGAGACCTGAACCGGCCGCAACCCATGGAGCCTGCTGGGGACGGGGCCAAGTTCCACATCCTCCCCCTGGGCGGACAGCATGGAGGGAGCTACAGCTGCAGCTACCGGCCCCTGTCAGAGCCCTTCATCTCTTTGCAGCCCAGTGACCCTGTGGAGCTGGTGATAGCAGGTGAGGGGCCTGGCCGGCTGGGTCCTTGGAGGGGCTCAGAATTGATGGGACCCTCAGAGCCAGGCTCTGCCCTGAGCCCTGGGCCCAGCAGAGGGGACGCCTGGCCAGGAAGCAGGGACAGAGATACTGGGGAGCCTGGAGATTTGTTGCTGAGAAAGGAGGGATCCCTGCCCCAGGAGGAGCTGCAGAGCAGAGGCTGTTCTGGACCCATCCTTCTCCCGGCTCTGAGACACGCTGGTTCTATTCCCACTGGGGGAACTGACTTGACCCAGCCTGGAGCGGTGCCAGCTCCCACCTGCCCAAGCAGCGCAGGGCCAGGTCCCGGAGCAGGGCAGAGGGATTCTATTGAGCCACAAATTAGGGGGCAGCTTCCTGCAGTGTTTGCCCAGATGGAGGGTGTTCATGGTGCAGTGTCTCCTCCCCTCAGCCCATGCGCTGAGGGACTTGGGAGGGAAGCGAAGCCTCCAGCTCAAACACAGACCTGCTGCTAAGGGGGCAGCCGAACACTTCCTCTAGGCCCAGCAGTGGTCATGGGGTGGGGGCAGGCTGTGTTTTCAGGAGCAGCCAGCAAGGGTCTGCTCTCTGTGCCCTCCACCCACCTGAACCACTAGTAAAATGTGGAGGGGGGGCCCGTGTCCCCGAGCCCCACTGTTCTACTGCCCTAGGACACAGAGAGGTGGGTAGGGATGGATTGGATGGGAGGGGGCTGCAACCCCTAGGGCATCCCTTACCCCCCCACTCCACCCCCTACAGCACCTGCTGACACCCCCCTTTGTCACCCCAGATTACACCCAGGGGAGCATCGTCCATCTCGGCTTGGGAGCTGGGGTCCTGCTGGCCCTCGCGCTGATCTTGGCTGAGGCTGCCCACAGCTGGAGGAGGGATGGGTCCTAGGTGAGGTGATCCCCCACCAGTCCTCCACCAGTAAGCCTGGCAGTCCTGGCACTGGGAGAATGGCAGTGGGGTCACCATCCCCCTGAGGAATGTGATACTGTGTCACGAGGATGGAGCCGGAAGAACCAGTGCAGTCAAACCCATCTGAACCAGCCCCACTGAGTGGCCCCAGAGCATCTGGGGCAATGCCAGGGCCTCCATCGGGGGGTGGCAGAAATGGATCACACCAGTGGGATGGGGAGCCTGTGCCATGGGGTGTCCTGGGGAGAGTTCTGGGTCCTACAGGGTGGGTGGGGCTGTGGGGACACAGGGTGCCTTAGGGGCTGTGGCATAGGGGCAGCCCCGTCCATGCCCGTTGCCTCTGGGACAGGCTGTGATACAGCCACAGAGAGAGGTCGTGGGACCATCCCCCCAGCCTGAGCCCCTGGGCCCATTGCGCTGGTGCTGCTGTCCAGCCTATGGAGCAGCCCAGCCACCAGCACACATGTCAAACCCATGGGCATCTTCACAGCTGGGCCCAGGACCCGGGGAACTGGGGATGGTGCCAAACATTGTAACCAGGCGAGAACCAGCCCTGCGCTGGGCTGGTCTGACTTGAAAAGGCCCTGGCTGCAGCCCCACGACTGTCACCATGGCGCTGGGGGCAGGGGCTGGAACCAGAGTTAACAGACCCACACTGGGGGGGAGGGGTACATCATGCAAAACACTTAGGGGGTGGGACCAGGTTGCCCCCTCGCTAGGACCTTTACAGAGGGCTTTTGGTGAAACCTCACAATGGGCTCAACTTTCCCCCCTCCCGCTTCTCGCCCTGCACCCTGGCTCAGCTTGTCTGGTCGTCACCTTCCCCCGGCCCAGCTCGGCCTGACCATGCTGCAGCTCAGCTCCATCAGCCACAGGACTCTCTCCCTCAAGGTGTGGTGACAGCTGGCCTGGTTCTTGTGCCAGGGCCTTCGCTCTCCTCTCTGCCAGCGGCAAGTCACCCCGTGGCCGTGATGCAGTCCAGCCGCCCGTGGGGAGAACTGATTAGGCAGTCCCAAGAAGGCACCAGGATCCTTTCCCATTCCCTGGCAGTGGGATTTTCTGCCCCACTGGGGCTCCCCTCCCTCCTGTCTCTCTCTCCTGGCTTCCCATCAGGTGCTACAGTCAGTGTCGGGTGCCCAGCCTATGGAGCTGGGACCCAGCCTGGAGCAAAGAGAGGAGAGAGAGGGCCCTACAGGAGGACTTACTCCCCCAGCCATTCCGGGATGATAAGTAGGGACCTAAGGCCAGGCACAGACCTATCTGGAGCACGGTCCCTGTGACAGCCCTGCCCCCCCACGTTGTATGACATTGAGTTATGCAGATTTGTATCCATAAAGATGCCTTGGATGAAATACCCCATGTAACCTGTCTCATTTGGCTGGGTCTGTGTGTCTTATTTTGGTGTATGTATCGGTCTTGTATGTAATGTTAGAAATACGGGGTATGGAACAGCTCAGGGCTTTAAATGTTCAGTGTCCTGGAGAGGCATAAGGATCTTGCAGAAGAAGGTTTTTTGTGCAAAATGGCCATGCTGCCTGGTTTTGTGCAAAAACCCCTAGTGCAAAACCGGAGCGAAAGAGAACGTGCAAACGAAGTGTGAGAAAATGCTCATCCACACTTCATTTGCATTGCCTCTTGTGGAAAAGTCATAGTGTAGACAAAACCTAGGAAGGAGCCAGGGACTCTTCTCTGAGATCCATCTTCTGGTCCCAGGTGGGGGATGGGCTGAGGGTCCCTCTCTCCAGGCCAGCTTGGGGCCTGTGGTCAGCGCCCAGCTGAGCCAGGCAGAGCTCTGGCTCCAAGTCCCAGCTCCTTCCCTTGGCCCTGGAGGAGGAAGGACCCATGTTGCTTGGCCCTGAGTGTCCTGGCTGAGGAGGGCCCAGCGGGATCCCAGCTAAGGGCACAGGCTGGAAAATGGATCTTCCCATCTCTCCTTCCCAGGCCTCCCCAATGACCAGGTAAAATTGCCTCCCACCCTTGTCATCGGGCTCATCCCTGAGCTGTACTGGAGCCTGCCTGTGTCTGGGGATCCTGCCAGCAGGTCCCAGCCTGGCAGCCGGGAGGTTTTTCAAGCCCTTGTGCAGACCCAGCAAGGGAAGGGACAGCCAGGGACCAAGGGCTGCACCTGCCACAGGACAGTGAGGTGTGTGAAGCACTGGGGAGACCCCAAACACACCCCCTGACCTCTCTTATTAACACCCTGTCATAACCATGAGGGCTGACCAGCAACCTTGGGAGTCTGGGGGGACTGATGCAGTGAGGGGAAGGAAACGGTCCCCAAGGCCACACTCGTGAGTCTGTATCACAACACACATACCACAGCCCTGCACTGGGGCTGTGCACCAGTGTCCCCACTTTGTCATGCCTAAGATCATGTTCAGTATGTAAGGGCCATCCAAGATCTACCCTGCCCACCTTTACTCTCATCGCTCTCTCCACTCCCACTCACTTTTACTGGGCTGTGGCAGGGGCCCAGGTGACCCTGCTTACCTGGAGCTGCTGGGGGGGATCGGAGGCTAGGCTGGAAGAAGGGGGCTTCTCTTTTGGGCAGGGGGAGCAGGCAGAGTCCACCTGGCTGCAGAGCAGACTCAGACGTGCTGGGCTGAGGGGGGCCAGGCCTACAGGCCTGAGGGTTCCTGTGCTGGGTTCAAAGCTCAATAAACCCTCCTGTGTAATGCTGGCTGAGAGTCACTTGGGGCTGGAGAACAGGGCTGCACTATTCCCTCTGGGAGTGGGGCCCTGGGGGTCCAGCGTGAGCGGACTCCCGAGGGGGCCCAGGGCAGAGACAGGCTAGAGGCTCAGAGAGGTGCTGGACCAGGGGGCAAAAGGACTCAAGCTCTGAGAATGTCCCCCCGAGAAGGGAGGCTGTCATACTGGTAACCCTTTGGGGGCCTGGGATGGAATTTCTCTTGCTCTGATTTTCCTTTGAACCTGGTTTATTTAATTCACTTGCCAAGAAAACACTCTTAGATCCAGGCATTACAGTGTAAAGACGCCATCACTGCTCAGATGTGGCACAAGGAGCAGCAAACCCAGGTGTTCCCCATCATGCCTGCTCCTCACATGGTACCAGTGGTTGTGCCACACTTGAAATGCTCCAGAACCAGGAAATGCCACTTACTGGTTTCCAAGCACCCTTAACTCTGCCCCTCATCGACATGCCTCACAAAACCTTTGTTTAATTGCATGATCACGTATTAATTTTATGAACATGAGTCACCAGCCACTTGAACCGAGAAACAAAAGCATGGGGAGGAAATAATGGTCAGTCAAAGACTGAACATCAGACCGCTGGTGCACCCTCTTCAAAGATCAAGGAGACCTCCCTCCTTTCCCACAGAGACATGGATAAGCTGGAGCTGCAGGACACTTGGCTAGGCTGATGGTTTCAGAGTTCCCTCAGTTTTGCAGTGATTACTGTGACCGCATGAGATTTTGCCTGCAGATTAGCAATAAAGGGTGGTGGATACAGGAAGAGATGAAATATTATTGGCTTCCTGAAGCTGAAAATACCAGCTCAGTTCCTTATTTGAGACTGGGTGGAGCTGGGCAATGGGGCATTGGTGGCACCTCTCACTGCCCTATTATGGAATCTGCTTTCATCATCCTCTTTCTCAGTGAGTATCGGTGACAACCAGGGCGTGTGCCCATCGTGGGGGGTGGGATTTGAGACCAAGGTGTGTGCCCATGGGGGGGGGGGGTGATCTGAGACGACAGAGGGTGCCTATGGGGGGGGATCTGAGACCAGGGCATGTGCCCATTGGAAGGAAGCTGAGACATGTGTCCAAGGAGAAGTGTGTGGATCTGTACGTCTGTGTGGGATGGCACCAGCTGCAGGGGGGGGGGTATGGGGAAACCATAAGCCAAACCTGTTTTCGGGGACAGGGGGGAATCATTGTGACAGTCCCTGGGAGCCATGCTCCCTGCCTCGTTGGTCCAGGGACTCCCTCAGGTCCAGGCTATGGGAGCAGGGATGTTTCCAAGTACATGCACAACCACACACCAGACAGTTCTGATCCCATTCAGCACGGGGCAGACAGGGGGACAGACAGAGAGACACACACACACTCTCTCTCTCTCTCTCTCTCTGTTAGAGGGCTGCTCCAAGGAGTCCAGTGACACCTGCCCCCCCCCCCCCATGCAATTCCACTGGCCCCTGCAAAGCTCAGACAGATGCAAACATTTAGGGGGAGGATTGGGGGGCTCAAGGTAAATTTGGGGGGGCAGGGCCAGGCTCTGACCCTCTGTGTTCTGGACCTCCAGCTCCCTCCTTTCTCCCTGACCCGAGGGATGGGGAATCTCCAGTGCTGAGCCCAGTGCCGGTGTCTGCCTGTGGGGATGTAGGAGCCCAGGTGGGGTTGGGGGGGGGGGGTCAGTGTCAACATGGTCCTAGTGGACCTGCGCAGGCCCAGATGGGGAGGGGAGTGAGTGGTACATTGCTGTGGTGGGGGGACACAAGGCAGGGACCAAGAGGCCTCAGGATGGGAGGCACTTAACAGGACATCCTGCAGCTTCCCTTGGCCCATGAGAACATCTCTGGAACAGAGACACCCTCCCTGCCTCAGTGGTGGTCTGGGCACAGGTCAGGTCTTGGGCCCAGCTCCCCAGCCCACATGTGAGCTCTTCGCAGACTGGCCTGCCAGCTCCCCAGTACACCGGGGTGGGGCAGAGTCACTAGCCCCATGGTGCCACAGGAGAAATTGAGGCACAGATCAGGGCAGGCCCTAGAGGTTCTTTCATTTGTCTTCATTCCAGCTCATCACTTCAGAAGCAGCTTTGCTATGAACTGGGGCCTGAAAGGACTGACGATCCGTCCCAACGAAGGACGTGACCCAGAGACTTTTAAGCTAGCAGTTTATTAGCTCTCTGCTACAAGCCTGCACCAGGAATTTTGCATTGATGTATGTAATGTAATTTCTTTAACAATTTTACTCTAAACTTTTTCTTTCTTTCCTTCTTTCCTTCTTTCTTTCTTTTGTCACGAATCATGGGTAGTGTGAATAGTTGGCATGAGTGAATTAACAATAAGTGAGCTGAAGAGAGGACACACTAAGGTTTGAGCCAGTGCCCTGGAGAATTATGGACTTGTTTATAATTTTGAGAAAAAGGACAGCGTGGAATAAAAGAATTGTGTATGTGTGCTGAGAAGACAAAACGGTACAGAAGGAGGCAACTTTCCCAGACAAGAAGGAGTAACAGGGTAGAGACCTAGTCAAGGACATTCTATTGTTTCACTCGTGGTGAGGCAAGTAGAATTGGGTGGTGTAAACAGGATGCTCCAAGATCGGTTGTGAGAACACCCAAAGAAGGAAGGGGAGTGCAACTTATGGACATCGCCCCACCTAGACCCGGACTATGTGTAACCAATGGATATCACTCCACATGGATTGATTTCCCCTCCTCCACGGGGTTATATACTACACCAGTTTGCCCCACGAGTTGAAGTCCATCGATTTGGCATCTTGGGGTGATGTGCATGTTAGATTTTTGCCTCAACCAAATTCATCAACATTACCTGGGGTCTGGTCAGCCCCAGGGGGTGAATGAGATGTGTGTATGAGAGTGTGCGAGTTAAACTGGATTAAGAATTATGCTGCTAAATTGGGTTAAGGATTAGATTTAGACTGTTAACTATTCAATTTAAAATGTTGCTTTTAAAAATGCCTTTTAATTGCTTAGTACTCTCTCTCTCTACATATAGTGCTTTTAAAACTTGCTCCTGAATTGCTTGCAATAAAACTTGTTAAAGGTATAGCTGAAATACTGTGGGTGCCTCTTTTGTTCTGTGAAAGCTGTACCAAATGCATATTGTGATACGGCCTGATCAACCAGATCACAGCACCCTCTTGTGACACTTTCTTTCATAAACATTTAGGCTACATCTACACTGGCGTGTTCTCATGCAAAAACTCTTTTGCAGAAGAGTTCTTCTGCAATAACTCTTCCAGAAGAGAGTTTCTACACTGGCATGTGCTTTCGCAGAAGAGATGTGCTTTTGCACAAGAGCATCCATGCCAGTGTAGACGCTCTCTTGTGCAAGAAAGCTCTGATGGCCATTTTAACCATAGGGCTTTCTTGCACAAGAAATTCATGTTGCCTGTCTACACTGGCCTCTTCTGGAAGAGCTCTTGAGCAAAAGGGCTTCTTCCTGAGCGGGAGCATCAGAGTTCTGGTGCAAGAAGCCCTGATTTTATACATTAGAATGTCAGTTTAGTTGCGCAAGAACACGCAGCCAGTGTAGACAGGCAGCAAGTTTTTGCACAAGAGCAGCCGCTTTTGCGCGAGATTGTGCCAGTGTAGACACAGCCTAAGATTTCAGATTTTAAAGGATTGATGCAGTGCACTCTTTTGGGTAAGATCTGAGGTGTAAATTAAACTGGGAACGTGGCTGGTCCTTTGGGATTGGTAGAACCTGTTCGGATTTGGTGAGACTGGTTTTCATAATCTCTCATCTGTGAAAGGAGTGGTGCTGGTTGTGGCACAGGTAAAGCTGGGGCATCTAAGTGGATTTGCCTGTGTCACTTCTTGCTGGCCAGAGTGGCAAACCAACATGCTGTGTGTGACTGGTTTGGTGTCTTATAATGGAGGACCCTAAGTCTGGTAAGTAGCTCTGTCTCAAAGCAATTCACCCTGATTTGACTCTTTCAGAGGTACCCCCAGAACATGTTATGTTACCATGGCATAGTTGGCAGGATCCACAGAACCAGGTCAATAAGCTTTGGATCAGAACCCCACGTTGTTCTAAATTTAAATCTTGGAATTGAGGGTTAGGCTGCTTAAAGAGCAGTTGCAATGAGTGAGCTACAGTATGAGGGTGTTTGCAAAAAAGACCTGGAAGATTTGTGCTCAGAGAAAAGGCATCTTTAGAAACAAAGCCACAAACCAAGAACTGAGATCCCGGCTAATGAGCAGTGACCAGCAGGCAGGAGTACAGCCCCCACCTAATGCCACCGATACAATTAGAGTGTAGGAGTCATAGAAGAAAGCAGAGTTTGGACATGAACAAAAATGTGCAGAAATGCATTGAAAGGAGAAGCAGCCGATGGCTGAACTGGAGAGGGAAGAGGCTGAAAGAGAGAACAAAGTCCAGGCAAGGTGAGGGGAGTGACTGGCAGCAGCAGAACGACTCAGACAAGCTGAGGAGAGAGTTGCCAGACTTAAACTCCAGATTGAGTTAGATTACGGTGAGACTGATGAGTTTAATCTGGTTAATGTCATAACCCAGTCCCAGAACAAGTGTGAGTTTGTCACATGAACAAGTTACCAGTCCATGTCCATATCCTTTTTAGGCAAGTCTGTGGATAAATCCCTGTAATATTATCATTCTCATATAACTTTGTATTAAGATCTTGTCCTTTTAGATATATCTTTGTAAAGTGTTCTTATAGAATCTCTGTAACATTTCCATATAACCATGTATCGTTCTCATATAACTTTGTATTAAGAGAAACTTTCCTTTTCATATAGATATAGATCTTGTAAGCCTTCTTATAGAATCCCTTGTATTAAGAAACTCTGTATAAGGTAAAGAAAAATGTCTTTTGAGATCTCTCCCCTTTCCTTGATTGTCCTGTTGAAATGAATGAGGTGTGAATGGAGAATGAAAGGTGAGCACCTCCAGAAACAGTTGCAAGGGTAGAGAGAGGCTGGGAGCCAGATACAAGACAATACCTGTGAAGTGAGCTCATTAAGAAGACTGGACATACAGACGCCTTGGGAGTCCAGCAGCAAGTGCCCGCCCTTGAAAGAACTCTCTTTGAAACATTATAAAGGCAAGGTGATGACTAAATGGCTGCAAGAGAGGGATAAATATGAGGCATCTTGCAGAGGGACCCCGGGTTTTTCGTCTTATCAACATCAGATCATCAATCTGGATCGGCAGAAGCCCGGCTCCACCCCTCCCCCATCTAACTCACCTGGCCAGTGCAGTTAGCGGGAGCAACTATTGGTAACAACAAGATGGAGTGTGCTTGTGTGTGTGTGAGAGGGAGTGCATGAGTATAATGTATCATATGCATATAATAAAGTGTTGATTGATCTACGTATGTTCAATAAATGTGGCCTGTGGCCTTATCCCCCTGAAAAATATCCTGGGTGCTTCTTTTAAGCACATCAAGTGGCCATGGCCTACCTGCTAGTTCACAGGGAAATTCCTTGGATGTGGATTGGCACCACTTAAGGTTCATTGTCAGCCAAGTGTTGCCCGTCCCTTGACTGTCCCTCTTCGCACAAAGGGTGGGTGAGCCCTGTTGATATCTCTCAGATGCAAATATATGAAATGCCAGAGCCAATACTTATAACTTAAAATACACAAATTCTACAGGCATATGAGTGGTATAAACAGATTCAGCAAAGTACAAGCTTTCAATAGACACGTCACTGGGCCCACTTTGTACCAAATTTGGGGCAATCACACAACAGTGGGTGCAACAATGTTCTGCATGTTCACATCAAAACTCCAATAAAGTCATGACGGCCCAGAGTTCTAGCTCAAACCACTACAGTTCCTTCTCCAGCCACTGGCTGCGGAGGGGAGACCTTGGTGCCCTGCCCAGCTGGTTCCAGCCAGGGCAGAACACTGGATGGAGGAGAGGAGAGGGGAGAAGAAAGGGGCCCAGACAACCCTGTTATTTGGAGAGAAGACAATGGACAGAGGAGGGGCTGCTGTAGGGGATATTGGAGGCTCTCCTGGAAGAAGGGGGCTTCTGATCTAGACGGTGAGAGAGCAGGCGAAGCCCACCTGGCTGCAGGGCAGACTCAGACATGCTGGGCTGAAAGGAGCCAGGCCTACAGGCCTGAGAGATCCTTTGCTGGGTTCAAAGCGCAGTAAACCCTCCTGTTTTCGCTGCACTATTCCCTCTGGAAGCGGAGGGGCACATGGAGGAAGCTGGTGTGCTGAAAGTCTGGAGAGGCACCATCCTGGAGGGTCAGACCCCCAGGTAAGTGTGGGCTCCCCAAGGCAGGTCTGCTGCACTGTAGTGGGCTCCCTGAGAAGGGGAGTTCTGCCCAAGGACCCACAGGACAAATATGTGCACAGCCTGTGACCCGTGACACCCATGTAGGTAAAGTTAATATACAGCAATCAGACTATATTACCATAGACAGAGGCTTGCTTTTTATGGACTGAAATAGATTGCCAGCAGAGGCTAGACGGTGTCCATACTCTGGGATACTCGCCCCCCAAGGGACAGGGTGTGCATATGCCACGACAGGGACACAGGATGGAATTTCTCTTGCTCCCATTTTCTTTTGAATGTGGTTTATTTAATTCCCAGGCTGAGAAAAGACCCTTAGAACCAGGTGTTACAGTGTAAAACCATCATCACTGCTCAGCTATGGCACAAAGGGCAGCAAACCCAGATGCAGCTCCCTATCACACCTGCTACTTGCATGGTGCCAGGGTCCGTGTTGCACGTGGGCAGGTTTGCAGGATGGGAGGGGAGGCTGCAAAGTCAAACTCTCCAGCAACAGGAAATGCCACAGTGACTGTGTCCCAAACACCCTTAACTCTGCCCCCTCATTCATGTGGCTTGTGACACCATCCTTTCATTGCATAATTGCAATTGGATCATCTCTAAAAAAGGGGGGGTGTATAATCTGCAGGAAATAGTCGCCAATCAAAGAATGAAGATGAGACTCTGTGGCTTCCTAGATCCCTCTCAGATGCACATTAGCTAAGGATACAGGGTAGTTTGACAGTGACCAGTTTCCCCCTCCCCAAGACAAACAGACTGCGAGCTACGTGACACTTGGCCGCAGGGTTTCCTGATTTGTGCAGGGACCTCTGCTGCTTACTGTGACCGCACTAGATTTCACCTGCAGATTAGAGCCAAGGCATGATGGATTCATGAAGAGATAAGACACCGTCAGCTTCCTGTAGCTGCAGCCAGCATCTAAGCTCCGTATTTGGGACTGGGTAGAACTGGGCACTGGGGCATTGGTGGCGGCGCTGAGGGGCCCCTCACTGCCCATCATGGCATCTGCTCTCACTGTCCTCTTCTTCGGTGAGTATCAGAGACAGCCAGAGTGTGGGCCCATGGCAGGGCGGAGGGATCTAAGATTCCCCTGGCTGGAACCAGCTGGGTAGGTCACCGGGGGCCTCTTCCTGCAGCCCATTGGCCTCTCTCTGGCCAGACCTGGCTGTGCCACCCAACCTGGGTCTGTGGGTCACCAGGGCACCAGTGGCTGGGGGCTCCAGTTTTGTGCTGGTCCCTGTAACAACAATCTCTCTGAGTTCTGGTCCCTAATGAGCTGTCTCCTCTCCAGGCTGCTGGCTGGCTGAGCAATTCAGGGTATTGGGACGTGAGTATCTCTGTTAGGGACAGGTGGGGGGTGGGGAAGAGTTGCTGATTCCTCCATGTTCACCCCAAAACTAAATTCCACCTCCTTGTTTTGACATTGGGAGTTCTGAGATCAGATTCCAGCCCGCAGGGTCCCTGTGGATGCAGGGAGGTGTCAGAGCAACAGACTCTTCTCTTAGGGGTGCAGCCCCCTGCCTCCTGGGACCGCACCTCTCTGAACCCCAAGCCTTTCTCTGCTGTGGGCCCCCTCAGGGAGGCCCCTCACTCTGGACCCGCAGAGCCCTCACTTGCGGAGGGAATGGGGCAGCCCTGTTCTCCAGCCCAGAGCGACTCTCAGCCAGCGCCACACTGAAGTGTTCATAACGTCAAAGGATCTCTCAGGCCTGTCAGCCTGTATCCCCCTACAGCACCCCACCCATGTCCATTGTATTCTACCCAGGTAACCAGGACTGCCTGGGCCCCTTTCTCCTCTCCTCTCCTTTCCTCTCCTCTCCTCTCCTCCGGCCTTTGTTCTCTCCTGGCTGGGACCAGCTGGGCAGGTCACCGGGAGCCTCTCTCTGCCAACCATTGGCCTCCCACTGGCCAGACCCTGCTGTGCCATCCAAGCTGGGTCTCCCGGTCACCAGTCGCTGGGGGCTCCAGATCTGCGCTGGTCCCTGTAACAACAGACTCCCTCCCCCTCCCCTCATTACACCAGTAAGACCCAGGGACACTGAGTCCCCCCCCCCCATGTGAACCCTTCAAACTACCCACAAAGCCCCCACATCATCACAGGAGGCTCTGGGGCTGCCCATGGTGCCACTTACCCTTGTATAAGCAAGGGCTAATCACCCTCCTTTGCCCCTTCTATATGGCTTCAGAGCAGGGGCTTTTTCTCACTGTCTGCCTCCACAAGCATCTCTGACTCCCAGTCTCTCCCCTGCTCTAACCACTAGACCCCTCTCGGCTCCCAGAGACTGGGGATAGAACCCCGGCATCCTGGCTCCCAGGTGGGTATGTGGGGGGCCCACGAAGCAGACAGATGGGCACAGGGGGGGCTCTGGGTTCAGGGCCTGGGGCAGTTGTGTTCATAGCTCCAAGGAATGTCCGGGGTCTGGGAGAGATTCCTCTGGCTGGGTTTCTCCCAGGCCTGTCTCTGTGCGGCAAGGGCAGCGCAGTGATTGTACTGGGGTCTGTCTCACGGCCTGTTCCCTTCCCACTGCAGAGACCAGCTTCCCCAAACCCTCCATCTCCCTGCACCCCAGTGGGAGAGTCACCCTGGGAGCAGCCATAACCGTCCGGTGTCAGGGTTCGTACTGGAATGCGCAGTACCGGCTGTACAAAGATGGGAACCCGACTGCGATGGGGTTCGCGGAGCGAGCTGGGCATGTGGCTGAGTTTCCCTTCCATTCCGTAAGCCAGGCAGATGCAGGGAGCTACCACTGCTATCGCAACAAGTGGTACCGTCCCACCTGGTCACATCCCAGCGACCCTGTGGAGCTGGTGGTAACAGGTGAGGGGCCCGGCTCAGGTGGAACCTTAGAGAGGTTCGGCTGCTTGGCTGCTCAGAGTCAGACTCTGCCCTGGGTCTTTGGCCCTGCAGAGGGGATGTCTTGCCAAGGAGCAGGGATGGAGTCACTGTGGGGGTCCCAAGCAGTGGGAGGAGCAGCAGCCACTGGATGTTTGGGGCTGAAGAAAGGGGATCCCTGCACCCAGGTAGAGCTACAGAGCAGGGGCCTGTGATCCAACAACTAGGGAGCTGCAGATCTGTGTCTGTGGGGCTGAGACCGAACTCACAGGGTGGGATTCTGGGTCGGGAGGACTCTGGGGTCTGGGAGAGAATCTCTGCCGAGGGTCCCTGGATCTGCCTGTGGCTGGGTGGCTGCCTGGGTCTGGCTCTCACAGCCTGTCTCCTGTGCCCAGATCCCAGCCTGCCCAGACCCTCCATCTCTCTGAGCACTGGGGTCACCAACCCTGGGGCAGACATCACTATCCGGTGCCAGGGGCCGGGCCGGGATGTGAGGTTCTTCCTGCACCAGGCTGGAGACCTGAACCGGCCGCGACGCATGGAGCCTGCTGGGGATGGGGCCGAGTTCCACATCCACCCCATGGGCTGGCAGCATGGAGGGAGCTACAGCTGCAGCTACCGGCTCCGGTCAGAGCCCTTTGTCTCCTCACAGCCCAGTGACCCTGTGGAGCTCATGGTAGCAGGTGAGGGGCAGGGCTCAGCATCCCCACTCCCAACCCCACACCCAGCCAGACCATCAACAGAGCTTTGCACTAGTTGGATCCTCAGAGCCAGGCTCTGCCCCAAACCCTAGACCCCATAGAGGGGACACTCAGCTGAGCAGCAGGGGCAGAGACACAGTAGGCGGGAAAATGGTTCCTAGACAGGAGGGTGAAAACAGCCACTGAGGGAAGGGGATCCTGCCCCCAGGGGGAGCAGCAGAGCAGGAGCCTTTCTCTGGGGGTGCACGAAGCAGACATGGGGCGAGCTGCCCAGTCGTTGAGTCACTGTTTCAGCCCTCCTGCCCCTGCCACTCCAGGGCTGGGTGCTTGGTTCTGTCCCGCCTGCCCCCCCGCCCCATCGTTCCAGCCGACGCTCCTTTGAATCCCACAGAGGGAACCGACCCAGCTGGGACCCAGCAGCCGGATCCCTCCACAACGGTGCCACAGGGAGAAGGTGAGTGGGAGAAATGGAGCAATTCATCCCCCAGGCACAGGGCTCCCTGCTCAGATGCCCACCAGGCCATTTGGGCATTTGGAGGGGAATGGTCCCTGCAAGGAACTGACATGCCCAGCTCTTCTGTCTAAGGGGAAGAGAGACCCTGGGGGTGCCCGGCAGTGGGGATGTGGAGTCCTGGGAGTGCAGGGCGGTGGTTGGACGGGAGTACGTGTGGGGAGGGACAGAAGGACGGACTCAGACCGTGTCTGCATGAGACCTGGGCCCAAAATGCCGAATCCCGCGTGGTTCCCAACCCCCTTGGGGAGCTCAGAGTGAGTCTAGGCTGGGGGGAGTTAACACCTGGGTTTGACACAGCCCATGGGGCAGCCAAGCTCCCCTGAGCTCTGTGGGACAGGAGGCTCCTCCCCCACAATAGGGACGCTGTGCCCAGACTGCCCCGTAGGAACTCCACGGGAGAGTGGTGCCTCCTAGCCTTTCCTTGCTGCGGAGACAGGAAGGAGTGAGCGCTCCGCCCAGCCAGGGAAGGGTCCCTGCTCCCCAGCCACTAAACCCAGCTGCCTCAAATAGTGGGTGACAGTCAATGGCCCTGCCCCCACCTGACTGACGCTGGTTCTCTCCCATCGGGGAAACTGACCTGACCCTGCCTGGAGCGGTGCTGGCTCTGACCCACCAAGACAGCACAGGGCCAGGTAATGGGGCTGGAATCAGGAAATCCCCCAAATACCCCCAGTGTCAGGTTCATGCAGCTCAAGAACCTATTCCCAGAGGAGCCATGAAAGTGGGTGAGATGGGGCAGATCCCTACAGACTCATTTCATATGCTGGGCGGGGGGGACAGGTGCTAGATGGGGTTGGAGGGGGCAGGGCCCAGGAGAGCTTCCCCTCAGCACACAGCCCCAGCCCGGGCTGCCGCACCAACCAGAGTGCTGCACTGCCCTCCAGTACTACAAAGCCTCCTGTGTGGGGAACAGCTCAGTGTGCATCCCCGGGGAGAATGGGGCACGAGATGGGGAACCAGGGATAACGGTCCCATATATCCCGTCTGTCTGCCGGATTCTGCAGAGAACCGAGGGGAATGCATCAGAAGCAGGGCTCCCCCTTCACAGGGGGGCTGCTCAGCAGAGCATTAACCCTAGAAGCTACCAACCCAGATACACCTGGAGTTAAACTTGTACTCACCAATTCATAATGACACCGTGTTTACTCTGGAACCTAGTGATGGCCATTGGGAAGCAAGCACTGTTACATCTTCCGCTGCTGATCGCTGCAGCGGGGCATGTTTCTCCCAACAATTTCAAAATACCTTCAGCAGCCAATCTCACCCCCACTGCTCTCCCTCCATCCAGATAGGAGGGTGTCTGTGGGGTACAGACGAACACAGGCAGTAATGTCAAAAGTGATCTAAAAGTGGGGGAGAGCATACAGATGCTGGAACTGTGGCCCCACCCACCAGTGTGGCACTGCCTGTGAGGCCCCACCTCTGTCCCGCCCCTTCCTCTGAGGCCCCGCCCTCATGCTGCCCTTTTTCTGAATATCCTGCCAACACATTGTCTCTTCCATGAAAGACCTGCTCCCGCTCCGCCTTTTCCCACCAGGACCCTGCCCCCCACTTGCTGTTCTCTGTCCCCTCTGCCCACTCTAATGGCCAATAAAATGGGTCTGCTGCCCTGGGACAGACAAAGGTGCCTGGGGATAGATCAGATAAGGGGGGAATGGCCTGCATCCCTAGGGCACCTGTGTATCCCCCAATCCACCCCTCAAGCACCTGCTGACACCCCCCTCTCTTTCTCGCCCCCAGATTACACCTGGAGCAACATCGTCCGTCTGGCCCTGAGCTCCGGGGTCCTGCTGGCCATGGTACTGATCTTGGCCGAGGCTGCCCACAGCTGGATGAGGGGCAAGCACTAGTTGAAGTGATCCTCCCCAACATCTCCTACTACAGCCTGGCAGCCCCAGTGTGGGGAAAGGGCAGCTGAGCAACACGACACCGCACCGTCAGGACGGAGCTGGATGTACCAGTGCAGCCGAACCCATCTGAGCTGGCCCCAGGGCGTGTGGGCAGGCCTGCATTGGTGTGGGGCTGGGGGAGCACCTGTGTTAAGGCCTCCATCTGATGGGGAAGGAAATAAATAACAGCAGCAAGATGGGGCACCCTCAGGAGAGCCCTGGGCCCTACAAGGTGGGTGGGGCAGTAGGAATACAGGGCACAATAGGGGCCGTGGCTTGGGGGCAGCCCCCACCTATGCCCGAGGCCCGTGGGACACTCCATGATATAGCTGTACTGGAGAGGATGTGGGATCGTCCCCCCAGTCTGAGCCCCTGGGCCCATCGTGTTGGTGTCGTTGTCCAACTTACAGAGAATCTCTGCTGCCAGCACCAGTGTGAAACCCATGGGTACCGTCCCAGCCGGGCCCAGGCCCTGGGACCCAGGGGAACTGGGGATGGAACCAAATGTTGTAACCAGGTGAGAACCAGCCCCATGCTTGGCTGGGACAACCCAAAAAGCCTCCTGCTGCAGACCTGAGACTGTCACACTGGTGCTGGGGACAGGGGCTGGGACCAGAGGTTAACAGCATCACATGGTGGTGGGTCTCATCTCACTGGGGGCAAAATACTGACCAGGGCAGGACCAAGCCACCATGGGCTCAACTCTCTCTCTTCCTTTCCCTTCCCCTGGCATTGGGATTTTCCGCCATGCTGGGGCTCACCCCTTTCTGTCCCCCCTCCTGGCTTCCCATCGGGTGCTGCAGCCAGTGTCTCGTGCCCATCCCCCTGCCCTGCCTGAGGAGCAGGGACCCAGCATGGGGCTGACTCTGCCCAGAGTGTCACTGCCCAGGGGCTGAGGAGCAGGGAGTTGGGTCGCCGTGCAGCCAACACACCTGCTTGTCACTCACTCGCACCCAGCGCCCGACACCAGCCCCACAAGCTGGATTTCACCTGCTGTTTCCAGCCTGTTTCTCCTGCTGCGTGTCTGCCCATTTGCCAGACACTTCTTCTTGCCCATCTGGGCCATGGTGATGCTTTTCACACCTCTCCTTAACTGTGCCCACACCCTCCAGTCACACCAAAAGGCGGAGAATTTCCTGGTAAACAAACACCTTCTGAAGTAGGGGTTCCGGTTCCAAGCCAGACACTTGATCACCCCATTCCCTGGTGAGGGCGGGGAGAGCTCCCCCCGTCAGTTACTGTTGGCGGGGCCAGGCCTTGCAGCTGTTCCCATTGCTGCCTGGCCCACTCCTTAACATGCTGCTGCTGTTGCTGGGTGGCCATTTATGGTAACCTCCTGCCGAAGTCCCAGGTCCCTCCGGGTGCAGCAGCTGTATGTTTGGGGGTCATAACCCCACAAGGTCCCTGCGCTTCTGTCACCCACATTTCTCCGAGGCCAGGTGCTCCCAGGCCTCTCTTTCCATCTGCTCTGAGCCAGGGACAGTGTTGGGTTCCTGGGGGCTGCCATGGCTAGCAGGCTGGTGACCCTTCCTTCCCTCAGCTGGGAGGGCAGCTGGCTCCTGTCTCTGCACCAGCCAGCCCCGTCCTGAGCCCAGCTCTCTCCTTTCTCTGCCTGCCAGGCCTGGCAAGACTGCAGGGCCCATGGGGCAGGGCCAGCTGGGCCAAAGGCTCCTTAACCCCTTCTGTGCTACTGGTCAGCTTTTCTGCTTCCCTCCGCTGCTCTTCCAGCAGGAGCAGGTTCTGCAGGGGCACTGGGTCGGGATCCCAGCTGGCTGAGAGTTGCCAGCAACTCAGTTTATTGACCTGTGAACACAGCAAAAGACCCCTCATGCCTCCCTCAGCCCAGTACAGAAGCTCCCTTCTTCCACCTGAGCCTCCAATATCAGTCCCCAGCAGCACCTCCCCTGGCATTTGTCTTCTGTCCAGATAAACAGGGTTGCCCCAGTCCCTGCCACAGCCCAGTAAAAGTGAGTGAATGGGGAGAGTGATAACAGGGGTGGAGTGAGCAGGGCAGGGGTTGGGAGAGGGTCAGGGCTTCAGGGAAGGAGCAGGGTAGAGTTTGGGTGGCCCTTGCATTCTGAACCTGATCTTGGGCATGACAAAGTGGAGACACTGGTGCACAGTCATGGTGCGGGTCTGTGGTGTGTATGTGCTGTGAAACAGACTCACAAGTGTGGCCCTGGGGTCCATTCCCTTCCCCTCACTGCATCAGTTCTGCCAGACTCCCAAGGACAGTGGTGCTTTCTCCATCCCTAACACTGAGTGAGTGGGAGGGACTCAGGAGGATCAGCTCAGCCATGCAAAGGGGCTGCCAGGGGCAGGACATAAGCCCGGTTCTCTTGGGGACACTCACAGAAAACCATCCCCCTCTCTCAGGCCTCTGCTAGAATCAAAGACAAAGCAATGAGAAGGCTGGGGAAGACCCACCTAAACTGCTTCAGACAAGGGTGATACAATTAAGGAAACACCCCAGCCTCATCTACATGGAAATTAGAACAGAGAATCATCTCCATTAGCATACAGAATAGAGACCAGCTCTTCCAAAGCAGGAACCACAATGAACTATGGGATACCAAAAGCAGAGAAGCACTGCCTGATGGGAAATCTCTGCTCCAGATGCTAATGAACCCAGGCCTGCTCATACCCAAATTTGTCATTATCAGACCCATTCTGGTAATGGATCCTATTGACATCCAAAATACTGAAACTGCGTAGTTGCTTTGTGAGTTCCTTCAAGGAACATCACCCATAACCAGGTGTGATCAATCTCTATTGTCTCGCCTCTGTTTACCCATAAACAAAACCAGTGTTCTCTTCAAGCTATTGTCCTATCCCTATAAAAACTCCTACCCTTGCCCAAGAAACTGTTCTGATACCTGGATTTAAAACTGCATCAGTTCCATTGAGACCTCTTCATCTCCTGTCTGATCATGCTGGGGACTCTGCTCTGCTTGTTTCTGCCCTCTTGACCCCCGGCTACCATCACCATCTGGGAACCCCAATCAGTGCAAGCTCCACGGGGTGGTGAGGTCTCTCTTTCTCTTCCTTCCCTCCCTCCCCCCACAAGCATAGCATCCTGACTCTGCCCTATGTAAACTGTTAGGGTATGTCTACACTAGCTCGTTAATTTGAGCTAGGTAGGCAAATCAGGCAACCGGAGTTGCAAATGAAGCCCTGGATTTAAATATCCCGGGCTTTATTTGCATGTTCCCGTCCGGCCGCCATTTTTAAATCCCCCTTAGTTCGAACGAACTGCCCGCGGCTACACACAGCAGTTTAAAGTTAATCCGAACTAAGTCCTTAGTTCGGATTAACTGTTACACCTCATTCCACGAGGAGTAACAGTTAATCCGAACTAAGGACTTAGTTCGGATTAACTTTAAACTGCCGCGTGTAGCCGCGGGCAGTTCGTTTGAACTAAGGGGGATTTAAAAATGGCGGCCGGACGGGAACATGCAAATAAAGCCCGGGATATTTAAATCCCGGGCTTCATTTGCAACTCCGGTTGCCTGATTTGCCTACCTAGCTCGAATTAACGAGCTAGTGTAGACATACCCTTATATGGTTAGCTAGCCTTAACATTTGTAATCAGTTTCAATTTAGATTTAATATTGTAACTGTTATGTGTGTTTGGCTTCCTATCACTACCCAGAAATAAATAACTTTCGTTGTTAAGCTGGTTGCTTCTCTCTCTTTCTCTCACTCTTCCTCAAGGGGTGTTGTGTTGGCTTCCCCATTTGCTCTGCAACAACGCTTCTTGTACCCAAGCTAAAGATCCCTGTAGTGCCCTGTCACGGCTCACAGGTCGTGCCCACACTTGGCCCCTCGGCTCCTGGGCGGAGCCCAACCCTCCAGTGCGGCAGCCCCTTCTCGGGGAGCCCACTCCACTCCAGCGGCAGTGAGACAGCCCTTTCTCAAGGAGTCCACTCCAGTGCAGCGACCCTCTCTTGGGGTGCCCACTCTCACCTGGGGGGTCCGCCCCTCTGCCTCCAGGACAGTGCCTCTCAGGGCCTTCAGCCGCCTACCTCCGCCGTGAGCCCCTTGGGGGGGTCCACTCTCTCTGGACACCCACGACCTCCACTCCCAGAAGGAATGGTGCCACCCTGTTCTCTAGACCAGAGCAACTATCAGCCAGCACCAAAGAGAAGGGTTTATTGAGCTTTGAACACAGCAATGGGTCTCTCAGGCCAGTAGGCCTGGGCCCTGAGCCCACACGTCAGCCTCCCCCTGCAGCTAGCTGAGCCTTGCCTGCTCTGCTCTCAGTCCCCAAAAACAACCACCAGTCTCCCAGTAGAGCCTCCAATATCCCCAACAACAGCCCCTCCCCAGTCCATTGTCTTCTCCCCTGGTAAGAGGGTCGCCTGGGCCCCTCTTCTCCGCCTCTTCTCCTCCGTCCAATGTTCTCCCCTCGCTGGGGTCAGCTGGGCCAGTTGCCGGGGTCCCTCTCTGAAGCCCATTGTCTGTCATCTGGCCAGAACTGGCTGTGTCCTCCAAGCAGGGTCGGGGTCACCAGGGTACCAGAAACCACGGCTCCAACTCTGGGTTGTTCTCTGAAACAACAAACTCCCCCCCCTTTGTCACATTAAACCAGTCACTGCTGGGCACTGAGTGCCCCCCTGTATGTAACACCCCCCTTTGAACCCTCCAAATCCCCCACTTCCTCACATGCCCAAAATCCTGTGGGGTTTGCTCATCGTGTGGTTTACCAGTGAATGACTGTGGTGTGAAAGTGGGGATTGGGGGTGCTGAACCTGGGGGCTTATGAGGATGGCAGCTTAAAGTGCTGTTTAATCCAGCCCACTGAGTCCAAAGGCACCTGAGGGCGCAGTGTGGCATTGCTATTAAACCCAGCCTGCTGAAACCAGAGACATATGAGGGATCAGCTTGTGAGTGCTGATGACCCAGTCCTCTCAGACGTGCTGTTAGTGGGGGTGAGTGTCCGTGTGCTGCTAAGGTGGGAAGAACCCCATCCTGAGGAACCTAGCTCCTGCAGGAGAGCTCCCGTGGGAGGGGGAATTGGCAGCAGGGAGAATTCAGCTCCATATGAGAGCACAAGCAGCACACGGATAGAATTGTTAACCTCCCCCCAGTCCCATAAGAGTAACCCTAATAAATGAGCATAGCCCAGAGTATGGGGCAAATCTGGTAACAGCCCGGCATGCTGTGACATCACCAAGGTGGGAAAATCTGGTTGGAACCGGTTCCCCAACTGTCTCGGAATGTTCCAGAGCGAGAGGCCAAAGCCCAAGATGGAGCCCAGGGTGTCAAAGGGGACCAGCTCCATTTTGTTTTACATGAAATCACTGTTTTAACATCAAGATCATTAACATATAGTCATAAACATGCCACACAATTATATACATATTCCAAATTAACATTCCAAATTGACTGCTAACAGAGGGAGGCAGGTCAGATTCATTAGGCAGGTGCAGGTGCTGTGCAAATGGCCCCGACCCATCCCCTGGGGCTGGGACATGATGCTGAGGGGGAATATCTGAGTCAGGGAGCACAGAGCTTGCGAAGGGGCTTGGTGCCCCAGGACAATGTGTGTGTCCTGCGGGTCACAGCTTGTCACTGTCTCTCCAGCTTGGGACCATGTTCAGTGTCGGGCTGGTCCCATCCTCCCAGAGCCCTTGATCCAGGCACAGCTCAGCAAGACGGGGACAGACCCCACACTCCTCTCCACTCTAATATCCTTGCTGGGGAGCAGCGTGTGGCTGTGAGGACACACCCCAGATATCTCTGTGCCTGTAGCAGAAATGGACTGAGTCCCTGGACAGCCTCCTCTTTCTCTAGGAGGGAGCCAGGGACTCTTCTCTGAGAACAGCCTCTGCTCTGCAGCTCCCCCTGGGGCAGGGATCCCTCCTTCCTCAGCAACAAATCTCCAGGCTCCCCAGTATCTCTTTCCCTGCTTCCTGGCCAGGTCTCCCCTCTGCTGGGCCCAGGGCTCAGGGCAGATACTGGATCTGAGGGCCCCATCAGTTCTGAGCCCCCAAAGGACCCAGCTGGCCGGGCCCCTCACCTGCTAGCACCAGCTCCATGGGGCGGGGAACCTGTTTTGAGTCAGGGGTCACTGACACACACAGAAGTCAGTTGGGGCCACGTAAGTGAGATGCAAAAAAACAACTCCTCCAAAACCCCCCAAGCTTCACTGAACATGGCCCCAACTCTGCTGGTGGGGGCAGGGGACAGGATGCTTGTGGGTGCTGGGGCAGGGACCTGGGGCAGAGGATAGGGTGCCAGTGGGTGCCAGAACAGGGTACTTGTAGGGGGTCTGGGTGGGGGAGAGAGGATAGGGACCAGTACCTGGGGATCCTGCAGCTGCACACCAAGGCCCAGGAAGTGCACGGACTGCTCCCTTGTCCCCCAAACAGCAGCACAATACCTGAAATGCTGGTCCGTCGCACGCCTGATGCCTTCCTGCATGGGGGGAAAGGGGGAGTCCTTGACCGCGCCAGCAACAAATGCTTGGGCAGCGCATGCCTTTCTCCTCCGCTCCCCATGGTAGAATGCGCCACCGGAGCAGCTGGAGCCGGCGCTCTGGGGACTTTATTCCCCCGCTGCCTTCCCACGGTGGGGGGGCAGGAGGCGGGAGAGGGAGTCCCGGACCGCACCAGCCCCAAACACTCGGGCAGTGCATGTGCATACCTTGCTCCTCCGCTCCCCCAGAGTGGCAGAGTGCACCACTGGAGCAGCTGGAGCTGGCACAGTCCCTGACCTCCACCCCCTCCCCCGTGCGCAGGAAGGCAGCAGGGGAACAAAGTCCACAGAGCGCGACGGACCGATGTTTTAGGGGGGGTTTGGGGAGAGCAGCCCACGTACCTCCAGGACCTGGCACGAAGCTGCAGAACTCTCCTCCCCCCGCACCCGCAGGAAGCCCCCGCTACCTCCATTGTCCCTGGAGGTAGCATCAGCACGGCATTCATCTTGGAGGCAGCACCAGTGAGCACTGGAGAGCCAGGGGCCATTGGCGAGGGGGGGGGGGGCTCAGGGGCGGTTTCGTGAGCTGCACTTCTGGGGGGAGAAGAGTCATCCCTGCCCCAGCGACTCTATCCCAACCCTCCAGCCTGGTGTCCCCTCAGCTGGGGCTAGGGCAGACCTTTGTTCTGCGCATCCCATCGGGTCTGAGCCCTTTGCCTGTGTGGCTGAGAGCAGGGAGGCTAAGCCAGGCCCCTCACTGCAGCCCACAACACTTCTGTTAATGCAGCCCAGAATCATGTTTGCTTTTTTCAGGCAACAGTATCACACTGTGCTCCCAGCCCCTCACCTCTCAGCAGCAGCTCTATGGAGTTGCTGGGGTATGACATGGTGAATGGCTCCGATTTGCTGTGGTAGAAGCAGCTGTTGCTCCTGCCCTGCATTTAAAAACAGACAGGAGTTAAACAGGGGGTCCCCCACACGCCCGCCCGTGTCCCTGCTGCTCTTTGCAGACAGTCCCAAGGAGGTTGAAAACTCTCTCCCTCACCAGCATTACCCAGGCCAGGGACTGGGGCTCATTACACACTGAGCCCTTGATTTTACTGGGCTCCTGGGCCAACCCCACAACAGTAGCCATTCGAAGGCAAAGCTTTCAGGTTAAATCCACAAATAAGGAATCAAATACTCCTGTCAATGGCAACGGGCTGAGTGAGGGGCCCAACTTAGCCATTATGACCCCTAAATCCCTTTCTGACGTACTCCTTCCTGGCCAGTCACTGCATACTTATTAAGTCTGCAGATGATACCAAGCCGGGAGGGGTTACAAGTACTTAGGAGGATAGGGTCATAATTCGAAATGATCTGGACAAATTGGAGAAATGGTCTGAGGTAAACAGGATGAAGTTTAATAAAGACAAATGCAAAGTGCTCCACTTAGGAAGGAACAAGCAGTTTCACACATACAGAAAGGGAAGCGACTGTCTAGGAAGGAGTACGGCAGAAAGGGATCTAGGGGTTATAGTGGACCACAAGCTGAATATGAGTCAGCAGTGTGATGCTGTTGCAAAAAAAGCAAACATGATTCTGGATGCATTAACAGGTGTGTTGTGAGCAAGACACGAGAAGTCATTCTTCCGCTCTACTCTGTGCTGGTTAGGCCTCAGTTGGAGTATTGTGTCCAGTTCTGGGCACCACATTTCAAGAAAGATGTGGAGAAATTGGAGAGGGTCCAGAGAAGAGCAACAAGAATGATTAAAGGTCTAGAGAACATGACCTATGAAGGAAGGCTGAAAGAATTGGGTTTGTTTAGTTTAGAAAAGAGAAGACCGAGGGGGGACATGCTAGCAGTTTTCAGGTATCTAAAAGGGCATCATAAGGAGGAGGGAGAAAACTTGTTCATCTTGGCCTCTGAGGATAGAACAAAAAGCAATGGGCTTAAACTGCAGCAAGGAAGGTTTAGGTTGGACATTAGGAAAAAGTTCCTAACTGTCAGGGTGGTCAAACACTGGAATAAATTGCCCAGGGAGGTTGTGGAATCTCCATCTGTGGAGATATTTAAGAGTAGGTTAGATAAATGTCTATCAGGGATGGTCTAGACAGTATTTGGTCCTGCCATGAGGGCAGGGGACTGGACTCGATGGCCTCTCGAGGTCCCTTCCAGTGCTAGTATTCTATGATTCTATGTATTTATTTTGCCTACCTGAGTCATCTGCAAAAAGGGGAAGGGGGTTGAATCTGCATGGAGATAGTGGTCAGTCAAGGACTGAAAGCCAGACCCTGTGGCCTCCCAGTTTCCAGCCTAGTGCAGCTTCCCCAAGGCTGCAGAGATTTTTCTTTTTTTGGGTGTGGAGGAGACACTTACAAATGTAGGGAGCTACATGATGCTTGGACAGACTGACAGGTCCAGGATTTCCTGGGTTGTGCATTTCGCCTGCAGATCAGAGACAAGGTGTGATGGATGCAGGAAGAGATGAGACATCGTCAACTTCCTGTAGCTGGAGCCAGCATCTGAGCTCCTTATTTGGGGCTGGGTGGAGCAGGGCAGCGGGGCGTTGGTGGCACTGCTGAGGGGCCCCTCACTGCCCATCATGGCATCTGCTCTCACCGTCCTCTTCCTCGGTGAGTATCAGAGACAGCCAGAATGTTTGTGTGTCGGGGGGATCTGTGACCAGGGCGTGTGCCCATGGGGTGGGGGTGGGATCTGAGACCAGGGAAAATGGGTATCCCGTCTCTAATGACCCATTTCCTCTCCAGGCTGCTGGCTGGCTGGGCAGAGCAGGGTGCTGGGACGTGAGTATCTCTAGGGCTGGGGAAACTTGGGATTGGTCATGGACTTGATGACCTCCTGAGGTCTCTTTCAGCTTTTTGATTCTATGATTCTATAAACTCTTATGTTAGGGACATTTGGGAGAACTGGAGCTGAGCCTTGAACTTCACTCAAAAACTCAGTTCAACCTCCTTGTATTGACCCAGGGGCTGAGATCAGACCCCAGCTTGATGGGTCCCTGTGGGTGCAGGGAGGTGTCTGTGAGCCCTGGCGCTGTCCCTGGAGCTGGGCGCTAAGGGCCTGTCACAGACACACAGGAAGGGGCTTGTGTGTTCCTATCACATTGCTGTCTGTGTGTGAGTAGAGCTCCCTGTGCCCGGACCCTCCATCTCCATCAGCCCCAGTGGGGGCGGGTCACTGTGGGGGGAGCTGTCACCATCTGCTGTGGGGGAAGCTGTCACTGTATAAAGGTTGAACCGAAATCCTGCAGCTGGATTTTGTTGGGATTGGGGGTTAATTCCCCATACCCAGCACCAGGCAGGGAGACGCAGGGAGCTGCAGCTGCCGATCCCGCTCCAAACTGAGCCTGTTCATTGGCCATGTCCAAGTGACCCTGTGCAGCTGGTGGGAGTAGCCAACGATCCCGGCTCATTGTCCCTGTCCCCAGGTCTGCATCCACCCAGCTGGGCTCTGCCCTGAGGCGGCCTGGGCCCAGCAAAGGGAGTGTCCGGCTGGGAAGCAGGGACAGGCACACTGAAGGGTTCCCAGACACTGGAGATTTGGGGATGAGGGAGGGGGGTACCCCAGGATACCTTGGGTTGTGTCACAGACTCCCAGATCATGCTCACACTTACCCATGGGCCCTCTTGTGGGACCCCCAGGAACCCCAGCTCCCACGGGTAATAGTGCAGCCCTGTTCTACACAGAACAGGAGGGTTTATTGAGCTTTGAAGCCAGCACAGGAACCCTGAGGCCTGTAGGCCTGGCCCCCCTCAGCCCAGCCCATCTGAGTCTGCTCTGCAGCCAGGTGGACTCTGCCTGAGGATCTCTCCTTATCCAGTTCAGAAAGTCCCTTCATACAGCCAAGCCTCCAATAACTCCCCCAAGCAGCCCCTTGCCTGTTCTCTGTCTCCTGACCAGGTAAAGAGGGTCTCTTGGGCCCTTTTCTCCTCTCCTCTGATCTTTGTTTCCCCCTGGCTGGAACCAGCTGGGCAGGTCACTAGGAGCCTTTCTCTACAGCCCATTGGCCAGACCCAGCTGTGCCACCCAAACTGGGTCTCCCAGTCACTTGGGGACTCCAGTTCTGTGCTGGTCCCTGTTACAGCAAACCCCCACCCCCTCCCCTTGTTAAACCAGTAACACCGAGTGTGCCCCCCTCCACATGCAACCTCCCCTTTCAAGCCCCAACAGCTCCCCCAAATCATCACAGGGTGTCACTAGACCTGCATATGCCTCGATTTACCCTGGTATAAATGAGGGCTAATCACCCTCCCTGTGCTTTGTTCTGGCGTCAGGGCAGGGGCTTTTTCTCACTGTCTCTGTGCAGCCACCAGCCTCTCTGGCTCCCAGTCCCCTTCCCTCTCTCTGCTCCCAGAGCTGGGGCTAGAACCCAGGCATCCTGCCTCCCAAGTGATTATGTGGGAGGCCCATTAAGCAGACAGACAGGCACAGAGGGGGGCTCTGGGTTTAGGGCCCCGGGCAGTTGTGGTCATAGGTCCCAAGAATCTCTGGGATCTGGGAGAGATCCCTCTGGGCCCATCTCTGTGCAGCAGGGGCGGCGCAGTGACTATTCTGGGGTCTGTCTCACGGCCTGTCCCCTTCCCACTGCAGAAACCAGCTACCCCAAACCCTCCATCTCCCTGCGCCCCAGTGGGAGGATCGCTCTGGGGGCAGCCGTAACCATCCGGTGTCGTGGTCGGCACCAGAATGTGAGGTTCCTGCTGTATAAGGATGAGGACCCAACCGCGCTGCAGGAAGTGGAGCCAGCTGGGGATGTGACTAAGTTTCCCATCCGCTCCGTGAGTCAGGCAGATGCAGGGATCTACCATTGCCGCTACCGCACCCTGTCGGACCCGCCCGTCTGGTCAGAGCCCAGCAACCCCGTGGAGCTGCTGTTCATAGGTCAGAGGCCCTTTTTCAGGGTCCCCGCTCTCTGCCCCACACTTGCCAATTTTCCCGTCCCTCCAGGCATCTGTGCACATGGTGCCAGGATGTGCCCTGAGTCCTGGCTGGGGAACAGGATAAAGTCACTGGGGGCAGGGAGGAGCCAAGGGGGACCAGCAGCCATTGGAGATTTGGGGTAAAGGAGGGGGGATCCCTGTGCCCAGGGGAAGCTGCAGAGCAGGGGCCTTTCCCAGGGGCTCTGTTCTGCCCTGCGCTGGGGACACAGAGAGGAGTCGGGCCCAGGGGCTGCCGAGCTGGCACTGCCCCGGCCTGTGGCTGCTTCCCATGGCTGGCAGCATGACACTCCCCTGGGCAGGGGCTGGGGGGGCAACGCACAGTGGGAGCTAGACAGGGTGGCTGCTCAGAAGCAGGCTGGACACAGCCACTGTGGGGAGACCACCCAGAGTTCCTGGGCAGCTGGAGGTGGGGGGAGAAGCTGGAGCCTGGGATGATATTGGGGGGGGGGTGAGAAAACAGCTGGAGTGGGGAGCATCCCCTCCCCATAGACCCAGGAGTGATGCCGGCGGGAAGGGCTGGCAGAGACTGGAAGGAGGCTGCCCAGTGTGGGGAAAGACCAGCAGTCGGTGAGGCAGGAGCCAGCCCCAGCAATGAAGGGAGTCAGCGAGGAGGGAGCCAGTGGGCAGGAACCTGCTGGCAGAGCTAGGCCATGGAAGGTCACCAGGCCCAGATGTGGCTGGGAGAAAGCCCCGCGCAGAAGGGACAGAGGTGGCAGGGACAGGAGGGTGCAGGTGGGCAGAGACAGAGGTGCCAGAGGCAAAGTTACAGAATGAGCCAGGCAGTGAAACACAAGGGAAAATAATGAGAGAGTCTCCAAGGACCCTGAGAAATGACCGGCAAACAGCCAGCAATGCCCAGCGACAATGCAGTGACAGAAATAGGCTGTGAGCCAAGGGAAACGGGCTATAGGCATAAGGCGGAAATGAGCTAGAGCAACAGTAAAGCCAATAGCTCAGACAAACCCTCCACCCAGCACCTTCAGCTGCAGGGACAGGGAGAAAGAAGCTGTCAGCGCAGGGCAGAAAGCAGCAGAGAGAGTTGGTCCCTGGGGCCCGGCTGCAGGGCCGGGGTGCAGGGACCATGCAGGGGTCTGTGCCTCACGGCCTCTCTGCTCCTACCTGCAGAGCCCAGCTACCCCAAACCCTCCATCTCCCTGCGCCCCAGCAGCAGGGTTGCCCCGGGGGAAGATGTGACCGTCTGGTGCCGGTGCGGATATCAGGGAGGGAGGGTCCTGCTGAGTAAAGCTGGAGATCCGGTTGTGCTGCGCAGGATGGACGCTGTGGGGGACGTGGCTGAGTTTCCCATCCGCAACGTGAACTGGAGAGACACCGGGAGCTACAGCTGCCAATGTTGCACCCCATGGGACCCGCCTGTCTGGTCCCAGCCCAGCGACCCCGTGGAGCTGGTGGTAGCAGGTGAAGGGCCTGGCTCAGTGTCCCTTCTCCCAGCTCCATACTCGCTCCTCGCCCGACATTCAGGACATTCACAGCCAGGCTCTGCTCTGGGCCTGGCAGAGGAGGGGCCTAACTGGGGAGCGGGGATGAAGTCACTGGGCGGAGTGGGGGTTCCCCAGCCAAAGGCGAGCAGCAGCTGCTGGAGGTTCCTGGCTGAGGGCGGGGGGATCCCTGCCCCAGGGGGAGCTGCAGAGCAGAGGCCTTTCCCAGGGGAAGTCTCCCCCGGCTGCCCCATGCTGGGGATGCACAGAGCAGTCGGGGCCCAGGGGTACCCAGCCCGCACCGCCCCAGCACCGAATTCACTCCCCACCAGGCTGGACAATTGAAGCCCGATCCAGTCAGGGAGTCACCATTTCAGTCCCTTCCCCGCTGGAGCTGGGTGCTCGGTTTTATCTCCCCCACCCCAGCCGATGCTCGTTTGAATCCCACAGAGGGAACCGACCCATCTGGGCCCCAGCAGCTGGATCCCCCCACAATGGTGCCGCAGGGAGAAGGTGAATGAGAGAAATGGAGCAATTCATTCCCCGGGCACAGGACTTCTCGCTCAGATGCCCACAGGGCTATTCGGGCGTTTGGAGTGGGACGGTCCCTGCACAGAACTGAGGGGCTCAGCTCTTCTGTCTAGCGGGGGATGGACAGACCCTGGGGACACCCGGCTGTGGGGCAGCGGGGATGTGGAGCCAGGGGACTGCAGGGCAGTGGCTAGATGGGAGCATGTCTGGGGAGGGACAGACAGACGGACTCAGACCTTGTTTGTATGAGACCTGGGCCTGAAATGCTGAATCCCATCTGGTTCCCAACCCCCATGGGCGAGCCAGTCTGGGCTGTGGGAATTAGCATCAGGATGTGGCGCAGCCCATGAGGCAGCCAAGCTCCCCTGAGCCCTTTGGGGACAGGGGTGAGTGGCCCCAGGCAGGGTCCATCTCTGTGCCCTGTGTCGGTACAGCACCGAGCACACGGGGCAGCTGGCGCAGGACAGGGCTCAGGTGATTAACACGAGTTGTTAGTGATTGTGGGTTCCATGGAGCTAGACAGGGGCCGTATCTCACTGAGGGTCTCACTGGGCAGATCCTCCCCACTCTGGAATCCCCCCAGTGCTGCACCAGCCTGAGTCTGGGTCCCATCCTCTCCCCAGGGAAGAGCTGCCATTGCTGGCTGTCCCAGTGAGTTATTCAGCACTGTAGCTTTCTCACCCTGTCCACTGCACCAGCCCCCAACTGACATTGGTTCTGTTCCCACAGGGGGAACCAACCCGACAACGCCGGATCTGACCCTTCCACACAGCACAGGGCCAGGAACTGGGGCTGGGGGCAGGACGTCTCCATCACAAGCCCCAGAAACAGGTTTGTGCTACCCACAGAGCTGACCCTCTGTGGAAGCCATGAAGGGCTGCTGGGTGAGACAGGTCAGATCCCCCTCCGGGCTGAGATCTGCTTGGATTCATTTCATGTGATGGAGGGGGAAGTCACTGGACAGGTGCCAGATTGGCTTGGTGGGGAGAGAGCCCAGGAGAACTCCCTCCAACACACAGCCCCACCCCAGGTACCCTCCAGACCAAGGTATTGAGGTGCCCACCAGCACCACCCATGTGGGGCACAGCTCAGTGCGTATCCCCTGGAAGAAAGGGGTCAGGGATGGAGACCAGGACACAATGGTCCCAGATGAGCCATTGGCCTGCATGAGTGTGCAGAGAGCTCAGGAGAATGGTGCAGAAGCCAGGGGCTGCCAAGCAGGGCGTTAACCCTGGAACCCACTTACCTGGATAGATATGGGGTTAACACTTGTACTCACCAATTCAGAATGACAATGTGTTTACTCTGGAACCTAGTGATGGTCACTGTGAAGGCAGCGCTGTTACATCTTCCGCTGCTGGTTGCTTCAGCAGGGCGTGGTTCTCCCATAAATCTCAAAGCACCTCCCAAGCAACCCCTGTGCCATTGTCATCCCCTCACCCAGAGGATATTGGGATGGGGGAGGGGTATAGCCAGGCATGGGCAGGAATGTCAGAAGTCACCTAAAAGTGGGGGGCCAACAGGTGCTGGAATTTTGGCCCTGCCTACCAGAGTGGCACTGCTTGTGAGGCCACACCCCTGCCCCACCCTTTCTCTATGAGGCCCTGCCCGTGTGCTGCCCATTTCCCTAAGTTCCTGCCCCCATGTTACCTCTTCCCTGGAGGACCCACTTCCGCATTGCCTTTTCCCACCAGGGTTCTGACCCCACTTGCTGCTCTCTGGCCCCTCCACCCACCTGACCTGCAGATAAAACATGGGGGTCTGTAGACCACAGTCGCTCTGTTCTGCTGCCCCTGGACACACAAAGGTGACTGGGGATAGATTAGATTGGATAGAGGGGGGATGGGCTGCACCCTTAGGGTCTCTGGTGTCCCCCCTGCATTACCTACTGACACCCCCCTCCTCTCTTTGTCATACCAGATTACATCCGGGGGAACATCGTCCGTCTGGCCCTGGGTGCTGGGGTCCTGCTCGGCCTCGCCCTAGTCCTGGCCAAGGCTGTCCATGGCTGGAGGAGGGATAGGCAGTAGGTGAGGTGTCCCTCCCCAACGCCTTGCACTACAGCCTGACAGCCCCAGTGTGGGGGAGAGCCAGCGGGGTCACCATCACCCTGAGCGACGCATCATCAGAACAGAGCCGGAGGGACCAGAGCAGACAATCCCGTTTGAGCCAGCTCTGCTGAGTGGCCCCAGGGCATGTAGCCAGGCCTGGGGCTGTGGGAGGAACCATGCCAGGGCCTCCATTGGGAAACAGGGAGCTCTAGGACTTGGCCATGACCCTGGCTCGTGTGCAGGGGCCTTCGCTCTCTCCTCTCCCAGTGGTAAGTCACCCCGTGGCTATGAAGGAGCCCAGCCACCCACAGGGAGAGCTGATTAGCAGCCCCCCGGAGGCACCTGGATCCTTTCCCCTGCCCTGGCTGTGGGATTTTCTGCCCCACTGGGACTTCCCCTTCTCCATCTCACTCTCCTTGCTTCCCATCGGGTGCTGCAGTCAGTGTTTGGTTCCTGTCCCCTGCCCGGCCTGAGGAGCTGGGACCCAGTGCAGGACCAGCCCTGACTGGAGTGTCACTGCCCAGGGGCCGAGCAGTAGGGGGCTGGGTCGCCGTGCAGCCAACGCACCCTCTTGTCACTCACCCATGCCCAGCACCCGACACCAGCACCAGAAACGTGATTTCACCCGCCATTTCCAGCCTGTCTTCTCTGCCACCCATCTGCCCATTTGCTAATGAGTGAGGAGTGTTAGCTGTTTACAAACAGTGCATTTTTTGGCTGGTGCCCTCGCAGTACCAAAGACAGGTGCTGACCTGCGATTTCCCAAGCACTTCCACCAAAACACCCTGTTTCTGGTCATATTAAAAACAGGATTATTATGTACAGAAGGATAGATTGTAAGTAAGCTGTCATGTGATGAAAAGACTTAATTGTGATTAATTGTGCTTTGAACAGAATATTGATTAGATAAATATTTGGGAGTGTTTTTAACATTTTCGTATATGTTGAATTAAATTACAATAGAATTACAAATTGAAGAACTCACTTTGTATTTATTTTTTATTACAAATATTTACTGTAAAAAGCAAAAGAAATTGTAGTTCCCCCATTGCAAATACTGTAGTGCAATCTCTTTAGCTTGAAAGTTGAACTTACAAATGTAGAATTATGAAAAGGAAACTTCATTCAGTTTAAAACTGTATAAAATGGTAGAGTCTACAAGTCCACTCAGTCCCTTGTTTAGTTCAGCCAGTCACTCAGACAAACAAGTTTGTTTACATTTTCAGGAGATAATGCTGCCTGTTTCTTGTTTACAATGTCACCTGAAAGCGAGAACATGCGTTCCCATGGCACTGTTAAAGCTGGCGTTGCAAGATATTTATACACCTGATACACTAAGGATTCATATGTCCCTTCATGGTTAGCCACCATACCAGAGGACACACATTCCACGGGGTTTGGCTGGATAATGGTCCAAATCAATGTGGGCCGACTCAGGTTCATTTTCATCATCTGAGTCAGAGGCCACCAGCACAAGATGGATTATCTCTTCTGGTGGTTCGGTTTCTGTAGTTTCCACATTAGGAGTGCTGCTCTTTTAAGACTTCTCGAAGCATGATCCACACCTTGTCCCTCTCAGATTCCAGAAGGCACGTCAGATTCTTAAACCTTGGGTCGAGTCATGTAGCTGCCTTGAGAAATCTCACCTTGGTACCTACTTTGTGTACTGTCAGATCTGCAGTGAAAGTGTTCTGAAAACAAACCTGTGTTGGGACATCATCCGAGACTGCTGTGACATGAAATAAGTGGCAGCATGTGATTAAAGCAGAGCTGGAGAAATACAGTCCTCCTCCACGGAGTTCAGACTCAAAATTAATGAACACATTCTTTTTTTTAACAAGCATTGTTAGCATTGAAGTACATCCCTGGAAGGGTGGTTGAAGCATGAAGAGATATATGAAAGTTTAGCATATCTGGCAGGTAAATATCTTGTTACGCTGGCTATAGAAGTTCCATGCGAACATCTGTGCTCACTTTCAGGTGGCATCATAAATAAGAAGCAGGCAGCATTATCTCCTGTGAATGTAAACAAATTTGTTTCTCTAAGCAATTGGCTGACCAAGAAGTAGGACTGAGTGGACTGATAGGCTTCAGTTCTGAAACAAAACCAATCTATGTTTGTAACTTGAACTTTCATGACAAGGAGATTGCACTGCAGTGTTTAAAGGATGTGAATTGACAAATGTTTGTGTATCATTTTACAGTGGAAATACATATAATAAAAATACCAATATAAAGTGGGCACGGTATACTTTGCGTTCTTATTGTAATAAAATCAACATATTTGAAAATGTAGAAAAAACATCCAAAATATTTTCATGAATTTCAATTGATATTCTATTTTACCACCATCATTAAAATTGTGACTAATCACAAATAACTTTTAAAAGGGTTTTTTTTTGTTTTTTGGTTTTTGATAATGTAAATTAACTGAGTTTAATCGTGTTGATAATTGGTGATACGTAGAAAGTGTAACAGTCAGTGGTGGGTACTTAAGTTGTACAAACAATACAGGATTTGAACCAGGCAGCGTCTCACCCTGAGGGACGGTCCAAGCAGGTCACAGATCCTCAACGCACAGACTGGAATATCCTCCCGACTCCTGTCCCCAGTGCAAAGGATTTGTGCTCCAGCTGTTCCCCCAGGGGCTGTGTTGTGAGGTGGGGATGCTGAGGGATGACCAGCATCTCCGCTCCGGTGACTCCGGAAGGAGCGAGATGTGGAGCTGGGCCGACTCCAGCTGTTGGCTGCGGTCACTCCGCCTGTTCCCATAGACAGGAAGATTTGATTCCTTGTTTGTGGATTTAACCCAAAAGCTTTGCCTTCAACTGGCTGCTGCTGGGGGGTTGGCCCAAGAGCCCAGTAAAATCAAGGACTCAGAATGAAATGAGCCTTGGTCCCTGGCCTAGGTAATGCTGGCGAGGGAGAGAGTTTTCAGCCGCCTTAGGCAGCAGGGACTCGGGCATGTGGGGGACTGATCGTGAGCAGAGGGGGATAAAGAGGAGAAGGACTGAGTTTGGGGAGGGGTGGGACAGGAAGTTGAGGTCAGACAAAGGGGGAAGGTGGGTGTGGAGGGCAGACGGGCCTGGAGTTTGTGGGCAGACAGGTTGAGGTTGGCCGGTGTGTGTGTGGGAGCTTTCCCAGCCCGGCACCAATTGCTGGTTCAGCTGCAGCGTTCTGGCCTTGGTGGTGGCTCCCTGCTGCTGGCAGAGGGCGCAGTCTGTGGGCGCTTCACACGCCCGTGTGACTCACACAGGTATTATCCCGAAACAGTTAGATCTGTGATTTTACCGGGCTGTTTGCGGTATCCTACCCCCTCCACCATCTACCATCGATGTTCAGTGTTGCTGAGACGTAGGCAGGTTCGATAAAACAACAAGATCTTTATTAGATAACACAGATAAACAAACCAGGACTCCCTGCAACAGAGCAATAATGGCTTGGATGTTAGCACAGATGTTACCTTACGGGATGAACCCCGGAGCCCAGACCCTTACACTAGGGGAACAAGACAATAAGGAAAGATTATCCCTGTTGTCCAACATAGAAGTTGGTCGGTTCGAGAATGTGGCAGGTGTCAGGGAGGTGTAGAAATAGATAAGCTTTAACTAGATATCGTTTTAAACCTTTATTGAAGTGCTTCCAATTGTAACTT
Source organism: Pelochelys cantorii (assembly GCA_032595735.1). Classification (NCBI taxonomy): domain Eukaryota; kingdom Metazoa; phylum Chordata; order Testudines; family Trionychidae; genus Pelochelys; species Pelochelys cantorii. The sequence continues at coordinate 7,595,394 of CM064358.1, read as the reverse complement.
GTTATTTTATCAATTTCTTATATATGTGGGCGCCAAATAACTATTAGCATGAACAATAGGCAAAATGCAATACAATAAAGAAGGATTCCCTGGGCTTTTTCTAAATCCCAATAGTTGTTAACAAGGGTCCAGGGACTATCAATGGTTATATTTATGTCAGTGTTACTTATGAGGCCAATCACTTATCTAAAACTATTATCACTACTACTTAACAATACCTCTAAATAACTTTAGATAACAATATTTACATTTAACAAACATACAAAGCACAACAGCAACAATAACATGTTTGTCATACATTACACTTTATGGAGAATTTGTTTGGTTCGGTGAGCGGGAGGGGGTCTTTGAGTGACCAGTCCTTGGACCTGGCTTGTATTCTGCCTTCCAGTCTTTGTTCGGGAACCCTCAATTTCGTACGGGCGGGGGAACTGATGTATAGAGAGTGCTTTCATGTGCTTTTTCATGATAGGCGGGGAACCCCATCCGATACGTGACGGAATGTGGGGGAAGGCGTGAGGCGGTTTTCCTGTTTTTCTCTTTTTGCCTTGCAAAGTATGGCACAGCCAAGGTATAATTTACATATCAGTCTTGGCTCCTGACCTTTAAGTGTCATAGAGTAGGGTTTTTCCATCGAGGAGGGGGGTGACCTTTAGCTAGGGAGGCTATACTCACGAGGCCTGGCCAGCAAAGAGCCTGCTTTTACAATCCTGTGGCCTGTAGTCACTGGGGGGACACGGGGAAGGACACAGGAATGCCAGGAACTGGATTCCAGGAACCTGGGGAATGGGTAGGTGGGCTTCCCTCGATCTTCTGTCCCACACCGCCCTGCGTGTGGCATGCGGATCCTTCCTGTATGGGTTGGTGTGTGTGTAAAGGGTCCCTCCTAGATGTTCTCTGCTCTGGCTCTAGCTCTCAGCAGGGCTGGCTCCCTGTGGGAGGTCTCTGTGCCCCTGGGATGACCTGCTCACACAACATCCAGAGACACAGAGCCCTGTCAGAGCGACAGGCACTCCCCTAAAAGCTTCCAATTTGCTGTGCCATCGCTCTGCATGTTCCCACCCTTTCCCTCTGTTTCGGCACCAAAATCCTGGAGGAGGAGGGGCACCAAGATAGAGGCCAGGTTGTCCTTTTGCCAATTCAAGATGGAGCTTCAACTAAAATGGCAGCCGTATCCATCAAACACGTATTTAACCAATTGCTTTCTAACAGACCCTGCCCCCCTGCCCAGTTCACCCTGAGACCCCCCAAAGCTCCCCACAAAACATTTGTGTTTGTCTGAGCTTTGCAGGGGGCAGCGGAATTGCATGGGGGGCAGGTGCCAGGGGAGTGGGGATTTCCCTGATCTCTGCCTATGGGGCTCTGGCCCCACACAACCCAGAGACTCCAGCCTTTCTCCCCATCCAGCCCCAGCCCTTCGCAGCTCTGCCTGGAGGGTTCCTGGGGTAGAACCAGCCTCTTCCATTGTCCGAGGGATCCCTTTCCCTGTCCCCCACTGCGATAGAAGCAGCTGTAGCTCCCGCCTTGCTCCCGGAGCAGGCTGCTGAGGGGCAACTCAGCCTCAAACCTTCTGGATCCACGTGCAGAGAATGGCCTCTCTCTGTCTTCAGCCTGAACCACCTGCCCCGATAGGTCCCCCAAGGAGCCATCTGGGTGTGGGGCTGGGAGTGGGGACATCAACCCTGGTCATTTACCTATTACCAACAAGTCCATGAGGTTGCTGGGATGTGGCCAGTGAGTTGGTTCCATTATGGAGTGATAATCACAGGTGTAGCTCCTTCCACCGCCCGGCCCATGCTGGGGAGGAGTAACTCAGCCACAGTCCCAGCAGGCATCACCTGCTCTTGCACGTTCGGATGCCCATCTTTACACAAAACAAACTCCAGGCCTGGGTGCCGACCCTCACAGCGGATGGTGACGTTTTTCCCGGGTGCCAACACCCCACTGGGGCTCACCCAGACAACGGGTTTGGGGAATTCTCACCCTGCTTTCAACAAGAGACAGGAGTTAGACAAAACCAGGCCTGTCTCCCCACTCCGCCGCTGACTCAACCCTTCTGCCTTTTGGGCACCCCAGAAGCTGCCCCTGCCAGCGCTCGCACTGCCGGCCCATGGAGGTCAGGGGCTGGGGGTTCACCCCACATAGGTCAAGATCTAGCTGCAGGAGGGATCACCTGCCTCCCCCTTCCCCCGCCATAGCTGCATGTACAGTGAACATTGCCATTTCCCTCAGGGGAGCCAGAGCCGACAGATGGGCCTCGCTAACATCTGTAGGAGCTGAAATAAATCCACATCCCTCCCGAACCCATCCCGCAAAGCCCTGGTGGGCAAGACACTGAACCAGGGGATGGATCAGATCCCGGCTGCTTCCTCAGCTTCCAGGAGACAGATTCCATGGAATGGGAGGGAGTGGTCGGCAGTGGAGAGGAAGGGGCTAGAGCTCACAGAGAGAGATTGGTTTGAGCTTTGGGGAAAGTTCAAGGCCCAGTTCCCCTTTTCTCCACCCCCAGCTACCCTCCTCCCATCCTTGATCTCACCGTCCTCCTACCGTCCTCCCACAGACAGATACTCACCTCTCCACACCCCACTGTTCTCGGCCAGCCAGCAGCCTGGCGAGGAGACAGATCCTTAGTGACCAGAGCAAGAATCAATTTTCCCCCTTGACTCTCTAGGATTTGCTTCCCCCTTTCCCTCTGGACACACGCCCCGGTCTCAGATTCTCCCATGTACACACAACCTGATCTCAACCCCCACATTCCATGGGCACATACCCTGGCAGTCTCCAATACTCACCGAAGAAGACAATGGTGAAAGCAGATGCCATGATGGACAGTGAGTGACCCCTCAGCACTGCCACCAATGCCCCAGTGCCCAGCCCCACCCAGCCCCAAATAAGGAGCTCAGATGCTGGATGCAGCTACAGGAAGGTGACGCTGTCTCGTCTCTTCCTGCATCCATCACACTTTGTCTCTAATCTGTAGGCAAAATCTAGTGTGATCACGGTAAAGTAGAGGTCTCTGCACAATGCAGGAAACCGAGGTGTCCTACAATTTGCAGCTTGTCCATGTCTCTCCGTGTGTTGGTGGGAAGGGGGGAACAGGCAGGGCTGGACTGTGACATTCTGAGGTTCTGAGCAATGTCAAGTGTAAGAGGCCCCACACCATAAGAAATGAACGTAGGATTCTCACAGAAAGGACATTACATATAAAAACATCACTGCTTCATGTTCTCAAGGATAGCGAGAGAGGATGCGTGTTTTGCACACCATGAATCAGGAAAGGTTTCCCTCCTTTCATATGAATAAATGAAAACCATGTGATCTATTTTGTTAGGGAAATACAAAGTTTATCCAGACTGGATAAAATAGACTTACAGATGTTTGTGTTGTATATTGGGCTGTTGTAGATGTAGATCTTATTGTTGTTACAGTAGCTGAGTTAGGTCATTAGGAGTTAGCTCTGCCAGTTTTGGGTACTTCTGTGTTATGGAATAAATGGAAGCTTGCAACTGCTGCAGCTTTTTGTTTTTCAAGCGATTTCTTCCTAAACTCTGTAACTCCTAATGGTATAAAAAAGTAGTGGCGAGGGTGGGATCCTTGTGGGTATGTCTACAATAGCCCCCTAGTTCGAACTAGGGGGCTAGTGTAGACATACCCTGTGTTACCTACAGCAACAGAAGAAGCAGAAGCCAATATGAGAAAACAAACCTTTTTGCTGCTCTGGAAGGTGGGAGTGAGAACTGATCATTACACTGACAGTACAAACTGAAACTAAAATCAGTGAAGCCCAGAGGCTGGGAGAGAAAAAAAAATAGAGAAGAAAGGAAGGGAGCTGCAGCAGCCATGGCTACACTAACGGGGCCACTGGAACCTTTTGGGGAGACCGTAGAGCAATGGCATGTAGATACTGAGCATTTTGAGCTTTCTGTTATTGCAAATGGCATTAAGGAAGAGAAGAAGGTGCCAATATTCGTAAGAGTTGATGGGGGCTGTCATAACCATGAATGATGGCCAGCAGTCTGGGGACTCAGGGGTTAACTATGTCCCCTGTACCTAACCAGGTAGCGGTCAGCCAATAGAAATGCAGGTAGGGATTTCAAACTGAGACAAAGGAATTTTGGGGTTTTCCCACCTTTCTCTCTGAGCCAGTTTGCTCTCTTGATACTGAGGGAGACAGAAGACATGTCTCTCTTCCAGAAAAAGACTCTTCTTAATGTGTAAGTAGGGTAGAGTCTAGATAAATCCATTGGGTTTTATTGTTTTCTGGTCTGGAAATTTGGATCTGATGTCTGTGCTGTTAGAAATGTTTTTTCTTCTCTTTTGTAACTAAGTTTTGGCCCATGGGGGAGGGGGGGATCCCCCATGAGTATATTAATTGGTGGCTCTTACTATCTAGCCATTCTAACTATGCTTGCAACAGGAGTATGGTTTTGATAATAAAAGTCCTTTCTTTTTTTATTATCCTGGTATTGGTTCATTTCGGTGTGCTGGAAAATCAGTCTGTGGATATCTGCATGCCTCTGACTCAGGGACAGCAATCACAGACTGCAGCTGGTATTTTCTCTTTTCTTTTTCAAGCTCTTTGGGTTGTTTTCAAGTGTCCACCCCTGTTTGTACTGTCAGCACTTGATGGTGGCAGCGGATTCCCCGAAGTCGGGGTATTAGGAGTTTGAGGGGAGTTTTTTTACCAAACCCTGTAGAGATCAGGTTTTGGGTTGCTTTTATGGGCCCCCGCTTCTGCATTCATCGTGCTAGAGTGGGGAACAGCTTTGACAGGGGCTAAGACCTGCTACACAGTTTGCTGATGCCTGTTAAGCCAGAGGCCAGACCTTACAGTGACATTGTGGACATGTGGCCTAGGGCCACATTCTGCTCCAGACCCATTGGTAACTGCAGAAAGGTCTAGGCTCCACAACAGAGACCAAAAAGAAAGTGAAACAATTGTGCAGTTTGTAGCAACTTTGAAATAGCTTGCGGAACACTGTGAATTTTGGGAGACGTTAAATGACGCCATACGTGGCAGGTTAGTGAGTGGCCTGCACAGTGAAGCTATATGGAAGCGACTATTAACAGAGTTCCCGGCTCACTCTGCAGAAGGTCGCTGATATTGTGCCCACCATGGAACAGGCCACATGGGAGGGGCAATACCTCAGTGCACCTCCTAGAGTGGATAAAGTGTCTGAAAAACCTACCCACAAAACAGTGGGGAGCCAGGAATGTTACCGCTGTGGTAAGCCAGATCACCGTGCATCAGAATGCGGGTGTAAGGGCCTAGTATGTCGACAGTGTGGCAAAAGGGGACCCATTGAGCATCCCTGCAAACAACAGCTGATGCTCTGCTGAGTCAGCTTATACCATTCAAATGCTGGTAGGATTTGTGTATTTAAAGTTAGAAGTGTTGTTCCAAGTATTTGCTTCTGAGAGACAAAATCAGGCCTAGCCCACCTATTAGGAAAGGGAGGCTATTCAAGTGACTAGCAGCACTTGATGGACAATGGACCTTAAGTGGTAACGATCCACATATTTGGATTTTACTGTGAACAGCAGACCAGCAGATAGGCCAGGGCTACTCAACTTTGGAAGCCCAGGGGGCACAATGATACTCAAAGCACATGACGAGGGCCACAACTTAAGTGTGGTTGCATATATATGCAAGTATATATGCAAATAGCTTATTTCACACTGATGGCCATGAATACAAAGATTAAGGCAAGACTACACAATGCACTGGCCCCATTTAAGTCAGTTCTGTTGATATTAATAAAATGCAATATTTACCTGATTTCCATCCACATGACAGCACTTTAAATTAGCAATGACAGTCCAGGAATTTAACTACTAAAATGCATCTCAACAGAAGACTCCTTTTTTGTTTTGGCTTCACAACAATCCAGGAATTTAACTACTAAAACACATCAACCTAAACCGCATCATAAACCCAAACTGCACCACAGGCCACACATAAATGGGGGTATGGACTATGGGCCACATATGGCCCATGGGCTACATGTGGAGTAGCCATGATGGAGGCCATGACTGCTTGTCTAAAGAAGGACAGTGACAAGTGACTTGCTTGTGTGACAAACTCCATTTTGGGAGGTACTTACATACAAGGAGAACAATGGGATCCCCTCCACGTGGATGGAAGAACAAAGGATGTATTCCAGAGACTTTTAAGACAGCAGTTTATTCCATTATTTCTACAAGCCTGCATCAGGATCCTTGTATTGGTGTCTGTGATGTTGTCTCCTTTAACAATTTTACTCTCAACGTTTTCTTTCTTTTATTAATAAACCTTTGGATTTTAGATTCTAAGGGATTGGTGCAGGGTGCTGTTTTGGGTAAGATCTGAGGTACAAATCCACCTGAGAATGTGGCTGGTCCTCTGGGATCAGAAAAACCTGTGAGACTGGTTTTCATGGCCTCTCATCTGTGCAAGGTGGGTGTTGTTTGTGGCACAGGAAAAGCTAGAGTGTCGAGGGGGTTTGCTTGTGTGACTTCTTGCCGGCCTGTGTGGCCAACAGAAGTGCTCTGTGTGACTGGTTTGGTGCCTTATAGTGAAGGACCCCAAGTCTTGTGGTGTAACTAGCCCTGTCTCTAGGCAATTTGCCCTGATTTGATCTCAGCCATGCCCCCTGAACCCGTCATATTACAGCCAGGGAAAGGTGAATGTTGCTTAAAGCTCCTAAGGAAGGAATCCTGGCAGTGGTTTGTGACAGCAGTTTGCTGTGGCTGAAGGGGGTGGAAGTGATTTGATTGGGGGAAACCAGAAGTGTCTGTCAGTAGAAAGCAGCCGTCTACTGCTGGAGAGATGGGTTTCACTTCCTAACCACCAGCGATTTTCTGCTCAAAGTGATTCCACTGACTAGGGTTTGGACAGATCCAGTGTGGACACTTTTGAGGGAGTTTCAGACTGAATAAAAGTTGTGTCAGAGGAAGTGGAAACTGTCATAGAAATGGAACAGCCCTGTGGTGAGCAAGTGACTGTGTGTGACCAGCTTGCTGGGAAGTCAGTGTTGTGGGGACACGAGTGTTTCCTGTGAGTGGACAGTGTGTGTCTCAGGTTCAGACGAAGGACTGTGTAGCTGAGTGTGCAGAGCAGAACAGCTGTGCAGTGAATCTCTTGGGAGTGCAGGGGATGGCAGGTACACTCCCATCTCTAGACACTGCAGATGCTTGTAATCTCTTAGTGGACTGGATGCTTCCTCGTGGAAGCAGAGGTTGGTGATGGAAGGACAAAAGATCTGTGAGTCTAAGAAGTCACTGCAAATGGACCTTGTCTCTGAGACAGAGACCAGCTTGGGCAATGGTGACAGTTAAGAAGCTGAAAAGGGGGAAAGAAATGAGCATCTGTGTAGCCACCAGTGGGCAGATTTAAATCCAGGGCCTTAGAGCTTAGTACAGGAGCCTCTACAGCTTGAGTTATAAAGCCAGCTGGCGCTTAGCTTAGGCTGTAGAGCTCCCTCATTCTTATCTCTTGCTGTAAGTGGTCCAAGTGCCACTACAGGCTCCATCTACACTGTCACGTTTTTGTGGAAGAGGAAATGCAAATGAAGTGCTCATTAGCATTTATCACACTCTCATTTGCATATTCTCTTCCGATCCTTTTTGTGGAAGAAGTTTTTGCAGAAAAAAACGCAGTGCAGGCGGGGCCATTTTGCAAGAACCCTTAAAGATTAAGGCAAGACCACACAACACGCAGGCCCCATTTAAGTCAGTTCTGCTGATATTAATAAAATGCAAAATTTACCTGATTTCCACCCATGTGACAGCACTTTTAATGAGCAATGACAGTCCAGGAACTTAACAGTTGAAATGCGTATCAACAGAAGACCATTATAGTGACCTGCCGTTGTGGAGTGTGTTCTCACTGGGGGCCATGTTCAAAGGATCCCACCCATGGACTGGATGTTGAGCCCCACATAAACCCAAATCTCACCACAGGCTGCAAACACACAGGCCACAGGCCACATGTTGAGTAGACCTGCTTTAAAGTAACATCTCTCCCGACATCTGAGCCATTATTGCTCTGTTGCAGGGAGTCCTGGTTTGTTTATTTGTGTTATCTAATGAAGATCTTGTTTTATCAAACCTGCTAGCATCTCAGAGACACTGAACACTGATGACAGATGGGGGTAGGATGCTGCAGACAACCCGTCTTCTGACCAGTAAGACCACAGATCTAATGTTTTGGGCTAATATCTGTGTGAGTCACACAGGTGTGTGCGGCGTTCACAGGCTGCACCATCTGCCAGCAGCAGGGAGCCGCTACCAAGGCCAGAACGCTGCAGCTGAATCAGTGATCGGTGCCAGGCTCAGAAAGCTCCCACACAACCTCAGCCTGTCTGCCCACAACCACCTGGCCCGTCTGCCCTCCTCACCCATCTGCCCCCTTTGTCTGCCCTCAACTTCCTGTCCCACCCCTCCCCAAACTCAGTTCTTCTCCTCTTTATCCCCCTCCGTTCTGCTCTGCTCAGGATCAGTCCCCCACACGCCCGGGTCCCTGCTGCCCCTTGCAGACAGCCTCACAGACCCAGTTGGCCCAAGGGGGTTGCAATCCCTCTCCTTCGCCAGCGTTATGCAGGCTGGGGGGTCAAGGCTCAGTTCACACTGAGCCCCTGGGCTTCTGGACAACCCCCAGCAGCAGCTGGAAGGCTGGAAACAGCAGGTGAAATCCGGCTTCTGGTGCTGGGGGCAGGTGAGTGATAAGCGGATGTGTTGGCTGCACGGAGACCCAACCCCCTATTGCTCAGCCCCTGGGCGGTGACACTCCAGGCTGGGCTGGTCCCACACTGGGTCCCTGCTTCTCAGGCTGGGCAGGGGGCCAGGCACCAGAAACCGGCTGCAGCATTGGATGGGAAGCCAGAAGAGGGAGATGGGAGAGGGGGGAGCCCCAGTGGGGTGGAAAATCCCACTGCCAGGCCAGGGGAAAGGATCCCGGTGCCTCCATGGGGCTGCTAATCAGCTCTTTCCGTGGGCGGCTGGGCTCTGTCACAGCCACGGGGCGACTTCCTCCTGGCAGAGGGGAGAACAAAGGCCCCTGCCGAAGAGCCAGGGTCACGGCCAAGCCCTAGAGCTTCCTGTGTCCCAATAGAGGCCCTGGCACGGCCCCTCTGGCAGCCCCAGGCTGACCCAGGTCTGGCCACGCGCCCTGGGGCTGCTCAGTGGGGCAGGCTCAAATGGGTTCAGCTGCTCTGGTCCCTCCAGCTCTGTTCTGATGAGGCGGCATCACGTCGCTTGAGGTGATGGTGACCCTGTTGCCCCTCCCCCATGCTGGGGCCACCAGGTTGTAGTGTGAAATGCTGAGGGGGGGGTCACCTCACCTAGTGCCCATCCCTCCTCCAGCCGTGGGCAGCCTTGGTCAGGATCAGGGCCAGGCCCAGCAGGATCCCAACACCCAGGGCCAGATGGATGATGTTCCCCCAGGTGTAATCTGGAGTGACAAAAGGAGGAGGGGTGTCAGTAGGTGCTGCAGGGGGGACACTGGAGACCCTAGGGGTGCAGCCCATCCCGCCTCCATCCAATCTATTTCCAGCCACCTTTGTCTGTCCTGGGGCAGCAGAACAGAGCGGCTGTGGTCCACGCCCCTCCCCCCTGTTTCATTGGCAGTTCAGGTGGGTGGAGGGGCCAGAGAGCAGCAAATGGGGTGGGGTCAGGAACCTGGTGGGAAAAGGTGGAAGTGGGTCCTCCAGGGAAAAGGTAACCAGGGGCAGGATCTTAGGGAAATGAGCAGCACAAGGGTGGGGTCTCATGGAGAAGGGGCGGAGCAGGGGTGCGGCCTCACAAGCAGTGCCACTCTGGTAACTGGGGCCACAATTCCAGCACCTGTTGGCCTTCCACTTTTAGGTGACTTCTGACATTTCTGCCCATGCCTGTCTATACCCCTCCCCCATCCCAACATCCTCTGGGTGGGGGAATGACAGTGGTGCAGGTGTGGCTTGGGAGGTGCTTTGAGACTTTTGGGAGAACCGCACCCTGATGAAGCAACCAACTGTGGAAGGTGTAACAGTGTTGTCTTCACACTGGCCATTACTAGGTTCCAGGGTAAACACATTGTCATTCTGAATTGGTGAGTACAAGTGTTAACCCTGTATCTATCCAGGTAAGTAGGTTCCAGGGTTAACACCTTTCTTGGCAGCCACCTTGATTCTGCGCCGTTCTCCTGGGCTCTCTGCAGATTCAGGCAGACCGATGGGTCACATGGGACCATTGTCTCCTGGTCTCCATCCCCCACCCCTTTCCCCCATGGGATATGCACAGAATTGTGCCCCACACGGGTGGTTTTGTGGTGTTCGTGGGTTACACAACACCTTGGCCTGGAGGATATCTAAGTGGGGATCTGTGCTGGGGGGAGCTCTCCCGGGCCTTGTCCCCACCAAGCCAATCTGGCACCTGTCCAGTGACCCCCCTCCTCCATCACATGAAATGAGTCCAAGTGGATCTCAGCCCGGAGGGGGATCTGCCCTGTCCCACCCAGCAGCCCTTCATGGCTTCCACAGAGGGTCGGCTCCTTGGGCAGCACAAACCTGTTTCTGGGGCTTGTGATGGAGACGTCCTGTCCCCAGACTTAGTTCCTGGCTCTGCGCTGCCTGGAAGGGTCGGATCTGGTGCTGTCATGTCAGTCCCCCCTGTGGGAACAGAACCAAGTTCAGAAAAGGGCAACTAAAGTGATTAGGGGTTTTGAATGTTTCCCATATGAGGAGAGATTAAAGAGACTAGGACTTTTCAGTTTAGAAAAGAGGAGACTAAGGGGGGATAGAAGTATATAAAATCATGAGTGGAGTGGAGAAAATGAATAAGGAAAAGTTCATAGAATCATACAGGTGGAAGAGACCCCAGAAGGTCATCAAGTCCAACCCCCTGCCCTAGGCAGGACCATTCCCAACTAAATCAACCCAGCCAGGGCTTTGTCAAGCCGAGACTTAAACACCACTAGGGATGGAGATTCCCTAGGTAACTCATTCCAGTGCTTCACCACCCTCCTAGGGAAATAGTTTTTCCTAATATCCAACCTAGACCTCTCCCACCGTAACTTGAGACCATTGCTCCTTGTTCTGCCTCCGTCACTACTGTGAACAGCCTTTCTCCATCCTCTTTGGATCCTCCCTTCAGGAAGTTGAAGGCTGCTATCGAATCCTCCCTCTCTCTTCGCTTCTGCAGACTAAACAAACCCAAATCCTGCAGTCTCTCCTCATAGGTCATGTTCTCCAGCCCCCTAATCATTTTGGTCGCCCTCTATTGGACCCTCTCCAATGCGTCCACATCCTTTCTATAATGGGGGGCCCAGAACTGAACACAATACTCCACATGTGGCCTCACTAGAGCCGAATAAAGAGGAATAATCACTTCTCTGGATCTGCTGGCAATGCTCCTCCTAATGCAACGTAATATGCCATTAGCCTTCTTGGCTACAGGGGCACACTGTTGACTCATATCAAGCTTCTCATCAACTGTAATCCCCAGATCCTTTTCTGTAGAACTGCTACTTAGCCATTCGGTCCCCAGCCTGTAACAGTGCTTGAGATTCTTCCGTCCCAAGTGCAGGACTCTCCACTTGTCCTTGCTGAACCTCATCAGATTTCTTTTGGCCCAATCCTGTAATCTGTCCAGGTCACTCTGGACTCTATCCCTGCCCTCCAGAGTATCTACACCACCCCCTAGCTTAGTGTCATCTGCAAACTTGCTGAGGATGCAATCCATCCCCTCGTCCAGATAATCCGGTCCAAGAACAGATTCTTGGGGCACTCCGCTAGAAACCGACCACCAACCTGAGATCAAGCTGTTCTTCACTACCCTTGGGCCCAACCTTCTAGCCAGCTTTCTAATCATCTTACAGTCCATTTATCCATCCATATTCCCTTAACTTGCTGGCAAGAATATTGTGGGAGACCATATCAAAAGCTTTGCTGAAGTCAAGGTATATCACATCCACTGACTTTCCCATATCCACAGAACCAGGTACCTCAGCATAGAAGCTAATCAGATTGGTCAGGCACGACTTGCCCTGAGTGAATCCATGTTGACTGTTCCTGATCACATTATCCTTTTCCAAGTGCTTCAAAATGAATTCCTTGAGGATCCCCTCCATGATTTTTCCAGGGACTGAGGTAAGGCTGACTGGTCTGTAATTTCCTGCATTTTCCTTCTTCCCTTTTTCAAAGATGGGCACTACATTTGCCTTTTTCCAATCATCTGGGATCTCTCCCGATTTCCATGAGTTTTCAAAGATAATGGCCAAAGACTCCACAATGACAGTTGCCAACTCCCTAAATACCCTCAGATGCATTAAATCCAGGCCCATGGATTTGTGTATATTTAGCTTTTCTAAATAGTTCCTAACTTGTTCTTTCCCCACCAAGGGATGTCCACCTTCTTCCCATACTGCGTTGCCTAGTGCATTTGTCTGGGAGCTGACCTTGTCCATGAAGACAGAGGCAAAGAAAGCATTGAGTACTTCAGCTTTTTCCACATCATCTGTCACTAGGTTACCTTCCTCATCCAGTGAGGGCCCCACACCCTCTCTGATCACCCTCTTCTTCCTAACATGCCTGTAGAAACCTTTCTTGTTACCCTTCACATTCCTTGATAGCTGCCATTCCAGTTGCACTTTCACCTTCCTGATAACTCCCCTGCATTCTCAAGCAATATATTTATACTCCTCCCTAGTCATCTATCCAAGTTTCCACTGCTTATAAGCTTCCTTTTTGTGTTTTAGCTCTCCAAGGATGTCCCCAGTAAGCCAATCTGCTCCCCTACTATATTTGTTTTTCTTGCTGCGCATCGGGATGGTTTCTTCCTGTGCCTTTAATAAGGCTTTTCTAAAATACTGCCAGCTCTTCTGGACTCCATTCCCATCCCAGGGAATCCTGTTCATCAGGTCTCTGAGGGAGTCAAAGTCTACTCTTCTGAAGTCCAGGGTGTGTATTTTGCTGCTCTCCTTTCTTCCTTTGGTGAGGATCCTGAAATCTACCATGTCATGAACACTGGTGCCCAGGTTGTCACCCACCTCTACTTCCCCTACTAGTTCCTCCCTGTTTGAGCAGCAGGTCAAGCTGTGCATGGCCCCTGGTCAGTTCCTTCAGCACTTGTATCAAGAAGTTATCCCCAACATTCTCCAAAAACTTCCTGGATTGTCTGTGTGCTGCTGTATTGGTCTCCCAACGGATGACAGGGTGATTAAAGTCCCCCATGAGAACCAGACATGCTCCTGCCCATCCACCGCCCTGCAGTCCCGGGACCCCATATCCCACTGCCTCTTGGCGAGGTCTCCCCAGAGTCTGTCCAATCCGTCCCTAGACAGAAGAGCTGAGCCTGTCAGTTCTGTGCAGGGACTGTCCCCCTCCAAGTGGCTGAATGGGCCCAAGGGCATCTGGGTGGGGAGCCCTGGGCCCGGGGGATGAATTCCTCCATTTCTTCCACTCACCTTTTCCCTGTGGCTCCGTTGTTGGGGGATCTGGCTGCTGGGGCCCAGCTGTGTCGGTTGCCTCTGTAGGATTGAAACAAGGAGGATGGAACCGAGCACCAAGCCCAGGGGAAAGAAGGGGCTGAAATGGTGAATTGGTGACTAGAACGCGTTTCAATTGTCCAGGCGGCTGGGGAGTGAATTTGGTGCCGGGTGGGCAGCCCCTGGTCCCCGACTGTTCTGTGCATCCCCGGAGTGGGGCAGCCTAGGGAGCCTACCCCTGGGAAAGGCCCCTGCTCTGCAGCTGCCCCTGGGGGCAAGGATTCCCCGTCCCTTAGCTCCGAGCCTCCAGCAGCTGCTGTTATCCCCTAGCTGGGGAACACCCCCCCCCCCCCACAGTGCCTCCATTCCTCCTCCCCAGTCAGGCCCCCTCTCTGCTGTGAATGTCCTGAATGTTGGGCGGGGAGTGGGGATGTCGAGCCAGTCCCCTCACCTGCTACCACCAGCTCCACGGGGTCACTGGGCTCTGACCAGATGGGCAGGTCCCTCTGGGTGCGATATTGGCAGCTGTAGCTCCCGGTGTCTTTCGGGCTCACGCTGCGGATGTGAAGCTCAGCCACGTCCTCCGTGACATCCATCTTGTGCCGTACGGACGGGTCTCCAGCTTTACTCAGCAGGACTCTCCCTCCCCGACACTTGCACCGGCACTGGACGGTGATGGCTCCCCCTGGGGTGACCCTCCTGCTGGGACGCAGGGAGATGGAGGGTTTGGGGTAGCTGGGCTCTGCAGGCAGGAGGCGACAGACCATGAGGCACAGACCCTGGCATGGTCCTTTGGATCCTCCCTGTCCCCCAGTGACTTTATCCTGTTCCCCAGCTAGGACTCAGGGCACATCCTGGCTCCATGTGCACAGATGCCTGGAGGGAAGGGAAAATTGGCAGATGTGGGGCAGAGAGCGGGGATCCTGAACAAGGGCCTCTGACCTACTAACAGCAGCTCCACGGGGTCGCTGGGCTCTGACCAGATGAGCTGGTCCCACAGGGTGTGATAGCGGCAGTGGTAGCTCCCTGCGTCTCTTCGGCTCATGGAGTGGATGGGAAACGCAGTCACATCCTCCTCCGGCTCTGCTTCCTGGAGTGCATTCAGGTACCCATCCTTGTACAGCAGGAACCTCACATTCTGGTGCTGACCCCAACACCGAATGGTCATGGCTGTCCCCAGAGCAACCCCCCCATTGGGGTGCAGGGAGATGGAGGGTTTGGGGTAGCTGGTCTCTGCAGTGGGAAGGGGACAGGCTGTGAGATGGTCCACAGCACAGTCACTGCGCCGCCCTCCCCATACAGAGACTGGCCTGGGAGAAACCCAGCTCAAAGAATCTCTCCCAGACCCCAGACATTCCTTGGAGCTACAACCACAACTGCCTCAGGCCCTAAACCCAGAGCCCCTCCTACCCCACCCTCCCCGTGCCCGTCTGTCTGCCTAATGGGCCCCCACCCACATACCCATCTGGGAGCCAGGATGCCTGGGTTCTATCCCCAGCTCTGGGAGCAGAGAGGGGTCTAGTGGTTAGAACAGGGGGACTGGGAGCCAGAGATGCTTGTGGCTGCAGAGAGCCAGTGAGAAAAAGCCCCTGCCCTGAAGCTGGACACAAGGAGCAGGGAGGGAGATTAGTCCTTGTTTACACCAAGGTAAATTGAGGGGCCGGCAGATTTAGTGACATCCTGTGACAATGTGGGGGAGCTGTGGGGCATTAAAAGGGGAGGTTGCATGCGAGGGAGGAGCACTCGGTGTTACTGGTGTAATGAGGGGAAGGGGAGGGAGTTTGCTGTTACAGGGACCAGCACAGAAGTGGAACTCCCAACGACTGGCGACCAACAGACCCAGCTCGGGTGGCACAGCCAGGTCTGGCTAGTGGGAGCCCAATGGGCTGCAGAGAGAGGCCCTGGTGACCTGCCCAGCTGTTCTCTCCCCCCACCCCCCGAGGGGAACAAAGGATATGGGAGAGGAGAGCAGGGCCCAGGCGACCCTGTTGGAGAACACTTCAATCTACCTAATCACTCTTTAAAAGATCTCCAGGTGGCTGTCTTGTCACAAACCAGTTCTACTAGTCAAGTACACAGAGAGGCATTGGAATTACAATTCATCCACAAATTCAGTTCTCACTCTGATCATCATCTCCTCAATCGGGATAAAGGGTGGCTGAGACATTATCAACCTAACATTCAATGAAGGTGCCAACTTTCTCTGTGCTGATTCTTGTGTTAGTACCCTTACTATCTATTGCTATCCTCTTTGATCCTTATCTGCTTCTTTTCAACTATGCAATCTTCAGGTGCTCATAGGCAGGGCTCGACAATTACTGTAATCTACTTGCCCGTGGCAAGTAGATTACTAGATGGCACAGCCACGCAGTGCGGTCAGCACATGCGCAGCACGCTCTGTGCATGCACAGCATGCCGAACTGCGTGGCTGGTGAGTGGGGCTTGCCGCCGCTTGGCGAGTCCTGCTCATAGGTTATCAGTTCTGCCTACTTGTTTTCCCCTTTGATATTTCCATACCCTCTACTCCTTGTTTCCTGCCCACTTCCTTTTCTGTCCCATCCTATCTCTTCCTTCTCCCCTATTTATTTTGGGGCTGCACATCCTAAACTCAAAACTCTGGTCATCTGAAGAAGTGGGCTGTGCCCACGAAATCTCATGATACCATCTACATGTTTTCTTAGTCTATAAAGTGCTACCAGACCATTTGCTGTTTTTTAAGTTTATCCTGTACAGACTAACTCGGCTACCCCCTGAAGCTCTTGTTTACCTGGTCAGGTAACAGAGGACTGGGGAGGAGCTGCTGGGGGGATTATTGGAGGCTTGGCTGGGAGGAGCTTTCTGCAGGGCAGACTCAGCCGTGCTGGGCTGAGGGGGGCCAGGCATACAGGGTTCAAAGTTCAATTAACCCTCCTGTTTCGTGGAGAACAGGGCTGCGCTATACCCTGTGGGAGTTGGGGACCCCGGGGGTCCAGAGGGAGGGGACTCCCCAAGAGGGCCCATGGCCAAGTGTGAGAATGACCTCGGAGTCTGTGACACAACCCAAAGTACCCTGGGGTACCCTCCTCCCTCATCCCCCAAATCTCCAGTGCCTGAGAACCCCTGAGGGTGTCTGTCCCTGCTCTCCAGCTGGGCACCCACTTTGCTGGGCCCAGGCCTCAGGGCAGAGCCTGGCTTTGAGTGGCCCAGCTGGGTGGATGCAGACCTGGGAGCAGGGACAGTGAGCCAGGGTTGTTGGCAGCTCCCACCAGCTGCACAGGGCCACTTGGACACGGCCAATGAACGGGCTCAATTTGGAGCGGGATCGGCAGCTGCAGCTCCCTATGTCTCCCTGCCTGGTGCTGGGGATGGAGAATTCACCCCCAGCCGCAACGACATCCAGCTCCCAGATTTCAGTTTTACCTTTACAGCCTCCTGCCCTGGCACCGACACGGAGAGCAGATAGTGATGGCTGCCCCCACAGCGACTGCCCTTCCCCCACTCCGGCTGGCAGAGATGGAGGCTCCGGGTGCAGGGAGCTCCGTTCACACACAGACAGGAGTGAGATGGGGAGACACAAACCCCTCCCCATGTGTGTGTGACCGGCCCTTAGCCTCCAGCCCCAGAGACAGCGCCCAGGCTCACAGACACCTCCCTGCACCCACAGGGACCCTGTGGGCTGGGGTCTGATCTCAGCCCCTGGGTCAACACAAGGAGGTTGAACTGAGTTTTTGAGTGAACATTCAAGGTTCAACTCCATTTTCCCCAAATGTCCCTCACACAAAGTTTCCCCAACCCCAGAGATACTCACGTCCCAGCACCCTGCTCTGCCCGGACACCCAGCAGCCTGGAGAAGAGACAGGTCACAGGTCATTAAGGAACAGATACCTGCTTGCCATGGGCACTCGCCCTGTTCTCAGATCCCCCCCGGTGGGAAACATGGCCTGCTTTCAAATCTCCCCTCCGTGGGCACACACCCTGGTCTCAGATCCCACCCCTCCCATGGGCACACGCTCTGGCTGCCTCTGATACTCACCGAGGAAGAGGACGGTGAGAGCTGATGCCATGACGGGCAGTGAGTGGCATCTCCGCACTGTCACCGATGCCCTGGTGTCCAGGTCCACCCAACCCCAAATAAGGAGCTCAGATGCTGGCTGCAGCTACAGGAAGTGGTCAATGTCTCATCTTTTCCTGCATCCATCACACCTCCTCTCTAATCCGCAGCCGACATCTAGAGAGGTCTCTGCACAACCCAGGAAATCCTGGGCCTCTCAGCCTGGACAAGAATCTTGTAGCTCCCCAGGGGTCTGTAAGTGACCAATGTTGACACCCCCCCAAAAAAAAATTCTCTTCAGCCCTGGGGAAGCCTTGGGAAAGCATAAGGTCTGGCTTTCAGTCTTTGACTGACCACTATCTCCATGCAGATTTAATCCTCCTCCCCTTTTTACAGGTGACTCAGATAGGCAAAATAAATACAGGCTCATGCACTTAAAGAAAAGTGTCACGATCCACCTGAATGAGGGGCAGAGTTAAGGGTGTCTGGGAAACAGTCACTGTGGCGTTTCTTGGTACTGGAGGCTTTGATTCTGCAGCCTTCCCTTCCAGCATGCAAACCTACCCACGTACAGCACGAGCCCTGGCACCGTGCAAGGAGCAGACATGATGGGGAGCACTTGGGTTTGCTGCCCCTTGCACCAAAGAACAGTGATGGAATGCGTACTTCTAAGGGTCTTTTCTCAGCACGTGAATTAAATCAGCCAGGTTCAACAGAAAGCAGGAGCAAGAGAAATTCCTTCCTGCACCCCCAACAGGGCACCAGCCGGGAGAGACCCTGCCCCTGAGCTGCAGGTGACGTTGCCAGTGAGCGTATGGCCAGGCCCATTGTGAGGGGCGTGACACAGACTGTGTTTGTGCAGCCACTGGCAACAGGCCAGGAGAGAGCTGGGGGTCAGTGGACTCTGATCCTGGCTTTGTCTGGGAAGTAGGAGCTAGTGGTTAGAGGGGGATGGGAGCCAGGAACCCAGGGGTGCTGGCTGTGGCAGTGCCCATCTGTTGCTGTAGCATTGGGGGTATGGCAGCTCAGGGGCAGCGTTAAAAGAGCTGAAGGTGCCCCGCTGGATGGACACAGGTTGGACTCACCGTGGTGACACCTCCTGCTGCTCTCCCAGGAGATTAGCTCTTGCCAGCTCTGCCCCCGGCAGTGTCTCGCCCAATCACCTGCCCTCTCTGTCTCCTCTGTGCCAGGACCCCCATCCCTCCCAAACCGCACCACCCCTCCCCTGGGGGCACAGAGACCTCCCACAGGGAGCCAGCCCTGCTGAGACCTAGAGCCAGGGCAGAGAACATCTTGAAGGGAGCCTTTACGCACACACCAACCCACACAGGGAGGGTCTGCATGACACATACAGGGCAGCGTGGGACAGAAGATCGAGGGAAGCCCACCTACCCATTCCCCAGGTTCCTGGAATCCAGTTCCTGAAATTCCTGTGTCCTCCCCTGTGTCATCCCAGTGTCTACAGGACATGAGATAGTCTTTCCCTATTGTCTTGTTCCACTATCGTAAGGGTCTGGGCTCTGGGGTTCATCCCCTAAGGCAGTGTTTCCCAATTTTATTTGGCCATGGAACCCTTTTCATCTTTTCAGAATTTCAAGGAACCCCTAGGTTTGTCAAGCAAAAAAAAAAAAAAGAAAAAAAAAAAGAGGGGAACCCACCAACGCATGAAAATCACATTCCTTCCCCCAAGGAACAGGGTGCTAGGATGGGTGGCAGGGTGCTGGGGCCAGAGCCAGAGTGCTGCTGGGTGCTAGGATGCAGGGGCAGATGAGAGTGCCGCAGGGCCCAGGGCAGCACCGTGAGGCCCCGGCAGCACAATTTTGCGGGGCCCCCCCTTTGACATGGCAGATGCGCCGTGGTGCCACAGCGCATGCGCAGGGCCTCTGGAAGTGCAGGGCCTGGGGCAGCCGCCCCACTCGCCCTGCCATAAATCTGCCGCTGCTAGGGTGGATGGCACAGTGCTGGGGCCAGGGACAGGGTGGTGCTGGGTGCTAGGGTGGATGGCATGGTGCTGGGGCCAGGGCCGGAGTGCTGCTGGGTGCTAGGGTGCAGGGGCAGATGAGAGCGCCGCAGGGCCCAGGGTCTTTGGGTGGGCAGCAGGGTGCTGGGACTGGGGACAGGGTGCTGCTGGGTGCTGGGGACAGTGCTGGTGGGGCAGGGGACAGGGTACTCATGGGGGGGTCTGGGCAGGAGACAGGGGCAGCTGGGACCAATACCTGGCAATCCTGCAGCACCTCTGGGTTACAGGAAGTGTGCGACTGCACTTCCCCACCCCAAACAGCTGGCGCGCGCACTGCCTGAGCAGCAGGGGCTCTTGCACTCCAGCAACTTACTTCTGCAATGTCTACCTTTGCCAGGTGTCCGGTATTCTACTGGACAGTCCAGTTTTGGGGGCTTCGGTCCAGTAAAAATTTTTAGAAAATACTGGACATGTGCAATGTCTGGTATTTTTTGGTTTTCTGGTGGGGCGCCGGACAGAAGCCTGGTGGGGGCGGGGGAGTGGCAGAGGGCCAGGCGCAATTGGAGCTGGGAGCCTCTGGTTGTGTCTGAAGAGGGGAAGCCCTGTCCCTGCTCCTGAGTGCTTGTCAAGTGCGTGGTGGAGCCATAGCCGGACTCGCTCCCCTGGGACTGTGCACGGGACAGGCAGCGCCCTGGGATCTGTATGTACCTGGGTCAGTCCCGTTCCATGCTGGCTGATTCGCTCCACCCCCAGCCAGCCCCACTCCATCCACCCCCCCCACCAGCCCCACTGCCTCCCGCCCCGCCCCCCCCCCGCCAGCTCTTCTTCCTGCCACCACCTTTCCTCTGGCCAGCCCCTCTGCCCCCGACCCCTCCACCCCACCAGCCTCACTGCCCCCAACCCTCCCGCCCCAGCCAGCCCCGCTGTGCCCGACTCCCCCCCTTGTCAGCTCTGCTTCCTGCTGGCCACCTCTCCCCCCGCCAGCCCCGCTGCCCCCGACCCTCCTTCCACTTCTTTTACCCAAAGGCCTCCCTTACCCTGAGGGCCCCCCTTCCACTCTCCTGAGTAGCTGAGTCCTCGAAATCCCAACAAGGCTGGGCCCAGGTTTTCTGGGGCTGAATCCCTGACCTTGTTGTTGTAGTAAGTAATGTAGTAAGTTGAGGGTCGGTAACATGGAGGCAGCAGGCCTGAATAGAGGCCTGTAACATGAAAACAGCAACAGGCCTGCAGTCTAGTGAGCAAGACTTTGGTTCAGTCACACAGGAGCCAAGAAAGAGGCCCTACTGATAACTGTGTAATTGTGGAAGTTAGGTCGAGCATGGAAGGACACAGGGAGGCACTGGGTACAGACTGTAAGCCAAAGGGAGTAACGGAACATCTCAATAAGAAATGTCTTGGTACAAAGACTCCCCAAAAACTAATGCACATACCGACCTAGGTTCAGGACTGGGGCGAGTGGGGCGGCTGCCCCTTCCGTAAGGTGAGGGGTGGTATCTAGGCAACAGAAGGTGGCAACCTGGTACGTAAAGAAGTGATGTAAGTTGTTTGTACCTGTCTATAAAAGGACACCACAAAGGGTGCTCTCCGGCCAACCTTGGGTGGGGGCGCACTAGGCACCTGAACGGCAGGTGTCATTGCCTGAACTTACAGAATGCACAGTAGCTTAACTCTGACTAACCGCTGTTAATATCTGATATACGTCAATAGGCCTGCCCGGTGTTGGTACCTTGTCAACGCAGGCCATAGTGCCCAGTGGTATAACATTGTACTGATCTCTCTTACCAACGGGTAGAGCTTCGCATTTGACAATAAACCTGCTCGATTGATTTCAAACCTTGCCTGCATCTGTCGTTTCCGGGGCCTCTCAGAGATCTCCTGTGTTGACCCAGGTGCACGGGGTCTAACACTCTAGATAAAGGGAGTACCGATTGTTACGCATGCAGTCAAAAGTTTATCATCACCAATGGAGTAGAGGTCCTGTCAGGAGCACGCCAGGACGACCCTGACCAGACGACGCTGACACTGACAGTTCAGACCACTGAAGGTACCGAGGTACAGAACACCGAGGTACGACAGTTGTCACTTAGGAAAGGGGCTAGGGTGTCCCCACGCCGGGGTGCTCTCTTCACCCTGCATGCTTTATTGATCCACTGGTCACTACATACAGTTCAAAGTGAATACAATTTATTAAACAGCAACTGATTAAAGAGAAAAGAATAAGGAAAAAAAGAGAAAGGTTAAAAGAGAACACAGAGCCCTGCTCTGTGGCACGGGGACATCACAAAACAGCAGTCTGCAGAGTGTAAGGACAGTTCACAGTCTGTTCCTTATAGGTCCCAGGGCTCTCTCTCAGGTCCTGGCTGTGCTGTGGCGGGGGGGCTGCAGGTTGGACACGCTTGCTCTGTCCATGACCACACAACTTCAGGTTCTAGGTGGCAGGACCCCTCTCCCAGTTGGAGTTACAATCCCTCTCCAAGGCTGGCCTGCAGGGCCTCTTGGCTGGTGGCATCTCCCTGCCCAGAGCTTCTATTCTCACCACACCCAGCTGCAGACGGTGCTGCTTTGCCAGCCTTCAGCTCCTTGCGTTGCTTCTCTGACCCCTCTGGCTCTCGGGTCACTGCAGGTCTTCTTCTCAGCACAGGGTCTACACTCCTTGGGCTGCGTGAATGGCTCTGACACGGCAGGACTGCTCCTCAGCACAGGGTCTGCACTCTGTGGGCTCTATGGGCCTCTGGATCTGGCACTGCAGGTCTGTCTCTCCACACAGATTGCTCTTCTTGCTGCTCTTCTTAGCTCTCTCTCCAGTTTTCAGAGAGACCCAGAAAATCCCAGCTCATAAGGAGGACAGGACCTGGCCTCCTAATTCCTCCATTGGCCTGTCCAACCTGTCAATCGGGCTGACCTGGAGTGTTGTTGGCCTCTTTCCATTGTCCCTGGGGACCATCAGTCTCAGGGCCCTGATTTCTCATGGACCCTTCCCCTTTTGGTACTGGGAGCTGGCCAAACAAAAACTCCCACTGAGTTTTAGTAAGGGGCTAACAGTCCCCTTACATACAGACCACCAGATCAGGTGGATGAGGTAGATGAGGCTTTCTTTGGACAACTGAGAGAAGCTTCCAGATCACAGACCCTGGTTCTCATGGGGGACTTTAATCACCTTGGGTATGTCTACACTAGCTCGTTAGTTCGAGCTAGGTAGGCAAATAAGGGCAACCGGGGTTGCAAATGAAGCCTGGGATATTTAAATGGCAACCTGAGATCCCGGATGACTGGAAAAAGGCAAGTGTAGTGCCCATCTTTAAAAAAGGGAAGAAGGACAATCCAGGGAACGTAAGAACATAAGAATGGCCGTACTGGGTCAGACCAAAGGTCCATCTAGCCCAGTAGCCTGTCTGCCGACAGTGGCCAGCACCAGGTGCCCCAGAGGGGGTGGACCGAAGACAATGATCAAGTGATTTGTCTCCTGCCATCCCTCTCCAGCCTCTGACAAACAGAGGCCAAGGACATCATTTTATCCCCTGGCTAATAGCCTTTTATGGACCTGACCTCCATGAAATTATCTAGCTTTTCTTTAAACTCTGTTATAGTCCTAGCCTTCACAGCCTCCTCTGGCAAGGAGTTCCACAGGCTGACTACACGCTGTGTGAAGAAGAACTTTCTTTTATTAGTTTTAAACCTGCTACCCATTAATTTCATTTGGTGTCCTCTAGTTCTTCTATTTAGGGAACTAATAAATAACTTTTCTTTATCGGCCCTCTGCACACCACTCATGATTTTATATACCTCTATCATATCCCCCCTCAGTCTCCTCTTTTCTAAACTGAAAAGTCCCGGTTGCTTTAACCTCTCCTCATATGGGACCCGTTCCAAACCCCTAATCATTTTAGTGGCCCTTTTCTGAACCCTTTCCAAGGCCAAAATATCTTTTTTGAGGTGAGGAGACCACATCTGGACACATTATTCAAGATGTGGGCGTACCATAGTTTTATACAGGGGCAGTAAGATATTCTGGGTCTTATTTTCTATCCCTTTCTTAATAATTCCTAGCATCCTATTTGCCTTTTTGACCGCCGCTGCACACTGTGTGGAAGTTTTCAGAGAACTATCCACGATAACTCCAAGATCTCTTTCCTGATTTGTCGTAGCCAAATTAGCCCCCATCATACTGTACGTATAGTTGGGGTTATTTTTCCCGATGTGCATTACTTTACACTTATCCACATTAAATTTCATTTGCCATTTTGTTGCCCAATCACTCAGTTTGGTGAGATCTTCTTGGAGTCCCTCACAGTCTGCTTTTGTCTTGACTATCCTAAACAGTTGGTATCATCTGCAAACTTTACCACCTCACTGCTTACCCCTTTCCCCAGATCATTTATGAATAAGTTGAACAGGATTGGTCCTAGGACTGACCCTTGGGGGACACCACTAGTTACCCCTCTCCATTCTGAAAATTTACCATTTATTCCTATCCTTTGTTTCCTGTCTTTTAAGCAGTTCTCAATCCAAGAAAGGACCTTCCCTCTTATCCCATGGCCATGTAATTTACACAAGAGCCTTTGGTGAGGGACCTTGTCAAAGGCTTTCTGAAAATCTAAGTATACTATATCTACTGGATCCCCCTTGTCCGCATGTTTGTTAACCCCTTCAAAGAACTCTAATAGATTAGTAAGACAGGATTTCCCTTTACAGAAACCATGTTGACTTTTGTCCAACAAATTATGTTCTTCTACATGCTTCACAATTTTATTCTTATCTATTGTTTCGACTAATTTGCCCGGTACTGAAGTTAGCCTTACCGGTCTGTAATTGCCCGGATCGCCTCTAGAGCCCTTTTTAAATATTGGTGTCACGTTGGCTACCTTCCAGTCATTAGGTACGGAAGCCGATTTAAGGGATAGGTTACAAACCACAGATAATAGTTCAGCAATTTCCCATTTGAGTTCTTTTAGAACCCTTGGATGAATGCCATCCGGTCCCGGAGATTTGTTAACATTAAGTTTTTCTATTTGTTCCAAAACCTCCTCTAATGACACTTCAATCCTGGACAGTTCCTCAGATTCATCACCCACAAAGGACGGTGTTTATGTTCCTTTCTATTTATCTCACTAGGATTGGACTTCCACTTCTTAAAAGATGCCTTTTTGTCCCTCACTGCTTCTTTTATATGGTGGTTAAGCCACGGTGACTCTTTTTTAGGTCTCTTGCTATGTTTTTTAATTTGGGGTATACATTTAAGTTGGGCCTCTATTACGGTGTCTTTAAAAAGTTTCCATGCAGCTTGCAGGGATTTGGCTCTAGTCACTGTGCCTTTTAATTTCTGTTTAACTAACCTCCTCATTTTTGTGTAATTCCCCTTTTTGAAATTAAATGCCAGGGTGCTGGACTGCTGAGGTGTTCTTCCCACCACAGGAATGTTGAATGTTATTATATTATAGTCACTATTCCCAAGAGGTCCTGTAACGGTTATTTCCTGGACCTGATCCTGCACTCCACTCAAGACAAAATCAAGAATTGCCTCTCCCCTTGTGGGTTCCTGCACTAGCTGCTCCAAGAAGCAGTCATTTAAGCCATTGAGAAATTTTATCTCCGTTTCTCTTCCTGAGGTGACATGTATCCAGTCAATATGGGGGTAATTAAAATCCCCCATTATTATAGAGTTCTTTATTTTGGTAGCCTCTCTAATCTCCCTCAGCATTTCAATGTCAGTATCGCTGTCCTGGTCAGGTGGTCAGTAATATATCCCTACTGCTAATTTCTTATTATTGGAGCATGGAATTACTATCCATAGCGATTCTATTGAACATGCTGATTCACTTAATATTTTTATTTCATTTGATTCTACATTATCTTTCACATACAGTGCCACTCCACCACCCACCCGGCCTGCTCTATCCTTTCGATATATTTTATATCCCAGTATGATTGTGTCCCACAGATTTTCCTCATTCCACCAGGTTTCAGTGATGCCTATTATGTCAATCTCCTCATTTAATACTAGGTACTCTAGTTCACCCATCTTATTAGTCAGACTCCTAGCATTTGTGTAGAAGCACTTTAAAAATTTGCCACTGCTTATTTGTCTGCCCTTCCCTGATGCATTGGATTCCTTTGTATGCGGTTGTTTGTCTGCTCTGGCCCATGGTTTGTCCTCTCCTCTCCTCTCTTTCTGACTACAGCTTAGAGAATCTCTATCAATGGATTCTCCTCTAAGAGAAGTCTCCCTCCGATTTACGTGCATCTCTGCACCAATCGGCTTTTCCCCATCACTTAGTTTAAAAACTGCTCTATGGCCTTTTTAATGTTTAATGCCAGCAGCCTGGTTCCACCCTGGTTTAGGTGGAGCCCATCCTTCCTGTATAGGCTCCCCCTCTCCCAAAAGTGTCCCCAGTTCCTAATAAAGCCAAACTCCTCTTCCCTACACCATTGTCTCATCCACGCATTGAGACTCTGAAGCTCTGCCTGCCTACCTGGCCCTGCGCGTGGAACTGGAAGCATTTCCGAGAATGCCACCATCGAGGTCTTGGATTTCAGTCTCTTTCCTAGCAGCCTCAATTTGGCCTCCAGGACATCTCTCCTACCCTTCCCTACGTCATTGGTACCTACATGTACCACGACCACCGGCCCAGGGAATTACATACCCATCAGCCTTACCTCAGGTGTGTGTGGGGGATCGCCTCACCTACTGCCCGTCCCTCCTCCAGTCGTGGGCAGCGTCGGCCAGGATCAGCGCCAGGCCCAGCAGGACCCCAGCTCCCAGGGCCAGACGGACGATGTTCCCCCACGTGTCATCTGGGGTGACAAGGGAGGGGGGCTGTCAGGGGGTGCTGGAGGGAGGACACCAAAGACTCTAGGGGTGCAGCCCATCCACCCTCTATCTAATTTAATGTATCCCCAGCCACCTTTGTGTGTCCCGGGGCAGCAGAACAGAGCGGCTGTGGTCCATGAGCCTCCCATATTTTATCGGCAGTTCAGGTGGGTGGAGGGGCCAGAGATCAGCAAGTAGGGACAGGACCCTGGTGGGAAAAGGAAGCACGGAAGCGGGTCCTCCAGGGAAGAGGTGACACGGGGGCAGGATCTTAGGGAAATGGGTAGCACAAGGCAGGACCTCATGGAGAAGGAGCGGAGCAGGGTCGGGGCCTCACAAGCAGTGCCACTCTGGTAGGTGGGGCCACAATTCCAGCACCTGTTGGCCTCCCACTTCTAGGTCACTTCTGAAATTCCTGCCCATGCCTGTCTATGCCCCTCCCCCATCCCAACATCCTCTGGGTGGGGGGATGACAGTGGCGCAGGGGTTGCTTGGGAGGTGCTTTGAGACTTTTGGGAAAACAGCGCCCTGCTGAAGCGACCAGCAGCGGAAGATGTAACAGCGCTGCCTTCACAGTGACCATCACTAGGTTCCAGAGTAAACACACTGACATTCTGAATTGGTGAGTACAAGTGTTAACCCCGTATCCATCTGGGTAAGTAGGTTGAAAGGTTAACACCCTGCTTGGCAGCCCCCTGGCTTGTGTGCCATTCTCCTGGTCTCGCTGCAGATTCAGGCAGGCCGACGGGTCATATGGGAACATTATCTCCTGGTCTCCATCCCCCACCCCTTTCTCCCATGGGATACGCATGGAACTGTGCCCCACACGGGTGGTTTTGTGGTACTGGTGGGCACCAGAATACCTTGATCTGGAGGATACCTGGGGTGGGGCTCTGTGTTGGAGGGAGCTCTCCTGGGCTCTGTCCCTGCCAAGCCAATCTGGCACCTGCCCAATGACACCCCCCTCCCATCACATGAAATGAGGCCAAGCAGAACTCTGCCTCCAGGGAGATCTGCCCTGTCCCTTCATGGCTTCCACAGAGGGTCGGCTCCTTGAGCAGCACAAACCTGTTGCTGGGGCTTGCGATGGAGACGTCCTGCCCTCAGCCCCAGTTCCTGGCCCTGTGCTGTGTGGAAGGGTCGGATCTGGAGCTGTCAGGTCAGTTCCCCCTGTGGGAACAGAACCAATGTCAGTGGCGGGCTGGTGCAGTGGGGCGGGGTAAGAAAGCTGCAGCCCTGGGTTCCAGTTAGTAACTCCCTGGGACAACCTGAGATTAAAGAGACTAGGACTTTTCAGCTTGGAAAAGAGGAGAGGAAGAAGGGATATGATAAAGGTCTATACAATCACGAGTGGTGTGGAGCAAGTGAATAAGGAAAAGTTATTTACTTGTTCCCATAATATAAGAACTAGGGGTCACCAAATGAAATTAATGGACAGCAGGTTTAAAAAAACAAAAGGAAGTTCTTCTTCACACAGCACACAGTCAGCCTGTGGAACTCCTTGCCCGAGGAGGTTGTGAAGGCTAGATTTATAAAAGGGTTTTAAAAAGTGCTAGATAAATTCATGGAGGTTAAGTCCATTAATGGCTGTTAGCCAGGATGGGTAAGGAATGGTGTCCCTAGCCTCTGTCTGTCAGAGGCTGGAAATGGATGGCAGGAGAGAGATCGCTTGATCATTACCTGTTCGATTCACTCGCTCTGGGGCACCTGGCATTGGCCAATGTCAGCAGACAAGATACTGGGCTGGATGGACCTTTGGTGTGACCCGGTATGGCCGCTCTTATGTTCACTAATGATTCGTGTTAATCACCAGGAGACCTGTCCTGGGCCAGCTGTCCCATGTGTTCGGTGCTGTATGCACACGGGACAAAGAGACAGCCCCTGCCCCAGCCAGGGGTCACTCAGCCCTGTGGTCCCTGTGGGGCTGGGCTGGGCACGGTGTCCCTACTGCGGGGGAGGAGCCCCCTGTCTCCACAGAGTCAAGGGGAGCTTGCCTGCCCCATGGGCTGGGTCACACCCAGGCGCTAATTCCCACAGCCCAGACTGGCTCTGAGCTCCCCAGGGGGGTTGGGATCCACACGGGATTCAGAATTTCAGGCCCAGGTCTCATGCAGACAATGTCTGAGTCCGTCTGTCTGTCCCTCGCCACACCATCCGGCCACCCGCATGCACTCCCAGGGCCTCACATCCCCACTGCCCCACGGCCAGGCATCCCCAGGGTCTGTCCCCAGGGTCTCCTCTAGACAGGAGAGCTGAGCCCGTCAGTTCTCTGCAGGAACCATCCCCCTCCAAAGACCTGAATGGCCCCAAGGGCGCCTGAGCGGGGAGCCCTGGGCCCGGGGGATGAATTGCTCCATTTCTCCCACTCACCTTCTCCCTGCGGCGCTGTCGTGGGGGGATCCGGCTGCTGGGGCCCAGCTGGGTCGGTTCCCTCTGTGGGATTCAAATTGGGGGGATGGAACCAAGCACCCAGCCCCGGAGAAAGAAGGGCTGAAATGGTGAATCCGTGACTGGAATGCACTTCAATTGTCTAGGCGGGGGGTGGGAGGAAGTAAATTCTGTGTTGGGGTGGTGCCGGCTGGGCAGCCCTTGGGCCCCGACTGCTCTGTGCATCCCCAGAGCAGAGCAATTGGGGCAGCCTCCCCCTGGGGGTAGGGATCCCCTCTCCCTTAGCTACGAACCTCCAGCAGCTGCTGCTCCCGCCTGGCTGGGGAACCCCCCCCCCAGTGATTCCATCCCTGCTCCCCAGCCGGGCCCCCTCTGCTGGGCCCAGGACAGAGCCTCGCAGTGAATGTCCTGAATGTCGGCCAGTGAGCGGGGACTCTGAACTGGGCCCCTCACCTGCTACCACCAGCTCCACGAGGTCGCTGGGCTGGGACCAGACAGGCGGGTCCCTCTGTGCGCGATATCGGCAGCTGTAGCTCCCGGCGTCTTTCGGGCTCACGGTGCGAATTAGAAACTCAGCCACGTCCCCCACGACATCCATCCTGCGCTGTGCAGCCTCTTGTCCAGCTTTACTCAGCAGGACCCTCCCTCCCCGACACTTGCACTGACACTGGATGGTCACGGCTCCCCCTGGGGTGACCCTCCTGCTGGGGCGCAGGGAGATGGAGGGTTTGGGGTAGCTGGGAACTGCAGGCAGGAGGAGACAGGCCGTGAGACACAGACCCTGGCATGGTTCCTGTGCCCTGCCCCCGCAGCCCGGCTCCAGGGACCAACTCTCCCTCCGCTGGTTTCTATCCTGCTCAGGGTCCCTTTGCTCTGACAGCTTTTCTTTCCCCAGGTGCTGGGCGGAGGGTTTGTCTGAGCTATTGGCTTTACTTTTGCTCTCGCTCATTTCCGCCTCATGCCTCTAGCCCGATTCCCTTGGCTCATAGCCAATGTCTGTCCCCTTTCATCCTCGCTGGGCATCGCTGGCTGTTCGCCGGCCATTTCTCAGGTCCTTTGGAGACTCTCTCGTTATTTTCCCTCATGTTTCACTTCCCAGCTCATTCTGTAACTTTGCCTCTGGCACCTCTGTCTCTGCCCACCTGCCCCCTCCTGCCCCTGTCACTTCTGTCCCTTCTGCGCGGGGCTTTCTCCCTGCCAGCTCTGGGCCTGGTGCCCTTCCACAGCCCAGCTCTGCCACTGGGGTCCTGCCCACTGGCTCCCCCCTTGCTGTGTCCCTTCATTCCTGGGGCTGGCTTCTGCCTCTCCATCTGCTGGTCTCTCGCCACACTTGGCACCCCCCCCAGCCCTTCCCACTGGGAACACTCTGATGTCTCTGGGGAGGGGGCAGCTCCCCAGCTGTTTTATCTCCCCTCCACAAAATATCATCCCGGGCTCCAGCTGCCCGGCAACCCTGGGGGCTCTTCACATAACACCTGTGTTCAGGCTGTGTCTGAGCTGCCACCTTGTTAGGCTCCCACTGTGCATCACCTCCCCAACCCCCGCCCAGGGGTGTCATGCAGCCAGTTACAGGAAGCAGCCACAAGTGGGGGCCTTGCCGGCTGGACAGCCCCTGGGTCGGACTCCTCTGTGCATCCACAGGTAGGGTTGCCAGGTGTCCGGTTTTGAACTGGACAGTCCAGTATTTGAGCTTTCTGTTCGGGAAACCAATTGAGAAAATAGAAATGTCCAGTATTTTCTAGATAAGATGTGATGCAGATTGTGACGTAACATCAAGTGTGTCCGGTATTTTTGTTGAAACCGTCTGGCAACCCTACCTGTGCTGGGGGAGCAACCCTTGGGAAAGGCCCCTGATCTGCAGCTCCCCTGGGCACAGGGATCCTCCTCCCTCACCCCAAATTTTAGAGTGGCTTTTGCTGCCCCCTGGCTGCTGTCCCCCACAACTTTATCCTGTTCCCCAGTCAGATTCCATGTGCACAGATGCCTGGAGGGACAGGAAAATTGGCAGGTGTGGGGCAGAGAGCGGGGACACTGAACAAGGGTCTCTTACCTACTAACACCAGCACCACGGGGTTGCTGGGCTCTGACCAGATGGGTGGGTCCCACACGATGCGATAGCGGCAGCGGTAGCTCCCTGCGTCTCTCCGGCTCACGGAGCGGATGGGAAACTCAGCCACGTCCCCAGCTGGCTCTGCTTCCTGCAGCGTGGTCGAGTTCCCATCTTTGTACAGCAGGAACCCCAAATTCTTGTGTTGACCCTGACACCGGATGGTCGCGGCTGCCCCAAGAGCAATCTTCCGGCTGGGGCGCAGGGAGATGGAGGGTTTGGGGTAGCTGGTCTCTGCAGTGAGAAGGGGACAGGCCATGAGACAGACCCCAACATAGTCACTGCACTGCCCTCGTCGCACAGAAGCGGGGCCTGGGAGAAACACAGCCAGAGGAATCTCTCCCAGATCCCAGAGATTCCTGGGAGCTACGACCACAACTGCCCAAGGCCCTAAACCCAGAGCCACCCCAAACCCTATGCCCATCTGTCTGATTAGTGGGCCCCCCACATACCCACCTGGGAGCCAAGGTTGCCAGGTGTTCGGTATTAAACCGGACAGTCCAGTATTTGGGCCTCTGATCCAGTAAACAAATTCAGAAAATACCAGACATGTAGGCTGCGTCTAGACTGGCAAGATTCTGCGCAAATACTTTTAATGGAAAAGTTTTTCCCTTAAAAGTATTTGCGCAAGAGAGCGTCTATACTGGCATGTGCCTTTGCGCAAAAGATTTGCTTTTGCGCAAAAGCATCCGTGCCAGTGTAGACGCTCTCTTGCGCAAGAAAGCTCTGATGGCCATTTTAGCCATCGGGCTTTCTTACACAAGAAATTAACGTGGCTGTCTACACTGGCCCTCTTGCGCAAGAATACTTGTGCAAGAGGGCTTATCCCTGAGCAGGAGCGTCGGAATATTTGCGCAAGAACCACTGATTTTGTACATTGCAAAGTCAGTGTTCTTGTGAAAATACTCACGGCCAGTGTAGACAGGTGGCAAGATTTTGCGCAAAAGCACTTGCTTTTGCGCAAAATCATGCCAGTCTAGACACAGCCGTAATGTGCAATGTCTGGTATTTTCTGTTTTTCCTGGCTCGGGCGCCCACCAGACACACACAGCTGGGGCTGGCTAGGGCATCTTGGGCAGGGATTAATGTAAAAGAATGCAGCGTACCCAGACCTCGGAGAACAGACTTCAAAATGGCCACCTTAAAAGGGCAATACCTGCTCTGCTCTTAAAAAAACAAAGAGCCCCCTTTTTTGGGGGGTCAACAACTTTCGCCCTGGAGTACCAGAACCTAATTTTTTTTTTACATTGGTCCCGGGAATAAAAGGGGCCATGACTGTTTTGCAGCCCCAGTCAATTCCTCCACCCGCCCCCCCCCCCGCTCAAGTTTTGCTGTTGTGTTTTTTTTCTCAACAGAATTTTTTCCCTTTGTGTTTTTTTTGGGGAGGAGGACGGGGGTGTTCAGTATTTTTTGTTAAACCATGTGGCAAGCCTGCTGGGAGCCAGGATGCCTGGGTTCTATCTGCAGCTCTGGAAGCAGAGAGGGGTCTAGTGGTTAGAGCAGGGGAGGGGCTGGGAGCCAGAGATGCTCGTGGCTTCACAGAGAACAAGCCTCTGCCCTGAAGCTGGACACAAGGGACAGGGAGGGTGATTAACCCTTGTTTATACCAGGGTAAATCGAGGCGCAGGCAGGTCTAGTGACACCCTGTGATGATGTGGGGGAGCTGCCAAGGGTTGTGTCACCTCACATGGCCCCCTTTGTACCGACTTTTGGGGCAACCCCCCCCCCACGGGTGCAACAGTGATCTTTAGAATCCAATAACGTGACAGGTTGAAAGGGGAGGTTGCATGCAGAGGGGGCACTCAGTGTCCCTGGGTGTTACTGGTGTAACGAGGGGAAGAGGAGGGGGAAGGAGTTTGTTGTTACAGGGATCATCACAGAACAGAGGCCCCCAGCGACTGGTGCCAGCAGACCCAGCTCAGGAGGCACAGCCATGTCTGGCCAGTGGGAGGCCAATGGGCAGTGGGGAGAGGTTCCTGGTGACCTGCCTAGCTGGTCCCAGCCAGGAGGGAACAAAGTTCAGAGGAGAGGAGAAAGGGGCCCAGGCGACCCTGTTTACCTGGTCAGGAGACAGAGGACCGGGGAGGAGCAGCTGGGGGGTTGTTGGAGGATTGGCTGAAGGAAGGGGCTTTCTGAACTGGATAGGGATTGATCTTCAGGCAGAGCCCACCCGGCCGCAGGGCAGATTCAGCTGTGCTGGGCCGAGGGGGGCCAGGCTGACAGGTTCCAGGTTTAATTAACCCTCCTGTTGCATGGAGAACAGGGCTGCACTATTCCCTCTGGGAGTTGGGGTCCCCTGGGGGTCCCACAGGGAGGGGACTCCCCAAGAGGGCCCCTGGCCATGTGTGAGCATGACCTGGGAGTCTGTGATGCAACCCAAAGTACCCTGGAGTACCCCCCTCCCTCATCCCCAAATCGGCAGCTGCAGCCTCCCGAGTCTCCCCACCTAGCGCTGGGGATGGAGAATTCACCCCCAGCCCCAACGACATCCAACTCCTGGATTCGACTCCACCTTTCTATAGCAACAGCCTCCTGCCCCAGCACGGACAGCAGATGGTGACAGCTCCCCCCACAGCAACACCCCACACACACACTGGGGCTGGCAGAGATGGAGGGTCTGGGCGCAGGGAGCTCCGCTCACACACAGACAGGAGTGAGATGGGGAGACACAAACCCCTCCCCATGTGTCTGTGACTGGCCCTTAGCGCCCCACTCCAGGGACAGCACCTGGGCTCACAGACACCTCCCTGCACTCACAGGGACCGTGCGGGCTGGGGTCTGATCTCAGCCCCTGGGTCAACACAAGAAAGTTGAGTTGAGTATTTGAGTGAGTGTTCAAGACTCAGCTCCTTTTTCCCCAAATGTCCCTAACACAAAAGTTTCCCTAGCCCCAGAGATACTCACATCCCAGCACCCTGCTCTGCCCGGACAGCCAGCAGCCTGGAGAAGAGACAGATCATTAGGGACCAGATACCTACCTGCCCTGCTCTCAGATCTCCTGCTATGGGCTCACACTCTGGCTGTCTCTGATACTCACTGAGGAAGAGGACGGTGAGAGCAGATGCCATGATGGGCAGTGAGGGGCCCCTCAGCGCTGACACCAACACCCTGGTGCCCAGCTCCACCAAGCCCCAAATAAGGAATTCAGCTGGTGGCTGCAGCTACAGGAAGCTGACGATGTTTCATCACTTCCTACATCCATCACACCTTGTTTCTAATCTGCAGACAAAATCTAGAGAGGTTGGAGTAAGGAGACGTCTCTGCTAAACCCAGGAAATCCTGGGCCTGTTAGTCTGGCCAAGCATCACTTAGCTCCCCATGGGTCTGTAAGTGACCAATGTCTCCTCCCCTCCCCCGCAAAAAAAAGTTCTCTGCACCTTGGGGAAGCTGCACCAGGCTGGGACCAGGGATGCCACAGAGTCTGGCTTTCAGTCTTTGACTGCCCACAATCTTCATGAAGAATTAACCTCCCTCCCCTTTTACAGGTGACCCAGGTGGGCAGAATAAATACAGCCTCGTGTACTTAAAGAAAAGTGTCATGATCCACCTGAGTGAGGGGCAGAGTTAAGGGTGTCTGGGATACAGACATTGTGGCATTTCCTGGTGCTGGAGGCTTTGATTCTGCAACTGCCTCTCCTAGCCTGCAACCCTGCCCACGTGCGACATGAGCTCTGGCACCGTGCAAGGAGCAGGCATGATGGGGAGCACTTGGGTTTGCCGCCCCTTGCACCGTAGCTGAGCAGTGATGGAACGCCTGGAACACCTGCTTCTAAGGGTCTTTTCTCAGTGTGAGAATTAAATCAGTCAGGTTCAACAGAAAGCAGGAGCAAGAGAAATTCCGTCCCATGCCCCTAACAGGACTCCAGCTGGGAGAGACCCTGCCTGCGAGCTGCAGGTGATGCTGCCAGTGGGCGTGTGGCCAGGCCCCTTGGGAAAGACGTGACACAGGCGTGTTTGTCCAGCTGCTGGCTAGAGGGTGGGATTGAGAAGACTCTGATCCTGGTGCTGCCAGGGGAGTGGAAGCTAGTGGTTAGAGGGGGTGGGAGCCATGAGCCTTGGGGTGCTGACCGTGGTGGTGCCCATGCGCTGCTGTAGTGCTGGGGGGATTGTGGTTATGGGGCAACATTAAAAGAGCTGAATGTGACCAGCTGGACAGTCCCCATGGGCCTTTGTAACAGGTTGAACTCACCTCGGTGGCGCCTCCTGCTGCTCTCCCAGGAGATTAGTTCTTGCAGCTCCGCCCCCAGCAGTGTCTCGCCCAGTCACCTGCCCTCTCTGTCTCCTCTGTACCAACACCCCCATTCCTCCCAGACCTCACCACCCTATGCCAATGCCCAGCCTGGGGTGCTTCCCCTTCAGGGTACAGCTTCCCTAATCCCACTGCTCACCTTTGGGGCCCACTGGTGTCTTTAGTCTGGCCCCTTGCCTATGGGCCGTGTCATAACCAGAAGTGCTGACCAGCATCTGGTGACTAAGGGGTTAACTCTGTACCTAGCAAGGTATCACGTGTCAGCCAATAACAATGCCGGTAGGAATTTCAAACTGGGAGAGGGAGGTTTTCTCTCTCTTCTGTGTCCGAGAGGCAGAGCAGTTTCTTCCAAGACTGAGGGAAATGGGAGACACTTGTCTCTCCAAGAATGGACTTCTTACAACGTGTAAGTAGGGAAAAGTCTAGATAGGCCATCAGGATTTGTCATTTTCCTTGTTGTTGATTTGGAAATGATGTCTGAGCTTGTTAAGTGTTTTTTTTTCTTTGTAACTAAGTTTTAGCCCAGAGCGGTTCCCTGAATATCTTTATCAATCTAGCCACTTTACTAAGCTTGCAACTGTAGTTTTGTGTGGATAATAAAGGTTTGTTTTCTTTTGTAATTAAAGGGATTGGTTGATTGTTGTGTCCTTAGGACTCAGCACCTGGTTACAAGGGCAGAGTCCGTTGTTGTCTGTGAATCTCCTCTGTTTTCCCAACTCCAGGCAAAGCGGAGGTTGGGGCAGGTGAAGGGTTTTACCTTAGGGAGGAGACTTCCTAACTGATCTCTTCCCTGGTTTTCTTGGAATTACTTGGATGTTGGCAGCAGATTCCCCAAAATCGGGGGGAGTGTCTGTACCAGAACCTGTAGAGGCAAGATATTGGAGTGCTCTTGTGGGCCCCCACTTCTGTATTCATCATGCCAGAATGGAGAACAGCCTTGACAGGCCGACTGCAGGCTCAATTGACCTTGCTCATACCCAACAAAGGTGGGGAGACCTGCGGCGTATCCTGTGCCCCTGACCTGGCCCTCTGCATCCCCAGGGCCTGATCCCAGAGAGTTCCTCAGGCTGGAGCCCTGCTGTCTCCCTGGACTCCCCCAGTGCTGCTCTGGCCATGGTACAAACTGCCTTAGGCAGCTTAGTCCCTCTGCTCCAAGAGCCAGAGACACTGAGCTCCCTCTGCCCAGCAGCTCTTCTTATAGGGCCCATCCTGGCCCTGACTGGCTGCCTTCAGCGTCCCTCCAATTGGTTTCTGGAACAGCCCGTCACCCAGGGTGTTTTTAACCCCTTTTATCCCAATATGTGGCAACGGCCCCATCACAGCCTTTTAAAATTCCACACTCCCTGCCTCCCCCAACCACCTGGGAGACCCCGTCCCCAGCTGCGCCCAGCCCCATGGAGCAGGAAGGGAACAAGCAGCAGATTTGCTCAACCTCAGCCTGGCCAGAGAGGACCCAGCTTACCTTGGTTTTGGCAGAAAAAAAATCCCCCCTTTCTCCATTGGCCAACCCTGACTCTGTGAGAAGGGGGTAATTCCCCCCAGATCCCTCCCCCCTCACCTTCATCTCCTCCCCAACCACCTTAACCACCAACTCCCCACCTGGGCCTTTGTCTCCCTCAAACTTCTGACCCCAACCTCCACCCCCCATCTCCCCTCTAATGCCCATCCTGGCCCATCCCCACTGTTTCTCACCCACCCAGCACTGAGCTCAGCTGATCATCCCCTCTTTCTCTCCAGCCCCCTGTGCTCTCCCATCACTCCCCAGCCTCAGCCTGTCTCTCCACAGAAGCCTGGCCTGTCTGCCCTCCAACTGCCCAACCCTGCCCCCTTTCCGTCTCCTCTCACATTCCTGTTACCACTAGTTCCCCGACATCGGTTTGTCTTACCTCCAACCTCTTCCCCTGCCCCCCCAGCCAGTCTCCCCACTGCCTTTATAGGTTTCCCAGGGGGCCCAAGAAGGTTGGAAACTCCCTCCCTCACCCATGTTACCCAGGCCAGGGGGCGGAGCTCATTTCAAGCCAAATTCTGGGTTTAGCTTCTCTCCCGGGCAGCCCCCCAGCAGCAGCCATTCGTAGGAAAAGCTTGCGGGTTAAATCCATGAGAAGGAACCAAACTCGCCTGCCTATGGAAACAGGGGCTGAACGATTGCAGCCAACAGCTGGAGACAGCCTGGCTCCACGTCTCACTCCTCCTGCAGTCACCACAGCAGAGACGCTTGTTTCCATGATAGCCGGGCCCTGGGGAGGTGGAACTGGTTCATTTGACTCTCTGTGTGCCCGAGAAAGGCAACCGCTGAGACGCCCCAACTTCCTCTGATCATAACGTAAAGCAAGGTCGGGGTTTGGTTGTGCCAGAACAATGGGGGATGTGCCTGGAATAGGGTTGTTTCTCTCATCAAATGGAAAGGGAGGGCTGTGACAATAGGGGCAGTTATACTCTAGAATGACCACGGGGGGCAGCAGGCAAGCACACCCCCAACAGCCCTGGAGAGATGTGGAGCAGCCCTCAGATGGACCTGGGAAGCTGCCTGAGCTCCCCACCCTCTGCCCTGACTCCAGCACCCCCCACACTCCAAGCCCCCTGTCCTGAGCTTGCCAAATCCCCACATCCCTGCCCTGAGTCCTCAACCCACCACACTCCCATCCCATTGCTCTGTAGGACCCGAGGAACTCTGGGTAAGTCTTCTAGGCTACTCTATATTTGAGAGAGTCTGTTCCAGAACTCCTCCCCGCCCACCACTGCCCCAGCCCTCAGCATCCCACCCCCAGGTGCCCTTAATGGAGGGCAGTTCCAGAGCTGAAGCTCCTCCCCATTGATACAAGGACATTGCTGGCTGCTCCCCTTCACAAGGCAGTGAGGGGAAAGTGTCCTGTTTGCTGCATTCCTCACTCTGGCTGGGGAGTATATTGAGCAAATGAACCTAGACTTGCCCCACTCGGGGGACATACACCCCTGCCCCAGCTATGCCCACTGGAGCTGCAGCAGCCATGGAAAGGTGCTTCTCACCTCACCCCAAGCTGCTGTGGTGGGAGAGGACTGGGTTTGTCCTCTCTTCCTGGGGGGACGCTGCATCTCAGACTCACCAGCCCCAGCCCCGCCCCAGAGCAATGATTTCAAACGATTAATGGAGTCAAGGACCTGTGCAATGCCAGGAGGGTCTATTAGTAAAAAATAAGGAAAAGATGGGGAAGGTGAAAGGAAACGCCCTGATCTCAGGCCCCCCTCCCCTCTAATGGGCACACGCCCCAGCTGTCTCTGATACTGAGCGAGCAGGGAAATGGTGAGAGCAGATCCCATGATGGGGCAGTGAGTGGAGGTCCCCTCAGTGCTGCCCCCAATGCCCCGATGCCCAGCTCCACCCCGCCCTGAATCCAGCCCTGAGCCGGGGGCTGCACCTACAGGAAGCCAGTGATGGCTCGTCTCTTGCTGCATCCTCACACCTTGTGTCTTATCTGCCGGGTGAATCTTGTGTGGTCAGAAACAGCAGAGATCCCGGCAACATACAGGAAACTGTGGGACCCTCAGCCTGGCCAAGTGTCATGTAGTTCTCAGCTGGTCTGTGTCTGTGGGGAGGAGGGAGAGGTCACGCGTCCGGTGCCCAGCAGCTGGGGGGAAGGGGAAGGTGCACTGGGCTGAGAGCGAGGACATCCCAGGGGCTGCTCTGCAAAGTCGGCAGCAAGCAGGGCCAGGTTCCATATCCAGGGGTTGCCTCTAATAGCACAACAGAACCAGCCCCAGGCCCCACCCAGCAATCTGGGGGAAATTCATCCCCACCCTGGGGTGCCTCTCGGAGTCTGTGTCCCACGCGCAAGCTCTGAGCCCACCTACACCAGAGAGACCTAGCAGTAACCAGGGACAGGCACCTGCCAGCAGATTGGGAAACCATCTGACTGGGATTCCCACATCTGAGAAGGAGCAAAACTCCCTGCCCAGAGCGCATAGGGGCTGCAACCTTTGCTTCATGTCTCCCCTTGCGGGGCAAAGACCCAACTCCCCCATCTCCCTGCTCCCTTCTTCTGGCTGCATAAGAACATAAGAACGGCCAAACTAGGTCAGACCAAAGGCCCATCTAGTCCAGTGGCCTGTCTTCCAACATTGGCCAATGCCAGCTGTCCCAGATGGAGTGAATAGAACAGGGATCACATGATCCCGCCCCTGTCATCCATTTCCAGCCCCTGACAAACAGGGTCTAGGGACACCATTCCTACCCATCCTGTCTAATAGCCGTTGATGGACCTAACCTCCATTAATCTATCTAGCTCTTTTTTGAACCCTCTTAAAGTCCTAGTCTTCACCACATCCTCTGGCAAGGAGTTCCACAGGTTGACTGTGTGCTGCAGAAAGAAAAACTTCCTTTTGTTTATTTTAAATCTGCTGCCTTTTAATTTCATTTGATGACCCCTAGTTCTTATATTGTGGGAACAAATACATAATTTGTTCTTATTTATTTTTTTCCACATCAGTCATGATTTTATAGACCTCTATCATATCCCCGCTTAGTCTCCTCTTTTCTAAACTGACAAGTTCTAGTCTTTTTAATCGCTGTTTTTTTATATGGGACTCATTCCAAACCACTAATCATTTTTCTTGCCCTTTTCTGAATCTTTCCCAATGCCAATATATCTTTTTTGAGATGATGCAACCACGTCTGTATGCAATATTCGAGCTGTGGGCATACCATGGTTTTACATAGAGGCAATAAGATAAGTCTTATTCTCTATCCCTTTTTTAATTACTCCTAACATTCTGTTTGCTTTTTTGACTGCTGCTGAACACTGAATGGATGTTTTCAGAGAACCATGCTCAATGACTCCCAGATCTCTCTCTTGAGTAGTTGTAGCCAAATTAGTCCCCATGAAATTGTATATATAGTTGGGATTATTTTTTCCAGTGTGCATCATATATATAGTAGCCCATTGTCTGTGCGTCTGTAACGCTGAGGTACACAACCAGGCCCCCTGGCCATGCACATCAGCGCCCCATCCCCCTTCCCCTCCCTCCGTGCACGCTGCGCCACTCAGCTGGGCCCCAGCAGGGGAGCAAGTGGCTGTTTGGGGTCCGCGCTCCCCACGCATGGGGAGCGCGGACCCCAAATGGTCGCTTGCGGCAAGGGGCCCAGCTGAGCGGCGCCAGCACTGCGCCGCTCAGCTGGGCCCCGGTGGGGGAGCAAGCGGCGGCAAGCAGCCATTTGGGGTCCGCGCTCCCTACGCATGGGGAGTGTGGACCCCAGATGGCTGCTTGCCGCCGCTTTCTCCCCCGCCAGGGCCCAGCTGAGCGGCCCAGAGCTTGGCCTAGCCGCCACGGAGGGAAGGGAAGGGGGGCAGGGCTGGCCAGAAGGGGGGCGGGAAGCAGAGCTGGGGGCAGATCGGGGGCTGTGGGGCTGGAGGAGAGGATGGGGGGGCCCGGAGGAAGGGGGGCGGGAAGTCGCGCTGGCGGGGGAGGGGGGTGTCCGGGGGCCGTGGGGCTGGCCGGCAGGAAGAGAGGGCGAGAAGCAGAACTGGGGGAGGATCGGGGGCCGTGGGGCTGGACGGGAGGAGGGGGGGGACAGAGGAAGGGGGGGCGGGAAGCAGACCTCGCGGGGGGGTGCAGCCACTGGCCGCAGCCGGAGTCCTTCTGGCTGCGCCTGCGGCAGGCGCTCCCTTTACTTGCCAGCAGAAGCCTGGCGGGGGTGGGGGCGGGGAGTCACTCCCCCCGCCTGGCTTCTGCTGGCAACCAGAGGCTCCCAGCTGGGAGATGGGCCGTGACTGGCACTGGGAGCGTCTGGTCCTGTGCAAAAGCCAGGCGGGAGGGTGGGGGGTGGCTGGGTGTCCCGGCCCCCGCCCCACCCGCCTTTTCCGCGCGACCACAGGGCTCCCAAAGCCAATCGCGCTCTGCCTCCCAGTTTCTCCCCCGCCCCCGCCAGGCTTCCCTCCGGCGCCCACCCGGAAATTCACAAAATACCGGACAGTGCACATGTCCGGTATTTTCTGAATTTTTCTACCAGACAGAGGGCGCAAATACCGGACTGTCTGGTAGAAAACCGGACACCTGGCAACCCTAGCCCCGGTGGGAGCGCCGCTCAGCTGGGCCCCGGGTGGCAAGCGGCCGTTTGGGGTCAGCGCGCCCCATGCATAGGGAGCGTGGACCCCAAATGGCCACTTGCCGCCACTTGCTTCCCTGCCACGGCCCAGCTGAGTGGCGCTGGCACTGCGCCGCTCAGCTGAGCCCCGGTGGGACGGGAAGGGGGGGTGGGGCGCTGACGTACACGGCCAGGGGGCGGGGC
The DNA here is from genome assembly GCA_032595735.1 of Pelochelys cantorii. Classification (NCBI taxonomy): domain Eukaryota; kingdom Metazoa; phylum Chordata; order Testudines; family Trionychidae; genus Pelochelys; species Pelochelys cantorii. Next base: position 7,554,149 of record CM064358.1, on the reverse strand, counting down.
CGTGTACGTCACCGCCCCCCCTTCCTCCTGCCCCCGTGGCGCTGAGTGGTGCACCCCTCAGCTGGGCCGCCACAGGAGAGGGGAAGGGGGGGCGGTGACGTACACAGCCCTGCCCCCGGCCGTGTACGTCACCTCCCCACCCCTCCTCCCCCCCTGCGGCCCGGCTGAGCGCGCAACACTCAGCCGAGCCGCCACGGAGGGAGGGGAAGGGGGCAGGACAGTGACGTACATGGCCAGGGGGCGGGGCCGTGTACATCACTGCCCCCCTTCCCCTCCTGCTGTGACACTCAGCTGAGTGCTGCGCCCCTCAACCGGGCCGCTGGGGGAGCCAGCAGCGCAAGGGGTCGTTTGGGCTCCCTGCGGTGGGAGGGGAAGGGAGGGTGGGGATGTACATGGCCCCGCCCCCTGGCTGTGTACGTCACCGCCCCGCCCCGCCCCTCGCGGCAGCCCGGCTGAGCAGGCAGCACTCAGCCAAGTGCCACGGCAGGAGGAAAGGGGAAGGGGAAGCGGAAGGGGGGCAGGGAGAGACGAAGGGGAGAGAGAGGCAGGAGGCGGAGAAGAGAAAGAAAGAGATGGAGAGAGAGGCAGGAGGTGGAGGAGAGCTGAGAGAGGGGGGAGGCAGTAGGAGGGGAGAGAGAGAGAGAGAGAGAGAGAGAGAGACGGAGCGAGAGAGCTCAGGAGAGAAGACCTGAAAATCCCGTCTTATGACCGGCTAATTGGCTAATTATTTTATATTTATCAACATTATATTTCATTTGCCATTAGTTTGGTGAGATCTTTTTGAGAAACTTCACAGCCTGCTTTGGTCTTAACTATCTTGAGCAGTTTGTTATCCTCAGCAAATGTTGCCACCTCAGTTTGCCCCTTTCTCCAGATCATTTAGAAATAGGCTGAATAGGTTTGGTCCCAGTACAGACCCTTGGGGGACCCCACTAGTTACCTCTCTCCATTCTGGAAACCGACCATTTATTCCTACTCTTTGTTTCCTGTCTATTAACCAGTTATCAATCCATGAAAGGACCTTTCCTCTCATCCCATGACAAGTTACTTTACTTGAGAGCTGTTGGTGAGTGACCTTGTCAAAGGCTTTCTGGAAATCTAAGTGCACTGTCTCCACCGGATCCCCCTTGTCCACATGTTTGCTGACCCCCTCAAAGAACTCTAGCAGGATTTAGTAAGGCAGGATTTCCCTGTCCAGACACCATGTTGACTTTTCCCCAACAACTTATGTTCATCTATGTGACAAATTAATCCTTTACTATAGTTTCAACTAATTTGCCCGGTACTGATGTTAGACTTACTGGTCTGTAATTGCCAGGATCACCTCTAGAGCCCTTTTTAAATACTGGCTTCATGCTAGTGACGGAGAATTTTAATCCAAGGGTTCAGATGGGGGCCCAAAACCCCTACCAAATCAGTTCCAGACACCCTTCTTAAGCAACCAGCTTTATTCAGGAATGCATTCCAGGGCAAAAATCTCCAGGATACTCTCAGGAAAAGTTTTCGCCACTTCTCAAACAAAAGGCAATGTCTTTTGTACTATCTTACATGGTAATCACCCCTTTCCCACTGACCACTTACAGTTGCATGCATACATAGGTCATGCCCCTTTGCACCAAATTCCCTCCAATCATTACCTACCCCCTCAAAGTCCCTTTTTAGGCCTTACAACAGGTTCAAACCAGTTTCACCTATCCCCTCCTGGTTGTATACCTGTGTCCAAGCATGTACCTCTTTACAAAGACCAGACTTAACATCCAGGTCACACAGAGGTCATACTGACAACAAATTAAGTTTATCCTTCACTAGCTATCTTCCAATCATTAGCTACAGAAGCTGATTTAAAGGATAGGTTACAAACCACAGTTAGTAGTGCCACAATTTCCCATTGGAGTTCTTTCAGAACTCTTGTTTGAATGTCATCTGGTCCTGGTGACTTGTTACTGTGAAGTTTAGCAGTAATCCTCTCATAACAGCTGTCCAAGGACAGTGGAGACCAGAGCTCGGAGGTGGCACCACACAAGAAGTTCAAAGAGGAGAGGAGTGCAGACTAGTGGTTAGAGCAGGGGGGGCTGGGAGACAGGCCCTGGGTGTGATGGTCATGCCACAGCCCACCCATGGCTCTGACATGGTTCTGGGTAACTCTGGGGGAACCATTAAAGTTGCTTCAGGAGCCCAGCTGGAGAGTCCCATTAGGTCTGATTAACACCCCCTCCCAACCTGCTGCTCTCCTGCCCTCCCACTGCCCTTGGAGACTCCCCCACCCTGCCGTGGCTGCCCCTCAACCATGGAGCAGGGGTGGGATGAACTGCACAGTTGTTGTGTTGCAAACTCCCCAGCCTGTCGCCCACAACTAACAGTCTCCAGAGTCTGTCTGCTCCCCCATCTCCCTCGGTCTATGCCCTTTCAAGTCTACCTCACACATGCACCCCCTAGCCCTTGCTCTTGTGGGAATCTCTCTTAGAACAGGATGTTTCTTGATCTGTTCCTGATTACCACAGGGCAGAGTGTTATGAATTGCGGGATAGTTCATGCAGGAATCCCATCAGCTAGGCTGAGCGGCCCCCAAACCTTTCTTGGTTTGGAGGCCGCTGACCCATAGAAAAATCAATGCGCGGGGGGGCACAAACAAATAGAAGCAAAAACAAAACAAATAACCCCCCCAAAATAAACCCTCACTCACGTGGCCCCTGACTGAGGAGAAAGACACCTCCCCCCAACACACTCTCCTCAAACACCAGAGTCCGGGGGGCGGAGGCTAGTAGATTTCATGTGCGCCAGCCCTGTGGTGGGCTAGACCCCGGGCTGCAGTGAGGCTGATCACAGCCCCGGCCCCAGGATCAGCTACACCACAACCACAGCTCCAGCCCCAGCACATGGGGCAGCCGGCCGTCACATGGCTCTGTCCAGGAAACAGCTGGGCATCCACCACGCAGCCCAGGCCCCCTACTCGCCCCCAAGCCCACCACCGTTCGCCCACCGTCCATGGCGAGGAGGAAGAGGAGTGGTGCTCTGTGTCTCTGCAGGGGAGGTGGGCGCCGGGTTCCAATTCTTAGTGCGCACCCGCCAGGTTGCCCCAGAACAGGGACAGCTGGGGGTCCCACCGCCGCCGCTGCCATTGCTCCAGGACAGAGGGAAGGGAGCCAAGAGCCCTGCTGCTGCTGCTACTCCCTGGACCGCTGCTCCAGGGTGAGGCTGGCCCCACAGCTGCCTCAGTTTCTCTGGCGGCCTCGGGGTCAGCCAGCCCAGCTGCTGCTGCTGCTGCAGAAGTTCTGGAAAGTCCCGGAATCCGTGAGCTCCGTGAAAGTCTCACAGGTTCACCGGCAGTAACCGAATATCGACCTTGCTGGCGTCGATACCCTCGGCGGCGTGTTTGGGAGCCTCCGTTTGGCAGGCAGGTGCTGGGCCTGCTATTTTCTGTCAGCGCGAGGATGGATGTCAGCTTGGGTTGTGTTATCTAGGAGCGAGCCGGGCAGTACAAGTCGGGCCTTTGCGGGCAAAGCCTGGGACGGGGACTGCACTGGTGTCGCCCTGCAGGGCAACCCCTGTGTGGCGGGCAGCACTCACACGCTACAGCCTAGGTGTGACGTCCGTGCCGGCGGCTGGGTGGGGGCAGACCCGGAGTGGCAGCAACCACAATGCAAAGAGCACCCCAGTTAGTGGGAAGGGGGACACAGAAGTTTGTCTGCCTAGAGCAAGGGTGGGCAAGATCTGGCCTGCAAGCTGCATCCGGCCCACCAAGCCGTTTGGTCTGGACCGCAGCCCACCCTGCCGTGCCCCTGCCCCCAGGCCAATCAAGACCCCGAGAGTGGGGGAGGGGGTGAAGTCATTCGCTGTTCACGCGGCTGGCAGTCTAGAGGCAGACGCCAGCGATCAGGACATGGAGGTGGAGGGGGGGGGGCACGTAAAGTCTCCTCCCCCTCCCCTGCCAGAGGCACATAGCGCCTAGAGGGAACTGCTTCTTCTGTCCAAGCCCCTCCCCCGCTTTCCAGAACCGGCCCACAAGCACTGCTCACATTTAATGAAGTGGGCCCCTTTCAAAAATTATTGCCCACCCTGTTCCAGGGTGTCCCCTGGGCATGGCCCAGTGGGGAAGCCAGTGGGGTGAAAAAGAGGGGTGCTGAGGTGAGGGGGCCCAGTCTTGGGGGGGGGCACTATGGGACCCACGTCTGCAAATACCTATGGGGCGGTCACCTGTTAGGCTGTCCAAAACTAAGAGGAATAATAATGGCACCAGGGTGCTAAACAGCAGAGGGGCAGCTATTGTCCAAGAGAGGGTGAGGTTGAGGAGGATGGCATAGAAGATCCATGAGACCTTCGTTAGGTCCTGCTTCTTCCCTGGACAGAACCCAGGAGTCCTGGGGCTCATGTCCCCCTGCTCTAACCACTAGCCCCCACTCTATTCCCGGAGCTAGGGAGAGATCCCAGGAATCCTGGTACCCAGCCTTACCTTGATCCATCCACTAGCCCCCACTCCTTTCCAGAGCTAGGAAGAGAACCCAGGTGTTCTGGAGCCCAGCCCCACTACTCTAACCACTAGCCCTCACTTCCCTTCCAGAGCCAAGGAGAGAACTCCAGGTTCTCTGTCTCTTGGGGATGGCATGTGGGGGAGGGAGGAACAGGGCTTGTCAAAGTTGGAGGGGTGGGGGTAAGGGAAGCAGGGCTGGCATGGGGCTGTGGGGAGCACTCAACCCATCACATGCACTGTGGGTTTCCCAGGTGCAGGTTGTGAGGAGTGGGGGTTAGGAGACCCTTTGGGGCCATGTGGGGCAGGTTTAAGGGGCATGAGGGGTTGAAGTCTGGGCTGGGGGGCTGACACTGCCTGCAGAGGGGTGCCCCAGGGGAGTCACACCTCCAGGGAGGAAGGAGACAGATACACAGGCAGGTGTATGAGGCCAGGGGATCCTTTGAAACTTTATTGGTGCAGATCACACAGCAGAGAAGGAGTAAAACTGGGTTCGTCGTGCCCAGAGTTAGTGAAACCTGATCCCAACATGGACCCTGGGGACTGCCCTGATGTATTGCCCTCCCCCCCTCCTGCCTGCATGCCATGCCCTGGACTGGAGTCCCACCCCCTTATGCCCTAGTTAATGTATCTGCTGTACCGGAAAGTGGGGGTCAGGGGAGAGATTCAGGGAGAACCCAGGGCCCCGATACCTGGGTGTGGGCACCCTGTAAAAGAGATACCAAGAAAGTGGTAGGGGTAATCACAGGGCAAAGCCAGTGCCCAGATACCTGGGGGATGGGCACCTTGAAATGAGAAATAGGAGAGATATGTGAGAGGCATGGACAGATGAGCGGGCTGATGGACTCATGGACAGACAGATGGACAGATGGATGGATGGATTAAAGGATGAATGTGTTCATGGATGGAGAGATGGGCTGATGGATGGAAGGATTTGTGGAGAGATGGATGGCTTGAAGGATGGAAGGACAGATGGAAAGGTTGGCAGATCGCTGGCAGGGTTGGAGAAGAGGTGGGCAGCTGGGTTGTTGGGCGGATGGGGTGGTTGTTGACTAGTTGCCTCTCGGGTTATATTCTTGTCCCACCTTAGCGCTTTCCCGCAAGATTTGGCTTAGGTGGGTCTTTCACCTTTTCTAGGCATAAATTCTTGTTGACGTCCTTCTCCGCACAGCTGTGGCAGACCTTGCTATCGCACAGGTACATGGGCACTCGGCAGAGTGTTTGCCATGAGTTCCATGTAACCTGCTTCCCCTCGGACCTTTCCCACTTGTAAACCTCCTTGAAAGCCAAGGCCCGGTGGTCTTCATTTATGGCACTGAAGATCCCGTCCATGAGTTGCGGGATGCGGTGCTCATGGTTCAGGCTGAGGCAGGTGCCCAGGCAGGGAGAATAAAAGGAGAAGAAGATGAAGCAGCCGTTCCAGCTGCATTGGTTGTTCGGGAACCAAACTGTGTAGCGGTTGCTCCCGAAGCTTTCCTGTAAAGCTTCAGTCTCCTGACATGCAACCTGTCCCCGGGTCTTGTCCAGGAGGCGGGAGACGGGGCTCACCCTGTTCTGGTCCAGGATGAACATCTGCCATTCAGGGTGCAGGGAATGTCCATCACTTTTGCAAGGTTTGGCAGCGACAATGTGGTCCCCCTCATAGAGAAATTCCTTCTCCAGCTTGGTTTGCATGGCCACCAGGTCAGCCTGCAGGTGCTTCTGCAGGTCACTCGGGCTGGCGCTTTGGCACATGGACCACGGCAAGGCGATGGCCACTGCATACTGATCAGTGTACTTGGGTTTGTACCTGGGCGAGAGGGGACAGGGGGAGTGTGAGCCTGGGGGAATCACACAGGATTAAGGTGCACAAACTCAACAGACCCTAAACATGCATCCCCCAGAATCATCTCCTCCCATTTCCTGCACTGCAAGACTCACCCCCTAAAGCTTTGTGCTCCATCTCTCCCCTCCCAACCCTAGGGGCCAGCTCCCCCTGCACCAGTAGAATCATCCCTCCCAGCTGGGGATCCAGGTGCCCCTGAACCCCCCAAATCACCTCTCGTCTTGGAGCTCCATCTCCCCCTGCACCCCAGATTCCCCATTTCTGGGCAGTGGCTCCAGGTAACCCACTAACACCAGCAGACACGAGGACTCCCTGCTGCTCGCTTTGTAGCCAGGGGTTCAGGGCTGAACTGAGATGCCTCCCCCCAGGCCGGTCACTCACTTAGGATGAACATAATCCACGATGGCTTTGAGCGCGGTGGGGTCGATGCTCCCGGCGGTGTCTGGCCTGAAGCAGAGGAGAAGGGGCAGCAGCAGGAGCCCAGCCCTGAGCCTCTGTCCTGGGACCTGCACAGACCCCTCAGTGTCAGCGCCTCCAAGCCCTGGGCCCAACCCCAGAGCCCCCGACCCATGTCCTCCACCCCTTCTGTGCTACCAAGAGGAGAGGAGGCAGGGCGACCCTGGAGCAGGAGGGAGTCCCCGGTGTTATTACCATGGGGCAGGAGGAGGGGAAGGGGTTGGGGAGGGGCAGGATTTACATGGGGCAGAAGACGGAGCAGGGGGGACTCACCAAGGTTTCCATGGTGCAGGAGCTGGAGGTGCCGTCACGCACTGAGAGAGGCTCCCACCAGTTCCCTAGTCATGGGCTGCCAGCTCCCAGCCCCACCCTTTATAGCCCCATTCCCCACCCCCACAGCAGACTCCCCACCCACTGGGCCCAGGTCTCTGGCTGGCAGCTGCATGGGAGTGGGTGGGGGGGCGGGCTGGATGGACTGACCAGGAATAATCACTCAGCAAAGCCCTTGTGTTTTCCACAGGCGTTTACTGGGCACGAGCCAATTCTCTGTTGTCTCTGGTCTGATCCTCCAAGCAGATAGCATTCTCCAGAATCCAGGCGCCCTGGGTTTACCCCACGGGCCATTGCCCTGACAGCTCCTCTGTCAACATTGCCTGGACCCGGCTGGGCTTGTACGCAAGGGCACCAGGCACTAAAACCCCTTGGATTCTGTGGATTCACTACACAACCAGATAAGAGTTCCCCAGAACTCTGGCCGGACTCCAGTGAAGCAAGAACTGACCAGAGTTAATGTTGGTGACACCTCCCTGATAGCAGGGGTCCCTCTACACAAGCGGTGTCAGGCCTCCCAGTTGCTGTGTAGACGCACTTCCCTATCGCGTCAGTCACCTGTGGGCACTGGCTCTGTGCAGAGCCTGGTGAGGTCATTTTCACAGTTGCTTTCACACGTGGGCTGGCTGTTAAGACCCTCATGATGCACACAAGTGTCATAGAACCCACTTTAGAGAGGTGTAAACTGAGGCACCCAGACAGGAGGGGACCTCCCCAAAGCACCTACGATCACCCCTGGGATCGTATTTCCCATCCTCTGCAACAGCAGGGCTGATGTCTGATCAGTGCTGTGAACAAGCTTCATAAAGCAAAACGTAACCAGGGGCTGGACTCAGGCTGGATGAGGCACAGGGGCAGTTACAGCAGTGCTATGGTTGTATGCAGCACATGTGTGTTCGAGCAGTGGCCAGAAAGGTGAGTTGCTGATTGAGTTCTAATAAAACTAACTCCAGGCACCAGTTTTAGGTCTGTCAGGGACAGGAACCAGTTGGTGAGCTGATCGTGCAATTTGAGGGTCTGGAAAACGTCTGATAAGTTGTTGAAAAGTAGAGGGATGTGTGCATGTGTGTGTGTGTGTGTAAAGATCCCATCATGATATGGCCCATATCTGCCTATAGAATAATTCACAAACCAGGCGTTCGAAGAGTACTAGTTTTAGGTACATGCGGTTTCCCAGCATTTTGATGTGATCATGGTAACTTCTGTGCCTCAGTTTTCTGAAGCTGCCAAATGACAATTTGATGACAAAAAATGTGGCGTGGGAAAAATGGCTAAAAATGTCCAGGTTTCTCTAATGACACAATCCCCTCTGCTGTGTTGCTGCCTCACACTGTCTGACAGACCGACTAACCAAGTCTGGGGTCTCAGCTATCTAGCCAGTGGGCCACACTGGGGCGGGAAGATGCCAGAGATTCCTGGGCACCAACTTGTCCAGTTAACCAGTGAATACTTGAGTAACCCACTAAGAAAACACTTCTGAAATCCTTCTCCACTGGTTGCTTGAGGAAGGAGTGAATGGGACGTTGTTGGGCTATGATATGACCATGCAAAATATTGTTGCAACCAGTGTTATAAACACCCAAAGCTTGTGCAAAGGGGGCCAAGAGATAGCCATAGACAGGTTCCAGTTCGCTGATTCTGTTTATACTATTCATGTGCAGGTGTCACTTTTGTATTTGAAGTCATGAGATTTGGCTCTGTGCTTGTACTTGAAATGTTTGTTTCTGGGAGACAGCAATGGGAGGCTTTGCCCCCTGGTTGGGAAAGGGTCACTACTCAAGTGAATCGCAGATCTTGACTGACAATGCACCTTAAGTGGTGCCGATCCACATAGGAGGAGCTTTGCTGTGAATGCTCAGACCAGCACGTGAGCAATGGCTGCTGCCTCACAAGGACTGAGTCATGCCTGGACAGGCAACTTGCTCATGTGACAAACTCCTGGGGCTGCCTTTCATGCAAGGAGAACAATGGGATTCCCTCCCCATTGGCAAGGGTATAAAGAGGGGCCTGGGCGTTCCTCCATCTTTGTTTTCATTCTAGCTCATTACTTCATGGGGCATCTTTGCTATGAACCGAGCTTGGAAGGACCCCTCCTAACAGCGGATAGATTCCAGAGAATTGTTTGAGGACAGTAGATTCATTCATTCCATCTTTGCAACAAGCCTGCACCAGAACTTTGCAACTGGTGTATGTCATTTGTTTCCTTTAACAATTTTACTTCCAACCTTTCCTTTTTTCTTTATTAATAACCCTTTAGATGTTAGATTCTAAAGGACTGGCCCAGCGTGCTCTTTTGTGTAAGACTGGAGGTCTAAATTGAGCTGGAAATGTGGCTGGTCCTTTAGGATCAGGAGAACCTGTTTGGATTTGCTGAGATTGGTTTTCATAACCTCTCACCTGGGTAAGGTGCAGTGCTGGTTGTGGCACAGGAGAAGCTGGCGTGTCTAACTGGATTTCCTTGTGTGACTTCTTGCTGGCCAATGTGGAAAACAGAAGTGTTCTGTGTGACTGGTTTGGTGCCTTATAGTGGAGGAACCCCAGTTTTGGTCTATAAGTAGCCCTGGTTCTAAGCAGTTCACCCTGATTTGACCCTCTTTGCACTGACCCCAGAGACCCTGTTATGTTAGTTTCACTTAAAATCTGCGGAGCACCCAAGAAATCAGTGCCCTGAGCTAAAAGAAAGGAAGTCCTGTGGCCGTGGGGTTTCCCCTGAGACAGGAGGTCCCTACGGTTCCCCTGGTGAGTTATGAGGGCTGTCCCTGAGTGGGGGGTGGAGAGGAGATGGAATTTATTTCTGGTATACATAAGCAGCAGGGCATGGAGTGAAGGAACACAGGAGCCCAGATCTCTCTGGTGGAGAGAAGCGTGATCGGTGACCTGACCAAACAGATGATGGGGCCCAGAAGGGAGGCCTCAGGAAGGGAAAATGGGGAGATGTTTCTGAAGCAGATGGGAGAGTGAACAGCGAGGCTCCTGAGGAAAAAACTCTATAAGTTGTGTGGCCCCGCCCAGCACTGTGGGGAATTCCTGGGGCTAGCCCATCATTGTCTTTCGTTGGTCTCTTGGGGGCTCAGAGAACATAAGAGAAGGGCAGTTTTGACTGAGCAGGGAGACAGAAATGTATCCTGGTAGGGGTGGATTTTGGCATTAGCTCTCCCACGGTTCTCACATGAACATATGTGGAGGCTGATTTTGTGACTCCTGGGAAGGGGATACTGAGGCAGCGGGTGAGCCAGGATGGACGTGGCTCTGAGTAACCCCAGAGACAGTCAGCCCCCACAAAAGGCCAACACAGGGGTGAACGCTGTTTTGAAATGGGGGTGTGGGGTGGGTGGGAGGCCATGTGGGAAAAGGCAAAACCTAACAGCCTTGGGCGGGGCATTTTGTGGGGATAGAAGAGGTAAAAGAAGGAGGTCGCCTGTCACAAAGCCTCACGGGAACACTACCCCATGGCGGGCATGTGTAAAGACCCCCCAGCTGAGTACAGCAGGGAAGCCATGGCCTGTTGTGCAAAGGGGAAAACTGAGGCAGGCAGGGTTGCAGGGCAGGTGGTGACACAACTCTGCACTGCTCTGGATTGCAGCCCGGGGTGTGACAACCTGCTGGGTCGGTCACTCCCAAGGGGTCTCGCCTCTCCCAGGGGTATGAAGTCACATGGGCCCTCTGGAGTGCCCGGGTGAGAAAGAGGGGTGACCGGTCCTGGGGGAGGGTCACCACGGGACCCACCTCTGCAAATACCTATGAAGAGGTCACCTGTTAGACAGGCTGTCCAAAGCAAGGAGGAATAACACCCCATCGGTCAGTGGCACTGGGGTGCTAGATGGCAGCAGGGGTCAGGACGGGGAGAGGAGCAGCTATTGTCTAAGAGAGGACATGTTTGGGGAGGATGGCATAGGAGGAGGCCTCCATGAATCATCATTAGATCCTGCTCCTTCCCTGGACAAAATCTAGAAGTCCTGAGGCTCATGTTCCTCTGCTCTAACCAGTAGCCCCCACTTCGCTCTCAGAGCCAGGGAGAGATCCAAGGAATCCTGGTACCCAGCCCTACCCTGATCCAACCACTTGACCCTACTCCTGTCCCAGAGTCAGAAATAGAACTCCAGGTTCTCTGTCTCTTGGGGATGGTGGGGGGGGGCGGGGGGGAGGTGAGGAGGGAGAAACAGGGCTTGTCACAGTGGAACAGGGTGGGGGGGAGCTGTGGGGAACACTCACCCCATCATATGCACTATGGGTTTCCAGGGTGCAGGTTGTGAGGAGTGGGGGTTAGGAGCCCCCCTTGGGGCCATGTGGGGCAGGTTTAACGGGCATGAGAGGCCAAAGACTGGGCTGGGGGGCTGACACTGTCTGCAGAGGGGTGACTCAGGGGAGCCCACCTCCAGGGAGGAAGGAGACAGACACACAGGCAGGGATGTGAGGCCAGGGGAAGCTTTGAAGCTTTATTGGTGCAGATCACACAGCAGAGAAGGAGCAAAGCTGGGTTTGTTGTGCACAGAGTTGGCTAAACCTGACCCCCGATATGGACTGTCAAGGTTGCCCTGATGTATCACCCTCCCCCCTCCTGCCTGCATGCCATGCCACAGACTGGAATCCCGCCTCCCCTATGCCCTGGGTACTACATCTGCTGTACTGCAAAGTGGGGGACAGGGGAGAGATTCAGGGGGAACCCAGGGCCCAGATACCTGGGTGAGAAAGAGGGAAGGGTGATCACAGGGCAAACCCAGTTCCCAGATACCTGGGGGATAGATAGATAGATAGATAGATAGGAATAGGATCATGGACAAACAGGTGACTGAGAAGGCTGAAGGATGGATGGACAGATGGGTTGGCAGATGGACAGGTTGACGGACGAGTGGGTTGACGGACGAGTGGGAAGATGGCTGGCTGGATTGGCAGATGGGTTCATGGACAGACAGGTGACTGGGAAGGTTGAAGGATGGATGCACAGATGTGTTGAGAGATGAACAGGTTGACCCAGAAGGATGGGTTGATGGACAAGTGGGTTGAGAGATGGACAGGTTGACGGCGAGTGGTCTGGCAGAGGGCTGGCTGGCTGGGTTGATGAACAGACGGACAGTCGGGTTGATGAGTGGATGAGGCGACTGTTGATTGGTTGCATCTCAGCTGACATTCTCCTCCCACCTTAGCTCTTTCCCATGAAGTCTGCCTTAGCTGCGTCTCTCACCTTTTCTAGGCAGTAGTTCTTGTTGACGTCCATTTCCGCACAGCTGTGGCAGCCCTGGTCATCGCACTGGTAGATGGGCACTCGGCAGAGCGTTTGCCACGTGTTCCATACGAACTGCTTCCCCCGGCCTCTGTCCTTTGTGAAAACCTCCTTGAAGACCAAGGTGCGATGGTCCTCGTCGATGGCGCCAAAGATCCCGTCCATGAGCTGCGGGATGCGCTGGTCGTCCTTCAGGCTGAGGCAGACGCCCACGCAGGGGGAGTAGTAGGTGAAGAAGACGAAGCAACTGTTCCAGCCACATCGGTTGTTCGGGTACCAGTTTCCATAGCGGTTGCTCGCAAGCTCTTCGTCCAAGGCTTCAGTCTCCTGACACGCAAACTGCTCCCGGGCCTTGTCCAGGAGGCGGGAGACGGGGCTCACCCCGTTCTGGTCCAGGCTGAGCATCAGCCACTCGGTGTGCTGGGAGCGTTGGCCACTCTGGTCGGGTTGGTCAGGTTTGTTGGGGTCTTCAGGGTCGTCGGGCTTGTCGGGTTTGGCGGCGACGATGTGGTCCCCCTCATATAGAAACTCCTTCTTCAGCTTGGCTTTCATGGCCTTCAGGTCAGCCTCCAGGTACCCTGGAAGGTCACTCAGGTGGGTTCCTTCGCAGAAGGACCGCGGCAAGGAGATGGCCACTGCGTACTGAGTAGTGGGGGGGACGGTGAGTTCAGGGCGATACCTGAGGGAGGGAGGGCAGGGGGAGGCTGAGCCCAGGAGGGAATCACACACCGAGCACAGGATAAATGAGCACAAGCTGTACAGACCCCAAACTCTCATTCCCCCCCACACCCCAATAGAATCATAGAACCATAGAGCTGGAAGAGACCTCAGGAGGTCATCAAGTCCAGCCCCCAGAATCATCCCTCCCAGTTCAGGCCCCATCTCGACCAACCACCCTGAATCTCCCCTCCCAGCTCTGGGGGCCAGCTCCCCCTGCACCAGTGAAATCACCTTTCCCAGCTGGGGATCCAAGTGGCCCTGCACCTTCAGAATCACCCTCCAAGCTCTGGCCTCCCTCTCCCCCTGCACCTGCATATTTACCACCCTTAGTTCCAGGCTCTATCTTGCCCCTGAACCCCCAAAATCACCCCTCTCAACTCAGGCTCCATCTCCCCCTGCACCCCCAGAATTCAGGCCCCATCTCTTCTTGTGCCCCCAAATGCCCCATTTCTGGGCAGTGGCTCCAGGTAACCCTCTGTCACCAGCAGACACGAGGGGTCCCTGATACTCACTTTGCAGCACGGCCAGACCGAGATGCCCCCCCCAAGCTGGTCACTCACTTGTGGACAAGATCCACGATGGCTTTGAGCGCGTCCAGGTTGATGCTCCCGGCGGTGTCTGGCCCGAAGCAGAGGAGAAGGGGCAGCAGCAGGAGCCCAGCCCTGAGCTTCTGTCCTGGGACCTGCACGGACCCCGCAGAGTCAGCACCTCCGAGCCCTGGGCCCAAACCCAGAGCCCCCAACCCACATCCTCCAGCCCTGCTGTGCTACCGAGAGGAGAGGGGGCAGGGCGACTCTGGGGCAGGAGGGAGTCCCCGGTGTTACCATGGGGCAGGAGGAGGTGGAGGGGTAGGGAGCCCCCCAGGATTTACACGGGGCAGAAGACAGAGCAGGGGGGACTCACCGGGGTTTCCATGGTGCAGGAGCTGGAGGGGCCATCACACACTGAGAGAGGCTCCCGCCAGTTCCCTAGTCATGGGCTGTCAGCTCCCAGCCCCGCCCTTTATAGCCCCATTCCCCACCCCCACGGCAGGGAGGGGGGTGTTGACTCCTGCTGACCGCAGGCCCAGCACAGGGGAGGTGGCTGCTTCCTGCTTCATTCAATATTGACTTTAAAGGAAGCTCCCTGGGGCTGAGCCAGGTGTGTGGGGTGGGGGGGAAATTGGAGACCCTCACTAGGGGGCTATGACAGACGTGGGGCTGGATGCTCTGGCTGGCAAAAAGCACTGGGAGGGGGCAGCAGTACCCAGAAAGGGGGCACCAGCGGCTGCCATCCGAGTCCTGGCTCTTCTGGGCAGCCGCTGGCAGGGGAGTCCATACACTCACCCCGCTGTGGGGTGCTCGGGGCTGAGCCCCCTCCTCCCCAGCCCCCGTATCCGGGGCTGCTCCCCTGAGAGCAGACCCAACCCAGTGGCCCAATGGGCAACAATTCAAAGTGCAGAGGGAAACTGAGGCACGCGTGGGATTCGTAAAAAGTATCACAGAAAAGCCCCACAGCATCATACGGAGCGACTGGGTGTGGGGCTGGAATTGGGCGAGTGTGGGGGAGGGGCAGGGGGGCAGGATGCTGGATGCCTTCGTGCAGAGGCAGGTACTGTCCACACTTGATACAGGACTGGGGAGGTGGGAAGCAGAGGCTGGGGAAGGGACTGGCCCAGGATCTCAGAGGAAAGAACCCAGTTGTCTTCTGCCCAGCTGAATGCTCTGCCTGCTAGGCCACACAGCCTTCCCCAGAGGAACTAGGGTCTGGACCCGCCCTTGGGACCCCTCCCACCTCTCGCTGTCTCTGTGCTTCTCCTCTGGCAGTGAGGGCGGGATCTCTGGTTGGGAACCGAGGTGCCCAGTTGCAGAGTGGGGATTTTGGATTCCCTTTGTCCCACCCAGCTCCCCCCGCCATTCCCATGCCCAGGCCCCAGGGGCCTCTGGCTGGCAGCTGCCCCAGGCCAGTGGGAGGTGTGTGGACAGACCAGGAATAATTACACAGCAAAGTCCTTGCACCTTCCCCATGCGCGGGGTGCGAGCCAATTCTCTGTTGTCTCTGGACCGGTCCCTCCAGCAGAGCGCATTCTCCAGAATCCAAGCGGAGGCAGGGGCCCGGGATTTACCATCTGCGCTATTGCCCTGCGCTGCCAATATCGCCTCACTGGCTGTGACAGACCGGACCAGATCTGGGCACCGCTGAGGGCATCCGCTCAGGGCGAATTGCTCAAACTCAGGGCTCCTTACAGCCCCTGACTGGAGACCGTCCCCAAATAGGCCACACACCAGTAACACTGAGCAAAACCCCTCAGACACCCCAGCTCTCCCTGTGCCACAATCAGTCCCAGGCCTAACACACAGGCGAGGGGTTATAGAACCCGATCTCACCTACCCCGAACGGGTTCTCTTGGTCCCAAAAGACCAGCCGCAGGTCCCAATTTACCCACAAGATCACGCTGGTCCAGTCCTTTAGAATCTAAAATCTAAAGGTTTATTACTAAAGGAAAGAAAAGCATGAGTGTAAGGTTGTTAAGGAGAATACATTACATGCATCGAATCACCCAGTTCTCAATGCAGGCTCTTAGCAGAGATGTTACAAATGCTGTCTTATAAGTCTCTGGTGTACATCCTATGTCAGAATGGGCCAACGATTCTCCCCAGCTCGCTGTTCCTTGCAAGGCTGCATCTGGAATAGGTAGCAGAATTGAAGGCAAGATGGAATCTGCCTCGTGGCATTTTATATCTATCCCTGGTATCTTCCAAGCTGGAACAGGTCACATGGCCCAGTGACCTCTCCCTGTGTCCCATGTCGGCAGTCATGATATTGGCAGGTTTGCAGGTCCCAGACACATTCCTCAGGTGTGTATTGGCCTCTCGGAGAGCCTTGTCCCTGGAGCCTCGTTAATTAGCACAGCCACTGACTGATCATTCCTGGCCCGTTGCTCTGTCTCAGAGTAACTTCCAGCATCAACACAGAGTCCATATTTATAACTCCGCATACAGATATCACATGAGTACATGAATAACATACATACAATCAGTAGAACAGACGCTTTCATTTGACATCCCACATGGCCTCCTCTGTACAGACTTTGGTGTAGCCTCCCCCCCCCCCGGGCTGAGTCTGGACCAGCAGTGACCTGTCTGATCCCCTTAAAATCCAGTAACGTGACACCAGCGCCAGACATGTGGCCTCCGCCCTTGCGCAGTTCCCTGCCTCAGTTTCCTCCCTGCTCTTTGCTGGAGCCACCCTGGGCCCTTCCGCAGAGCAGCATGACTTGTGATCTGAAAGACGGGGCCTTTGCTAGCCCAGCTGGACTGCCCGTGTCCTAGGCTGGACCATGCCCTGCCTCTCTCCTGCCCAGCGCCCCCTCAGCTCCTCCAAGTTTGCCCCAGTAAGCCCTGCTGAAAGCATTCGCTCCGCTCTCCATGGCCCCCTCCCTTCAGACAGGGGGTGGACGAACCTTCTCCCTGCTCCAGCAAACCCAGCGTCCCCAGACACTGTCGCTTCACACAACGGGTGTGATCTCTGAGTGACCCCTGTAGCCGCTGGTCTGGTTCAGACTCAGCCAGAGGGGCTTGGCCCAGCACAGCTTCTGTATGAAAATAGCTCCTGGTTCATATGTTGGGCAGAGAGACTCCCCCAGCCAGTCTATGTGGCATGGGGGGAGAAGGGGGGGGTGAGAAATGCGAAATGCACAGAGCCCCTGGGATCGGGGGAGAATGGGGGATGCTGATGGAGGGGGATGGAGAAATGGGGAACCGCACAGCCCCCGGCATGCAGGTCACAGCGCTCACTGTGGCTAAGCCCATCCACACCACAACCCGGGGCAGCCAGCAAATGTAGCAGTCGGAGCTGGAGGGATGTGAAGTTGCAATCCCATCACCCCTGGTACCGATTTCCCCGGGGTGTGCGTGGGGGGGGGGGGGGGAAGAGGGCAGCAATCTGGGGAGGCCAACTGTGACAACTTGAAACACAGTACCCTGGAAACTGTCGCCCGCTCTGCTGATCATCCCACTGATCCCACCCTCCGGGGCGCCCCACCACCAATGTTCACTTTAATTGTCTTCCTCCATGTGCAGAATAAATGTTGTGATGTGCACCCAGGCATGTGCAGGTGTGCACCACCAGGAGACACACATGTTGCCAGATGGGGGCAGCGTGACTCAGGGTCACGCTACTCCCCTCGCTGAGGTGGTTTACACAGAGCACTAGATTAATCCAGCAGGTTTACACTTTGTATTTCTAACGTCACATACGAGAACGATCCCTGCACACAAATAGAACAGCCACATTCTGGGGATCACAGACTCTTGAATGACAGGTTATTTGACCTGTTTTGCATAAAGCATATTCAAGTGATACAAATTCATAAACCTATTTCCATAAAAACTAAGGGGCCGCCGTGTCACACCTGCCCCCCGTTCTCTCCCCCCCGAGTTCACAGCTGGAGGGCTGGACAGTGTCCAGTGCAGAGGCAGCGTGTTCAGAATCTCTGTTTGGTTTTGGTGACACAACCACGCAGCATCCTTAACCCTGTGATGGCGTTCTTAGGTGTTTCCCAAAGCTCTGCTTTCTGTCCCTGATGGCGACATGACCCTCGGCACCGGGAGCCCTCACAGGGCTGGGGGATGCCTGGGAGCCCGTTCCCAACTGTGATCCTGTCTGGTCCTTCCTGTGCTCTTACCCCTCCCACCACCTACAACCTGCCCCCCATTGACCCTGGATAGGAACAATACTGTGCCCTCATGGGGCCCCACCCCGGCACGCTGAAGCCCCTTGGTCAGCCAGATGCTGGAGAGAAGCAGCTTGGTCAAAGCATAGGCCGCCCCCATGTGCCCCCTTCAGGCCAAGCGTGGCAGCATGAGTGAGCCCTGCCTCAGTTTCCCCTCACCTGGGAAGCAGACCTATAGGTACCTGTTATAGTTTGGTCTTGTTCCTTCCCCCCAAGGGGGAGGAAGTCCTCACCGGGCGTCCCAGTCTACCCTGTGCACCCCCAACTTCCCCGTGCTTCACAGCAGTCTTTTCAAGGTCCTTTCACTAGTCTAAGGCTATCCGTACGCCAAGAGGGAAGGGATACCTGGGCTCTCCCTCACCCAGGTCTCAGCCCAGGACCCTAAGAACAGGCACAACGGTGACCTGTTCAGCCAGTGGGGCTGTACAACAACTCACCGGCCCGCGGGCTTTCCTCTGCCCTGTCCTGGGCGCCTTCCTTCCCTCTTGGCAGGCTCTCCCCTGATGTATGTCTCTCTCTCTGATCTTCCTCGTCAGTGCTGGACTCCTCTTTGTCCAGCTCCTCCCCTTCCTCACTGGCACCCCTCTTTTCAAAGCTGGCACCCTCTACTTGGGACGCCGGTTCATGTGCTGCCCCACCACACGGCGCGGCGGCCTGGGGAAGCCCCGCGCTGCATGTACTGCGGCCGCCAAGCACGCCCGGCACAGCCGCTTATCTCCCGCAGTGTTGGGGCCGATCGCCATTTCGGTGTGGGATGCGGGGCTTTCCCCGTCAAACCCTGCCACCCCGTCACAGTACCAAAAATAATCCCTTTTGGAAGGGACCAACTCAAACGAAACCTTCATCTCAACCTCCCCAAGAGGCTGTGGCCGGGCTAATGAGACAAGCCAGCGTGGGGCTCTCAGTTACATTCCCCTGCCCCGAGCCCCTTTCAATGCTGGATCCTGGGGACTAAGGAACACAGGCAGGCTTGGCAAACACTGGGTTGCATTTCTGCCAGTCCCAGTGCGGTTCCCAGAGGCAAAAACCTACACACCAATGATGAACCCTCAGGTAGGTGCCAGAGCCCAGTCTAGAACCCCCAAGTGTGTCACAGGCACCAGTCTAGAACTCTGCCCTCTTGAGCATGCTCCAGGCTCACATCTAGACCTGCCAGCCTCCGTGTGCACATGTGGTTCCTCTCTAGAGCCTCTGCCTCCTCTGGAGCGCTGGGCCCAGCTCTAGAACCATCACGCCACCCTGACTGGACTCCCATCTAGAGCTCTCCCCTGACTTCATCGCCACCTCTGTGCTTCGACCTCCAACCTCTGCCCCTTCCCTGAGCAAGTGCTGAGCCCCAGTCTAAAACCCCCATCACCTTCAGCGTCAGCCAAACCAGCCCCACCTGGACGGAGCCAACATCCCCGCCTGGAGTGTGCCTGGCCCTCGCCCCCTCTCATCCCCCACCCATTTGTCCCATTGTCCTCCAGCATGTCCCCTTCTCTCTCTACTTGGCCACTTGCCGTCCCCCATCCTTGTCATCCTTCACCATGTCCTATCCCCCATCTGCCCTCTCCGTGTCCTGGCCTCACCTCATCGTTCTCACCGCGCGCCACCTCCCCTCCCGTCCCCCATCTCCCCCAGCCCTCCTGGCTCAGCCCCACGGCAATATTGAATGAAAAAGCTAAGTCCCACTTAGTGACACCTCCTCTGGCCTGGGCATGGGGACAGCAGGGATGGGCTTGTTCGGGGGGGGAGGGGCTATACGATGGGGGGCTGGAAGCTGAGCGCTCATCACAGGGGGCTGGGTGTGCGCATCTGTCAATGAGTGACAGCACCTCCTGCTCCTGCCCCATGGAAACTCTGCTGAGCTCCCTCACCACATCCTCCTGCCCCTCTGCCCCCCACCCAGACCTTCAACCTGCCCCATGGAGCCCCAGCACAACGCTCTCTGCTCCCCCACTTGCCTTCTGCCCCATGGAGCCCCAGCACAACGCCCTCTGCTCCCCCACTTGCCTTCTGCCCCATGGAGCCCCAGCACAACACCCTCTGCTCCCCCACTTGCCTTCTGCCCCATGGAGCCCCAGCACAACGCCCTCTGCTCCCCCACTTGCCTTCTGCCCCATGGAGCCCCAGCACAACGCCCTCTGCTCCCCCACTTGCCTTCTGCCCCATGGAGCCCCAGGTGTGCCCTCTGCTCCATGTCACACACACCCCAACCCTTCTCTGCACCCCACTCACAGAGTTCACAGGCCTGGCTGCATCTTCCTTTGGCTTGTGGGGGATCTGGCTCTTGGCCCAAAACACAGCCCAGCCGCAAGAAATTCCAGGACCCACAGGAAGACATTTGAAATAATAAAAGAGACTCCTTATGTCCATCTGAGGTTCTTTTCACTGACCATCTCTCCCCTTCGAACTGAGTTAAACACAGTCTGATTTTTCTGCTTTCCCCCAATAACGGCAAGCATTGGTGGTCATACCTCCCAATTCTCACATTTAGTATTAGACATCACACAGCCAGACATGCCTCCGAGCCATCAGCAGCTCACTTTGTTCGGAAAACAGGATGAAAAATGTAAATTCTTATCCTATTTGCACAAATAATGCACCCGAGTAAGCCATAAGAACCACCACTAGTTTACTTCATAAATCGAATTGGAAAAAATCTTTAAGAATGCGAGAAAAATGCTGGCAGCAACATGCTTCTATATTTAATTTTGACACCGGGAACCAACGCAAAATTTCTCTTCTTACCCCAAGTTTTACACCATCTATTTCTATAGAATGCAATGTAGTGCTCACGTCGACCGTCACTAACACTCAAACCTACAAATGCATATTTGCTAAGATGGTTTTCTGTAGCATACTTAAAAGCAACAGCCTGCACAGTATTGTCAGTTTACCTTTACTGTCACACACTTGAAAGTGCTATCAAGAGAAAAGCAATGGAAATAAAATTGAACATGGGTTTCATTTTGAAAGCTGCATAGAGACTGAAGAGACCAGTACAATGAATGGTATTCAAGAATTCACGTGGCACTATTAATAGTCCAAATGGGTGCAACCAAAAATATTAAAATATTTATAAGCAATCAGGAATGGTAATCTAAACAGGTCTATGTGTGTTACATCAGGCATGGTAACACCCATAGGGTATGTCTACACTACATCACTATTTCGAATTAATTCAAAATAGTTAATTCAAATTAAGCTAATTCAAAATAATTCATCTATACACAAAAACTATTCTGAAATAGCATTTTGCTATTTTGAAATAGCGCGTTCACACTGAGTGGACCCTGAACCGAAGTTAAGGCTGGCTGGAACCAGTGCCGGCAGGGCATCAGGTTAGGACTTAGTGTGTGGAGCTGCTGCCTGAGGCTAACTGAGCTCCGTGCTTAAAGGAACCCGACCCCCACGCCGACCCCCAACCCGGACAGACAGTTCTCAGGGTTCCCCGCTTGCTTGTCTACATCGATGAGGGACAGCAAAGCAGTCCTGTCTTGGAGTGCCCTGAGTGCCTGCACTCGGGACACCACATCACTCGGCCACATGGAGCCAGAGCTGCCCCTTGGCATGCCAGTGTATCTCGTGGGGTCGTTGATATCAGCCCGGCTGCACTTCCTGCAGGCTGCCTTCTGGGGAGTCCATTGGAGGGCTGTCAGGTTCCAGGAGGCCCTGAGGGAGAGCATCCACCCCTCGGAGCCCTCAGAGCCTCCCCAGTCTTCCCCACCGGGGGCTCGTGCCCCATTCCTCCCTCACATCCTTCCACTTACCCCTCCCTAGCCCCCCTTCCTGATGTCAAATAAAAGACACGTATGTTCAAAAATAGAAACTGGGTTTATTGAACAAAACTGGGGGGGGATGGACCTCTGGGGAGACTGGGAAAAGGAGGTGGGAGAGGGGAGAGAGAGGGTGGGAGGGGGTGGGGGAACCCTGGGAGGAGGGAGCTGGAAGGGGGAGGCAAGGGGAAGAAGTGGAAGGGGAAGCTCAGGGCTCAGGGTTGGGGGGTCTCACCGGACTAACCTGACTTTCATGCAAACCTGCTCCTGGGTTCGCATGTGGCCTTTGGTGGCCAGGCTGGCAGTTATCCTACCATAGACGGACGTGTTCCTCCATCTAGGGCCGAGATCATGGAAGTTGGGGGCATCCCTCCCAAACCTGAATAAGGTCCATGATCTCCACCCTGGACCAGGAAGACGCCCGCCTTCTCCAGACCCTGTCAGGCTCCTGGGAGCTGGCAGACTGCTCCTGGGGAACGGTGGAGGGCTGGCTGCCAGTGGCAAGCTGGCTCATGTTTTGGGGCCACTGGATCAGGGGCCCCGGTGGCCACTGCTGGCTCTGGGCTGGCAGGCTTGGAGCTGGCACAGGCCGGGGTCTACCTCTTTAATGGCTCCAGGGCTGGGGGAGAGGAGAGTAAGTTTTCCTGGTTGTGCCCAGAGTGGCCACCGGGGCTCCCTGGGAAGGAATGGAGGCCCCCTATTTCGAATTAAGTGTCTACACAGCACTTAATTCGAAATAGCTATTTCGAATTTGGTGTTACTCCTCGTAGAATGAGGTTTACCAAATTCGAAATAAGGGCTCCACTATTTCCAATTTATTTCGAAATAGCAGTTTGGCTGTGTAGACGCTATTAAAGTTAATTAGAAATAACTGGTGTTATTTCGAATTAACTTTGTAGTGTAGACATACCCATAGACCTGTAAGGGAACATTGTAACCTGCCTGGGCACTCAATCATGGATTTAAAAGTAGCCATAACAAAAGAATTTTCACACCTGACTCCAGAGGGAGCCAGCAAAGCCCGAGTTTGTTTGCAAATCTGATTCTATCAATCTGGGGCTTAACTGGTTAACACTCTACAAAGGCAACTTCCCCTCTTTCGATAGTCACCTATCTACATCCACCCTGGCAGAGCCATACAGACTTAATTTGATTTCCCAGTAACCTACGAGTTTGCCAGGCAGTTTCAAAAGCCAGCTGAAGACAAAGGGCTGATCCCTTCCCTGTGTTTAAATAGATTCTCCTCTGGGGCAGGAATCTATTGTTTGGCAGCCCTCCCCACCCCCAAGACACCCCACACAAAGCTACCAGGCACAAAGTGAAACTGAAAGTGAAAGATCTGTTCACAGAAATGGCCCTCGTTTGCTGAGATCAGGTGTTCCAAGGGTACTATTTTTAGGTACATGCATGTTTTTTTAAAAAAAACTTTAAAAAGACAATTTTGTACTGCAGTTTGAAGCTGCCAGATTTCAATTTGAGGCCAAAGAGGTGGGGTGGGGAAAATGGCGAGAAATATCCAGGACTCAGAGCTCTCAAATGAGAAAATCCCCTCTCATCTTGCTGCTCACCCTGTTTTCAGAGCCAGTGACCTAGTTTGGGGTCTCAGATATGAAATCAATAAGCCACTCTCCTCCCCCAGAGCTGGGGAAAGGGGGCGGGGGTGGGGAGAATCCAGGAATGCTGAGCAGTCAATATTTGATTAACCCACTGAAAAAACCTTCTCCCATGGTGGCTGCTTAAGGGAGGGGCTGAGAATCGCTCCTGGAGCTTGGAGAACAAGCTGGGGATGTGGGGATTTAAACCCTGGTGCTGATTTATGCTAAGCATCTCCTTGTTCTGCCTCTGTACAGAGCCTAGTGCGACAGGGCCTGGCCAGGACGAGGGTTCCAGGCACGGCCACGTTCTGGATTCACCCGATTCATGCAGTGAAAAGACGCCTTGAAAACAAGTTTGTGCCGAAAAACTCAGAAGCAGGGTCAGAGAGGGTGTGAATCCCTGACACACACACACACCCATCCCAGGGATTTGTTGCACGTTTTGCCTGCAGAACCCGCTGGGGCGGGGGTGTGGGTGGCCTCCTGTCCCCAGCTGCACACGCAGATGTTGGGAGTCTGGGCCAACGCTCAGCCTGAGAGCCCGGCGCATTGGCCCGAGGTGTAAAGACTCTTGTGTCTAGCCCTGGAGTCGTTGGCCTCGTCCCTAGCACTGTCCGAGTTGGCGGCCCGCCCGCTGGCAGGTGTCCCTCATTAGCCTGCTCCATGGCGGTGAGGATCAGACGTGAGGGACAGGGGAGCCCGGGGAGACCGGCCGGGTCAGCCAGTTTCCCTGAGTGCCCTGGGAGGTGACATATGCCTTGAACTGCCCTGCTAGCATAGCCCCTTAGCAGTGACCCCTCTGCTGGTGTCTCCGCTACAGCAGCCTGGCCCCCGGCTGCACGCTGCCCGCATAGGGGCATCCTCATGCCAGAGCCGGCAGAGGCCACTGGGCCGGTTCTGCATTCCCTGCAGCTTGGGGGGAGCTGGGGCCAGGCGGCTCTTTAAGGGGGGTGAAAGGGGAGTTCTGAGCAGCATGCAGGGCAGTGGGGAAGTGGGGAGGGGACGCACCAGTCGTTCCCTGTCACTTCCTCATTGTGCAACTGAAGTAGAGCAGCCCTGTCCATCGGATTGATGGGGTGGCCAGGCCGGGTCCTGTGCTTTGGGGCACTCTGCCCCCCTATGGATGGGACCTGGGGGATTACAGGGGCCTGGTGTGGATCAGCACAGAGATTGCCTCCTTCCCCATACTCACTGCAGCCTGCTCTGTGCCACTGCACCACCCTCTCCCAGCTGGCTGCGCTCTGCTTCATCCCAGCACTGGAGAGCAGACAGCCCCCAACCTAGGGTGCTCCACTTCCCACCATTGCGGAGAAGCAGGAGGTAGCCAGCTGGGGTAGGGAACCTTTACTGCCCCTTGTCCCCATAATTACCCCAATTTATGCTGCTCAGGGGATGGGACAAAGGGGGAAGAGTGAGGGATGTGGCATGGACATAGGGTATCATAGGCAGGGGAAGGCACTATTTCCCCCAGCCCTACCTTCACGCACCGCCCCTGGGCATGGGCAGAACAGCACAGCCAGGGGGGCTTGGGGAAGAGGTGAAGCAGAGGCAGGGCATTGCCCCCAGCTCTGTGCCTGGAGCTATGGGGAAGGGGGGTTGCTCCAGCCCCCTCCAACAATGACCCTGGCATGAAAGATTCCTTGTCATTTCCCATTCAATAGCCTTTGTTCTGATAACTACAATTCCTGCCCTGCACATTGCCCAGGCCTTTATCCAGTTCTTTTGCGTAAGATCGGAGCTGCCTTCATGGAACTGATCCTATTTAATATACAGAGATATACCTATCCTGTAGGGCTGGAAGGGACCTTGAGAGGTCATCAAGTCCAGTCCCCTGCCCTCATAGCAGAGCCAAGTACCATCCCTAGCAGATTTGCCCCAGATCCCTAGATGGTCCCCTCAAGGGGTGAGCTCACAAGCCTGGGTTTAGCAGGCCAATGCTCACACCACTGAGCTCTCTGTTTGGACTCTGTGAGAGGCACTGGACCTTAGCAGTGGCCTTTGCCACCCACCAGGCCACACCAGCTCATCCCTGCCTGGCTAATGAGCGGGTGAGACTGGCCCAAGGAGAAAAGCTGGATGAAAGGACACCAACATGTCAGGCCCCAGTTTCTATCTAGCCTGCTCTCCTGTTCTCTGTGCCCAGTGCACTGGATCCTGGGCAATGTGCCCAGCAGGACTTGTAGGGAGCCACGTGCCAGCAAATCCCACAGAGCAGCCCAGAGAGCACTGGGAAGGGGGGCCCTAGCCCCCTCCCATCCCCCTCTTAGCTTCCCTCCTGTCTGATCCAGCCAGTGAGGGGCTGGCAGGGGGCACACAAACTGGGGCCTGCCCCGTGTGCTCCTCCCAGGTCTCCTTCCACTCCCCCAGCAGGGGGCAGCACATGCCAGGTTGAGCCACAGCAAGCAAAGGCTGCCCGGCCCCCCTTCCAAGGGGTGATTCTGCCAGGGGTCTGGGCCTGGGGGAGTCCCAGGGGGAAGATGGGGGCCAGTCCTGGCCTGATGAAGGTGGCACTGCCGGGGAGACAGGGAGGCCTCCCGTGCTGTGGAAAGCCGAGACACAGACAGAGACAGGAGACCCTCAGGATGCTCTGACCCTTTATTGGTGTTAATCATGTGGCAGGGAAGGGGTGTGTGGGGGGCTCAGCAAAATTATAAGCCTTGCAAAAACAAATATCTCACCACCTCCACATCTGCCCTTCCTCCAACAGTGCCTAATGGCCTGCCTTCCCCATCCCTTCTGCAGTGCTCCCTCCCCAGCCATCCCCATCCCCCCGTGCCTCCTTCCCCGCCATCCCCCATCCCTCCTGCAGTTCCCCTTCCCCGCCACCCTCCATACCTTCCGTAGTGTCCCCTCCCCTTCCATTCCCCATCTTTCCCACAGTGCTCCTCCCTCACTAATCCCCTCTGCCAACAGTGCTCCTCCACCATCTCCTCTTCCCCCCGACGGTGCCCCCTGCTTTCCCTACTGCCCCCGCCAAGGTGTGGGGTGGGGGTGTTGGCATCCCTTCCAGGCAGGGGTTGGGGCGGTTGGGCGTGTCGTCCCCCATGCAGTCCCGGCAGCCGTTGTTGTTGCAGCGCAGCAGGGGCACGTTGCGCAGCTGGCGCCAGGCCCTCAGCAGGTTCTGGCGCGTCGCACTTGTGTCCTGGTTGTAGATCTGCTGGAAGACGAAGGCCTTGTAGTTGTTGTCAATGGGGCGGAAGGTGGCGCTCACCATCTGCAGGATGCTGAAGTTCCCGTTCCTCCTCAGGCAGACCCTCAGGCAGGGCGAGTTGAGGGTGAAGAAGATCAGGCAGCTGTTCCTCTGGTAGGTCCGGGCCAGGAGCTGCTGTACGGGGCTGTTCTGGCCGCCACTGAGCAGGCGCCACTCGGTGTGTTGGCCCTGCCCGCCGGGCAGCCGGTTCACTCTAGCAGCCACAATGTGCCCTGTGGCTGGGCTGTACAGGCCGCCCGGTTGGCTAATGGTGTTGTACATGTCCTGCAGCTCTTGTTTGGGCAGCTCCTGTGCCAGACCAGACGGATCTCTGCAAACGCCTATGGGCAGGCTGACGGCGAAGGCGTATTGAACATTCACCCCATACCTAAGGGAAGGCAAAGCAAAGGGCCGTGAGGGCACATGGGGCCGTGAGGGCCTTGAGCAGCCAATGGCTGCAGCGCAGGACTCTGCGGGTAGGTGCATGCGGTGCCCTCGCTGGCCGGTACAAGGCTCTCAGGGCGACAAGCTGGGGCAGGGGCTGGTTGGGCCCTGGGCAAATGGATACATGGGGAGGGTGGTTTTCAGCAGCCTGGGGTGAGCTTTGGTCTGTCCGCGCCACCAGGCTGCATGTTCCCTCTGGAGCAGGGCCCTGTGAGAGTCTTCTGAACACCTGCACCCCTTCCCCGTGCAGGGGAGGCCAAAAGGGGGCTGTGCAGAGGCGTTGTGGGGGGCAGTTGTGGGGCGGGGATAGGGACGGGTGCAGGGCAGGGGAGCAGGCAGGAGGGGCCAGGCAGGGAGCAGCATGAGCTGCAGTGGGGAGATAGGGCAGGGGGTGGCTGTGGAGGGGCCACAGCCAGAGACGTGGCAGTTTTCCCTTCGGCTGTAGGGTGCAGCCCATGGGGGAGCAGCTGGGGGCTAGGTTGGCCCCTGGAGTCGCCGCCGCCTCATACTTAGCACACGGCTGCCTCGAACATTCAGGGGACTGATGCAGCTGCCTGTATTCTGTGGGTGCCCAGGGCTGGCCCTGTCCATGAGCCCCAGGGGCCATCCAGAGCGTTTACACAGTTGGCCTCCGGGATACACAGTGCATTGTGGCAGAGATAAATACCAGGGATCGGGGCTCCTCCGTGCTCCCCCTGGCTCAGAGCAGGAACTGGGAGGGGCGTTAAAGAGAGGCAAACAGCAAGGACATGGGGCACCTTCACTGGGAACGGCTGCGTCTGAGAGCTGGGTTCTTGTCCCCGCCTCTGCCTGAAGTGGCCGGGTGCAGCTAAGTCGCAGAGGGCTGGAGCCAGGGCAGCACTACAGGGCCCTGCTCCGTACCAAGAGCTGTGATGGCCGCCAGACAGCCGAGATGGGAGCGGAGCTCCTGGTTCCCAGCCCAGTGCACCTTGTACTGCTCTGCATGGACACAACGTGGGCTTGGGAGGAGGGTGCAGGTATCTCCTGTGGGGCAGGATTAGCTCTATAAACCCCCCTCCTGCTGCAGCCTCAGCCTCCGGAGCAGAAGGGAATCACTCACGCTGTGATGTATTGAATGATGGTCTGGAGGTGATTTGGGTTGATGTCCCCTCCGAGTGCCCCCGTCCCCAGCCAGAGCAGCAGGGCAGCCATCCAGAGGGTGCTGCAGGGCAGCCGGCCAGGCACCTGGGGAGATAGGGGGCATCAGCCGTGACAGCAGCATCCCACCCTGCAAGAACACACTGCTTCTGGGACTTGGGCCCCTCCAGCCATGGGGGGGGGGGGTAAACAGATGCAGTGAGGGGGTGGGG
The DNA here is from genome assembly GCA_032595735.1 of Pelochelys cantorii. Classification (NCBI taxonomy): domain Eukaryota; kingdom Metazoa; phylum Chordata; order Testudines; family Trionychidae; genus Pelochelys; species Pelochelys cantorii. The sequence continues at coordinate 7,526,097 of CM064358.1, read as the reverse complement.
GGCAGGTTCTAGGCCTTGGAACTGTATCCAGGCACCTGGTTCGACAGCAACGGTCAGTCATTCAGCAATGGTCACCAGTGGAGTGGGGGGGAGGTTGACACGACTGCCCCAGCTGGAGGGGTTGAAACCCACTCAGTGTGTGTGTGTGAGATAGGGGGCAGAGGGCAAGCCCTTTGGATCTATGGGGCAGGAGGGAGGGAAGGACTCACCAGGGTTTCCATGGGGCAGGAGGAGGTGGGGGGACTCACCAGGGTTTCCATGGGGCAGGAGGAGGTGGGGGGACTCACCAGGGTTTCCATGGGGCAGGAGCAGGAGGTGCCGGGACTCGCTGACAGATGTTCATGCACGATCGCAAGTGATGGGCTCTCGGCTCCCAGCCCCTTTTCTTATAGCCCTGATCCCCAACCCTGCCCTGCCCTGCCCTGGGGGTGGGGTGGGGTGGGGGATGGTGCCAGCTCCTGTTGCCCAGTTGCAGGCTGTTTCTTTGGCACCCAGGGTCGTGCCAAGCAGGGTGCAGGGCCTGGGACCACCCCTGTCCCCCCTCCAGACCCTGTTTTCACTCCCTCCCTTCCTGCAAGCCCCTGCCCTGCCTGGCTTCTTCCCACCCCTGCTTCTGAGGCTGGGCTGCAGCCACCCTCTCTCCCACCCTAACTGGCGCCTCAGCCCCGGAAGGATGAGGGGCTCCCTGCAGGAGGCGAGGCTGCCCCCTCTGAGGCGGGAGGCCGGTGGCCCGGCAGCGCTTGCACCACTTAACGGCTGCCGGCGCCGTTTATTTCCCAACCGGCCGTTGTGCCAGCAGGGGAAGCCCAGCCAGGGCTGAGGCACCGGAGTGGTGTGAGGTGCCGGAGAGAAGCCTCCAAGCCTCGCTCCCCTGGCTCTCCCGCCAGGGCGGTTTATTTCCCAAGCCCCGTCTGCGGCCACAGGGGAAGCTTGGTCAGCAGGGGCGCCCGGGGCCTGGCACGGTTTGGGGAGAGGGCGGTCGCACAGCCAGGCTGGGCCATGAGCCCCTTTGCCAGGTGAGGGCCCCATGGGGATAGGCCCCCAGCCCTGCCAATGTGTGACACGACCCCCCCATCCCATGGGCCGCAGCGGGGGCCTGGCTCCACACGCAGCCTCTCTCTGGGGCAGGGGCACCGGCTGGGCAGAGACCGGGCAGCAGTCAGATGGCTCCCCCAGTTGTTAGGGGCTCAGTGCCCCCTCCCAAACCCTGACCCCAAATATCCTCCCTTCAGCCACATGTCCAGCCCATCCCCACAAGGCTGTCGCTGGCAGGGACAGGACTGGAAGCTCCTGGAAGGTGGGGGGCTGGCAGGAATCCCACCCAAGGTCCTGCCCTCTGTACAGGATCCACAGCTAGGACGGGGCTGGCAGTGCTCAGCTGGACTCCTGCGCCCTAGGCCCACACTCCCTGTATCCAGCCTTGGCACAGCCAGAGTGAAAACAACACAGAGACCCAAGGAGGGGGAGTTGTCCCATCCCTCTAGGGAGTCGTCCATCAGCCCCAGTTCCTCCTGCTGGCCTCTGGGCTCCTGACTCCCCAAGGGTCTAGGGTTACCAGGTGGCTTAAAAAAAAAAAAAAACAACCCAGATGCACTTGTCCTCAGATGGAGAGGACGGGACCGGCCGGCGGGAAGCAGGGCTGGCCGAGAGGGGGTCGGGAGGAGGAGTGGGGGGAGAACCATCCAGTGGGAAGCAGGGAGGGTCGGGGGGGGGCAGGGCTGGTCGGGGGAGATCGGGGGGGGGGTGGAGAGGGACCAGCTGGCGGGGAGTGGGGCTGGCTGGGGAAGGGAGCAGGGGGGGAGCGAATTGGCCAGCGGGGGAGCGGGACTGTCCCAGGTGCACGCAGATCCCGGGGTGCTGCCCATCACGTGCATGGTCCCGGTGAAGCATGAGCGAGTCCGGCACCAGGAATTCCCTCCCATCCCAGCCCCGCCGCCACCCAGGGTAGTTGGGTATTGCCTGGCTGGGGGACACACTGACGCAGCGTGAGTGTGTCTGCCAGCCAGGCAGTATGTAGCTACATACCGATACTCCTCATAATGATAAACTTACCTAATTAGAAAATACCCGACATTTTACATGTCTGGTATTTTCTCAGTTTGTTTCCCAGACAGAACCCTCAAATACCAGACTGTCCGGTTCAAAACCTGGCAACCCTTCAATGGCCTGAGTGCCCTGGAGCCCCGGCCAGCGGTGCCAGCCTGGGGAAATGACCCTCCAGGGCCATGACTCCCTCCTAATGAAGGACGTACAGGCCAGGAGCCAGACATGGTGCTGGGAAGCTGCAGGGCAGATTGAGCAACAGCTACACTGCCAGCCCTCCACTGTGCCCCCTATGGCCCCGTGTGGCCTCTCACATGCCCCCTGCTTTCCCCCAACCTGCCAGAAATACCTTCTCCTCATCCCCCCAGAGCTGCCTTCACTGTGCTGCTCCAGCGCCCTCCTGCTCCCTGGGGACCCCCGCACTGCCCTGCTCCCTCCTTCGAACCCGGCTCCCAGATGCATTCTCCTGGGGGAATATGGGTGGTGGGGGGGGCCCTTTGCCTGCGAGAAGAAGGACGAGGGGCTCAAGTGGGAGGCCCTCACCCACTCCCCACTCCCGGCCACAGAAGAGGTCGCCCGCAGCTGCTCCCTCAGGCTCTTACGCCACCATCCCAGCCACAAAGGCCGGTTATTTCTCAAGCTGCGGTGGCCCCAGGAGGGGAAGCTGAGCCTGGGCCATTGGTAGCTCAGTGCGGGGGAGGGAGAGACCCACTCAGGCCCCCAACAGGAGGGACGGGAGGGGGAAAATTGCTCCTGGGCCCTCCCATTCATGGGGGGCCTGGAACTCCCGACCCCTTTGAACTACTGGGGGGGGGCCCAATCCTGGTGGTGCTGAGGGCTGACTGCCCTTTGCCCCACCCTGTCTGCCCTTGGCCCTGCCCCTTCCAGGACTCCTCCCACCTTACCTTGTCTCTACCGTGGCACCATGGGGGAGCCCTGCCTCAGTTTCCCCTGGCCTGGGAAGCAGACCCACAGGTACCTCAGAGCAACCCATTTGTAGGGGACCAATGTAAAAACCAAACCTGCATCCCACTGGCCCCAGGAGGCTGGGGGTGGGGGTGAGATGCTGTTGATGTGGATCAGCAGAGGCTGCAGAGTGTGCTGTAGATTCCAGAAGGAAAATCTGCCCCTGTTGAGCACCAGAAAACAACCCATGAGACATCTTCAAAGCAGCTAGAAGGGGTTGCGTAGTTCTTGTTGTATGGTCATAACATAAGGTTTTCCTCTGAAAATTGAAAAGGTCGCCTCTTTCTTTGTGTGAGCTCCTTTCTTAATGTCCTCTAATATAAAAAACCCTGGAAATGTAGCTTTATTCCTATCAGGCAGGAACACAAACCTTCTATAACAGATGCCTGGGATAGGACATTCTGGGAATGTCTACACAGCAGCGTTATTTCAGAATAACATAGTCTGCGTCTCGGGTAACCTTAATTTTCCGAGGAGTAAGGGAAGTGGGAGGAAGAGCGCTTTTCCTTCAACTTCCTGCTGGTGAAACAGTGCCCAAAGATGAATTAAGTTATTTCAACTTCAGTTACACAATTGACAGAGCTGAAGTTGTGTAGCTTATTCCGGCTTTAGCCCTGCCATGTAGATTTGCCCTCTCTGTTCACAATGCTTTCTGCTAAACTCATTTTCCAGTGAATGGAATAAGGAAGCTTGATATAACTTCCATAAGTGTCTTTGAGTGTAATTTCACCCCAGTACACTCCTCTACACGCCTCGTCCCGTTAAGGAATGTTTTAAAAGTTTCTTTGTCCTTGGTTTACATTTTAGAAAAATAGGAAAGAAAAGTGTCGGGTGGGAAAAAGCAGATTTCTTATCTCTGGTAAAATATATTAACTCTTATATAAACGGCTTTTCATGGTTTGGATAAATTTCCTCTTAAGTTATCCTGTGTGTGTTTTATATAATTTCATTACAGACTTTTTCCTAAAAGCAAGATGGTAAATTCCACAAGTCCCTGGGGTCGAATCTAATGCATCCGAGGTTGCAGGGGGAGTTGGCTCATGTGATTGCAGAGCCTTTGGCCATTATCTCTGAAAATTCATGGAGACCTGGGGAGGGACGATTGGAAAAAGGCAAACATAGTTCCCATCTTTAAAAAAGGGAAGAAGGAGAATCCAGGGAACTACAGACGGTCAGCCTCACTTCAGAGCCTGGAAAAATCATAGAGCAGGTCCTCAAAGTGTCCATTATGAAGCTCTTAGAAGAGGGGAAAATAATCAGTAATAGTCAAAATATTTGATAGTAGCCTTCAACTCCCTGAAGGGAGGTTCCAAAGAGGCTGGAGAGAGGCTGTTCTCAGTAGTGACAGATGGCAAAACAAGGAGCAATGGGCTCAAGTTGCAGTGGGGGAGGTCCAGATTAGATATTAGGAAAAACTATTTCCCTAGGAGGGTGGGGAAGCACTGGGATGGGGTGGAATCTCCATCCCTAGAGGTTTTTAAGTCCTGGCTTGACAAAGCCCTGGCTGGGATGATTTAGTTGGGGTTGGTCCTGCTTTAGGCGAGGGCTGGACTTGATGACCTCCTGAGGTCTCTTCCAGCCCTGGGATTCTACGATTCTATTTTTTTCAAGAGAGGTAGAACATCTTTATTTCACTGTTAGCAAAAGAATTAAGAAAAGGGTTTTTCTGACATCTACAAGCAGAGAGGAGGAAAGAGGTGATTCTTGTTTTAAAAGCTTGGTATGATAGGATTGGTTCATGGTCTCTCACTCTCTCTATGCCAAGTGGTCCCTGTCTTTTCTGCTCTCTGAAATTTGCTCACCAACAAGAAAGGATGTTTCTTTCAGCCAGCTAGCCATGTCTTTTCTCCTCTCTACCATGTGATCACTAAACTTTCTCTCAATCTAACAACAAAATCCTCATTTTCATTCTTTTTCCTATTTCTCTCTATTCTTTAAAACACTTCCCCTCATTTTCCTCTTCTTTATGAAACTTTGTTTACTTCTTTATTGGATTCCTTTATTGTTTAATTCAAAACAACCCATTCATTCATTCATTCATTCATTTAAAAATATTTTTACCCTGCCTCTCTATTTAAAATATTCAAGATGGCTTACAAAATTTTAAAACACAGTATATATAAAAATAGACCAGAAGACCCCAATAGGGGGCATAAAACCTACTAAGACACACTATGAGGAGAGGTGACACATACACACACAAACTCAAGCAACAATTCTTTACAATTTTCTTTTTGTCTCTAATTTTCAAAATAACCTTTTGAAAGCCCTCTTTGCTCCTGTCTCTTCCTGTTTTCTATACTTTACTCTCAAAATAAATCTTTTTTCTTTTAAATAAAAATATTGCTTTTTCTAAATCCTTTATTAAAATCCCCTCCCTATCCTGTAGCTCACTAATCCTCTGTCTACTTGCAGGGCTCAACTCAAAATAAGCTACGCAAATTGAGCTGTGTCGATTGCGTATCTTATTTCAAAATATCTTATCATCTATATAGTAGCCCAATGTCTGTGAGTCTGTAATGCTGACGTACATGGCCCCGGCCCCTGGCCATGTACGTCAGCACCCCGCCCCCCTTCCCCTCCCACCGTGGCGCTCTGCTGAGTGCTGCACCACTCAGCTGGGCTGCCGCGGTGGGGCAGGCAGTGGTTTGGGGCCCGCATTCCCCAAATGGCTGCTTGCTGCCGCTCTTCCCCCCCCCCCCCGCCGCAACCCAGCTGAGCGCTGTGGTGGGAGGGAAAGGGGGGTGGGGTGCGACACTGTTTCCTGAAATGCTGGCTGTTCCCTCTGGGCGGTCCATGCTATATGGGGAGTATGGGGCCCAAACGGCCGCTTGCTCCCTCGTGGCGACCTGGCTGAGCAGCACAGAAGTCAGCGGAGCACCGCGGCGGGAGGGGAAGGGTGGCGGGGCAGTGATATGTGGCTCCAGGCCTTGCCCCCTGACTTCTGCGCCGCTCAGCGAGGCTGCCGCATGGGACTGAGTGGCGCAAGCGACCGTTTGGGCTCCGCGCTACCCATGCAGCATGGGGAGTGCAGAGCCCAAAAGGCCATTTGGGCTCCGCGGTTCCCTGAGTGAGAGGCAGGAGGGGGGAGAAGAAGAGAAAGAGAGAGACAGAGAGAAAGGCAGGAGGCGGAGAGGAGCTGAGAGTTAGAGGGGGGAGGCAGTAGGAGGAGGAGGAGAGAGAGAGAGAGATGGAGCGAGAGACCGGAGGCTCAGGAGAGAAGACCAACGTGGAGGAGAGACCTGAAAATCCCGTCTTATGACAGGTTATTTGGTTAGTTTTGAAATCAGGAGCATCTACACAGCACTTATTTCGAACAGCGCTCTTCCTCCGACTTCCCTTATTCCTCGTATAATGAGAGTTACAGGAGTCCTGGTAAGTCCTCCAGCTTGACAGTATTTTGACCATGAGGGCTGGCCAGCACCTGGGGACTAAGGGGTTAACTATGTCTCCTGTCTCTAGCCAGGTATCTGGTCAGCCAATAACAATGCAGGTAAGGATTTCAAACTGGGACAAGGGAATTTTAACTTTTCCCTCCTTTGTCTGAGTCAGAACAGTTTCTTCTAGGTAACAGGGAGATGGGAGGCTGTCTCTCTCCAAGAAAAGTCACCTCAATATGTGTAAGTAGGGAAAAGTCGAGATAATGCATCAGGTATGTTGTTTTATGGTTTGGGAATGGGGAAAGGATCTCTGTGCTGTTAAAAGTGGGGTTTTCCTCTTTTTTGTAATTAAGATTTGAGCCCATGGGGGGACCCCCAATGAGTATATTAATTGGTGGCTCTTTTTCATCTTGTCATTTTATTGTGCTTGCAACTATGGTTTTGTTTTCATAGAATCATAGAACCATAGAGCTGGAAGAGAGCTCAGAAGGTCATTAAGTCCAGCCCCCTGCTCTAGGCAGGACCAATCCCAACTAAATCAACCCAGCCAGGGCTTGGTCAAGCCAAGACTTAAACACCTCTAGGGATGGAGACTCCACTACTTCCCTAGGTAACCCATTCCAGTGCTTCACTACCCTCCTAGTGAAATAGTTTTTCCTAATATCCAACCTGGACCTCTCCCACCACAATTTGAGACCATTGCTCCTGGTTCTGCCATCTGTCACTACTGAGAACAGCCTCTCTACATCCTCTTTGGAACCTCCCTTCAGGAAGTTGAAGGCTGCTATCAAATCCCCCCTCACTCTTCTCTTCTGCAGACTAAACAGACCCAACTCCCTCAGCCTCTCCTCATAAGTCATATGCTCCAGCGCCCTAATCATTTTGGTTGCCCTCCGCTGGACCCTCTCCAATGCGTCCACATCCTTTTTGTAGTCGGGGGCCCAGAACTGGACACAATACTCCAGATGTGGCCTCACCAGAGCCGAATAAAGGGGAATAATGACATCTCTGGATCTGCTGGCAATGCTCCTCTTAATGCAACCTAATATGCCATTAGCCTTCTTGGCTACAAGGGCACACTGTTGACTCATATCCAGCTTCTCATCCACTGTAACCCCCAGGTCCTTTTCTGCAGAACTATTACTTAACTGGTTGGTCCCCAGCTTGTAACTATGCTTGGGATTCTTCCGTCCCAAGTGCAGGACTCTGCACTTGTCCTTGTTGAACTTCATCAGATTTCTTGTGGCCCAATCCTCCAATTTGTCTAAGTCACTCTGGACCCTATCTCTGCCCTCAAGCATATCTACCTCTCCCCCTAGCTTAGTGTCATCCGCAAACTTGCTGAGGGTGCAATCCATCCCCTCATCCAGGTCATTAATAAAGATATTGAACAAAACCGGTCCTAGAACCGAACCTTGGGGCACTCCGCTAGAAACCAACCGCCATCCTGACATCGAGCCGTTGATCACTACCCGCTGGGCCCGGCCTTCTAGCCATCTTTCTATCCATCTTACTGTCCATTTATCTAATCCACATTCCCTTAACTTGCTGGCAAGAATATTGTGGGAGACCGTATCAAAAGCCTTGCTAAAGTCAAGGTATATCACATCCACTGACTTTCCCATGTCCACAGAGCCAGTTACCTCATCATAGAAGCTAATCAAATTGGTCAGGCCCTTTGTGACTTGCCCTTTGTGAATCCATTCTGACTATTCCTAATCGCTTTCCTCTCTTCCAAGTGCCTCAAAATGGATTCCTTAAGGATCCCTTCCATGATTTTTACAGGAACCGAGGTGAGACTGACCGGCCTATAGTTCCCTGGATCGTCCTTCTTTCCTTTTTTGAAGATGGGCACTACATTTGCCTTTTTCCAATCATCTGGGATTGCTCCCGATCTCCATGACTTTTCAAAGATAACGGCCAAAGGCTCCTCAATGACATTTGCCAACTCCCTCAGTACCCTCGGATGCATTAAGTCCGGACCCATGGATTTGTGTACGTTTAGCTTTTCTAAATAGTTCCTAACCTGTTCTTTACCCACCACGGGCTGTCCATCTTCATCCCATCTTGCGTCACTTGGCTCCTGGACTTCTGCGCTGACCTTGTCGGTGAATATAGAGGCAAAGAAAGCACTGAGTACTTGATAATAAAAGTTTGTTTTCTTTTTCTAATGAACCGGGTATCGGTTCATTTCTGTGTCCTGGAAAATCAGTCTGTGGATATCTGCATGCCTCTGACTAGGGGGCAGCTACCACAGACCGCAGCTCGTCTTTTCTCTCCTGGAGAAGAGAGCCTGAGGTACTCCTGAGGTTCTAGGGAGGAGGTTTCCCAAGTGATCTCTTCCCCGGTTTCTTTGGAAGACTTGGGTGGTGGCAGCAATTTTTATTCTCCGAAGTCTAGGTGGTAGGATTTTGGGGGAAGTTTTTGTACCAGAGTCTGTAGAGATCAGGTTTTGGGGTGCTTTTGCAGGCCCCCACTTCTGCATTTACTGTGCTAGAGTGGGTGTGGTGGTGTGTCGGGGTTCCCCCAACTCCTGCACCCCCATAGTGGCACGAACAGACTCCACCAGCCAGTAGAATAGAGGGAGTTTATTGCTTTTCCAGGATACAGCACAGCACAGATGTAATCCTGTTACAGGACCAGGCCTATGACGCCTCAAACCCCCTTGAGATGGGGGAGACTGGGCCCTTAAATCCCAGCCCCCTTGCTTAGGCTGCTTCCTCCATGATTCCAGACAGAAACTAAACCTCTCTCCCAGCCCTGTCCCCCAGCCAGGTGCTGGTCTCTGCCTTCCTTCCTTTGTCTCCCTCCCTGGGAGGCTGAGCCTGGGTGTCTGGATTAATACACATTTGGGAGAGTCAGTGAGAATCTCTCATCACAGTGCAGGGGGACCCTGGGTCACAGAGCAGACAGCCCCCCCACTACGCCACAGTGGGGAATAGCCTTGACAGACACTATTTTGAAATAACTGCCAGCTGTGTAGATGTGGACTAAAAGTTATTTCGGAATAGCGCTAGTTATTTCGCAATAGTATTGCAGTGTAGACGTACCCTTAGTCTAATCTTTAATTTCAAAATAACCCCTTTTAATTTTTCTCTCTATTCTTTACTCACCCATCTTCATTTTTATTCTTTTCTTTCATAAACCTTTTACTTTAATTTATTTTAAAACAGCTCTTTTTATTTTTTCTAAACCCCTCTTTTTTCTCTAAAGCATGTTCAAAACCTTCTGACTGCTGAGTTCTCACCCACACAGGTTCTCTTGCTTATCTCAACTCTACACTTTAATTGCTTTTAAATCCTCTCTTTTATTTCATTTCTCTCACAAAACCAAGGAGCGCAAGCTGTGCTGAGGGGCAGTTCTGCAGCAACAGAGCCAGGCACATACATCCTGATTCCCAAGGAGGGCAGACCCTGTGGTGAACAGCAGACCTGCAGTGGTCGGAGAGCCAAAGGGGACAGAGAAGCAACACAAGGAGCTGGGGACTGGCAAAGCAGCACAGCCTGCAGCTGGGTGTGGTGAACTGCTGGCAGAAGCGGCCCGAGGCCGGCTGCTGCAGCTGGTGCCCTAGGCTGGGTGCCAATTGCGGCACCCCTGCCTGCACGGCCGTCAATGACCATGACGTCATCACGTGCCCCATGACATCATCATTGGGCGCCCCGCCCAGTGGCACCATAGGCAGCTGCCTAGCTTGCCTAGGCTCATGGGCCGCCCCTGACCGCTGGGACTAGCAAAGTGGGGGGAGAGGCTCTGGGCAGGGAGACACCACCAGCCAAGGAGCCCTGCAGGCCAGACTGGGAGAGGGATCCTGCCACCTAGAGCCTGAGACCGTGTGGTCACGGCCAGAGCAAGCGTGTCCAGCCTGCAGCCCCCCTGCAGCACAGCCAAGGCCTGAGAGAGCCCTAGGACCTATAAGGAACAGACTGAACTGTCCTGACACTCTGCAGATGGCTGTTTGTGATGTCCCCGTGCCACAGAGCAGGACTGCGTGTTCTCATTTAACCTTTCTCATTTTTTCTTATTCTTTTCTCTTTAATCAATTGCTGTTTAATAAATTGTATTTGCTTTGAACTGTATGAAATGATCACTGGGCCAGGAAAGCATGCAGTGTGCAGAGAGCACCCCGGAGTGGGGACACCCTAGCCCCTGCCCCAAGTGACAGAGGGTATGTCTACACTACAAAGTTAATTCGAACTAACAGCCTTTAGTTCGAATTAACTTTAATAGCGTCTATACATACAAACTGCTAGTTCGAACTTAATTTGAACTAGCGGAGCACTTAATTCGAACTAGGTAAACCTCATTCTACAAGGACTAACGCCTAGTTTGAATTAAGTAGTTCGAATTAAGGGCTGTGTAGCCACTTAATTCGAACTAGTTGGAGGCTAGCCTTTCCCAGCTTGTCCTGGGGGCCACTCTGGGCCAAACCAGGGAAACTTTTCTGCCCCCCTCCCGGCCCTGGAGCCCTTAAAGGGCCACAGTCTGGCTACAGTGCTCGTGCCAGGTGCAAGCCTGCCAGCACCCAGCCAGCAGACCCTGCACCTGGCACGTCATGAGCCAGCCACCCGCTGCCACCCAGCCCTCCGCCTCTTCCCAGGACCAGGCTGGCGGCTCCCAGGAGCCTGCCCGGGGCCGCAAGAGGCAGGTGCCCGCCTGGTCTAGTGCGGAGATCGTGGACCTCATCGAGGTTGGGGAGGAAGCCTCCAACATCCATGATCTCCACACTAGCCACAGGAACGCGGCCGTCTACAGCTGCATGGCTGCCAGCCTGGCCACCAGAGGCCACATGCAGACCCGGGAGCAGGTCCGCTGCAAAATTAAGGACCTGCAGCAGTCCTACTCCAGGGCCTCCCAGCCAGGGGCCGACCTGGAGGCCTGCCCCCACTTTGAGGCCCTGGACCACATCCTGGGGGCTCACGCAGTCCATGACCCCGGATGGTGATCGACCCCGGGGCAGAGGGACCCGTCCCTGACACCGAGGAGGAGGAGGAGGAGGACGCCGAGAGCCAGGAGCCTGCAGGGAACCTGCCCAGGACCCAGGACCCCCGAGGCATCCCACAGAGCACATCGGCTGTGTCGTCTGAGGCCGAGGAGGGCTCCACATGCGAGTGCCATCATGCTCCCCTTATGTGTACGGGGGGCGTGGGCAGAGAGGGAGCCCAGGGACCATGAGCCTGGGCCTTGCCCACCATGAAGCAGCAGCTGGGTGTCATGCAGGGGCCTGGCCCGTTCCCCACACGCCGACCTCGCCTTGCACAGGGGGGCTGGGTTTCACCCACTGTGTCCCCAGCGAGAACTGACCACTGCTCTTGTTTCACCACAGCCGCAGCACCTAGGACTGCAGGGCGCACCACCCTGCCTGAAACAGCCACCTGCACCCGGGCCAGCAGGCGCACCAGGGACCTGGGGGACCACCACTGGCAGCACCTGCAGCTACTGGAGCACCAGCTCCACACCCAGGACCACTGGGTCCGGGAGGACCTGCGGCTGTGGCAGTGGAGCTTGGAGGCACTGGAGGAGCAGGGCCGTGCCCTCAGAGGCCACCTCCAGACCCTGGTGAACAGGTTCCTGCTTCCTGCTGCTCCGGCCCCTGCGGCTGCCCCAGCTCTCGCTCCTCCCCTTCCTGCTTCCTCCACACCCCCCGTCCCTCCTGCCCCACCCTCCACACCCACTCTCCCCCGACGCCCCCGCACCCGCAGTGCTGTGAGACGGGAGAGCCAGCAGGACCCCCAACCCTGAGCTTTCCCTTCCCTTCCTCCCCTTCCTCCCCCTTCCAGCTCCCTCCTCCCAGGTTTCCCCCTCCCCTCTCCCACCGTCATTCCTCCGTCCCCCCACCCCAGTTATGTACAATAAAAAGAGATTGTTGTTTGCAAAACAGGTGTCTTTATTTAACATTAGGAAGGGGGGTTAGGGAGGGGAAAGGGGAAGGAGGGGAGGGTGGAAGAAGGCCCCAGTGGGGCATGCCGGGAGAGTTCGGTGCTCCTCCTCCACCTGGAAGCTCTCCCGCAGGGCTTCCTGGATCTGTACGGCCCCCCGCTGGGCCTCCCGGATGGCCTCAGCGGTGCGGGGCTGAGCGTAGTGGCCAGCCATGCGCTCAGCCTCAGCCATTCAGGCTGGCAGGAAAGCCTCCCCCTTCCGCTCACACAAATTGTGCAGCACGCAACATGCTGCCACCACGGCAGGGATATTGTGCTCGGCGAGGTCGAGGCGCGTGAGGAGGCACCTAAATCTGGCTTTCAGTCATCCAAAGGCCCCCTCGATCACAATGCGGGCCCTGGTGAGCCTGGCATTGAAGGCCTGGTGGGAGGGGTTGAGGTGCCCTGTGTACGGCTTCATCAGCCAGGGCTGTAGGGGGTAGGCCGCATCCCCCACCAGGCAGACGGGCATGTCCACGTCCCCGACCCTGATGTGGCGGTCGGGGAAGAAGGTCCCGGCGTGCAGCCTCTGGCACACAGAGGAGTTGTGGAACACCCTGGCGTCGTGTGCCTTGCCGGACCAGCCCACGTTAATGTCCGTGAACTGGCCCCGGTGGTCAGACACAGCCTGCAGAAGGACGGAGAAGTACCCCTTGTGGTTGATGTACTGGGAGGCCTGGTGTTCCGGGGCACGGATGGGGATGTGCGTCCCATCGATGGCCCCCCCGCAGTTGGGGAAGCCGACGGTGCCGAACCCCTGGATGACGGCATCTGGATCGGCGAGGCGGACCACTCTGCAGAGCAGCACCCTGTTATGGCCTTGACCACCTGCAGAGAGACACAGCAAACCGCGAATCACTGGGGCACCCGGGTGGCTGGGAGTGTTCGTTCCCTGGCACTGCCCCGCGCCCCACTCCCAGAAGCAACCGCTGCTGTGATCCTGGCTGCTGCGGGCGGCGTGTAGTACGGCCAGGACAGACCGAACCCTCCTGTGCGGGGCACTGTCGCCTCCTCCCCTGCCCCTGTTTTCCCTGGGGCGGCCCATCCCCTCCTTGCAGCCCCCCTCCCCACCGGCCCAGTGGCCGGGGAGTGCCGTACCTACATGAGCACTGCTCCGACGGTGGATCTCCCCACGCCGAACTGGTTCCTGACGGATTGGTAGCTGTCCGGCGTGGAGAGCTTCCACAGGGCGATGGCCACAGGCTTCTGGAGGGGGATGGCGGCCTCATGCCAGTGTCCCGTCGCTGCAGAGCAGGGGCGAGCCACTCGCACAGCTCCAGGAAGGTGTCCCTCTTCATCCTGAAGTTCTGGGTCCACTGTCTGTCTCCCCAGCGCTCCAGGATGATGCGGTCCCACCAGTCGCTGCTGGTGTCCAGACGCCAGATGCGGTGGGGCACGCTGGTGTCTGGGCACTGCTGTGGCTCCTCCACGGCCCCCAGGGAGGCCAGGTGGAGAGGCAGGGGGCTGACGTGCACCAGATGGTGCCAGGCAGCCTCCAGCCATTGCTGGCAGGCTTGCAGCAGCAAGTCCAAAAACTGCACCAGAATGCCCAGGGCGAGCTCTGGCTCCATGGTGCCAACTGCGGTGGCGTCCCCAATGGGCAGCACCGACACAGGCAGGCGCAGAGGAAAACGTTTTGTTGTCCCTCGGCGAGGTAGGCAAGCAAGCGGAGAAGCTGAGAACCGTCTGTCCAGGGGGGTCCCTTTAAGCACGAGCCTCAGATAGCCTCAGACAGCAGCCACACAAAGCAACTACTGACCTGATGCCCTGCCGGAACCAGTTTCAGCTGCCCTTATATGCAACCCAGCGTCCAATCAGTGTGGACGCGCTAGTTCGAATTAGCAAAACGCTAGTTCGAATTAGTTTTTGGGTCTAGATGCGTTAATTCGAATTAGCTTAGTTCAAATTAACTAATTCGAACTAAGTTAGTTCGAAATAGCGCTGTAGTGTAGACATACCCTCAGGGATTAAGCTCCAGGAAACCTGGGCCCAGCCTTGTTGGGATTTTGAGGACTCTGCTACTCAGGAGAGTGGAAGGGGAGCCCTCAGGGTCAGGGAGGCCTTTGGGTAAAGAAAGTGGACGCGGGGACTCGGATCCTTTCATTGGTCCATTTCACCGGGGTAGAATAGAAGCCAGGGAAGTTCCCCACAATAGCGGGACCATTCCCCCCACCCCCCAGGCACAAAGTGAAAGTGAAAGTTCACAGAAATGGCCCCCATTTGCCCGGACCAAGTGTTCCAAGAGTGCCATTTTTAGGTACACACATGGGCTTTTTTAAAAACTTTTTAAGGAGACAATTTTGTGCTGCCGTTTGAAGCTGCCAAATTTCAGTTTGAGGACAAAGAGGTGGGGTGGGGAAAACGGCGAGAAATATCCAGGACCCAGCTCTCTCAAATGAGAAAATCCCCTCTCATCTTGCTGCTCACCCTGTTTTCAGAGTCACTGACCTCATTTGGGGTCTTGGTTATCAAATCAATAAGCCACTCTCCCCTCCCACACCCAGAACTGGGGAAGAGGGTGGGGAGAATCTAGGAATTCTGGGCACCAACACATCACTGCTCAGCAGTGAATACTTGATTAAGCCACTGAGAAACCTTCTCCCATGGTGGCTGCTTGAGGAAGGAGCCCCCTGCCCAAAGCAGAAGCCTGGAGTGTGGAAGGGGGAGGGACCGCGCGGGGAGCATGGGCGCCCCAAGAAGCCGCAGACGCAGCTCAGGAGAATGACGTCACACGCCCGAGGGGCGTGATGTTAGATGGGCACCAGGAAACTCCCAGGGGGGAGGGAGCAAGGACGGAGGGGAGCGTGACGTCACCCTCCGGGCCCAAGGACACGGGTTAAAGGGAGGCGACTCTGGTGGAAAGGGAGAGAGAGGTGGAGGGAGGAACAGATGCGGGGGAACTTGGTGATGGGGACGCGACGAGAGCATCTTGTCTCTCCGGGTAAAGACCCAGATGGCGGAGTTAGGAAGTGGCCCAGGGCGGGTTTGCGATGCCCGCGAGCAGACGTGTTTAAGGGCAACACCCCTGTTTGCTATAGTAGGGAGCTTAGCTCCCTGTGTTAGGGCCCTGGGACAGGGCCCGGAGAGTGGGTGGGCCCCCTTCTCCGCCGTCAGAGGCAATCTTAGAGGCCCCAGCTGGGGTGGTTATTCGTCGCATGCAGCGATCTACCCGCGTTTGGTTGCAAAACAGACGGTAACTGGGGAATAGGGGATGCACAATTAAATAAAAGGGTGGAATTTGCATAAGCTACAAGCGTGGACTTGTGATAGGCAGCATGTGCTGGGTTGATCCACAGCGAGCAAAGGCTGCCCGGCCTCCCTTCCAAGGGGTGACTCTGCCAAGAGCCTGGGGCTTGGGAGAGCCCCAGGGAAAAGGGGATGGCGGGAGCACTGCCGGGGAGACTGGGGGGCCTCCCACACTGTGGAAAGCTGAGACATGGACAGAGACAGGAGGCCCCAGGATTCTCTGACCCTTTATTGGTGTTAATCACATGGGAGGAAAAGGCTCAGGAAAATTACAGGCCTTGCAAAAAGAAACGTCCCTCCACCTCCACCCCCGACAGCTGCCCATTGCCCCAGTGGTGCTCAATAGCCCACCATCCCCGTCCCTCCCAGAGCGCCCGTCCCCCACCGTCCTCCAACAGTGCCCTCTCCCCCGCATTTCCTATGCCCTGACGGTGCCCCCTGCTCTCCCTACTGCCTCCTGCATGGTGGGTGCAGCCGCTGCCTCACAACTGGCCTCCCTTCCAGGCAGAGGTTGTGCCGGTTGGGCGTGCCTTCCCCATTGTATTTCTGGCAGCCACTATTGTCGCAGCGTATCAAGGGCGGGAGACTTTTCAGCGTATTCCATTTGTTTAGCAGCTGCTGGCCCTTGCCCTGGTCAGAATGGAAGATCTGCTGGAAGACAAAGGCCCTGTAGCCTTTCTTGGCGAGAGAGAAGGTGGCGCGCACTATTGGCAGGATGTAGTAGGGACTGCTCTCGTTCAGGCAGGTCCCCAGGCAGGGCGAGTTGAGGGTGAAGAAGATCAGGCAGCTGTGATTCCTGCAGGTCTCGGCCAGGAGCTTCCGCACAGGGCTGGGGCTGTTCTGCTGTTCTGGTCGCCATTGAGCAGGCGCCACTCAGAGTGCTGAGTCTCAGTCGGCGTTTTACTAAACTTCGGCCGGGATGCTACAATGTGCCCTTTGATTGGGACGTACAGGGCGTTCTGTTGTCCCATGATGTTCTTCATGTCCTGCAGCTCTTTGTCGGGCAGCGCCTTTCCCAGACTAGATGCATTTCTGCAAACGCATAAGGGCAGGCTGACTGCGAAGGCGTATTGATTATTCACCCCATACCTAAGGGAAGGCAAAGCAAAGGGTTGTGAGGTCATATTTGGGGTCGGGAAGGAATTTTCCTCCAGGGTAGATTGGCAGAGGCCCTGGAGGTTTTTTCCCTTCCTCTGTAGCATGGGGCACGGACCACTTGCGGAAGGATTCTCTGCATCTTGGGGTCTTTAAATCATTGTTTGAGGACCTCAGTATCTGAGATATAGGTGAGAGGATTCTTCCAGGAGTGGGTGGGTGAGAGTCTGTGGCCTGCATTGTGCAGGGGGTCAGACTAGATGATCATGGTGGTCCCTTCTGACCATAAAGTCTATGAATCTATGAGGGCCTTGAGCCACCAATGGCTGTAGCGCAGGACTCTGGGGGTAGGTGCATGCGGTGCCCTCACTGGCCAGTACAAGGCTCTCAGGGCGACAGGCTGGGGCAAGGGCTGGTTGGGCCCTGGGCGAATGGATACATGGGGAGGGTGGTTTTCAGAAGATCAGACACTGCCCCAGGTACCTCCTGGAAATCAGCAGCCTGGGGTGAGCTTTGGTCCATCCGCGCCACCAGGCTGAATGTTCCCTGTGGAGCAGGGCCCTGCTCACCAAGTGTGGTGTCTTGTGAGCGCCTGCACCCTCCCCAGTGCTGGGGAGGCCGAAAGGGGGCTGTGCAGATGGGTTGTGGGGTGAGGGTTGGGACAGGTGCAGGGCAGGGGAGCAGGCAGGAGGGGCCAGGAAGGGAGCAGCATGAGCTAGGGAGATAGGGCAGGGGGCGGCAGTGGAGGGGCCACAGCCAGAGACATGTGGCAGTTTTCCCTTCGGCTGTGGGGTGCTGCCCATGGGGGAGCAGCTAGGGGTTGGAGTGGCCCCTGGAGTTGCCGTCGCCTCATACTTAGCACACGGCTGCCTCAGGCCCCACAACATTCAGGGGACTGGCACAGCTGCGTATTCTGTGGGTGCCCAGGGCCGGCCCTGCCCATGAGCCCCAGGGGCCATCCAGAGCGTTTACACAGGCCTGAGACACACAGCCAGCCCCCGGGATGCACAGCGCCATGCGGCAGAGTTAAATACTGGGGATCGGGGTGACACAACAGGGCCCTGCTCTGTATCAAGGGCTGTGATGGCTGCCAGACAGCGGAGATGGGAGCGGAGCTCCTGGTTCCCAGCCCAGTGCACCTTGTACTGCTCTGCATGGACACAACATGGGCTTGGGAGGAGGGTGTCTCCTGTGGGGCAGAATTAGCTCTATAAATCCCCCTCCTGCTGCAGCCCCAGCCTCCGGAGCAGACGGAAGTCACTCATGTGATGTGTTTGATGATGGTGTTGAGGCTTCCTAGGTTGATGTTCCCAAGTGTCCCTGTCCCCATCCAGAGCAGCAGGGCAGCCATCCAGAGGGTGCTGCGGGGCAGCCGGCCAGGCACCTGGGGAGAGACAGGGCATCAGCCGTGACAGCAGCATCCCACCCTGCGAGAACACACTGCTTCTGGGACTTGGGCCCTCCAGCCATGGGGGGGAGACAGATGCAGTAAGGGGTGGGGGACTGGCTCTAAGCCTAGTAACTGTATCCAGGTACCAGGCTGGATAGCAGCGATCAGTTAAGTACATGATTGGTCTCAGGCAGGGGTGTGTGAGAGACACGACTGCACCAGCAGGAGGGGTTGAACCCCACTCAAGCTATGTCTACCCTACAGAGTTTTTCCGGGTTACCAGAAGTATCCCGGAAAAACTCAGCTGTGTCCAGGGAACGCGTCCACTTTTTTGGAACAGTTTCCATAAAAGTGGGCACGTTCTTTCGGCATCCTTGTATTCCTCTTTTTATGAGGAGGAAGGGCTGCTCCAAAAGAGGAAGTTTTTCACACATTTAGCCTGTGTAGATGGGCTAAATGTCAGAAAAGCATCTTGCAACAAAAGAATCAGAGAAAGGTACACAAAGTGTGGTTTGTAGTTTGCGTAACTTCTTCTGAACAAAACAAAAAACTTTGCAGTGTAGACATAGCCACAGTGTGTGTGAGATGGGGGGCAGAGGGCAAGCCTTTGGGATCCATGGGGCAGAAGGAGGTGGGGGGACTCACCAGGGTGTCCATGGGACAGGAGTAGGAGGTGCTGTGACTTGCTGACAGATGTTCATGAACGAGCCCAAGTGATGGGTTCTCAGCTCCCAGCCCCTTTTCTTATAGCCCTGATCCCCAACCCTCCCCTGCCCTGGGGGTGGGGTGGGGTAAGGGGCAGTGCCAGCTCCTGCTTCCCAGTTGCAGGCTGTTTCTCTGGCAAGGAGGGTGCAGGGCCTGGCATCACCCCTGCCCACCCTCCAGGCCCTGTTTTACTCCCTCCCTTCCTGCAAGCCCCTGACCTGCCTGGCCTCTTCCCACCCCTACTTGTGGGGGGGGGATGGCTACAGCCACCCCCACTGCCACCCTAACTGGTGCCTCAGCCCCAGAAGGATGAGGGGCTCCCTGCAGGAGGTGAGGCTGCCCCCTCGGAGGCGGGAGGCCGGTGGCCCGGCAGCGCTTGCACCACTCCAATGTCTGCCAGCGCCGTTTATTTCCCAGACGGCCATTGTGCCAGCAGAGGAAGCCCAGCCAGGGCTGAGGCGCCGGAGCGGTGTGAGCTGCCGGAGAGAAGCCTCCAGGCCTCCCCGTTCTTGCGCCCCCAGCTCCTCCGCCAGGGCGGTTTATTTCCCACGCCACATTTGCAACTGCAGGGGAAGGTTGGTCAGCAGGGGCGCCCGGGGCCTGGCACAGTTTGGAGGGGGAGGGGGTTCATGCACCCAGGCTGGGCCATGAGCCCCTTTGCCAGGTGAGGGCCCCATGGGGATAGGCCCCCAGCCCTGCCAATGTGTGACACGACCCCCCCCATCCCATCGGCCACAGCGGGGGTCTGGCTCCCACATGCAGCCTCTCTGGGGCAGGGGCACAGGCTGGGCAGCAGTCTGATGGCTCCCCCAATTGTTAGGGGCTCAGTGCCCCCTCCCAAATCCTGACCCCAAATATCCTCCCTTCAGCCACACGTCCAGCCCATCCCCACAAGGCTGTCGCTGGGGATGCTCTGGGAAGGTGGGGGACTGGCAAGAATCCCATCCAAGGTCCTGCCCTCAGTGCACGCACCACAGCTAGGACAGGGCTGGCCGGACTCCTGCGCCCCAAGTCCACACTCCCTTTTGTCGTACTTCAGTGGTCTGAACTGTCAGTGTCAGTGTCGTCTGGTTCGGGTTGTCCTGGCGTGCTCCTGAGAGGACCTCTATTCCATCGGTGATGATAAACTTTTGGCTGCATGTGTAACAATCGGTACTCTCTTTATCTGGAGTGTTAGACCCCGTGCACTTGGGTCAACACAGGAGATCTCCGAGAGCTCCCAGAAATGAAAGAGGCAGGAAGGTTTGAAATCAATCGAGCAGGTTTATTGTCAAATGCGGAGCTCTAACAGTCGGTAGCAGAGATCCTACAATGTTACACCACTGGGCACTATGGCCCGCGTTGACAAGGTACCAACACCAGGCAGGCCTATTGCCATATAACTTATATGGACAGCGGTTAGCCAGAGTTAATCCACTGTGCATTCTGTAAGTTTAGGCAATGACACCTGCCGCTCAGGCGCCTGGTGCACACCCCCCCCCCCCCACCTCGGCCGGAGAGCACCCTTTGCAGTGTCCTTTTATAGACAGGTACAAACAACTTACATCACTTCTTTACGTACCAGGTGCTACCCTCTGTTACCTAGTTACCACCCCTCACCTTACGGAAGGGGGGCTTACCTTCTATTTGTCATCCTGTCAGTTCCGACCTGGTCCTGAACCTAGGTTGGTATGTGCATAGCTCCTAGGGAGTTCTTGGACCAGGACATTCCTTAAGATGTTCTGTTACTCCCTTTTGGCTCACAGTCTGTACTCGGGGCCTCCCTGTGTCCTTCCGAACTTACCCAATTACCTAGTTATCAGTAGGGCCTCTTTCTTGGCTCCTGTGTGACTGAACCAAAGTCTTGCTCACTAGACTGCAGGCCTGTTGCTGTTTTCATGTTACAAGCCTCTATTCAGGCCTGCTGCCTCCATGTTACCGACCCTCAACTGACTACAGCCTTGGCGCAGCCCGAGTGAAAACAACATAGAGCCCCAACGATGGGGAATCGTCCCATCCCTCTGGGGAGCCGCCCCTCCGCCCTGATTCCTCCTGCTGGCCTCTGGGCTCCTGCCTTCCCAAGGGCCTGAGTGTCCTGAGGCCAGGCCAACGGTGCCAGCCAGGGGCAATGACCCTCCAGGGCCACGACTGCCTCCAGGCCAGGAGCCAGATGAGGTGCGGGGAAGCTGCAGGGCAGATTGAGCAACAGCTACACTGCCAGCCCTCCCCTATGCCCCCTATGGCCCCGTGTGGCCTCTCACATGCCCCCTGCTTTCCCCCAACCTGCCAGAAACACCTTCTCCTCGTCCCCCCAGAGCTGCCCTTACTGTGCTGCTCCAGCGCCCTCCTGCTCCCTGGGGACCCCCGCACTGCCCTGCTCCCTCCTTCGAACCCGGCTCCCAGATGCATTCTCCTGGGGGAATATGGGTGGTGGGGGGGGCCCTTTGCCTGCCAGAAGAAGGACGAGGGGCTCAGGTGGGAGGCCCTCACCCGCTCCCCGCTCCCGGCCACAGAAGAGGTCGCCCGCAGCTGCTGCCTCAGGGGCTGGAGGCTGCCAGCCCCGTGGCTCTTACGCCACCATCCCAGCCACAAAGGCCGTTTATTTCTCAAGCTGCGGTGGCCGCTGGTCCGGGGTCGTTGGTAGCTCAGCGCGGGGGAGGGAGAGACCCGGTCAGGCCCCCCGACAGGAGGGATAAGGGTGGGGAGGAATTGCCCCTGGGCCCACCCATTCATGAGGGGCCTGGAACTCCTGACCCCTTTGAACAGCCATGGGGGGGGGGGGCAATCCTGGTAGTGTTGAGGGCTGACTGCCATTGCTCCTGCCCCTTCCAGGCCTCCTCCCACCTTGTCCCTATGTTCATACTGTTGCACCCTTTGAAGGCCAGGTGTGGCACCATGGGGGAGCCCTGCCTCACTTTCCCCTCACCTGGTACGCAGCCCCACAGATACCCAGGAGCAACCCATTTGGAGGGGACCAATGTAAAAACCAAACCTGCATCCCACTGTCCCAGGAGGCTGGGGTGGAGGGTGATATCCTGTTGATGTGGATCAACAGAGGCTGCAGAATGTGTTGTACATACCAGAGGGAAAATCTGCCCCTGTTGAGCACCAGTAGAGAACCCACACTGTGTGCCAAGCCCCAACCGAGAACCCCCCGAATGAGTCTGCAGCAACCTCCTGATGAGGCCTAGGAATTGGGAAAGCATGGAAGAGCCAACTTTACACAGGTGGAGAGGGGGTACAGAGGTGGGGTGCCCTAGAGTAAGCAGGTGACAGATCAGTAACAAGGGCTGTGAGGTGCACTCAGCAGCTGACATGGGAGATCCCCCCAACCTCTGCTGGAGCCCTTAGCCTCTGGAGTGTGTGTGAAGCTGGGTTTAGGGTGCTTTGCCCCACAATAGGGTCTCAAGAATATTCATGCTAATGTGTTGCCTTCCATGCCCCAAACTAACACCCTTCCCCCTGATAATATGGGGGAGCACTGATAGGTAGGGCCCTACTGAATTTACGGTGAATTTTAGTCAGTTTCATAGTCACAGAATTTTAAAAGTCATAGATTTCATGCTTTCAGCTGTTTAAATCTGAAATGTCCCGGTGACCTAATTGGAGGGGTCCTGACCCAAAAGGAGTTGTGAGTGTGTATGGGGAGGGGAGGGGAAGAGGGGGTTGCAGCACTGCCTGCAGAGCTGGGCAGTGGAAAAGCAGTGCCTGTTGGCCCAGAGCCCAGGGTTAAAGCAAATCAGCTCCCAGCTCCAGGGAGCAGCCACTGGCCAACAGCAGATCCTCCACCACCCCAGTTGGCTCCAGAGAGCAGCTGCTGGCCAGTGCACAGCCTCTTCTGTCCGGGGTTGCCCCTGGGGAGCAGTTGCTGACCCCCATCCCCTGCTCCAGCTGGTTCTAGGCCCATGCAATGCCAGGTAAGTCCTCTAGTTATAAATCCTAGGCACAGGACATTCTTTCTTTACGAAGCTTACAGCTGAAGTCAGTTCCCAGATGAAATCAGAAAGCGGATACAATTTTTATTAAAAACAACAAGGAGTCCTGTGGCACCTTAAAGACTAACAGATGTATCTGGGCATCAGCTTTCGTGGAGAAACCCTCCCACTTTTTTAGCCTTTAAGGTGCCACAGGACTTCCTGTTGTTTTTGCAAATACCCGCTACAAAGTGAGACCTGACAACTTTTATTGTCAGTGATTGGGCTATACAGTCCCTGTTTTCATGTTTTATATAAATTGAATCTCTGAAAAGCAAACAGAGGTTGTTGGTTTTTTGTTTTGTTTTTTTTGAGAGAGAGAGACAAGTAACCTCTTTATTTCACTGTTAGCAAAAACATTTTTAAAATGGTTTGTTTCTTTGGATGCTTATCAGACATCTTCAAAGCAGCTAGAAGGGGTTGTGTGGTTCTTGTTGTATGGTCACAACATAAGGTTTTCCTCTGAAAATTGAAAAAGTAGCTTCTTTCTTTGTATGAGCTGCTTTCTTAATGTCATTCAATATAAAAAACCCTGGAAATGTAGCTTTATTCCTATCAGGCAGGAACACAAACCTTCTATTTCAGATGCCTGAGATAGGACATTCTGGGCATGTCTACACAGCAGCGTTATTTCAGAATAACTAATGTTATTCTAAAGTAACATAGTCTGTGTCGACACTACAAGCAGTTATTTTGACATAATGTCGAAATAATGTTGAGCTGGAGGACTGCTTACGCCAACTCCTGTAATCCCCATTTCACAAGGAGTAAGGGAAGTGGGAGGAAGAACTTTCTTCCTTCGACTTCCTGCTGGCGAGACAGCGCCCATAGCCGAGTTAAGCTATTTCAACTTCAGCTACACAATTGACAGACCTGAAGTTGTGTAGCTTATTTCGGCTTTAACCCTTCCATGTAGATCTTCCCTCTCTGTTCACAATGCTTTCTGCTAAAGTCGATTTCCAGTGAATGGAATAAGGAAGCTTGATATAACTTTTATAAGTGTCTTTGAGTGTAGTTTCACCCCAGTACACTCCTCTAAATGCCTCGTCCCATTAAGGAATGTTTCAAAAGTTTTTTTGTCCTTGGTTTACATTTTAAAAAATAGGAAAGAAAAGTGTAGGGTAGGGAAAAGCAGATTTCTTATCTCTGGTAAAATATATTAACTCTTTTATGAAAACGGCTTTTCATGTTTTAGATAAATTTCCCCTTAAGTTATCCTGTGTATGTTTTGTATAATTTCAGTACAGACTTTTTCCTAAAAACAAACTGGTAAATTACACAAATCCATGGAGCCAAATCTAATGCATCCGAGGTTGCAGGAGGGGTTGGCTGATGTGATTGCAGAGACTTTGGCCATGACCTCTGTACACTTGTGGCAACCTGGGGAGAGATGATCGGAAAATGGCAAATGTAATGCCCATCTTTAAAAAAGGGAAGAAGGAGAATCCAGGGAACTACAAACAGGTCAGCCTCACTTCAGAGCCTGGAACATTCATGGAGCAGGTCCTCAAGGAATCCATTATGAAGCTCTCAGAAGAAGGAGAAATGATCAGATATAGTCAACATGGATTCACCAAGAGCAAGTCATGTCTGATCAACCTGATTGTCTTCTAGGATGAGGTAACTAGCTCTGTGGATATGGGAAAGTCAGTGGATGTGATATATCTTGACTTTAGCAAAGCTTTTGTTATGGTCTCCCATAATATTCTTGCCAGCATGGGAGTATGGATTGGATAAATGGACTGTAAGGTGGATTGAAAGCTGGCTAGATTGTCAGGCCCAATGGGTAGTGATCAATGGCTCGATGTCAGGTTGGTGGTCAGTTTCAAGTGGAGTGCTCCAAGGATCGATCCTAGAGCCAGTTTTGTTCAACATCTTTATTAATGACATGGCTGAGGAGATGGATTGCACCCTCAGCAAGTTTGCAGGTGACACTAAGCTGTGGGGAGAGGTAGCCATGCTGGAGGGCAGGGATAGGGTCCAGAGCCACCTAGACAGATTGGATCATTGGTCAAAAGAAATCTGATGAGGACAAGTGCAGAGACACTTGGGACGGAAGAATCCCAAGAATTGTTACAGGTTGGGGACCGACTGGCTAAGTAGCAGTTTGGTAGAAAAGGACCTGGGGATTACAGTGGATGAGAAGCTGGATATGAGTCAACAGTGTGCCTGTGTAGCCAAGAAGGCTAATGGCATATTAGGGTGCATTAAGAAGAACATTGCTAGCAGATCTGGGGAAGTGATTATTCCCCGTTATGCGGCACTGGTGAGGCCTCATCTAGAGTATTCTGTCCTGTTTGGGGTCCCTTACTATAGAAAGGGTGGGGACAAATTGGAGGGAGTCTGGAAGGGAGCAATAGAAATGATTAGGAGTCTGGAACACAGGACTTGTGAAGAGAGACTGAGAAATTTGGACTTATTTAGTCTGCAGAAGAGAAGAGTGTGTGGGGGGGGGGGGTGGATAGAAGGGGAGCCTTCAACTTCCTGAAGGGAGGTTCCAAAGAGGATGGAGAGAGGCTGTTCTCAGTAGTGATGGATGGCAGAACAAGGATCAATGGTCTCAAGTTGCAGTGGGGGAGGTCTAGGTTGGATATTAGGAAAAACTATTTCCCTAGGAGGGTGGTGAAACACTGGAATGTTTTCCCTAGGGAGGGGGTGGAATCTCCATCCCTAGAGGTTTTTAAGTCCCAGTTTGACAAAGCCCTGGCTGGGTTGATTTAGTTGGGGTTGGTCCTGCCTTGGGCAAGGGGCTGGACTCGATGACTCCTGAGGTATCTTCCAGTCCTAGGAGGCTACGATTCTATTTTTTTCAAGAGAGGTAGAACATCTTTATTTCACTGTTAGCAAAAGAATTAAGAAAAGGGTTTTTTCTTACATCTACAAGCAGGGAGGAGGGAAGAGGTGATTCTTGTTTTAAAAGCTTGGTATGATAGGATTGGTTTATGGTCTCTCACTCGCTCTATGCCATGTCCTCCCTGTCTTTTCTGCTCTCTGAAATCTGCTCACTAACAAGAAAGAATGTTTTTTTCAGCCAGCTAGCCATGTCTTTTCTCCTCTGCCACGTGATCACTAAACTTTCTCTCAGTCTAACAACAAAATCCTCATTTTCTTTCTCTTTCCTATTTCTCTCTATTCTTGAAAACACTTTCCCTCATTTTCCTCTTCTTTATGAAACTTTTTTTACTTCTTTATTGTATTCCTTTATTCTTTAATTCAAAACAACCCATTCATTCATTCATTCATTCATTCATTCAAAAATATTTTTACCCTGCCTCTCTATTTAAAATATTCAAGGCTTACAAAATTTTAAACCACAATATATAAAAAATAGACTAGAAGACCCCAAGAAGGGGCCTACTAAGACACACAGAGAGGAGAGGTGACACACACACACATACAAACTCAAGCACCAATTCTTTAAAATTCTCTTTTTGTCTGTTTAATTTTCAAAATAACCTTGTTAAGCACTTTTAAAAACCCTCTTTGCTCCTGTCTCTTCCTGTTTTCTATGCTTTTATTTCAAAATAAATCTTTTTTCTTTTAAATAAAAATACTTGCTTTTTCTAAAGCCCTTATTAAGATCCTCTCCCTATGCTGTAGCTCATTAATCTTGTGTCTACACAGCAGGGCTTAACGCAAAATAAACAATGCAAATGGAGCTATTTCAACTGTGTATCTTATTTAGAAATAGTTTATTTTGAATAGGGAGCATTCATACAGAACTTATTTCGAGCACTCTTCCTCCGACTACCTTTATTCCTCGTATTCCTCGTACAATGAGAGTTACAGGAGTCATGGTAAGTCCTCCAGCTTGATCATATTTTGATACGGTCTTAACCATGAGGGCTGGCCAGCACCTGGGGACTAAGGGGTTAACTATGTCTCCTGTCTCTAGCCAGGTATCTGGTGAGCCAATAACAATGCAGGTAAGGATTTCAAACTGGGACAAAGGAATTTTTAACGTTTCCCTCCTTTGTCTGAGTCAGAGCAGTTTCTTCCAGGTAACAGGGAGATGGGAGGCCCGTCTCTCTGCAAGAAAAGTCTCCTCAATATGTGTAAATAGGGAAAAGTCTAGATAATGTGTCAGGTTTATTGTTTTATAGTTTGGATACTACCCAGACACAGGAGCGCTGCGCAACTCTTCGTCTATAAATAAAGTTGGAGAGTCAAATCTTTTAGGCTGCATCTACATTGCTCATTCTTGCGCAAGAACATATGCAAATGAGGCAAGGCGATGAATATCGCCGTGCCTCATTTGCATACCTAATGAGTCACCATTTCTGCACAAGGGGCTTTTGCATAAGAAGGAGCAGTCTACACTGTTCCTTCTTGTGCAAAAACCCCTCTTGCGCAAGAGCCGTTCTGCCACTTATTTTCAGGCAGAATGGCTCTTGTGCAAGAAGGAGCAGTGTAGACTGTGCAAAAGCCCCTTGTGCAAAATGGCATCTCATTAGGTATGCAAATGAGGTGTGACAATATTCATCACTACGCCTCATTTGCGTATCTCCTTCCGCGGTCCTATGTCTGGGTAGTATACTGCTTATAGGTTTCGTCACCATTTATTTTGACAGGTTTCCACCGCTGCACCTTATTTACATATCTTACTGTGCAAGAATGCACAATGTAGACGTAGCCTTAGTGTTTAATCAAGTAAAACTTCCATTGCCATTAGCACCTCCACCTGCAGATATTAGCATGTGCTCAGTAATGATACACTTCACATTTCAACATCTGAGGCATCTTATTTAGAACTAAGCATTTTATATACATTGGCTCAGGAGCTACATTTTGGGCATATTCTCAACAGCACTGAGCACACAGTTAATAAAATTCGACTTTATGGACTCTGGATTCAGTTTTTATTCTGTGTTCTGGAACTGGCCTGAATATAGCTGAAACCAGAGGACTCTGAGGTGTAAATACGTCTGGTACTCCTATGATGCTTTTTCCTTCCTTCCTTTCCTTGAATTCTGAATTAAAAATGACAAAACAAAATGGTTTTCGATGAAAGTGT
Source organism: Pelochelys cantorii (assembly GCA_032595735.1). Lineage (NCBI taxonomy): Eukaryota > Metazoa > Chordata > Testudines > Trionychidae > Pelochelys > Pelochelys cantorii. Next base: position 7,498,390 of record CM064358.1, on the reverse strand, counting down.
AAAACAGCTCAGCAGCTTTCACTCTGCAATCCAGCAGGGGGCAGAACCTGCCACCCCTTGAAAATTAAGTGATTTTGCATCTGACTGTCATTCCCTCTCTTTCTGGCTTCATTCTTCCTGACCTCTGTGCTGCTTTTCATGCTGTCAACCCTGACGTCCTTCCCATCCCCCTGGTACCATTTGCTGGAGTGTTGGAGAACTGACTGGTTTGGTTTGGCTCCTGTCTATCCATTTTTGCAGGGTGCATGGAGAGAGGCTGGTCCCGTGGACGGGGAGCTGGCCCTGAGAGACCTGAGTTGGACTCTCCATACAGGCTCCTTCCTGACTGACCTCAAGCCAATGCCTTTGGAAGAAATGTTCAAAGGTTTTTAGGCCCCCAAAGATGCAGCTCGGCAGCCAGTGGTGGGTTTTTACAAAGCACCAAAACATTCTAGGAGCTTTGGAAAATCTCTGTAGGTGCTTGAATCCCTTTGAAACTCTGGTCTTTATTCTCGCTGTGCCTCAGTGCCCCATCTGCAAAATGGGGGTAACAGAACTGTGTTAGCAAGGGCACAAGAGGATAAATAGGATAGACACTATGAAGCACTCCCATATTATGGAGATGGGGGCACATTAACTTCTCTGTACTACTGCTGTCCCTTCCCTTGGTTTGAGCCTCTTCTTTTCACCCACATCCCTCAAATCTGTCTCATTTCTATAGAGAAGCATGGCTTAGAAGCAACGTTCCTGCTGTTTTTTTCCATCCACATGCAGATGTTATTCCTCATCCCTGTGTGGAATAATTGTCATGTGCACTGAGGCGTGTGCACCACCAGTTGTGAGTGCTCTGCTAATCTGCTGGGTGGCACCTGAATCTCTCCTGAGCAGCCGCACATGGACCCAGCTTATAGGGAACGCTCTCAGGGGGCTTGGTTGCATTTCCTCTCTAGCCCTTACATTCTCTCTTCTGCATCCCCTCTCCCTCCATGCAGAGACTCCTGTTTTGCAGGCTCATCTAGCCACTTGCAGGTCCTCTAGTTAAGTACTCAAGCACCCTGCCTCTGTAAATAAAATAATGACTCTCTGCCCTAGGGGCACAAGCTGGGAGCATCTCTGCAGACACACTGTCCAGGTTCAGGCTGTGCTGTAGCGAAGGGCCCCACCTGAGAGTACATCTCCTCTGCAAATCTCTGAATGGTGGGGAGAAGAACATAAGAATGGCCGTACTGGGTCAGACCAAAGGTCCATCTAACCCAGTAGCCTGTCTGCCGACAGTGGCCAGCACCAGGTGCCCCAGAGAGGGTGGACTGAAGACAAACAATCAAGCCATTTGTCTCGTGCCATCCATCTCCAGCCTTTGACAAACAGAGGCCAGGGACACCATTTCTATCCCCTGGCTAATAGCCTTTTATGGACCTAACCTCCATGAATTTATCTAGCTTCTCTTTAAACTCTGTGATAGTCCTAGCCTTCACAGCCTCCTCTGGCAAGGAGTTCCACAGGTTGACTATACGCTGTGTGAAGAAGAACTTTCTTTTCTTAGTCTTAAACCTGCTACCCATTAATTTCATTTGGTGTCTTCTAGTCCTTATATTATGGGAACTAATGAAGAACTTCTCTTTATTCACCAGCTAAGGAACCCTCCTGCCTCCCGAAATGGCGCCCCTGGCCCATGGGGGATGGCCACGAAAGAAAAGTCATCAGCAGCTGTGTGGGCAATGGCACGGTGGGGCCGGACGGACACGTCTTTCCTTTTCACTTCTGAGTTGCACTATTTTCCACATGCAGAATTTTCCACTAAATGGAATTTGTTCTGGCTGTTACGAGTCCTTCCCGGGCATTGCCTAGATTGTTAGGCTTTCGCGGGCTTCTTTTCTGTTTAGTTAGAGCTGCCATCACAGAACAAGAAACCTCTTTCTTCTCCTCTGAGTTACCTTAAGAAGCAAGAGCTTTCGCAACAGACAAGCAGGGACCTTCCCCACCCAGTAGTCCAATGTTTCTCAACCTTTTTTTTAAATAAAGTACCCCTTTTTCAAAAAAAAATATATAAGTACCCTCCTTTTTAAAAAAAATTATAAGTACCCCCAGTACCTACAGTTTTCAGACACACAAAAAAACTTTATACCGTTGCAACACATTTGTTTAAACAACTTAATCGTAGCCGGGTGGGTGGTGAAATGTTTAGGTGTAAAAAGTACCAAAATAATAAAGCGCTGTAAAACTTAAAAGAAAAAAATCCGTTTTCTCCACATTTCAATTGTGCTGACATACCCCCCAGATATCTCTCAAGTACCCCTGAGGGCACTCGTACCACTGGGTGAGACACACTGCACCAGGCCACACCAGCTGAGCCCTGCTTGGTTAACAAGTGGGTGAGACTGGCTCAAAGAGAGAAGCTGGGTGACATGAAACAGGCCTGTACGATTCACCACGCCAGGCCAGGCTTCCACCTAACTGGCTCTCCCGTCCTCTATCCCCACGGTGGTACCCAGAGACTCCAGCTACTAACTGCAGCCTCATCCCCTGAGCTGAAGGTCTCCGTGGAGCGATGGGGCATGTGCAAATCCCACTGCCGGTTCTGTGTCTGCATGTTCTGTGTCTTCGTGCTCCCAGCCCAGCGCGTACAGGGTAGATCTGCCCTGACCTCCTCTCTGCCCCGTCCCACAAAGGGTTGGGTCTCCCCTCACTCTGTGACCGTCCCTCCTGTCCCATCCAGCCAGTGCTTGGAAACGTGCAAACTAGGGTCCCTTCCCTGAGCTCAGCATGTGTCTTCCTGCTGTTCACCAGCAGATGGCAGCAGATGGCCGGGTTAATGAACCGCAGGCTCAGCAGCTCAAGTTGCTCTCTGGGTTGACTCTGGATCAACACCCAGGGCCAGGAATCGGGGGTCAGAACCTGGCCCGTTGGGCACCGCTGCTGTTACAGGCCTTGGCATTCCAGGGGTAAGTAACCGGCAGGACCAAATCAGTGCAGGGCAGGTTTGTAGGGGGCTGTTGTGGGGGGAGGCACGTCTGGAGGGGAAGGGTGTGGGGTGAGCTGGGGTGTTCTCTCAGCATTGCCTCTGTAGCTATTCTGCCCACACCAGGATTTGGGCTGGGGGCCACTGGGTGTCTGGGCCATTCTGAATAAAAGGGGTTTGTTTCACGCAATCCCTCTGGCATTAAACCCGAGGAAGACACAAGCTCCCTGCGGTCTGCGCTCTCTGTTTTATCGGCGGCAGGCGTTTGGAAAGTCAGTATATGAACATCTTCCCCGGAACAGCCACACCCTGCTCTCATTAGTAGGATAGCAACTCCCATTTCTTTGCTGCTGCCCCTGTGTTTGGAGTGTCCAGTGCTGTGCTACAGGCTGCCATCAGTAGGGTTCAGAATGAACAATCAAGCACAGTGATCAAGAGCAGCCCCCCTCCCTTCACAGCCATGGGCTCAGGCTCATAGTTGGTCACAATGGGGGCAGCGCCTCCGTCTCCCAGAGATAGGCTCTGGCTCTCAGCAGACCCAGGCAGTGTCAGTTACACTGTGATTGTGTCACGTTGGCTGGGTGTAGGTGTTAATGGTGTGTGTAGGGTGTTGGTCTGATGGGTGTCAGCGGGTGTTGGGCAGGTGTGCATGGGGCTTTGTGTGCATTTGGTGGTGTCTGCCAATCAGGCCTGTGGACAGGAGGGCAAAGGGGGCAGTTTCCCTGGGGCCCGGTGATTCAAAGGGGTCCAGGACTCCCCACCACTGCTACTGAAGCTGTGGACGTGCCTGAAGCCTCTGGCCCTTTAAATCACTGCCAGAGAGCCATGCTGCACGCTCTGCGGCATGGAGGTCTGGCTGCCCTGGCCACGCCCCTTCCACCTGAGGCCCCACCCAGTCTGGGAGCACAGAGCCAGCCACCCCCACCTTGCCCGCGCAAGCTGTCGGCTGGTGATGGCTAGTGAGAAGGGGCCAGACCAGACTCCTTGTTATGGCACCACTACCAAGCCCTGCACCTGGGGCTAAGATCTTTAAGGCTCCCAGGGGGGTCACTAGGAGCAGTGTTCCCTCTCCCCCCCACCCCCCATCATCTATGTGCAGAATAAATGTTGTTATGTGCACCAAGCCATGTGTGGATGTGCTCCACCAGGAGAAACACACACAGCCAGCTGTGGCTGCTCTGCGAATCAGCTGGGTGGCACCTGAATCTCTCCTGGGTGGCTGCCCAAGCATTCAACTTACAGGAAACATTGGCCTCCTCCCTGTTCTGACTGGGTGGGGGTATCAGGGCAGCCAGGCCCAGCCAAGAGCAGGGCCCGGCCTGTGCCAGGCCCTGCACACACAGAGCTCCGTGGGGCAAGGCCCATCAGTGGGTACTTGCAGAGAGCCCCGGAGTAAACGGCACCATGGCTGGAAATACCAGACGCAGCTCATGTGACGGGAGGGCTGAATCTGCAGCAAAGTGCAGAGACAGGAACCAAAGCCCTGGCCAGCCCAGCCCGTGTGCAGGGAGCTATTTCTAGTCGTGGCTCAGATGCACGTCCACCCCTCTGCTCTGCACTAAGCCACAGCCCTGGGCTGTGTGTTCACAGCCCCCTGCGGGAAGCCACGTCCCCTACCGGGAGCCTGTTCTCACCAGCAGCAGCTTGCACAGTAGCCATGTCCGGTGCAGAAACAGCAGGGAGCTGAGACCAGAGCCCAGCTGTGGAACGCTCGCTCCCCTGGCGCTGGGGTCGCTGCTCTGTGTCCCCTTCTTCCTACGTCATCGGCTCGCCGAACCACGGCCGGGCCGGAACCGGGGAACTCTGCTCCGAGGGGCCTTGGGAAAAGGCCGGGGCTGTTCTCACGCCCCCTTTGGCCAAACCTCAAGCCAGGCCCACACAGAGACCAGGCAATATCTTGCCGTCACTGGATGCTCACGCCGTCCTGCCGCTCTAGCTCTGTGCAGCCCCTTGCACCCTGGGCCCAGGGACTCAACAAATAATAACAACAGTGAGGCAAAACTTACTCTTTTATTTGTCACCAAGGGCTGCTGCCAAGGGCCAGGATCCATAGCTAGGGGCAGCTAAACCTCACCCCTGGCTCCCTCAAAGAGCTGCTCCTTCCCCACGACGACTCAGCAGTCAGCAACCGCTAGAAAAGTGATGAAAAGTAAAACACTGGCCTCATAGCATCGTGGGCACTGCCTTTGGCCTCCATTTCCCACCAATTCGAAAGTCTAATGAGCAAATACCCCTTTAACACCCCACCCCCTTTGCTGAGGTGGTGGGTATAAGAGGCAGGGGAAGGCTTTGCCTTCAACTGCCAGCCTGGCCCTGCCCACACTCACCCCCCAACCCGGGCCCCTTCAGAGCATCTCCTCTAGGCTCCCAAGGCTGCCTGGGCATCAGGGTACCTCCAGGGTCAGGGGCCTCCCTCCCCATGCTCCAGGGAAGTGTCCCCATGGGGAGTTATCCCAGGCTGATAGCAGTGGCTTCATTTAGTTGTGTAGATGAACCCTTAGTGAAAGACACCACTGGCCCAGAAAAATTCAGAATCTAAGGGCAAGGGGATTTTCAAAAGCACCTGAGGCACTTAGGAGCACCAGGCAGTGGGAATAGAGCACAGTCCCACCCTTGTGCTCCTAAATCCCTTAGGGGCTTTGGAAATTCTCCCCTGAGATGAGGCAGAACGATTGGCCCATTTCACAGATGGGAGCTGAGGCCCAGGGAGAGGAGGTGACAGGCCCCCGGACTCTGAGCAGAGCTGAGACTGGAATCTAGGTCTCCCAGAAGATTCACCCTGGTGCCTTAACCAGAAGTCCATCTTCCTTCACATGTGCCAATTCTTTACAGAGGAATTCTTCATCCAGAAGAGGGTAGGAGCTGGACTGACTGTGATAACCAGGGTCCCAACACCGCACGGGGAAAACAAGGAGTCCGAACCCTATAGCATAAGCAATTGCATCAGTCAGTGTTATTGTTCAGTCAATTATAGTCGTACAAGGCTTGTGTTAATATTAATCCTTTATACCCTAGAGAGGGAATTACAGACTCACTGATGCTGGGTTTTGAGGGCTGTCACCAAGCTGAGGGAGAACTATTTTCTCCCAGACAGGTGGAAGGAAACCCGACTTTGACGGAGTTAAGCAGTGAGTGGAGTCATGGTGTAACCCACGGGCACGGAGGCCACTGACAAGGGAGAGTGAAGGCCCATGGGCTTTACGAAAACAGGGGAAGGTCCATCTGTGCACAACAGGGTGCGAGGAAGAACAAGAAGAATCTGAACAGCAGTGCATCAGGGGGCAGAGCTGAGGGATGTTTGAGGTGTCCAGCCCCGGATGGACACCTGGGGACAGAGACACAGGGCCCTGGGCTGAGAGCTAGAAAGCAGTTTTAAGCCACTTCACACTCGGGTTATTCGGGATAATCTTGTTTTCTGAGGAGCCCCTCCTGGGGCCGAGTATCAGGCTGCTGTGGGATGTCAGCCAGCACCAAGGTGGGTGCGTCTCCTGACACCTGGGGCCAGCAAACGTGAGACCTTCAGTGAGGATGCAGTGAGAGAAACACCTCTGGGTCTGGGTGACACACTGGGCTGTCTGGCAGGGGCAGTTCACGGCAGGGCTCAGCTCTGACAGAACTCAGCGTGGCCTTGGCCTGGCTGGGAGTGAGCAGAGGGCTGCAGGGCAGAGCGACGGACAGAGTCCCTGACAGGGGAAGGGAGGGGACTGAAGGAAACCGGAGGAGTTACCTGGGCAAAGATTGTCACTGCAGGGCCCTATTGTGCGGCACTGACCAATGGCATCTCCTCAACACCCTGCTCAGAGCTGGGCACTGGTATCCGCCCAGCCCATGGCTTTTCAATGGGGTTTCCCACTCCCAGCCCCTCTCCCACTCATGAGGGGCTGCTGCCCCCCAGGCTGGGGCAAGCCCCGTTTCTCCAGCACGAAGGTGATGACAGGCGCAGACACCAGAAGCAGCAGGACCAGGACACAGCGGGCAGCCCAGACAGTGATGGATGAGGCCGGCCCTGCAAATGGAAAGGGACATGGTGAGGGCCGTGTGCAGAGCCGCATGTGCCACTGTGGTGCCACAGAGCAGCTGCTGTGTAACAGGGACCCCGTGTGAGCTCCTGGAGGCCTGGCTCTATGGGGGGATCATGCTGCAGGGGGCACATTCCCCTGATGGGAGACCTAAGTGATGGAGGCCATTGGGGAGGCTCCTCCCTTTGCCTTGCGCAGAGTCACTCTGGCCCCAGGCTGCTCAGGCTGTGCCAGGACTCAGTGTAAAGGCCTCACAGGAGCCAGCGACAGACTGAGCGGCCCAGAACCTGTCGCCCCTCCCCAGCGTGGCTGGCAGCTCACACAGGGGCAACTCCACCCTGGGCAGAGGGCAGCATGAGGCTTGGGCACCAGCTGCAGCCAGGGGAATTTAGGTGAGATGTTGGGATCAACTTTCTAGCCAATGGTCATTTCTCACTGGAACAGCTTCTAGGGGAAGCTCAGGTGTCTCCATCTGCAGAGGGTATCAAGGACCGGTTGGACTAACCCCCTGTCAGGGCTGGTCCAGGTTTGCATGGTCCGGCCTCAGTGCAGGGGTTGGACCTAACGATATCTTGGGGTCCTTTCCAGTGGGGCCTTTCTATGATGTGCCCCTTTCCTACCTGCCTGGGCTGGGCCATCTGAGGTCTAGAAAATGGCAGGTAGAGGCATCCCTGGGACAAATTGTGAACAAAAATTTATACCCATCTATTGGAAGGACAGAGCAGGCCCTGCTGGTGGGGGAGGGGCACTATATGTGAAAGGAAGCGTAAAATCAAATGAAGTACAAATCTGAAATGAGCCAAACTGTTCCACAGAATCTCTGTGGATGGCAATTCCAGGCTCTACTAATAAGAACAGAGCAGTAGGGATACATCGCTGACCTCCCGACTAGGATGGCGACTGTGAAATGCTGAGGGAGATTAGAGAGGCTATTAAAATAAAAACCTCAGTAATAATGGGAGATATCAACTATCCCCATATTAACTGTGTACACATCTCCTCAAGATACAGAGATAAAGTTTCTTGACACCTTAAATGACTGCTTCTTGGAGCAGCTGGTTCCAGAACCCGCAAGAGGAGAGGCAATTCTCGATTTAGGCTTAAGGGCCTGGTCTACACTAAAGGGGAAAGATGACTGAAGATATGCAACTCCAGCTACATTAATTACGTAGTTAGAGTCAAAGTATTTTAAATTGTGTTTTGGCGCCATCCACACAGTGGGAGGTCAACGGGAGCACACACTCCGTTGACTTCCCTTATTCCTTGTGAGGAGCAGGAGTACTGGTGCCAATGGGGGTGTCCTATCAGTTCAAATTAGTGGGTCTTCACTAGACCTGCTAATTCAAATCCTGGAAGTCAGACCGAGGCCATGTCAATCTTTTCCATAACGTAGACAAGCCCAAGTGAAGCACAGGATCTGGTCCAAGAGGTGATTACAGCTGGACTGCTTGGAAATAGTGACCATAATATAATTAAATTTAACATCCTTGTGGTTGGAAAAACACTCAGTAGCCCAACACTGTGGCATTTAATTTCAGAAAGGGAAGCTACACAAAAATGAGGAGGTTAGTTAAAGAGAAAGGTACGGTGACAAAGGTAAAATCCCAGCAAGCTGCATGGAAACTTTTCAAAGACACAATAATAGAGGCTCAACTTAAATGTATGCCCCAAACTAAAAACATAATAAGAGAATAAAAAAGTGCCATCCTGACTTAACAACCACGTAAAAGAAGCAGTGAGAGATAAAAAGGCATTGCTTAAATAGAGGAAGTTAAATCCTAGTGAGAAAAATAGAAAGGAGCATAAACTCTGTCAAATGAAGTGTAAAGATGCAATTAGGAAGGCCAAAAAGGAGTGAGAAGAACAGCTAGCCAAAAACTAAAAACACAGTAGCAAAATTCTTTTTTAGGCACATCAGAAGCAGGAAGCTTGCTAAATAACCAGTGGGGCCACTGGACCATCGAGATACTAAAGGAACATTCAAAAGACAATAAAGTAATTGCAGAGAAGCTAAACAAATTCTTTGCTTCATTCTTCACAGCTGAGGATGTGAGGGAGATTCCCAAACTTGAGCCATTCTTTTTAGGTGACAAATCTGAGGAGCTGTCCCAGATTGAGGATTCTTTAGAGGAGGTTTTGGAGCAAATTGATAAACTTAACAGTAACAAGTCACCGGGACCGGATGGCATTCACCCAAGAGTTCTGAAAGAACTCAAATGTGAAATTGGGGAACTATTAACTATGGTTTGTAACCTATCCTTTAAACCAGCTTCTGTACCTAATGACCGGAAGATAGCTAATGTAATGACAATATTTTAAAAAGGATCTAGAGATGATCCTGGCAATTACAGACCAGTAAATCTAATTTCAGTACTGGGCACATTTGTTGAAATGATAGGAAAGAAGAGAATTATCAGACACCTAGGGTATGTCTAGACTGGTGGGTTTTTCCAGGATACGTCTAGGGAATGCATTTGCTCTTCCACTTTTTTTTTGCGGCAGAGCAGACACGCTCTTTTGGTGAGCTCTGTATTCCTCATTCTATGAGGAATAAGGGCTTCTCCAAAAGAGGAAGCTTCTCCGCCATTTGGCCTCATCTAGACGGGGCCAAATGGCAGAAAAGCCTCTGCCAGAAAAGCAAGCGGGAAAAACTACGCAAATTATGGCGTGCAATTTGCGTAGCTTTTTCCGATAAAAGAGTGTAGTCTAGCCCTAGCCCTAGATGAACACAATGTATTGGTGGAAAGTTCAACATGGTTTCTGAAATGGGATATCATGCCTCACTACTCTACTAGAATTCTTACAGAGGTTCAACAAGTATATGGACAAGGGGGAACCAGTGAATATAATGTACTTCAATTTCTAGAAAGCCTGTGATAAGGTCCCTCACCAAAGCCTCTTAAGTAAAGTAAGCTGTCATGAGATAAGAGGGAAGGTCCTTTCATGGATTGATAACTGGTTAAAAGACAGGAATCAAAGGGTAGGAATAAATGGTAAGTTTTCTGAATGGAGAGAGATAACTAGTGGGGTCCCCCCAGGGTCTGTGCTGGGGCCAATCCTTTAAAAACCTATTTATAAATCTGGACAAAAGGATAAATAATGAAGTGGAAAAAAATTGCAGATGATAAAAAAATGCTCAAGATAGTTAAGACCAAAGCAGACTTTGAAGAGCTTCAAAAAGATCTCACTAAACAAGGTGACTGGCCAACAAAATGGGAGATGAATTTCCATGTTGATAAATGCAACGCAATTCATTCTGGAAAAAATAATCTCAACTATACATACTAAATGATGGGGACTAAAATAGCTCTTAGCACTCGAGAGAGAGATCTTGAAGTCATTGTTCTCTGAAAACATCCACTCAGTGCAGCAACAGTTACAAAAGCAAACAGAATGTTAGGAATCGTTTAAAAAGGGATAGAGAATAAGACAGAGAATATCTTAATGCCTCTATATAAATCCATGGTATTCCCTCATCTTGAATACTGCATGAAGATGTAGTCACCTGATGTCAAAAAAGATATCTTGGCACTGGAAAAAGTTCAGAAAAAGGCAACAGAAATGATTAGGGTTATGGAATGGCTGCTATCTGAGGTTAATAAAACTGGGACTTTTCGGCTTAGAAAAGAGTAGACTAAGGGGGGATATGATAGAGGTCTATAAAATCATGTCTAGTGTGGAAAACATGAATAAAGAAGAGTTATTACTCCTTCTGATAACACAAGACCCAAGTGAAATTAATAGGCAGCAGGTTTAAAACAAGCAAAAGTATTTCTTCACACAGCACAGTCAACCTGTGGAACTCTTTGTATGTGTGAAGTCCAGCAATGAAAAAGAAAACTAGGTAAATTTATGGGGGATAGGTCTATCAATAGCTATTTGCCAAGATGGGTAGGAATGGTGTCCCTAGCCTCTGTTTGTCAGAAGCTGGGAATAGGTGACAGAGGACTGATAGATGGATGGATGGATCACTTGATGTGATGTTAGAAATTTTTCATTTTACGTTTTGAAAAATGATGAATTTCAGTGTTTGAATTTTCAGAGGGTTGTTATTGAATTGTTGTCTGTTCACCTCCTTTCCCATGATGCACAGTGGCTGAGCAGAGCTGAGCTGGGAGACAGACACACACATGCACTTTACCAGTGACTCTGAGGTACTGGGCAGGGCTGAGCTGGGATCTGGTCACCCGGCTGTCGCTGCCCTTGATCTCGTACCCGCAGGCATAGCTCCTGGAAATGCCCCCAGACACCAGATGGTCATAGTCATACACGATCTTCTCCTTCAAAGCCGCCTGGGATGAAACCTCCTCCCCGTCCTTGTAGAAGACGATGCGAGTGGCCCGGGCCCAGGAGATCACGGAGCACTGGAGCCGCACGGAGTCCCCTGGCTGGGCTGACGTCTGGTTTAGGTAGAGGCTGGGGGCAGGGAGAGGACCTGGCAAGAGGAAGGGGTCAGAGCTGGCAGGGGGAAGGGGTGTTGTAGGTGCCTGGTGCTGTCGGTGGGGCAGGAGGTAAATGGCAGGGGGTCTGTGCTGTGTCTCAGATGGAGGCTCTGATCCCAGCCCAGCTGAGCAGATGGGACTAGCTCTATCCAGGGCCCAGGGGCTTCATTCCCTGGGATCACTGGGGCTGCAGAAGAGCCCAAGGGCTGGGCAGGCTGAGCTCCCATTGCCTGGCTCTGTGCAGTGTCCTACAACAAGGAGCCCCTGGGTTCACTGACCCAGCTGGGACTATACGGCCAGGAGAGAAGCAGCCCTTCAGTGAGGGAAGCCCCACCCATCGGGACCAGTCTAGGACCTGGGCAGCACCTCGGCCTGCCTCTGCAGCCCATGTGGTGACGGCCAGTCGCTGCCCCAAGGAACTTGGCAGCTGACAGCCAAGTAGCTGTGTCCAGTCCCTAAGACCTTTGGTGTCTGTTCTAACATCCTCCCTGTCCTTGTGCCACTCCTATCCCCCAGCTGGCACAGGGCACCAGAGGCAGTTCCAGGCCCAGGTTAAGGGAAAATCCCGCAGGAGCACCAGGGAGCAGACCCCCTTTCCATGAATCACCTGGGACCCAGATACGATCTCCCAGGGAAACTGCTGCTGCTTCTGGGCAGGTCAATATCTGCCCGTCACTTTCCTCATCCAGCGGCACCCCCTGCTGGTGCCTCGTCCAGCAGTATCCCCTGCCCCCACTGCTCAGCCAGCAAAGAACCGTGGCTGTGACCAAGCTCCACCAGCCCCAGCAGCACTGGATGCAGAGTCACTAGACACGGCTCCCTGGCCCGGGTTGAATGGGAGCTCAGCTGGGTGATCCAATGGTCCCTTTTGGCTGTAGCCTTTCGGAAGCCATTGGCCTTGCTCTGCCGTTCACCCCATTCACCTTTTTGGGATGCTGAGTTGCTGGGCATGGATGAGCTGGACTTACCGGTGACACTGAGGTGCTGGGCAGGGCTGAGCTGGGATCTGTTCACCTGATTGTCACTGTCCTTGATCTCGTACCCACAGGAGTAAGCTGGTGAGCTGCTCCCAGACACCACATGGTGAAAGTCGTAGGTGAGTTTCCCCAATAAACCCCTCTGGGATGACACCTCCTTCCCGTCCTCACAGAAGATGATGCGGATTGATGGGGCCTGTATGATCACGGAGCACTGGAGCTGCACGTAGTACCCTGGCCGGGCCGACGTCTGCCTGAAGTGGAGGGTGGGGGCAGGGAGAGCACCTGGGGAGCAGAATGGGGCACGGCCAACAATGGGACAGGAGGAAAATGGCAGGTGTGAATGTGCCACCTCTTGGAAGGGGGCTTTGATTCCAGCCCATCTGGGAGAGATGTGATCCTACTGCTAGGCCAGCCCCTGGCCTGGGCCAGATTAACTCTTCTGGGGACCTGGGGTTAATAAACACTGGGATGGCTGCAGCCCAGGGTCCTGGGAGAAGGGAGCCCTACAAAAAAAAACCCCTGCCCTTTTGGTGGCCTGGAGATCTTTTTTCAGGGCCCCCATTAGCAGGTGCCCTAGTCTGTAGCCCCTAAAGTCCGTTTCTTAATCTGGCCCTGGAATGTGTTTTTGGGAGCCGTCTAGGGCACAGCCAACACCTGGTGAAGGCCAGTTGCTGTGGCGGAGGGTTGCGAGGCAATAGGCCAGGAGCTCTGTCCAGTCCTAACCCTTTCACATCTGCTTTAACATCCTCCCTGCCTTTCCACCCCCCCCCCCGCATTGCCTAGCCCCCAGATGGCACAGGGTACACTGTAAGTGACTGTCAACTAGTCACTTACAGTCAACTAGTCACTCCCCCCGCTTGCTGCATCGGTCAGAGCAAGGCAGCAAGGGCAGGGAGAGCAGGGAGCAAGACCCAGTGCTGGGGGGAACTGGCTTTAAGGCAGATAATTAGCCAGATAATCTCATTTTAACATCCTTAAGATCTATTCCAGGCCTAGACTAAGGGAAATCCCTGTATGAGTGCCAGGGAGCAGATCCCCCTTTCCCAGGAATCACTAGAGGGATGGGACCCAGATCTGAATTGCTGCTGCTGGGCAGATCAATCTCTGTCCACCAACTCCCCTGCCCCAGCAGCATCACCTGTTGGGGTACGGCTACACTAGCTCGTTAGTTCGAGCTAGGTAGGGTAATGAGGGCAAGCGGAGTTGCAAATGAAGCCCGGGATTTAAATATCCCGGGCTTCATTTGCATGTTCCCGGGCGCCGCCATTTTTAAATCCACCTTAGTCCGAACTCCGTGCCCGCAGCTACACGTGGCACGGACTAGGTAGTTCAAATTAAAGATCCGAATTCAAACTACCTTTACTCCTCATTTCACGTGCAAATGAAGCCCGGGATATTTAAATCCCGGGCTTCATTTGCAACCCCGCTTGCCCTCATTACCCTACCTAGCTCGAACTAACGAGCTAGTGTAGCCGTACACTTGGTGCCTTGGCTGGCAGCACCCCATGCCCCTGCTGCCCAGCCAGCCAGCAAAGAACAGTGGCCACAAACAAAAAGCCACATCCCAGCTCAGGGTTCTGGACTCAAACCCCGCCCAAGCGGGTTGCCCCCAGGATGGATTTGGCTCAGGCAACAGGAAGGGCCGAGGATGTGACTCTCCATCTCATTTCACACTGTGCCTGGATCACAGCAGAGAGGCATCAGAGCTGGGAGGAGTCAGCAGGCCAACTTGCATAGCGTGCTTGGATCCTGCCCGCCTTCCCTTCCCATTGCTGCTGGAACAATACGGAGCAGAGCACGGCCCGAAGAGTGCTGGTTGGAGGCCCTGAGAGGGAGGGGTAAAGGCCCTGGGTACATTGAGGACAGACAGACAGACATTTGGACTCACCTGGAGCTGAGCAGATCTCCTGGCTGCTGGGGCTCAGCGCTGGGAACAGAAAGGGGACGTATGATCAGTGCTGGGCTGGAATCTCCCCTACAGTGAGACATCCTGAACAGCTGATGGGGGCTCTGCTCCCCCCCAGGGCCCCTCTTGGCCAGTGACTCCCATGGGGGCAGCTTGGAGGGTTCCCATGGCCCAGGGGATTGGCCCTGAGCGTCTCTGCCCAGGGCTCTGCTAACAGCCCGGCAGCAGCTACGTTCATCCCCGGCCCGGCCCTGTCAGCTGAGCTCAACCCCTCACCTTCCCCAGCGGAGCCTGCAGCAGGAAACTTGCTACGGACAGACAGAGGGAAACGGCCCAGATCTGATAAAGAAATTTGAAAGACAGGCCCAGAGCAGAGCCCTTGATCCCAACTCCTCCCATTGGTACCAGGGATCTCTGGGGCTGGACCCCGATAACCCCCCACCCTCCAATGGCAATGGCTTCCCTGCTCTCAGCCTCCAGGCTGCACTGACACCCCAGGAGCATCCTCCCCGGCACCTGCCCTGAACAGAGCAGCCCTCTCTGCCGCCTCAGGGGATCAGCCGACTGCCTGGGCCAGGGGCTGCTCTCGGTTCTGTGTCCTCCCAGCCTGCTACGAATTAGCCTGGATTCCCACGTACTCACCGGGCAGCAAGAGGCACAGAGACAGGAGCATCGGGGTGGTGGGGGAAGCAGGTCGGGATGAAAACAGCCCCCCAGTGTCCCCGCCAGATGGTTTCTGATGGGCACAAACCTTAGTCGCACCCAGACCCCACCTGCTCCCTCTGCTCTGCCCAGGTTCAGGACACGAGCAGTTCTGGGGTCTCTCTGCTCCGATCCGTCTGCTCCCCAGGGCTGGATGCTCCAGCCAGCCCCTCCTCCTGTTCTCAAGCCCTCTGGGGTTTGTAGGGCTCAGGCAGCAGAGAGCCCAAAGCCTCTCTGACCTGCTCTGTCCCCTCCTCAGGTCAGATATTCATCACTGCTCCCCATTTCCTGCCCTGCTCTGCTCCCCTTCCCCACTCCAACCGCAGCGTCTCTATTTAGGGCTATAGGACTGAGAATGGAAGGGACCTGAGTACTTGTCTGAGTCTAAACATATCACTGAGGAAACATCCCCCCTCCCCCATCCCATCTCACTGCCTGGGGAGTGCCTGGCTAACTGCACAGCTGGGCCAGGGTGAAAGGTCACTGGGTGACGGGGGGGGGGGGGGGGGGAGGGGAAGGGAGGCTGGGATGTTGGAGGAGCCTGAACCTTTTACCTCCCCCCTGGTCTCCAGTCCCTGGTGAGAAGGACCCAGTTCCACCAGGCAGAAATTGACGCTCTAGAATAAATGTGGTCAGGGACCCTCTGCCCAGAGATGAATGTCACCCGCAGAGAACAGCAACCATGGGACTCCACTGGCTTCCCCACCTGCTTAGTGTCCTTCACTCCATCCTCAATACCCAGCTCCAGCCACTTCTGCCTGCCCTGCCGTAACTGGCTTCTGCTTCCCATTCTGGGCTCCCGAGGAGGCTGCTGTCCCTGCTGAGTGAGGGGCTCTAGGGCCCGGCCGTATGGGAAAGGACACGAGGTAGCTGAGAAAGAGCATCCAGAAGTGACCTCTGAGCAGGTGGGAGCTGGGTTCAGTGGGACTAAGCCAGCGGGGAAGGCCAGGGTGAAAGGCCAAAGAATCATGTGGGCGTCTTGTGAACTAAGGTTAACACCTCTGCAGGAAGCCAAACAGGAGAAGGCCCCAAGGGCAATGTGTCAGGAGCACAGGGCAAGGCAGTTGTGCACAGTAATTGATGCAGAAGCGGATTGTCCTGGGATGGAGGCTGGACACATTTCACCCCTGGGATGGAGTCAGCTCTGCAGAGCAGCTGGGCAGGGGGTGCTTGGGGGAGCTCAGAGGCCCAGGTGAGGGCCAAAGGAGCTCAGTGTGACACTAGCTGTTAGAGCAGGGCCTAGAAGACAGCATGGGGGAAAAAGCTAAATCCTTTTGAAATATTTGATCCCTATTTCAAATCCTTTTGTAAAAATATATTTCCCCTAATTTCTTCCCAACTTTTGGTGGGAAACTGGTAAAAATGGAGGGCTGGGAAATTAAAAAATTGATTTTTTTTTTAAATCTCTACTAAGTTATTCGTTTATTTTTTAAAAAATTTTCCAATTGTGTTTTTTCTTTGAAAAAATGGAAACTTTGGGAAAATGAAAACATTTGACAAGAATGTTCATGTTGTGAAAAAGGTCCTTGTTAGCTCACAGCCCTGTGGCGGCTCCAGCCAAGGGTGATCTGGGGGCTGTGGCGCAAGCTGAGCTCCTGGCAGCCTTGGGTGGGAGCCGGGCACGGCTTGTAGCTCAGACAATGCTGCCCAGACAGGCCCTGATCCAAAGCCCCTTGGTGCCAATGGAAAGACTCCACTGACCTCACTGGTTTTGGGATGAGGTCCCAAGTAAGAGGGTCAGTTCTCTTGTGACAGAGAGATGGCTCCGGAGCTTTCACTTGGAGAGACCCCAACCCAGACCGGCCACAGGAGCAGGAACAGGGAAAATCTCCCCCATGGGCAGGTGAAGGCCGGTGTGGGGGGGACTGATGATGGGATCATGAGCAGTGCACAATGGGATGTGAAGAAGGGATCTCACCTTCCCCACACCACCCCCAGAGCTGCAAACGCAGCTGATCCAGGAAGCCAGACCATCCACAGAGCAAGTTCCCCCTGCTGCACAGACCCTGCAGCTGCCTTGCTCACACAGACTCTGGAAGGAGCAGAGAGACAGCTCCACACAGGGAAGAAATAACCAGGCCTCCTCTCTAGGCTAGTGCTTTAACAGAGACTGGGAAGCTGCAAAGAGCCTGTGATAAGGGGATAGACAGACAGACAGGCAGATAGATAGATGTGTTTGGACACAGAAGGGGCTGATGTCCAGCAGGTGGGCTCAGCGCAGTCTGTCACCCCTAAGCTGACTCATGTTGGGATCTCAAAACCATTGGCCATTGTGGAAAGTTTGAGCAGAAATAAGTGTTTGTGCCAGTGATGCAGGTGCCAAATTTGTGAGTGAGATCACTTGTAGGGGTGGGAGGAGCTGTGTCCCCACGGCCCCAGTCTGCTCGTGGCCCTCAGGTGAGACTGCAATCCAAGGAGATGCTGTAGTTCAAACAGAAGTTATTCTGGGTCAGGTCTCTGGCCTGTGTGAGGCAGAAGGTGAGACTGGATGGTCAGAGAGGTGGGAGATCTGCAGCAGGGGTTTTAATGGATTTCAGAGCAGCGCACCCCCTGTTTGTACTGACTTTGATCCTGCCTCTCTCCTCCCCCTGGCCCAAGCCCCAGGGCAGGAGGGCAGGCTTAGAGCTGTCTCCCCACACCTGAGGGGGATATTGATGGACCCAGATGCTGGAGGATTAGAGTGTGACCAGCCGCTCAGCGACTTTCTGTGCACCGTCCAGCTGCTCTGTGCAGCCGCGCAGGGAGGAAACTGCAAGATGCCCTGAGAGCTCCCCAAGCATCTGCAGAGAGTCCTGTGCAGACTCCTCTCCCCTGCCTCCCAGCAGTGAGCTCTCCCCAGCCTGACCCCAACTAGCAGCCCAGCGGGGCGGGGGTGTGACACACGCTGTGATGTGGATTGAAGAACCTGCTCACACAATGTTATTTTTGGCCTCATGCGTTAACCTCCCTCATTCTCGCTCTCTCCATTTACTCTGCTCTCATGGGGGTTCCAGGGCAGTGTATGTTCATGGTCGTACATGTAAAGGCCAGAAGGGACCAACGGGACAATCTAGTCAGAGCGTCTGCCCAGCCCAGGCCAGAGCCTCCCCCCAGGGATCCCTGCACTGAGCTGCTAATTGCTGACCGAGCTAGAGCCTGTCTGGCAGAATGAGATGTCCCCTCTTGGTTTAATGGCTCCCAGACGGCTCCCATTTCTAAACACTACAGTGGCTGTGGCTGATCATTGAAAGTGGGGATCAGAGGCAGGGAGATGCTGGATTGGGGTAGGGCAATAGAAGATGGGTCCTGGGGTTTAGCTCCAGCTGTGGGTCCTAAACTGGAAATCCTCTGAACTTAGGGTGTGGTCTAGCTTTTTTAGTGTAGGCCTGTGATATAAACAGCCCCGGGCCACATGGGATCTCAATTCCCTCAGGGTATGTCTACAAGAGATGGCTATTTCTGGATACTCTAGTATCCTGAAATAGCTACTCTACATCTACAGAAGCTGCCTGTTATTTTGAAATATTTTTTGAAAGAACGGGAGCACTATTTTACCATCCAGGTAAACCTTGTTGCATGATGGTTAAGTAATGGCTCGAAATAGCCCATTATTCTGAAACTAGCCAATTAGCCCGTCATAAGACAGGATTTTCAGATCTCTCCTCCAGTCGGTCTTCTCTCCTGATCCTCTGGTCTCTCTCACTCCATCTCTCTCTCTCTCTCTCTCTCTCTCCTCCTCCTACTTCCTCCCCCCCTCTCTCTCAGCTCTCCTCTGCCTCCTGCCTCTCTCTCTGTCTCTCTCTTTCTCTTTTCCTCCCCCTCCTGCCTCTCACTCGGGGGACCACGGAGCCCAAATGGCCGTTTGGGTTCCGCACTCCCCGTGCTGCATGGGGGGTGCGGAGCCCAAGCTGTCGCTTGTGCCACTTGCTCCCACATGGCAGCCTAGCTGAGCAGCGCAGAAGTCAGCCAAGCGCCACAGCGGGAGGCGAAGGGAGGTGGGGCGATGATGTTCACGGCCAGGGGGCAGGGCCTGGAGCCTCTGTCACGCTGCACGTCACCACCCCGCCCCCCTTCACCTCCCACCGTGGCACTCGGCTGACTTCTGCGCCGCTCAGCCAGGCCTCCGCGGCGGAGCAAGCGGCCGTTTGGGCCTCACACTCCCCATGCGGCATGGGCCGCCCTAAGGAACAGCCAGCATTTCAGCAACAGCGCCCCCCCCAGAGGAAACAGCCAACATTTCAGCATTACAGACTCTCAGACACTGGGCTACTATATATATATGATTTGGCGCTGTGTAGTCAGGCCAAATTTCAAAATAAGCTATTTCAAAATAGATTTGAGATAAGATATGCAATTTGCATAGCACAAATTGTGTATCTTATTTCGAGTTTAGGATGCAGTATAGACACACCCTAAGAGTCCAAGTGTGGGGACTTTACTTCTGAAACCACTTGTGCACACACCTTACAAAAAATTTAATCTACACCACATTTCCATTGTCTTATTACAAGAGTACCATATGGGACTGTGTCAGAAGCTTTACTAAAATCTAGATCCTGTCCGCTGTTTCCTGCTACACCCTAAGCCGGTAACTCTGTCAAGGAAGGAAGTTAAATTGGTGTAGCATGATTTGTTCTTGGCTAGTCCATGCTGGCTATTCCTTGTGCTTACTGTCTGATTGTCTAATAATCTGTTCCCGTAGCTGTCCAAGTAAGGAAGTGAGATTGACTTGTCTGTCACTCCCTGGGTCCAGTTTCCCCCTTTCTAGAGATGTACCATGTTGCCCTCCTCCAGTGCTCTGGACATGCAGGAAAAAACAGAAGCCCATTTGTGGGTTGCTCTTGGTATCCTGTGAACCGAGGCACTCAGAATGCAACGGATTAACAATCTAGTGTCTCAACCACTCAGCCAAAATGGCTCCTTTGCCATCAACTATCCCTCGGCCAGCCAAAGCCAGAGGCACCAAGCCAGGGGAGAGCAGAGACAGCAGGGGAGGCCTGCAAACAGACCACCCATGTAGAGGCATCATGCATCAGTCACGTTCTTGTCAGCTGGGGTGGAACCGTAGCTGGTGTGGGAAGTGCTGGGGCCCCCAGTCTGGGGGGAGCTTTTCTTCTTTTGGTCACTGAGCAGAGGAGGCCTGGAAGAACAAGCCAACAGGAACCTCCATGAAGAGGAGATCAGCGGGCCAACAACCGAAGGGGATTCAAACACCCGTGGGCAGCCCACAATGAATCCACCGCCTCAGCCACTCGGCCACTTTGTGTGATGGGATTACGGGCATGATTCCACTGCAGGCCAGGCCTGTGTTTTCTTCTCTGCATTCACTTGGGTGCCCAGCCTGGTCTGACAAAATGGCTGCTCATGTGAAACCCACCCCAGAGGGAGAAAAGGTGGCTAATAAAACCCAGACACACCCACAGCCTGGGCCCGGCAGCCCCTGACCCAGCTGGGCTCCAGGCCGGCTCCCAGAGCTGGGGGGGGTTTGCCACAGGAGGGGGATGAGGGAAGCCCAACTGTCACCTCAGGAAGGGTGGGGGGAGCCCAAATGTCACCTGGGGGGATGGGGGGAGCCCAACTGTCACCTCAGGAAGGGTGTGGGAGCCCTAACTGTCACCTGGGGGGATGGGGGGAGCCCAAAGTCAGTTGAAATGGCCCCAAAATGTATTATAAACTTTTGCCCAGCTGCGTTGTTCCGCGAGTAAACTGTTCGCCCAGGATTTGTCACCCAGCTCTGCTTGCGAGCACAGAAGCTGGTTTATTGTGGGATTGTTTACGCCGGGACAGCTCACAAAGGGGTTTGTTTGGAGGCTTGTGACTGCTGCAGTAGCATTTTGATTTATTTTTGTAGTTTACTCCATGAGCACTGAGACACTTTCCATGTGGGATTTAACCACGGGGTTCTCTGTAACTCCTGAGGCAACACGTATCTTGGTGATGCATGTGCACTGGTGTGTTATCAAAGGGTCTTTTTAGGAGTACTGGGGCCTCCCTTGCTGGTGTGTCTTTGTAATGCTGTGTGTGAGTGCACAGGCTGTGATCACACTGAATTGTTGTTGTGGGGCTGCAGTCACAGGGGGTAGTTATTGTCGGGTTACTCTTCAAAGCCGGGTGAGTTAAGAACCATGTGAAGTGGAATGAGATTCCCCCAGCTGTTTCCATGTGTAAATGCCATGTGGGGTGAGGCTGTTTTATATAAATCCCACTGCTGGGATACGGGCAGATGTGTGGGTCTGGGCTTTGCCCACTCAGGGGCCTCCCTGTTTCTCTTAGACAAGAGAGAACAAGATAGTGAAGTGTGGGGGGAAGGTCAGAGGGTTCCCTCTCATGTCAGGACCCCATTCTGATACACGATGTGACTTGGGGTATGTCTAGACTACATTCCTTTTTCGATAAAGGGATGTAAATGACACATATCGAAAGTGCAAATGAAGCCGGGATTTGAATTTTCCATGCTTCATTTGCATAATGGCAGCCGCCGCTTTTTTTCGAAACGGGGATTTTTCGAAAAAACAAAAAAGCCCAGCAATTTAGATGGGGATCTTTCAAAAATAAAACCCTTTTTTGAAAGATCTTGTACTCCTCAAAAAATGAGGTTTACAGGATCTTTCGACAGTGTTTTATTTTCAAAAGCTCCCCATCTAAACTGCTGGGTTTTTTTCAAAAAATCCCCATTTCAAAAAAGAGCACCAGTCACCATTATTCAAATGAAGCATGGGAAATTCAAATCCTGGCTTCATTTGCACTTTTGATATGTCTAATTTACATCCCTTTATCAAAAAAGGGATATAGTCTAGACACATCCTGAGGGAGCAGGGGCAGTCACAGCAGTGAACACCCCCCAAATGTGCTGCTGGAGGAAAAGAGGCCATTTCCCATCCCACAGGCCATACCTTGAGCAGAAGCCTGGGCCCTTGAACCTGAGATGTCAGGAAATGTCAGGGAGAGGCAGCCAAGCCCCTCAAGGATGCAGCAAGCAGCAGAGGCAGCGAGGTGAGTGCACTAGATTCTGACATACTTTTTCCTACAGCACGTATGTTTGGCAATGTCAGTGCTGGTTACCATTTTTTTCCCCCAATAATGTTGCTTTTTTATGTTGTGGAGGCCTTTGATGCTGCTGCGGCTGCACATGCAGCTTTGTGATTGTAGGGTCAGACGCTGGCTCTGCTCACACACTGGTGTGTGGCTTTTCCATGCCTGCTTTCAGATTTGCATGGGTTTTTAACACCCCTGTGAAGCACACAGATGTTATGTGCCCTGGCTTTAGATGGGCAAACTGAGCAGCTAGACTGGAGGGGGAATTACTAAAGCTCTCAGGATGAGTCAGTGGCACAGCTGGGAATGAAACCCAGAAATCCACCAATCTATGGCTCTGTCTACACAGCAGTGTTATTTCAGAATATCGGACATTATTCCGAAATAATAGAGAGGTGCGTCCGCACAACAAGCTGTTATTCCCCTCATGGCTGGGGGAAGAGTGAGGCACAACCTCACTCAGGTCCCCCTCCCTGGTGGCCGGGCAGAAGGAAAGAGCCAGGGCCAGTGGATACTGGGGGGGACGGGTGGGAAAAGGCAAGAGCAGGGCACCCGCAGGGGCAGGAGGAGAGATCCAGAGCAGCTCCCCCTCCCTGGACACAGTAGGGGGAGGGAGAGCCTCGTCCTGGCCCAACCCCCCAGTGGCTGGGAGCGGGGGAGGAAGGGAGGAGAGCTGGGGCTAACCTGTTTTTGTTGCGGGGAAGGCAGTGGCTGGGGGGAAGAGTTGGGGCAGGCCAGGACTGCCATGCCTTGGCCTGGCCCTCCCCAGTGCCTGGGAGGGGTCAGTGCCAGAGCTGCCTACCCCCAGAGAGATCTAAATAAACAACCTTTCACTACCTAATTACCAAGGTTCCCTGTAAGCGGGGCAGCAGCTTCTTAATGAGCCCCACCCTGGAGCTCAGGGGCTGCTTCACAGGGAGCTGCCTTACTGGGGGGTGCTTTTTGTTCAGCAGCAATTCCATGTTGGAGATAGAGTTTTCCTCTTCCCTCTGGTAGGGAGGGAACGTAAGAAGTATGGACAATAAGTGGCTATGGGGGAAGTTTGGGATGTCCTGGCTGGGCTGGGAGGGGAGAGGAGAGAATTGGTGTGATTACAGCACCTGGGTTTGGCTGAAGTTTCATGTAAGAAACCCAGCACACTGCAGCCTGCTGGGCTGGGAGGGGAGGACAGGGGGAGCAGACTGCATGGGGTAGATGAGTGTGGTGGGGAAGGAGTGAGTCCTGGCATTTGTGTGGTGAGGAAGGGGGGAGTTTTTTGAGTGTCATAACTCACTCCTGTCTGGGCTGCAATTGGTGGTGCAAGAGAGAGACACAGGACTCTCTCCTGGGCTGGAGGAGGGACAGAGAAAAAGGTTGCATGGAGTGGGTGGTGGTGATATGCTGTCATATGGTTTATGGGAAATGGGGATCCTGCTATAGAAACTTCACTGTCTTATTAATGCATCAAATACCTCTTTCCTTTCCTTGTTGAGGCTGGAGTGAGGAGGGGTTGGTATTAATTACCAGCTGATCGGTGACATAATTACAAGATCTTAAATATGCCAGGAAAATATGATAGGAGAAAGAATAATGTAGGACCCACTGTTAGACTTGTAGAGCAAACACAAAACAGTGATTCCTCAGCAGTTCTAGACCAAAGTATTTTTCACCTAGTATCAGGAGAGAAAGATAAAGAGCTTGTTTTTGGCCATGTTGATTTTGTTAACAGGAGGAAATCTGCCTGGAGATAGCCTGAGCTGAAGTTTAGTTTGTTTGGAGGGAGACAGAGACAGAGCCAGAGCAGACAAAGAGGGTGGAGAGATTCTGCATTGGCAGATCTTAATACAGGATCTGACTTTACTTGTATTGGTGTTTTTCTATTGTAAAGCAGTTAGGATGCTTTTGTAGATAAGGATTATGTGGATAGGCCTAGCTCATAGCATTTGCATGATTCCATTTCAAAGAAAGTTTACATAGGTGTTAATGACTTACGGTACGGTAAGAAAAGGATTCTTTTAACAGATTTTTGGGAGTGCAAAAGATATCTGAAGACTCTGATCTTTATTTTTTAAAAATATCCTGTGGTTCTAATTAACACATGGCAAACTGTTGAAATTGGAAGAACTTTGCCATGGAACCTGTTTATTTGTTTGGACTTTCAATTAGAGTTGGATTCTAGACAAGTGATTTCCAGAAAATTTTAGAATTAGTTTGGGGAGAGGCATTAAGACCAGATCTTTTCTATATGGTTTAGTTCTGGCTCTTATGAATCAATGAGCACACTAATTGTGATGAGAGGTGTGTGGTCGGATGAAGACACTATTTGCAAGCTCTTTAAAAAATGGATCTGTCTACAAACTTTAAGCCGTGTGTTGAAGTGCTGCTCTGGAGCTTCTACTCTTTGAGTTGATCACACTCACAGTGTGAAAGTTTCAAACAAAGATAACTTTTATCTGTGCTTACAGGTCTCTGTTTCACTTTCATAGTGATCCTAAACATTCATTTTAAATACTCATCACCAATTATCTGATGTTTATTTCCCTGCCTATTTTCACGTTTGTGGCTTTATTTGCCTGTGTTGCTTTATTACTTATTTTTACTGTTCTGTGTTTGTGCCCTATTAATCAAATTAAGAGTTGACATCCCAGAGAAACTGTACAAGCCTGAGTGCATACCTTTTCCTCTCCTTTCCAGTGTCAGTAAATATTGTATTAATATTTGCAAAGAGACCACGACTGTTTTCACTTGACTCATAGATTGGTTTAGCATCTTAAAGCTAGTTATGTGTGGATAATACACATTTTGGTGTTTTTATTAGCTTGAGTTGTTAGGATGATAAAATATATGTAGTCCCAGGGTAGTGTTAATTTTCTTTTTATCTGATATTAAATAAACATCATAAGCATTGCTCCTTGTTAATTATCCTTTGTTTTAAATTTTTTGTCTTTCATACTTACAAGCTGTTTAAAAGATATTTGTATCTAGGGTTTTTGTATGTACTGGTGGTACACATAACAATATTCAATCCATTTAAGTATGGAAAATGTTAGAGGGAACACTGCTTGTTTCGACTAAAAAAACCTAGGCTACTACTAAACACTGTATCTGGTGGAAATGTATGGCTGGCATCAGCCAAGGTGGTGTTATTTAGTAAATGACATTGAGCAATCTTGAGACAATGTTGCCAAATTATTAGCTCTTTGGCCTAATGCATTGCTCTGTGGATTTTACAGTCATAGCAGTAGCGACATCATCTTACTTTTTGCCTTATCAGCCGACTAACTATCAGGGAAATCTGAAGTATAATTGTACTATACAACAAAATGGCTGTTATTTTACAATGAAGTACCATGAATTTCTCACACGGTGCGCCACTTTGAAGAGTGAAAATTAGAGTGGGTGATATTAGGTGTAGAGGCATTTCTCCCTCATATAGTTCTATATCGTCTAATTCAGTGTTTCCCAATTTTATTTGGTCACAGAATCCTTTTTAGCTTGAAAGAATTTCAAGGAACCCATATGTTCCGAGCAAAAAAACAACAAAAACAAACAAAAAAACCCCCACCATGCTGAGTCCCACCGCAATTTGTCTCTGTCTCTCTAAAAGGGGGCGGGAGAAGTGCCAGGTTCTCATGGAACCCTTACTTTCGCTTTGTGGAACCCTGGGGTTCCACAGAGCACCAATCACTAGTCTAATTTAAGGGCCTACAACGAGACTGTTTAGGGCTTACAGAGAACTTAATCCAGCCCAACTGAGATTGGAAGGTTGAAACCAATAGATCCCTGTTTTAAGCTGAGGCTGTGACAAGATGCCCTGCTGGTTTAGGAGTGTCAGAGTGGGGGTTAGAACTGAAGGGGCAGAACCAGATGATGGGAGAGAGAGAGAGTTTCCTGCTGAGAAACCAGCCCTTTCCTAATGCTGAATGTCAGGAGATGTCTTTGTGGGGAGGCCACAGGGATGTTACGTGGGTGCTAATGGCAGGGGAGATGTTTGCTGGACAGTCTGTCTGCTGCACTCAGCTCCACAGGATGGAGAATTTCATGGAGCTTTGATAGAGATAAAAAACATGACAAATGTGCACAGTTGCAAATATATCCCTGGCCTGTAGATGGTGGCATTAATGTGCAATATGAGCTAAATGAAGAGAAGACAGCAGAGGTACCATCATTAACTGGGCCAACACAAGTTAGATGGGGTTTTTCACTGGGATTGGTGCAAAGTGCCATCTAGTGAATGGGAAGGTGCTGTCACTGGGCCAAGCATTCAGGATTTTTAAAATCTCTGCTGTCCTACTTTAAGAATTGCACATTGTTTAATAGCTCCACAGTGGAACCGTGGCAGCACCACTGACATTCCCAGGGGTGAAATGCAGCCAAGTGCATAGTGCTGAAGGCCTTCTATGGACATGAGAGATCCAAGGGGGCAAGTACCCTTCCAGTGTTGGGAAACACCCCCTCACCTGCACTGACTTTCCCCAGTCACTGTGCTCTGGCCAGTCATTCTATGACTCTCCTGATGGGAAATTTACACTGATCAGAAAATAAACACCAAAGAAACTGTCAAGAGTGAGGTGTGAAGGGTGAGATCACAGAGATCCCCATGGGGTTGTTACCTTGTGTGCTGACTACCACTGAGCCTGCCTACCTGCCCTTGGGAATGACCCACCACTCTGTCTGGCTAGGCCTGGCTAGGATAACTGCCCTTCAGGACACACTTATTCCAGTGCATGAGGGTTTTTTTCCCTCTAGTTTACCTCTTGGGGTATGTCTAGACTACATGCCTCTGTCATCAGAGGCATGTAGATTAGGCTACCCAGCATAGGGAAATGAAGCCACGATTTAAATAATCGTGGCTTCATTTAAATTTAAATGGCTGCTGCGCTCTGCTGACCAGCTGATACTCAGCTGTTTGTCGGCAGATCAGGGCAGTCTAGACGCGCCACGGTTGACAAGGAAGCCTTTGTCAACCGGCGCAGGTATGCCTCGTGAAACCAGGTTTACCTGCGCTGGTCAACAAAGGCTTCCTTGTCAACCGCGGCGCATCTAGACTGCCCCAATCTGCCGACAAACAGCTGATCATCAGCTGGTCGCCAGAGCGCAGCAGCCATTTAAACTTAAATGAAGCCGCGATTATTTAAATCGTGGCTTCATTTCCCTATGCTGGGTAGCCTAATCTACATGCCTCTGATGACAGAGGAATGTAGTCTAGACATACCCTAGGGCTGCATCTAGATTGGCAAGATTTTGCGCAAATACTTTTAATGGAAAAGTTTTTCCGTTAAAAGTATTTGCTCAAGAGAGCGTCTATACTGGCATGTGCCTTTGCGCGAAAGATTTGCTTTTGCGCAAAAGCATCCATGCCCAGTGTAGATGCTCTCTGGCGCAAGAAAGCTCCAATGGCCATTTTAGCCATCGGGATTTCTTGCGCAAGAAATTAAGGTGGCTGTCTACACTGGCCCTCTTGCGCAAGAATACTTGCGCAAGAGGGCTTATCCCTGAGTGGGAGCGTCAAGGTATTTGTGCAAGAATCACTAGCGGCTAGTGTAGACAGGTGGCCGCTTTTGCGCAAAATCATGCCAGTCTAGATGCAGCCAATGTGTAAAGAGCGTACATTCACCCTAACTGAGGGTCTCTAAGTCTGGAATAGAGGTGCTCCCTCGAGAGTTATCCTGAGATAACTGCAGGGATTATTTACAGTGTAGATCTGCTGGTCAATTTCTTTGTGTAGACGAACACATAGGAAGGGACAGTCCTGTGTTGCCAAGAGGCAATGGTTCTTCCCTGGAGGGGTTCGGAGGCAATAAGCGCACAAATTGGGTGAAGGCTTAAAGACTTTACTAAGCAAATATTAAGGTAAAGTACAATGCTTAATAGTAAAGTACATGGTTTATTAAGCAAATCGTAGAATAAAATACAATACTTATTAAGCCGAAGAAAATCTTAGAATAAAATGCAGAGCTTACTGAGAAAGTACAAGGCTTATGAAGCATAAACAGATTTCAGAAAATGCTATGTTTATTAAGAAAATCTTAGGCTAGGATACAATGCTTATGTCCCTCCTGCTGTCGGGAACCCCCTGACAGACAGCGGACGGACCCCAGTGGCCGGTACGTAGCACCTCCCATGGCTTCAGTCTACACCGAGGTTCCGGTGTTAGGAATATCCCCAGCATTTATATCCTATCGGATCTACATTACTCTCATCTATTGTTTTGAGAACCTGGCAAAATTGCTAATTGCTAATACACTGTATATATTTCACAGGCCAAATAATTAGCTTTAGCAGGTAGTAAATATTCAACATAGACAGCTGTGTGATGTTCTCAAGCACTTCTGTACTTCCATATCAGGTGGATGGCCTTGGGACCCATCCTAGAACTTGTTGAAAGTAAACAGTGCATTCCTACACTGTGCCATCTTAAGCAAACAGCTAACTCTTCGAGAATAAGAAGAAAAGAAGAAGCAAAAAGCACAAATGGCCCCCTAGGGCATCCAGGCCTGTAAGAAAATGCAAGCACAAAAGGAACGATTGTTGTACACCAATTAATTTCCTGACTCTCACAATCATCTTCCACATTTCTTCTACAAGTCCGCAGCCAGAAGTGTTCACAGTCAAAACGAATTTTCACGTGGACCTGCAGGGTTTAGGAGCAGCAGGCACGGGGCACTGAGCACGTCACACCCCTGTGCTCCTAAATCCTTTAATGGCTTGAAAAATTCTCCCTTGACACAAGGATTGGCCCCATTTCACAGATGGGAGCTGAGGCCCAGGGAAAGGAAATGACAGGCCTTAGGATTCTACAGGAGAGCTGGGATTTGAACCTCAGTCTCCTAGAAACTCCCCAATGGTGCCTTAATGATGAACCTGGTCTAAGTCCCTAGCAATGCAGCCCCGCTGAGGGAGGAGCTGTTTGTAAAGCAGGAAGGAGCTGGGCTGGGCTGTGTGGCAGGGGCAGTTCATGGCAGGGTTCAGCTCTGACTGACAGAGCTCATGGCCCTGGTCTGGCTGGCAGTGAGCTGAGGGCTGCAGGGTGCCAGGCACAGGGTTGCCAAATGCCAAGTGCAGGGCTAGATTAAGTCTTCTGGGAGGCTGGGTCTATGGGATTTTGCGGAGTCCCCTAGGGTTCAGGGTGGGGACAAGAATGAGGGGACCAGAGTGGGTTGTGAGAGGGAGTTAGGTGTGGGGGGATGAAGGTTCTGATCCAGGGTGCAGGCTCTGGGGTGAGGCTGAGGTGTTTGGGGTACAGGAGGGAGCTCACAGCTGGGACAGGAGGTTAGGGGTAGGGCATGTACCTGAGGTATCTCCCCTTTGGCGGCGCAGGCCCTGGGGCAAGGAGGGTGTAGGTGTCTTTGTGAGCTGCCCTGCTCTTGCCTGCAGAGTCCACCCCCTGCATCTCCCCTTGGCCACGATTCCCGGCAAGGGGAGCCGTGGGGCCAGAACCTGCAGGCGAGGCAAGCGCATGGATGGAGCTTCCCAGCGTTTGCTGCTCCGGCCTGGGAGACGGGGGGAACTGGCAGCACATGGAGCCATGTCCCTCCCCCCCTTCACAGGCTTTACTGGTTTCAGTTCAGGCTCCTGGGCTAAGGGGGCTTCATAAAACGAACTGCTGATTGGGCTGTCTGGAGGTCTTTGTAGAGGCCCCCTGCTTAACTCCTTCTGCTTCTCCTGCAAAATGCCGGTGCTCCCACTATGCGTTTCCTCTAGCCTGGGGCAGGCCACATTTCTTCAGCATGAAGGTGATGATGGGTGCAGACACGAGGAGCAGCAGGACCAGGATGCCTCGAACAGCCCAGATAGTGAGGGCCAGGAGCAGGTCTGCAATGTAGAAAAGGACATTGTCACATCTGCAAAGCTGCGTGTGGCACTAGGCTGCCAGCAGTAGCCACAGAGCAGCTGCTGGGTAACTGGGAGCTCCCAGAGGCCTCAGTCTAAGGGAGGAAGGGCATCATGCTGCAGGGGACACATTCCCTGAAGTAAGGTCTAAGGGATAGAGGCTGTTGGGGAGGCTCTACCCTTTTTCCAGGGTAACCATTTATGGGGGGTTAAGAGGGTAGTAGCCCCCCTCCCTGAGTTTGAACCCCCTGGATTTCATACTTGAGGTCTGCTTAATGCTGCATGCCCTGACACCAGAGGCAGCTCTTAAATGCAACAGAGTTCGAGCTGCTTTCAGCTTTGCCTTTGGAATAGGGAGTTTTTTATGACTAGAGGGAGGCAGGGTGATTAAGAACAACAAAAGACTGGGCATTCCAGTAATGGAAGGATCAGTTAGATCATCATGAAAACATCACAGGGAACTCCACTTAAAAGATAGGAGGGTGGGGAAGAGTAGGAATGAGTGTTGTGTTGCAGGGGTCTGCATTTCGATTACTTTGTTAAACTTTCAAATGTTCTTGAACAAGGGGTGAGACAGGGATTAATCCAAAGCTGATTGCACAGAGTTACAAGGAGATTTCATAAAATTGGGTGATTGGGCAACACAAGGGCATATGGAATTAAATGTTGATAAGTGCAAAGTAACGCACATGGAAAAATATAATCCTAACTATAGATATAAAATACCTGTTACCACTCAAGAAAGAGGTCTTGGAATACTTGTGGCTAGTTCTCTGAAAACATCTCTTGAATGTGCAGTGTGAGTTTATAAATGAAAAAGCTAACCGAATATTGGGAGTCGTTAGTAAAGGAATAGATAAGAAGACAAAATACCATATTGCCTCTCCCTAAAGTCATTGTATGGGCATTTCAAGAATCCTATATGCAGAGCTGGTCAACACATATAAGAAAAGATCTATTGGATTTGGAAAAGGTACAAAAAGGGCAACAGAAATAATTAGGGGTAAGGAACAGCATCGATATGAGGAGAGATGAACAAGACTGGGAATTTTCAGGTTGGAAAAGAAATGACTAAAGGGTGGGGGGAGATGTTAGAGGTCTAGAAAATCATGAAAGGTGTGGAAAAATAGAATAAGGAAATGTTATTCATTCCTACACTAATGTAAGAAGCTCACCCAATTAAATGTACAGGCAGCAGATTTAAAACAAACAAAAATTATTTCTTCACAGTCACCCTGTGGAACGCTTTGCCAGGGGATGGTGGAAAGGCCCAAACTATAACAGAGTTCCAATGAGAATGAAAGAAGTTCAAAGAGGATCAGTCCATCAATGGCCACTAACCAGAATGGGCAGGGATAGTGTCCTAGCCTCTGTTTGCCAGAAGCAGGGAATGGACGACAGGGGATGGATCATTTGATGATTGCCCCTCTGTTTATTCCTTCTGGAGCACCTGGCATTGGCTACTGTCAGAAAACTGGACACTGAGCTAGAAGGAACTTTGGTCTGACCCAGTATAACCAGTCTGATGTGCTTATATAGAGCTGAAATGTATCTGCCCTTTGCTGTAATGCACTAGGCCCCACTCCCCTTCCAGAGCTGAGAGAGAGCCCAGGACTCTTGACAGGGTCTGTCTCTCTCCACAGAGTTAGTAACAACGTAAGAGTAGGCATTAGAATTTTTGGGCTCACCAGTGCCCCTTAAGTGACTTGTCACAAGATGTCAGAACTTGTCAGTGTTAGAGCCAAGTGGGTCTAATATTTATTTAATTTTCTTTCTTTTATGTAGGAATTAGATACAGTGCTCCTGTCTGCTAACTGCTAAGTTGTCTGCCAAAAAAGTAGTTTTCCAGTGCCTTAGTAACCCCTGGAGACAGATAATGTGGGTGGGGGGGAGAGCGGATAGCATTGGTTTCCCTCCCCCCCCAATTGGTGCTTTGCTTGTACTGAGCATGCTCAGTCACACTGCTGAAGCCTCTGCCCTCAGTCCCCCCATGCTTTTACTCTCCTTCCCCTCCCCATCATGGCATGCACAGGTCACCCCCCCAGTCTGAAATGTTGCCCCTGGGTCAGAATTATTCTTGCCCCAGTTTGCTCAGGCTACACCAGGACTCTGTGCAAAGGCCTCACAAGAGTCAGCGACAGACACAGCGACCAGACACTATCAGCCCTACCCAGTGTGAGGGCAGCAAGAGGCACAAAGAAACTGTAGGTTGGGTGTTTCAGTCGGCCCCACTCCCTGCTCCCAACCCGCCTGGGAGCAACAGGGCTCAGGCAGCAGAGATGCTGTAGCCTCTGTCTGCCCTGCTCTGTCACTTCCTCAGGGCTGATATTTGTCACCGCTCCCATTTCCTGCCCCACACCACCAACCCTGAACTGGCCACCGCATCTCTATTTAGGGCTGGAGGACTGAGAACAGATGGGGCCTGGTTTGCTTGTTTGTGTCTAAACAAACCACTGAGGAAACATCCCCCCTCTCACCTCACCCAGACAGCTGCTGGCTAAAGGCACAGCCGGGCCAGGGCGAAAGGTCACTGGGTGTTTGGGGTCCCAGGGACACTGGAGGAGCCTAAACATTTTGCCTCCACCCTGGTCTCCAGTCCCTGGTGAGAAAGACCCAGCTCCCCCAGGGGGAAATTCCCTCTCTGGAGTTGAGGGAAATAAATGGGGCCAGCACCTCATGTGGGACCCTCTGCTCAGGGGTGAATTTCACCCCCAAAGAACATCTGCCACAGTGCTCCATGGGGATTCCCACCTGCTAAGTCTCCACTTGCTCTGTGCGCCACACCCAGCTCCAGCCATTTTTGGCCACACTGCGCCAATCCTTCCTCTGTGCTGCTGAGGAGTCTCTTGTCCCTGCTGAGCGATGGGCTCCAGGGCCCGGCCGGATGGGGAAGGACACAAGGCAGCTGGGAAAGAGCGTCCAGAAGTGAGCTCTGAACAGGTGGGAGCTGGGATCAGTGGGACTAAGCCAGAGGAGAAGGCCGGGGTGAAAGCCCAAAGAATCACGTGGGCGTCTTGTGAACAGACGTTAATACCTCTCCAGGAAGCCAAACAGCCGAGACACCTGCCCCCAAAACTCCTGTTTGACCAGGAGCATCTCTTTGAGAAAATTAACTAGCGGAGACTCCCCCGCAGCCCTTGGTCATTTTCCCCATGGCTGATTTGCCTCACAGTTCAAAATTGACATGTGTACCATTTATGTTGCTTTGAAAACAACACAAGCTAAAGTAGGTGTGCATGGCGGCTGACCCAGGTGTAATGGGAGCAGCACCCCTGCAGCTGACCTCACTCAGAGGTGCAACAGTGGCACAAACACTGCTAGCCAAACCTTCCACAGTGGGCCACCCTGAGTCAGCCGAAAAGGTGACATCCGCACGGCCCAGAGTCCCACCTGCTGGAAATCAGCCCCTTTAAGGGAGCTTAAAGAGGGTCTCCCCCCAAATCACTGATAGTGTCTGAAAGTCTTGGTCTTTTTTTACACTTACGATGGGGGTGAAAATAGGGCCATGGCGAGAGCTCCCCAGCCCTCTGTGTAAATCACCTCAACGAGGGGAGTAGCTAACGGCTCTGAGAGCCCATTTACACTGGGACTTCACAGCACTGGGGTGTGGGTTTTTTGGAGCACAGTCAGGTGGCAACGTAAATATGTCCTTGGTCTCTGTGCTTAATGATGCGATAAGCCAGACACAATATTTTTAAAAAAATTTTGTATCTGGAGGGATTTGATAGCAGCCTTCAACTTCCTGAAGGGAGGTTCCAAAGAGGATGGAGAGAGGCTGTTCTCAGTAGTGACAGATGGCAGAACAAGGAGCAATGGTCTCAAGTTACAGTGGGAGAGATCTAGGTTGGATATTAGGAAAAACTATTTCACTAGGAAAGTGGGGAAGCACTGGAATGGGTTCCCTAGGGAGGTGGTGGAATTTCCATCCCTAGAGGTTCTTAAGTCTTGCCTTCACAAAGCCCTGGCTGGGCTGATTTAGTTGGGATTGGTTCTGCCTTGGGCAGGGGGATGGACTTGATGACCTCCTGAGGTCTCTTCCAGCTCTACAATTCTATGTTTGTCTGTCATCAACCTGCCCTTCATCCTACTGTGCTGGACACTTTCCCTGTTCCAGAACAAGGGCTTTACCTACATGCTGTGTGTGGCACTCTGGGCCAGCCTTAGAGCACAGAGTGTAAATAGCTAATTGCACAGAGAAACAGAACCTGTGAGCCCAGGTGGGATGATGCATCTGGGGTCTTCTCCTAGGAGAACAACAAATACACTGTGTGCAGAGAGGAAATAATTCCCTGACTGCTGGGTTAGGAGAGGGGGTCAAGAAACTACAGCTGAAACGTGCCCATCAGAAGGGTTTGGAATTCCCCATGTGAAAGAGCCAGTGTTACAAGAAGCAATGGACTTAATGCGCAGCAAGGGAAATCTGGGCTAGATGTTGGGAAAAAGTTTCTCAGGAGAAGGGTCGTTAATCGCTGGAACAGCTTCCAAAGGAGGTTGTGGCATTCCCGTCTTCAGAGGTTATTGAGAACAGCTGGACAACTCCCCGCCCCCACCCCAGCAGGGATGCCCAGGTTTATTTGGCCCTGCCTTAGTGCAGGGGGTTGGACTTAGGACATCTTGATTTCCCTTCCAGTGAGACGTTTCCATGATGCCCCCCTCCTCCAACTGCCTGGGCTGAGCTGCCTTAGCTGAGATGGCTGGAAAATGGAGGGTGAAGGATTCCCCAGGAAAAATTCTGAAGAAGTGCAACTTGTTAGAAATGTTTAATTTCAGATTTTGAACACTGGTGAATTTCAGTGTGTAGATTTTCAGGGGGTTGAAACTGAGTTGTTCTCTCTTCATTCCCCCTTCCTGTGGGCCTGGGCAATGCTGAGCTGGGTGTCAGACAGACAGACTCAGGCACACATGCCAGCTGGGACAGTACAGCTGGGGGAGAGGGCAGCTCTTCCCCAAGACTGGCCCTGGGCTACTGGGGGGTTGTCTAGGGCCTGGCCAACACTCAACACCTTGTGGCCTGCCCTGGCTTCCCAGGCACTGAAGGAGAGCCACTGCCTGAGGGAGCTCACCAGGCAGCAACCAGGGAGTGGTGCTGCTAATATTTAAGGACAAGGTGCAGGCTGTGTCCTTGTGTGGGGCGGGTGGGGTTGGGAGAGGAAGCGGGACTCCAGGAACAGCCCTGTGGTCGTGGAGAGCAGGGAGCAAAGTCATGGAAGGGAAATCTCTTGAGGCGAGAGCCACGACGTGGCATCCCCTACTTCCCGGGACCAATGCCCGGTGGGGGGATGGGCTGTAGCGGTGACTCTATATTTCACACAGGCCCCTGGTCACAGGAGAGAGGCAGTGAGGTTAGGGAGTGGTCATCCAAATACCCGCTCTGATCTCACACTGCTCGGTCCGCCTTCCCGTGCCATTGCTGCTGGCACTGCACCATGCAGGGCATGGCCCAAGGGAGTACTTGAGAGGGAAGGGTAAAGGCCCTGGGTAAGGCTAGGGACAGACAGACAGACAGAGGGACTCACCGAGAGCTAAGCAGATCTCCTGGCTGTTGGGGCTCCGTGCTGGGAACAGAAAGGGGACATGTGGTCAGTGCTGGGCTGGAATCTCCCCTGCGGAGAGATGCCCCTAACAGCTGTTGGAGTCTGTGCTCCCCTCATTGCCCCGCTCCCAACGTGACCAATGACTTCTGAGGAGGCTGCTATCCCTGCTGAGAGACAGGCCCCTGGGCCCGGCCAGACGGGGAAGGACTCAAGGCAGCTGAGGAGAGAGCAACCAGAAGTGACCTCTGAGCGTATGGGAGCTGGACTGAGTGTGACTAAGCCAGTGGAGGAACCAGGGTAAAAGGCCCAAGGAACACAAGGGAGTCTTGAGAACAGTCACTGCCGAGAGCCAAAGAGCCAAGGACCTCAAGGGAAACGTGTCAGGAGTGCAGGGCAGAGCGGTTTTGCAGAGGGACTTGGCCGGGTAATTGATATTGAAGTAGATTGTTCTGGGATGGAGTCAGCTCCACAGAGCAGCAGGTGAGGGTCAGGGGGGCGTAGTGTGACACTAGCTGTCACAAGCAGTGCCCAGAGGGCGACAGGTAGAAAAAGGGAAAACCTGTTTAAAAAAGGGGTGTTAGTCACTGGAACAGCTTCTAAGGGAGGTTGTGGAAACCCCGTCTGCAGAGGGTACTAGGAAGAGTTGGACCAACTCGTATCAGAGATGGTCTCAGTTTATTTGGTCCTGCCGGATGGCAGGGGGGTGGACTTAAGGATATCTTGAGGTCCCTTCTGGTGAGACCTTTCCATGATGTGCCCATCCCCCATGTGTCTGGGCTGGGTAGACTGGGCTGAGATGGCCTGAAAAAGGGGGGGCGGAGGGTTCCCTGTGACTCTGAACAAACAGAGTCCGTTTTCAGATTTTGAAAATGGGTGAGTTTCAGCGTGTGGATTTTCAGGGGCTTCTTGTTGAATTGTCCATCCACCCCCCTTCCCTGTGATGCTAATTGGCTGGGCAGGGCTGGAATGGGTGATGGATAGACATGGGCTCAGGTGGACACATACCTCCCTTACCAGAGATGCTGAGGTGCTGGGCAGGGCTGAACTGGGATTTGATCACCTGGTTGTCACTGCCCTTGATCTCGTACCCACAGGAGTAATTCCCGAAGCTGCCCTCAGACATCTCATGGTCATAGTGGTAGGTGAGATTCCCTAATGAACTGTTTTGGGATGACACCTCCTCCCCGTCCTTGTAGAATATGATGCGGGTGGCCAAGGGCCAGGAGAACACGGAGCACTGGAGCTGCACGGAGTCCCCTGGCTGGGCTGATGTCTGGTTCAGGTGGAGGATGGGGGCACGAAGAGCACCTGGCAAGGAGAATGGGTCAGAGCTGTCAGTGGAGTGTTGCTGGTGCTGGTGCTGTCAGTGGGGCAGGAGGTAAATGGCAGGAGGCTGGACCATGTTTCAGATGGAGGCTCTGATCCCAGCCAAGCTGGGAAGATGGGGGAGGGGGACAATCTCTCTCCAGGGCCCAGGGGCTTCATTCCCTGGGATCACTGGGGCTGCGGAAGAGCCTCAGGGCTGGTCGGTCTGGGCTCCGCTAGTGTCCTAGAACACTATGTGGGCACTGACTGACCCGGCTGGGGCTGTATGACCAGGAGAGAGGCAACCCCTCAGTGAAGACAGCCACTGGCTATAGGGGGCTGTCTAGGGCCTGGCCAGCACCTCAGCCTCGCTGAGCAGCAGATGCAGTGACAGCCAGTCACCGCCTCAGGGAGCCCCCCTGCCGACAGCCAACGGGCTGTGTCCGTCTATAGCCCCTCTGCTGTCTGTTCCAACAACCTCCCTGCCCTGGTGCCCCTGCTGTCTGAAAGCTGGCACAGGGGGGTCCTGGGGCAGTTCCAAGCCCAGGCCAAGGGAAGGTCCAGGAGCAGCAGCAAGAAGCAGATTCCTCTTTCCACGAATCATCTGGGACCCAGCTAAGATCTCCCAGGGAAACTGCTGCTGCCTCCAGGTGGATCAATATCTGCCCATCACCTTCCTCATCCAGTGGTGCTCCCGATAGTGCCTTGTCCAGCAGCATCCCCTGCCCTTGCTTCTCAGCCAGCAAGGAACCGTGGCCATGGCCAAAAGCCACATCCCAGCTCTACTAGCCCCTGAAGCGCTGGATGCAGGGTAATTGGAAGTAGTTCCCTGGCCCAGGTCACATGGAATCTCAGCCTGGGAGAGCTAAAGGTCCAGTCTGACTGTACCCTCTCAAAAGCCCTCGCCCGCACCTTGCTTTCACCCCCATTCACCTGCCTGGGTGCTAAGTTGTTGGACCGGGCTGAGCTGAGACACAGTCATGCACACACAGAGACATTTACACAGACAGACACAAAACTTACTGGTGATATTGAGGTGCTGGGCAGGGCTGAGCTGGGATCTGGTCACTTGGTTGTTGCTGCCCTTGATCTCGTACCCACAGGAGTAATTCCTGGAGCTGCCCATGGACACCGCGTGGTCATAGTCGTAGGAGGGTTTCCCCAACAAGCCCCTCTGGGATAAAACCTCCTCCCCGTCCTCACAGAAGATGATGCGGGTGGCCAGGAGCTGGGAGATCACAGAGCACTGGAGCCGCACGGTGTCCCCAGGCTGGGCCGACGTCTGGCTGAGCTGGAGGGTGGGGGCAGGGAGGTCACCTGTGAAGGAGAATGGGGTACAGCTGAGAATGGGACAGGAGGAAAACGGCAGGTGTGAACGTGCCACCCCTTGGATGGAGGCTCTGAGTCCAGCCTAGCTGAAGCAGTACGGCAGGGAGAGAGGTGACCATTCAACAAGGCAAGTCCC
Source organism: Pelochelys cantorii (assembly GCA_032595735.1). Classification (NCBI taxonomy): domain Eukaryota; kingdom Metazoa; phylum Chordata; order Testudines; family Trionychidae; genus Pelochelys; species Pelochelys cantorii. The sequence goes on along the minus strand of CM064358.1, from coordinate 7,460,273 downwards.
TAGCCAGGGCCAGGTTAATCCTTCTGGTGACCTGTGATTTATAAGATCTGGGGTGGGGCCAAAAATCTGGGGTTTAGAGTACAGAAGGGGGCTGTGGGTTAAGGCAGGCAGTTTGGTGCGGAGGGAGTAAGGGGTCTGATGGAGGGGTCTGGAGATAAAGTGTTTGTGCTGCGGGATGGAGTCCAGGCTGCGGACAAAGGATTTAGAGTGTGGGGGGGCTCAAGGCAGAGGTAAGGATCCGAGGTCTGGGCAGAGGTAAGGTTGTGGGAGGTGGTTCAGGGCTGGAGTAGGGGGTTGGGTGCAGGGCTCTTCACTGAGGCAACTCCCCTTTGGTGGTGCAGACTCTAGGGAGGGGTAGGGAGGGGGCCGGGGGCACTGTAGGCTGCCCTGCACTTGTACGCAGGCACCGCCCTGCAGCTCCCATTGGCCACAATTCCCAGCCAATGGGTGGTGCAGGGACAGAGCCTGCAGGTGGGGGAAGCGCATGGACAGAGCTTTCCAGCACTTGCAGAGGGGAAGCAACAGCAGCACGCGGAGCAACGCCCCTCCCAACCCTTCAGGCAGGGCTGGCATGCTGTCGGAAGGGTAGCCTGGTGTCCGGTATTGACCCGGACAGCCCAGTATTTTTGCCTCCTGTCTGGTAAAAAAAAATTCAGAAAATGCCTAAAATATGTGGTATTTTCTGATTATTTTTCCTGGTCAGAAGGTGAAAATATTGGACACCTGGCAACCCAACACACACTCAGCACCCGGCCTCCGCCCCCCCCCCCCAGCTCCCAACGCACCCAGACCCCATGCTTACCTGGTTCAGCAGGGAAGCTAAGTTGAACACAAAATAGGGTTGCCAGACGGTTGAACCAAAAATACCAAACACTCCTGTCCCCCCGCCCCAAAAAAACACCTGGGACAAAATTCTGTTGAAGGAAAAAAAAAGGGGGGGAGACCAAAGTTGTTGAGCAACAAACAAGCAAAAAAAAAAGACTCCAAGGCTCATTAAACAAACAAAAAAATTAAATAATAAAACAGCATTAAAACAGCATGGCCCCTTTCAGAATGAGTGCAGTCAGAATAGGGATAGGAATAGGGGAATGGCTGAGTACTAAGACCCAGGGGAAGCATTGCTGGCAGCCATTTTGTGTTCAACTTAGCTTCCCTGCGGAACCAGGTAAGTATGGGGGTGGAGGCCGGGTGCTGAGTGTGTGTTGGGTTGCCAGGTATCCAGTATTTTTGCCTCCTGGCAAGGAAAAAAATTTTTTGTTTACTGGACAGGAGGCGAAAACACTGGACTGCCTGGGTCAATACCAGACACCTGGCAACCCTGCAAGCAGCTTGGAAGGAAGTGTGACCCTGGCCAAAAACTCCACATCCCGGCTGAGCCAGGCCCTGCTAGGCAAAGGGAAGGGCTGCTGGGCTTTGCTCCCTGGCCTTGGTCATACGGGAGCTCAGCCTGAGTGAGCTAATGGTTCCCTCTGGTCATGCTCTGAATGCTTCCGGTCCAGGCCTGGCTGTTAATGGTGCTGCTGATATGTAAGGATGAGGCTCAGGCTGTGCCTTTGTGGGGATGCAGGGAGCTCCAGGGACAGCCCTATAGGTGCAAGGGTCAGGGAACCAGTGTCGTGGGAAGGTAAATCCCGTTGGGTCAGACAGACAGGGCGCACTCTACTTCCTAGGGCCTGTGCCCCAGGGTGAGGTGGGCCGAGGATGTGACTCTCCATCTCATTTCGCACTGTGCCTGGGTCACAGCAGAGAGGCAGCGGGGCTGGGAGGAGCCAACCAGGACACCTGCACAGCATGCTTGGATCCTGCACATCCCTGCCCGCCTCCCGCTGCCATCACCGCTGGAAGTGCACGGAGCAGGGTGCGGCCTGAAGGGTGGCAGCTGGAGGCCTTGAGAGGGAGGGATACATTAGGGATAGAGAAGAGGGACTCACCGGGAGCTGAGCAGATCTCCTGGCTGCTGGGGCTCAGCGCTGGGAACAGAAAGGGGATGTGTGGTCAGTGCTTGCTGGAATCTCCCCTACAGGGAGATGCCCTGAACAGCTGATGGGGGCTCTGCTACCCCAGGGTCCCACTCCTGAGGTGACAGCACCTGTTGCTGGGACAGGTAGGTCTGGGTGTGTCACACTTCCCGTCGCCATACCCAGCCCCGAGCACTGAATGGGATTCACACGCGGGCACCTGGGAGCCAGGGCCCCTCCCTCTTCCACACAGCGGCGCTTTGGGCCTGGTTCCAGCCCCGCCTGTCCCACCAGGGCACCCTGCCTGCTCCATGAGGCTGGGCCAGGCTCTGTGTAGAGCCCTGACTCCAGAGTCCCCTCTGGGCCAGTGACTCCCATGGGGGTGGTCTGGATGGTTCCCATAGCCCAGGGAATCAGCCCTGAGCATCTCTGCCCAGGGCTCTGCTCATAGCCCGGCAGCAGCTTCGTTCATCCCCGGCCCTTTCAGCCGAGCTCAGCCCCTCACCTTCTCTGATGGAGCCTATAGCAGGGAACTCACTATGGACAGACAGAGGGACATGGCCCAGACCTCATACGGACGTTTGAAAGACAGGCCCAGAACATAGCCCCTGATCCCAACCCCTCCCATCTGTACCAGAGTATCCTGGGGCTGGACTCCGATAACCCCCCACCCTCCAATGGCAACAGCCTCCCTGCTCTCTGCCTTCAGGCTGCACTGACACCCCAGGAGCATCCTCTCCGGCGCCTGCCCTGAACAGAGCAGCCCTCTCTGCCGCTTCAGGGGATCAGCCGACTGCCTGGGCCAGGGGCTGCTCTCGGTTCTATGTCCTCCCAGCCTGCTACGAATTAGCCTGGATTCCTACGTACTCACCAAGCAGCAAGAGGCACAGAGACAGCAGCATTGGGGTGGTGGGGGAAGCAGATCGGGATGAAAACAGCCCTCCGGTGTCCTCTTCTGATGGTTTCTGATGGGCACAAACCTTAGTCGCACCCAGACCCCACCTGTCCCCTCTGCTCTGCCTAGGTTCAAGACATGAGCAGCTCTGGGGTCTCTCTGCACCGATCCGTCTGCTCCCCAGGCCTGGATGCTCCAGGCAGCCCCTCCTCCTGCTGCCAGTCCCCCAGGGGTATGTAGGGCTCAGGTAGCAGAGAGCCCACAGCCTCTCTGACCTGCTCTGTCCTCTCCTCAGGTGTCAGATGTTCATTACTGCTCCCCATTTCCTGCTCCGCTCTGCCCCCTTCCCCGTTCCAACCGCAGCATCTCTATTTGTGGCTATAAGACTGAGAATGGAAGGGACCTGAGTACTTGTCTGAGTCTAAACATGTCATGAGGAAACATCCGCCCTCCCCCATTCCATATCTGCCTGAGGCTGAGACAGCCCCTGACTGAAGGCACAGCTGGGCCAGGACAAAAGGTCACTGGGTGCCTGGGGCCTGGGATGTTGAAGGAACCTGAACCTTTTACCTCCCCCCTGGTCTCCAGTCCCTGGTGAGAAGGACCCAGCTCCCCCAGGGGGAAATTCACTCTCTAGAATAAATGGGGACAGGGACCCTCTGCATGGGGTTGAATGTCACCCAGAGAACAGCAGCCATGGGACTCCACTGGCTTCCCCACCTGCGTAGTGTCCTTCACTCCATCCTCGACACCCAGCTCCAGCCACTTCTGCCTGCCCTGCCATGACTGGCCCCTGCTTCCTATTCTGGGTTTTCGAGGAGGCTGCTCTCCCTGCTGAGTGACTTGCACCAGGGCCCTGCTGGATGGGGAAGGACACAAGGCAGCTGAGAGAGAGCATCCAGAAGTGACCTCTGAGCAGGTGGCAGCTGGAATCAGTGGGACTAAAACCAGTGGGGGAACCAGGGCAAGAGTACAAGGGAAATGATGGAGTCTTTTGAACAGAGGTTAACACCTCTGCAGGAAGCCAGACAGGAGAAGGTCCCAAGAGAAAGGTGTGATGGCACAAGACCAAGCAGTTGTGCACAATAATTGATGCAGAAGTGGTTTGTCCTGGGATGGAGGCTGGGCACCTTGCACCCTTGGGATGGAGCCAGCTCTGCAGACCAGATGGACAGGGGATGTTTGAGGAGCTCAGAGGCCCAGGTGAAGGCCAGAGGAGCTTGGTGTGACACTAGGGCTAAGTTTAGACTACATGCCTTTTTTGACAGAGGCTTTGTCCACAAAAGAGCATCTAGACTACAACCAGTTTTCGCTCTGTCAAAGCATCTAGACTACAACCAGTTCTGTCAAAAAAGCAAGCCACTTTTTCAAAAGAGACTGTAGACGCTCTCTTTCGAAAAAGCACAGTGTGCATGCAGTAGCGCCTTTTTTGACAGAACTCTGTCGAAAAAAGGCATTATTCGTCATAAAATGAGGTTTACCACCGTCGACAAAACTGCTGCGTTCTGTCGACTTACTGTCGACAGAACGTGGAGGTAATGTAGACCCAGGTATACCTTTGTCGACAGAAGTCCACTTTGTGAAGAAGGGATCTCACCTTCCCCATGCCACCCCCAGAGCTGCAAACGCAGCTGATCCAGGAAGCCAGAGCATCCACAGAGCAAGTTCCCCCTGCTGCACAGACCCTGCAGCTGCCTTGCTCACACAGACCCTGGAAGGAGCAGAGAGACAGCTCCACACACTGAAGAAATGACCAGGCCTCCTCTCTAGGCTACTGCTTTAACAGAGACTTGAAAGCTGCAAAGAGCCTGCAATAAGGGGACAGGCAGGCAGACAGACAGATAGATGTGTTTGGGCACAGAAATAGAGGTTTGCATATGGGTATAAACAGACATGCTATTATTTGAAAGTACTGTGCTTGGTTTATCATTATGCAGAGACCCAGGGTTTCAAAAATGGTTAGTGAATTGGGGGAGCAATTCAAATGATCGCAAAGGGGCTGATGTCCAGCAGGTGGGGCTCAGCGCAGTCTGTCACCCCTAAGCTGACTCATGTTGGGATCTCAAAACCATTGGCCATTGTGGAAAGTTTGAGCAGAAATAAGTGTTTGTGCCAGTGATGCAGGTGCCAAATTTGTGAGTGAGATCACTTGTAGGGGTGGGAGGAGTTGTATCCCCACATCCCTAGTCTGCTCTTGGCCCTCAGGTGAAACTGCAATCCAAGGAGATGCTGTAGTTCAAACAGAAGTTATTCTGGGTCAGGTCTCTGGCCTGTGTGAGGCAGAAGGTGAGACTGGATGGTCAGAGAGGTGGGAGATCTGCAGCAGGGGTTTTAATGGATTTCAGAGCAGCGCACCCCCTGTTTGTACTGACTTTGATCCTGCCTCTTTCCTCCCCCTGGCCCAAGCCCCAGGGCAGGAGGGCAGGCTTAGAGCTGTCCCCCCACACCTGAGGGGGATATTGATGGACCCAGATGCTGGAGGATTAGAGAGTGACCAGCCGCTCAGCGACTTTCTGTGCACTGTCCAGCTGCTCTGTGCAGCCGCGCAGGGAGGAAACTGCAAGATGCCCTGAGAGCTCCCCAAGCATCTGCAGAGAGTCCTGTGCAGAGTCCTGTGCAGATTCCTCTCCCCTGCGTCCCAGCAGTGAGCTCTCCCCAGCCTGACCCCAACTAGCAGCCCAGCGGGGCGGGGGTGTGACACACGCTGTGATGTGGATTGAAGAACCTGCTCACACAATGTTATTTTTGGCCTCATGCGTTAACCTCCCTCATTCTCGCTCTCTCCATTTACTCTGCTCTCATGGGGGTTCCAGGGCAGTGTATGTTCATGGTCGTACATGTAAAGGCCAGAAGGGACCAACGGGACAATCTAGTCAGAGCGTCTGCCCAGCCCAGGCCAGAGCCTCCCCCCAGGGATCCCTGCACTGAGCTGCTAATTGCTGACCGAGCTAGAGCCTGTCTGGCAGAATGAGATGTCCCCTCTTGGTTTAATGGCTCCCAGCCGGCTCCCATTTCTAAACACTATGGTGGCTGTGGCTGATCATTGAAAGAAGGGATCAGAGGCAGGGAGTGGCTGGATTGGGGCAGGGCAATAGAAGATGGGTCCTGAGGTTTAGCTCCAGCTGTGGGTCCTAATCTGGGCATCCTCTGAATTTAGGGTGTGTCCTAGCTTTTCCAGTTTAGGCCTGTGATATAAACAGCCCCGGGCCACATGGGATCTCAATTCCCTCAGGGTATGTCTACAAGAGATGGCTATTTCAGGATACTCTGGTATCCCGAAATAGCTACCCTGTGTCTACAGAAGCCGCCTGTTATTTTGAAATATTTTTTGAAAGAACGGGCGCACTATTTTGCCATCCAGGTAAACCTTGTTGCATGACGGTTAAGTAATGGCTTAAAATAGCCCGTTATTCTGAAATTTGGTATGGTGTAGTCACGCCAAATTTCAAAATAAGATGTTTCAAAATAGATTTGAGATAAGATATGTAATTTGCATATCACAAATTGCGTGTCTTATTTCAAGCTTAGGATGCAGTATAGACATACCCTAAGAGTCCAGGTGTGGGCACTTTTCCTCTGAAACCATTCAGAGCCGGCCCACAACATTTTGGCACCTGAAGCAGGGAGCTCAAATCATGCCCCCATACCCCCTCGCTTGGGCCAAAACTTTGAAAGGTCTCAATTGTGCCTTCTTCCTATTCTACTCCTCTCATGGGACTGCTCTGCTACCTACATATTCCCCAGCAGTGGACACAATTTTTTACACTCTGGGTCCTAGTGGCGCCCCCCCACAGTCTGACACCTGAGGTGGCCGCCTCAGTTTGCCTCATGGTAGGGCTGGGCCTGAAACCACTTGTGCATGCATTTTAAAAAAATGTAATCTACACCACATTTCCATTTTCTTACTACGAGAGTACCATATGGGACTGTGTCAGAAGCTTTACTAAAATCTAGATCCTGTCTGCTGTTTCCCTGCTATCCCTAAGCCAGTAACTCTGTCAAGGAAGGAAGTTGAATTGGTTTGGCATGATTTGTTCTTGGCTAGTCCATGCTGGCTATTCCTTGTGCTTACTGTCTGATTGTTTAATAATCTGTTCCCGTAGCTCTCTAAGTAAGGAAGTGAGACTGACTTGTCTGTCACTCCCTGGGTCCTGTTTCCTCCTTTAAAAGATAGATGCCATAATTGCCCTCCTCCAGTGCTCTGGACATGCCAGAAAAAGCAACAGCTCATATGCCAGTTGCTCTTGGTACCCTGTGAACTGAGGCACTCAGAATGCAACAGATTAACAATCCAGTGTCTCAACCACTCAGCCAAAATGGCTCCTTTGCCATCAACTATCCCTCGGCCAGCCAAGGCCAGGCACCAAGCCAGGGGAGAGCAGATACAGAGGGGAGGCCTGCCAACAGACCACCCATGTAGAGGCATCATGCATCAGTCACGTTCTTGTCAGCTGGGGTGGAACCCAGCTGGTGTGGGAAGTGCTGGGGCCCCCAGTCTGGGGGGAGCTTTTTTTCTTTTGGCCACTGAGCAGAGGAGGCCTGGAAGAACAAGCCAGCGGGAGCCTCCATGAAGAGATCAGCGGGCCAACAACCGAAGGGGATTCAAACACCCGTGGGCAGCCCACATTGAATCCACCACCTCCGACACTCAGCCACTTGTGTGATGGGATTACGGGCCTGATACAACTGCAGGCCAGGCCTGTGTTTTCTTCTCTGCATTCACTTGGGTGCCCAGCCTGGTCTGACAAAATGGCTGCTCATGTGAAACCCACCCCAGAGGGAGAAAAGGTGGCTAATAAAACCCAGACACACCCACAGCCTGGGCCCGGCAGCCCCTGAGCCAGCTGGGCTCCAGGCCGGCTCCCAGGGCTGGGGGGGTTTGCCACAAGAGGGGGATGGGGGGAGCCCAACTGTCAACTCAGGAAGGGTGCGGGAGCCCCAACTGTCACCTGGGGGGATGGGGGGAGCCCAAAGTCAGTTGAAATGGCCCCAAAATGTATTATAAACTTTTGCCCAGCTGCATTGTTCCGCGAGTAAACTGTTCGCCCAGGATTTGTCACCCAGCTCTGCTTGCGAGCACAGAAGCTGGTTTATTGTGGGATTGTTTGCGCCGGGACAGCTCACAAAGGGGTTTGTTTGGAGGCTTGTGACTGCTGCAGTCACATTTTGATTTATTTTTGTAGGTGCCTCCATGTGCACTGTGACACTTTCCATGTGGGATTGTAACCACGGGGTTCTCTGTAACTACTGAGGCAACACGTATCTTGGGGCTGCAGGCGCACCAGTGTGTTATCAAAGGGTCTTCTTAGGAGTGCTGGGGCCTCTCTTGTTGGTGTGGTTTTGTCATACTTTGTGTGAGTGCACGGGCAATAATCACACTGGATTGTTGTTGTGGGGCTGCAGTCCCATGGGTTACTCTTCAAAGCCGGGTGAGTTAAGAACTATGTGAAGTGGAATGAGATTCCCCCAGCTGTTTCCATGTGTAAATGCCATGTGGGGTGAGGCTGTTTTATATAAATCCCACTGCTGGGATACGGGCAGATGTGTGGGTCTGGGCTTTGCCCACTCAGGGGCCTCCCTGTTTCTTTTAGACAAGAGAAAACACGATAGTGAAGTGGGGGGAGGGAAGGGTCAGAGGGTTCCCTCTCATGTCAGGACCCCACTCTGTTACACGATGTGACTGAGGGTATGTCTAGACTACATCCCTTTTTCGATAAAGGGATGTAACTTAGACATATCGAAAGTGCAAATGAAGCCAGGATTTGCATTTCCCATGCTTCATTTGCATAATGGCAGCCGCCTCTTTTTTTCAAAATGGCGCTTTTTAAAAAAAAAAACCAAAACAGCAGTTTAGATGGGGATCTTTCAAAAATAAAACCCTTTTTTGAAAGATCTTGTACTCCTCAAAAAATGAGGTTGACAGGATCTTTTGAAAAAGCGTTTTATTTTCAAAAGCTCCCCATCTAAACTGCTGGGTTTTTTCGAAAAATCCCCATTTCGAAAAAAAGCAGCAGCTGCCATTATGCAAATGAAACACGGGAAATTCAAATCTTTTATCGAAAAAGGGATGAGGGAGCAGGGGCAGTCACAGCAGTGAACACACCCCAAATGTGCTGCTGGAGGAAAAGAAGCCACTTCCCATCCAAGCCATACCCTGAGCAGAAGCCTAGGCCCTTGAACCCGAGATGTCAGGAAATGTCAGGGAGTGGCAGCCAAGCCCCTCAAAGATGCAGCGAGCAGCAGAGGCAGAGAGGTGAGTGCACTGGATTCTTACATAAGTGTTCCTTCAGCACGTGTGTTTGGCAATATCAGTGCTTGTTACTGGTTGTTTTTTTTTAAATAATGTTGCTTTTTTATATTGTGGAGGCCTTTGATGCTGCTGGGGTTGTACATGCAGCTTTGTAATTGTAGGGTCAGATGCTGGCTCTGCTCACACACTGGTGTGTGGCTTTTCCATGCCTGCTTTCAGATTTGCATGGGTTTTTAACACCCCTATGAAGCGCACAAATGTTACATGCCCTGGCTTTAGATGGGCAAACTGAGCAGTTAGACTGGAGGGGAAATTACTAAAGCTCTCCGGATGAGTCAGTGGCACAGCTGGGAATGAAACCCAGAAATCCACCAATCTATGGCTCTGTCTACACAGCAGTTATTTATTATAATAAAGAAGCGCTTCCACACAAGAAGCTGTTATTTCAAAATAATGGCGAGCTGGAAGACTTCTTACTCCAACTCCTGTAACCCTCATTTCACAAGGCGTAGAGGAAGTTGAGGGAAGAGTGCTCTTCCTTCAACTTTCTGCTGTGTAGACAGCACCAAAAGCCGAATTAAGCTATTTCAATTTAAGCTATGCAATTGACACAACTGAAGTTGCATAGCACTGTGAAAACATACCCTATGGGGATTAGCCACAAGATCCTACTTCCCACCCTCTGCAATGGGAAATCTTATGTCCTGTCAGGGTATGTCAACACAGCAGGGCTTAACACAAAATAAGCTACGCAAATTGAGCTATGTCAATTGCGCAGCTTATTTCAAAATTGGGAGGGTCTACACAGCACTCATTTCGAAATAGAGCTCTCTTCCTCTGACTTCCCTTACTCCTCATACAATGAGGGTACGTCTAGACTACAGGCTTTTGTTGACAGATACTGTCAACAAAGCTTCTGTCGACAAAGAGCGTCTAGACTACATCCTGTTCTGTCGACAAAGCAAGCCGCTTTGTCGACATGAGAGTGTAGACGCAAAGGACAGTGTAGATGCAATAATGCCTTCTGTCGACAGAACAAGGCATTATTCCTTGTAGAATGAGGTTTACCATCGTTGACAAAACTGCCGAGTTCTGTTGACGTTATATCAACAGAACTTGGCGGTAGTGTAGATGCAGGTATAGTTTTGTCGACAAAAGTGGACTTTTGTTGACAAAACCCTGTGGTCTAGACACACCCTGAGGGTTACAGAAGTCAGAGTAAGACAGGTGTGGTCTCCTCACCTCAAAAAAGATATTTTGGCCTTGGAAAGGGTTCAGAAAAGGGCAACTAAAATGATTAGGGGTATGGAACGGGTCCCATATGAGGAGAGGTTAAAGTGACTGGGACTTTTCAGCTTAGAAAAGAGGAGACTGAGGGGGGATATGATAGAGGTATATAAAATCATGAGTGGTGTGGAGAGGGTGGATAAAGAAAAGTTATTTATTAGTTTACATAATAGAAGAACTAGAGGACACCAAATGAAATTAATGGGTAGCAGGTTTAAAACTAATAAAAGAAAGTTCTTCTTCACACAGCGTGTAGTCAGCCTGTGGAACTCCTTGCCAGAGGAGGCTGTGAAGGCTAGGACTATAATAGAGTTTAAAGAGAAGCTAGATAATTTCATGGAGGTTAGGTCCATAAAAGGCTACTAGCCAGGGGATAAAATGGTGTCCTTGGCCTCTGTTTGTCAGAGGCTGGAGAGGGATGGCAGGAGACAAATTGCTTGATCATTGTCTTTGGTCCACCCTCTCTGGGGCACCTGGTGCTGGCCACTGTCGGCAGACAGGATACTGGGCTAGATGGACCTTTGGTCTGACCCAGTACGGCCATTCTTATGTTCTTATGTTCTCCCACTTGGCAGTATTTTGACATTATGTCACAATAACCAGGGCTCTACAAATATGTAATCTACTCGCCTGTGGCGAGTATATTACAACTCGGAAGAGCTGGCGCAAAGCTTGAAACTGTGCGGCTGGCGAGTGGAGCTCGCCACCACTTGGTGAGCCCTGACAATAACTGCCAGCTGTGTAGATGCGGACTAAGTTATTTCGAAATAACATTGCTGTGTAGACATAGCCTCCGTGTATGGAAGTGACACCTTTGCACATGGAAGCAAAATGTAACTGGGAGCTGGAATCTGTCTAGATTAGGGTGGAGCCAGAGTTACACCAGAGTTAGCCATGTGTTAAGGACCAGCAGTATTTTCAGAATGGTGGATGGTGCTTCTACTTTGGGTTGAGTAAGTTTTAGTAAAACAAAACTTGGGTTTCAGGGGGTAGATGAGTTAGTCTGTTACAAAAAAAAAAAAAAGAAAAAAGGTCTGGTAGCACTTTATAGACTAACAAAACATGTAGATGCTATCATGAGCTTTCATGGGCACAGCCCACGTCTTCAGATGACCGGAGTATGACTAGGGGATATGAAAACTTGAAATAAATAGGAGAGGGAAAGGAGAGTGGGGAGAAAAAGAAAGAAAGAAAAAAAGGAAAAAGGAAGGGATGTGTGAAACAGGGCATCATTAAGTATCTGAATAATGAGTATTTAAACCTAAGCAGATCAAAGTAAATAGATAGATGCTGAGACAGGAAGGATACTACTCACAGAGCTGTTAGCACCTTCAGTGGTTATGAAGTAGATACTGTCCTAGCCAACCCATACTGCGATTAAGTCCATTAGCATGTGAATTGAATTTGTGTATGAAGTGTGATTCGAGTGCTTCCCTGTGGATCTGGCTTGTAAAGCTGGCCTATGACAAGATCGCCACTTGCAAGTCTGTTAAAGTATGGTTAGGTAAGCAGAAATGTTCACCAACAGATTTTTCTGTGTTCCCTTTACGTATATCCGATTTGTGTCCATTGATTCTTTCCCACAGGGACCGTCTAGTTTGCCCAGTATATATGGCAGTGGGGCACTGTTGGCATTTGATGGCATAGATCAAATTGCTGGATGAGTAGTCAAATGACCCTTTGATTTTGTGGCTTATGTTGTTTGCTCCAGTGATGAATTCGTCAGTGTAGATATGTGGGCAGAGTTGGCATCTTTTTTGGTTGTAGGGCTGGGTTCCTAGAGGCTTATGATGTGGTTGTGTGGCATGGTTACCAGAAAGAATGTGTTTCAGGTTAGGGGGTTGTCTGTAAGCAAGAATAGGTTTTCCTCCCAAGGCCTCTGAGAGTGAGGGATCATTTTCCAAGATGGGTTGTAGATTGCGTATAATGTATTGGAGGGGTCTGAGTTGTGGACTGTAGGTAACAACAAGAGGAGTTCTGTTATTTTCTCTTTTGGGTCTGTCTTGAAGTAGTTCGTGTCGGGGTGTTTTTTTGGCTGTGTCAATTTGTTTTTTCACTTCCCCAGGTGGGTATTTCAGTTTAGGAATGCTTTGTAAAGATCCTGTAGGTGATGGTCTCTGTCTGTGGGGTCGGAGCAAATCCGGTTGCATCATAGGGCTTTGCTATATTCAGTCAATTGGAAAATGTGTCTGGGATGGAAGCTGGAGGCATGAAGGTAAGTATAGTGGTCGGTGGGTTTTCGATATACGGTGGTGGAAATTTGTCCATTATTTAACTGTACTTTAGTGTCCAAGAAGTGGATTTCCCTTGTGGACTGGTCTAGGCTGAGATTGATGGTGGGGTGGAAGTTGTTGAAATCCTTGTGGAATTCTTCGAGAATGTCTTTTCTGTGGGTCCATATGATGAAGATGTCATTGATGTAGCGTAAGTAAAGTAGGGGTAGTAGAGGGCAAGAGCTGAGGAAACGTTGTTCCAGGTCAGCCATAAAGATGTTGGCATATTGTGGTGCCATGCAGGTGGCCAGTGACGGACTGTTTGGTGCATTGATTGTACAGTTTCTGTCTCATGGCACAGTCCCTGAGTCAGCCAGTTCCTCGAACCTGTTCCATTTCCTTTCTGGCTGAGATTCAGGGCCAGATTATCCATTAGCCACTGAAGGCACAATATCTGGGGCCTACGAAATATTTAGGGCCTATGAAAAATTCATGATTGACTCCAAAGTAAGAAAAGTGTTAAATCACACTTTCTAATTTGCTATTTTTATTGGAATACACTTGCAAATTATATCTTACCTGGTTTTAATATTTGTGTCTCTTTGAAAACAGCCCTTTCAAGTATTATTTTATCACTTTATTATCTCTCTCTCTCTAAATAAAAGTTTTTCCTGTGGGATGACAGAGTGACATCAGCACATCACTCTGTGTCCCTCAGCCCCTCCCCCTATGCCCTCCCGTGTTCCCCTCTAAGATGGGGGGGGGGGCAGAACAGCTTCACAGGTTAATCAGCCCCACCCAGTCAGAGGCTCTCAGAGCTGAGGTGGGGCTGATTAATCATTTTAGAGGGAACACTGCCCTACGCCCCTTTCTCAAGTTTTTTGCTGCCACCCTCCTCCCCCTTCGCCAGGAGGAAGAGCATGGGGCCTGTGAAGCCCCAGAAAGGCCCCCCTCAGTGGCTGGAGGGAAGGGCATGGGGCTTGCGAGGCCCCCAAGCAGCCCCCCTTCCCCCTGGCATCTGGCTGGGAAAGCACGGGGCCTGTGAAACCCCCGAGTGCCCCGTCTTGTCCCTGGTGGCCCAGGGGAAGAGTGTGGGGTCTGTGAGGCCCCAGTGAGGCCCCCCTCCCTCCTCATGGCTGGAGGAAGAGTGAGGCACAACCTCACTCAGGTCCCCCTCCCTAATGGCCGGGCAGAAGGAAAGATCCAGGGCCAGTGGATACTGGGGGGGAGGGATGGGAAAAGGCAAGAGCAGGGCACCCGCAGGGGCAGGAGGAAAGATCCAGGGCCAATGGATACTGGGGGGGAGGGATGGGAAAAGGCAAGAGCAGGGTACCCGCAGGGGCAGGAGGAAAGATCCAGGGCCAGTGGATACTGGGGGGGAGGGATGGGAAAAGGCAAGAGCAGGGCACCCGCAGGGGCAGGAGGAAAGATCCAGGGCCAATGGATACTGGGGGGGAGGGATGGGAAAAGGCAAGAGCAGGGCACCCGCAGGGGCAGGAGGAAAGATCCAGGGCCAGTGGATACTGGGGGGGAGGGATGGGAAAAGGCAAGAGCAGGGCACCCGCAGGGGCAGGAGGAAAGATCCAGGGCCAGTGGATACTGGGGGGGAGGGATGGGAAAAGGCAAGAGCAGGGTACCCGCAGGGGCAGGAGGAAAGATCCAGAGCAGCTCCCCCTCCCTGGACACAGTAGGGGGAGGGAGAGCCTCGTCCTGGCCCAACCCCCCAGTGGATGGGAGCGGGGGAGGGGGAAGGGGGGAGGAAGGGAGGAGAGCTGGGGCTAGCCTGTCTTTGTTGGGGGGGAGGCCGTGGCTGGGGGAAGAGAGTTGGGGCAGGCCAGGACTGCCATGCCTTGGCCTGGCCCTCCCCAGTGGCTGGGAGGGGTCAGTGCCAGAGCTGCCTACCCCCAGAGAGGTCTAAACAAACAACCTTTCACTACCTAATTACCAAGGTTCCCTGTAAGCTGGGCAGCAGCTTCTTAATGAGCCCCACCCTGGAGCTCAGGGGCTGCTTCACAGGGAGCTGCCTTACTGGGGGAGGGGTGCTTCTCCCTCAGCAGTAACTCCATGCTGGAGATGGAGTTTGCCTCTTCCAGCTGGTAGGGAGGGCACATAAGAAGTACCGGCAATAAGTGGCTATGGGGAGGGAGGGTGTTGATTACAGGGGAGAAGTTTGGGATATCCTGGCTGGGCTGCGAGGGGAGAGGAGAGGAGAGGATTGGCGTGATTACAGCAGCTGGGTTTGGCTGAAGTTTCATGTAAGAAACCCAGCACATTGCAGCCTGCTGGGCTGGGAGGGGAGGACAGGGGGAGCAGACAGCATGGGGTAGATGGGGCGGGGGGGAACAATCCACACCAACGCTGAGTCCTGCCACAATTTGTCTCTCTCTTTAAGAGGGGACAGGGGAGTGCGAGGTGCTCATGGAACCCTTACTTTCACTTTGCGGAACCTCGGGATTCCACAGAGCACCAACTGGGGAAACACTGATCTAATTTAAGGGCCTACAAAGAGCTTAATCCAGCCCTACTGAGATTGGGAGGTTGAAACCAATAGATCCCTGTTTTAAGCTGAGGATGTGACAAGATGCCCCGCAAGGTAGGGAGTGTCAGAGTGGGGGTTAGAACTGAAGGGACAGAACCAGACGATGGGAGAGAGAGAGAGTTTCCTGCTGAGAAACCAGCCCTTTCCTAATGCTGAATGTCAGGAGATGTCTTTGTGGGGAGGCCACAGGGATGTTATGTGGCTGCTAATGGCAGGGGAGATGTTTGCTGGACAGTCTGTCTGCTGCACTCAGCTCCACGGGATGGAGAATTTCATGGAGCTTTGATAGAGATAAAAACCATGACAAATTTGCACAGTTTCAATTATACCCCTGGCCTGTAGATGGCGGCATTAATGTGCAACATGTGCTAAATGAAGAGAGAAGACAGCAGAGGTAACATTGTTTATTGGGCCAACATAAGTCAGATGGAATTTTTCACTGGGATTGGTGCAAAGTGACATCTAGTGAAGGTGCCATCCCTGGGCCAAGCATTCAGGATTTTTAAAATGTCTGCTGTCCTACTTTAAGAATTGCACATTGTTTAACTAGCCAATTAGCCCCTCATAAGACAGGATTTTCAGGTCTCTCCTCCATGTCGGTCTTCTCTCCTGAGCCTCCAGTCTCTCACTCCGTCTCTCTCTCTCTCCTTCTCTTACTGCCTTCCCCTCTCTCTCTCTCAGCTCTCCTCCACCTCCTTCCTCTCTCTCTGTCTCTCTCTTTCTCTTCTCCTCCCCCTCCTGCCTCTCACTCAGGGGACCGCGGAGCCCAAACAGCCATTTGGGCTCCGCGCTCCCTGTACTGAATGGGGAGTGCGGAGCCCAAATGGTCACTTGCGCCACTTGCTCCCACCCGGCAGCCCAGCTGAGCGGTGCAGAAGTCAGCCGAGCGCCACTGCAGGAGGTGAAGGGAGGTGGGGCAGTGATGTTCACAGCAACGGAGCAGGGCCTGGAGCCGCTGTCACGCCTCACGTCGCCACCCCGCCACCCTTCTCCTCCCGCTGTGGTGCTCAGCTGACTTCTGTGCTGCTCAGCCGGGCCACCGTGGGGGAGCAAGCAGAGCAAGCGGCCGTTTGGGCTCCCCTGCGGCAGCCCGGCTGAGCAGCGCAGAACTCAGCCGAGCCCCACAGCGGGAGGCAACAGTGCTGCCCAGAGGAAACAGCCAGCATTTCAGCGTTACAGAGTCACAGACATTGGGCTACTATATATATGATAGCACCACAGTGGAACTCTGGCAGCACCACTGACATTCCCAGGGGTGAAATGCAGCCAAGTGCATAGTGCTGAAGGCCTTCTATGGACATGAGAGATCCAAGGGGGCAAGTGCCCTTCCAGTGTTGGGAAACACCCCCTCACCTGCACTGACTTTCCCCAGTCACTGTGCTCTGGCCAGTCCTTCTGTGACTCTCCTGATGGGAAATTTACACTGATCAGAAAATAAACACCAAAGAAACTGTCAAGAGTGAGGTGTGAAGGGTGCGATCACAGAGATCCCCGTGGGATCAAATTTCACCCAATTATCACCTCTAATATCATTAGCTCACAGACATTTACCTTTGCCCCTCCCCCCATCCCCCCTCTGTTCTGAAATTTGATTTGTCCTTTTTATATGTGTTCACTTTTTTTTAATTGTATCTCTTTGGTATATATGGTCATGCCTATTTTCTTCCACAATTTGATCTGAGGAAGTGGGTCTGACCCACGAAAGCTCATCACCTAATAAACCATCTTGTTAGTCTTTAAAGTGCTACATCGTCCTGTTTTTTGCTTCAGCTATACTAAACTAACACGGCTACATCTCTATTACTATTCTACAGTAAGAATAGACACTTGAATTTTCAGGCTCACCAGTGCCCCTTAAGTGACTTGTCACAAGATGTCAGAACATGTTAGTGTTAGAGCCAAGTGGGTCTAATATTTATTTAATTTTCTTTCTTTTATATAGGAATTAGATACAGCGCTCCTGTCTGCTAACTGCTAAGTTGTCTGCCAAAAAAAGTAGTTTTCCAGTGCCCTAGTAACTCCTGGAGACAGATGAGGGTGTGTGGGGGAGGGCGGACAGGGTTGGTTTCCCTCCTCCCCAGTTGGTGCTTGGCTTCAGGGCCAGACGGAGGCATGGGTGAGCCGGGCAGCTGCCCAGGGCTCCAACCGATGGGGGGCGCCTGATGGCAGTTATAAGGGGCGCACAGCGTCCCTTACAGCTGCCATCAGGCGCTGTGTGCCCGGCTCCCGCAGAGCCGGCCCACCCGCATCCCCCTGCGGTGTCAGCCAGCAAATCCTTTCCCGGACCTACACGGCCCGGCGCGCATGCCAGCAGCGACAACCAGACTGGGCCGCACTTGTGCCGTGCGCCCCGGGGGCGGGCCCCGGGCTGCACACCAGCGGCCGTAGCCAGGCCGTGCATGCGCCATGCGCCGGGGGACGGCACCGTGCACCCCAGTCCCGGGGCACCAGAATGCCTCGGGCCGGCCCTGCTTGGCTTGTACTGAGCATGCTCAGTAACACTGCTGAAGCCTCTGTCCTCTGTTCCCCCCATGCTTTTACTCTCTTCCCCCCCGCCATCATGGCATGTACAGATAGTGCCCCTCCCCCCCCCCAGTTTGAAATGTTGCCCATGGGGCAGAATTACTCTGGCCCCAGTTTGCTCAGGATGAACCAGGACTTGGTGCAAAGGCCTCACAAAAGCCAGCAACAGACAGAGCAGCCCAGACACTGTCGCCCCTCCCCAGTGTGGCCTGCAGCTCACTGCAGGGGCAACCCAGCCCTGGGCAGAGGGCAGCACGAGGCCACAAGGAAAATGTAGGTTGGGAGTTTCAGGCAGCCCCTCTCCCTGTTCCCAGCCCCCTTGGGAGCAACGGGGCTCAGGCAGCAGAGATGCTGCAGCCTCTGTCTGCCCTGCTCTGTCACCTCCTCAGGGCTACTTTGTCACCACTCCTATTTCCTGCCCCATGCCACCAACCCCGCACTGGCCACAGCATCTCTATTTAGGGCTGGAGGACTGAGAACGGAAGAGGCCTGGTTCGCTTGTTTGTGTCTGAAGAGATCACTGAGGAAACATCCCCCCTCTCACCTCACCCAGACAGCTGCTGGCTAAAGGCACAGCCGGGCCAAGGTGACAGGTCACTGGGTGATTGTGGGGCCTGGGATGTTGGAGGAGCCTGAACCTTTTGTCTCTACCCTGATCTCCAGTCCCTGGTGAGAAGGTCCCAGCTCCCCGAGGGGGAAATTCCCGCTCTGGAGTTAAGAGGGAAATAAATGGGGCCTGCACCTCATGTGGGACCCTCTGCCCAGGGGTGAATTTCACCCCCAAAGAACATCTGCCACGGGGCTCCATGGGGCTTCCCACCTGCTAAGTCTCCACTTGCTCGGTGCTCCACACCCAGCTCCAGCCATTTCTGTCCACCCTGCGCTAACTGTCCAGGGCTTTATAAGGCTCCTTGGGCAAGCAACCAAGGAGCTTGCGAACAGGTGAGTGCTAACAGGGAGTTTAGAGAGGGAGTTCTCCAGGTAAAGGAGAAGCAGATACAGGACTTTTGAGGGAAGTGTGTGTTGTTATTGGGGCTTTCTTACTGTGTGCTGAGCTTGTGTTTGTGAGTGAGGGTTGGTGTGTGTTCTTTTTTTGTTTGTTTGTTTTTTCCCCTGTGTTTGTGAGTGAGGTTTTTTTTTTTCCAACTTCCCCTTTGCCCTCCCCCTCCCCTTCATGGAGTGTGTGCTGTGATTGGCTGTGATTGGCAGGTGGAAACTGTTGGCTTCTAATTAAAGTTTGAATTCTAGAAGCCTCTGCTGATTGGCTGAGCCTTGGTAGGGGGAGGGACTTTCAGGCAGTCCAGGGCTTTATAAGGCTCCTTGGGCAAGTGACCAAGGAGCTTGCGACCAGGTGAGTGCTAACAGGGAGTTTCGAGAGGGAGTTGGGAAGGGGGTGAGGTTCTCTTGCCTTTCTTTTTAAATCCCTTCTCCAGGACAGCAGGGATGGATGGTGATGGTTCTGCTGTTGTTACCTGCACAGAGTGTGCCATGTTTGTCTTCCTCCTGGAAGAAAGAACAGATTTCATCTGCACTAAGTGCAAGCTGGTCGCCATTTTGGAAGAAAAAATTAGAGGGCTGGAGGCCCAAGTGTCGACCCTATGCTTGATCAGAGAGGATGAAGACTTCCTCGATAGAAGGCAGCGTTTAATCCTTCAAGCACAGCAGGCGGAAGAGCCGGAGAGGGCAGTACGTGACCAGGAAGAGAACTGGCAGCATGTAACTTCTAGAAGGGGAAAAAGGCCAGCATGGGAATCCCCCAATGCTATAGAGGTAAGTAATCGCTTTCAGGCTCTCTCCACAGGCTCTGCGGTGCTGAATGCTTTGGAAGGGATCTCACAAGGAAGAAACCGGAAGGGAACACCATCTACTGGAAGGCATGGGATGCGTAGTCCTAGGGATGGGAGTTCCACAGCCACCACCCCCAAAAGAAAACGACGGGTGGTAGTGGTCGGGGACTCCCTCCTAAGAGGGACTGAGCCATCCCTCTGCCATCTGGACCTGGAATGGTGAGAGGTATGCTGCTTACCAGGAGCTCGCATTCAGGATGTGACTGAAAGGCTTACCAAACTGATCAAACCTTTGGATCGCTACCCCTTCCTGCTTCTCCACGTGGGAACTAATAATACGGCCAAGAATGACCTTGAGCGGGTTACTGCGGATTATGTAGCGCTGGGAAGAAGGATCCAAGAACTCGGAGCACAAGTGGTGTTCTTGTCCATCCTCCCTGTTGAAGGGAAAGGACTGGGCAGGGATCGTCGAATTGAGGATGTAAATGCGTGGTTGCGCAGGTGGTGTCGCAGAGAGGGCTTTGGTTTCTTCGACCATGGGACTCTGTTCCGGGCACGAGGATTGTTAGGAAGAGATGGGATCCACCTAACCAAGAGAGGAAGGAGCATCTTTGCGGGCAGGCTTGCAAACCTAGTGAGGAGGGCTTTAAACTAGGTTCGTCAGGGGACGGTGACCAAAACCCTGAGGGGAGTGGGAAAGTCGGATACCAGGAAGAAATGCAGAGAGGAACGAGCAAGAAAGGAGGACCCCTGTTTCGAATGGAGAAGATAGGGCGATCAACTGGTTACCTGAAGTGTTTGTACACTAATGCGAGAAGCCTGGGCAACAAACAGGAAGAACTGGAGGCCCTGGCCCAGTCCGAGAAATATGATTTAATTGGGATAACAGAGACTTGGTGGGATGACTCGCATGACTGGAGCGCTGTCATGGAAGGGTATAGACTGTTCAGGAAGAACAGGCAGGGGAGAAAAGGAGGAGGAGTTGCACTATATGTAAGAGAGCACTATGATTGCTCTGAACTCGAGTATAAAGAGGGAGAAAAACCTGTTGAGAGTCTATGGGTTAAGTTTAAAGGAGCAAACAACAGCAGTGATGTTGTGGTTGGTGTCTGCTACAGGCCACCGAATCAGGTGGATGAGGTAGATGAGGCTTTCTTCGGACAACTGAGAGAAGCTTCCAGATCGCAGGCCCTGGTTCTCGTGGGGGACTTTAATCACCCTGACATCTGTTGGGAAACCAATACGGCAGTACAAAGGCAATCCAGGAATTTTTTGGAGAATGTTGGGGATAACTTCTTGACACAAGTGCTGAAGGATCTGACCAGGGGCCGTGCGCAGCTTGACCTTCTGCTCACAAACAGGGAGGAACTAATAGGGGAAGTGGAGGTGGGTGACAACCTGGGAAGCAGTGATCATGAGATGGTAGATTTCAGGATCCTGACCAAAGGAAGAAAAGAGAGTAGTAAAATACACACCTTGGACTTCAGAAAAGAAGATTTTGACTCCCTCAGAGATCTGATGGGCAGAATCCCCTGGGATGCTACCATGAAGGGGAAAGGAGTCCAGGACAGCTGGCAGTATTTTAAAGAAGCCTTATTGAAGGCACAGAAAGAAACCATCCCGACACGAAGCAAGAGAGGCAAACATGGTAGGAGACCGGATTGGCTTACGGGGGAAATCCTTGGTGATCTTAAGCACAAAAAGGAAGCTTACAAAAAGTGGAAACTTGGACAAATGACCAGGGAGGGGTTTAAATGTATAGCTCGAGAATGCCGGGGGGTTATCAGGAAGGCGAAAGCACAAATGGAATTGCGACTGGCTAAGGATGTGAAGGATAACAAGAAAGGTTTCTACAGGCATGTTAACTAGAAGAAGGTGATCAGAGAGGGTGTGCGGCCCCTCCTGGATGAAGGAGGTAACCTAGTGATAGATGACATGGGGAAAACTGAAGTACTCAATGCTTTCTTTGCCTCTGTATTCACGGACAAGGTCGGCTCCTGGACTTCTGCACTAAGTGACTCAAGATGGGATGAAGATGGACAGCCCGTAGTGGGTAAAGAACAGGTTAGGAACTATTTAAAAAAGCTAAACGTACACAAATCCATGGGTCCGGACTTAATGCATCCGAGGGTACTGAGGGAGTTGGCAAATGTCATTAAGGAGCCTTTGGCCATTATCTTTGAAAAGTCGTGAAGATCGGGAGAAATCCTGGATAATTGGAAAAAGGCAAATGTAGTGCCCATCTTCAAAAAAGGAAAGAAGGACGATCCAGGGAACTATTGGCCGGTCAGTCTTACCTCGGTTCCTGGAAAAATCATGGAAGGGATCCTTAAGGAATCCATTTTGAGGCACTTGGAGGAGAGGAAAGTGATTAGGAATAGTCAGCATGGATTCACAAAGGGCAAGTCATGCTTGACCAATCTGATCAGCTTCTATGATGAGGTAAGTGGCTCTGTGGACGTCGGAAAGTCAGTGGATGTGATCTACCTTGACTTTAGCAAGGCTTTTGATACGGTCTCCCACAATATTCTTTCCAGTTAAGGGAATGCGGATTCAATAAATGGACAGTAAGATGGATAGAAAGATGGCTAGAACGCCGGGCCCAGCGGGTAGAGATCAACAGCTCGATGTCAGGTTGGCGGTCGGTTTCTAGCGGAGTGCCCCAAGGTTCGGTTCTAGGACCGGTTTTGTTCAATATCTTTATTAATGACCTGGATGAGGGGATGGATTGCACCCTCAGCAAGTTTGCGGATGACACTAAGCTAGGGGGAGAGGTAGATACGCTCAAGGGCAGAGATAGGGTCCAGAGTGACTTAGACAAATTGGAGGATTGGGCCAAAAGAAATCTGATGAAGTTCAACAAGGACAAGTGCAGAGTCCTGCACTTGGGACAGAAGAATCCCAAGCACAGTTACAAGCTGGGGACCAACCAGTTAAGTAGTAGTTCTGCAGAAAAGGACCTTGGGGTTACAGTGGATGAGAAGCTGGATATGAGTCAACAGTGTGCCCTTGTAGCCAAGAAGGCTAATAGCATATTAGGTTGCATTAAGAGGAGCATTGCCTGCAGATCCAGAGACGTCATTATTCCCCTTTATTCGGCTTTGGTGAGGCCACATCTGGAGTATTGTGTCCCCCACTACAAAAAGGATGTGGACGCATTGGAGAGGGTCCAGCGGAGGGCAACCAAAATGATTAGGGGGCTGGAGCATATGACTTATGAGGAGAGGCTGAGGGAGTTGGGTCTGTTTAGTCTGCAGAAGCGAAGAGTGAGGGGGGATTTGATAGCAGCCTTCAACTTCCTGAAGGGAGGTTCCAAAGAGGATGGAGAGAGGCTGTTCTCAGGAGTGACAGATGACAGAACAAGGAGCAATGGTCTCAAGTTGTGGTGGGAGAGGTCCAGGTTGGATATTAGGAAAAACTATTTCACTAGGAGGGTAGTGAAGCACTGGAATGGGTTACCTTGGGAAGTAGCGGAGTCTCCATCCCTGGAGGTGTTTAAGTCTAGGCTTGACCAAGCCCTGGCTGGGTTGATTTAGTTGGGATTGGTTCTGCCTAGAGCAGGTGTTTGGACTTGATGACCTTCTGAGGTCTCTTCCAGCTCTATGGTTCTATGATTCTATGAACTGCCTCCAATACTTCCTCTCTCTAGGCAACTGAGGGGTCTCTTGTCCCTGCTGAGCGATGGGCTCCAGTGCCCAGGCTAGATGGGGAAGGACACAAGGCAGCTCGGAAAGGGCATCCAGAAGTGACCTCTGAGCAGGTGGGAGCTGGAATCAGTGGGACTAAGATAGTGGGGAAGGCCAAAGAATCATGTGGGCATCTTGTGAACAGAGGTTAACAAGTCTGCAGGAAGCCAAACTGCTGAGAGATCTGTCCCCAAAACTTCTGTTTGACCTGGAGCATCTCTTTGAGAAAAACATCCACCCTGGATTTAAAAACTGACTAGCGGAGACTCCCCTCAGCCCTTGGTCATTTTCCCCATGGCTGATTAGCCTCACGGTTCAGAATTGACACATGTATTGTTTATGTTACTTGGAAAGCAATGCAAGATAAAGCAGACAAGCTCTTATCGCACAACATGGGTGTGCATGGGGGCTGACGGAGGTGTAAATGGAACAGCACTCCTACAGCTGACCTCATGCAGAGATTGGCTCCGTGCATCAGTGGCACAAACACTGCTAGCCAAACCTTCCACAATGGCCCACCCTGAGTCAGCTGAAAGGATGACAGCCACACTGCCATGAGTCCCACCTGCTGGAAATCAGCCCCTTTAAGGGAGCTTAAAGTGGATCTCCCCAAAAGTACGAATAGTGTCTGAAAGTCTTGGGCTTTGTCTACACTTACGACGGCAGTGAAAATATGGCCACAGCACCAGCACCAAGTGAGAGCTCCCCCATCCCTCTGTATAAACCACCTGAAAAAGGGGAACAGCTAGCGCCTCCGAGAGCCCATGTACACTGGCATGTCACAGCACTGTCACTTGCGACACTCGGGGGTGGTTTTTTTTCAGAGCACAGTTGGGTGGCAATGTAAACATGGCCTTCATCTCTGTGCTTAACGATGCGATAAGCCAGGCACAGTATTTAAAACCATCAACCTCCCTTTCATCCTACAGTGCTAGATACTTTCCCTGTTCTAGAAAAAGGGCTTTGCCTACATGCTGTGTGTGGCACTCTGGGCCAGCCCTAGAGCAGAGAGTATAACTAGCTAATTACACGGAGAGACAGAACCTGTAAAGCCAGATGGGATGATGCATCTGGGGTCTTCTCCCAAGAGAACAACAAATACACTGTGTGCAGAGAGGAAATAATTCCCTGACTGCCGGGTTAGGAGAGGGGGTCAAGACACTACACATGAAACATGCCCATCAGAAGGGTTTGGAATTCCCCATGTGAAAGAGCCAGTGTTACAAGAATCAATGGACTTAATGCACAGCAAGGGAAATTTGGGCTAGATGTTGGGAGAAAGTTTCTCAGGAGAAGGGTCATTAATCTCTGGAAAAGCTTCCAAAGGAGATTGTGGCATTCCCGTCTTCAGAGGTTATTGAGAACAGCTGGATAAACCCCCGTCAGGGATGTTCAGGTTTACTTGGTCCTGCATCAGTGCAGGGGGTTGAACTTAAGGGCATCTTGCGGTCCCTTCCAGTGAGACGTTTCCATGATGCCCCCCTCCTCCACCTGCCTGGGCTGGGCTGCCTTAGCTGAGATGGCTGGAAAATGGACGGTGAAGGGTTCCCTGGGAAAAATTCTGAAGTGCAATTTGTTAGCAATGATTAATTGCAGATTTTGAACACTGATGAATTTCAGTGCGTGGCTTTTCAGGGGGTTGTTACTGAATTGTTCTCCCTTCATTCCCCACTCCTACTGAGTGTGACTAAGCCAGTGGGGGAACCAGGGTAAAAGGCCCAAGGAACACGTGGGAGTCTTGAGAACAGTCACTGCCGGGAGCCAAAGAGCTAAGGACCACAAGGGAAACGTGTCAGGAGTGCAGGGCAGAGCGGTTTGGCAGAGGGATTTGGCCGGGTAATTGATGCCGAAGTGGATTGTCCTGGGATGGAGTCAGCTCCACAGAGCAGCAGGTGAGGATCAGCGGGGCGCAGTGTGACATTAGCTGTCACAAGCAGTGCCCAGAGGGCGACAGGTTGAAAAAGGGAAAACCTGTTTAAAAAAGGGACGTTAGTCACTGGAACAGCTTCTAAGGGAGGTTGTGGAACCCCCATCTGCAGAGAGTACTGAGAACAGTTGGACCAACCCATATCAGGGATGGTCTCAGTTTATTTGGTCCTGCTGGATTGCAGGGAAGTGGACTTAAGGATATCTTCAGGTCCCCTCCAATGTGACCTTTCCATGGTGTACCCGTCCCCCACCTATCTGGACTGGGCAGTCTGGGCTGAGATGGCTGGAAAAAGGGAGGCGGAAGATTCCCTGTGACTCTGAACAAACACGATTGGTTAGAAATGTTTCATTTCAGATTTTGAAAAAGGGTGAGTTTCAGCGTGTGGATTTTCAGGGGTTGTTGTTGAATTGTCCGTCCACCCCCCTTTCCCATGATGCTGAGTGGCTGGGCAAGGCTGGGCTGGGTGACGGACAGCAATGGGCTCAGGTGTGCACACACCTCCCTTAACAAAGATGCTGAGGTGCTGGGCAGGGCTGAGCTGGGATCTGGTCACCTAATTGTCGCTGTCCTGGATCTCGTACCCACAGGAGTAATTCCCGAAGCTGCCCTCAGACACCGCATGGTCATAGTGGTAGGTGAGATTCCTCAATAAGCTCTTTTGGGATGCAACCTCCTCCCCGTCCTTATAGAATATAATGCAGGTGACCAAGGGCCAGGAGAACACGGAGCACTGGAGCTGCACGGAGTCCCCTGGCCAGGCCGCCCTCTGGTTCAGGTGGAGGATGGGGGCAGGGACAGCATCTGGGAAGAAGAATGGGGCATGGCCATCAATGGGACAGGAGGAAAATGGTAATTGTGAATGTGCCACCTCTTGGATGGAGGCTCTGATTCCAGCCAGCTGGGACAGTACAGCTGGGGGAGAGGGCAGCCCTTCTGCAAGGCTGGCCCTGGGCTATCGGGCTCTCTCTAGTGTGTAGCCAACACTCAGCCAGGGCAGGCAACAAGGTACTGCCCAGGCATCGAAGGAGATCCACTGTCTCAGGGAACTCACCAGGCCGCAACCAGGGAGCGGTGCTGCTGATATTTAAGGACGAGGTGCAGGCTGTGTCCTTGTGGGCAGGGGGTGGAGGGTGGGGCTCCAGGAACAGCCCTGTGTCCATGGAGAGCTGGGAGCAATGTCATCAAAGGGAAATCCCTTGAGGCGAGAGCCACGGCGTGACATCCCCTACTTCCCAGGACCAGTGCCCGGTGAGGGGATGGGCTGTAGCTGTGACTCTGTATTTCACACAGGCCCTGGTCACAGGAGAGAGGCAGTGAGGTTAAGGAGTGGTCATCCAAATGCCCGCTCTGATCTCACACCGCCCGGTCCGCCTTCCCGTGCCATTGCCGCTGGCACCGCACCGTGCAGGGCATGGCCTGAGGGAGTCCTTGAGAGGGAGGGGAAAAGCGCTGGGTAGGTTGGGGATGGACAGACAAACAAAGGGACTCACCGAGAGCTAAGCAGATCTCCTGGCTGCTGGGGCTCAGCGCTGGGAACAGAAAGGGGACATGGGGTCAGTGCCAGGCTGGAATCTCCCCTGCGAAGAGATGCCCCTAACAGCTGTTGGAGTCTGTGCTCCCCTCATTGCCCCACTCCCGAGGTGACCAATGACTTCTGAGGAGGCTGCTGTCTCTGCTGAGAGACAGGCCCCTGGGCCCGGCCCGATGGGGAAGGACACAAGGCAGTTGAAAGGGAACATCCAGAAGTGACCTCTGAGCTGGTGGGAGCTGGACCGTGTGTGACTAAGCCAGTGGAGGAACCAGGGTAAAAGGCCCAAGGAACACGTGGGAGTCTTGAGAACAGTCACTGCCGGGAGCCAAAGAGCCAAGGACCACAAGGGAAACGTATCAGGAGTGCAGGGCAGAGCGATTTTGCAGAGGGATTTGGCCTGGTAATTGATGCCGAAGTGGATTGTCCTGGGATGGAGTCAGCTCCACAGAGCAGCAGGTGAGGGTCATGGAGGCGCAGTGTGACACTAGCTGTCACAAGCAGTGCCCAGAGGGCGATAGATTGAAAAAGGGAAAAACTGTTTAAAAAAGGGGCGTTAGTCACTGGAACAGCTTCTAAGGGAGGTTGTGGAACCCCCGTCTGCAGAGAGTACTGAGAACAGTTGGACCAGCCCATATCAGGGATGGTCTCAGTTTAGTTGGACCTGCCGGATTGGAGGCAGGTGGACTTAAGGATATCTTGAGTTCCCTTCCTGTGAGACCTTTCCATGATGTGCCCATTCCCCACTTGTCTGGGCTGAGATGGCTGGAAAAAGGGAGGTGGAAGATTCCCTATGACTCTGAACAAACACGATTGGTTAGAAATGTTTCATTTCAGATTCTGAAAGTTGGTGAGTTTCAGCGTGTGAATTCTCAGGGGGTGTTACTGAATTGTCTGTCCACCCCCCTTTCCTGTGATGCTGAGTGGCTGGGCAGGTCTGGGCTGGGAGACGGACAGACATGGGCTCAGGGGCACACACCTCCCTTACCAGAGATGCTGAGGTGCTGGGCAGGGCTGAACTGGGATTTGATCACCTGGTTGTCACTGTCCTTGATCTCATACCCACAGGAGTAATTCCCGAAGCTGCCCTCAGACACAGTGTGGTCGTAGTGGTAGGTGAGATTCCCTGATAAGCTCTTTTGGGATGAAACCTCCTCCCCGTCCTTATAGAAGACGATGCGGGTGGCCAAGGGCCAGGAGAACACAGAGCACTGGAGCTGCACGGAGTCCCCTGGCCAGGCCGACGTCTGGTTCAGGTGGAGGATGGGAGCACGGAGACCACCTGGCAAGGGGAATGGGTCAGAGCTGTCATTGGGGGGTTGCTGGTGCCTGGTGCTATCTGTGGGGCAGGAGGTAAATGGCAGGGGGCTGGGCCACGTCTCAGATGGAAGCTCTGATCCCCGCCCAGCTGAGAAGATGGGAGAGGGGGACAAGCTCTCTCCAGGCCCAGGGGCTTCATTCCCTGGGATCACTGGGGCTGCAGAAGAGCCTCAGGGCTGGGTGGGCTGGGCTCCCCTTGCTTCGCGCTGCACAGTGTCCTACAACAAGGGCACCCACTGACCCAGCTGGGGCTCTATGGCCAGGAGAGAGGCAGCCCCTCAGTGAGGGCCCCCACTGGCTGTTGGGGGCTGTCTCGGTCCCCGCCAGCACCTCATCCTCACTGAGCAGCACATGCAGTGACGGCCAGTCACCACCCCAGGGAGCCCTCCCGCCGACAGTCAAGGGGCTGTGTCCAGTCTTTAACCCCTCTGCTGTCTGTTCCAACAACCTCCCTGCCCTGGTGCCCCTACTGTCTGAAAGCTGGCACAGGGGGCTCCTGGGGTAGTTCCAAGCGCAGGCCGAGGGAAAGTCCAGGAGCAGCAGCAAGAAGCAGATCTCCCTTTCCATGAATCACCTGGGACCCAGCTACGATCTCCCAGGGAAACTGCTGCTGCCTCCGGGCAGATCTATATCTGCCCATCACCTTCCTCATCCAGCAGTTCCCCGCGCTGATGCCTCGTCCAGCATCATCCCCTGCCCTTGCTTCTCAGCCAGCAAAGAACCATGGCCGTGGCCAAGAGCCACATCCCATCTCCATCTGCCCCTGTAGCAGCTCCCTGGCCCAGGTCACATGGGATCTCAGCCTGGGTGAGCTAATGGTCCAGTCTGACTGACCCCTCTCAAAAGCCCTCGCCCTCACCCTGCTTTCACCCCCAGTCACCTGCCTGGGTGCTGAGTTGTTGGACCAGGCTGAGATGAGTCATGGTCACACACACAGAGACATGCACAGAGACAGACACAAAACTTACTGGTGATATTGAGGTGCTGGGCAGGGCTGAGCTGGGATCTGGTCACCTGGTTGTTGCTGCCCTTGATCTCGTACCCACAGGAGTAATTCCTGGAGCTGCCCATGGACACCGTGTGGTCATAGTCATAGGAAAGTTTACCCAACAAGCCCTTCTGGGATAAAACCTCCTCCCCGTCCTCACAGAAGACGATGCGGGTGGCCAGGAGCTGGGAGATCACAGAGCACTGGAGCCGCATGGTGTCCCCGGGCTGAGCCAATGTCTGGCTGAGCTGGAGGGTGGGGGCAGGAAAATCACCTGCGAAGGATAAAGGGGTACAGCTGAGAATGGGACAGGAGGAAAATGACAGGTGTGAATGTGCCACCCCTTGGATGGAGGCTCTGAGTCCAGCCTAGATGAGGCAGTATGGCAGGTAGAGAGGTGACCATTCAGCAAGCCAAGTCCCTAGCCAGGGCCAGGTTAAGCCTTCTGGCGACCTGTGATTTATAAGATCTGGAGTGGGGCCAAATATCAGGGGTTTAGAGTACAGAAGGGGGCTGTGGGTTGAGGTAGGCAGTTGGGTGCGGAGGGGGTAAGGGGTGTGACAGAGGGGTCTGGAGTGGACAGGGGGGTGAGGTGTTTGTAGTGTGGGATGGAGTCCAGGCTGGGGATAAAGGATTTAGAGTGTGGGGGGTCTGGGCAGAGGTAAGGTTTTGGGAGATGGTTCAGGACTGAAGTAGGGAGTTGGATGCAGGGCTCTTCGCTGAGGAAACTCCCCTTTGGTGGTGCAGGCTCCAGGCAGGTACAGTGAGGGGGCTGGTGGCACTGTGGGCTGCCCTGCACTCGTCTGCAGGCACCGCCCCGCAGCTCCCATTGGCTGTGATTCCCAGCCAATGGGTGGTGCAGGGACAGAGCCTGCAGGTGGGGGAAGGGCATGGACAGAGCTTGCCAGCACTTGCAGAGGGCAAGGAAGAGCAGCACATGGAGCGACATCCCTCCCAACCCCTCTGTCAGGGCTGACACGCTGTCGGCTGCTGCCCATGGCCCCAGGCTCAGGGGCCTCACCAAAAGATCTGCCCTTTTGTAGCCTGGAGACCTTTTTGCGGGCCCCCCATTAGCCCGGGGCCGTGGGCTGCAACCCCTAAAGCCCTTGTTTTAATCTGGCCCAGCATGTGCAGCCCACACGCTGAAGGACAATTGGTGCCTCAGGGAGTTCTCCAGGTGACAGTCACAGAGCAGTGACCAGTCTTACCCATTTAACGTCTACTTGAACATTCTCCCTGCCCTTGTGCCCCCATCACCTAGGCCCCTGTGGGCACCGGGAGCACTGGGGCAGTTCCAGGCCCAGGTTAAGGGAAGGCCCAGCAGCAGGAAGTGGATCCCCCTTTCCCAGGAATCACCAGGGCACCAGGACCCCACTTTGAATTGTTGCTGTCCCTGGATCTTCCCACCATCTCCCCTGCCCCAGCCATGCCCCCTGCTGATGCCTTAGCCAGCGGTACCCCCTGCCCCTGTTGCCCGTTGGGTCAGACAGACAGGGAGCACTCTGCTTCCTAGGGCCTGTGCCCCAGGGTGAGGTGGGCCGAGGATGTGACTCTCCATCTTATTTCGCACTGTGCCTGGGTCACAGCAGACTGGGTCTGGGAGGAGCCA
This sequence comes from Pelochelys cantorii, assembly GCA_032595735.1. Classification (NCBI taxonomy): domain Eukaryota; kingdom Metazoa; phylum Chordata; order Testudines; family Trionychidae; genus Pelochelys; species Pelochelys cantorii. Next base: position 7,429,760 of record CM064358.1, on the reverse strand, counting down.
ACCAGGACACCTGCACAACATGCTTGGATCCCACACAGCTCTGCCTGCCTCCCCCTGCCATCGCCGCTGGAACTGCACGGAGCAGGGTGTGGCCCAAGGGGTAGTGGCTGGAGACCTTGAGAGGGAGGCGTAAGACCCAGGATATATTGTAGACACAGATGGACTCACCGGGAGCTGAGCAGATCTCCTGGCTGCTGGGGCTCAGCTCTGGGGACAGAAAGGGGACGTGGGGTCAGGGCCGGGATGGAATCTCCCCTGTGGGGAGATGCCCTGAACAACTAATGGGGGTTCTGCTCCCCCCCAGTGCCCCGTTCCCAAGGTGACAGTGCCCCCTGCAGGAATGGGTGGGTCTGGGTGTGTCACACGCCCCATCGCCCTCCCCAGCCCCCTGCACTGAATGGGATTCACACGCAGGCACCTGGGAGCCAGGGCCCCTTCCTCTTCCACACAAAGGAGCCTGGGCCCAGTTCCAGACCCACCCATCCCACCAGGGCACCCTGCCTGCTCCATGAGGTTGGGAGAGTCCCTATGCCCAGCCCTGACTCCTGGGTGCCTTCTGGGCCAGTGACTCCCATGGGGGTGGCCTGCAGGGTTCCCATGGCCCAGGTTATCAGCCCTGAGCATCTCTGCCCAGAGCTCTGCTCACAGCCCAGCAGCAGCTTCGTTCATCCCCGGCCCTGTCAGCCGAGTTCAGCCCCTCACCTCCCCAGCGGAACCTGCAGCAGGGAACTCGCTACGGACAGACAGTGGGACACAGCCCAGATCTGATACGGACATTTGAAAGACAGGCCCAAAGAAGAGTCCCTGATCCCAACCCCTCCCATCGGTAAAAGGGAGCCCTGGGGCTGGACCCCGATTTCCCCCCACCCTCCAATGGCAACGGCCTCCCTGGTCTCTGCCTTCAGGCTGCGCTGACACCCCAGGAGCATCCTCCCCGAGGCTGGCCCTGAATAGAGCAGCCCTCTCTGCCGCTTCAGGGGATTAGCCGACTGCCTGGGCCAGGGGCTGCTCTCGGTTCTGTGTCCTCCCAGCCTTCTACGAATTAGCCTGGATTCCCGTATACTCACCGGGCAGCAAGAGGCACAGAGACAGCAGCATCGGGGTGGTGGGGGAAGCAGATTAAAACAGCCCCCCAGTGTCCCCTCCTGATGGTTTCTGAAGGGCACAAACCTTAGTCACTCCCAGACCCCACCTATCCCCTCTGCTCTGCCCAGGTTCAGCTCTGGGGTCTCTCTGTATGGATTCATCTGCTCCCCAGGGCTGGATGCTCCAGCCAGCCCCTTCTCCTGCTCCCAGGCGCTCTGGGGTCTGTAGCGCTCTGGCAGTAGAGAACCCACAGCCTCTCTGACCTGCTCTGTCCCCTCCTCAGGTAAGATATTCATCACTGCTCCCCATTTCCTGCCCCCGTTCCCCACTCCAACCACAGCGTCTCTATTTAGGGCTGGACGACTGTGAACAGAAGGGACCTCATTACTTGTCTGAGTCTAAATAGGTCACTGAGGAAATACCTCCTGTCCCATCGCACTGCCTGGGGACTGAGATGGCCCCGCTGGACCAGGGGGAAAGGTCACTGGGTGCCTGGGGGGCCTGGGATGTTGGAAGAGCCTGAAACTTTTGTCTCCACCTTGGTCTCGAGTCCCTGTGAGAAGGATCCAGGCCCCGCCCCCCTCCGGGGTAGAAATTCACTCTTTAGACTCTCTATGGTCAGGGTGGGACCCTCTGCCCAGAGGTGAATGTCAACCCCAGAGAACAGCAACCATGAGACTGCACTGGTTTCCCCATCTGCTTAGCCTCCTCCACTCCCTTCCTCAAGACCCAACTCCAGCTGCTTCTGCCTGTTCAAACTCCCCGTTTTGGGTTCCCGAGGAGTCTGTTGTCCCTGCTGAGCGAGGGGCACCAGGGCAGGAGTCCTGTGAGCAGAGGTTAAGACCTCTCCAGGAAGCCAACTAGAAGAAGGATTCAGGGGCAATGTGTCAGGAGCACAAGGCAGGGCAATTTTGCAGAGCAGCTTCTCAGAACAATTGATGCAGAATCAGATTGTCCTGGGATGGAGGCTGGGCACATTTCACACTGGGATGGAGTCAGCACCAAGGAGCAGCTGGACAGGGGATTTTGAGGGAAGCTCAGAGGCTCAGGTGAGGCTCAGAGGAGCTCAGTATGACAAGACCTGGTAGAAGCAGGTCCCAGAAGACAGCAGGGTGAAATAGTTAATAGCATTTGCAATATGTTTAAAATCGTTATTTCAAAGCCTTTCGTGGAACCCCCCCCCCCGCATTTTCCCCATCTCTGGTAGGCAAAATGGTAAAAATGGAGAGGGGGGAATCCCAAGCGCAAATTAAAAAAACAACAACCTGAAAAGTCGTTTGTTTAAAGGGAAATGTTCATTTTTAATTTTTTTTTCCAAATCTGTTCTCACAAAACCCCCAAATCCTTTTAAATTTTTTCTTTGAGAAAAATGGAAACTTTGGGAAATGAAAACGTTTGACAAGAGCATTTGCTTCTTTTTAAATGGTCCTCGTCAGCTCACAGCTGCATGACGGCTCCACACAGAGAGATATGGGGACTATGCCCCAAGCTGAGTTGCTGGCACCCTTGGGTGGCAAGTGGGCACGGCTTGTAGCTCAGCCAACGCTGCTCGGACAGGGCCTGACTCAAAGCCCCTTGGTGAGAGTGGAAAGACTCCACTGAACTCACTGGCCTTGGGATCAGGCCTCTGTGTGAGAGGGTTGGTTCCCTTGTGACAGAGAGATGGCTCCGGAGCTTTCACTTGGAGTGACCCCAACCCAGACCGGCCACAGGAGCAGGGAAAGTCTCCGCCATGAGCTGATGCAGAGGAGGTTGATGATGGGATCGTGAACACTGTAAAATGGGATGTGAAGAAAAGCGCTTCACCCGGCTCTGCTTGTGAGAAAACAGGCTGGTTTGTTGTGGGAGTGTCTGTGAGTGCGGGCACTGTGAACACGGGTTTGTTTGAAAGTTTGTGGCTCCTCAGGTGGCATTTTGATTTGTTTTTCTAGGTCAAGAGTGGCCAACTCGAGGCTCGCGAGAAATAAATTGCGGCTCCTGACAGAACCGGGACAGAACCCGGAACTGCTTGGGTCAGCCGCTCTCACGGCCGGGCCACTGTGAGCCGCATGCATGCTCACGGCCCACGCCGTTCCACTCACAGCCCCCAGCGCACCGTGTCATATCCTGCACGTGCAGGCCGGATCGCACACAGCGTCCCAGCCTGCATGTGCTAGCAGCCGGCCGCTGAGCACAGGCAGAGGCTTCGTCAGTGGCTCCGGGACCCAGGCATAAGGTTGCGGGGGAGATGCCTGCTCTGGAGAAGGGGAGGGGGATTGAGTGGTGCGCATGGCATCCCGGATGAGACGCAGTAGCTCTGGCTTCAAGACCCGAGCATAAGTTTGGAGGGGCGGGGGATTGGGTTACAGCAGGGAGGGGAGGTGTCAGGGTCTGGGTCTGGCTCTGGGGAAGGATAAGGGGAAGGGGAGGGGAGGGGAAAGGAAGGGGGATTGGGTTGCGCATGGCGTCCCGGCCAGCTCATGCTCAAAGCTGGCCACTCAGCGCACATGCCCAGTGCCTGGAGGGAGATGCATGGCTGTACCGGCCACGGCGGCAGCTCTGGGACCCGAGAATTAGATTAGAGCGGGGAGAGGGGGATTGGGTTGGGGTGTGTGTGCCTGGCTTTGGGGAAGGGGAGGAGAGGGGGATTGGGGTAGAGTTGGGGGGGTGCCTGGCTTTGGGGAAGGGGAGGAGAGGGGGACTGGGGTAGAGTTGGGGGGGTGCCTGGCTTTGGGGAAGGGGAGGAGAGGGGGATTGGGGTAGAGTTGGGGGGGTGCCTGGCTCTGGGGAAGGGGAGGGGGACTGGGTCAGAGCTGGCTGCTCTTCCCCTCCCCTAAACAGCTGGCACGCTTCCTGAAATGCCGGGTCTGTCATACCACCGGGGACTTTTCCCCGTGCTGCCTGCCTGTGCGGGGGGAGGGAGTAGGAATCCTGGGACTGCAGGCCAGCTCCAACTTCTCAGGAAGCTTGCGGCTGTCGTGGGGAGCAGAGGAAGAGCGCGCGCTTCCTGAGAAGATGGAGCTGGCCTGCAGTCCTGGGACTCCTACACACACACACACCCTGCGCAGGCAGGCAGCAGGGGGGAAGGAAGTCCCTGGCGGAGTGACAGACCGGGCATTTCAGTAAGCACACCAGCTGTTTAGAGGAGGGGAAGAGCAGCCCATGCACGTCCTGAGACCCGGGATCCGCAGGTACTGGTCCCAGCTGTCTCTGTCCCCTCCCCCTGGTCAGACCCCTCCCCCACAAGTTCCCTGCCCCAGCACCCACCAACACCCTGCCCCAGCACCCTGTCTGTTGCCCTCACCAACACAGTTGGGGCCACATTAGTGAGGCTTGGGGGGTTTTGGAGGGGTTGCTTTTTGCATCTTATTTGTGTGGCCCCGACTGACTTTTCTGTGGGTCAGTGACCTCTGACTCAGAACAGGTTCCCCGCCCCTCTCATAAATAAAGCCAACTCTGAAACATTTTGTGTTTGACATAATATTTTATTTAAAAATGAAGCCTGGCCAACAAGCCCCCAATTGGGGTCAAGCCCCCATCTGGCTGCAGTATCATAACACTCCTGCACCCCCCAGACCCCAAACCTGAGCCTATCATACACTGGAACCCCCGACCTGAGCCTCTCACATCCCCAAACTCCTGCAGCCCCACATCTCCAGTCTTCTGCCACAACACTCCTGCACCATCCACACACCGCAAATCTGTGTCCTGAGCCCATCATACTCCTAATCTCCCTGCCCTGAGCCCCTCATGCACCCCAGCCCAAACTCCTGCACCCTCACAGCCACAAGCCTGCAGCTTGCTCAGCACCCCAACCCTCCACCTGACCCCAACACTCTCCAGCCTGGAGCTTCCTCCCTGAGCCAGCATCGTCTTCTCTACTTTCTCCTGCACCAAAATTCCCTCCCAGATCTTGCACCTCTCACCCTTTCCCAGTGCTTTTTTTGTGAGCCACAATAGCGTGCAGAGCCGGGGCAAAGTTGTTGAGGGAAAAAAAAAAAAGGGAAGGCCACGAAGACCCAGAGAAAAGTTGTTAACAAAAAACAGGAACAAAAAAAGCAGCCGGGGGACAGTGTACCAGCACCTATCTTCCCCCAGTGTGGCCTTTTTTTTTCGGGGGGGGGAGGGGCGCAAGAACTTTGCCCCGGCTGGTCATGTTGTCTCCACTGCTATTGTGGCTCTTCGTCTGGAGCAAGCTGGCCACCCCTGTGCTAGGTGCTGCTATGAGCACTGGGACACTTTCCAGGTGGGATTGTTGTTGTAAGTACAGTGGCAACACATATTATTGGGGCTGTGGGCGTACTGGTGTGTCTTCACGGAGTGGTCTTAGGAGTGCTGGGGCCTCTCTTGCTGGTGTATTTTTGCAGAGCTGTGTGTGAGTGCACGGGCTGTGATCACACTGGATTGCTGTAGGGCTGCTTGAGGGCTCTGGTTGCAGTCACAGTGGGGGGGGGGTTGTTATCGGGTTATTCTTGAATGCCGGGTGAGTTGTTAATAGCAGCTGTGAAGTGGAATGAGAATCCCCTAGTTGTTTCCATGTGAGAGTGAAACCCCCATGTGGGGTGAGACTGTTCTTTGGGGCAGGGGAGGTAACTTCACTTTTGAGGGCAGAGCTCCCTGGATTTCCCTGTTTTGTTTTCCAGCTCTGTCCCAGAGCAGAAACTCCTTGTCTCCCCCACAGTCATCCCTCAGGGGGTTGGTTCTATATAAATCCCACTGCTGGGTTTGGGCTTGGCCTGCTCTGGGACCTCCCTGTTTCTCTTCGACAAAAGAGACTGAGACACTGAAGCCACATATGGGGGGAGGGGAGCAATCCCACTGTGTGGCCCCCACATATTAGCCCCCCCCCACACATTCTGTTCCATATGAATGAGGGGAGCAGGGGCAGTCACAGCAGTGGACACACCCTGCAGGTGCTGCTGGCAGAAAGGCGGCCGTGCCCCATCCCAGTGCCCTGAGCAGAAACCTGGGCTCTTGAATCTGAGATGTTGGGGAGCAGTGACCCGGACCCTCAGGGATGCAGTGAGCAGAGGCAGTGAGGTGGGCATAGGGTTGCCAGGTGTCCGCTTTTCGCCTGGACAGTCTGTTATTTCTCACCCCATACGGTAAATGAAACAGAAAGTACCAGACATGTAAAATGTCCAGTATTTCCTGTTTCTCTGGGACGGAAGGCCGGTGGAGACATACTTCCCCTGTCACGTTTGGCAATGGCGGGGGGAGCGAGGACTGCGGGGATATTTAAAGGCACAGCAACCTTTTTATTTTTTTTTTCATTTCGTTTTTTGTTCAGAAACTTTGGCTCCCCATTTTTGGGTTTTTTTTTTTCTCAACCAATTTTTTTTTTCCCGTCATGTTCGGGATTTTTTGTGAAAGTATCTGGCCACCCTACGTGGGCATGCTGGATTTTTAAATCGTGTTTCTCTTAGTTGTGTTACCCTGTGTGCGTGTGGCAATGTCAGTGCTGGTTTACCATTTTTTCCCCAATAATGTTCCTTCTTCTACACAGGGGCTTGTTTATATTGTGGAGATCTTTGGTGATGCTGAGGCTACATGTGCATAGCCGTGGCTCTACTCACACCTTTCCCCCTCCAGAAAAGTCTGAGAGGGGAGGCTGTGTTAGTCTGAAACGTTAAAAACAACGAGCTGTCCTGTGGCACCTTAGGCTGCAGGCTTCTTTCAGAAGAAGCTTTTCCAGAAGAGATCTTCTAAAAAAACTTCTTGCGGGAGAGCGTGTCCACACTGCCAAAGCGCATCGGAAAAGCAATTTGCTTTCTCAAAAGAGAGCATCCAAACTGAATGGACGCTCTCGCGCATGTAAGCTGTGATTGCTATAGACAGACTGGTCACCAGGGCACCTGTGCTTTTTCCTCTTTCCTTTTCTTCCAAAAGAACTCCCTCTTCCCCGTCCACACATGCCTTTTTGCGAAAGAGCTCTTCCGGGAAAAGACTTCTTCCTCATAGAAAGAGGTTTACCAATGCCGGAAAACCCCCTCTGTTCTTTCGAAAGAACGCAATTGCAGCGTGGATGTAATTGAAGTTTTTTTCAGAAAAATGGCTGGTTTTCCAAAAAAACCCACTGTACTGTAGACATGCTTGCAGAGACTAACACAAATAAATGCATAGATTCATGAGCTTTTGTGGGCTTTTGCGCTAAGGTGCTGCAGGACGACTCGTTGTTTTTACAATAGTGTGTTGTCACTGCCAGGCCTACTTTCAGATATGCATGGGTTGTTAACACCCCTATGAAGCGCACAGATGTTATGTGCCCTGGCTTTAGATGGGCAAACTGAGGCACCTAGACTGGAGGGGGAATTACCAAAGTGCTCACGGTGAATCAGTGGCACAGCTGGGAATGAAACCCAGGAATCCACCAATCCCTGGGTGTTAACCCCAAGATCCTTCCCCCACCCTTTGCAGTGGGAAGTCTCACGCCTGTCAGCCCTGGTCTAAATTAGGGAGTTACTTCGAAATAACCCCCCTTATTTCAAAACCACAAGCGGAGCATCCACACTACCAAGCCCGTCATTTCGCAATAATAACTCCTGCTGTCCACGAGGAGTAATGCTCCTTTTGAAACAGCGATCGTGTGGACACTCCACTGCTGCTATTTCAAAATAACTACTCTCCAGAATCCTTCAAAGTAATTACTTCCCAGTGCTTCCTGGGGCTCTAAGTGGAGGTAGCGTGTCCACCTTAAGGGAACCTGCCTCGGACTAATTTTGAGGCTTCCCTGTAGTGTGGATGCGCTATTTCGATATAGTTATTTCTGGTGTTATTTCAAACTAAGAGAGTTTTAGTAATTTCCTTGTGTAGACATGTCCTCAGTGTACGGAAGTGACACCTTTGGGCATGGAAGCAAAATGTTACTGGGGGCTGGAATCTGTCTGGATGAGGGTGCAGCTGGAGTAACACCAGAACTAGGCTTATATTAAAGACATTTGTGTTTTGACAGTGAAGGATGACGCATCTACTAGGGGTCTGAGAGAGTTTTAATCAAACAAAACCTGGGCTATAATCTTTGGCCAGTGAAGGGCTGTTTGGTGCATTGATTGTCCAGTTTGTGTCTCATTGCACATTGCATTGAGCAGCCAGTTCTCCCAACCCGGGACTGGATCAGTCCCCTGTCTTGGAAAGGCCCCACATTCCATTGTCTTTCTGGCTGAGACTGGGAGGTTGAAAACAAGGCTCCTGGATCCCTGTTTTCAGCTGGGGCTGTGAGGAGATGCCCTGCTGGGTGGGGAGTGGCTGAGTGGGGGTTAGAACTGAAGGGACAGAACCAGATGGCAGGCAAGAGAGATTTTCCTGCTGAGAAACCAGCCCTTTCCTAATGCTGAATGTGAGGACATGCCTTTGTGGGGAGGCCACAGGGATGTTACGCGGGTGCTCATGGCAGGGGAGATGTTTGCTGCTACAGTCAGCTCCACAGGATGGAGAATTTCATGGAGCTCTGTTGCAGAGATAAAAACCAGGACAAATCTGCACCGTTGCAATTATAGTGTTGGCCAGTAGATGGGGGCAATACTGTGTGATGTGGGTTAAGTGAGGAGAGAGGACCTGAGAGTTAACATTCTTTATTGGACCAACACATGTCAGATGGGGTTTTTCACTGGGATTGGTGCAAAGTGCCATCTAGTGGGTAGGAAGGTGCTGTCACCTGGCCAAGCTTTCAGGTTTTTATTTTTTAATCTCTGCTCCCCTACTTTAAGAATTGCACATTGTCTAATAACTCCACAGCACCACTGATGTTCCTAGGGGTGAAACGTAGCCCAGTGCATATCAACTGAAGGCCTTCCGTGGACATGATATATCCAAGGGGGTGTGTGCCCTTCTTGTAGTGGGAAATGCCCCCTCACCCACCCATTGATTTTCCCTAGTCACTGCGCTTTAGCCAGTCATCCTGTGCTTTCCTGATAGCAACTTTACATTGATCAGAAAATAAACACTAAAGAAATGAACAGGTGAGAGGTGTAATGGGTCCTGTCACAGAGGTCCACTTGGGGGCTGTCACCTGGTCTGCTGATCATGTCACTGAGTCTACCTACCTGCCCTCTGGGGCACCCCCCCGCTCTGTCCCACTAGGCCAGAAGCTCTGGTCTCTTGCAGCCAAGGCCAGATTTCGCTCCCCAACAGAGCAACAAAAAATGCTAACCCAGCTCAGCTCTGAGAGGGCTCATCTATATGACATTGAGCACAACCCTCGGAAGGAACCAAAACCTCAAACAGTTATTTCTCTGGGTGTGATAATAAACAAACATGTTTTTATTAAGTGTAAAAACCAGGATTTAAATGGTTGCAAGTGAAAACAGACAGATCAAAGTAAGTTAGCAAGACAAAATAAACAAAACACGCTGGCTAATCCTAATACGAGAGATCCTAACATTTCATAATCCTCACCCTAATTCTTATTCATGTGCAATTGTTCACAAGACAAAGTTGATCTTTCTCTGGCTTGGGTCTAACAGCCACTTCTGTATCCTACTTGGGTGGAAAGATGGTTTCAAAGGCCAGCTGAAGTCAAAGACTGTTTGCTTTCCAATTCTTAAATAGACTTTCCCCAAGGCAGCAATCCTTTGTTTAATACTCCCCATCCCCATGGAAAAATATCAGATTCAAGATGGATTCCAGCACCAGGTGGCATGGTCACCTGACCTCAGTTTGGGCTTTCAGGAAAAACAAAACCATTTACAGATCATTGCCTTGAGCACTGGGCCATTATGTTTCCAGGGTATCACTAATGGCCCTCATTAACACAATGTGAATTATGAACAGGTTCACATTTCCTATTTCTAATGGCAAATATACGAATGATACATGCACAGAAACAGAACATACACATTTAGCTGATTGTAACTTTAAAAATGATATGTCACATGACGCATTTTGTCAAAAGCATCTTCAAGTTGTGCATGTTGATATTCCTAAGTCAATTTTCATAAAGCATTGGGGTGTGTGTGACAGGAGTAACCCAAATAATTAACAGGCACCTAGAAACCAACCGGGTCAGAACTCTGCTGTGCTAGGCACTGTACATACAGGAAATGACAGTGCCTGCCCTAGAGAGCTCACAGTCTAGTATCTGAAGCCCAACCATCCACTGGGGTCAGAAGAATACCCCAGTAAAATACTTTTGACCAATATACATTGGCTAGCATCCATATCTTTCATATTATTAATATGTATTATCCTCCCCATGTATACATGCATTAGGCATATTAAGCACAAATATTAGGGCAATTATGTATCCTGACCTACAGCTTTATTCTAGTCCTGCATGCAAATGTCAAAGGAAGAGGGCAAGATGTGATTATTCCGGCCTCGTGCAGAGCTAGGAGGTGTCATTAGGCCCTTTGGTGCCATGTGTTCAGGACAAAGAAATAAGGGTATGTCTACACAACAAAGTTAATTCAAACTAACTTAGTTCGAATTAGTTAATTCGAACTAAGCTAATTCGAACTAACGCATCTAGACCCAAAAACTAATTCGAATTAGCGTTTTGCTAATTCGAACTAGCGCGTCCACACTGATTGGACGCTGGGTTGCATTTAAGGGCAGCTGAAACCGGTTCCGGCAGGGCATCAGGTCAGTAGTTGCTTTGTGTGGCTGCTGTCTGAGGCTATCTGAGGCTCATGCTTAAAGGGACCCCCCTGGACAGCTGGTTCTCAGCTTCTCCACTTGCTTGCCTACCTCGCCGAGGGACAGCAAAGCGTTTTCCTCTGCGCCTGCCTGTGTCGGTGGTTCCCATTGGGGATGCTGCCGCAGTTGGCACCATGGAGCCAGAGCTCACCCTGGGCATTCTGCTCCAGTTTTTGGACTTGCTGCTGCAAGCCTGCCAGCAATGGCTGGAGGCTGCCTGGCACCACCTGGTGCATGTCAGCCCCCTGCCTCTCCACCTGGCCTCCCTGGGGGCCATGGAGGAGCCGCAGCAGTGCCCGGATGCCAGCGTGCCCCGCTGCATCTGGCGTCTGGACACCAGCAGCGACTGGTGGGACCGCATCGTCCTGGAGCGCTGGGGAGACAGACAGTGGACCCAGAACTTCAGGATGAAGAAGGACACCTTCCTGGAGCTCTGCGAGTGGCTCGCCCCTGCTCTGTGGCGACGGGACACTCGCATGAGGCCTGCCATTCCCCTCCAGAAGCGTATGGCCATCGCCCTCTGGAAGCTCTCCACGCCGGACAGCTACCGATCCGTCGGGAACCAGTTCGGCGTGGGGAGATCCACCGTCGGAGCAGTACTCATGCAGGTACGGCACTCACCAGCCACTGGGCCGGGGAGGAAGGGGGCTGCAAGGAGGGAATGGGCTGCCCCAGGGAAAATGGGGGAGGGGGAGGAGGCGACAGTGCCCCGCACGGGAGGGTTCGGTCTGTCCTGGCCGTACTACAGGCCACCGGCGGCGGCCAGGATCGCAGCGGGGGTTGCTTCTGGGAGTGCGGTGCATGGCAGTGCCAGGGAACGAACACTCCCAGCCACCCGGGCGCCCCAGTGATTCGCAGTTTGCTGTGTCTCTCTGCAGGTGGTCAAGGCCATCAACCGGGTGCTGCTCCGCAGGGTGGTCCGCCTCGCCGATCCAGACGCCATCATCCAGGGGTTTGGCGCCCTCGGCTTCCCCAACTGCGGGGGGGCCATCAACGGGACGCACATCCCCATCCGTGCCCCGGAACACCAGGCCTCCCAGTACATCAACCGCAAGGGGTACTTCTCCATCCTCCTGCAGGCCGTGTCTGACCACCGGGGCCAGTTCACGGACATTAATGTGGGCTGGTCTGGCAAAGCACATGACGCCAGGGTGTTCCGCAACTCCTCCGTGTGCCAGAGGCTGCACGCCGGGACCTTCTTCCCCGACTGCCACATCAGGGTAAGGGACGTGGACATGCCCGTCTGCCTCGTGGGGGATGCGGCCTACCCCCTACAGCCCTGGCTGATGAAGCCTTACACGGGGCACCTCAACCCCTCTGGGCAGGCCTTCAATGCCAGGCTCACCAGGGCCCGCATTGTGGTCAAGGGGGCCTTCGGACAACTGAAAGCCAGATTTAGGTGCCTCCTCACCCGCCACGACCTTGCCGAGCACAATATCCCTCCCGTGGTGGCAGCATGTTGCGTGCTGCACAATTTGTGTGAGCGGAAGGGGGAGGCTTTCCTGCCAGCCTGGATGGCTGAGGCTGAGCGCATGGCTGGCCACTAAGCTCAGCCCCACACCACCACCGTCCGGGAGGCCCAGCGGGGGGCCGTCCAGATCCAGGAAGCCCTGCAGGAGACCTTCCTGGTGGAGGAGGAGGACTGAACTCTCTCTGCATGCCCCATTGTGGACTTCTTCCACCCTCCCCTCCTTCCCCTTTCCCCTCCCTAACCCCCCTTCCTAATGTTAAATAAAGACACCTGTTTTGCAAACAACAATCTCTTTTTATTGTACATAACTGGGGTGGGGGGAGGGGGGAATGAGGGTGGGAGAGGGGAGGGGGAAACCTGGGAGGAGGGAGCTGGAAGGGGGAGGAAGGGGAGGAAGGGAAGGGAAAGCTCAGGGTTGGGGGTCCTGCTGGCTCTCCCGTCTCACAGCACTGCGGATGTGGGGGCGCCGGGGGGGGGAGTGGGTGTGGAGGGTGGGGCAAGAGAGATGTGGGGTGCGGAGGAAGCGGGAAGGGGAGCAGGGGTGGGAGGAGGAGCGAGAGCTGGGGCGGCCGCAGGGGCAGGAGCAGGAGGCGGAGGAGGCAGGAACCTGTCCACCAGGGTCTGGAGGCGGCCTCTGAGGGCACGGCCCTGCTCCTCCAGCGCCTCCAAGCTCCGCTGCCGCAGCCGCAGGTCCTCCCGGACCCAGTAGTCCTGGGTGTGGAGCTGCTGCCCCAGTAGCCGCAGGTGCCGCCAGTGGTGGTCCTCCAGGTTCCTGGTGCACCTGCTGGCCCAGGTGCGGGTGTCTGTTGCAGGCGGGGTGGTGCGCCCTGCACTCCCAGGTGCTGCGGCTGTGGTGAAACAAGAGCAGTGGTCAGTTCTCCCTGGGGACACGGCCCCCCAGTCCCCCTCTGCAAGGCGAGGTCGGTGTGTGGGGAACGGGCCAGGCCCCTGCATGACACCCAGCTGCTGCTCCATGGTGGGCAAGGCCCAGGCACACGGTCCCTGGGCTCCCTCTCCCCCCACCTCCCCGTACACATAAGGGGAGCATGATGGCACTCACATGTGGAGCCCCCCTCGGCCTCGGACGACACAGCCGATGTGCTCTGTGGGATGCCTCGGGGGTCCTGGGTCCTGGGCAGGCTCCCTGCAAGCTCCTGGCTCTCGGCGTCCTCCTCCTCCTCCTTGGTGTCAGGGACGGGTCCCTCTGCCCTGGGGTCGATCACCACCCGGGGGGCAAGGACTGTGTGAGCCCCCAGGATGCGGTCCAGGGCCTCATAATGAGGGCATGCCTCCGGGTCGGCCCCTGGCTGGGAGGCCCTGGAGTAGGACTGCCGCAGGTCCTTAATTTTGCAGCGGACCAGCTCCCGGGTCCGCATGTGGCCTCTGGTGGCCAGGCTGGCAGCCATGCGGCTGTAGACAGCCGCGTTCCTGTGGCTAGTGCAGAGATCGTGGACGTTGGAGGCTTCCCCCCAAACCTCGATGAGGTCCACGATCTCCGCACTAGACCAGGAGGGTTCCCGCCTCTTGCGGCCCCGAGCAGGCTGGTCCTGGGAAGAGCCGCCAGCCTGGTCCTGGGAAGAGGCGGAGGGCTGGGTGGCAGCGGGTGGCTGGCTCATGCCGTGCGAGGTGCAGGGTCTGCTGGCTGGGTGCTGGCAGGCTTGCAGCTGGCACGAGCAGTGTAGCCAGACCGTGGCCCTTTAAGGGCTCCGGGGCCGGGAGGGGGGCAGAAGAGTTTCCCTGGCTTGGCCCAGAGTGGCCACCAGGGCAAGCTGGGAAGGGCTAGCCTCCAACTAGTTCGAATTAAGTGGCTACACAGCCCTTAATTCTGTATTAAGGGAATTAAGGGCTGTGTAGCCACTTAATTCGAACTACTTAATTCGAACTAGGCATTAGTCCTCGTAGAATGAGGTTTACCTAGTTCGAATTAAGCGCTCCGCTAGTTCGAATTAAGTTCGAACTAGCGGTTTGCATGTGTAGCGCCTATGAAAGTTAATTCGAACTAACGACTGTTAGTTCGAATTAACTTTGTAGTGTAGACATACCCTAAGGGACACCCGATGGTACCAGGGAAACAAGATGGAAAGCTAATTGGTTACATCTAGGGTGTGTCTACACAGCACCCTGAACTCGAAATAAGACATGTGGTTTGCGCTATGCAAATTCCATATCTTATCTCAAATCTATTTCAAAATAGCTTATTTTGAACTTTGGCACATCAACACAGTGCCAAATTTTGAAATAACGCGCTATTTCGAGCCATCCCTTATCCCTCATGCAACCAGCGATACAGGATGGCGAAATAACATGCCTGTCATTTCGAAAAATATTTCAAAATAACAGGCAGCTTATGTAGATGCGGGGTAGCTCTTTCGGGTTACCTGCCATATCCAGAAATAGCTGCGCAGTCTCAGGTGACGTACTCAACACCTTGTGCCTACATACAGGTAGGTTAGACAAAGATGGTGTTAGGGGTGTAACTTAGAGAGCCACCTTTTGTGTCAGGGGAATGTAACAGGGCTGCATGAGGGGCTCCCCAGAGACTGGTGTTGTGTGGAACCTTTCCCCTGTGCTGTGTTATTGTTGGTTTAGAGCAATAAACCTGCCTGATATTGGCTATTTGGCTCTTGAACACACTTCAGAACAAACCACGATGTGGCCAAGCCACTGACTTCATAATTTATTCACAGAAACAGAGACCTCGTTCCTTGGCTCCTCTGCACCCCTCCCCCCTGCAAGTCACTGTGATTATACATCACAGCAGCCCCTATACAGCAGCCCAGATCAGGCCCCTTTGCATTGGTGATGCACAGATGCCAAGAGCTTGTCTGCCTGGGAACCTGGCCAGCAGAACTCTCCTGGTCTGGCTAACCCACTCCAGCTCTCCCGGGAGAACTCCCTGTGGGGACGCTCTCACTCCAGTGCATGACGGGCTTTGTGCAGTTTACCTCCTGGTGAAACTGGTGTGAATGAACTCTCTAATTCCGGACTAGAGGTGATTCTTTACAGGATAGATCTGCTGGTCAGTTACTGTGCAGACAAATGCAGCCCAAATACTTCAGGGATTTAGGAGCACCAGGCAGTGGACACAGTGCACAGTCACACACTTGGGCTCCTGAATCCCTTAGGGTCTTTGGAAATTTTCCCTTGAGACGAGGCAGAATAATTGGCCCCATTTCACAGATGGGAGCTGAGGCCCAGGGAGATGCAGGGACAGGCCCTAGGACTCTGAAGCAGAGCTGGGATTTGAACCCCAGTCTCCTAAAACTTCTACCCTGGTGCGTTAGCCACAAGCTCGAGCTCGAGCTCAACCTCCCCTGTTCCCCATCATACAGTCTTTCTGGAAGGAGAGAGAGTTTGTGTGGAAGGCAGGAAGGAAGGAAGGAGCTGGGCTGGGCTTCTCTGGAGGGGGCAGTTCATGGCAGGGCTTAGCATGGCCCTGGCCTGGCTGGCAGTGAGCTGAGGGCTGCAGGGTGCCAGGCAGAGGGTTGCCAATGCCAAGTGCAGGGTGGGATTAACTCACCTGGGGGCTGGGGCTATTAGATTTTGAGGACCCCCCCAAGCTCCAGGGTGGAGACAGAAATGAGGGGTTCAGAGTGTGGGAGTGGGCCGTGGGCTGAGGCAGAGGGGTAGTTGTGGGGGGATGAGGGTTCTGACCCAGGGTGCAGGCTCTGGGGTGAGGCTGAGGTATTTGGGGTGCAGGAGGGAGCTCAAAGCTGGGGCTTAGAGGTAGGGCGTGTATCTGGGGCATCTCCTGAGGTATTTGGTGGTGCAGGGAGGGGCCTGGTGGCTTTGTGCACTGCCTTTTGCTTGCCCGCAGGCCCCGCCCCCCGCCGCTCCCCTTGGCCACGATTCCCAGCCAATGGGAGCCGCGGGGACAGATCCTGCTGACGAGGGAAGCTCATGGAAGGAGCTTCCCAGCCTGGGTTGTGGGCAGGGCCGGAGCGCAGGGGCTTTCCTGATTGCAGGTCAGGCCACTGGACTAAGGGGACTTCACAAAAAGGTCTGCTACTTGGGCCGTCCTGAGCTCCTTGGGCGGGCCCCCTCCTTAACCCCCCCTGCATCCACCGCAAAATGCCGCCGCTTCTGCCATGAGTCTCCTCCAGCCCCGCAGGCTCAAGTAGGCCCCATTTCTCCAGCACGAAGATGATGACAGGGGCAGACACCAGGAGCAGCAGGCCCACGATAGAGTAAATACGCCAAGCGGCAGAGTTCCCTGTAACATGGAAAGGGATGTTGTCATATCTCCAAAGCAGCACGTGGCCCTGCGGTGCCAGCACTAGGCACAAAGCAGCTGCTGTGTAACAGGGACTCCGTGTGAGCTCCCGGAGGCCTGGCTCCATGGGGGGAACCTGCTGCAGGGTCCACGTTCCCCCAAATTGAGGCCTAAGTGATGGAAGCCATTGGGGAGGCTCCTCCCTTTGCCCAGCACAGAGTCACTCTGGCCTAGGGTTACCAGGTAGACCCCACCAGAAAACCGGATACACTTGATCGTGGGTGGAGGGGAAAGGGAGGGGGGAGAGACTGGCCCAGAGGGGGGGCAGGGCTGTCCGGGAGGGGGGAGGGGCGGGAAGCAGAGATGGTGGGGGGGAGAGTCCAGGGGCCGCAGGACTAGCCGGGAGGAAGGGGGGGCCAGGAGGAGGGGGGGTGAGAAGCAGACCTTGGGGGGGGGTGCAGCCACTGGCCGCAGCCAGAGTCCTTTGGGCCACGCCCCAGGCAGGCACTCCTAGTTGCAAGCAGAAGCCGAGCCACTCCCCCCCACCCGGCTTCTTCATGCAACCAGAGGCTCCCAGCTGGGAGGCAGGGCTGCGATGGGCACTGGGAGCCTCTGGTTGCATGAAGAAGCTGGGCGGGGGGAGTGACTGGGAGTCCCAGCCCCCGCCCCGCCGCACCCCTCCCGGCTTTTGCACGCAACCATAGGGCTCCCAGCACCCATTGTGGCCCCTCCTCCCAGTCACTCCCCCGCCCCCGCCCCCGCCCCCGCCCCCGCCACGCTTCTGTCCGGCGCCCAGCCGGAAATTCAGAAAATACCAATTGCACGTGTCTGGTATTTTCTGAATTTTTCTACCGAACAGAGGGCGCAAATACCGGACTGTCTCGTAGAAAACCGGACACCTCGCAACTCTACTCTGGCCCCAGTTTGCTCAGGCTGCACCAGGACATGGTGCAAAGGCCTCACAAGAGCCAGAAACAGACACAGCAGCCCAAACCCTGTCACCCCTCCCCAGTGTGGCCAGCAGCTCACTGCAGGGGTGGGGTGGGTGCCTCCTCCATGGGCAGAGGGCAGCATAAGGCCACAAGTGAAATGTTGGTTGGATGTTGGATGCTTCAGGCAGCCCCTCTCCCTGCTCCCAACCCCCCCTAGGAGCAACGGGGCTCAGGCAGCAGAGATGCTGCAGCCTCTGTCTGACCTGCTCTGTCACCTCCTCATGGCTGATATTTGTCACAGCTCCCATTTCCTGACCCACACCACCAACCCCACACTGGCCACAGCATCTCTATTTAGGGCTGGAGGACTGAGAACGAATGGGGCCTGGTTTGCTTGTTTGTGTCTGAACAGATCACTGAGGAAACATCCCCCCTCTCACCTCACCCAGACAGCCTCCAGCTAAAGGCACAGCCGGGCTGGGGGAAAGGTCACTGGGTGACTGGGGGGCCTGGGATGTTGGAGGAGCCTGAACCTTTTGTCTCCACCCTGGTCTCCAGTCCCTGGTGAGAAGGACCCAGCTCCCCCAGGGGGAAATTGACTCTCTGGGGTTGAGGGAATACAATGGGGCCTGCACCTCATATGGGATCCTCTGGCCAGGGGTGAATTTCACCCCCAAAGAACATCTGCCACGGGGCTTCCCACCTGCTAAGTCTCCACTTGCTCTGTGCTCTACACCCAGCTCCAGCCATTTCTGTCCGCCCTGCACTAATGGCCCCGAACTTACTCTAGGCTGCTGAGGGGTCTCTTGTCTATGCTGAGCGATGGGCTCCAGGGCCCAGCCAGATGGGGAAGGACACAAGGCAACTGGGAAAGAGCATTCAGAAGTGACCTCTGAACAGGTGGGAGTTGGGATCAGTGGTACTAAAGCCAGTGGGGAAGGACGGGTGAAAGGCCAAAGAATCACGTGGGCGTCTTGTGAACAGAGGTTATCACCTCGGCAGGAAGCCAAACAGCCAAGGGCCTCATGGGAAATCTGACAGGGTCATAAACCAGAGCAACTTTGCAGAGCAATTGATGCTGGTAAGAGACATGACTTTTTAGAGCTGTGATTTTAGAGTTAACAACACTCTGATGAAAGATTTTTAAAGCAAATTTAAAACTAAGGCCTTGAGGATTCACCTAGTAAATTCAGAAAGGGACAGTACAGCCCTGGGGTTGGCAGATGACCCTTGATTAGGTACATTACCACTTCAATGGCTTTTTCACAGGTTCAATATTGGCTGATACCTCTGTCAGACTTTTCCAGATGTGAATTAACTCGCTCCTCTCCAGGGGAAGCAGAGCCACAGAAAGGGAATGGAAAGAGGTGGATGGGTGAACATTAAGACGCAGGCATGCCCCAAATGTGCAGGTGCCCTTGTGTGTGGGTAAGGAGGGCCCTGTGGACAGGGGATGTTTGGGGGGACTCGGATGTTCAGGGGAGGATCAGTGAAGCTCAGCATGACACGGCCCGTTAGAAGGAGAGTCTAGAAGGTGACAGTGTAAAAGGATGAATATGAATGGCATTTAAAAAAAAATAATTGAAAACCATTTGTGGAGATTTTTTTTTACATTTCCTCTTATCCCTTCCCCCATAATTGGTAATGAAATAGGGAAAATGGAGAATTTCAAAAAATTCTGGGCCGTCTGAGAAGCATTGGCTGCATTACAAGCAGAGCCTGTGATAGACTGAGAGGTGGAGACATTGATCGATGGGTGGGGAGACAGACACCGGATGTTCATGGGGATCCAGAGATAGAACATTAGTGTAGAGATACTAACAGTGTAGACGGGTCCGTTTTGTGCAAAAAACCCTTTTGAGCAAGACCCCGTACACCTTTTTTGAGGCATAAGGGTCTTGCACTGCTAGTTTTTGTGCAAAAACCTCTTGCGAAAAAAGCCTCGGCCAGAGATTATGCAAATGAAGCATGAGAAGTTGCTAATGAGCACTTCATTAGCATACTCTATGCTGGCAAAAGCCTGCCGTGTGGACATAGCCTGAGTGAGACCAGCTGTAGGGATGGAAGGGGCTGTGTCCCCATGACCCAGTCTGCCCTTGGCCCTCAGGGAAGATGCAACCCAGGGTGCTCAGAGCCAGCTGTGGGGGATGTTGTGAGAAAGTTTCTCTGGCCCAACCACCCTGTGTGCACACTGAGTGGCCAGGCCAGTTCTCAGCTGCTCCAGCCTTCCCGGCAGGGTGAACATGGATCATTTCCTGCTGTGGCAACAGAGGCAGCTGTGGGCACCGCTCACCTGTTCCCAGAGCAGATGGACACTAGACCCAGCACCTGCCCCCAGTGAACCAAAGAGCCCCTGCTCTCTAGTGCCTCACGGGAAGTTGTCTGGTATCACTAAGTTCAAATTGCTCCAGTTACACCCTGTGATCCCCCCCCCCCCCCGTGGTGTAAGAGCCTTTCCTGCTTTACTTTGTGCTGTTTTAGAAGCAAGAGACACCACCCAGCGTACATTTTTTACAGTGAAGATAATTAATCCGGAAAAAATGACCAAGAGCTGTGGGGGAGTCTCCACTAGTCAATTTTTGAATCCCAGGTGAATGTTTTTCTCAAAGAGAAGCTCCAGTTCAAACAGGAGGTACTTGGAGGCAGGTCTCTGGCCTGTGAGTGACAGATTGGATGGAGGGCAGGAGGGCAGATTGGATGATCACAGTGGTCCCTTCTGGCTTTATAATCTACGACTTACCCTGACGAAGGCTCTGATTGGCCAGTAACTGTGTCCCCGCGGGAGTTACAGCAGCAGAGCGAGAGCCATTTAATTTCCTTGTACATAGAGAAACCGTGAGATAGAACAGCTCTTCCCATCCATGCTCTGCCTGTCCTGGTACATCCCCTGTCACTGGGGTATCTAAGCCCCTCACTGCCATGAGTGGGGTTTCTCCTCACCCATGTCTAAGAGGTAGGGAAGCTCCTGCTTACTTCACAGATGGGGAAACTGAGGCACAGAGCAAGACTTAGTTCTAGCAGCCTGCTGTACCCAGAGCGCCAGGCCATGCCCTGGCTGCTAGATAGTCCTTCCTCCCAGCAGCCCCCAGCCCCCAAATCCTCAGTCACAGTGACCAAACTGGTACCTGCCTTGAAGGCCAGTGACCCTGGGCTATTTCAGCCAAAGAGGGGAAGCCCCTGGAGACTGAGGACCAGGGAAAGCAGCAGAGGCACAAGCCGGTGAATCTGCCACAGGATCCCATGGAGTGTCCCGTCCCCTATTGCCCTGGGCTAGATCCTGCCTCTCTCCCACCGGCCCCCACCCCAGGCAGGCAGGGCCGAATTGGATCCACTTTCCCAGTCCTGCTGGCCATGTTGACAGGCCCGGAGGCTGGAGGACGAGAGAGCGACCGGCTGCTGCTCAGCGACTCTCTGTGCACGCACAGGCCAGCTCAGCAGCTCCGTGCAGCCACGCAGGGAGGGAACCGCAGGACGAGCCGGCAGCGCCCTGAGCAACTGCAGAGTCCTCTGTGCAGACACCTCCCCCCCCAGCAGTGAGCTCTCCCCGGCCTGAACCCCGTGGGCAGGCCAGCAAGGCCGGATGTTTGTGTCACACGCTGTGATGGGGGTTCAATGAACCCGCTCTCACAAGGTTATTTCTGGCCTCACACGTCAACCCACCTCATTCTCACTCTGCTCCCACAAGGGTTCAGGGCAGTTTGTTTTTGTGCTTGTACATGTAAAGGCCAGAAGGGCCCATCTAGTCAGAGCGTCTGCCCAGCCCAGGCCAGAGCCTCCCCCAGGGATCCCTGCGCTGAGCTGCTAACTGCTGGCCGAGCTAGAGCCTGTCTGGCAGAAAGAGATGTCCCCTCTTGGTTTAATGGCTCCGCCGGCTCCCTTTTCTACTAAGGGGGGCTGCAGCTGATCAGTGCAAGAGGGGACCAGGGAGGGAGATGCTGGACTGGGAAAGAACTGATGGAGATGGGCCCTCAGGGGGAGGTGCCCCTCCCTAGCGCTGCCTCAAATAGCCTGGTTAAGAGTCTCATCCATGGCCGGTTGTTAGGGCAGGGACCGGGCTGTACGATAACCCACCAATGGCTCTGAGGAAACCACATGTCCTTAATGACACCTGCACCAGGGCCTGCTGGGAGCTTTACATCCAGCCCTTTTCATAGAATCATAGAATACTAGGACTGGAAGGGACCTCGAGAGGTCATCAAGTCCAGTCCCCTGCCCCCATGGCAGGACCAAATACTGTCTAGACCATCCCTGATAGACATTTATCTAACCTACTCTTAAATATCTCCACAGATGGGGATTCCACAACCTCCCCGGGCAATTTATTCCAGTGTTTGACTACCCTGACAGTTAGGAACTTTTTCCTAATGTCCAACCTAAACCTCCCTTGCTGCAGTTTAAGCCCATTGCTTCTTGTCCTATCCTCAGAGGCCAAGATGAACAAGTTTTCTCCCTCCTCCTTATGACACCCTTTTAGATACCTGAAAATAGCTATCATGTCCCCCCGCACTCTTCTTTTCTAAACTAAACAAACCCATCTCTGGCAAACTGAGCAAAGGGTTTTATTCATTTCTCTATTTGTGGCCGAATCTGCTTCCTTGGACCCTGTTTGGTTTTTCACCAGAAAACCAAATGCCCCAAAATATTTTGGGGTTGGAAAATTTTCCATGGCCAAAGCCTCATATTCCTCTGTCCCACTTTTCTGGTGACCAGTTCTGAAAAGTTCCAACGTTATTGCTGAACATGTCAGTGGAAATCCATTTACATTTTCCACCCTGAAAAATTCTATTCCCTGCCCTACCCCAGAGGGCACCTTGTTCAAGCCCTCCAGGGCCATGGTGGATTCAGCCAATGCTCTGTTCTGCCCTATCCCCAGGACTCCCCTGGGAGCTGGGTGATTCACATTAGCCCAGAGGCCTGCGTGAGAATGTGCAGGCCTGGCTGGAGTGCCTTGTGTAGCTAACAGTGTGAACCACAGGCTGTGAGCGGAGGAGGCCGGGACTTGGTGCAGAGGGTTCCTGGGTGAGCTCATTCCTGCCCAGAGAGGCTGGCTCAGGGACACAGAAGTGCCCAGTAACCCCATACAGAAAGGCTTAGAAAAGGCTGGTTCAGGAGGACACCAAGCGCTGCTCAGGACGAAGGCGGATGAGAAGGGAGCGGATACGGAGGGTTATTGGAACTGGCGGGTACAAGGAGAAAGGGTGCTGAGGAGGGCTGTGTGATACCATCTGGAGTGGGACAGGCGACTGCTTTATACCAGTGTAGAAAAGGGGACATCTTGGCAGAGGCACCTTTGTGCCAGGCTAGACCCAGCCCTGGGTTGCTGCCTCAACCGGCCCCTTGCCCTAGTCACACGTGGGTTAGTGGCTCTGTAGCTCCCATGGGCACTAGACCTCGGCTTTGTGGACAATAACTCTGGCCAAGCCCCTTCGCCCCCGACTCAGCCTCTGCTCGTTCCTACAAGTAACATGGAGCTGGGCTGCCAGCACAGGCTGCTCCCCCTGCTAGAGGGGCTGGCATTGGAGCTGTGAAACCAGCAGCGCCAGCAGCAGCACCAGGGAGCAGAGCTGGTAATGGAACAATCACAGAAAAACGTGGGGCTGAAGGAACAACTCCAGGGGCCAAGTAACCCCACACCAGGGGTTCTCTCTCTTCTCTGAGACCCTCTCAACATGCTGCAGACCACCATGGTCACAAAGAACCGGTGCTCAGGGCTGGGTGGGGCTGCAGGCTCAGGCATACTTTGTCCTCTATGTGCAGATTTAGGGACTGGTGGGGTTTGCAGTGCTCTGCACAACGGTGAACAGGACGGCAGGGCCACCTTTGCCCACTCACCTCAGTAGACCCCCCAGCTCCGTGGGTTGGGGGGGGGGAGTTTAAAAAGCTGGAAAACTGCTCAAGGTGCAGATGTGGGGAATAGCTCAGGAGGCAGGCAGGGGTAGCTGAGGAGAGAGGAAGGGGGAATCCAGGGGACACACAGGGGTTCGTGAGCAGCAGACAGAGGGTAGCTCAGGAGGGCAGGAAGGGGGTAGCTCAGGAGTTCGCTCAGGGGCAAGCAGGGGTAGCTTAGGGGGGCAGACAGCAGCTAACTCAGGAGACAGGCAGGGGATAGCTCGGGGGTAGCTCTGGGGGTAGGCAGGGTGTTGCTGAGAGGACAGGCAGGGGTAGCTCAGACAGTAGGTGTGTGTATCTCAGAAGACAAGAAGAGAGTAGCCCAGGGGGCGGGCAAGGGGTTCCTGAGGGAGAGGGGGTGGCTTGGGGGTTCCTGAGGGGCAGGCAGGGGGTAGCTCTGGGGGCAGGCAGGGGGTAGCTCAGGGCACTGGTAGGGGGTGGTTCAGGACAGCAGATAGGGGGCAACTCAGGAGGAACCTGGGGTGTAGCTCAGGAGGAAGGCAGGGGGTAGCTTGGGGCCAGGCAGGGGGTCTCTCAGTAATATGTAGGAGGTAGCTCAGGGGGGCAGGGAGGGGGCAACTCACGGGGACCCTAGAGGGTAGCTCAGGGGGCCGGTGGGGGTAGCTCAGAGGGCTGGCGGGAGTAGCTTGGGGGCAGGCAGGGGGTCGCTTGGGACAGGCAGGGGGTAGCTCTGGGGCCAAGGAGGGGGTAGGTTGGGGGTGAAGGCAGGGAGTCCCTTAGGGGGTAGCTCAGAGGACAGGCAGGGAGAATTCAGGGGGGCAGGTAGGGGGCAACTCAGAGGGAACCTGGGGGGTAGCTCATGGGGAGGCAGGGGTTTGCTTAGTGGAGCAGGCAGAGGGTCTCTCAGGGGCAGGCAGGAGGTAGCTCTCGGGGGGAGGGGGTAGATCTCGGGGCAGGCAGGAGGTAGCTCAGGGGGGCAAGTAGGAGGCAACTCAGGGAGAAACTGGGTGGGTAGCTCGGGGGACAAGTGGAGGTCACTCAGGGGGGCAGGCAAGGGGTAGTTTGGGGTATGCAGGAGGTAACTCGGGGGGCAGGCAGGGGGTAGTTTGGGGTATGCGGGAGGTAACTCGGGGGGCAGGCAGGGGGTAGCTCGGGGCAGGCATGGATTGTCTCAAGACAGGCAGGGAGTAGCTCAGGGGGTCAGGCAGAGGTTCACTCAGGGGGGCAGGCAGGGGTCAGCTCAGGGGGCTGGTGGGGGTAGCTCAGGGGGCAGACAAGGGAGGGGTTGCTTAGAGGGGCAGGCAGAGGGTCTCTCAGGGGCAGGCAAGGGGTAGCTCTGGGGCCAGGAAGGGGGTAGATTGGGGTATAGGCAGGGCATCGGAGGGCAGGCAGGGGGTAGCTCGGGGCATGCAGGGGGTAGCTCGGGGCATGCAGGGGGTCACTCAGGGAAGCAGGGTGTAGCTCGGGATGCAGGCAGGGATTGTGTCAGGGCAGGCAGGGGAGGGGGTTGCTTAGGGGAGCAGGCAGAGGGTCTCTCAGTGGTCCGGCGGGGGTGGCTCCAGGGGACAGGCAGGGGGTAACTCAGGAGGAACCGGGGGGGTAGCTCAGGGGACAAGTGGGGATTGCTTGGGGGGCAGGCAAGGGGTAGCTCAGGGACCAGGCAGGAGGTAGCTTGGGGGGCAGGCAGAGGGTCTCTCTGGGGCAGGCAGGGAGTAGCTCACGGGGCAGGCAGGGGTTGGGGTGTAGGCCGGGAGTCCCACAGGGGCAGCTTGGAGCACAGGCTGGTGGTCGCTCAAGAGGAAGCAAAAGGTAGCTCACGGGGCAGGAAGGGGGTGGCTTAGGGGAGCAGGCAGAGGATGTCTTAGGGGCAGGCAGGGGGTCGCTGGGGCTCTGCAGCAGGCAGGGGGTCGCTCGGGGGGCAGGCAGGGGGTCGCTGGGGCTCTGCAGCAGGCAGGGGGTCGCTCGGGGGGCAGGCAGGGGGTCGCTGGGGCTCTGCAGCAGGCAGGAGGGTCGCTCAGGGGGGGGCAAGGGGTTCCTGAGGGAGGGGGGTGGCTTGGGGGTTCCTGAGGGGCAGGCAGGGGGTAGCTCTGGGGGCAGGCAGGGGGTAGCTCAGGGCACTGGTAGGGGGTGGTTCAGGACAGCAGATAGGGGGCAACTCAGGAGGAACCTGGGGTGTAGCTCAGGAGGAAGGCAGGGGGTAGCTTGGGGCCAGGCAGGGGGTCTGGGCTCAGTAATATGTAGGAGGTAGCTCAGGGGGGCAGGGAGGGGGCAACTCACGGGGACCCTAGAGGGTAGCTCAGGGGGCCGGTGGGGGTAGCTCAGGAGGGCTGGCGGGAGTAGCTTGGGGCAGGCAGGGGGTCGCTTGGGACAGGCAGGGGGTAGCTCTGGGGCCAAGGAGGGGGTAGGTTGGGGGTGAAGGCAGGGAGTCCCTTAGGGGGTAGCTCAGAGGACAGGCAGGGAGAATTCAGGGGGGCAGGTAGGGGGCAACTCAGAGGGAACCTGGGGGGTAGCTCATGGGGAGGCAGGGGTTTGCTTAGTGGAGCAGGCAGAGGGTCTCTCAGGGGCAGGCAGGAGGTAGCTCTCGGGGGGAGGGGGTAGATCTCGGGGCAGGCAGGAGGTAGCTCAGGGGGGCAAGTAGGAGGCAACTCAGGGAGAAACTGGGTGGGTAGCTCGGGGGACAAGTGGAGGTCACTCAGGGGGGCAGGCAAGGGGTAGTTTGGGGTCATGCAGGAGGTAACTCGGGGGGCAGGCAGGGGGTAGTTTGGGGTATGCGGGAGGTAACTCGGGGGGCAGGCAGGGGGTAGCTCGGGGCAGGCATGGATTGTCTCAAGACAGGCAGGGAGTAGCTCAGGGGGTCAGGCAGAGGTTCACTCAGGGGGGCAGGCAGGGGTCAGCTCAGGGGGCTGGTGGGGGTAGCTCAGGGGGCAGACAAGGGAGGGGTTGCTTAGAGGGGCAGGCAGAGGGTCTCTCAGGGGCAGGCAAGGGGTAGCTCTGGGGCCAGGAAGGGGGTAGATTGGGGTATAGGCAGGGCATCGGAGGGCAGGCAGGGGGTAGCTCGGGGCATGCAGGGGGTAGCTCGGGGCATGCAGGGGGTCACTCAGGGAAGCAGGGTGTAGCTCGGGATGCAGGCAGGGATTGTGTCAGGGCAGGCAGGGGAGGGGGTTGCTTAGGGGAGCAGGCAGAGGGTCTCTCAGTGGTCCGGCGGGGGTGGCTCCAGGGGACAGGCAGGGGGTAACTCAGGAGGAACCGGGGGGGTAGCTCAGGGGACAAGTGGGGATTGCTTGGGGGGCAGGCAAGGGGTAGCTCAGGGACCAGGCAGGAGGTAGCTTGGGGGGCAGGCAGAGGGTCTCTCTGGGGCAGGCAGGGAGTAGCTCACGGGGCAGGCAGGGGTTGGGGTGTAGGCCGGGAGTCCCACAGGGGCAGCTTGGAGCACAGGCTGGTGGTCGCTCAAGAGGAAGCAAAAGGTAGCTCACGGGGCAGGAAGGGGGTGGCTTAGGGGAGCAGGCAGAGGATGTCTTAGGGGCAGGCAGGGGGTCGCTGGGGCTCTGCAGCAGGCAGGGGGTCGCTCGGGGGGCAGGCAGGGGGTCGCTGGGGCTCTGCAGCAGGCAGGGGGTCGCTCGGGGGGCAGGCAGGGGGTCGCTGGGGCTCTGCAGCAGGCAGGGGGTCGCTCGGGGGGCAGGCAGGGGGTCGCTGGGGCTCTGCAGCAGGCAGGGGGTCGCTCGGGGGGCAGGCAGGGGGTCGCTGGGGCTCTGCAGCAGGCAGGGGGTCGCTCGGGGGGCAGGCAGGGGGTCGCTGGGGCTCTGCAGCAGGCAGGGGGCCGCTCGGGGGGCAGGCAGGGGGTCGCTGGGGCTCTGCAGCAGGCAGGGGGCCGCTCGGGGGGCAGGCAGGGGGTCGCTGGGGCTCTGCAGCAGGCAGGGGGTCGCTCGGGGGGCAGGCAGGGGGTCGCTGGGGCTCTGCAGCAGGCAGGGGGTCGCTCGGGGGCTAGGTAGGGGGTAGCTCGTAGGGCAGGCAGGGGTTGGGGTGTAGGCAGGGAGTCCCTCAGGGGGTAGCTCGGAGGGCAGGCAGGGCGTAACCCAGAGGGCAGTCAGAGGGTAATCCGGGGGGCAGGCAGGGGGTAGCTCGGGGCATGCAGGGGGTTGCTCAGCGGCCAGGCAGGGGGTCACTCAGGGAAGCAGGGTGTAGCTCGGGATGCAGGCAGGGATTGTCTCAGGGCAGGCAGGGGAGGGGGTTGCTTAGGGGAGCAGGCAGAGGGTCTCTCAGTGGTCCGGCGGGGGTGGCTCCAGGGGACAGGCAGGGGGTAGCTCAGGGACCAGGCAGGAGGTAGCTTGGGGGGCAGGCAGAGGGTCTCTCTGGGGCAGGCAGGGGGTGGCTCACGGGGCAGGCAGGGGTTGGGGTGTAGGCCGGGAGTCCCACAGGGGCAGCTTGGAGCACAGGCTGGTGGTCGCTCGAGAGGAAGCAAAAGGTAGCTCACGGGGCAGGAAGGGGGTGGCTTAGGGGAGCAGGCAGAGGATGTCTTAGGGGCAGGCAGGGTGGGTAGCTCGCGGTTCTGCAGCAGGCAGGGGGGTTCTTAGGGGAGCAGGCAGGGGGCAGCTCAGGGACTAGGCAGAGGGTCTCTTGGGGGCAGGCAGGGGCTCGCTCGGGGGGCAGGCTAGAGGTCGCTTAGGAGTAGCAGGAGGTAGCTTGGGGGGCAGGCAGGGGTTGGCTTAGGGGAGCAAGCAGAGGGTGTCTCAGGGGCAGGCAGGGGGGGTCACTCGCGGTTCTGCAGCAGGCAAGGGGCTCTTAGGGGAGCAGGCAGGGGGCAGCTCAGGGACTAGGCAGAGGGTCTCTTGGGGGCAGGCAGGGGGTCGCTCGGGGGGCAGGCAGGGGGTTGCTGGGGGGCAGGCAGGGGGTCGCTCGGGGGGCAGGCAGGGGGTCGCTGGGGCTCTGCAGCAGGCAGGGGGTCGCTCGGGGGGCAGGCAGGGGGTCGCTGGGGCTCTGCAGCAGGCAGGGGGTCGCTCGGGGGGCAGGCAGGGGGTCGCTGGAGCTCTGCAGCAGGCAGGGGGCCGCTCGGGGGGCAGGCAGGGGGTCGCTGGGGCTCTGCAGCAGGCAGGGGGTCGCTCGGGGGGCAGGCAGGGGGTCGCTGGAGCTCTGCAGCAGGCAGGGGGCCGCTCGGGGGGCAGGCAGGGGGTCGCTGGGGCTCTGCAGCAGGCAGGGGGCCGCTCGGGGGGCAGGCAGGGGGTCGCTGGGGCTCTGCAGCAGGCAGGGGGCCGCTCGGGGGGCAGGCAGGGGGTCGCTGGGGCTCTGCAGCAGGCAGGGGGTCCCTCGGGGGGCAGGCAGGGGGTCGCTGGGGCTCTGCAGCAGGCAGGGGGCCGCTCGGGGGGCAGGCAGGGGGTCGCTGGGGCTCTGCAGCAGGCAGGGGGCCGCTCGGGGGGCAGGCAGGGGGTCGCTGGGGCTCTGCAGCAGGCAGGGGGCCGCTCGGGGGGCAGGCAGGGGGTCGCTGGGGCTCTGCAGCAGGCAGGGGGTCGCTCTGGGGCTAGGTAGGGGGTAGCTCGTAGGGCAGGCAGGGGTTGGGGTGTAGGCAGGGAGTCCCTCAGGGGGTAGCTCGGAGGGCAGGCAGGGCGTAACCCAGAGGGCAGTCAGAGGGTAATCCGGGGGGCAGGCAGGGGGTAGCTCGGGGCATGCAGGGGGTAGCTCAGCGGCCAGGCAGGGGGTCACTCAGGGGAGCAGGGTGTAGCTCGGGATGCAGGCAGGGATTGTGTCAGGGCAGGCAGGGGAGGGGGTTGCTTAGGGGAGCAGGCAGAGGGTCTCTCAGTGGTCCGGCGTGGGTGGCTCCAGGGGACAGGCAGGGGGTAACTCAGGAGGAACCGGGGGGGTAGCTCAGGGGACAAGTGGGGATTGCTTGGGGGGCAGGCAAGGGGTAGCTCAGGGACCAGGCAGGAGGTAGCTTGGGGGGCAGGCAGAGGGTCTCTCTGGGGCAGGCAGGGGTTGGGGTGTAGGCCGGGAGTCCCACAGGGGCAGCTTGGAGCACAGGCTGGTGGTAGCTCGAGAGGAAGCAAAAGGTAGCTCACGGGGCAGGAAGGGGGTGGCTTAGGGGAGCAGGCAGAGGATGTCTTAGGGGCAGGCAGGGGGGTAGCTCGCGGTTCTGCAGCAGGCAGGGGGGTTCTTAGGGGAGCAGGCAGGGGGCAGCTCAGGGACTAGGCAGAGGGTCTCTTGGGGGCCGGCAGGGGGTCGCTGGGGCTCTGCAGCAGGCAGGGGGTCGCTCGGGGGGCAGGCAGGGGGTCGCTGGGGCTCTGCAGCAGGCAGGGGGTCGCTCGGGGGGCAGGCAGGGGGTCGCTGGGGCTCTGCAGCAGGCAGGGGGTCGCTCGGGGGGCAGGCAGGGGGTCGCTCAGGGCTCTGCAGCAGGCAGGGGGCCGCTCGGGGGGCAGGCAGGGGGTCGCTCAGGGCTCTGCAGCAGGCAGGGGCTCGCTCGGGGGCAGGCAGGGGGTCGCTCAGGGCTCTGCAGCAGGCAGGGGGCCGCTCGGGGGGCAGGCAGGGGGTCGCTCAGGGCTCTGCAGCAGGCAGGGGGCCGCTCGGGGGGCAGGCAGGGGGTCGCTCAGGGCTCTGCAGCAGGCAGGGGGCCGCTCGGGGGGCAGGCAGGGGGTCGCTCAGGGCTCTGCAGCAGGCAGGGGGCCGCTTGGGGGGCAGGCAGGGGGTCGCTGGGGCTCTGCAGCAGGCAGGGGGCCGCTCGGGGGGCAGGCAGGGTGTCGCTGGGGCTCTGCAGCAGGCAGGGGGCCGCTCGGGGGGCAGGCAGGGGGTCGCTGGGGCTCTGCAGCAGGCAGGGGGCCGCTCGGGGGGCAGGCAGGGGGTCGCTCGGGGGCAGGCAGGGGGTCGCTCAGGGCTCTGCAGCAGGCAGGGGGCTCGCTCGGGGGCAGGCAGGGGGTCGCTCAGGGCTCTGCAGCAGGCAGGGGGCCGCTCGGGCAGGCAGGGGGTCGCTCAGGGTCTGCAGCACAGGGGTCGCTCGGGGCAGGCAGGGGGTCGCTGGGACTCTGCAGCAGGCAGGGGGCCGCTCGGGGGCAGGCAGGGGGTCGCTCAGGGCTCTGCAGCAGGCAGGGGGCCGCTCGGGGGCAGGCAGGGGGTCGCTCAGGGCTCTGCAGCAGGCAGGGGGCCGCTCGGGGGCAGGCAGGGGGTAGCTCTGGGGGCAGGCAGGGGGCAGCTCAGGGACTAGGCAGAGGGTCTCTTGGGGGCAGGCAGGGGGTCGCTCGGGGGGCAGGCAGGGGGTCGCTGGGGCTCTGCAGCAAGCAGGGGGCCGCTCTGGGGGCAGGCAGGGGGTCGCTGGGGCTCTGCAGCAGGCAGGGGGTCGCTCGGGGGGCAGGCAGGGGGTCGCTGGGGCTCTGCAGCAGGCAGGGGGTCGCTCGGGGGGCAGGCAGGGGGTCGCTGGGGCTCTGCAGCAGGCAGGGGGTCGCTCGGGGGGCAGGCAGGGGGTCGCTGCACCAGGCAAGCTCCCCGGGGCTCTGCCAGCCACAGCGCCGGGCCCCGCTGCCTGGGCGGCTCTTACCGGCTGTGGGAGCTGAGCAGTGACACCCCCGCGGGCGCCAGCCGCTGCCTGACACCAGCCCAAGCAGCACCTGCCTGCCCTGCCTGACTCCGGCTTCCCCCTGGGTCGTGGCCACGGAGGCGGGGCCAGGGGCGGGGCCAGAGGCAGGCCGAGGAGGAAGGGGGCGGAGCTGCCCTGCTCTGGCACTTGTGTGTGAGGGTCCATGCTGGGGAGCAGCCCCGTGGTGCTGGGTGTCCCGGGGCCCTGCTGGCAGGGAAATCCCGGGAGGCCACGGAGCCCGGTCGAGAATTCACAGCAGAGTTCAGGTTTTGTCAGTCCCGTGGCTCCCCCGGGGTCCCCCCAGTTTGTTCTCCTCTCTCTGAGGCGCTGGGGTCAGACCCCTGCTCCCAGGTTTGGTCCTACTGAGGGTCTCCCCCATCCCAGGCAAACACTGAGCCTGGCCAGAGGCTGGGAGGGGCAGGCCTGGAGCTTTCCTGAGCAGGGCCAGAGAGCTGGGCGGCTGCCACCAGGAGCTGCTCTTTCTTCCAAATCAATCCCTTTCGACGGGGCTCGTCAGTCCCTGGACTGTGGCTGATTTTCTGTTCCCTGTGAAATCTCAAGGGCTGATTTTCATCTGGATCTAGGGGTGGAAGGTCCGAATTTCTCGCAGGACACAAATGCCCTGTGCCCGCCGGCCTCTGAGGCACAGAGCCTCAGTGTCATCTGGCAGGTGTCACTAGGCAGCACTGTCACACAGCGCTTGACACCCTCTGTCCCTTGCCCGGGGAGCTGAGCACACACTGGTGCAGACGTGCTGGGGAGGGGCTGGGCTGCTGATCAGACGCTTTGCAGGGAGCGGGGCAAACAGCCTGGTTTGGGACGTCAAAAGTCTGCCCCCAATGTCCATTCCTCTCAGGTGCCCGTGTGCACCCAGTAGCCAGATTACCCCCTATCGCTAGGTGTAGGGTCAGTCTGGGCACCCCCTCCGGTCACGCCTCCAAGGTGCCTAATATAAGGCCCTGCCAACCTGCCACCCTCTCAGTTCCTCCTTGCAGACCACTCGGACAGAGGAGTGGCTGGGTGGCTGGTGGAATAGCCCTGAACAACACACATCAAAGTACAACAGCCCCGAGACAGCGAGGGACCTTTTGTCTGCTCCCGGTGCCTGTTCATGTCCCTCCCCATCAGGTGACTCCCAAGCATAAGTTCAGTTGCTGCGGTTGGAGTCCCCCAGCGATTGGAGCCCTGCCCCTAGCTACCCCCTGCCTGCACCCTTTGCAGACCTCACCGTGGCCCTTTCTGCATTGCAGAGCCAGCCATGTCCCCGGCCGTCTGGGCCATTCGCTGCACCCTGGTCCTGCTGCTCCTGGTGTCCGTGCCCGTCATCACCTTCGTGCTGGAGAAACAGGGCCTGCCCCAGCCTGCAGGGCTAGAGGAGACTCGTGTTGGGAACGTCGGCATTTCCGGGGGGAGGAGGCAATGGGGGGGTCCCCATTGACCGGCTGTGAGCAGGAGGGAGCGGAAGGAGGGGGTAGGGGAGATACCAGCACCCAGCTCTGAGTCAGGTGTTGGGGAGACGCCATGGGTCAGTGCAGCACAATAGCCCTCTGAGGTAACTGCCTTTGCCCAGGTAACTCCACCGGCCTCCTTCACTCCCCCCCTCCCCACCCGACAAGTGCTGCCAACGTCCCGTGGGCTGAAAACCAGACCCCCAAAGCCCTGCTCCTCCTCTGCCATTTCCCAGGCCCTGCCCTCAGGTGCTCTTGAAATTTCTCCCTTTCTGAACTCTTCTGGCTGGGGACTGTCTCTCCCTGCCAGCTTGTCTGCGCAAGGACACTGACCAGGAGCTCTACACTGACCAAACATCACTGCAGTTATCTTGGGATAACTCCCCCTGGGGACACCCTTATTCCAGAATTGGAGAGTCTGGGTCAGGGTACATTCACACCATTTTCACCAGGAGGTAAAACTGCACAAAGCCCGTCATGCACTGGAGTGAGAGTAACTCCTGATGGGGAGTTATCCTGGGGGAGGTGTAGTGGATTTGCTAGACCAGGAGAGTTCTGCTGGTTGATCTCCCAGGCAGACACCCAGAGCAAAGGGCTGGATCTGGGTTGCTGTGACACATATAATCACAGTGAATTGCAGGAGAGGGGGCTGGTGGACAGGAGCTAGGAACGAGGTCTCTGTTTCTGATTTGCTATTTTGTACTGTGAATAAATTAGAATTCAGTCTCTATGATGCCAGAGGACCCCTCATTGTTTTTAAAGTTAGAGACTAACACAACCACGCTTCTGAGATTTAATATCAGGCATGTTTATTGCTCTAAGCCAACAGTAGCACAGCACCGGGGAAAGGTTCCACACGACACCAGTCTCTGGGAAGCCCCTCGTGCAGCCTTGTTACAGTCCCCTGACACAAAAGTTGCCTCCCCAAATTACACCTCCAATGTCATCTTTGTATGATGGTCATCAGGCACAAGGTCGTCTGAGACTAGATTTCATCTTTCAGCTTTCCAACTGGTTTCTCTGCTACCATGGGGTGTCCCTTATCTCTCTGTCACATGGCACCAAGGGGCGTGACAGCACCTCCTAGGTCTGTACCAGACTGGAACAACTGGATGTCCTGCCCTCTTCCTTTGTCATTCCCTAACTGACCTGTCAGTCACCCCCTACCTGTTGCTATGATAAAACACTCACCTGTCCTGGTCCTGACAGTTTTTCTATTTCAAAGCCAGAGCTTGTTTCAGCAAATGTAAGATGCCCTGGGATACTTAGCACAAGGGAGCAGGACTAGCATAGAGGTGGAGGCCAACTTAGGCTACATAATTGCTGTATATTTCTGTTTAATGAGGGCTACACACACACACACAAAGACACACACATACATAGAGAGAGAGAGAGAGAAACAAGAGAATCTACGATAGATTTGAGAGCGTTTGTCTGTCTGTTCAAGAAGTCCTCCTACACGGTAAGAGCTGGGACATGTTGAGTTCTCACAGGTCGAAGATGGGCCTGAGGCCGCCTTTGGCTTTTGTGAGTCGGAAAGACGGTGAATAAATCCCTCACCCCATTGCACCTGGGGAGTTTCCTCCTCTGTCTCTAGAGACAGGAGCGACTGCACCTCCTGGAGAAGGAGTCACTCCTGGGAGGGTGGAAGGGTAGGAGGGCACCTAACGGGATGGAGTATCCCCTCCCCACTGGAGTATCCACTCCCACACTCTGAGGTGATACGGTACCATGCCCAGCAGAGACGGGACAGTCGGGTCGAGAAGGTCAGGCAGGTGGAACCAGACTGCGGTGTGGTACACTATCCTCAGCCACGCCTTCAGATGGCTGGTTTGACCCCCAAATGACTTAGGGTGACCCAGGCCCTGGCCAGAGGGTTGCCATACCTGCCTCCTCCTGGTCAGGACCAGGTACACCGGGGGGCTCATTTCGGCAGAGTCACTGGCAGAGTGTGGAGCTCTGGCAGCTCTGATTTAGGGGCTGTGTCCTGGGGTTGGCTTCCAAAGAACTTCCTCTTGGACCCCAGTTTACAGAGTGAAACGTGAGCCCTGCTTGGCTCTACCTTCACCAACCCTTATACCACGAATTTACCAGCCAATTCTGACAAGATTCTCGAACCAACTCTACCCCCCCCCCGCGCCCTTAATACACACCTAGCGACAGCGATTGCAGAACAGTCAGAACTAATCAAAGAGACAGACCCAAACCATAAAGACAAGTGGAGCCTGGGGATATGGGGGGGAGGGAGAGGGGTGCTGCTCTTTCCATCTGGCTGCAGACGAAGGCTGTAGGCTTTAGGCTTTGCAATATGGCTACAGGCCAACAGACATGAGCACAGTCGTACAGTTCCCAGGGTGCAAGGGGGCTGGGATCCTGTGGGATGAGGACCCAGCTCGGGGCTGGGCGATGGTCCCTGGTGGTACTGGGGGATTTAACTACCCAGCTGCAGTTTGGGAAAATGTGAAGTAGGGTGACCTGCTCTGCCCCCGCCCTCAGCCTCACCCCCTCTGTTCCCATTGGCTGGGGACTGCAGCCCATGGAAGCTCCTGAGGATGGGCCGGTTACTTGGAGCCAAACCCCTCAGTCCAGCCCGGGGCAGAGACCGGCCCAACTGGGCCAGGGAGTAAGACGCCAGCAACTTCCAGGGACTGATCCCGGGGGAACCCAATGCACCCAGCAGGGAGCAGGGGTTCAATCCTGGGGTGTGTCTGTCAGGTCGGCAGTGGAGGGGGTGGGGCTCTCCAAGGCAGGGGGGCTTTGGGGGCAAAGGGGCTTTGTGCCAGGAGTGTCTTGTTCACTGGAGAGATTCTCTTCTCTTCACGGCTGGATCCAGGCTCCTGGGGGCACAGAGGGATGGTGGGTTAGTGGGATCCATGTTACCCTGGGGGGCACCAAAGGGGGGGGGCACAGAAGGGTTATCTCACCTACTGCACCCCCCCTTGGGTGGCTGTAATAGTCCTCCGTCAGGATAAGCCCCAGGATGAGCAGCACCACGACGGCCAGTTCCAGGCGGGCGATGTTGCCGTGGGTGAAATCTGGGCGCTCTGGGGGTGTTCCTGCAGGGGGAAGGGAAGAGTCACTTGGCGGCTGGCATGGGGAGAGCAACAGCTGTTCGCGGCTCTGGGGCTTCCCTGGGCCAGACCCACGGGTGAGACTGTGTCCTCCTGCCCTGGATTGCAGGAGGGAACCACAGGATGAGCCGGCAGCGCCCTGAACATCTGCAGACTCGCCTGTGCAGACACCTCCCCCCCAGCAGTGAACTCTCCCCGGCCTGACCACAAGTGAGCAGCCCAGCGGGGCAGCAGCGTGTCACACGCTTCACTGTGGGATTCACTGACTCACTCACACGTTAACCTGCCTCGTTCTCACTCTCTGCATTTGATCTGCTCTCATGGGGGTTCCAGGGCAGTTTATCTTCATGGTCGTACATGGAAAGGCCAGAAGGGACCTGCCCAACCCAGCCCAGAGCCTCCCCCGGAGATCCCTGCACTGAGCTGCAACCTGCTGGCCGGGCTAGAGCCTGTCTGGCGGAAAGAGACGTCTCCTCTCCGTTTAACGGCTCCAAACTGGCTCCCATTTCTACGATGGGGGGCTGCAGCTGATCAGTGCAAGAGGGGACCGGGGAGGGAGATGCTGGACTGGGGCAGAGCAGCAGGAGATGGGCCCTCAGGGGGAGGTGCCCCTCCCTAGCGCTACCTGGAATCGCCTGTTTCGGAGTCTCACCCATGGCCAGTTGTTAGGGCAGGGACCGGGCTGTACGACAACGCACCAGTGGCTCTGAGGGAACCACACGTCCTTAATGACGCCTGCTCCAGGGCCTGCTGGGAGCTTTACATCTAGCCCTTTTATCGCTGGCGAGCGAGATGCTGAGCAAAGGGTTTTATTTATTTCTCTATTTGTGGCTGAATCTGCTTCCTTGGACCCTGGTTGGTTTTTCACAAAAAAACAAACGCCCCAAAATATTTTGGGGTTGGAAAATTTTCAGCAGCCAAAGGCTCCTGTTCCCCCGTCCTACTTTTCCGGTGACCAGTTCTTTGGTGAAAAGTTCAGTAGACCCCCCCAGCTCCCTGGGTTGTGTGTGTGTGTGTGTGTGTGGGGGGGGGGGTTAAAAAAGATGGAAAACTGCTCAAGGTGCAGATGTGGGGAATAACGCAGGGGTAGCTCAGGAGACAGGAAGGGGGAAGCCCAGGGGGCACACAGGGGGTTCCTGAGAGGCAGGCAGAGGTTAGCTCGGGGGTCAGAAAGGGGGTAGAGTAGTGTGGCGTAGTGGGGGTGCTGTCCGCTCTGTAACCCGGGGTCCCCCTGCGCTGTGATGGGAGATTCTCACTGACTCTCCCAAATGTGTATTAACCCAGACACCCAGGCTCAGCCTCCCAGGCAGAGACAAAGGAAGGAGGGGGGAGACCAGCACCTGGCTGGGGAGCAGGGCTGGAAGAGAGGTTTGCTTCTGTCTGGTATCATGGAGGAATCAGCCTAAGAAAGGGGCTAGGATTTCGGGGCCCAGTCTCCCCCATCTCAAGGGGGGCTGAGTCATCCTAGGCCTGCCCTGTAACCAGATGACATCTGTGCTGTGCTGTATCCTGGAGAAGCAATAAACTCCCTCTATTCTACTGGCTGGCAAAGTCTGTTCGTGCCACTATGGGGTGCAGGAGGCAGGGGAACCCCGACGCGCCGCCACAAGTAGGGGGTTGCTCAGAGGCAGGCAGGGGTAACTTAGGTGGGCAGGCAACAGCTACCTCAAGGGACCAACAGGGGATAGCTCAGGGGTAGCTCTGGGGGCAGGCAGGGGGTTACTGAGAGGGCAGGCAGGGGGTAGGTCAGGGGGTAGGTGGGGTTAACTTGGAAGGCAGGCAGGGGGTAACTCAGAAGACAAGAAGGGGGTAGCCCAGGGGGCGGGCAGGGGTGGTAGCTCAGGGGCAGGCAGGGGGTAGCTCAGGGGGTAGGTGGGGTTAACTTGGAAGGCAGGCAGGGGGTAACTCAGAAGACAAGAAGGGGGTAGCCCAGGGGGCGGGCAGGGGTGGTAGCTCAGGGGCAGGCAGGGGGTAGCTCAGGAGTTTGCTCAGGGGCAGGCAGGGGTTAGCTTGGGGAGCAGGCAGGAGGTAACTCGGGGGGCAGGCAGGGGATAGTTCTGGGGCCAGGCAGGTCATCACTCAGGGAGCAGACAGGGAGTAGCTCACAGGGCAGGTAAGGGGTCACTTGGGGTGTAGGGAGGGGTTCGCTAAGGGGGTCACTCAGGGGGGCAGGCAGGGGTAGCTCCAGAGGTTGTTGGGGGGCAGGCAGGGAGTAGCTCAGGGGGGCAGGTAGGCAGCAACTCAGGAGGAAGTGGGGGTAACTCGGGGGACAAATAGGGGTAGCTTGGGGTGGCAAGTGGGAATCACTCAGGGGCCAGGCAGGGGGTCACTTGGGGCAGGCAGGAGGTAGCTCAAGGGTCAGGCTGGGGGTCAGTCTGGGGGCAGGAAAGGGGTAGCTCGTTGTTTAGGCAGGGGGTCGCTCGGGGCATGCAGGAGGTAACTCAGGAAGCAGGCAGGGGGTAGGGTGGGATGTAGGCAGGGAGTCCCTCAGGGGGTAGCTCGGGGGGCAGGCAGGGGGGTCTCTCAGGGGCCAAACATGGGGTCCCTCAGGGGTATGCAGGAGGTAGCTCAGGGGGGCAGGTAGGGGGCAACTCGGGGAATTTGTAGGGTAGCTCAGGGGGGTATTGGGGGTAGCTCTGGGGGGCTGGCGGGAGTAGCTCAGGGGGCAGGTAGAGGGTAGCATGGGGGGTGGGCAGGGGGTTGCTCTGGGGTCAGGCAGGGGGTAGCTCAGGGAGCAGGCAGGAGATAACTTGGGAAGCAGACAGGGAGTCACTCAGGGGGCAGATGGGGGGTGGCTCAGGACAGGCAGGAGTAGGTTGGAGGGTGTAGGTAGGGAGTCCTCCAGGGGGTAGCTGGGGGGCTAGGCAGGGGGTCTCTCAGGGGCCAGACTTGGGGTCTCTCAGGGGTGTGCAGGGGATAGCTGAGGGGGAAGTAGGGGTACCTCTGGACGTGCAAGGGGTTGCTCAGTGGCCAGGCAGAGGGTCTGTCAGGGACAGGCAGGGGGTAGCTCTGGGGGGCAGGTAAGGGGTAACTCAGAGGGAAACTGGGGGGTAGCTCAGGGGACAAGTGGGGGTTGCTCAGGAGAGCAGGAAAGGGGTATCTCAGGGCATGCAGGAGGTAACTTGGGGGGCAGGTAAGGAGTCGCTCAGGGGCCAGGCAGGGGGTAGCTTGGGGAGCAGGTAGGGAGCCACTCAGTGGGAACATGGGGGCTTGCTCAGGGGGGCAGGCAAGGGCGTAGCTCGGGGGCAGGATGGGCATAATCCAGGGGGCAGGCAGGGGGTAATCTAGGGGGCAGGCAGGGGTAGCTTGGGGGTAGCTCAGGGGCTAGGCAGGGGTGTCTCACGAGTATGCAGGGCATAGCTCAGGGGGCAGGCAGGGGGTTGCTCAGGAGGAGGCAGGGGAGGGGGTAGCTTGGGGCTAGGTAGGGGGCCTCTCAGGGGGCTGGTGGGAGTAGTTCGGGGGAAGCAGGGGATAACTCGAGATGCAGGCAGGGAGTGTCTCAGGGCAGTCAGGGAGTAGCTCAGGGGGCAGACAGGGGGTCGCTCGCGGCTCTGCAACAGGCAGGGTGTTGCTGGGGGGCAGGCAGGCGGTCTCAGGGGGCTCTGCAGCAGGCAGGGAGTCTCTCAGGAGGCAGGCAGGGGGTAGTTCAGGGTACCAGTGGAGGTAGCTCGGGGGGCAAGCAGGGGGTTGCTCAGGGGGCTGACAGGGGGTCGCTTGGGGCTCTGCAGCAGGCAGGGAGTGTCTCGGGGCAGTCAGGGAGTAGCTCAGCGGGGCAGGCAGGGGGTAGCTTGGGGGACAGGCAGGGGGTCACTGCGGGCTCTTCAGCAGGCAGGGGGTTGCTCAGGGGGCAGGCAGGGCGTACCTCTGGGGGCCAGCGGGAGTAGCTCAGGGGGACAGGCAGGGGTAGTTCAGGGGGGCAGGCAGGGGGTCGCTCGGGGGGCAGGCAGGGGGTCGCTGGGGCTCTGCACCAGGCAAGCTCCCCTGTGGTCTCTGCTCCCCGGGGCTCTGCCAGCCACAGCGCCGGGCCCCGCTGCCTGGGCGGCTCTTACCGGCTGTGGGAGCTGAGCAGTGACACCCCCCCGGGCGCCAGCCGCTGCCTGACACCAGCCCGAGCAGCACCTGCCTGCCCTGCCTGACTCCGGCTTCCCCCTGGGTCCTGGCCATGGAGGCGGGGCCAGGGGCGGGGCCAGAGGCAGGCCGAGGAGGAAGGGGGCGGAGCTGCCCTGCTCTGGCACTTGTGTGTGTGAGGGTCCCATGCTGGGGAGCAGCCCCGTGGTGCTGGGTGTCCCGGGGCCCTGCTGACAGGGCTCAGAAATCCCGGGTGGCCACGGGGCCTGGTCGATAAGTCGCCAGACCCGGCCTGAGTGGGCTTTATCCAACCTGAGCTGAGCGCCGGGGGTGGCACAACCTGCCTTGCAAGCCCCCTCCAGGCCCTTGTTCCCTGATCGCTGAGTCGTTTCCCTGCAGTTGAACCTGCCCTCGCCTGCTGCGCCTGCAGCCTGTTACTGCTTGTGCCACCTGCCCAGGGCGCTCACAGCCCCTGGTCCCCAGCCCTCTGGAGCAGCCCGGAGCAGATGGACAGGGGTGACCAGCTGCCCCCTCACTCTTGTGTCTCAAGCGGGAACACGCCCAGTTTCCCCTCCCAGCAGAGTTCAGGCTTTGTCAGCCTGTGATCAGCCCTGTGGCTCCCCAGGAGTCTCCCCAATTTGTTCCCCTCTCTCTGAGGTGCTGAGGTCACACCCCTGCTCCCAAGTGGGGTCCAACGGTGGGTCTCCCCCATCCCAGGCAAACACTGAGCCTGGGCTGGAGGTTGGGAGGGGCAGGCCCTGGGACTTTCCTGGGCAGCTGCCACCTGGAGATGTTCTTTCTTCCAAATCAAACCCTTTCAACGTGGCTTGTCTCTCTCTGACCAGAGATCGGGTCCCAGCACAGCCCTGCCCAGCACTTCATCGGCATTTTTGTGTGTTTGTGTGTCTATGTGTGTGGCTCTGCGTGTGTGTGTGGCTGTGTGTCCATGCCTCACCTCAGCCCTGCCCAGCAACTCAGCATCCAGGAAGATGATTGGGAGTGAATGGCAGGGCGAGGACAAGGGCTTTCGAGAGGGTACGGCTAGAAGGGACCATTGGATCACCCAGGCTGAGATCCCGTGTGACCTGGGCCAGGGAGCCGCGCCCACTGACCCTGCGTCCAGCGCTGCAGGGGCAGGTGGAGCTGGGATGTGGCTCATGGTTATGGCCACGGTTCTTTGCTGGCTGAGCAGCAGGGGCGGGGGATGCTGCTGGACAAGGCACCAGGGGGGCACCCCTGAGGCAGGAAAGGTGACGGGAGGATAGTGACCTGCCCAGTGGCAGCAGCAATTCCCCTGCAAGTTCAAAGATGGGTCCCGTCGTCCTGGTAATTCCCATGAAAGGGGAATTCACTCCTTGCTGCCGCTCTGGACCTTCCCTTAGCCTGGACCTGGAATCGCCCCCCCCCCCCCGAGCTGCCTGTGCCAGCTGGGAGATTGTGGGATGGGGGGGCACAAGGACAGGGAGGTTGTTAGAAGAGACGCCTGGACACAGGGGCTTGGCTGTCAGCTGGTGACTCCCTGGGGCGGTGACTGGCCATCACTGCATGGGAGGCTCAGGCAGGCTGAGGTGTTGCCCGGGCCCTAAGCAGCCCCCAACAGCCAGTGGGGGCCCTCACTGAGGGGCTGCCTCTCCCGGCCATACAGCCCCAGCTGGGTCAGTGGGTGCCTGCACCAGGGTCCCTTGTTCTAGGACACCGTGCACTAGTCAGCCTGCCCAGCCCTTAGGCTTTTCTGCAGCTCCAGTGATCCCAGGAAATGAAGCCCCTGGGCCCTGGAGAGAGCTCGTCCCCCTGACTGCCCAGTTGGGCTGGGATCAGAACCTCCATCTGAGGCACGCCATCTGCCCGACTGACAGCACCAGGCACCAGTAACACCCCACTGACAGCTCTGACCCCCTTCCCCTTCCCAGGCACCCTCCCTGCCCCCATCCTCCACCTGAACCAGGCGTCAGCCTGGCTGGGGGACTCCGTGCGGCTCCAGTGCTCTGTGTTCTCCTGCACCCGGGCCACCCGTGTTGTCTTCTACAAGGACGGGGAGGAGGTTTCATCCCAGACAGGCTTGCAGGAGAAGCTCACTTACGACTATGACCACATGGTGACCAGCAACAACAGTTCTGGGAGCTACACCTGTGGGTACGAGATCAAAGGCAGCGACAGCCGGGTGACCAGATCCCAGCTCAGCCCTGCCCAGTGCCTCAGTGTTACTGGTAAGGGTGTGTTTGTGTTTGTGCGTGTGCATGTGTGTGCGTGCGCGCACGCTCTGCCCAGCCATTCGGGTTCACAGGAAAGGGGGCTGGAGGGACAGCAGTTCAGTAACAGCCCCCTGAAAGTCCAAACATTGAAATTCATCAGTTTTTTAAATCAGAGACGAAAATTTTCTATCAAAATGTCTTTGTTCAAAATTTGTCCCAGGGAAACGT
Organism: Pelochelys cantorii; assembly: GCA_032595735.1. Lineage (NCBI taxonomy): Eukaryota > Metazoa > Chordata > Testudines > Trionychidae > Pelochelys > Pelochelys cantorii. Next base: position 7,388,037 of record CM064358.1, on the reverse strand, counting down.
CCACCCCCCATTTTCTGCCTATCTCAGCTCAGTAGGCTCGGCCCGGGCAGATGGTGCATGGGGGCATCATGGAAAGGTCTGGTCAGAAGGGACCCCAAGAAGTCCCTAAAGTTCAATTCTCTGCACTGAGGCAGGACCAAGTGAACCTTCACAGTCCCTGGCAGAGGTTTGTCCAACGCGTTCTCCGTAACCGCTGCAGACGGGGATTCCTCGCCCACCCTTGGCAGCTGTTCCAGTGACTCACGACCCTTCTCGCTAGACAGTATTTCCCAACACCACACATAAATTCCCTTGCGGCAGCTGGCACCAAGGCCTCATGCTGCCCTCTGCCCAGGGCAGGTCACTCCACGGGGAGCTGCCAGCCACTCTGTGGAGGGACGACAGGGTCTGGGATGTCTCTGGCTTTTATGAGGCTTTTGCAGAGTCCTGGTGTAGCCTGAGCAAACTGGGGCGAGAGTGACTCTGTGCTGGGCAAAAGCAGGAGCCTCCCCAACGGCCTCCATCCCTTAGGGACTCTCTTCGGGGGAATGTGCCCCCTGCAGCATGACCCCCCCCTTGGAGCAAGGCCTCCAGGAGCACCTGTTACACCCCAGCTGCTTTGTGTCTAGTGCCAGCCCTGCAGGGCCACACGCTGCTTTGCAGACGTCACCGTGGACCTTTCTGCATTGCAGGGCCGGCCATGTCCCCTGCCGTCTGGGCCTCTCGCTGCGTCCTGGTCCTGCTGCTCCTGGTGTCCGCGCCCGTCATCACCTTCGTGCTGGAGAAACGGGGCCTGCCCCAGCCTGCAGAGCTGGAGGAGACTTGTGGTGGGAGCGTCGTCATTTCTGCATGGAGGGGGCAATGGGGCTTTGAGCAGGAGGGATGGGAAAGAGGGGGCAGGGGGAGATACTCATTGCAGAGAGGGGGCAGGGGAAGATACCCAGTCCCCACTGACCGGCTGTGAGCAGGAGGGAGGGGAAAAAGGGGGCAGGGGAGATACTAGCACCCAGCTCTGAGCAGGGCATTGGGGAGATGCCATTGGTCAGTGCTGCAATAGCCCTCTGTGGTAACTGTCTTTGCCCAGGTAACTCCGCCAGCCTCCTTCATTCCCCCCCCTCCCTCTGACAAGTGCCGCCAACATCCCCTGGGCTGAAAACCAGACCCCCAAAGCCCTGCCCCTCCTCTGCCATTTCCCAGGCCCTGCCCCCCCCTTCTCTTCTCCTGCTTCCCTGCACCCACCATCCCTCTCTGCTACCCCACCCTGCTTATCGCTAGATCATCTCCTTCCCCCTGCCCCGCTGGGCTCCCTCTGCTCTGGGGCTGGAACGGAAGCTGCTGCAGCCGGATGCGAAGCCTGCCTGCAGGTAGGAGGCAGCCCCAGCTAAGCAGGGACTGGCTTGGGCTGATGACCCGGCACCTCGCCCCTTTCCTCTTTCCTAGTAACTGCACCTTCCAGATATGGCCAGTTCACCTGACCCCTTCTCATTCCAGATGAAAACTGAGCACTTGGCACTGACAACCCCCTGCCCTGCAGCCTGCAGCCCTCGGTTCACTGTGAGCCAGGCCAGGGCCACGCCGAGCTCTGTCAGAGCTGAGCCCTGCCATGAACTGCCCCCGCCAGACAGCCCAGCCCAGCACCTTTCTGCTGCACTAAGCAAACAATCTCTCCCGCTGAGGGGCTGCACATTTAGAGCAGAAGGAGGCTCCTGGTTAAGGCCCCTCCCAAGGTAGCACTTCTAGGAGACTGGGCCTCAGCTCCCATCTGTGAAATGGGACCAATCATTCTGCCTTTTCTCAGAGGAGAATTTCTAAATCCCCTGAGAGATTGAGGAGCCCAAGGGTGGGACTGTGCTCTGTGCCCACTGCCTGGTGCTCCTAAGTCCCTCAGGCGCTCTTGAAAGTTCTCCCTTTGTGAACTCTTCTGGCTGGGGACTGTCTCTCCCTGCCAGTTTGTCTGCACAAGGACGCTGACCAGCGGAACGACACTGTAAATAATCACTGCAGTTATCTCGGGATAACTCCCCCTGGGGACACCCTTATTCCAGAATTGGAGAGTCTGGGTCAGGGTTCATTCACACCATTTCACTAGGAGGTAAAACTTCACAAAGCCTGTCATGCACTGGAGTGAGAGTGTTCTGACAGGGAGTTATCCTGGAAGAGTTGTACTGGGTTAGCTAGACCAGGAGAGTTCTGCTGGTTGGTTTTCCAAGCAGACACTCAGAGCAAAGGTGCCCGACCTGGACTGCTGTCCAGGAGCTGCTGTGACGTATATAATCAGAGTGAATTGCAGGGGGAGGGAGAGGGGGCTGGTGGACAGGAGCTAGGAACGAGGTCTCTGTTTCTGATTTGCTATTCTGTACTGTGAATAAATTAGAATTTAGTCTCTACAGTGCCAGAGGACCCCTCGTTGTTTTTAAAGTTACAGACTAACACAACCACCCCTCTGTGATTTAGTATCAGGTAGGTTTATTGCTCTAAGCCAACAGTAATACAGCACAGGGGGAAAGTTCCACACCACACCTGTCTCTGGGAAGCCCCTCGTGCAGCCTTGTTACAGTCCCCGACACAAAAAGTGACTCCCCAAGTTACACCCCTAATGCCATCTTTTTATAACCTGTTTGTAGGTACAAGCTGCTGTGTGTGTCGTCTGAGACTAGATTTAATCCATCAGCTTCCCATCTTGTTCCTCTGCTACCATGGGGTGTCCCTTATCTCTCTGTTCTGAACACATGGCACCAAGGGGTGTGATAGTAGCTCCTAGGTGTGTACCAGGCTGGAACAATCAGATGTCCTGCCCTTTTCCTTTGTCATGCCCGTACCGACCTGTCAGAGTCATCCCCTAGCTGTTGCTGTGATAAATCACTCACCTGTCCTGGTCCTGACAGTTTTCCTGTCTATACGCCAGTGCTTGCTTCAGCAAACATAAGATGTGCTGGGATACTTAGCACAAGGGAAGATGACTAGAATAAAGGTGGAGGCCAGCGTAGGCTACAAAATTGCTGTATATTTCTGTTTAATGCGTGCTAACACACACACACACACACACACAGTTTTTTCGAAAAAACTTCCCCTGCGTCTAGACTGCTGCCATGTTCTTTTGAAAGTAAATTGAAAGAATGCAGCAGTTTTTTGGACTGTGGAAAACCTCGTTTTACGGGGAATAATGCCTTTTTTTGAAAGTGCTCTTTTGAAGAAAGGCTCTATGTAATGCAAACTGTGATTTTTCAAAAGAGAGCATCCAGACTGCTTTGGTGCTCTCTTTCAAACAAGCGGCTTGCTTTTTTGAAAGTACTGGTTGTACTCTAGATGCTTTTTTTGAAAGAGGCTTTTTTGAAAGTATGTTTTGAAAAAGCCCCTTTCGAAAGAGGCTTGCAATCTAGACGTAGCCACACATACATACATACAGAAAGAGAGAGAAAGGAGACAGAATTTATTATAGATTTGAGAGCATTTGTCTGTCCATCCGACCGTCTGTTCAAGAAGTCCTTCTACACGGTAAGAGCTGGGACTTGTTGAGTTTTCACAGGTCCAAGATGGGCCTGAGGACGCCTTTGGAGCCTCCTCCTCTGTCCCTAGAGACAGGAGCAACTGCACCTCCTGGAGAAGGAATCGCTGTGACGGACCGGGCCGGGTCTGGGCACCACTGAGGGCGTCCGCTCAGGGCAAATTGCTCAAATCCGGGGCTCTCTCTAGCCCCCAGACTGGAGGCCTTCCCCAATAGGCCACACGCCACTCCCGCAGAGCGCTTCAGCTGCCTGCCTGAAGCCTCATGAGCAAAACCCCTTCGACACCCCAGCAATATCCGTGCCCCAGGTGGCCCCGGGCCTCATACACAAGTGAGGGGTCTTAGAACCCAATCTCACCTACCCTGAACAAGTTCTGTCCGGTTCCAAGAAACCAGCCACAGATCCCAAGCCAATTTATTCTCTGGATCTTACCCACCAATCACGCTGAGCCAATCCTTTAGAATCTACAATCTAAAGGTTTATTACTACAAGAAAGAAAAGCATGAGAGTAAGGTTGCTAAAGGATAATACATTACATGCATCGAATCTCCCAGTTCTCGATGCAGGCTCTAGCAGAGATGTTATAGCTGCTGGCTTAAAAGTCCTTGTTGCGCATCCTCTCTCAGGATGGGTCCACAGTTCTTCCCGGCTCGTGATTCCCTGTGAGGCCACATCTGGGGTCAGGAGCAGATCTGAGTCCAAGATGGAGTGGGCCACATGGCATATTTTTATCCCCTCCTGGCTTCTTCCAAGCTGGAGGGAGTCACATGGCCAGTGGCCAGGTGTGTCTTTGGCCTTCAGAGGCCCATTGTTCCCCGGAGCTTCGCTCATTAGCATGTCCATAGGCAAACCTTCCTAGCCCATTACTCAAGCACATTCAGAGAGACTTCCAGTCTCCATACAGAGTACAGATTCCTAACTCCACACACAGACATTATACAGATATATGAAGAGCAGATACAGAATCAGAAGAATGTAAGCTTTTGTTTGACCCCTCACATGGCCACCTTTGTACCACTTTTGGGGCGAACACCCCCCCATGGGTGCAGCAGTGACCTGGCTGCTCCCCTCACAATCCAATAACATGACAATCGCTCCTGGGAAGGGCCCTTGAAGAGGGATGGGGAAGGAGGGTGGAAGGGCAGGAGGGCATCGAATGGGATGGAGTATCCCCTCCCCATGTGCGGGTCACCCCACGCTCTGAGGTGATACGGTATTGTGCCCAGCAGAAAGGGGACAGTTCAGGCAAGAAGATCAGGCAGGTGGAACCAGACTGTCCTCGGCCGCGCCTTCAACCGGCCGGTTTGACCCACAAATGACTTAGGGTGACCCAGGGCCTGGCCAGAGGGTTGCCACACCCGCCTCCTCCCAGTCAGGACCAGGTACACCTGGGGGACTTGTTTCTGCAGTGTGACTGGCAGAGTGTGGAGCTCTGGCAGCTCTGATTTAGGGGCTGTGTCCTGGGGTTGGCTTCCAAAGAACTTCCTCTTGGACCCCAGTTTACAGAGTGAAACGTGAGCCCTGCTTGGCTCTACCTTCACCAACCCTTATACCACGAATTTACCAGCCAATTCTGACAAGATTCTCGAACCAAATCTACCCCCCCCCCGCTCTTAATTCACACCTAGCGACAGCGATTGCAGAATAATCAGAACTAAGCAAAGAGACAGACCCAAACTATAAAGACAAGTGGAGCCCGGGGATATGGGGGGAGGGAGAGGGGTGCTGCTCTTTCAATCTGGCTGCAGACGAAGGCCGTAGGCTTCAGGCCTAGCAATATGGCTACAGGCCAACAGACATGGGCACAGTCGTACAGTTCCCAGGGTGCAAGGGGGCTGGGATCCTGTGGGATAAGGACCCAGCTCGGGGCTGGGTGATGGTCCCTGGTGGTACGGGGGGATTTAATTACCCAGCCGCCATTTGGGAAAATGTGAGGTAGGGTGACCTGCTCTGCCCCCACCCTCAGCCTCACCCCCTCTGTTCCCATTGGCTGGGCAGGTTACTGGGAGCCTGCACCCCGGCCCCATCCCAGGTGCCAGCCCTGATCCCCACCTCCAAACCCCTCAGTCCAGCCCGGGGCAGAGACCGGCCCAACTGGGCCAGGGAGTAAGACGCCAGCAACTTCCAGGGACTGATCCCAGGGGAACCCAATGCAACCAGCACCGGGGCTGATGCTGCGGGACCAGGGGTTCAATCCTGGGGTGTGTCTGTCAGGTCGGCAGTGGAGGGGGTGGGGCTCTCCAAGGCAGGGGGGCTTTGGGGGCAGAGGGGCTTTGTGCCAGCAGTGTCTTGTCCACTGGAGAAATTCTTTTCTCTGCACGGCTGGATCCAGGCTCCTGGGGGCACAGAGGGATGGTGGGTTAGTGGGATCCATGTTACCCTAGGGGGCAGAAAGGGGCACAGAAGTGGGAGGGGGTCACCTCACCTATGGCACCCCCCTTTGGGCGGCTGTAATAGTCCTCCGCCAGGATCAGCCCCAGGACGAGCAGCACCACGACGGCCAGTTCCAGGCGGGCAATGTTGCCGTGGGTGAAATCCGGGCGCTCGGGGGGTGTTACTGCAGGGGGAAGGGAAGAGTCACTTGGCGGCTGGCAAGGGGAGAGCAACAGCTGGCGCTGCCTTGGGAGCAAAGACAACAACCCGCGTCCGGCAGGTCCGGCCCAGACCCCCTCTGGGAGTCTCCCAGGTGCTGCGGCTCTGGGGCGTTCCTGGGCCAGACCCACGGGTGAGACTGTGTCCTCCTGCCCTGGCTTGCTGGAGGGAACCACAGGATGAGCCGGCAGTGCCCTGAACATCTACAGTGTCCCCTGTGCAGACACCTCCCCCCCCAGCAGTGAGCTCTCCCCAGCCTGAGCCTGAGCGAGCAGCCCAGCGGGGTGGGGGAGGGGGGGTGTCACGCCCTGTGATGGGTTTGATTAACCTGCTCTCACAATGTTATTTTGGGCCTCACACGTTAACCTGCCTCATTCTCGCTCTCTCCATTTACTCTGCTCTCATGAGGGTTCTGGGCAGTTTATGTTCGTGGTCGGACATTCAAAGGCCAGAAGGGACCAACGGGCCCATCTAGCCAGAGCGTCTGCCCAGCCCAGGCCAGAGCCTCCCCCAGGGATCCCTGCACTGAGCTGCTAACTGCTGGCCTGGCTAGGGCCTGTCTGGCAAGGGACCAGGCGGAACGGACACATGCAACATGGCCAGCTGGGAATTTTAAATCAAGACTTTTCGATAGCAAACTAAATTTTGACTAAATGATTCTTTCTATTTACTTCTTTTCTCATGGAAGTAGGAAGCATAACAAGTGGGGTTCCGCAGGAGTCTGTTCTGGGTCTGGTTCTGTTCAATATCTTCATCTTTACTCTGCTTTCTTTAAATATTTTAGATTTTCCTCAGTTTATTGATAAGAAGGTCATGTGAGACTGTATCAAATGCTTTACTAATTTCTCGGTATATCACGTCCACCGCTTCTCCCTTACCCACAAGACTTGTTATCCTATCAAAGAAAGCAATCAGATTAGTTGGACATGACTTGTTCTTTACAAATCCATGCTGGCTGTTACCTATCACCTTACAGAAACATAGAATCAAAGAACACTAGAACTGGAAGGGACCTTGGGACATCATCAGGTCCAGTCCCCTGCCCTCACGGCAGGACCAAGCACCATCTAGACCAGTGGTTCCCAAACTTCTCAGCATCATGCCCCCCTTTTAGATTTTTTGAAAAACCCTCACCCCCCACCCCCCAAAATAGCAGCAAAACTTAATGGGGGAGGAGGAGGGCCAGGACGCCTTGCTCCCCCCCTGGAATTTCTTCACGCCCCCCCCCAGTTTGGGAACCCATGGTCTAGACCATCTCTGATAGATGTCTATCCAACCTGTTCTTGAATATCTCCATTGATGGAGATTCCACAACCTCCCTAGGCAATTTATTCCAGTGTTTAACCACCCTGGGTATGTCTACACTGCAACACTATTTCAAAATAACTAGCGCTATTCCAAAATAACTTAATCCATGGCTACACAGCAGGCAGTTATTCCAAAATAGTGTCAAAATACTGTCAAACAGGAGGACGTCTTACTCCGACTCCTGTAACCCTCACTGTACAAGGAACAAGGGAAGTTGGAGGAAGAGAGCTCTATTTCAAAATAAGAGATGCAACTGATGTAGCTCAATTTGCATAGCTTATTTCAAGTTAAGCCCTGAAATGTAGATGCATCCCCTGACATTAAGGAAGTTTTTCCTAATGTCCAACCTCCCTTACTGCAGTTTAAGCCCTCTGCTTCTTGTCCTGCCATCAGAGACCAAGGAAAACAATTTTTCTCCCCCCTTGTTACACCCTTTTAGGTACTTGAAAATTGCTATCATGTCCCCTCTCAGTCTTCTTCTTTCCAAACTAAACAAGCCCAATTCTTTCGTCTTCCCTCACAGCTCATGTTTTCTAGGCCTTTAATAATTTTTGTTGCCTTTCTCTGGACCTTCTCCAATTTCTCCACAACTTTCTTTAAATGAGGTGCCCAGAACTGAACACAATACTCCATCTGAGGCCTAATAAGCACAGAGTAGAGCAGAAGAATGACTTCTCATGCATGTCTTGTTCACAACACCCCTGTGAATGCAGCCCAGAATAACGTTTGCTTTTTTTTTTTTTTCTGCAACAGTGTCACATTATTGACTCATGTTTAGATTGTGGTCCACTATGACCCCTAGAACCCTTTCTGCAGGACTCCTTCCTAGACAGTCACTTCCCATTCTGTGTGTGTGAAACAGATTGTTCCTTCCTAAGTGGGAATGCACTTTGCATTTGTCCTTTTTAAACTTTATCTTGTTTACTTCAGACCATTTCTCCAGTTTGTCCAGATCATTTTGAATTATGACCCGATCCTCCAAAGCACTTGCAACCCCTCCCAGCTTGGTATCATTTGCAAACTTCATAATCATACGCTCTGTGCCATTATCTAAATTGTTGATGAAGATACTGAACAGAACCGGACCCAAAACAGACCCCTACGGAATCCCACTTGCTATGCCCTTCCAGCATGATTATTATCTTCCAGATGTTTGCAGATGACTTCCTTATTTGCTCCATTATCTTTCCTGTCACAGAAATTAAACTGACTGGTCTGTAGTTTTCTGGGTTGTTCTTATTTCCCTTTTTATAGATGGGCACTAGATTTGCCCTTTTCTAGTCTTCTGGAATTTTTCCCAACTTCCATGACTTTTCCAAAATGATAACTAAAGGCTCAAATACCTCCTCTGCAGCTCCCTGAGTGTTCTAGGACAGTGTTTCTCAACATTTTTTAAAAAAATACCCCTTTTTCAAAGAAAAAAAATTATAAGTACCCCCAGTAGGTACAGTTTTCAGACACACACAATTTTTTTCTACCATTGCAACATGTTTGTTTAAAAAACTTAATTGTAGTTGGGTGGGCCATTAAATATTTGGAAGTAAAAAGTACAAAAATGATAAAGCACTCTAAAACTTAAAACAAAACTTCAGTTTTTTCCAAATTTCAGTTGTGTTGATGTACTCCCCAGACTTCTCTCGAGTACCCCTAAGGGTACTCGTACCACTGGTTGAGAAACACTGTTCTAGAATGCGTTTCTGGTGTCTTGAAGACATCAAATGTCCCTAAGTAATTTTTAACTTGTTCTTTTCCTATTTTAACTTCTAAAAGTTACCCCATTCCCACTAGCATTCACCATGTTAGGCATCAGGTCACCATCAGTCTTCTTGGTGAAAACTGAAACAAAGAAGTCGTTAAGCATCTCTGCCTTTTCCATATTTTCTGTTATTGTTTTCCCCTCTTCACTGAGCAATGGGTCTACCCTGTCCATTGGTCTTCCTTCTGCTTCTCATGAATGTGTAGAATGTTTTTTGTTACCCTTTATGTCTCAAGCTAGACTGAGCTCATTTTGTGCCTTCACCTTTCTAATCTTGCCCCTACATACTTGCGTTGTTTATATTCATCCCTTGTAATTTGACCTAGTTTCCACTTTTTATACGACTCCTTTTTGATTTGTGGATCATGTAAAATCTCCTCGTTAAGCCCAGGTGAAGGGCTGAGCTGATAGGATCACACCCACACTCACACACACACACATCCCTTACCGGAGATGCTGAGGGGCTGGGCAGAACTGAGCTGGGATCTGGTTTTCACTGTCCTTGATCTCGTACCCGCAGGAGTAATTCCCAGAGCTGCTTCTGGACATCACATGGTTAAAGTCATAGATGAATTTCCCCACAGAGACCGTCTGGGATGAAGCTTCCTCCCCATCCTTGCAGAAGATGACGCGGGCGGCCAAGTTCTGGGAGAACACGGAGCACTTGAGCTGCACGGAGTCCCCCAGCCAGGCTGACGTCTGGCTCAGGTAGAGGATGGGGGCACGGAGAGTTCCTGGGAAGGAGAATGGGCCAGAGCTGTCAGTGGGGTGTTGCTGGTGCCTGGTGCTGTCAGTGGGGCAGGAGGGGCTGGATCGTGTCTCAGATGGAGGCTCTGATCCCAGCCCAGCTGGGCAGACGGGGGGATGAGCTCTCTCAGGGACCAGGGGTTTCATTCCCTGGGGTCACTGGGGCTGCAGAAGAGCCCAAGGGCTGGGCAGGCTGGGCTCCCATTGCCTGGCGCTGCGCAGTGTCCTACAACATGTAGCCTTGATGCAGGCACCCACTGACCCACCTGGGACAGTGAGTGCAAGCAATGGCTGATGGGGGCTGTCTAGGGTCTGGACGACACCTCAGCTGGCCCCTGCAGCCCCTGTGATGAAGGCCAGTCACTGCTCTGTGGAGCTCACCAGCTGCCAGCCAAGGAGCTACATCTGTACCAGAGCCCTGAGCTCCGGCATCTGCTCTAGCATCCTCCCTCTGCTGTGCCCCTCTCACCTCCCAGCTGCTTCAGGGGATCTGGGGGCAATTCCAGGCCCAGGCTAAGGGAAGGTCCTGGAGTAGCAACTGGGAGCTGATCCTCTAATCCCGGCAACCAGCAGAGCGATGGGACCCAGCTCAGAACTTGCGGGCACCACACTGAGGAGCAGCCTGAAGGGTAAAGACCCTCGGCAGGCTGGGGACAGACAGACAGACGGACTCACCGGGAGCTGAGCAGATCTCCTGGCTGCTGGGGCTCAGCGCTGGGGACAGAAAGGGGACGGGGGGTCAGTGCCGGGCTGGAATCTCCCCTGCGGTGAGACACCCGGGACGGCTGATGGGGGCTCTGCTCCCCCCAGAATCCCACTACTAAGGTGACAGAGCCTCCTGTAGGGATGGGTGGGTCTGGGTGTCACACGCCTCCTGCACTGAATGGGATTCACACCCGGCACCTGAGAGCCAGGCCCCTCCCTCTTCATCACAGAGGATCCTGGGGTCCGGTTCCAGCTCTGCCAGTTCCACCAGGGCACCCTGCCTGCTCTGTGTGGCTGGGCCAGGCTCTGTGCAGAGCCCTGACTCCTGGGTACCTTCTGGGCCAGTGACTCCCATGGGGCCACCTGGAGGGTTCCCATGGCCCAGGGGATCGGCCATGAGCGTCTCTGCCCAGGGCTCTGCTAACAGCCCAGCAGCAGCTACGTTCATCCCCGGCCCTGTCAGCCGAGCTCAGCCCCTCACCTCCCCAGCAGAGCCTGCAGCAGGGAATGTGCTACGGACAGACAGAGGGACACAGCCCAGACCTGATACGGACTTTGATAGACAAGCCTGGAGCAGAGCCCCAGTTCTCAGTCTCATTCCCCCCAAATAAAATCAAAACTAAAATAAAACAGCTCTGGGCTGGGATCCAAGCTGTGGAATTTGGGCCCAGCCTGATAAGTCTGACCTTCAGCTCCAGCCAGACCCCCTGAATTCTGGAGGAATCCAGACTGGAGCCCAGCCTGGCTCAGTGTCTCTGGCCCATCGGTAACAGGAAGCCCTGGGGCTGGATCCCGATAACCCCCCACCCTCCAATGACAATGGCCTCTCTGCTCTCTGCCTCCAGGCTGTGCTGACACCCCAGGAGCATCTGAGCCCAGCCCGGCCTCACCCCATGGGCCTGGCATGGGGAGCTGGGCCCAGGGACACCCCAGGGGTGGGATCCAGCCAAGTGCCAGGTCACAGCTCCCTACAGGGAACGCCACTGCCCTTCAGCCTGGGGCCTGGGCGGGGAAGCACAAACCCAGGGAAGGATTTAGGGCCCCGGGGACAGTAACTGGCCATGAGCTCCCAGGCACCGTGGGGCAGCAGGGCTGATGGGCCCCTGAGCTGTTTAACGAGGGGGCAGGGAGCAGGCGCAGGGGGCGATACTGGATCCTGCACCTAGGGTTGCCGGATGGTTTCAACAAACATACCGTTGCATAAATTGCTAGTTTCGTCCCCTGGAGGCTAGTCCAATTTGCCCCAAGAAGAGAGTCACACTTTCAGGCTGGGTCCAACACCATTTTATTGTTTGCAAACAATAGCCAACAGAGGAGCTCTGTGCTCAAAGCAGTGTTGACCTTGAACGACGGCTGGGCTGAAACTTTTATGGATTCCACATTCCTTCTGGTCAGCGTATCGCAATGTGATTGGTTACTGTTACTGCAAGTTTGCTTAGTTCCCTAGCAGAAAATTTAGCAGCTTCTAAGACATCCGCAGTTATCTAAATGATACGTGCTGTTTTGAGCTTAAGCAATGGAGAAGAAGCACACTTAGTTTTTACTACAATACCAGACACACTTGACATTACATCACAATCTACATCACATCTGATTTAGAAAATACCGGACAGTTCTATTTTCTCCATTTGTGTCCTGAACAGAAAGCTCAAATACTGGACCGTCTGGTTCAAAACTGGACACCTGGCAACGCTACAAGTGACTGGGCTCGGTGCAGGGAGCTGGGGGAAGGTCTCTGCTCTGGGCTGTCTGGGGGTCTCACTGGACGGGCGAATGGTCCCTCCTGGCCTGAAACTCAGTGAAGCTGGGACTGTCACCCCAGCCTGGGCCGACTGCTGGTACCATCTTAGCTCCCGAGGGCTGGTCCTGGCCTGGGTTGGGACAGTCCCACTCCTCCAACAGCGCAGCTCCCTCTGCTGCTAGAGGGGATTTGCTGACTCCCTGGGCCAGGCGCTGCTCTCGGTTCTGTGTCTCCCCCAACCCCCAGCACATTAGCCCAGGATGCCCGCACACTCACCAGGAAGCAGGAGGCACAGAGACAGGAGCACTGGCGTGGTGGGAGGAACCAATCAGGATGGAAACAGCTCCACAGTGTCCCCTCCCGATAGGGTCAGCAGGGCACAATCCACAGTGGCACCCAGATCCCACCCACCCCCTCTGCCCTGGCCATCCTCTGCACCGATCCCACCTGCTCCCCAGAGTTGGAGGCCCCAGCAGCTCCTCTTCCTGCTCCCAGGCCCCCTGGGCTCTGCAGAGAAGCCGCAACCTCTCTGACCTGCTCTGCTCCTTTCTCAGGTCTGATATTCGTCACGGCTCCCATTTCCTGCCCCGCTCGGCTCCCCTTCCCCACACTGGCCACAGCGTCTCTATTTTGGGCTGGAGGACTGAGAACCGAAGGGGCCTGGTTTGCTTATTTGTGTCTAAACTGATCACTGAGGAAATGTCCAGTCTCGTCTCACTGCCTGGGCCCACGGCAGCCCTCTGGCTAAGGGCACAGCTGGGCCAGGGGGAAAGGTCACTGGGTGACTGGGGGGCCTGGGAAGTTGGAGGATCCCAAACCTTATGGCTACATCTACACTGCAGGCTTTTTGCGCAAAACCAGTTGTTCTTGTGCAAAAACTTGTGGAGCGTCTACACTGCACACGCGTTCTTCTGCAACTAAATTTGCAGTACAGCATTGGAAAACAGGGCTTCTTGCACAAGACTTCTGACGCTCCGTATGAGGAAAAAGCCCTCTTGCGCAAGAAGGCAGTGTGGACAGGCTGCAGGGGTTTCTTGCACAAGAAACTCCTTTGGCTAAGATGGCCACCAGAGCTTTCTTGCGCAAGAGGGCATCCACACTGCCATGGACACTTTTGTGCAAAAGCACATCTCTTGCGCAAAAGCACATGGCAATGTGGATGTGCTCTTGTGCAAGGCCTTTTGTGCAAAAGGCTTCAGTGTGGACGTAGCCTATGTCTCCAGTCCCTGGTGAATAGGGTTGGCTCTGGATTTGACGCATAGATAAGACCTGAGCCTCATGGGGGACCCCCCACAGTGAGGTGAATTTCACTCCTAAACATCAGCAGCTACCGGACTTTTCTGGCTTCTCTGCTTCATCTTCTCTGCCCCATCTTCAAAACCCAGCTGCAGCCATTTCTGCGTGTCCTGCCCTGACTGCCCCACTCCCTGTGCTGGGCTCCTGAGGAGGCTGCTGTCCCCAGGGCCTGACCAGATGGGGAAGGACACAAGGAAGCTGAGAAAGAGCATCCAGAAGTGACCTCTGAGCTGGTGGGAGCTGGAATCAGTGGGATTAAAGCCAGTGGGGGAACCAGGGCAAAAGGCCAAAGGAACATGAGGGAGTCTTGTGAACAGGCATTAACACCTCTGGGGGAAGCCAAGCAGCAGAGGGACTCAAAGGGAAACGTGTCAAGAGTACACGGCAGAGCAATTTTGCAGAGCAATTTTATTAGCATCATTGATGCAGAAGCGGATTGTCCTGGGATGGAAGCTGGGCACATTGCACCCCTGGGCTGGAGACAGCTTTTGCAGAGCAGGTAGACAGGGGAGTGGGGGTGAGGTGGGGGGGGGGGCGGAGAAGCTCAGAGGCTCAGGTGAGTGAAAGAGGAGCTCCGTGTGACATTACCTGTTATGAGCAGAGCCTAAAAGACAGCAGGGTGAAAAAGGGTGAATATGGTCTGTAATATCATTGAAATCCCTGTTTCAAATCCTTTTGTGAAAAATATTCCTCCTCATTTTTTCCCATCTCTTGGTAGGAAATTGTTAAAAGGAAGAGAAGGGTAATCCTACACCTGATTTTTTAAAAAAAATAAATCTCTGAAAAGTTGTTTGTTTAAATGAAAATGTCTGGGTTTTTTTAATTTTCCAATTTTATTTTTACAACCCCTGTCCCCAAAAACAGGTTTTTTTCCCCCTCTGGAAAAAAATAGAAACTTTGAGCAAATGAAAATGTTTGACACAATTTTTTTAATAGTCCTATTTTATTTTTTAAAGCTCACAGCACTGAAGCACCCAGAGTGACTTGGGGGCTGTTGCTCAGGCTGAGCTGTTAGCGCCCTTGGGAGGGAGCTGGGCACTGCTGTTAGCTCAGACAACACAGCTTGGACAGGGCCTGATCCAAAGCCCCTCGGTGCCAATGAAAAGACTCCACTGACTTCACTGGTCTTGGGATGAGTCCCCATGTAAGGGTCAGTTCTCTTATGACGGAGAAATGGCTCCGGAGCTTTCACCTGGAGAGACCCCAACCCACACCAGCCGCAGGAGCAGGAACAGGGAAAGTCTCCCCACGGGCAGGTGAAGGGGAGGTGGATCGTGAACACCGGAAAATGGGATGTGAAAAAGAGGAACCCTCCCCCTTCCCAGCCAGAGCTGCAAACACAATTGGTACAAGAAGCAAGAGCATCCGCAGAGCAAGTTCCCCCTGCTGCAGAGACCCTGCAGCTATCTCAGCTCCCAGACCTTGGAACGAGCAGAGAGACAGCTCCACAGATGGAAGAAATGACCAGGCCTCCTCTCTAGACTAGTGCTTCAGCAGAGACTTGAAAGGTCTCAGCTGCAAAGAGCCTGCAATTGATAGCTAGACAGACAGACAGCACAGAGACCAGGGGCTTCCAAAACTATTAGTGAATTTGAAGGCCCTTTAAAGCCGGCATAAAGGTGGGGCTCAGTGCGGTGTGTCACTCCATGAGCTGTGGGAATGTGAGGGGCTGTGTCCCATGGTCCAGTCACTGGGGCTGGATGGGCTGGGACCGGGACATAAGGAAAACGACAGAGACACAAGCTGGGAAATCTGCCACAGGGGGTGTTAATTGATCTCACAGAGCAGCCCACCCCCCGTTTGCACTGGCCTCAGTCCTGCCTCGCTCCCCCTGGCCCAAAGGCCACAGCACACAGGGCAGCATTAGACCCACCTCCCCAGCCCTGAGGGGCCATTTCCCCCAGCAGGGAGTTCTGCCCAGACCTTGCACTATGCTGGCAGCCCAGCAGGGAATGACGGGGACTCCAGAACCTCCTCTGGGAGCCTGTTCCAGAGCTGAACTTCCCTCGTTGTTAGAACGTTTCTCCTATTTTCTAACCTAAGCAGATGAAGCCCATTAGGTCCTGTCCTACCTTCAGGGGCACGGTGAGCGACTGCTCACAGTTCTCTTTGGAACAACTCTTCACATATCTGGAGACACAAGCAACGTGTGGAGGTGTACGCGGGGGCACATGCTCCCCCAGACATGAGGGCTGGTGCCGGCAGTCTGCACTGTAGCCCATTTCCCTGCCCTCTCCCATCTAAGTCACTCACTGGCAGTGGGGAAGGTGCAGGCCAGGCGGCCCACATGGCACCAGCTCTTGGCTGTGCTGCTCTAGGAAGTTCTGGAAAAGGGGGGCAGACAAGGGTGGAGAAAGGGCAGGGTGGGGGCAGAGAGAGATGGGGATGGTCCACTCCCTCCTTTCCCAGCCACATGAGGCCACTGCATGGAGACTGTTATCAGGTGCCCCCTTAATCTTCTCTCAGGACTAAACATGCCCCATTTTTTAACATTTCGACACAAGTCAGGTTTTCTAACCTTCTGATCACTTGGGTTGTTCTCCACTGGACTCTCTCCAATTTCCCAAGGTCTTTCCTAACGTGTGACACCCAGAACTGGACACAGTCCCCCAGCTCAGATCTCACCATGTCCCAGGAGCGCAGAACAACAACGTCCCATGTCTTACAGACGATGCTTCTAGTGACACACCACAGAACAACCTTAGCTTCTGTTGTAACTGCATCACATCGTTCAACCTGTGACCCCTGGATCCTTGTCAGCAGAACTGCCACCCAGGCCAGTTACTCCACATTATTCCTTCCTAAGTTAGGTGCTTTGTACTTGTTCTTTCCTGAATTTCAGCTTGCTTGATTTCAGACCAGATTCTCCAGTTGTTGAGGTCACGCCGGCAACTGCTCCCAGCTTGGTGTCACCTGCTGCTTTCATAACTCCGTGATTCACATCATTCATGTAAACAGGGACAAGTACCAAACACAGGACAGACTCTGACAGGAGCCCGCGCAGTACAGCCTTGTGGCAGAGAAGCGCTGATCACTACTCTTTGAGTTGGGTCTTTCAACCGCTTGTGCACCCCCCCCTTAAAATAAAATAATTGACACCATATTTCCGTGGTCTTATTATGAGAGTATCCTCAAAAGCTTTACGAAACTCGAGATGGATCCTGCGTATTGTTTTCCCGCTATCCACCAGGCCAGTCACTCTGTCAAGGAATTTAAATTGGTTTGATATGATTTGCTCTTGATAAATCCACACGGGCTATTTCTTTTAACTCTCTTTTCTTCAGAGTGCTTCACTGTCTGGTTGTTTTATCATTTGTTGTAGCCCCTGTCCCCGTAGAGAGGTGAGTTGGATATGTCTATTGCTGTCTGTAGCCTGTTTCCCCTTTTTAAAGTCAGACGCCATGTTTGCCTCCTCCAGGGCTCTGGACATGGAGGAAAAATATGCACATCTACCAGCTGCTCTTGGTGCCCTTTGAGACCAAGCACACAGAATGCAATGGATTAGCACCCAGTACCTTAGCCGCTCAGTCTCTCTATCAGCCAAAAGGGTTCCTTAGCCACCAGCTGTCCCTCGGGCAGCCAAAGCCAGAGGCACCAAGCCAGGGGAGAGCAGATACAACAGGGGAGGCCTGCAAACAGACCACCCATGTAGAGGCTTCATGCATCAGTCACGTTCTTGTCAGCGGGGGTGGAACCGTAGCTGGTGTGGGAAGTGCTGGGGCCCCCAGTCTGGGGGGAGCTTTTCTTCTTTTGGCCACTGAGTGGAAGAGGCCTGGGAGAACGAGCCAGTGGGTGCCCCCATGAAGAGGAGATCAGCGGGCCAACAACCGAAGGGGAGTCAAACACCCGTGGGCAGCCCACAATGAATCCACCGCCTCGGCCATCTTGTGTGATGTGGCAGATCCCCCCCTGCCGGCCAGGCCTGTGTTTTCTTCTCTGCATTCACTTGGGTGCCCAGCCTGGTCTGACAAAATGTCCGCTCATGTGAAACCCACCCCAGAGGGAGAAAAGGTGAGGAGTTAAGGCTGATCCAGCGTATTCTGCTTGGGTGGGCTTGGACCCCACCTTTGTGACTACCAGCCTGTCCTTTGGTGGGCGGGGGGGGGGGGCACTGGCCCTTCCCTCTTCAGGCCCCTGCTACCACAGAACGACTTCCTATAAAAAACGTTGCTGGAAGAGGGGTCGGTGCCAGGACAGCAGAGCCGTGTGGCTGGAAAGCATCTTCCCCCCCCCCGCCCCCCACAACAGTTGGTTCAATAGAAGGTTTGACCTCACCCACCCTTCCTGGCTAATCAAACCCAGATACACCCACAGCCTGGGCCCGGCAGCCCCTGGGCCCGTCCCTCGTCGACCATTCGATAAGAGTTTGCTTATCGGACGGTCGACTAGTTGCTTCCATCCCCAGTCTGCACAGGACACTCCACAGACCCTGCGGAGACTCCGGGCCCCGTCGGATCGTCCCGCGGTTCCCTCCCTGCTCAGCAGCATGGAGCAGCCAGACTGTGCGGCCGAGAGTCGCTAAGCAGGGGCCACAGCACCCAGACAGGGAGACTCCCGGGGGAGGCACCTGAGATCAGGTGTCATCTCAGATTTCAATTGTTAAATCTGGTGCCCCCAAGGCTGCCTCCCCAGAGTGTCTCCCCTTTTCCCCCTCCCCCTTCTTCTGCTCCTCCCCCTGTCTGGCTCCAGTCGCCTTGTCTGGAGCAGCAGCCAGTCGCTCCCTAGTCCTGCAGTGTCTGGCCCCCAGCCTGGCTCTGGTCCCTGGGTGCTCTGGGCCAGTGGTTAGTCACCTGCCTGGGAGGAAATTGGCCCCTTACTTCTCGCTGGGCCTTGTCTGGCGCAGCAGAGACCAGGCCCCCCCAAGGCCCAGCCTGTTCCCGGTGTTGAGGGGGGAGGGGTGTGATGGGAGCATTTGGGGGAGGGGGAAGCTTTGGGTGAGTCACCCCAAGTCCCTGGAGCCCTGGGCTGTGGGCTCAGCTCTGACCTAGCGTTGTCAGCCCTGCGGCTCACACAGGAGGACAGGTGATAGCACTGAGCCAGGGTGCGGGAGGGACTGCAGACACCCATGGGGATGAGGGTGGCGGGACAGGAGCAGATGTGTCTGACTCAGTGGAAGAAGTTTCAGTCGGCCTTGGGGGAGGCTTCCCAACACCTGAACAATAACTCCCCCCCCCCCATATAAAACCTTCCCCTCAAAAGCAGCATCCTCTAAGTTCACTCCCAGGCTTCTTCCCTCACCTGAGCTCCTCCAGGCTGTGCACGGCTTCCCACCGGGGCGGGAAACACAGGCCTCAGTGCTGTGGAAATGAACTCCACACACTTCTGTATTCATGTGTCTGGTAAGGAATCGATTAGTCCAAAAAAGCAGCAGAATCTTTATTTAGTCTCTGTTGTTACAGACATACCAGGTGACAGACACAGTGAAATATTTTACCCAAATCACTGTAACTGGCATGACAGTATTGTGTTCCGTTCACAAATCTTCAAATATTGCCTGCAGAATGTTTAATTTTTTGGCACAGGATTCTCCAGGCACAGTCTGGGAGGGGCCGCAACTTGTCATCAAGTCCAGCCCCCAGCTCTGGGGCAGGACCAAGTAAACCGGGATTGTCCCTGACAGGGATTTGTTCAACCTGCTCACAACTTCTGAGGATGGGGAGTCCAGAACCTTCCCTGGAAGTTATTGCAGGGCTTAACTAAACTTCTCATTTGAAAGTTTTCCCCAACATCTCAGCTACATTTCTTTGCTACAGATTAAGGCCCCTCACTTCTTGTTCTGCCTTGAGTGGACATGGAGAACCAGGGATCCCTGTTCACTTTATAGGCCTGGGGCAGGCCCGTGTCGGCAGTAGCTCTAGAAAGTTGGAACTCCGGGATTTTGCTCTTGAGCGCGGCTTCAGGTGGCAGGCCCTAACTCCAGGGACATTTCTTAAATGAAAAGTCACTGTAGGCCCTTATCTCACTTCCTGCAAGCTGGGAGGCTGGCAAGTGCTTTGGAAGATCAGGTCATAATTCAAATGATCTGGACAAACTGGAGAAATTGGGGGGAAGGGAGCTGCCTGCACCCCAGGCTCATCTTTGCTCCCCCTCATTTACAGAATGGCACAACACTTCAGGGTCTTCTTCAGGAGGGCCCTGCAGGTGGCCCCAGGGCTGGCGGGAAGCTCCTCTGTCCCCGCAGGCGGGGAAGCTGCATCCCTCCAGGCCGGGGTGACACACCCACCGGCCAGGCCCACACGGACCTGGCACCATCAGTGGCTGGGCAGGCGGGACCCAGCCCAGTGGGGGGAGCCGGGCAGGGTGGCTCTGGGTCCTCCTCTGTGGAGAGAAACACCTGCCGCAGGAGCCCAGCCCCCATTGCCACCAGGGGACATCGCCCTGCCCAGCCCCCGGGGATCTGCCAGGCTCCCGGAGCCCGCAGCCCAATGCTCCCTGTGCCAGCCCCTGCAGTAGGGGGTCCAGGCCGGTCAGCAGCAGTGCCTGGGCCTCCAGCAGCAGCTGGGCCACCTCCTGCAGCCACTTGGATCCAGGTGAGGGGCCGTGAACGCCCTGGACCCAGGGGCTCGCCCAGTACTCGGGGGGAGGGGCAGCCCCAGTGTCTGGACTGAGCCCTGCAAGCCCCACTGACTCCTGAAGCCTCACACAGCTGCCCTGCAGCCAGCACAATGGGTGGGTGGGGGGGGGGGCTTCTGCTACTTGGTTCCCTGTTGTTCCGGGGAGACACCTCCTGGGATTCCCTGCTGGGGGGCTCTGCTGAGGGCGTTGGAAGATGTGAGGATGGAAGGGGGATGTGGGGCCCAACCTCCCTGGGTCCCTGACGGGGGGGCACATGACCCTTGCTGGCCACTGGAGTCACCCTGTCCCCTTCCCTCTTCGCACAGAGTCCCCTGGGTCTCGCCGGAGCGCTGCGGGGAGCGGGTGGACTCCCGGATGTAGGAAGTTGCTATTTACAACCTAGAAGAGGAGCTCCACACCCTAGACACGGTAGGAACCTTCTCCACCCAGGGGGGGACCCGAGTTTGTCCGCCCCCCCCAGCAAGGGCCTTGTCCCTGGGGATTCCCCTGGGGCTCTTTCTCCTGCATGACCTGGGCCCCCCAAGCCGGGGGCCTTTGTCATGCACCAGCTGAGTCCCCCACAGGCCTGGGGCAGCAGTGTGTGTGGAGTGGGGGGGTGCTTGGACAACCGGCAGTTCCCACCTCCACTCCTGGGAGGCCTGAGCCCTGCAGCTCTCCTGGGTGGGGCAGGCAGGTCCCAGGCTCACAGACTCTCTCTCCTAACCCCACTCCTGGGGGTGCAGAGCCCAGCCGCCCTGCAGCACTTCCTGCTGGCCATCCCCACAGCCTGGCTGGCAGCACTCCAAAGAGGCGAGGACACCCTGGGGCCGTGGTGGCCAGGATCGTGGTGAGCGAGTCGCGGTGACTGGGAGGACGTGGGGTGGACGGGGTCTGCCTGGGCCATGGGTGCGGGTGGGAGTGCTGGAAATGGGCTGGGGTGGGGGCCAGTAGTGCTGGAGGGGAATGTGGACATGGGGAGGGTAGGTGGGGATGCTGGAGGAGGGAGGGACACAGACATGGGGCAGGTAGGGGTCTGTCTGGGCCATGGGGTGGGATGAGCGTGTTGGACAGGAAGGGGGATTTGGGACATGTAGGGGTCTCCCCAGGCTATAGGGGTGCTCGGAGGGGCCCCTGTGCTGGGCAGGAGGGCTATAGGGCAGTGGGAGGCAGTGGGAGGAGGGGATCCTGCTGGCTGGGGAGCACCGGCCATGTGAGTGCCTCTTGGGGACGTGTCGGGGGCCCAAGTCTCATGCGCCCCTTTGTCTCCTTGGGGTCTCACAGGAGATCATGGAGGACTCCCCACCCCCCCATGGTCCTGGCCAGCTGCCTCAGCACCGCCTGCAGCCTCAGGTACCGATTCCTCCCCCCCCCGACCCTTCTCCCTCCCAAGAGCAGATCCCCTGACAAGTGGGTGGGAAAGTCTCTGTCTCCTGCTGCTGACTTAAAAGTCTCTGCCCCTCTCTCCTGCCAGCACCTTGAAGCCTCCCCTGCAGGCCCAGCTCCTGAGCCCCCTGCTCAGGGCTGCAGTAAGACAGACAGTGTCTGGGGACTGGCAGCAGGAGCCCATCCATCAGCAGGTACGTCCCCTCCCTCGCGCCCCTCCTCCCCCCAGCCAGGAGCAGGAGCAGCCTCTGGGCCCTGCTCCCGGGATGGGCTGGAGCCAGCTGGCGGCCTGGATTCCCCAACCCCAACCGTCCCTCTGACCCAGGGCTCCCCCTTGCCTTGCAGGAGCTCAGCCGGGTCCTGTCCAAAATCCTGGACACCATGTTGAGGAACCTCCTCACCGAGTCCCCAGACACCGCCAGGCTCCAGCTCATTCTAGAGGTGAGTCCCATGGGGGCAGAGAGAGGAGCTGGGGCTTCCAGCCAGAAGCCTGCGGAGCACAAACCCTCATCAGTGGCTGGGGGGGGGAGCGGGGGGCAGTCTCCTTCCTAGGGACACAGGATGACCCCAGGGAATCAGCCCTTCTCTGCCCAGAACTGGTACCTGTCCACGGGTCCTGACCTGCCTCTTTCCCCCACAGCACCTGAGCACTTGGCTGGAGTCCCAGCTACCCCAGGAGCGAGCCAGGGCCCTCAGCAGCACCACGGCCCTGCTCCGAGTCGCCACCACCCTCCCAGTGTTTGATGTAAGTGACCTCGGAGCTGTGGGGTCTGGTGCTGCAGGGTGCTTAGGGTTAGCCACAGGATGCTGAGGGAGCCACCCCTCTTCTCTCTCCCCCGAGACCTCTGCCCACTGGCCCAGGGTGGGTCACCACATGGCCCAGTTGGGCCTCGTCATTATGGACCCATCCAGGGACGTCAGCCGGCTGGCCTGGGAGGGGGTGCACCGCCTGTACAGGCTCCTCCTGCACCATAGGGGTAAGGAACCCAGCCGGGACCTGGGCCCCAGTGGCACCCTGAGGGTGCCGGCGGCAGGGGGATGGGACCCAGCCCATTTCTCCCAGACTGGCCCAAGGGGCGTTGCGTTCCTTGTGTTCCCATCCTTCTGCCCCCTTTGCCCTTCCATTTGGCTAGGGATGCCTGCAGGGAGATACCCACTGGGCAGCCACCCATGGGAGGGGAAGGGCTAACACCTGCCAGCAGAATGACCCTGTTGTGTCTCTTCCAGGCCTCAACATCCACCAGGCCGAGGACCTGTGGTGCAGGCACTGGTATAAAGACAGCTGGGTCCTGGCTCACAGCAACACAGTCAGGGTGGGAGAGGTAAGGACACGCTGCCAGGGAAGGACACGGCTCGGGGGTGGGGCTGGCTGGAGCCCTCGTGTTCTTAGAACTCAGGATGTTAAGTAACAAGTAATTAAATAGTGATTGAATAGTTGATGCATTTTTCATTGACTGTTCGATCCTTGGATAGGGCGACGCTGCCCCTTTGTAATGCTGTCAGGGTGTTTAAAAGGGGCAGAGGTTCAAAGGGGCAGCACTGCACGGAGCCCAGGATCTGCTGGGGACTCCCCAGCTGACCCCGGGCTCCATGTGGCGGCTGCCTCTTCGAAGTATCCTCCCCTTCTCCCCATCTCCTTGCTGCCTCTATCTGGTAGGGGCAGCCAGGGAGCGACTACGCGTCTGTCCTGTCGACTCTCCGATAACCATTTCATTGCAGACAGTCGACTAGCCCTGAACATCCCTACATAGAAGGGGAACCAGGGCGGGAGGGGGGGGGGCAACACTTTTTGGTGGATGCCTCTCCGAGATGTTGGTAAGTGGCCTAGGGCTGCTGTGTTCTGTGGAGGGGGTTGAAGTCTGGGCAGAGTGTGGGGGCAGGAGGAAGGTGTGACCAGGGGCAAGGGTTTGGACTGCAGGTGAGGAGAGCGTCTGGGTACAGGGTCTGGAAAAGGGAGTTTGGGGAAGGAGGAAGCCGTTCTAACCCCAGGAATTGGGGCCAGGCTCTGGGCCGTCAGCTGAAGCCTCGTGTCCTCTTGGTTTCAGGTCTTTGGACAGCTCTTCTCCCTGGAGCAGACAAGCTCCTTTTTGGAGAGGGTGCTGCTTGCTGCCTGCTCCCCTCTGCGGCACCCCAGCCAGGCCGGGCTGGTCCTGGCCCCCAGCAGCTCCTGGGCTACATGGTGAGCAGCCAGAGCAGATGCAGGAGAGTGGGGCAGGGCCAGGGTCTCCTTCCCATCCCCTCAGGGAATCCACCTCTCCCCTTTCCTCAGGCTGCCCCCACCCCACGTACCTGCTGGCAGAATCCCTCCTGCCCCTGTGAGCATCCCTGGGAGTGGGGGGGGGGGGAGAGGCTCTGTGCACACAAGCTGTGCCCTGGAAGGTGGGAGGGGGCAGAGGTGTCAGGAGCCCTGGGGAGGGTCAAGAGCTCACCCCCCGGGCTGCTGGCCTGACAGGGGGGTGACCAGAGAGCAGAACAAGCCTCAGGGCAGGGGGGAGGAGGGTGGAAATGCTGGGGGGGGCCCAGTACCCCTGACTCCCTGGGGGATGAATCTCTGACGGATTCTGCTTCCCTTGCAGCAGGACGACAGCCAGTGAGTGTCCCACTCTCCAGCACCTGCACCAGCTCGCCCGGACCCTGCCAGCAGCTGCATCTCCCTCCCCCCAACCCTCCCCCATTGTATTTCAATTGTATGTAAATTACTATTAAAGAACGTTTGAAAAAAAGAGTTGGAGCAGGCATGGGCAATAATATTTAATGGGGGCCAAGATTCTGGCAAGTGATCAAGGGCCACATTTTTACCAAGGGGTTTGGGATCTGGGATGGGGAGATTGGGTGCAGAAAGGGAGCTTAGGGTAGGAGCCTGGGTGCAGGGAGGGGGGTATGATCTGGGAGAGTGGATAAGGGTGCAAGGTCCAGGAGGGGGTATGGGTGCAGGAGAGGAGTCTGGTCTGAGGAAGAGTCTCTATGGGGGTGCAGGGTGTGGGAGGGAGCTGTGATCTGAGTGAAGGGGGTGCAGAGGGTTTGGGGAAGGGGATGGGGGAAGAGGGGTACGGGTGCCAGAGAGGATTCTGGCCTGGGGGAGGGGTGTTGGAGGGGGTGCAGGGTCAGGGAGGGAGCTGTGACCTGGGGGAAAGGGGGACACAGGGTTCACATGGTCTCCTGGGACAGGTAGTTGGGGAGGGGATGTGGGTGCCTGGGGTAGGCTCTGGCTGGGAGGCGCTTACCTAGGCAGCTGCCACCCAGCAGGAACCTGAAGGCTGCAGTTGCAAAGTGCTCCAGGTGGCTCTGCCCAGGCAGGATGCGTGGTTTTGGGGGGGGGGGGGGGAGGGAGGAAGATTTATTAGCTTCCTGCCAGCAACATCTCTCAGCTGCTATTGGTCAGAAACTAGCTGATGGGAACTGAGAGGTTTGCTGTGGGGTGGCACTGAGCACAAAGCCTCCTTCCACCTTCCCAGGTGGGAGCAGCCTCATTCAAGGTGGCTGCTGCTGCCCCCTCCCAGCCCAGCCTCTCTGCCACTGTCCGTCCCCCCCATGCCAATGGGGCCTTGTCTGCGGTCCCTGGAGCAGGGCTCTGCCTTGTGTCTGCCCCTTCCCTGGCAGCTGGCTTTGGTCTTGGTGACCCCAGCGGGAAGCTCTCCCCTGTGTGGAAGGGCCACACCGGCCCCAGGCCCCCTGTGCTGACCCCCAGGAACGGAACTCCTGGGCCCCACGGCCTGCTGGAGCCTGGGGGGGGGGGGGAGAGCTGCTGGGATGGGCCAAACCCCCCAACGCTGGGTGCGATTGTGGGGGATGATCCGGAGCTGCAACTTGGTGTGGGGGGAGGGGCCTGGTGAGCAGAGTCAGTGACGGGTCTGTCAATAGGGGGCAAATTGCCACCTGGGGGGAGCCCAACTGTCACCTGAGGGGACAGGGGACCCAATTTTCAACTGTGGGGAATGGGGGAAATAAAACTGAAGTGGAGGGGAGCGAGATGGGGGGGCTGAATTTTTCCTGGAGGGAAGATCTCCATGGCTCGAGGGGGGGACATTTCCAGCAAAGCCCTCATATAAGAGGGAGAGAGAGGGGGAGGAGGGAGAGGCCGGGGGCTGGGCAGAGAGCAGGGCAGATAGAAATGGGGAGGGGAAGGAGAAGGGAAGGGGGAGGAGATGGAGGACGACAGGGGATGGGAACAGTGGGGGGGGGGGTAAGGAGCAGGACAGAAGTAGGGCAGTGGTGATGATGGCTGGGTGATGAGAGCCCAGTCAGGGCCCAGGGGAGCCGTCCCTTTTGTCCCCAGGTGCGTGGGGGTCTCCCCCACACTCACATAACCCTGCTTCTTAGAGAATCTTTAAAGCCTCCATTTTTTATTTTAGCTCCCCACTTTTGGGGGCAGGGTCATGCTGTCAGGAAGGGGCGATACCTCAAGTCACATCAGAAACACTGAGACCCCCGCCCCCCCCCAATGACACAGGCCAGGGCAAGCTTTTGGGAGCCCTACAGCAGAAACCTCTTCCCTCTGACCCCAAGCCGACTTCAGAGGAGGCGACCTCACCCAGAGGCTGCAGGGCATGTCCCACAGCAGTGGCTCTCAAGCTTTTTGGCCCACGGACCACCTGGCTCAATGTAAAGCTTTGCGCAGAGCACCAGTTGCTAATGGAAACGCACCGTTCATTCCATCATCACGCCCGAGCCATTTTGCTAGTGCTGGAGCTCAGGTGACTGGTTTAATTTGAATTATTAAACAGATTAGGCGTTTTAACTTTCTCATGTGAGTTTATCAAACTTCATTTTAAATAACGTAAAATATTAATTTATGTCTAACACAAAAGGTTTCAAAGTTTTCTTTATTTAAGGCAGGGGTGAGGAAACTTTTTTGTGTCCAGGGCCACTGAACCCCAGAAAAATCAGTTGGGGACCACACATGAGAGAAGCAAAATACAAAACCACCCCTCTTCCAAAACCCCCAACCCTCACTGAGGTGGCCCCCAACTGAGACACCTCAGTCCTCTGGTGCTCCAGCCCCACTGGGGGAGGGGAAGGGACAGGGAGGACTGAAGTTCAGGGATCCCTCATTTTTGGCCCCACCTCAGATTGTAGAGGGGTCCGCAAATGCCACTAACCCTGGAACCCAGAAGAGTTAATCTGGCCTGGGGCTGGAGTGCCAGGGGAGTGAGATGTCTCAGTTGGGGCCACATTAGTGAGGCTTGGGGGGGGGCTGTATGGGTTTTTTTTGCATCTCACTTGTGTGGCCCCGACTGATGTTTCTGTGGTCACTGAACCCTGCCTCAAAACAGCTTCCCCGCCCCTCTCATAAATAAAGACAATGCTGAAACATTTTGTCTGACATAATATTTTATTTAAAAATGAAGCCTGGCCAACTAGGGCCAAGTCCCAATTGGCCACGGCATCATAACACTCCAGTACCCCCCACACCCGAAACCTGAACCTATCATACAGTGGAACCCCCTGACTTGAGCCTCTCACAACCTTAAACTCTGGCACCCCCACATTCTCAGTCTTCTGCCACAACACTCCTGCACCATCCACACACTGCAAATCTGTGTCCCAAGCCCATCAGACTCCCAGCCTTTGCCCTGAACCCCTCACACACCCCAGCCCAAACTCCTGCACCCTCACAGCCACAAGGCTGTGGATTGCTCAACAACGCAACCCTCCACCCACCCCAATAGTCCCCAGCTCCGAAGCCCCCACACTGAGCCAGCATCCCCTTCTCTACCTCCTCCTGCACCCAAATTCCCTCCCAGAGCTTGCACTTCTCACCCCTTCCCACACCCAAATCCCTCATTCCCATCCCAGAGCCCGCACCTCCTGTCTCAACCCACTGAGAGTGTATAAGAGCTGGGGACAGCAAGTGATGGAGAGGAGGGAAACAGAGAGAGTGGGGCCTCAAGGAAGGGGTGGGGGCTTGGGGAAGAGAAGAGTGGCTCTTGCACAAGAGGGGGGTTTCGTACAAAAAGGAGTCATCTGTACGGATTGTTTTTGCGCAAAAACCTCTTGCGCAAAACAGACCCTCATTAATTATTCAAATGAAGCACTGCGATATTCCATGCTTAGCTTCATTTGCATATGTTTGTCTGCAAAAGAGGTGCAGTGTAGACATAGCCTCTGTGTGTGTGTGTGTGTGTGTGCGTGCGTGTGCGTGCGCATGCATGTGAGCGTGCGCACGCACGCGCTCTGCCCAGACACTCAGGTTCACAGGAAAGGGGGATGGAGGGACTACAGTTCAGTAACAATCCCCTGAAAGTCCAAACATTGAAATTCATCAGTTTTTAAAATCAGAGATGAAACTTTTTTATCAAAACGTCTTCATTTAAAATTTGTCCTAAGGAACCCTCCACCCCCCCATTTTCCGCCTACCCCACCCCCTTCCTTAATTCACACCTAGCAACAGCGATTACATAAGAGTCAGAACTAATCAAAGACACAGACCGAAACCATAAAGACAAGTGGAGCGTGGGGATGCGGGGGAGGGCAGGGGTGGGGAGCGCTTCTCCTCTTTCAATCTGGCTGCAGACGAAGGCCGTAGGCTTTAGACCTTGCAATATGGCTACAGGCCAACAGACATGGGCACAGTCGTACAGTTCCCAGGGTGCAAGGGGGCTGGGATCCTGTGGGATGAGGACCTAGCTTGGGGCTGGGCGATAATCCCTGGTGATACTGGGGGATTTAACTACCCAGCTGCCGTTTGGCAAAATGTGAGGTAGGGTGACCTGCTCTGCCCCCGCCCTCAGCCCCACCAATGGAAGCTCCTGTGGATGGGCAGGTTACTTGGAGCCAAACCCCTCAGTCCAGCCCGGGGCAGAGACCAGCCCAACTGGGCCAGGGAGTAAGACGCCAGCAACTTCCAGGGACCGCTCCCGGTGGAACCCAATGTACCCAGCACCGGGGCTGATGCTTCGGGACCAGGGGTTCAATCCTGGGGTGTGTCTGTCAGGTTGGGAGTGGAGGGGGTGGGGCTCTCCAAGGCAGGGGGGCTTTGGGGGCAGAGGGGCTTTGTGCCAGCAGTGTCTTGTTCACTGGAGAGATTCTCTTCTCTGCATAGCTGGATCCAGGCTCCTGGGGGCACAGAGGGATGATGGGTTAGTGGGATCCATGTTACCAGGCACTAAGGGGCACAGAAGTGTGTGGGGGGGTCACCTCACCTACGGCACCCCCCCTTGGGCGGCTGTAATAGTCCTCAGCCAGGATCAGCCCCAGGACGAGCAAGACCACGACAACCAGTTCCAGGCGGGCGATGTTGCCATGGGTGAAATCCGGGCACTCGGGGGGTGTTTCTGCAGGGGGAAGGGAAGAGTCACTTGGCGGCTGGCATGGGGAGAGCAACAGCTGGCGCTGCCTTGGGAGCAAAGACAACAACCCCCGTCCAGTGTGTCCGGCCCAGACCCCCTCTGGGAGTCTCCCAGGTGCCGCGGCTCTGGGGCGTTCCTGGGCCAGACCCACGGGTGAGACTGTGTCCTCCTGCCCTGGCTTATTCGTTTTTGTGTAATTAGAAAGTTGAAAACTCTGGGGGCTGATGCGCCCCTGGGCTGTGTAACTCAGGGGCCGGGAGCAGGCGCCGGGGCGGGGATTTCCCCCGGCCTGAGGCCTTGAGGAGGCCAATCCTGGATCCTGAGCTCAGCTCTGGGCCCCATTTCAAAGGCTGCTGGCAAAGTGCAGCGGGGGCAGGGCAGGGCTAGAAAATGCTGCAGGGGCTGGAGAAGAGGTCTCCCAGGGGGCTGGCCTGAATGGTTTATTTGGGGTTCTGATCCCAGTCGGGGAATGGTTTCCTGGATGCTGTGTCTGAAACTGCATTCTCCTCAGACCTGAAGAGATTCAGTGTCTGTTGCTCTTCGGGGAGCAGTGATCTCAGCTCTGTGCCTTGGCTGGGGGAGACCAGGAGATCTGGACCAGCGAGACAGGGTGGCGAGGAGCCCCAGAAAGCAAGGAGGTGAGGGGCAGTAGCTTTGCTGAGAGACAGGCCCCAGGTCCCTTGCCCTGTCTTGGTGCCTTCTGCATCACTCCTCATTCACCTGTCCCTGCTCAGCGACGGGCACCAGGGCCCGGTCGGATGGGGAAAGGCACAAGGCAGTTGAGAAAGAGCATCCGGAAGTGACCTCTGAGCAGGTGGGAGCTGGAGTCAGGGGGACTGAAGCCAATGGAGGAAGAAGGGGAAAGGCCAAAGGAACATGTGGGAGTCTTGTGAATAGACATGAATGTTTCAGCGGCCAAACCCACAGAGAGCCTCAGAGGGAAGTGTGCCAGGAACACAGAGCAGTTTTGCAAAGGAATTTTTTGTTATGTAACTGATGCAGAAGCGGATTGTCCTGGGATGGAGGCTGGGCACGTTTCACCCCAGGGATGGAATCAACACCGCAGAGCAGCTGGAAAAGGATGAAGCGGTGGAGAGAGCTCACAGGCTCCGAGGAGCTCAGTGAGCCCTGATCGACACGAGGGATCTATTTCAAAATAACACAGGGGCTGTCCACACTACCAAGCCTGTTATTTTGAAATAATGACTCCTGTCTTCCACGAGGCACCACGCTTCGAAATAGTGGTAGTGGGGACGCTCCACTGCTGCTATTTCAAAAGAATTATTCTCCAGAGTATTCAAAGTAATTGCTCCCCAGCGCTTCCTGGAGCTCTAAGTCGAGGTAGCGCATCCACTTTAGGGGAACCTGCCTTGGACTAATTTTGAGGCTTCCCTGTAGTGTGGAGGCTCTGTTTCGAAATAGTTATTTCAGGAATTATTATTTCAAAATAAGTTATTTTGAAATAATTTCCTAGTGTAGACATGTCCTGTGGCACCACTTGTTACAAGCAGTGCCCAGAAGACAGCAGGGTGAAAAAGGGTAAGTATGTTTTGCATTGTTTGTAAAATCATTATTTCAGATCCTTTTGTGAAGAATATTTCCCCCATTTTTCCCCTCTCTTGGTGGAAAACTGGTAAAAATGGAGAGAGGGGGAATCCCAAACCTGAATTTCAAAAAGAAATCTCTGAAAATTGTTTAAAAGAAAATGTTCATTTTCTAATTCTCTGATATATTTTTACAACCCCCCTCCCCTCCTGCCAAACAGTTTTATTTTATTCTTTCAAAAAAAACCCTGGAAACTTTGGGAAAATGAAAACGTCTGACAAATACATACTTTTTAAAAAAAGCGTTCTTTTTCGCTCACAGCCCTGTTGTAAGACTGGATTCTCTTACAGGGGGAAGAGGAAGAAGTTGGAAATGTTGGTCTTGGCAGAGATTTCAAGTAGTTCAATGGTGAGACTAAATCTGGAGCTTCCTTGCGAACTGGCACGGACATCACTGAACAGCGAGGCCACTCCACAGACGTACCCAGGGTGGACTTTAGCAAATGATGCTGGGAGATTTAACACTGTAGTCCAGAGTCCAATCTGTTCTTAATAATATTTGACAATGGGGATTCCAGAACCTCCCTGGGAGCCCGTTCCAGAGCTGAACTTCATAGAATCATAGAATACTAGGACCTCGAGAGGTCATCAATTTATTCCAGTGTTTAACATCTTCCCTCGTTGTTAGACCGTTTGTCCTATTTTCTAACCTATACAGATGAAGTCCATCAGCTCAAGTCCTACCTTCTGGGGCATGGTGATTGCCCACTGACGGTTGGACAGGAAGCACTGGGCTTAATCTGCAGCAACTGAAGTTTAGGTGAGATGTGGGGAACATTTTCCAACAAGAAGGGTTGTTAATCACTGGAACAGCTTCCAAGGGAGGTTGTGGAATCCCCGTCTTTAGCCATCACAAAGAACAGATTGGACAGCCCCCCTGGCAGGGATGGGGAAGGTCAGTGTGTGGCCCACGAGACAATTATTACTGCTGCCCATGTGCAGGGTTGTTGGATTCTGCGTAGGTTTTCTCCTACCAGTATTAATAAAGCGACACACACGTAAAGCAAGGCCATGTGGAGTGAGGCACGTGGATGGTATGTGACAATGTGAGAGCCACGCTCTCCATTTGCATCCAATCGAAGCGCATCTAGGGCTCCATCGGTACACCCCGCAAATTCTACAGACCCAGTCAGTGCTACAAACCCACCCAGTCCTGGGAGACTGTCTTGGTTATGACCATTTTGTGGTCCACTGAGATGAAGGAGGCCACTCATGTGGCCCACTTGCTAGCCTCGGTTGCCCATCATTGGGATAGGTTTACTTAGTCCTGCCTCAGAGCAGGGCATTGGACTTAATGACACGTTGAGGTCCCTTCCAGCCTGCATTTCTGTGGTGTCCATTTCCTTGGCCAGGACTGGTCCGTCTGAGCTGAGATGGCTGGGAAAGTGGTGGAAGGAGGGTTCACTCTGACATATTTTGAACAAAGAAGTTTTGCTAGAAAGTTTTCATTTCAGATTTTGAAAATGGAGGAGTTTCACCATTTAAATTTTCAGGGGGTTCTTATTTAATTGTTGGCCCTTTGTCCTCCCTTTCCTGTGATGCTGACATGCACGCACACACACACTTATTCACAGATACCTGCCTTACCAGTGACATACACCCCGTCCTTACCAGTGACACTAAGGTGCTGGGCAGGGCTGAGCTGGGAGCTGGTCACCCGGTTGTCGCTGTCCTTGATCTCGTAGCTACATGTGTAATTCCCAGAGCTGCCCCCGGACACCACATGGTCATAGTCGTAGGTGACTTTCTTCTCCAAACCCGTCTGGGATGAAACCTCCTTCCTGTCCTTGTAGAAGACGATGCGAGTGGTCTGGGCCCAGGAGAACACGGAGCACTGGAGCCGCACGGAGTCCCCTGGCCGGGCTGTCGTCTGGTTCAGGTGGAGGACGGGGGCAGGGAGAGCGCCTGGGAAGGGGACTGAGTCAGAGCTGTCAATGGGGCATTGCTGGTGTCCAGAGTTGTTGGTGGGGCAGAAGGTAAACAGGGGGAGGGTCTGTGCCATGTCTCTGACGGAGGCTGGGTGGGCTGGGTTCCCATTACCTGGCACCGTGCACTGTGCTAGATCAAAGGACCCTGGCGCAGGAACCCCACTGATCCAGTGGTGCTGTAGGGCCGGGAGGGAGGTGACTATTCAGCAAGGCTATGAGCAAAGCCAAAACTTCAGTCTGCTCCACAGATCAAGCGGAGATGGCCGCAAGCTGCCCTATGGAGCGCCCCAGCTGACAGCCAAGGAGCTGTGTCCAGTCCCTAACCCTGCCTCGTCTGCTTTAATATCCTCCCTGTCCCTTTGTCCCTCATACTCCACCTAGCACAGGGAACACTGGGGGCAGTTCCAGGCCTAGGTTAAGGGAAGGTTCTGGAGCAGCAGCAGGGAGCGGATCCCCCTTTCCTGGGAATCACCAAGGCGATGGGATTCAGCTCTGAACTTGCAGGGGAATTGCTGCTGCCTGACACCTTCCCTGCCCTAGAGGTGCCCTTGCTGGTGCCTTGGCCAGCAGCATCCCCTGCCCCAGCTGCCCAGGCAGCCAGCAAGGAAACGCAGCTGTGACTAAAAAGCCATGTCCTGCAGCACTGGACAAAGGGGGACTGGGCACGGCTCCCTGGCCCGGGTCAAATGGGAACTCAGCCTGGGTGAGCTAAAAGTCCCCTTTGGTCTCTCGAAAGCCCTTGTCCTCGTTCTGCCATTCACCTCCTGTGATGTTGAACGGGGCTGAGCTGATAAGGTCACACCCCCACCCCCACCCCCACCTGCAAACACATCATCTCCCCCTAGCCCCAGACAGTGTTCCCTGTAAGCTGTGTGCTTGTGGGGTGAGGCAGGAGAGATGCCACTCAGCTGATTAGTAGAGAGCCCACAGGCAGGTTTTTGGATTCTATCGGTGGTGCACATTTGCACACACCTCAGTGCGCATAAAAATTATTCCACGCATGGGTGGAAAAAATCAGCATGTGGCTTGAAAAGATTAGAGGGAACATTGCCCCCACCCTTACCAGTGATGCTGAGGTGCAGGGCACGGCTGAGCTGGGATTTGGTCACCTGGTTCTCGCTGTCCTTGATGTCGTACATGCAATAGTAATTCCCAGAGCTGCGCCTGGACATCACGTGATCAAAGTCGTAGATGAGTTGGTCCTCAAAGCCTGGCTGCGATGAAGCTTTCTTCCCATCCTTACAGAAAACAATGTTGCTGGGCAGGGCGGAGGAAAACACGGAGCACTGGAACAGCACGGAGTCCCCCAGCCAGGCCGACGTCTGGTTCAGGTAGAGGATGGGGGCAGGGAGAGCACCTGGGAAGGGGAAGGGGTCAGAGCTGCTGGTGGGGTGTGGGTGGTGCCTGGTGCTGTCAGTGGGGCAGGAGGTAAATGGCAGGGGGCTGGGCCGTGTCTCAGATGGAGGCTCTGATCTCAGCCCAGCTGCACAGTTGGGGGAATGAGCTCTCTCCATGGCCCAGGAGCTTCATTCCCTGGGATCACTGGGGCTGCAGAAGAGCCCAAGGGCTGGGCGGGCTGAGCTCCCCTTGCCCGGTGCTGAGCAGTGTCCTACAACAAGGGGCCCTGGTGCAGGCACCCACTGACCCAACTGGGGCAGTACAGCCGGGAGAGAGGTGACCCCACAGCCAGGGCAGCCATTAGGGGCTGCCTTGGATCTGGCCAACACCTCAGCCTCCACAGGCAGCCCATGTGGTGATGGCCAGTTGCCTCCTCAGGGAGCCCACAAGCCAAGAGCCAAGGAGCTGTGTCCAATACTTCATCCCTCCATCCTTGCCTCTGTCATCTTCCCTGAGGGCACTTCTGGGCCCAGGCCCAGGAGTAGCAGCCGGGAGCGGATCCCCCTTTCCCAGGAATCACTGGGGCCCAGGGAACTAGCTCTGAACTCCCAGGAGAAGCCCGTGCCGCCGGCATTGCTCTGAGCAGGGAGCAGCCCAAGGGAGGGTGGCTGGACACCCTGGAGAGGGAGGGGAAAAGGCCCTGGGCAGGCTAGGGACAGACAGAGGGACGGACTCACCGGGAGCTGAGCAGATCTCCTCGCTGCTGGGGCTCAGCGCTGGGAACAGAAATGGGACGTGGGGTCAGTGCTGGGCTGGAATCTCCTCTGCGGGGGACACCCTGAGCACCTGGTGGGGGCTCTGCTCCCCCCAGGGCCCCGCTCCCCAGGTGACAGCACCCCCTGCGGGGGTGGGTGGGTCTGGGTGTGTCACATGCCCCATCGCCCTCCTCACCCCCAAGCACTGAATGGGATTCACACGCAGGCACCTGGGAGTCAGGGTCCCTCCCTCTTCAGCACAGAGAAGCCTGGGGTCTGGTTCCGGCCTCACCCCTCCTACCAGGGCACCTGCCTGCTCCATGTGGCTGAGCCAGGCTCTGTGCAAAGCCCTGACCCCTGGGGCCCCTCTGGGCCAGTGACTCCTATGGGGCTGGCCTGAAGGGTTCCCATGACCCAGGAGATCAGCCCTGAGCGTCTCTGCCTAGAGCTCTGCTCACAGCCGGGCAGCAGTTATGTTCATCCCCGGCCCTGTCAGCCGAGCTCAGCCCCTCGCCTCCCCAGCAGAGCCTGCAGCAGGGAACTTGCTACCGACAGACAAAGGGACACGGCCCAGACCTCATACGGACTTTGATAGACAAGCCTGGAACAGAGCCCCAGTTCTCAGTCCCAGTCTTCCCCTCCCCCCAAATAAAAACAAAATTAAAATAAAACAGCGCTGGGCTGGGATCCGAGCTGTGGGATTTGGGCCCAGCCCGATAACGAGTCTGATCTGGAGCTCCAGACCCAGAACCCCTGTGTTCTGGAGGAATCCAGATCTGGAGTCCAGCCTGCCTCAGTGTCTCTGGCCCATAGGTACCAGGGAGTCCTGTGGCTGGAACCCCATAACCCCCCACCTTCCAATGACAACACCCCTCCCTTCTCTCTGCCTCCAGGTTGTCCTGACACCCCAGGAGCATCTAAGCCCAGCCCGGCCTGATCCCATGGGCCCGGCGTGGGGAGCTGGGCCCAGTGACACACCAGGGGAGGGATCCAGCCAAGTGCCAGGTCACAACTCCCCACAGGGAACGCCGCTGTCCTGCAGCCTGGGGCCTGGGCAGGGAAGCACAAACCCAGGGAAGGATTTAGGGCCCCCAGGGACAGTAACTAGCCAAGAGCTCCCAGGCACCGTGGGGCAGCAGGGCTGAGGGCCCCTGAGCTGTTTAACGAGGGGGCAGGGAGCAGGCGCAGGGGGCGATACTGGATCCTGCACCTAGGGTTGCCAGATGGTTTCAACAAACATACCAGACACACTTGACATTACATCACAATCTACATCACATCTGATTTAGAAAATACCGGACAGTTCTATTTTCTCCATTTGTGTCCTGAACAGAAAGCTCAAATACTGGACCGTCTGGTTCAAAACTGGACACCTGGCAATGCTACAAGTGACTGGGCTCGGTGCAGGGAGCTGGGGGAAGGTCTCTGCTCTGGGCTGTCTGGGGGTCTCACTGGACGGGCGAATGGTCCCTCCTGGCCTGAAACTCAGTGAAGCCGGGACTGTCACCCCAGCCTGGGCCGACTGCTGGTACCATCTTAGCTCCCGAGGGCTGGTCCTGGCCTGGGTTGGGACAGTCCCACTCCTCCAACAGCGCAGCTCCCTCTGCTGCTTGAGGGGATTTGCTGACTCCCTGGGCCAGGCGCTGCTCTCGGTTCTGTGTCTCCCCCAACCCCCAGCACATTAGCCCAGGATGCCCGCACACTCACCAGGAAGCAGGAGGCACAGAGACAGGAGCATTGGCGTGGTGGGAGAAACCAATCAGGATGGAAACAGCTCCACAGTGTCCCCTCCGGATGGGGTCAGCAGGGCACAATCCACAGTGGCACCCAGATCCCACCCACCCCCTCTGCCCTGGCCATCCTCTGCACCGATCCCACCTGCTCCCCAGAGTTGGAGGCCCCAGCAGCTCCTCTTCCTGCTCCCAGGCCCCCTGGGCTCTGCAGAGAAGCCGCAACCTCTCTGACCTGCTCTGC
Organism: Pelochelys cantorii; assembly: GCA_032595735.1. NCBI lineage: Eukaryota > Metazoa > Chordata > Testudines > Trionychidae > Pelochelys > Pelochelys cantorii. The sequence continues at coordinate 7,351,581 of CM064358.1, read as the reverse complement.
TCCTTTCTCAGGTCTGATATTCGTCACGGCTCCCATTTCCTGCCCCGCTCGGCTCCCCTTCCCCACACTGGCCACAGCGTCTCTATTTCGGGCTGGAGGACTGAGAACCGAAGGGGCCTGGTTTGCTTGTTTGTGTCTAAACTGATCACTGAGGAAATGTCCAGTCTCGTCTCACTGCCTGGGCCCACGGCAGCCCTCTGGCTAAGGACACAGCTGGGCCAGGGGGAAAGGTCACTGGGTGACTGGGGGGCCTGGGAAGTTGGAGGATCCCAAACCTTATGGCTACATCTACACTGCAGGCTTTTTGCGCAAAACCAGTCGTTCTTGTGCAAAAACTTGTGGAGCGTCTACACTGCACGCGCGTTCTTCTGCAACTAAATTTGCAGTACAGCATTGGAAAACAGGGCTTCTTGCACAAGACTTCTGACGCTCCGTATGAGGAAAAAGCCCTCTTGCTCAAGAAGGCAGTGTGGACAGGCTGCAGGGGTTTCTTGCACAAGAAACTCCTTTGGCTAAGATGGCCACCAGAGCTTTCTTGCGCAAGAGGGCATCCACACTGCCATGGACACTTTTGTGCAAAAGCACATCTCTTGCGCAAAAGCACATGGCAATGTGGATGTGCTCTTGTGCAAGGCCTTTTGTGCAAAAGGCTTCAGTGTGGACGTAGCCTATGTCTCCAGTCCCTGGTGAATAGGGTTGGCTCTGGATTTGACGCATAGATGAGACCTGAGCCTCATGGGGGACCCCCCACAGTGAGGTGAATTTCACTCCTAAACATCAGCAGCTACCGGACTTTTCTGGCTTCTCTGCTTCATCTTCTCTGCCCCATCTTCAAAACCCAGCTGCAGCCATTTCTGCATGTCCTGCCCTGACTGCCCCACTCCCTGTGCTGGGCTCCTGAGGAGGCTGCTGTCCCCAAGGCCTGACCAGATGGGGAAGGACACAAGGAAGCTGAGAAAGAGCATCCAGAAGTGACCTCTGAGCTGGTGGGAGCTGGATTCAGTGGGATTAAAGCCAGTGGGGGAACCAGGGCAAAAGGCCAAAGGAACATGAGGGAGTCTTGTGAACAGGCATTAACACCTCTGGGGGAAGCCAAGCAGCAGAGGGACTCAAAGGGAAACGTGCCAAGAGTACAGGGCAGAGCAATTTTATTAGCGTCATTGATGCAGAAGCGGATTGTCCTGGAATGGAGGCTGGGCACATTGCACCCCTGGGCTGGAGACAGCTTTTGCAGAGCAGGTAGACAGGGGAGTGGGGTAGGGGCGGCGGAGGAGCTCAGAGGCTCAGGTGAGTGAAAGAGGAACTCCGTGTGACACTACCTGTTATGAGCAGAGCCTAAAAGACAGCAGGGTGAAAAAGGGCAAATATGTTCTGTAATATCTTTGAAATCCCTGTTTCAAATCCTTTTGTGAAAAATATTCCTCCCCATTTTTTCCCATCTCTTGGTCGGAAATTGTAAAAAGGGAGAGAAGGGTAATCCCACACCTGATTTTTTTTTAAAAGAAATCTCTGAAAAGTTGTTTGTTTAAATGAAAATGTTCGGGTTTTTTAATTTTCCAATTTTATTTTTACAATCCCTGTCCCCAAAAACAGTTGTTGTTTTTTCCTCTGGAAACTTTGAGCAAATGAAAATGTTTGACAATTTTTTTTAATAGTCCTTTTTTATTTTTATTTTATTTTTAAAGCTCACAGTACTGAAGCACTCAGAGTGACTTGGGGGCTGTTGCTCAGGCTGAGCTGCTGGCACCCTTGGGAGGGAGCTGGGCACTGCTGTTAGCTTAGACAAAGTAGTCTGGACAGGGCCTGATCCAAAGCCCCTCGGTGCCAATGGAAAGACTCCACTGACTTCACTGGTCTTGGGATGAGTCCCCATGTAAGAGGGTCAGTTCTCTTATGATGGAGAAATGGCTCCGGAGCTTTCACCTGGAGAGACCCCAACCCACACCAGCCGCAGGAGCAGGAACAGGGAAAGTCTCCCCACGGGCAGGTGAAGGGGAGGTGGATCGTGAACACCGGAAAATGGGATGTAAAAAAGAGGAACCCTCCCCCTTCCCAGCCAGAGCTGCAAACACAATTGGTACAAGAAGCAAGAGCATCCGCAGAGCGAGTTCCCCCTGCTGCAGAGACCCTGCAGCTATCTCAGCTCCCAGACCTTGGAACGAGCAGAGAGACAGCTCCACAGATGGAAGAAATGACCAGGCCTCCTCTCTAGACTAGTGCTTCAGCAGAGACTTGAAAGGTCTCAGCTGCAAAGAGCCTGCAATTGATAGCTAGACAGACAGACAGCACAGAGACCAGGGTTTCCAAAACTATTAGTGAATTTGAAGTCCCCTTTAAAGCCGGCATAAAGGTGGGGCTCAGTGCGGTGTGTCACTCCATAAGGGTATGTCTACACTACAGAGTTAATTCGAAATAACAGATGTTATTTCGAATTAACTTTAATAGCTGTCTACACATACAAACCGCTATTTCAAAATAAATTCGAAATAGTGGAGCCCTTATTTTGAATTAGGTAAACCTCATTCCATGAGGAATAATACCTAATTTGAAATAGCTAATTTGAAATAAGTGCTGTGTCGACACTTATTTCGAATTAGGGGGCTCCAGCCCTTCTCAGTTCCCCCTGGTGTCCACTTTGGGCCAAACCAGGAAAACTACTCTCCTCTCCACCAGCCCCAGGGCCCTTAAAGGGGTAGACTCTGGCCAGACGGCATTTGCCAGAGCCAGGCCTGCCAGCAGTCTCTGTCCCTGACCCAGTGGCCGCAGGATGAGCCAGGCAGCCAGTGCTAGCCAGCTCTCCCCCGCCCAGTCCCCCAGCATCCAGGGGCCAGCCAGGGGCCATAGATGGTGCACGCCCTCATGGACTAGTGCAGAGATCATGGACCTCACTGAGGTTTGGGGGGAGGCCCCCAACTTCCATGATCTCTGCACTAGGCAGAGGAACGCGGCCGTCTACAGCCGCATAGTGGCCACCATGGCCAGGAAAGGCCACAGGCGCACCCAAGAGCAGGTGCGCCTGAAGGTGAAAGAGCTGTGGCAGGCGTACGCCAGGGCCACCAGGGGCAGTGCCACAGCAGGGGCTGACACCTGCCCCTACTTCCCTGCCCCGCCCCGCCCTCAACCGACTCCTGGGGGGCGGGGCGGTCCGCCAGCCCGGGAGGCAGTGAGCCGGGACCAGAGGTCCCTCACCTGGGCACACCAGAGGGGCCACCGCCAGCTGTCCTGGCACTGGAGTCGGCAGGGTCATTCAGGGTGGCCATACCAAGTAAGTGCCAGCACTGTCCCCTACCCGGGGGGGAGGCAGAGAAGGAGACCAGGGACCGCGCGCGTGGGCCATGCCTCCCACGGATTACGCAGCCACCTGTGCATGTGCGAGAACATGCCATGCCACCCTTGGGCAGGTGGCTCCAGCTGCCTGACACCCAGGGGCTGTGGCCCAATAGGCACATGCGTGTGTGAAGAGACCTGACAAGCTCCCGACCCCGGGGTGGGACCCAGCAGGATGCTCTCCCTTCACACGCCCCCTCTACAGAGGCAGGGGACATCTCCCCCCCCCCACCCTGGCCACACTATACACGGCACAGGGGCATGGGTGCAGTCTTGGGGCAGCTCCCAGTCCTGGGGAGAGCCAGACATCCTGACCATGGCCTCTGTGCAAGCACATCGGCTCTGACAGTGCAGGGCACGGTCGCCCTCATGTCGCAGGGAAAGGCTGGGCATCATCCACTGTGTCCCCAGGGAGAACTGACCACTTCTCTTCTTTCTCTACAGCTGCACCAGCTGCTCGTGCAGGGCGCACCATCCCGCCTGGGACATACTCCCGCATCCACGGCCTGCTCCGGAACAACAGCATGTGGCAGGAGTACCGGGACCAGCACCTGGGGACCCTGCGAGCCCTGCACCGCACCATCCAGGCCTGGATGCTGGAGGACCTGCAGCTCCGCTGAGAGCAGCTTGCTGAGGACTGAGCCATGAACGCAAACCTGCAGGCCCTGCTGCAGAGCATGCTGCCCTATGCCGGTCCTGCGCCTGCTGCCCCCTCAACTACTGTTCCTCCTCCCATTCCTGCCCCCCTCCCACTTCTTCCTCCTCAACCTCCGCACCTTCCTCCTCAATGTCCACACCCCCCGCCTCAACTTCCGCACCCACCTTCCCATCCCCCCGGGGATGCTGAGGCCCCCTCCCCTGCCGTGCTGGGAGGTGGTTGACCCGGCGTGACCCCCAGCCCTGAGCTTCCCCTTCCCCTTCTTCCCCTTGCTTCCCCCTTCCAGCTCCCTCCTCCCAGTTTTCCCCCTCCCCTCTCCCATCCTCTGTCCTGCCCTCTCCTGTCTCCTTTCCCCCGTCTCCCCAGAGTTTCATTCCCGCTCCCCAGTTGTGTTAAATAAAGACAGTTTATATTTTTGAAAATATGTGTCTTTTATTTGACATCAGGAAGGGGGGGCTAGGGAAGGGTAAGCGGAAGGACAAGAGGGAGGAATGGAGCACAGACCGGGGAGACTGTTAGCGCTCCTCAAGGTAGAAGCTCTCCCGCAGGGCCCCCTGGATCCTGACAGCCCCTCGATGGTGCTCCCGGATGGCAGCCTGCAGACAGTGCAGCCAGGCTGCTGGCAACGTGTCCACGAGATGCAGCAGAGTCCCCAGGGGCAGGTCCATGTTGCAGAGTGCCGTGGTGTCCCGAGGGAGGGCAAGCAGAGCACTCTGAGACACAAATGCTTTGCTGTCCCTCAGCGAGGTGGACCAGCAAGCAGAGAAACCTGAGAACTGTCTGTCCGGGATGAGGGGTCGGGTCCCTTTAAACACAGACCTCGGCTAGACTGAGGCAGCAGCCCCACACACTAAGTCCAACCCTGATGCCCATTTGGCACTGGTTCCGGCCAGCCTTACCTTCGATTCAGGGTCTACTCAATGTGGACGCACTATTTTGAATAAGAAAAACGCTATTTCGAATTGGTATTTGTGTCTAGATGCATTATTTCGATATAGCTTATTTCGAATTGTTAGCCTGTATTGAAGCTCATACAGATATCTACCTGAATGTCACTATTATTATGATGTAAGATCTGTAATTATACATGCTTGTCATTCATGTAAAGGAGGCCTAGTCAATGTTGTAATATGTGTATGCCTATGCTTGAAGTCGAACTATCTGTGGAAGTCCATTACTGTAATATCTGTCAATCAAATGGAACTGTCAATCAATTGAGAGCCATTGTTTAAGTAAGACCTGTCACGTATCACACGTCTTGCACGTCTCATATCTACCTGTTAGGTTATATTTAAATATTTGTTATGATAAACATTCTCTTGTATGCTAATTTGTTATGGTCAGTTGACCAATAGGTTTGAAATCATGTATATGAGCATTCCAATTTGACCAATCATTTCAAAGCAGAATACTCATGAATATTCATCAGCCCACCTTTTATAAGTCCACGCAATGGCAGTTGTTGCTGTTGCATCGGGGCGTCGGGCTTAGTTAGGTTAAGCATCCCAGCTTAGGCTCTTCTCTTAAGGATAGACGGAAGGTCTATTCCTTACCTTAGGTCTAGATAGGGTTAGTTAGGATAGCTGTCGTCGTCGAGTCTGTCCGTTAGCTTCGCGTCAGTCCACGCATGTTGGCCGTCGTCGAGCTTGTCTGGCGGGCGCGTCGCGATTTAGTTAGTTTTCCTTTTAGTTAGGTTAGGGTATTTAGAATAGGTATTCTACCATCGTCTGCTCCAGCGGCGCCGAAGAGCCTGAAGAATCGCATTTCGCGGAAGGTGAAGTCAGCATTTCTCCTCAGCTCTTCGTGGGACGCCTGGCTGTTCCTCTCCCGAGGCCCGAAAGGACCAACGGATTGAGGTCGCCAGCTTCGACCCTGAGACATCCGTCGAGGGACTCCTGGCTGTTCCTCGCCCGAGGCTTTAAATTAGCCAGAGGCTTGTAGGTCGCCAGCTCCACGTCCATCGTCTCCTGCGCCTCAGATTGTGGTATTATTTTCTTTCCTCTTTGGGACTTCTCCAAAGAGTGTTTGTCCAATTATTTTTCTGTTAATATAGTCTTGTGGTTTTAAAACTTAACCAAATTGTAAGTTTTTATTTATGCGCCAGTTCCTGGGACTACCCGGTGAACAGATACGGGAGAGGGTCCGCATTTGTAATCTTCTTTTATATTAATTAGGCTAATTGGCAATTAAACAATTAGTACATACCGTTACCATCACGCGTGTCCAGGTAACAGTTTTTGGCGACCGCGGCAGGACCCTCGTTTAGTCTTGTGAGGACTGGTTTTAAACTTTTTTTAAAAGGGTAATTGGACAGACACCTCTTTGAACCCCAGTGTTCCCCCCCTTGGGTTTTCCTGGTGGTTTGGAGGGGTGGAGAGTAGTTAGGTGGAGAAGGGTTTTCTCCAGGTTAGGAACTGGCCACTCCTATCCGTTGGGACCCCTAACCCCTTAACTCTGGAAACCCGCCTTCCGTTGGGTTTACCTCAGCCCTTAGTCCCTTTTCTTAGTTCCCTTTCTCTCCCTTAATCCGGACAACTGTTAGTTTTTGTCCGTTAGTCTTAGTTCGAGATAAGGGCTAATCCCAATCGAACTAATGGAGTAGCTCGGACTAAGACCAGCTACTCCATTAGGACTAAAGAGCTTAGTTCGAACTATCCCATTCGAACTAGGAGTTAGTCCGCAAGAGTTAGTTCGAAATAGCTATTGAACTCGCTTTAGAACGTTCGGGACCGCTTGAGTTTCAAACCCCTTCTGCGGCTTTCCTCTTGCTTAGAACGTTCGGGTCGGCTAGGCAACCCAAGCACTTGGGTCTAGCTGACTGGTCCGCTTGGTGGCACACCTGCTGCAGCCTTGCAACCTGCAGTAGTGCGGACAACCCAGGTCCATTAAGGACAGTGTGGGTTTTTAATTTTTGAAACTTTTCTTGGTTTTAGATTAGTTTCATTGGTGAGTTCCGTAGGAACAGAGGCCTGATCAGCCTGCTGCCTACTTAACCAGGAACTTCACCAGGTTTCCCTCTAAAGTGTAGTAAGCACTTACTAGCTTCAATGGCTACCGCTCGAGTGAAGAAGATTTTCGGAACTGATGGGTGGAAGCCGGCGGAGCAGATTAATAAAAGCCTTTTAGAACTGGATGTTAGTTCTTTCTCTCATGATACCAACACATGGGATGAGAAGGCAATAGAGGGAACCAATTCTTTAAGTAACTTTATACATTTACGGGAAAAGTATGTTACAACCAAACCAAAGCCTAATAAGAAACAAAAAAAAAGATCTTTGATCAAAGGTTTGGCTATGGTTTGTAATGAACTTAACAAACATGTAAAGTCATTATGTACATGCAAATTAGAACAAGAGGATTTACTGAACAAGTTGATGAGTGATGTAACTATTAAGGACAGTAAAATTGACAAACTTAAACATCAGAAGGATACCCTGTCCACTCAGGTGGAAGAGGTATTGACCAAATGTCAACAATTAGAGGCTGACTTGCAAGGTAGAGTAGCTCTGTTAAATGACACCAAAGCTACTGTAAGGCATTTACTTACCGAGTCTAGACAGACAAATCAACAAAATGTCGATCGTCAACAGTGTCAGAAAGAGATTGACAGTTTAAAGCAAAAACTTGGCTTGGCTCGAGGGTTTGTTGCAGCAATTAACCCCGAGTATGAAGATGAGATCTGCCTCCCAGAAAAACAATATGGAAGAAGAGAAGGATCATCATCAAGAAATTTGATTGACTTTAACGATGTAATGGCACCAATAATAACAACAGAGGTTTACCACCATCCTGGAGATCTTAACCCTACAAGAAAATACGAAAAGAGGGTACTATCTCCTGAACAAGCGAAGGCTATTGGCCAAAATCTGGGCCCATGTAGAAGGAATAATGCACTAGACTGGTTAGCCAAGCTCTCCATTTCGAACTTAACTAATGATGATATAATTGTAGTTTTAAGGGAGTGTTTACTTACTGAAGATTATATGGCCTTACCTACCGATCTGGTGAATAGCACCAATCCAGATCTGAGTAGGATTTATCAATCAGTATTCAAACTCTTCTACCCAAACGACAATGTGCTTGGTCGATTTTATGCTGACAGGCAAAAAGAATCAGAAAGACCAGAGCTGTATTTCATTCGGAAACAGCTACTGCAAAGTATGGCTGGTTTGGGTGGTGTTGGTGCTGATGGCAACATGGTCTATGATACACCTGAATTCAAGCAGCTCTTATTCCAGGGTTTGTTGCCGCCAATTAAAGCTGCCTTGGGTTCATTAAATTACATGAATATTCCTCTGGCTGACCTGGAACAAAGGATCAGGGAAATTTATGAATGGGAAAATCAACCAAGCCAGACAAGACCTATGGGACCTAAACAAGTGGCGGAGATTAAGGATGCGAAACCTCCAGTTCCTGGAGTAAGACGAGCACCGCCTCCACCTCCACCAAGACATCAAAACAAAGGAGCCCCACCTAGAGGCAACAATGTACCACCTTTTCAACCAACCAGAATTTTTAGGGGTAAAAGAGATGAGTTAGCCAATACCAGGATGTTGTTAGCTAATAGATTGACCAGATACCTCCCTTGGGAAAGAGTAAAAGGAATGAATATCGATCAGATCTTTTATGAACTAGCAAGATTTGAACAAAGACCTAATGGCAACCAGCAAATTGTTCCTCAAAATGGAGCTTCACAAGTGTGCAGCCATACTGGCACCTCAAAGGGACAGGTGCCGCCTCCAAATGGTTTATACTGAAGAGGCCGAGCCTCGCCTCAGCCCCGAAGAATAGTAACATCAATAGACTTTGATCTTTTTGGAAGACCCACGATCATGGTTAATTTAAGAGGCAGGTTCGGGGTAACTTCTCAGAAGATGCTCATGGATACGGGGGCGTCCACCAGTATCATTTGTACAACCTCTTCTCCGATTGTGAAACAATCAAAGATTTGTCATGTTAAAAGTCTCCAATCATACAATGGAAAAACTTCTAAAGTTCCTTTTACCAACACTATCCATATCCAGGTTGGGAATGCTCAAATTCAAATGCCAGTTGGACTACAAGCTTTAGATGGAGTTGGCATTATGGGGATAGACTTGTTGAAGGAGTTCGGCTTTGTTATTGACCTACCAAACCGATTCCTGATGCAAGTGCCTAAAGGAGATGCAGAGATTGCTACGGTGATATCTAGCGTTCACCGACTGGGAGCTTTGAAGGCGAATGAAGATCTCCAGCTACCAAGTTATGAGGAAGATCTTCAACTTGTGGTGAATTGCTATGCAGCAGTTTTTGCCAAACATAAACTAAGTTGTGGAAAGACCAGTGAAATTGTTGAAGTCGCAGGTCCAGATCCAAAGCCCATGCGGCAATATTGATTCCCGGCAGAGGCACAACATAGCATTTGAGAAACAATAGAAGCTTTAGTTTCTCAAGGAGCCCTAGTAAAAACCCAGAGTCCATGCACCTCTCCTATCTGGCCAGTTATCAAGGCAGACGGAAAAACTTGGAGATTGACGGTGGACTACCAAGGGGTGAACAAAGTCACTCCTTGTATGGCTCCAGCAGTTGCCAAATACCCAGAAATCGTAGCTCAAATTGCCAACGGGGCTCAATGGTTTTCAGTGCTGGACATCTCAAATGCGTTTTTTTCCATTCCAATTGCCAAGTCATCGTGGCATAAGTTCGCATTTACTTTTAATGATCAACAATACACCTTTACGCGACTTCCTCAGGGATTCCACAATTCTCCGACCAGCTGTCATCGAATGGTTACGAAGGCTTTAAAAGACATTCCCCATAAAACTAATGTAATATCATATGTGGACGATATACTAATTGCCACCCAAGATCGAGCCACCCATTTAGTAGTATTAGAAGAAGTCTTAGTAGCGCTGGAACGAGCGGGATTTCTTATTAATCCGCAAAAGGCACAACTTGTCAAGCAGGAGGTAACTTACCTGGGAGTTTGCCTGGGTCAAGAATGTCGAAGACCAGACAAAGATCGGGTGGAATTGATTTCAAAACTACCAGCTCCAGTGGACGTACATAGCCTCCGAATGTTCTTGGGTCTCATTGGATTCTGTAGAGACTTCATCGAAGAATTCGGGAAGACCGCCCGACCACTGTATAAATTGCTCAACAAATGGCAAGAGTGGCAGTGGGGACCAGAGCAAGAACAGGCCTTTTCCAAATTAAAAACTGTTCTTATGCAGGCTCCAGCGTTGGCATATCCCAACCCGATGAAGGAATACCATTTGACATTAACGACTGGTAAAGAAGCAATTGGAGCAGTGCTAATGCAAAATTAAGGCACCTCGCTAAAACCAGTTGCTTATGGCTCGAGGACTTTATCCGGTGTAGAACAGCAATATACACCGTGTGAAAAAGAGGTTTTGGCTCTTACGTGGGCTCTCATTCATTGGGAGTACCTGATCGGAAGATCACCAATCATTCTTAAGTCAAGTCATACTCCCGTGCGATATATCGTTTCTGGTAAAGCCAATAATGGAAGAGTTAGTCATCCATGCTTGGCGCAGTGAACACTCACTCTAATGAATCATGACGTCACCGTGGAGCCAGCAAAAACTCAATCTGTGGTTCCAGCTGTTCTGTGCCAACCAATGAGGCCAGAGGATTTGCATGTGTGTCCGATACCGGATGAGTTCACATCTAAGATTAAGTCACCCTTCATATTGATGACAAAATATGAAGAAGTTTGACAGACGACACCTCAGAACATTTGGGTCGTCGATGGAAGCTGCTACAGAAAAGACGGACAAGTCATTACAGGTGCAGCTGCACTGCACGTGACATCCGGAAGAAAGATTCTGAGACGTGTCAATCTTCCTTCTGTACAAGCTGCTGAAGTGGTCGCTATCATACTAGCGTTAGAGAATGCCAATGACGAGGACCTTACTATGTGCACCGACTCCGATTGGGTTTTAAGATCATTCATCGATTGGATGACAGTGTGGAAACAATGAGATATGTGTACTACCGACAATCGCCCTGTCATCTACGCCCAATTGTTGAATTATGCATGGAGACTGGCTGAAAATCGTAAAGGAAAGACTTTCCTCTTCAAAGTAAGGGCTCATCGTAAAGATCAGCAAGAAATATCTGTGCTGAATAATACAGTAGATCAATTGGCTAAACAAGCAGCCACGTTACCATCAGACATGAATTGGCAGCTTCCCGCAACTTACAAAGGAAAAATCAATGCTGTCGAAGATAAAACAACTCTTAAAGATTTAGTGGATGTGATTAAAATACAAGAAAAAGATTGTGAAATTATGCAGTTACTGCAACAAGGCCGGTATAAAGACTATGTTATATCTAAACATGCAAACAGGCCAATTATGGCACAAGAAGTGGTGTCGGACCAGGAAACGGAAAGTCTACTTCTGGTGATGCCTACCATCTTGCACCAAGAGCTAGTGGAGTTAGCGCATGCTCAAGGTCATTTTGGAGTGGATAAAACCATAAGCCGAATTAAAGGTGTTGCATGGTGGCCTCGACTTCGGGCAGATGTGGAACATTATATTAACAACTGCCTACAGTGTGCCCAGAACAATCCTAAGGCACGAAACAACCGAATTCCATTGAAACATCAGGCAATTAATGGACTCTGGCAAAGACTCCAGATCGATTTTATTGGTCCATTGTCGAGAACGAGCAAAGGAAATGAGTACTGTTTTGTAATAGTCGACTCGTTCACTAAATGGATAGAGGCCATCCCAACATGGAATTGCACAGCGAAAACAACCGTTCGCATACTCTTGAATGAAGTATTTTCAAGATACGGCTTACCATCCATAATTGACAGTGATCAAGGATCACATTTTACAGCTGAGATTACCAAACAACTGTGTGCAGCGTTGGGAATTAAGCAATTATTCCATATTGCGGGCCGCCCCCAATTGTCAGGGTTGGTGGAACGCACAAATCGGACTTTAAAAACTGCATTGAGGAAGGTTGTCGAAACATCCGGCAAGCAATGGGATACACATCTCCCATTGATCCTCATGGCTACAAGATCCACCGTGGGATCAGCTGGGTACTCTCCATATGAAATACTCTTCGGAAGACCTATGAAAACACCTGAACTCTGGTGGATCGAAGGAGGGGTGCCTCCTGATGACTTTCAGCCAAAAGTCAAAGTAGCCGAATATTTACAGCAGTTGCTTGACAACTTGTCCGAAATCCAGCACACAGTGGCGCAAACTCTAAAGGGCAACATCAGAAAGATGGATAAGAGACTTGTGGAAGACCTGAAGATCCAAGAATGGGATGTCAGTAGTAAAGTCTTGTACCGACATTTTAGTGAAAAGAGTCACCCATTAAGTCCTCGATGGATGGGCCCCTGCTATATAGTCAACAAAGCAGGACCCACCGTTTACCAGCTCGAGATTAATACCAAAAGGAGAAAGATTCTAAAATGGTTCCATTCATCTCAATTAAAAGAATGGAAGGGGAACTAAAGAAGAATTTAATGACATCCGTAGCTAGGAGGGGAGAGTAAGGAGACTTAAAACCATACTGTAACATCAGGCAGTATTAATATCAATTGGTTTGGTTATATCTTTCAGGTTATGATACAACATGATTTTTATCTACTATTGCCTAAAATTTTGGATTTTAATAGTGATTAATGTAGTAGGGTTAGCAGGTTCTGGAAAATCTTACACTGAGGCATTAGTATTAGGGCAGGATGAGGTGTGGAGATGTCACGCCGGAGACATCCCTTTAAAATATTGGAATATCCAGACAACTGCCCAAGATGAGTCTCTGTTAGATCGATATGTCTGGACAGAAGTGTCATCTGTGAATCCCATCTTTAACACAAAAAAGATTGAGGCCTTTAATTTTCGATTTAGAAATGGAAGATGGCAAGATGGTATACCGGTTTATGCTCACCAACGTCTCATGCTCTGGGTTATTCAGGATCACAGGCATTGCCATCTGGAGATCCGAGATGAGAGTGAGGGGAATGTTGTAGCATTTTTTGTTAAGCACTATGACATTACCCAGCGATATGAAATCAATGTCCCTGGTTGGTTAAACGCCACTGTCTACACCATAAGTGGAAAGTGCAGGTGGGCTTTTACAGGCAAAAATCTATGTGTTGACAACAGTACAACTAGATGCTTGACCACATGCACAAAAATACTGTCTGATTGGTCAGGACCTGCGTGCATTTACATGGACGTGCTGTACACTCCAATAATTAGAAAGGGGCAGAATCAAGTGACATGGGTTATAAAATTATACCATGATCACAATGTCACAGATAACTTTCCAGCAGTAGTGACATCCCCCAATGGAGTGATTAAAAACATCTTCCTAGGCTGTGATAAGAATTCAAGGCCTGAGGTACTGCACCACTATGAAAGGTCCCCTAGTTGTGAGGATGATCCAAAACCCGCGACGTTTGTCTGTGTGGGCTATTTCGTTGAGATCACAGAATTTGGCACCTGGGTGATATCGACTATTTTCGGCGTAAAATATCATGTCAAAATACTGGTAGCAGAACCTCCCCAGGAGTATGAGATGGGCCCATACGTAGTAAAAACTAACATTGCCAGACAAGTGTTGATTGAGCCAAAATATCAAATAAAATGCATACATATACCCTTGCAAGTTACTACCGTTGGCATAAAACCATCCTGTCAAAAGTTTGTAGAACCTTTGATGGATGGATGGAAAAGGTGGTTGCTACAAATTGCCTCTTCCAGAACATCTCGTATTCGAGGCAGATGTGATCTGGCAGGTCTGGACGGTTTTGGTACTGGCCTAGGCGTGGTATCTGCCATCGATAATGCAAGATTGGCCAAAAACCTTGCCAAAGTTGCCTCAGGGGCACAAGATATGGTCCACCCGATAGAGGAATCAATCCTGGGATTAGATAAAGTCCAGCTCAATGTAGCAGACCTGTTACCAATGTGGATAAGATCGCAGAAAGAGGATCATTTAAAATTGATCCAAGCCATGCAGGGTATCCAAAATGAAACTGCGTTGGCCTTGGCCTGTGTCCAAATTCAAAACATGCTTCTAGGATTAGTCCAAAATATAATACGTGAAGCACTCACAGGCCATCTTCCTCTTGAGATTGCCGCACTGGTCAAGAACATGTTTTCTCCATTTGAACAGGAGAACCCGGATTTGTGGACCATATTACATTCACAGTTTGATCCCGCATTGAGTACTTTGCATCTGGTAATGTTAACTGTTATAGATGCCCGTAAAGAATCAATATTCCCAATTGCCACTCTGGGTATGTTTGTCAATGGCTCGGTACTAATGCCAACCTTAGATCGAGCATGGGCATATGAAGCCAGTGAAGGTACCTTTGCTGCAGTTAACATGCAAGCCTGCACGGAACATCCGAAAATGGGTTATACCTGTACAACGGGTTTATGGGATCAAAGTAACTTGTGCCTAAATTCGTATGAGGGAGAGTGCACTTATGAGCTCCGTCCAGTACCATCAGAAAACAACAATACGGTAGCAATTCAAGTGGATCAGTCATGCTTCTGTATTCGCAGTCTATGCCGTAAATTCACAGTCAACAGGTTCTATGCTGTAAAAATGCCCGAAAGAACGAACCTCTGTCTCTGTAAAGTGTTTGAAATCAAGGGCTGTGATGTTAATCTGAGAATGACAGAGACCTCTTATCAAGAGATTACGGCCAGGTATGCCATCATTAAGACGGTGACCCCGATATCTTTGGGTCCGGGTTTGGAAGCAATAAAATCAATGATGATCCACGCGAATTTGAAGAATATCATCAATAACATTCATAATGTTAGCGAAAGGTACATGAAGTGGTTCCACACGCTGCAAACAAAATGGTTAACATCGGCAAACGGATGCAATCTAAAACCTCATGGTGGCAGACCCTATTTGGTAACATCTTTGGCGATATTTCTAAAATCAGTGTGACATCTTTACTGACCAACCCTCTGGGCATTCTATATATCATTGTGGTGCTGTTGATTATATATATATTGGTACTTACCATTTATATCTGCTGTCCTCACCGGAGACTTCATCCGATGTTTGCCTTTAATTCTGTATGAGCCTATGCATATGTTGATGAACATCTACGTTTCTCCTTCAATGATCATCAAGGAGGGGAAATGTTAGCCTGTATTGAAGCTCATACAGATATCTACCTGAATGTCACTATTATTATGATGTAAGATCTGTAATTATACATGCTTGTCATTCATGTAAAGGAGGCCTAGTCAATGTTGTAATATGTGTATGCCTATGCTTGAAGTCGAACTATCTGTGGAAGTCCATTACTGTAATATCTGTCAATCAAATGGAACTGTCAATCAATTGAGAGCCATTGTTTAAGTAAGACCTGTCACGTATCACACGTCTTGCACGTCTCATATCTACCTGTTAGGTTATATTTAAATATTTGTTATGATAAACATTCTCTTGTATGCTAATTTGTTATGGTCAGTTGACCAATAGGTTTGAAATCATGTATATGAGCATTCCAATTTGACCAATCATTTCAAAGCAGAATACTCATGAATATTCATCAGCCCACCTTTTATAAGTCCACGCAATGGCAGTTGTTGCTGTTGCATCGGGGCGTCGGGCTTAGTTAGGTTAAGCATCCCAGCTTAGGCTCTTCTCTTAAGGATAGACGGAAGGTCTATTCCTTACCTTAGGTCTAGATAGGGTTAGTTAGGATAGCTGTCGTCGTCGAGTCTGTCCGTTAGCTTCGCGTCAGTCCACGCATGTTGGCCGTCGTCGAGCTTGTCTGGCGGGCGCGTCGCGATTTAGTTAGTTTTCCTTTTAGTTAGGTTAGGGTATTTAGAATAGGTATTCTACCATCGTCTGCTCCAGCGGCGCCGAAGAGCCTGAAGAAGCGCACTTCGCGGAAGGTGAAGTCAGCATTTCTCCTCAGCTCTTCGTGGGACGCCTGGCTGTTCCTCTCCCGAGGCCCGAAAGGACCAACGGATTGAGGTCGCCAGCTTCGACCCTGAGACATCCGTCGAGGGACTCCTGGCTGTTCCTCGCCCGAGGCTTTAAATTAGCCAGAGGCTTGTAGGTCGCCAGCTCCACGTCCATCGTCTCCTGCGCCTCAGATTGTGGTATTATTTTCTTTCCTTTTTGGGACTTCCCCAAAGAATGTTTGTCCAATTATTTTTCTGTTAATATAGTCTTGTGGTTTTAAAACTTAACCAAATTGTAAGTTTTTATTTATGCGCCAGTTCCTGGGACTACCCGGTGAACAGATACGGGAGAGGGTCCGCATTTGTAATCTTCTTTTATATTAATTAGGCTAATTGGCAATTAAACAATTAGTACACACCGTTACCATCACACGTGTCCGGGTAACAGAATTAACTAATTCGAAATAAGTTAATTCAAAATAGTGCTGTAGTGTAGACATACCCTAAGCTGTAGGGATGTGAGGGGCTGTTTCCCATGGCCCAGTCACTGGGCCTGGATGGGCTGGGACTGGGACATAAGGAAAACGTCAGAGACACAAGCTGGGAAATCTGCCACAGGGGGTGTTAATTGATCTCACAGAGCAGCCCATCCCCTGTTTGCACTGGCCTCAGTCCTGCCTCACTCCCCTGGCCCAAAGGCCACAGCAGACAGGGCAGCATTAGACCCACCTCCCCAGCCCTGAGGGGATATTTCCCCCAGCAGGGAGCTCTGCCCAGACCTCGCACTATGCTGGCAGCCCAGCAGGGAATGACGGGGAATCCAGAACTTCCCCTGGGAGCCCGTTCCAGAGCTGAACTTCCCTCGTTGTTAGAACGTTTCTCCTATTTTCTAACCTAAGCAGATGAAGCCCATTAGGTCCTGTCCTACCTTCAGGGGCACGGTGAGCGACTGCTCACAGTTCTCTTTGGAACAACTCTTCACATATCTGGAGACACAAGCAACGTGTGGAGGTGTACACGGGGGCACATGCTCCCCCAGACATGAGGGCTGGTGCCGGCAGTCTGCACTGTAGCCCATTTCCCTGCCCCTTCCCATCTAAGTCACTCACTGGCAGTGGGGAAGGTGCAGGCCAAGCGGCCCACATGGCACCAGCTCTTGGCTGTGCTGCTCTGGGAAGTTCTGGAAAAGGGGGGCAGACAAGGGTGGAGAAAGGGCAGGGTGGGGCAGAGAGAGATGGGGATGGTCCACCCCCTCCTTTCCCAGCCACATGAGGCCACTGCGTGGAGACTGTTATCGGGTGCCCCCTTAATCTTCTCTCAGGACTAAACATGCCCCGTTTTTTAACATTTCGACACAAGTCAGGTTTTCTAACCTTCTGATCACTTGGGTTGTTCTCCACTGGACTCTCTCCAATTTCCCAAGGTCTTTCCTAACGTGTGACACCCAGAACTGGACACAGTCCCCCAGCTCAGATCTCACCATGTCCCAGGAGCGCAGAACAACAACGTCCCATGTCTTACAGATGATGCTCCTAGTGACACACCACAGAACAACCTTAGCTTCTGTTGCAACTGCATCACATCGTTCAACCTGTGACCCCTGGATCCTTGTCAGCAGAACTGCCACCCAGGCCAGTTACTCCACATTATTCCTTCCTAAGTTAGGTGCTTTGTACTTGTTCTTTCCTGAATTTCAGCTTGCTTGATTTCAGACCAGATTCTCCAATTGTTGAGGTCACGCCGTCAACCGCTCCCAGCTTGGTGTCACCTACTGCTTTCATAACTCCGTGATTTAAATTGTTCCTGTAAACAGGGACAAGTACCAAACACAGGACAGACTCTGACAGGAGTCCGCGCAGTACGGCCTTGTGACAGAGAAGCGCTGATCACTACTCTTTGAGTTGGGTCTTTCAACCGCTTGTGCACCCCCCTTAAAATAATATAATTGACACCATATTTCCATGGTCTTAGAATGGGAGTATCCTATGGGACTGTGTCAAAAGCTTTACGAAACTCGAGATGAATCCTGCGTATTGTTTCTCCGCTCTCCACTAGACCAGTGATTGTGTCAAGGAATTTTAATTGGTTTGACATGATTTGATCTTGACAAATCCACACTGGCTATTTCTTTTAACCCTGTTCTCTTCAAAGTGCTTTACTGTCTGGTTGTTTTATCATTTGTTGTAGCCTGTCCCCGCAGGGAGGTGAGTTGGACTTGTCTATTGCTCCCTGTAGCCTGTTTCCCCTTTTTAAAGACAGACAGCCCTCCAGGGCTCTGAACATGCAGGAAGAACACAAACACAGAATGGATTTGCCACGAGGAGTAACTGTTATTCCGAACTAAGGACTTAGTGTAGCCGCGGGCAGTGAGTTCGAACTACGGGGCATTTAGAAATGGCGGCGCCCAGGAACATGCAAATGAAGCCCGGGATATTTAAATCCCGGGCTTCCTTTGCAAGTTCGAATGCCTACATTAGCCACCCTGGTTCAAACTAGGGCAGCAGTGTAGACACACCCTCAGTGCGTTGAGACAGGAGGTGCAGGCAGGACAAGACGCTCAATGGGCACCCACAGGGCGCTGCTGTGGGGACTGCGGCTCCAGGCGTCACTAGGCACATGGGCAGAGGGGTGAGCAGGGCCAGGAGACAACACAGCATCTGGGAGACAGAGATTGGAGGCAGCAACTGCCTCCAGGGCCACATGGAAATAGATGTTGGAAAATAAGAGCTGGGGCAGCAAAGAGCCCCATGTTTTGAGGGCTGAAGAAAAACACCTTCTGTTTAGCGTCTGCCAAAGGACACTGAGAGGGGACTTCACAGACGTATCCAAAGGCTCCCTGGAGCAAAAATATCATGGATGAAAGGGCTGGTTCATGTTGCAGAAAAAGGAAGAACAAGGGCGGTGGGTGGAAGGGGTAAACAGACAAGCCCATGGGAGAAACGAGGCACACATATTTCCTGGGGAGGCTGATGCACCCTTGGCACAAACAGCCACGTCCAGTGAGGGATTCCCCCTTGTTTGGTGTCTCCAGTGCAGACGAGCTGCCTTTCTGGTGTGTGCAGGGGTCAGAACATAGCAACTGTGAGGAGATACAGGGGGCTGGGATATGCAGGGGGCAGATTTGATGCTATAATGGGCCCCTCTGGCCTTACACTCTGCCAACAACTGAGAAGGTGGGTGGGGCTGAGGGGAGCAGCCCCTGGGGCATCACTGCCCAGCTGCTCAGCCCCAGACCCAACTACCATGCAGTGGGGCTCTAGGGGAACCCCTCAAACATCCAGAGGGGCCAGCCAGGGCCAGGACACCAGCCTTGTAGGGGAGAGGTGGGGAGTGGCAGTGACATCACAAAGGGCCTATTGCACAACTACAATCTACTGGGGGACAGTGATGACCTCACAAAGGGTCCCTGGCAACAGCCACTCAGGATAGAGGTGCAAGGCTGGGGCAAGTGCAGAGTTTCCCGCAGGTTGGCAGCTGCGAGGCCCCTTCCCAGGGTCTCTGCAGGGGCCGGATGGAGAACTGGGACCGAGGGGTGGGGGCAGGAGGAGCCTCGTCAGCGTTTTCTCCTTCCCTGCAGCCGATCATGTCGGACCTGGTGAGACGGTCGGAGCCTTAGACAGGTTTGGAGCCTGCTCAGTCTGGTTCCCCTTTGCCCCCTCCCCTCCCTCTGTCTCGCCTTCGCCTGTGTCTTTCCCCCTTGCCCTGCCCCAGTGTTCCACCAAGCAGGAGAGGTGGGGGTTGGAGGGTTGGGGTGGTGGGAGGCCTCACGCTGACCTGGGGCTGGCAGAGCGCTGGGAGCAGGAGGTGATCTGGGCCCTCCGTTTCGACATATGCTGAGACCCACCCCGCACCCCCCAGCTCCCAGAGTCTCACTGCTGACTGGCCGAGCAGGTGGTTACTGACAGGGGAGACTCGCGGCCTTTTGTTCTCTTTCAAACCGTTCTCGGGGAGTCGTTATTAACGGTTTCCCAGCCATGTGGGAAGGGCCTAACACCTGGGGCTCCGCAGGGGTCTGTTTTGGGACTCTTCCCTGTCTTCATCAGCTATTTAGCTGTTGGCATACAGAGGGCGCTTATTAAATTTGCAGATGATCCCAAGCTGGGAGAAGTGGCCAGTGCTTTGGAGGACAGGGTCATACTTCAAATGGATCTGGACACACTGGAGAAATGGGCTGAGGTAAACAGGATGAAGTTTAATGAGGAGAAATGCAAAGTGCTCCACTTAGGAAGGAACAACCCATTTGGCAGATGCCAAATGGGAAGCGACTGGCTAGGAAGGAGTCCTGCAGGAAGGGATCTAGGGGGTCAGAGTGGATCACAAGCAAAATAGGAGTCAACAGTGTGACACCGTAGCAAAAACAAGCAAACTTGATTCTGGGCTGCATGAACAGGAGTTTTGGGAGCAAGACTTGAGAAGTGCTTCTTCCGCACTTCTGCACTGATTAGTCCTCAGAATCTCGCTGCTGATTAGGCCTCCGTTGGATTACTGTGTCCAGTTCTGGGCACCACATTTCATGAAAGTGTGTTCTATTTCCAGAAAAACTCATGAAAATAGTGAACTGCAATTTAAGTAAAAATCTTCTTTAAGAAGCTCCCTTTTTCCTGATGGGAGGAGGAAGACTGGGCTTCCAAAAGAGTGGGTTTGCACTGCCACAAAATATTAGAAGAGCAAATGCATTCCCTGCGTGCAGTGGGGGCGGGGGAGGTGGTGGTTCTGGGATACCACTGTATAGACAAGGCCTGAGATGGGACATGAGAGCAGTTTTCAAGTACCTAAAATTGTGTTCCAGGGAGGAGGAGGCAAATTGTTCTCTTTGGCCTCTGAGGACAGCACAAGAAGCAATGGCCTTAAACTGCAGCAAGGGAGGTTTAGGCTGGACATTAGGAAAAACTTCCTGTTAGGGTGGTTAAACACGGGAGATATTTCAGAGCAGACACCTGTCAGGGATGGTCTAAATGGTGCTGGGTCCTCCTGGAAGGGCAGGGGGCTGGACCCGACGATCTCCGATGACTGGTTCCCATTAGTGGTGGTTGGGCTGTAGCTGGTTGGAGGGCCCTGGGGTCTGACTGTCCGTGTGTCCTAAAGGGGTGGTTGGGGGCAGGACATCAGCCTGACGAGGTGGGGGGGTGGAGGAGGCAATGACACCACAAGGGCCTTGGGGGGGAAGGGGCTAGGGAAGGGCTGAGCTTACGGAGATCCCCTGACATCAGCTGCAAGGCAGGGCAGCCTCAGAGACATCCCTCTGCCCTTTCTGGCTGTGTGGGGAGCCCCCCCAAAGAGGTGGGGCTGGAATCGCTCTGAAACCGACCCTTCTGGGGGTGACCTGGACCAGCCCTTGGGATGCCCCTGAGACCTCTCGCCCGCCTCCCTCTCCCGATCTCGCTGCTGATTGGCCAAGCAGGGTGCCACGGACAGGGAGGAGGTTTCCCAGATTCCTGGGTGTGACCACCCTCCTCCCTTCCTTGGCAGGTTATGCACGGGCGGGGTTGGGCCTCCAGCTGGCCCTGCAGGGGGACCTGCGGTCAGAGCCCCACACAGGCACCAGGAGATCTGGTAGGTGAGCATGGGCGGGGCAGGGTACAGTTTTCCCTTAGCGCTGGGGGGGGAAGGGGTGGTGGGGGGGAAGGGGTGACTGGGGACCCTTGGGCAGGGCCGGCAGGGCAGGGCTGTGTTGGACCTTTCCTCCATCAAGGACAGGGAAAGGAGATGGAAGTTGATGTCAGGGCCTGGCTGGCTTTGGGATAGGGAGCCTCAAATCCCACACATCCGGGGGGGGGGGAAGAGGGGGCTCATTGGCACAGCCTGGGCACTGGTCTGTTGACCCTGCCCTACCTCTCTCCCCCGCAGTGCGTCAGCTCCTGCATCATGCCCAGAGTGTCCTAGGGGAGAGCCAAGGCCCCAGGCCTGCACCAGGGAGCAGCAGAGTCCAGTTTAACTCCCCCCTCCCTGCATTGGAGGTGAGTGACCTCTGAGCCAGCCCCTGACCCCGGGGTGGGCAAGCAGCTCCCACAGGCCACAGGGCCGGCAGCTAGGGTTACCAGTTAGACCCCCCAAAAAAACTGGACACACTTGATCATGGGTGGGGTGGGAGAGACCGGCCGGGAGAGGGGCGGGGCTAGCTGGGAGGAAGGGGGGGCGGGAAGCAGAGCTGGTGGGGGGGGGGCCGTGGGGCTGGCCAGGAGGAAGGGGGGGCCAGGAGGAAGGGGAGGCGGGAAGCAGAGCTGGGGGAGGGTCAGGGGCTGCGGGGCTGAACGGGAGGAAGGGGGGACCGGGAGAAAGGGGGGGCATGAAGCAGAGCTGGGGGTGTGGGGGACCGCGGGCTGGATGGGAGATGGGGGGCCGGGAGGAAGGGGGGCGGGAAGCAGAGCTGGCTGGGGGGAGGTGCAGCCACTGGCGGCAGCCGGAATCCAACGGGCCGTGCCCCCAGCAGGCACTCCCTCTAGTTGCTAGCAGAAGCCAGGCGGGGGCAGGGGGAGTGGCTGGGAGCCACTCCCCCGGCCCAGCTTCTGCAAGCAACCAAAGGCTCCCAGCTGGGAGGTGGGGCTGCAATTGGCGCTGGGAGCCTCTGGTTGTGTGCAGAAGCCTGGCGGGGGGAGTGGCTGGGAGTCCCAGCCACTGCCCCCGCCCCGCCCCGCCCCGCTTTTGCATGTGACCACAGGGCTCCCAGCGCCAATCGCGGCCCTGCCTCCCAGTTGCTCCCCCACCCCCACCAGGCTTCCATCTGGCACCCAGCCGGAAATTCAGAAAATACCGGGCATTGCACATGGCACATTGCACGTGTCCGGTATTTTCTGAATTTTTCCACTGGACTGTCTGGTAGAAGACCGGACACCTGGCAAACCTAGTTGAAACCATCTGGCAAGCCCAGGCCTGAGCTAGACTTGGGCCCAGTTCATCTTCTCCTGGCTCAGGGGAGACCCTGGGATGTTAAGGGCCCATGTTCCAGCCAGGCTCCTGCCCCGACCTGGGTCCCTCCTTGTCCCCCTGGAGCATCTGGGGGTGCAAGTCCCCATGGAGGGCCCTGCCCACAGCCCTTTGCCCCAGGAGCTTGGGGCCTCGTTAGTTCCTCTCCCCAGTGGTTCCAGCAGAGGGACGTGGGGAGGGAGGCGCCTGGCCCAGGGGGGTTGGGAGCTGGCAGCAGGACACTGATGGGGCCCAATCTCCTCCCTTTCATCCCAGCTCAGCACAGCCCCCACTAGGGAGCTTGGGGCCCAGCTGGAACTGTCCCTCAGGAGCCCAGCCGAGGACACCGGCCAGGGAGGGGCCAGACCCCTCTGCCCACTGTTGCTGCGCCAGAGGTAAGGGACCCCGTTGGGCAACGGGCCCCCGAGCAATGACACTGACAACCGCCAGGCCAGGGGCCCTGCTGAAATGTCACCCCCCTGAGCCTGCCCCCCGCCAGAGAATGGGAGCCCTGTCGCTATGCACCAGAGCCTCTGGGACAGGCCCACGGCAGGGTGAGTCTGTCTCTCTCCCCTCCCCTGTGCTCCATGTAGGACCAGCCCCTCCCCAGGCACCAAGGCGCCGGCTCTTTGTGGGGCCACGGAGGCAGCCCGCTGGGAGCCAAGCCCCAGCCTTGGCCCTGGGGCAGCCGGATGCTGCAGGGGAACAACTAGCGCAGGGGGAGGTATGGGGGCGGGAGCAGGGCCAGGGTCGGGCATCAGCAGCTCCTGCACTGATAGGCCGGGAGGGGTCTGGCCCTGGGGGGCACTAGAGAGGCGCCGCACCCATCCCAGGGCCCAGCTCCCACTGCCCCCCTGGTTCCCAGGCCCCGCGTCTGACAGGCCCTTGCTTTCTTCGGAAAGGAGGAACCCAGCCACGGGGACGCGCCAGCTCCCCCCATCTGACCCTGGCACCAAGGGCCCTGTGACGGGGCGCCAAGGCCCCGCACTGGACCCCGGGAGGTAAGCGCCCTGTTGGCGCTGCCGGGGCACGCTTACTGGCGGTGTGCCAGCTGCTCCCGCGCTGCGGCAAGGCTGGGAGAGCACCGGTGTGGCTGCGGAGAGGGGGAGGAACCGACCCCATGGCAAAATGGTGTGGGGTCAAGGGTTAGGCCGATGATGTCAGGGCGACATCTGGCCTGACGTCTGGGGCGGCGGGAGATTTAAAAGCCGCCCGGATGGAGCAGGGAGGGAGGCACGGAGCGCGGGGGAAGCAGGCCCGGGAGAAGGGCGGAAAGCGCCTGGGGAGACGCAGCGGGAAGCGTGTGGTAAGGCCAGAGGGACCACGCTGCCAGAAAGGTGGAGGAAAAGGGAAGCACGGCAAGGGGGAGAGAGGAAGTAGCCCAGGGCAGGGCGGTGAACCAAGCCCGTGGGCTGACGTGTTTAGGGGTACGCCCCCGTTAGCTGGACTAAGACCGCGGCGTGGTCCAAGTCCTTAGCGCCCTGGGCTGGGGCCCACGAGTGTGGGTGGGCCTGGGCCCCCCTCTCTCCTCCGTCGCTGGTGGAGGCCATCCACAGCAAGACGCCTTGCAAGCGAGTTACGCCGCCAGCTGAGGAGAAGCTGGTCGGCCGGACTTAAGGGGATGGTGCTGGACTCGGGACATTGGGTTTGTCCTCCCCCCCAGGGGCACCGTCACAGGCCCGCAGCTCGGCAGGGGCTGCCCCATCTGGGGAGGGAGCCGCTGGCAGGATCAGTGCGTTGGTCGGAGCTTTTCCTGCTCATACCAGGACTGGAGCCGCAGCCGCAGCCGCAGCCGGGCGCCAGAGGAGAGGGAGGGGCTGCCCCCCGCGGGGCATGGAACCGCCCACCCATCCTCCGTCCCTGGACAGGGACCTGCACAGCCTCCTGAGTCAAGGCCACCTTACGGACTAAAGCCATTAGGCTGCACTGCCCTGACCAAAGGGGCAAAAAACTGACACTGGCCTTTGGGCCGCACTGCCCAGCAAAAAGGGGCAAGGTGCTAATTCTGGTCATTGGGTCACACTGCCCTGACTAAAGGGGCAAGGTGCTGACTGGCCACTGGGCCACACTGCTCAGAGAAAAGGGGAAAGGTGCTAACTCTGGCCATTCGGCCACACTGCTCTGAGTAAAGGTGCAAGCTGCTGACTCTGGCCATTGAGCAATACTGCCTTGAGAAAAGGGGCAAGGTGCTGAATCTGGCCATTGGGCCGTACTGCCCTGAGAAAAGGGGCTGATTAGGGACTCCACCCACTAAGCTGCCCTGCCCTACGCTGAGCTCTGCCAGAGGGAAGCTGGGAGCCCACAGGCTTTGTGGTGGGAGAAGCTGCCGTCACCTCTGCATCAGGCGTGGGTTGGACCCAGTGATCCGACGGTGACGATTCCAGCCCTGGCACTGGGCGTGTGACAGTGCAGACTGAAGGCTGAACAGCCAGCCCGGAGGCTAGGGCAGGCAACGTCACACATGGGACCAGGGCAGCGGAGGAGGAACCTGGCTGGCCTGCACAGAGACACCAGACGGGGCTGCACCTTGGGGACTTGTTGAAGCCTGGACAGACCAACGGGCCTCCCATCGCGCCACTTCCCCCAGACCCCAAGCTCAGGCTGCCAGTGCACTTCAGCCAGGGCGCCTGGCGGAGAAGCCACAGCAAACACGGCACCTCGCAGCCCTGCCTCGGGCACTGGCCTGGTCAGGCCATTCCCAGGGAGAATCCCATCCAGTGCAGATCCCTATGGCAGGGGTGGGGAACCTCAGGTGCGGGGGCCAGATGCATCCCTGGCTTGCGGGGATCTGGCCCCTGAAGCTCAGGGCTCCCCTCTGCATTGGGGGCCCATGCTGGGGAGGGGAGGGGGGCTGTTTCTCTCTTGGATGCAGCCTCCCATGGATTTCTCTGTGGGTCAGTAGCCCTGACCCAACAAAGGTTCCCCATCCCTGCACTGTGGGGAGTAAAGGTCTCTGGGAACCTGACTAGGGCCCCACCCATTTCACAGCCAGGAGACATGCAACGGGGCGGGGGTGAGGGGTCTGGGGTACCAGCTGCTGGCCTGGCCAAGGCGGGATGGAACGGGAGTTGTCCTGCCCCAACATGGGCACTCTTGGAGGGGGCAGATCAGAGCCACCCTGAGGGGCAGAGAGTCATGAGGGTGAAATG
This sequence comes from Pelochelys cantorii, assembly GCA_032595735.1. NCBI lineage: Eukaryota > Metazoa > Chordata > Testudines > Trionychidae > Pelochelys > Pelochelys cantorii. Next base: position 7,325,629 of record CM064358.1, on the reverse strand, counting down.
GCTCTAGCCCTGCCTGCAGCCTGCTGGGAAGTGAAATTGGCACTCTTGGGACGTCCCCCACCTCCACCGCACACAATCCTAGTTTGGGTCAGGACCCGCCCGGTCAGAAAGCTGGGAAATTTCCCACGGAAACACCCAGGCATGTGACACAGAGCAGCGTGGAAATGCTCTGGCTGTGAAATGGGAGAGGTTGCAGGGGGACGCGATGGGGCCCTAGTTCCGGCGTATTCCCTGGAAGTTGTGGGAAAGGGATGGAGACCTGGGGACTGAAGACGAGGCCAAGGCCGGGAAAGCCCAAATTTCCAGTGCCCCTGCGAGTGACCCTCCTGCCCTCGCCTTGCCGGCAGGGACCCCCAGGGGGAGAAACACTGCACTAGGGGATTCCTCTATGACCCCGATGGCCAACACGGCCAGGAGTTCCTGGCAGCCCCTTTCCCACCATTTCCACGGAGGAGGTGGTAGGTTCTCAGGGGAGGTTTCCCCAACTCAAAGATCTGCCTGGATGGAGAGTGGAGGAGCAAAGGGAGGGCCTGGCCAGGAATACCCAGGGCCAGGGCAGGGCTCACACGGCAGCATCCCTGGCAGGCAGTGGCCAGAGATTCGTGGGTACAGACTGGGGTATAAAGAAACCTGCTGCTCACCGAGGCACAAAACACAGTGTCTGCCGGCCACTGGAACCAGACAAGTGTTATCCAGCCTCCCACTGACTCTGGAGTCCCTGCTGCTTCCTCCTGTGTAGCCTGGAAGAGCAAAGGTGAATCGTGGCCTCCGAGAGATGCTCCCTCGATGCCAAAATCTTCACCCACCTCAGGTGTAGCAACAGCAGGAGCCAAATAAAAAAATTGTGAGACTGGCTTAAAATAAGGAGATTAAAGAGAAATAAACCAATCATTTTTTATGGGCTTTGCTTTCTGGGCTTTAAGCACATGCTCTGGTCGGGTCTCAGCCATTCCCTGCAAACTGGAGGACGTGAAACACTTTTCCCACGAGAGCCGAGGGGGCGGCTACACACCAGGGCCTGCGGGGACAGAGCGCTGCCAACCGAGCCCCCTTGCTGGGATACACCCCACCCCCACAGGAGTGTTTCTGTTGCCATGACAACAGCCCCTCCCCAGCCAAAGCCCTCAGACTCCTGGTTGGAGCAGTCATGCCTAGCAGTCAGAGCAGGGGCTGTCAGAGCTATGAGTCAGAGCTGGGGCCAGGAGTCCCAGAGTAGCCCAAAGGCCGGTCTCCTGAAAGGCCAAAGGGACCATCATAAGCATCTGGTCTGAGCTCCTGCACCTTGCAGGCCCCACAACCTCACCCACCCCTCCGGTCCCAGCCCCACTCTCCCTGGCTGAGCTACTGACACCCTCACATTACAGCTGAGCAATGTCAAGGGATGGTGAATCCCCCATTGACATGACTTGAACCTGGGACCCTGCCCCACACTGCAGAGGGAGACAGTGTCCACCCAACCCCCATGGGCTCTGCACATCTGACCCCTTGAAAATCCCTTCAGACCCCCAGACGCAGGGTCAGTCAGAGTAGAAGTGTTCTGGCCAAAGCCCCCAGCCACACGGCGGGGAAAGAATTGTCCGGAGCGGCTCAGCACTGGGGAGCCCACATTTCCCTCTGCTGAGCTCTGCAGCTGGTCCAATTCCTCCCACTCACGTGAGTTCAAGGGCCGTCGATGGGAGCTGGGCAGCACAAATGCCCCCATTCACACCCAGTCACCCATCTGCCCAGGCCTTCCCTGTGTCCCTGTGCTCAAGCCCTGGGCCCCGTTGGTCATGGAGCAGGGATGCCGACCGCAACACGCTAAGCTCCCAAGGAGCAATCCCCACCCTGGGCACCTTCCTACCAGCTCTGGAGCGTCTCTTGCCTCACCCTGCAGAGACTCCGGGCCCTGTTGGATCATCCCACAGTTCCCTCCCTGCTCTGCGGCATGGAGCAGCCAGACTGTGCAGCCGAGAGTCGCTAAGCAGGGGCCACAGCTCGCAGACAGGGAGACTCATGGGGGAGGCCCCTGGGATCAGGTGTCATCTCAGAATTTAATAGTTAAATCTGGGTATCCCTGGTTGTCTCCCGAGTGTCTCCCCTCTTTTCCCCTGCCCCTCCTGCTGCCCCTCCCCCCGTCTGGCACCAGTCGCCCTGTCTGGAGCAGCAGCCAGTTGCTCTCTAGTTCTGCAGAGTCCAGAACCTACCCTGGAAGTTATTGCAGAGCTTAAGCACCCTTCCCATTAGAAAGTTTGTCCCAACGTCTCAGCTACATTTCTTTTCTGGGGATTAAGGCCCCTCATTTCTTGTTCTGCCTTGAGTGGACATGCACAGGGGAAAACTCAGGCACAGAAGCAGACAGAAGCAGACTGGGGGGAGGTAGAACCCCACCTAGTCAGCATTGATTCCACTAGGTCATGCTGCCTGACCGGTCTGAGTGGGTCCCTCTCATGCTGCTCCTCCCCGCCAGCTCTCCATCATCTGCGGGAACCAGCGCTTCAAGGTCTTTGTCAATGGGCAACCACTCTGCAACTCAGCCCACCACTGCCATGGCTTCCAGCAGATCGAGACCCTGGAGATCGACGGTGCTGTGGTCCTGTCCCACGTCCAGTTCTGAGCCCAGCCGGTGCCACTGCCTAGAGGGAGGCGAGGGGCAAACACACGACACCTCCCCACGGCCGCCCTTGCAGACCCAATAAATGTTTCTGCTTCGCGTGACTCTGCTCCTGTGTGGTTCTGGGGCCACTTGTGGGTGTCATAGATCCCCTTTCTGCTCAACGCAGATGGAGACTCCCTTCCAGGTGGAGCTGAGTTTGAGGCCTGTGCAGGGACGGTGTATTGGGCTAATGTAACAACAACCCCTCTGCACCCTCCCTTTCCTACAGGGCTACAACATCAAATTAACCCTCCCGGCTATTGTGAGGGGCGGAGTGTCTGAGGGAGGGTCTCGTTCACGCCCATGCCCTCAGAAACTCCTCCCAGCAGGCACAGGGAAAATTCCAACATGTCTCATGGGCTACACCCACCCCCCTGGATACAGGCTGCCCCTCCCAACTCTGCAGGCAGCACAGAGCAGCCTCCATATGAGCATCGTTGGCAGCTCAGGGACTCGGGGGTGCTGGCAGGTGCAGGGGGGTCGCCGGCAGCCTCCCATCGCCTGCCCCATGGAATAAAGCCACACAAGATGCTGCGTCTCCCACCGAGGCTCTCAGCTGGTTCCTTTCTGAGCTGCCCCCAATAAGCCATAAAAACTCCCCGGCCCAGCCCCACCGCAGCCCTTCCTCTGCATCTTCAGGAGAAGCAGATGCAAAGCCAGGGCTGGGCTTCAGGGTAACCAGCAGGGCATCTGCCCAGGCCCAGACCACAGGGGCCCACAAAGCTAAGCCCTGAACCAGAGTTCCCTGTAACTGTTGCCACCCATGTGTGGAATAAATGTTGTTCTGTGCACCCAGGCCTGTGCAGATGTGCCCCACCAGTAGAAACAGCTGCTGCTGGTTGCGGGTGCTCTGCTAATCAGCGGGGCAGCTTTTGAATCTCCCCTGAGCGACCACCCAAGCATCCAACTTACAGGACACTGCCCCGGACCCAGCTTTCTCAGGAAGCTGTACCCATTCACAGAACTGACAGCCGGGGACCGAGATGCAGGGAAGCAGGGACTGAGAAGGAATTATGTGTCTGGGGGGGCTGTGGGGAGGTGGCTACTGTCGGGTTAAAATTCTCTGAAACACCATCTTGGGCACAGGTGCCATTTTGAGAGCCTAAACAACAATAGGTACTCCATTCTGGCCACCCTTCTTCTCCCTCCTTTTCCCGCCCTATCTGTGTTTTGATGGGAAATCCAGCAGACGTGATCATAATCTGCCCGGCAACAGCAGGTTACTTAAGGGCTGCCTCTGTCTTTGCCCAGGGCTGCCCATCTGAGTGGCAGAGTGCAGGACTCATTCAGACGGGTACGCCAGGTCCACGCATAGCAGGTTTAGGGTTGTGGGAGGTACAGTCGCATGCAAGGAGTGAACATCCATCATCACTCCTCTCTGGTCAGGACTCACTTGCACCCATGACGGCGCAGGGAAAAAGGGGGTTAGGCCAAACAGATCCAGCCGCAGGAGGATCCAGCTGTTCTGATCCTGCTGTTCCAGGCACTGCCGTGAGGGTCCTAAAGCTGCGAAATATGGATCCCTGTGACATTCTTCCGGTTACCTGGGCCTTTGCCTTGCACCTGTCGTAAATCACACTCAAGCCTGTTTTTGTTCTATTTTCTGTGGTGGGGTCCTATCTTATTCCTATTTATAGTTCTACATACATCTTGTTGTTAGTTCACCTTAACTGTCTGTCCTAGTCCTTGGGAAGTCCTAATAACTCCCAATGGTAGATGTGGGTTTGGGGAGGGGCCTGAAAGCCAGGTTAGTTTAAGATCATTAGTTTTCTGGCTAACACTACAACCAAGCCACGAGCAGGACGGGGGTGACCCATCACCAGTGAGACTCAGACAGGACTAGAGCATCCAGGCCTGACCCCCGTTGGGAGAGAACCTGAGACATTGGAGCTGGGGCAGCCAGGAGCCCCCCACTGCTTTGTAGGCTGGAGAAAAATGGCTTCTCTTGAGTTCTCCCAAGGGGAAAAGAAGGTGCCTGCACTGCAGGACCTCCACGGAGAGACAGCATCGGGGGTGACAGGGATCGGTCCCTGTCAGACAAAGGCGGAACCAGCCCAAAAGCCAAATTCCTGTGAGAAATCAGGCCCCATGTTCAGCTACGAGGCCGAGTCCCCACAGACACAAACGCCCCAAGGCAGTGGTGGATTCTTCCTGTGTCGATGGGCCTAGTGCAGGCCAGAGGCCTTGTTGGGACACGTTAGGGCAAACCCCAGGGCCTGGACCGGATGGGAGCCCGTGAGAGGCCACGGGGTGGGCGGGAGGCTCTAATTCTCTCTCCTGGCTGTAGGGTAGGGAGCAGCCTCTGGGGTGCAACTGGAGTTGGCTGGCTGCCTGGATGCACAGTCAGGGCGTGGGGGGACCTCAGGAATGGCTCAAACCTTCTGGGGTGTGGCCAGAGGCAGGACATTTGCCTGGCGGGGGGAGGGGGCAGTCACCTCACACTGGCTTTTGGCCAGCATATAAGGCAAAGGGAAGGTGGGGAGGTGGTGACCGCAAAGAGAGACCCGGATCTCAAGTTGATAAAAGGGGGGCACGGGCTGAGGAGACTACGGAGACCCCTGTAGTTTCAGCTCTGGTGCGTCTCCTCTCTGTGCCTCTGAGAGCGGAGCCCTGGGAGATACCTATACCTCTCCCTCGCCTCACCGGCATCATCCACCCCAGACACCTGTCTGCAGAAAGTAAGACCCCCCCCCAGGGTTTGGAACCCGCCTGGGGCCAGCTGGATTCCAGGCAGGGCCAGCCCTCAGTCAAGGGCCAGAAGGTGATTCCCCACCTGGGGCTGCATCCTCAGGGTCACTGGGCCCGTGGGGTTTGATTTCCCTTTTCCTCCATCCTGCCCACATTTTTCCTCAGTTCTTGCCTCTTTTGTGCCCTTCCCCGGCTGCCCGCTCCTCAGCTTGTGACCCAACAGACTAGCTGAAGGATGGGGTGTGATTTGCAGGAGCCGTGGGGTGGGGGATGCAGCCCCCATTGCAGGGACTGGGGGAGGTGGGGCTGAAATAGGTCTGTGTCAGTGATCACCTGCCACCTGGGCCAGACTTTGGGCTCTTTGGGAAGAACGCTCCATCCCCCACCCCTTAGACTCTCCCCTGATTGGCAGAACAGAGGCTCTTGATGGGCAGGAGATTCAGGTCCTTAGAGTTCTTGGACCCGAGCCAGTAAGCAAGGGAGCCATTTGGAGGACTGGGGGCAGTAGCCCCCCAAAGTTGGAACCCCTGGATTTCATTCTTGAGTCCGACTTCAAGCAGCAGGCCCTAGCTTCAGGGACATTTCTTAAATTCAAAGTCATTGTAGGCCCTCATCTCACATCCTGCATGCAGATCTGGTCACCCCCACTAAAGAAATCACAGACTGGACTTTGAAAAGGGACAAAAAGGGCCACAGAAATGATTGCGGGGAAGGAACAGTTTCAGTATGAGGAGAGATGAACAAGCCGGGGACTTTTCAGCTTAGAAATGTTCATGGGTGGGAGATCTGCTCTATGACTAGAAAATCAGGAATGGGGTAGAAAAATCAGGACTGGCCAGCTAAGCATTCTCAGAGAGGAGTTATCAAGGGTTCCTAGTCGTGCTGGAAGGGCAGAACAAGCAGGGTTCCACAGGGGTCACTTCAGTATCTTCACCAAGGATTTAGATATTAGCATAAAGAGGACGCTTACAAAGTTGACAGGTGATGCCAAGCTGGGCAAAGTGGCAAGTGCTTTGGTAGATCAGGTCATAATTCATATGATCTGGACAAACTGGAGATATGGGGCAGGGCTGCCTGCACCCCAAGCTCATCTTTGCTCCCTCTCATTTGCAGAATGGCCCGACGCTTCAGGGTCTTCTTCAGGAAGGCCCTGCAGGTGGCCCCAGGGCTGGCGGGAAGCTCCTCCGTCCCTGCAGGTGGGAAAGCTGCATCCTGCCAGGCCAGGGCGACACACCCACCGGCCAGGCCCACACGGACCTGGTACCATCCGTGGCTGGGCAGGCGGGACCGAGCCCAGCAGGGCAGCCAGGCAGGGGTGACTCTGGGGCCTCCTTTTTGGAGGGAAACACCTGTCCCAGGAGCCCAGTCCCCATTGCCACCAAGGGACATCGCCCTGCCCAGACCCCGGGGACCTGCCAGGCTCCCAGAGCCCGCAGCCCATCGCTCCCCATGCACCTGCAGCAGAGGGTCCAGGCTGGTCAGCAGTAGTGCCTGGGCCTCCATCAACAGCTGGGCCACCTCCCGCAGTTGCTCAGATCCAGGTGAGGGGCCGTGAACACCCTGGGCCCAGGGGTCGCCCAGTACCCGGGAGGGGGTGGGGAGGGGCAACCCCAGTGTCTGGCCTGAGTCCTACAAGCCCCACTGTCTCCTGCAGTCAGGGAAATGTGTGTGGTGGGGGCTGCTATTCGTCCCCCTACTGTTCCGGGGTGGGGGGACACCTCCTGGGATTCCCTGCTGGGGGGCTCTGCTGAGGGCGTTGCAAGTTGTGGGGGATGAAGGGGGATGGATCTCTGCAAAGGGTGTGTGGGGCCCAACCTGCCCTGTGTCCCTGATGTGGTGGTGGTGGCAGCAAATGACCCCTGCTGGCAGCTGGAGTCACCCTGTCCCCTTCCCTCCCTACACAGAGTCCCCCTGGGTCTCGCTGGAGCGCTGCATGGAGCAGGTGGACTCCCGGGTGGAGGACGTCGCTATGTATGACATTGAAGAGCAGCTGCACACACGGGACACGGTACGAACCTTCTGCACCCAGGCAGAACCCAAGCTTGTCCAGCCCTTTCCCAGCACCGCCCCCTCTTCTCCCACAAAGTGCTTGCTCCTGGGAATCCCCCTGGGGCTCTTTCTCCTGCGTTACCTGGGCCCCCCAAGCCAGGGGCTTTTGTCATGCACCAGCTGGGCCCCCCACAAGCCTGTGGTAGCAGTATGGGTGGGGTGGTGCTTGGACAACTAGCAGCTCCCACCTCCACTCCTGGGAGGCCTGAGCCCTGCAGCTGTCCTGGGTGGGGCAGGCAGGTCCCAGGCTCATGGACTCTCTCCCCTAACCCACTCCTGGGGGGTGCAGAGCCCAGCTGCCCTGCAGTACTCCCTATCTGCCCTTTAGACTCTCCCCTGATTGGCTGAGCAGGGGCTGTTGATGGGCAGGAGACTCAGGTCCTTGCTGTTCTTGTGCAAGACTGAGCCAGTAAGCAAAGGCGCCATTGTGGGACTGGGAGCAGTAGCTCTGGGAAGTTGGAACCCCTGGATTTCATTCCTGAGCACGGCTTCAGGCAGCAGGCCCCAGCTCCAGTGACATTTCTTAGACACAAAGTCGCTTCAGGCGTTTGTTGAAGAAGGCCCTGCAGGTGGCCCCCAGGGCCGTCTGGAAGCAGCTCCTCTGTCCCCGCGGGCGGGGAAGCTGCGTCCCACCAGGCCAGGGTGACACAAACACCGGCCAGGTCCACACAGACCTGGCACCATCGGTGGCTGGGCAGGCGGGACCAAGCCCAGCAGGGGAGCCCAGCAGAGTGGCTCTGGGGCCTCCTTTGTGGAGAGAAACACCTGCCCCAGGAGCCCAGCCCCCATCGTCACCAGGGGGCATCGCCCTGCCCGGCCCCCGGGGATCTGCCAGGCTCCCAGAGCCCTCAGCCCGTTGCTCCCCATGCCAGCCCCTGCAGCAGAGGGTCCAGGCTGGTCAACAGCAGTACCTGGGCCTCCATCAGCAGCTGGGTCACCTCCTGCAGCCACTCAGATCCAGGTGAGGGGCCGTGAACACTGTGGGCCCAGGGGCTCACCCAGTACTCGGGGGAGGAGGGGCAGCCCCAGTGTCTAGCCTGAACCCTTCGAGCCCCACTGAATCCTGCAGGCACACACATCTGCTGATACTTGGCTCCCTGTTGTTCTGGGGATGGGGTGACCTCCTGGGATTCTCTGCTGGGGGCTGTGCTGGCGTTGGAAGCTGTGAGAGTTCAAGGGGGATCACTGCGAGGGGCGTGTGGGACCCAACCTGCCCTGAGTCCCTGACGTGGGGGGGGCACATGACCCTGCTGGCAGCTGGAGTCACCCTGTCCCCTTCCCTCCCCGCAGAATCCCCCTGGGCCTTGCTGGAGCGCTGCAGGGAGCGGGTGTACTCCCGGGTGGAGGACATTGCAATTTATGACATTGAAGAACAGCTCCACACCCGGGACATGGTAGGAACCTTCTCTACCCGGGCAGGACTCAAGCTTGTCCGGCCCCTTCCCAGCACCCCTCCCTCCCCCCAACAAGGGACTTGTCCCTGGGGATCCCTCTGGGGCTCTTTCTCCTGCATGACCTGGGCCCCCCAAGCCGGGGGCTTTTGTCATGCACCAGCTGGGCCCCCCATAGGCTTCGGGTAGCGATATGGGAGGGATGGTGCTTGGACAACTGGCAGTTCCCACCTCCACTCCTGGGAGGTCCGAGCCCTGCAGCTGTCCTGGGTGGGGCAGGCAGGTCCCAGGCTCACGGACTCTCCCTCCTAACCCCACTCCTGGGGATGCAGAGCCCAGCCGCTCTGCAGCGCTTCCTGCTGGCCATCTGCATGGCCTGCTTCAGTGCCCTCCTGCAGGGCGAGGACACCCTCATGCTGCAGTGCTGCAAGGATGCCGTGGTGAGCACGATAGTGGTGAGCAAGTCGTGGCGACCAGCAGCAGGACAGGGATGGGAGACATGGGGTGGGCAGGGGTCTCCTTGGGCCATGGTGTGGGATGAGAGTGCTGGAGGGGGAGCAGGTTATGGGGCGGGCAGGGGTTTCCCCAGCCCATGGCAGAGTGGGAGTGCTGGAAGGCAGCAGAGTGGGTTGCTGGGGATGCGGATAGGGGAGCAGAGATGGGGAGAATCAGAGTTTGGTCACTAGGGGCAGCGAGAGGCAGGAGGCGGCCTGGGGACAAGGACTGAGCTGGTCCCAGTTCGGGAAGGGGGGTTGCTGGGAGGGGACCTGTGCCGGACAAGAGGGCTACAGGGTAGTGGGAGGCAGTGAGAGGGGGGAATCCTGCTGGCTGGGGAGCACTGGCCGTGTGAGAGCCTCTTGGGGACGTGTCGGGGGCCCAAGTCTCACACGCCCCCTTTGTCTCCTTGGGGTCTCACAGGAGATCCTGAAGCACTCCCCACCCCCCACGGTCCTGGCCAACTGCCTCAGCACTGCCTGCAGCTTCAGGTACTGAACCCCACACCAAGCCCTCCCCTGCGCTGCTCCAGCGGTGGCGCTGGGTGCCACCGCCCTTCCTCTCTCAGGCCCCTCCCAGCTGCTCCTGGGCCACACCCAGCCCCCTCCTCACCCAGCTGAGAGGCACCAAAACCCCGTCTCAGCCACTGCAAACAGCTTCTCCCCGTGCCCCAGCCCCAGCCCCTGCCCAATTTCTCCCTCTGACCTGACCCCAAAGAACTCTCTGGGCCAGGCCTCTGGCATCCAACATCCCCCAGAACAGCAAGTCTCTTGGCTAGTCAGTTTAGTTGGTTTCTTTGAGCCGGGGGCTTGTAGCAGGGATGGAACCAGCTGCTGGCTTAAAAGTCTCTACTCCTCTCTCCTGCCAGCACCGCGAAGCCTCCCCTGCAGGCCCAGCTCCTGAGTCCCCTGCTCAGGGCTGCAGTAAGACAGACAGTGTCTGGGGACTGGCAGCGGGAGCCCATCCACAAGCAGGTACGTCCCCTCCCTCGTGCCCCCCCCTCCCAGCCAGGAGCAGGAGCAGCCTCTGGGCCCTGCTCCCGGGATGGGCTGGAGCTCCAGAGAGGACTGGCGGGTGCAGAGGGAGGGAAGAAACTGCAGGGTTGGACCTTCCCTCCAGGAGGTCCCGTTGCTCTCCCAGGAGGCCCCTCCCTTCCATGCCCAGCCTGGGCTCTTCCCTGCTCTGATGTCTGGAAGGCGGCTCAGACCCTGCTCAAGGCAGGACCCCAGAGCCAGCTGGCGGCCTGGATTCCCCCAACCCCAACCCTCCCTCTGACCCAGGGCTCCCCCTTGCCTTGCAGGAGCTCAGCTGGGCCCTGTCTGACATCCTGAACACTCTACTGGCGAGCCTCCTCGCTGAGTCCCCAGACAGCACCAGGCTCCAGCTCATTCTAGAAGTGAGCCCCGTGGGGAGGGACAGGGGCCATTTTTCCTGTGCTCTCAGGCAGACTGGTCAGGAGAGGCTGGAGCTCCATGTCCCAGCCTGTCCCCCAACTCCCCACCCCCAGGCTCTCCTTGGCCGGAGCAGTCAGGGCAACACAGGGCCAGGCCCTGCTTCCTCAGGGGGCAGAGGGAGGAGCTGGGGCTTCCAGCCAGAGCCCTGCCAAGCACAAACCCTCCTTACTAGTGGGGGGAGAGAGTTTGACCCCTCCCCACCATGAGATCCAGGAGCTGGGCCTGAGAAGAGCCCCAGGCTCCTTGCTAGGGACACAGGATGGCCCCAGGGAATCAGCCCTTCTCTGCCCATAGCTGGCACCTGTCCATGGGTCCTCACCTGCCTCTTTCCCCCACAACACCTGAGCTCCTGGCTGGAGTCCCAGCTGCCCCAGGAGCGAGCCAGGGCCCTCGGCAGCACCACGGCCCTGCTCCGAGTCACCACCACCCTCCCAGTGTTTGACTAAGTGACCTTGGAGCTCAGCGCTGGCTCCCCTGGGCTGTGGGGTCTGGTGGTGCAGGGCACTGGGTTGGGAGCGTTCCCCTGGGGAGGCAGAGGCAGAGCCAGGAATGAGCCAGGCTTGATCCATGTTCTCCTTTCCCCGGGGCGGTGGCAACCCTGGGCCTTTCAGGGCATCGTGCTGCAGTTCTTACGTGACTGAACGTGACCATGGGGACTTGTTACTGGCCGTTAGTTCATCCACTTGTTCCAAATCCCCTTAGTGACACTTCAGTCAGGGGCAATACCTCAGGTTTGTCTCCTCACAAGACCAGCCCTGGCCCTGCCCCAGGAGGTGTCTCTGTCCGTCCCTTTAGCTTAAAACTGCCTTGGTAGCCTTTTGCATGGGACATGCCAACTACAGGATGCTGAGGGAGCCCCATCTTCTCTCGCCCCTCAGAACTCTGCCGACAGGCCCAGGGTGGGTCACCACGTGTCCCAGTTGGGCCTCTTCATCATGGACCCATCCGGGGACGTCAGCCAGCTGGCCCAGGAGGGGGTGCACCACTTCTACCAGATGCTCCTGCACCACAGGGGTAAGGAACCCAGCCAGGAACTGGGCCCCAGTGACACCCTGAGGGTGTCAGCGGCGGAAGGATGGGACCCAGCCCATTTATTCCAGACTGGTCCAAGGGGGGATGCCTCCCTCTGAGTTCCCGTCCTTCTGCCCCCTTTGCCCTTCCATTTGGCTAGGGATGCCTGCAGGGAGATACCCACTGGGCAGCCACCCATGGGAGGGGAAGGGCTAACACCTGCCAGCTGAATGACCCTGTTGTGTTTCTTCCAGGCCTCAACATCCACCAGGCCGAGGACCTGTGGTGCAGGCTTTATTATAAGGAGAGCTGGGTCCTGGCTCACAGTAACACTGTGAGGGTGGGAGAGGTAAGGACACGCTGCCAGGGCAGAACACGGCTCGGGGGTGGGGCTGGCTGGGGCCCTTGTGCGGGTAGAACTCAGGGTGGGAAGTAGTGAGTAATTCACTGATTGAATAGTCAATGCCTTTTTCATCGACTGTTCGATCCTTGGATAGGGCGGCACTGCTCTTTTGTAACACTGTCACGGCATTTCAAAGGGGCAGAGGTTCATAGGGGCAGCACTGCACGGAGCCCAGGATCTGCTGGGGACTCCCCAGCTGACCCTGGGCTCCATGCGGCGGCTGCCTCTTTGAAGTATGCTCCCCTTCTCCCCATCTCCTTGCTGCCTCTATCTGGTAGGGGCAGCCAGGGAGTGGGGAGCGACTACACGTCTGTCCTATTGACTCTCCGATAACCATTTGATTGCAGACAGTCAACTAGCCCTGAACATCCCTACATAGAAGGGGAGCCAGCGTGGGGCGGGGGGGGGGGTGGTGGCAACATTTTTGATGGATGCCTCTCCAAGATGATGGTAAGTGGCCTAGGGCTGCACTGTTCTGTGGAGGGGAAGGTGGGGTCTGGGAAGGGTGTGGGGGCAGGAAGAAGGTGTGACCCAGGGCAGGGGATTGGGGTGCAGGGTGAGGAGAGCATCTGGGTGCAGGGTCTGGAAAAGGGAGTTTGGGGAAGGAGGAAGCCGTTCTAACCCCAGGAGTTGGGTCCGGGCTCTGGGCCATCAGCTGAAGCCTCGTGTCCTCTTGGTTTCAGGTCTTTGGGCAGCTCTTCTCCCTGGAGCAGACAAGCTCTTTTTTGGAGAGGGCGCTGCTTGCTGCCTGCTCCCCTCTGCGGCACCCCAGCCAGGTCGGGCTGGTCCTGACCTATGCCCTGCTGGGGCAGGCCCAGCAGCTCCTGGGCTACATGGTGAGCAGCCGGTGCAGATGCAGGAGAGTGGGGCAGGGCCAGGATGTCCCTCCCATCCCCTCAGGGAGTCTACCCCACCCCTTTCCTCAGGCTGCCCCCATACCATGTCCATGTTGGCAGAATCCCTCCTGCACCTGTAAACGTCTCTGGGGGTGGGGGGAGGCTCTGCTCACTATCTGTGCCCTGGGAGGTGGGAGGGGGCAGAGGTGTCGGGAGCCCTGGGGAAGGTCAGGAGCTCACACTACAGGCTGCTGGCCTGACAGGGGGGTGACCAGAGAGCAGAACAAGTCTCAGCGCTGGGGGCAGAAGAGTGGAAATGCTGCTGGGGCCCAGTACGCCTGATTCCCCGGGGATGAATCTCTGACGGATTCTGCTTCCCTTGCACCAGGACAACAGCCAGTGTGTGTCCCACCCTCCACTACCTGAACCAGCTTGCCTGGACCCTGCCAAGGAATTGAGGAGCCAGCAGCTGCGTCCCCCTCCCCCAACGCTTCCAATTGTATTTAAATTGCATGTAAATTACTATTAAAGAACATTTGAAAAAAAAAGTTGGAGCAGGCATGGGCAATAATTTTTAACGGGGGCCTCTCCAGGATTTTGGCAAGTGGTCAAGGGCCACATTTCTACCGTGGGGTTGGGGTCTGGGACAGAAGTTGGGTGCAGAAGGGAACTTGAGGTGGGAGACTGGGTGCAGGAGGGGGTGTGGAGTCTGAGAGGGAGCTTGCATGAAGGAGGGGGTTTTGATCTGGGGGAGTGGATTGGGGTGCAGAGTCCAGGAGGTGATATGGGTACAAGAGAGGATTCTGACCTGAGGGAGGAGCTTTGCGGGGGGGGGGGGTGCAGGGTCTGGGAGGAAGACGTTACCTGGCTGAACGGGGTGTAGAGGGTTTGCGTGATGACTTGGGGCAGGGGATTGGGTGCAGAGGCAAGGGGCGGTATGGGTGCCAGAGGGGATTCTGGCCTATGGGAGGGGTGTTGGAAGAGGTGTAGCCCCTCCACCCATTACTTGCAATTTGTGTGGAGGAAACTGGCTCCATATTCTGGGGAGGGAGGAGACTGAAGCAACCAGGCCCCAGCACCACTCGACTGGCCCAGGTCTCCCTCCTGCTGGCTCAGAGCTGTCCAAAGCACATGGCACAGAGCTCTGGAGTACAATGCCCAGCGCTCCAGCAGCAAATCCACAGGCCTGGGGCTCCAGCTGCCTCCACTGCAGCAGAAGTGACTATGGTGGTGGCTGGGAGCTCTGGGCCTTTCAGAATCCCTGGGCCGAAGCCACAAAGGCCTTTGTCCCTTTCCCCCTCTGTGTCAGTGGCTTGGCTATTGGAAACTAGCCAGGTGCTTCCCAGCCCAGCTTCTTACCTTTGATACCCCTTTCAGTACAGCATATCGCCTTCTCTGCCCCTCCCTCACCCGAGTGGCTTGCTCAGGGCCTGGCCAGGAGAGCTCACGGCTGGGGGAAGAGGTATCTGTACAGGACTCTCCGCAGACACTCCCCTCCCAGGCCCCTTCCAAGGGCAGATCCTTTGGCAGGGGATAGGAAATTCCCTGCCTGCTGGCAGGCTCTTCTTTCTGCACCACTGACAGTCTGGGGCCCTGCCACTGTCAGCCTGGGAGGCCCAGTCTGGCCCTGTTCCTCAGTTTCCTATTTGTAATATAGTGGGTTCCTTAGGGCACAGCTGAGAGGGTCGAATCAGAACATGTTGCTGAGAGACAGGGCCACTTCCAGCCCCAGCCTGGACGTCCTCCGGTCTGAGGCACCGAACCCGTCACACCGAGCACGTCAGCTCACCACATGGCCCAATTGTGCCTCCTCATCATGGACCCATCTGAGGATGTCAGCCAGCTGCCTGGAAGGGGGTGCACCGCTTGTACCAGCTACTTCTGCACCACAGGGGTAAGGAACCCAGCCAGGACCTGGGCCCCAGTGACACCCTGAGGGTGCCGGCGGCAGGGGGGATGGGACCCAGGCCATTTCTCACAAACTGGCCCGAAGGGATATGCATCCCTCTGTGTCCTGGTCCTTCTGTGCCCTCTTCCTTTCCATTGGGCCGGAGATGCCCGGAGCTCTCTGCCTACTGGGCAGCTCCCTGTGGGAGGGGAAGGGCTCAGACCCACAAGAAGACTGACCCTTGTTTGTCTCTCCCAGGCTTCACCATCCACCAGGCCGAGGACCTGTGGTGCAGGCATTGGTACAAAGAGAGCCTGGTCCTGGCGCATAGCAACACTGTCAGGGTGGGAGAGGTAATGGCACACTGCCAGGCCAGGACACAGCTCAGAAGGTGGTGCTGGCTGGGGCCCTGTGTGCTTAGAATGGGAGTAGTGGCTGTGGGGGCAATACTTAGTGATGGAGGCTGCTCCAAGGGCAGGAGACTGGGGTGCATGGTCAGGAGAGCATCTGGGTGTAGGAGCGGGTGCAGGGTCTGGGCAGGAGATTGGGGAAGGAGGAAGCCATTCTAGCCCCAAGAGTTGGGGCCAGGCTCTGGGCCATCAGCTAGAGCCTCCTGTCCTTTTGGTTTCAGGTCTTTGGGCAGCTCTTCACGGAGCAGAAGAAATGTTCCTTCCTGCAGACAGCGCTGCTCTCTGCTCATTCCCCCTGCTGTGCCCCAGCCAGGCCAGGCTGGTCCTGGCATATGCCCTGCTAGGGGAGGCCCAGCAGCCCCTGGGATACATGGTGAGCAGCCAGAGTAGACACCGGAAAGTAGGTCAGGGCTGGGGCCTCCTTCCAATCCCCGCAGTGGCGTCTGACCCACCCTTTTTTCCAGGGCTGCCCCCCACCCCACGTCCCTGCTGGCAGAATCCCTCCTGCCCTTGCGAGCGCCCCTGGGGGTGGGGGAGAGGCTCTGTGCACATGAGCTGTGTCCCGGAGGGTGGGAGGGGGCAGAGGTGTCAGGAGCCCTGGGAGCTGACACAAGGGGCGGGGGGGTGACCACAGGGCAAAACAAGTCTTTTAACTGTAGGAAGGAGGGAGAATTGGTTCCTCTGACGGCGCAGGTGGAAATGCTGCTGGGGCCTGGGGCCCCTGATGCTCAGGGGGCTCAGTCGCTGATGGGTTTTTGTTCCCTTGTGGTAGGATGAGCTCCAGCTTCCCAACATCCAGTGCCTACACCAGCTGCTCCAGACCCTGTAGGGGCAGAGGCTCTGAAAAGCCAGCAGCTTCCACCCCCGTTCCCTGCACTCCCAAATGGAGCAAACATGACTGTGCTATTAAAGAGCAATTTCAACCCCCCTCCACCCCTGCTGGAGAGCAAAGCTGCAGCGCTTGACTCCATTGACCAGTCTGACCCCTGGAATGGAGATTTGCACAAAGCCCTGAGCCGGATGGGCCACTTCATTGCACCCCCAATGGCATCAAAGTCAAGCCAGGGACGTAGAGCACTGCCAGCCCACTCGACGAGCCTCATTGGGCAGGGACTCTCTCATGGACAATATTTCCCCCCCAGTTTTCCCCTTCTCTTTCCGTCCCCATCCCCTCTCTGTCTCTGCTATTGATTGGTGCCCTGGGCCCCTGCACTCCCTCAGCGGAAGAAGTGGGCTGTGCCCACTAGCGCTCCTGCCACCAGCTACATTTGGTGTGAGTCTCTGAGGTGCTGGGGACTACTGGCTGGTTTTTAAGATTTGCTACAAGAGGTCAGAGTAGGTTGTTGGAGCTGAGTGGGGCTAATATTGGTCTCTGGTTTCTATAGGAATTAGGGCTGGGCTTCTGTCACTAGCGGCTAAATTACCTGCCAGAGAAGCAGCGTTTTCAGGCGCCTAAACAGCTTCTGGCTTAAAGTCCCCTCCCCCACCCCCAACAAAATCTGCAAGGTGCCCAGACAGTCAGTGAAAGCAGAGAGGCACCAATTGGAGTCTGCTCTCCAGCAGCACTTTGCTTTGCTGAAGGCATTTGGGGGCAGATAAGGCAGGATCCGCCACTGCGGGAGGCTGCCCACGGTTCAGGGGGCAATTAAGGCAGTTTGGGGAAATGCCTCTAAAAATGCCTCCTGCTCCCCTCCCGTCTTGCTCCCCCATGGCTGAGTCCCAGCAGAGGACTTGGTTGGCTCAGTTTCTTGCTCCTGTTGTTAGCCTGAAACACTTAGATCTATGATTTTATTGATCAGAAGACGGGCTGTATGCAGCATCCTGCCCCTCTGCATCTGTCATCAATGTGTAGTGTCACTGAGACACCAGCAGGTTTGATAAAATAACAAGATCTTTATTAGATAATACAAATAAACAAACCAGGGCTCCCCGCAACAGAGCAATAATGGCTCAGACTTTGGCACAGATGTTATCTTAGGGGATGAACTCCAGAGCCCAGATGCTTACAATAGCGGAATAAGACAATAGGGAAGGTCTGTCCCATGTCCTGTAAATACTGGGAGGACACAGGAATTTCAGGAACTGGATTCCAGCAACCTCTGGAACAGGTAGGTGGGCTTCCCTCGATCTTTTGTCCCACGCTGCCCTGTGTGGGCATGTGGACCCTCCCTGTCTGAGTTTGTGCAGGGGTGCATGTTAAAGGCTCCCTTCTAGATATTCTCTCCTCTGGCTCTCAGCAGGGCTGGCTCGCTGTGGGAGGTCTCTGTGCCCCACTGGGATGACCTGCTCACACAGCACCCAGAGACACAAAGCCCTGCCAGAGCGACAGACACTCCCCTAGCTGTTTTCCAGTTGCTGGGCAGATTTACTGTCACATGACTCTCCATGTTCCCTCCCTTTCCTCTGTTTTGGCACCAAAAGTCTGGAGAAGAAGGGGCCCCAAGATGGAGGCCAGGTTGTCCTTTTGCCAATTCAAGATGGAGATTCAACCAAAATGGCAGCCATATCAATCAAATGCGTATTTAACCCATTTCTTTCCAATATTGTGAGCCCTGATGCCAAAGCTGACAGAGTCGCTCGTCAACTGTGCAAACTCCAGCTCCGTTCCCATCACGGGGCTTTTTCTCTGATGTCGATGGGAGATGTAGGAGGCAGGTTAGGATACTGGACAGAGACCTGGGTTCACTTCCCTGCTTCTCCGCAGGTGCCCTGTGCAACTCTGGGCAAGTCACTGAGCCCATCTGTGCCTCAGTTTCCCATTAGTGCAATGAAGGTGTTGGGCCTCATGGGAGAGAGTATCAGGGATTAAAGATATTAACTGATGGGGGCATCAGTTGCTATGGCAATGGAGGCTGTGTAATCCTTTAGCTAGCTTCCCCAAATCAGTGGTGAGACGGGACGCGCCTCGATCCAGCCCAGGCAAACGTTTGGCCCCAGAGTCCCGGGGAGGGAAGGAGAATCCCACCACTGCACACCTACAGCCCCACACAGCCCAGTGCCAAGAACTAACAGGGGACATGGGGGAGGAGCTGCCTGGGTCAGAGGCCCCCCACTTAACCCTTCACCCCCATCTCTGCTCCCTGATTTATCTGCGCCAGACTGGGTGACACTTTCTGGCTCTCCAAGGTCTTTCAGCCCCACTCTGGGCTCCTGCCTGCTGGCTGCTCCCCAGGCTCCCCTCCCTCTCACGTCTCCATGGCCAGGCCTCCTGCCATCCTTGTTCTGGGGCCCTGCCCAGCCCAGTCCAGCCTCCCTCCCACTCTCCTTCCCCCCAGGACCTTGGGAGAGGGCCAGCTGCTGGGACCCCACTGGAGGCAGAGCCTCTGGCATGGGGCCAGTTGCCAGGACCCCAGGAGAGGGGCAGAGTCTGTGGTGCAGAGTTGGCAGCCAAGAGCCCACGGCACGGGGCCAGCGACCAGGAGTCTGGGTTGGGGGGACTCCTCCAGCGCCCTTCCCTTCCTACCCCTAGTCCCTGGTAAAATGTCGAACTGTGTCACCAATGGAAATTGGATCACTTATACAGTTACTGTTCTGTATGTTTGCATCCCTAGCAGAGACGTAGGCAGTGCTGTCATGCCCTTTTGTATCACGTGTACAGAACAAAGACATAAGGGGCATAGCATGGTTCCATAAAGGTAGGATGCGGGGTGGTTAAATCTAGTCTCAGATGAAGTGCTGTACACAGCGCCTTGTACCTACGAACAGGCAGGTTATAAAAGGATGACTTTAGTGCTGTAACTTGGGAGCCACCTTTTGTGTCAGGGGAATGTAAGAACACTGCAGGGGAGGGCTTCCCAGAGACTGGTATCATCTGGAACCTTTTCCATACAGTGAACTATTGTTGACTTAGAGCAATTAAACTGCTATTGGCTTTTTGGGCTCTTAAATACATTTAATAACAAACCAGGGTGTGATCAAGCCATTGACTTTACAGTTTATTCACAGCACAGAATAGCAAATCAAAACAGAGACTTGGTTCCTTGGCTCCTGTCCACTGAGCCCCTGACTATGATGACATATGTTAAAGCAGCTCCAGGAGACCCCAGCCAAGGTCGGGCCCCTTTGTGTTGGGTGTGACGCAGAAACAGCTGGTCTGGATGGGGAAACCTACCGGCAGAACTCTACTGGTCTAGCTGGATCCACTACAGCTGTCCCAGGCTAACTCCCCATGAGGCCATGCTTACTTCCAGTTAACTTCATGGTGTAAACGGAGGCTCTCTCATGCTGAAATGAAGATGTGGCCACAGGGAGTCACTCGGAGACAACTGCAGTGATTATTTACACCAGTACCGTTCTACTAGTCGATTTCCTTGTGCAGACAATTTCTTCGCTGCTGTTTGTTGGCAGGAGAGTTCAATCCCCTACAAATGGCAGCAGCTGTTTTGTAGTGCTGTTCACACGGGTGTTTTTTGTCCGTAAAACTTTTGTCATTTTTGCATGATAAAAGTTTTGCTGGTGAAGTGCCCACACAGAGAAACCTTACTGAGAGACAGCCCCTGCCTGAAAGTGTTCACAGTTTTGGGCAGGATTTTCAACAGCCATGAAGAAGGAGGGAAGAGCAGTGAGCAAAGTGGGGGAGACAGGAGAGGAGCCAGTCAGCTGGAGGGGGTTTCGGGGAAGAGGGAGAGAAAGGGCGGAGCCTGGGGAAGGAGTGGGACCAGTAGAAAGTTGCCAACCCCAGTAAGTGATGACAGCATCCCCTACTGGGAAGGGAGGGGGAAGTGAGGGAGGTTGATGAAATTACCTGGGCAAAGACAGTTACCCTGCTATTGTGCAGCACTGACCAATGGCATCTCCCCAACACCCTGCTCAGAGCTGGGCACTGGTATCTCCCCTGCCCGCTCCCGTCCCCCCACCTTACAGTTGGTCAGTGGGGATTCCCCCTTTGCTCCCTTGCCAGAAACAGTGATAGTCCCCCCACGCATCTTCTCTAGCCCCGCAGGCTGGGGCAGGACCCGTTTCTCCAGCACGAAGGTGAAGATGGGCGCAGACACCAGGAGCAGCAGGACCAGGCTGCAGCGGGCAGCCCAGACAGTGAGGGACATGGCTGGTCCTGCAGAACATAAAGGGATGTGATGACGGCCCTGTGCAAAGCAGCATGTGGTACAGCACTAGGCACAGAGCAGCTGCTGTGTAACAGGGACCCTCTGGGAGCTCCTGGAAGCCTGGCTCTATGGGGACAAGTTCACCTGATGGGAGGCCTAAGTGATGGAGGCCGTTGGGAAGGCTCCTGCCTTTGCCCAGCAGAGTCACTCTTGGCCCAGTTTGCTGAGGCTGCTCCTGAGACTGTGCAAAGGCCTCACAAGAGCTGGTGACAGACAGAGCAGCCAGACCCTATTGCCCCTCCCCAGTGTGACTGAGAGCTCACCGCGGGGGCAACCTGCACTGGGCAGAGGGCAGCATGAGGCCTTCTCACCAGCTGTGTGCTCGGGAGAGGGTGGACATGGGACATTAGTGATGCCAGGGGCCATGCTGCCCTCTGCCCTGGGGGAACAGCAACAGCAGAGCCCAGCCCAGCCGGGGTCACTGAGCTGCAGGCTGAGGAGGTACCTGCCCGGGGTGAGTTTGGCCCAGACATTGTGCCCTGGGGTTGGGGCTGGGGGCACAGATCCGGGCTCTGCTAACCGGGGTGTGACAGCAATGGCCTGTTACCAGGGTGGGTCGGCTCCTCTGCTCCTCCACTGCTGCTCCCACCGCTGCCTGTGTGACAAGGGCAAAGAGATTTGCACCGTGTGGGAGAGACGTCTGCAGCCCCTGCAGGGATACGCCTCCCAGCGACAGACAGAGCAGTGCTGCTGGCCCTTGGGTTAGATCCACAGGTATAAATCAGCATCGCTCTATTGGCATCAATGGGCCACATCCTCAGCGGGTGTAAATTGGCCTCCCTCCATTGGAGTACACAGGGCTCTGCCAGTTCACACCAGTGGAGCAGCTGATCCCTGGACTCTCTCACTCTGAGTCTCACACTCAGTTTCCCCACGGCCGACCCAGCCAGGATGTCACTGTCCATTGAACAACCCGGCATCTCACTCATCCTGCCACCTGGCACTGGGGTCAAGGCTCCAACTAGGTGTAAATGCCCCAGGCAGCCCTGAGCCAGGATTTTCCTGCCCCCCACACTCAGCTGTGCTTGTCTGTGGACCCCCCTCAGGGAGCTGAATGTGGGGAGACAGACTGGGGCTCAGGCTGTGGGATGGGGTTGTGTGCATGGGTGACATTCCCCAGCTGCCCTGGACCTGGGGCAGCACCAGGCCTAGGCCCTGCTCACACCCAGCACTGAGGGCTCAGGGGAGTTACGTGCTGCCTAGCCCTGGGGCTGCCCCTCTGCACAAGATGGGTTCCCTGAAGAGAGATGGGGCTGCCCCAGGTGTAAGTGCTGCAGGCAGAGGAGTTACCCCAGGTGTGTATTTGGCCTAGAGTCACTATTCAGTGAAGGGAGAGCTGGGGGGGAGGGGGGCAGAGCCAGGCTTGAATCCCAGGGTTTGTCCCAGGAGCCATCAGAGCTGTGGGGTTTGACTCCTCGGCTCTGCTGCTCGCCTGCCTGTGCCAGGGGGACAAGGGGAATCTGGGCTGTCGGCGCCGCCAGGTGACACTCAGCGTGAGAGACGCGGCTGCGATGGCTGAGCCCAGCCCTGCACCAGTCCCATGGGACAGGGCTGTTCCCTGGGTGGAACCTCTCCAAAGGGGTTCACTCTGGTTTCCTCAGACCTGCCAATTACATGCTTCCCCTGGACTCCCCCACATGCTGTTCTGGAGCCCGGGGGGTAGCACCCAGCTCTTCCACTGAGTATCAGTGCACTGCAGTCACTAGCACACAGCAAGATCTCATGCGCCGACGGTACAGGTAGGTGACAGTTGTCATTCTCCCCTTGGTATGTGTGTCCTTTTGAAGCCTCAGGAGGGCACAGAATGTGTCCCCTCAGGGCATGAGTCTCCTATTGGACTGACTGGCATGTCCCACCCAAAGACAGAAGTCAAACTACTCCTAGGCCCCTTGTACAGATAATGGAAGGTTGCACAAGGTCTCCTGAGGCACAGCTGGGAACAGAGCTGAAGGCTCTAGTACAGCAAGTTGCTCTCGCTCATGCGCTTTGCCTTGCTGCCTTTCAGAGGGGAGGTGCCGCATTTATGGGCTTGGCTCTGCTGTCTCTAATACTAACCAAAATCTGCTCCCCGAGCCAGGAATTGAAGCCAGGAGTCCTCAAAGTCAGCGCCCCTCTGTTATTTCACTATCAGTGGTGTGTGTGAGCCACGGGCAAAGCAGGTGTCATGTCTCCAAATAGGGTTTGGTCTACATGGAATACAAGAGCCAGCTTCTTCTGCCTGATACCCTGTCATCCTAAACTCAAAACTCTGGTCATCTGAAGAAATGGGCTGTGCCCATGAAAGCTCATGATACCGTCTACATGTTTTGTTAGTCTATAAAGTGCTACCAGACCATTTGTTGTTTTTTACCCTGTCACTCAGCCATCTGCATCTGGATTCTCTCTCTGCTATCGCATGGACAATTGTACATACTTCCCTCCCCTTACCGGTGACACTGAGGTGCTGGGCAGGGCTGAGCTGGGATCCATTCACCCGGTTGTCACTGTCCTTGATCTCATACCCACAGGAGTAATTCCCGGAGCTGCCCCTGGACACCACATGGTCATAGCCATAGGTGATCTTCTCCTCCAAGCCCTTCTGAGACGAAACCTCCTCCCCATCACGACAGAAGACGATGCGGGTGGCGAGGAGCTGGGAGAATACAGAGCACTGGAGTAGCACGAAGTCCCCTGGCTGGGCTGACGTCTGGCTAAGGTAGACAGTGGGTGAAGGCAGAGTTCCTGGAAAGGGGAATAGGTCAAAGCCATTCATGGGGCCATCAGTAACGCCTATTTCAGGGTGAGCCCAGCTGTTTGCCAAAGGAAGTTGGTTGCTCTGGAAGCAGCTTGCAGCTTCTAGGTGGTTCCTGGGCCATGGAGTTCTGGGCAGTGTGCTATCTACACTGGGCACTTGAGCGGCTGCTCAGGAGAGAGTCAGATGTCACCCAGCTGATTAGCAGAGTGCCCACAGCTAGGTTTTTGGTTTCTACTGGTGGTGCACATTCACACATGCCTTGGTGCACATGACATTTATTCCACACATGGATGGACAAGATTAGTAGGAATGTTGTTTATGGGCTAGACCACAGGGAGCCTAGGAAGTTCCATGTGTGGACTGTGACAGTCTGGAGAATTTAGCCTCTTTTCCCATAATCCTCCTGGGTGCCTGCAACTGTAACCCACACACCTAGTGTGGTTCACTGTCCCATGGCGTGGCACTTACAGTGAGACACAAGGACAAGGGAGCTCTACAGCCTAAGTCTAGTGGCAGCTGGCTTTATAGCTCAAGCTGAGCTGAGCGGAGCTCTAGAGGTCTGAGGTTCAAGTCTGCCTGATGTCTCGTCTCACTGTGCAATGATCCACCATCACCTAGAGTAATGCCAGGGAATTTGGGGATGGACAAGTGCTAATAGTGCAAGAGGGGGGATAACAGGGGTTGTGCTGAACCAGGTGTGAATATGTGTGGGATGATGGCTGGCATAGTAGGTACATAGCACTGACATCCCTCTGTGAGGCAAGGCAGCAGGAGCTCTTTTCCCCCTGCAGGGCTGTGGGGTCTGGAGCAGGCTGTTATTTCAGCACAATTGGGTAATGGATGGATACTGTCAGCTCTTTGGGGGCAGGGACCAGAACCTTACACAGGGGGTACAGCACCTGGTGCAATGGGCCCTGATCCTGAGAGCAGTGCTTTGGGGCCATAATAATTAATAGCAATAGCCTGCAGGAGAACCTCTTTCTATCAGTGGAGACCCCCTCTGGCATAAGTGTGTCTGAGGACAGACAGACAGAGGGACTCACCAGGAGCTGAGCAGATCTCCTGGCTGCTGGGACTCAGCGCTAGGAACAGAAAATGCCATGTGGTTAGTGCTGGAGATTAAATCCCTCCATTTCTCTGAGGTCCCTCTTCAGGGACAAAACTTCCTGTAATTGAGAAATAAATCCTTGATCTGTGTGTTGCTGAAGAAGCAAACCAGGCAGGATGTTAGATCTGGGGCAGGGCAGATCCCTTGTGCGTGCTGAGTTGGGGTCGCTTTCCCCTTCAGCTCTCTAGAGGGCCAGATCCTCAGCTGGTGTAAATTGGCATTGACTCCAGTGAAGCAAGACCAGTTCATATGAGTTGGGGATGTGGCCCAGCAGCTCTCACACACTCAGTTCTCACACTGAAGAGAAGTTGCTGGCAGTCTGGGCCAGCTATTGCTCTCAGTTCTGTTTCTTCCCACCCTGCTCTGAATTAGCCCAGGATTCCCATGTACTCACTGTGCAGCAAGAGGCACAGAGACAGCAGCATCGGGTCAGTGGAGAGAACCAGTTGGGATGGAAACGACCCAGCAGCGTCTCTTCCCGATGGGGGTCGGCAGCAGGACACAATTAACAGTTTCAGCCAGATCTCACCTGCCCCCTCTGCCCCTCTGTCCCGTCTGACTTCAGAAGAAGAGACGCTCCAGTGTCGGTCTCTGCTCCAATCTGCCCATGGTCCCTCAGGCCGGATATTCAACCAGCTTCTCTCTCGGCTCCCAGGCCTCCTTGGGTCAGTAGGGCTCAGGCAGCAGAGACACCTGCTCTGTCCCCTTCTCAGGTCTGATATTCATCATCGCTCCGCTCCGCTTCCTGTCCTACGTCACCCTCCTTCCCCGCACTGGCCACAGCGTTTCTGTTTAGGGCTGCAGGATTGAGAACTGAAGAGGCCTGGTTTGCATGCTTATGGCTAAACATATCACTGAAGAAACGGCTCCTGTCCCATCTCACTGCCTGAGACAGCTCCTGGCTTACAGCACAGCTGGGCTAGGGTGAAGGGTGACTGGGGTGGGGTTCGGATGTTGGAGGAGCCTGAACCTTTTGCCTCCACCGTGGTCTCCAGTCCCTGGTGAGAAGGACCCAGCTTACCCAGAGGAAAATTCACTGTCTGGGCTTAAGGACATATAAATGGGGCTTGGGCCTCATGTGTGACCCTCTGCACAGGGGTGAATGAAACTCCCAGAGAACAGGTACCACAGGGCTGCACTGGCTTCCCCGCTTGCTTATTCTTCTCCATCCCATCCTTGAATACCAGCTCCAGCCACTTCTGCCCCTCTTGCCTTGACTGCCCCACTCCCCTTTCCTGGCTTCTTTGGAGTCTGCTGTTGATGTAGAGAGATGGGCACCAAGGCATGGCCAGATGGGGAAGGACACAAGGCTGCTGAGGAAGAGCATCTAGAAGTGACCGCTGAGCAGATGGGAGCTGGAATCAGTGTTGCTAAGCCAGTGGGGGAACCAGAGCAAAAGGCCAAAGAAACGTATCTTGGGAATAGACATTAGCACCTCTACAGGAAGTCAAACAGCTGAGGGCCTCAAGAGAAATGTGTCAGGAGCACAAGGCTGAGCAGTTTTGCAGACCAACTGACACAGAACTGGATTGTCCTGGGATGGAGGCTGTGCACAGTTCACCTCTGGTGGAGGCAGCACCGGAGAGCAGCTGGACGGGGGGTGCTCGGGAGTGCTCAGATGCTGGAGGGATGCCCAGTGCAGCTCAAGGGAAGATGAAGCAGATCAATTTCACACTGCTGGTTAAAAGCAGAGCCTAGATGATGACAGGGTGGAAAAGGGTAAATATGCCCTGTATTTTTAAAAGAAATCATCATTCATTTGTGGAGAATATTTTATTTACATTCCCCTCCTCCCCATTTCCCTCATTCCTGGTGCCAATATGGTAAAAACAGAGGAAGAGGAAATACATAAGAACGTATGAACATAAGTCTTTCAGTGATGATTAGCGATTATGGGGCACCATTTAAACTGCCTGAAAGGGGCTGATTTCCAGCAGGTCGGGGCTCAGCTCAGCCTGTCACCCCTTAATATGGCTCATGTGGGGCTCTATAAATATGTGGCCATTGTGGAAGGTTTGGCAAGAATTGCTTGTGCCAATGATGTACATGTTGAATCAGTGTGAGACCAGCTGTAGTAGTGGGAGGGGTTGGGTCCCCATGGCCCAGTCTGCCCTTGGCCCTCGGGTGAGACAGAACCCAGGGTGCTCAGAGCCAGCTGTGAAGGGATGTTGTGAGAAAGCTTCTCTTGCACAGCCACCCTGCATGGATGCTGAGTGGCCAGGCCAGTTCTCAGATGCCCCGGCCTTCCTGGCAGGGTGAACATGGATCATTTCCTGCTGTGGCAATAGAGGCAGCTGTGGGCACCGCTCGCCTGTTCCCAGAGCAGATGGATACTAGACCCAGCACCTTTCCCCAGGAACCACACAGCCCCTGCCAGTATAGTGCTTCATGGGAAGTTGTCTGGTATCACAGGGGGCATTTATCCTGCTCCAGTTACACCAGTGTCAGTCCCTGTGCTCACCTGGGTCTGGTGTAAGTGCCTTTTTCTGCTTTATCTTATAGTGTTTTAGAAGCAACACAAACTGTACAGCATAAACATTTAAAAGTGAATTAAATTAACCATGGGAAAAATTACCAAGGACTGTGCTGGACTCTCTGTTAGTCAATTTTAAAATCAAGGGTGGATGTTTTTGTCACAGTGATGCTTTTCTGGGGCAGTTCAGAAGAGTTCTTTGGCCTGGGTTATACAATGGGGGAGGTGTCAGACTAGATGATCCCAGTGAGCCCTTCTGGGCTTCTAGTCTATGAATGAAGCTGACAAAGCCTCTGACTTGAACATAGGAGCACTCCTGTGGCAAAGCTAGAGCCATTTAATTATACTGGTAAATTTCCCCGTGTATAGTGAGACTCTGGGATTCACAGCTCTTCCTAACAATGCTCTGCCAGTCCTGGTACATCCCCTGTCACTGGGGTATTTGAGCCCCTCACTGCCATCAGTGGGTTTTCTCCTCACACACTCTAGAGAGGCAGGGCAGCTCCTGCTTATTTCTCAGATGAGGCACAGAGAGACTCAGTGATTGAGCCCAGGGCACAGGGGAGCTTGCAGCTGAGTCAGGGACTGAAGCCAGGGCTCTTGAGCACTTGTCCACTGCCCTGGCCACTAGCTCGTCTTTCAGCCCTGCAGCCCCCAGCCTCGCAGAAACCTGAGTGATAGTGATCAACCTGGTACCTGCCTGGAAGGCCAGTGGCCCTGGGTTATTATGTCCAAAGAAGGGAAGTGCCAGTAGACTGGAAATCAAGGGAAAAGACAGAGACACAAGCTGGGAAATCTGTCCCAGGGAATTTAATTGATCTCAGAGTGTCCCACCCTCTCTTGCTTCTGGGCTAGATCCTTCCTCTCTCCTGCTGGCCCAATCCCCACGGCGGGCAGTGCAGTTAGACCCATTTCTCCAGCCCTAGTGGGGATATTGTTGGAGTCACATGCTGCAGGACTGGCGAGCGACCGGCTGCTGCTGAAGACGGAAGAGAGAGGAGAGCAGGTCATAAGCAGCAGCCTCTGCTTAGCAACTCTCTGCACACACAGGCTGGCTGTTTCATGCAGTTGGGAAGAGAAGAAACCACAGCACAGGTGGGCAGCTCCCTGAGCAGCTGCAGAGTCATCTTTGCAGACTCTCCTTCCCTGTCCAGCAGTGAGCTCTCTGGCCTCAGCCTGAACTAGCAGCCCAGGAGGACGGGGGTGTATCACACGCTGTGATGTGGGGCTGACTAACCCTCTGCTATTTTTGTCTTCCTAGGTTAACCTTCCCTCCACACTCTCCATTTACTGCTCTCGTGAGGTTGCTGGGCAGTTTATTTTCATAGTTGTACATTTAAAAGCTAGACAGGACCAATGGGCCCATCTAGTCAGAGCGTCTGCCCAGCCCAGGCCTAATGGCCGCTTCCCCCAGGGATCCCTGCACTGAGCTGCTAACTTTTGGCTGAGCTCGAGCTGGTCTGGCAGTCTGGGGCTGCATGGACCTGACCTCCAGCCTCCCCCAGCTCTGAAGAGCCAGGTGGCATGGCCCCAGCCTCCCAGGGCCATGCTGTCTAGCCTGACCCCCAGCTGGCAACCCCTAGTGCTGAGGCTGGGAGGGGCATTCAGTAGCGGGGGTCCATGACAGCCAGGGACTACGGACTATGCTGCCCAGCTTTCTGGGGCCGCACTGCCTGGCGCTCCATGACTGAAGGGGGGGCTCTGGAGCCAAGCTGCCCTGCACGCCAGGGCTGTGAGTGGGGGAGCCGGGTGTGTTAGCCTGAGGGAGAGGCCAGCAGTCACAGTCTGTGAGCCACGGAAACTAGTGGTTCAACCACCATTCACAAACAGGCGACTGCTTTATATCAGTGTCGAAAAGGGGACGTCGTGGCAGAGGCATCTTTGTACCAGCCCAGACACAGCCCTGGGTGTGCTGCTCTAGCCGGCCCCTTGCCCCAGGCACACGCGGGTTAGTGGCTCGGTAGCTCCCATGGGGCACTGGGTCTGTGCTGTGCTGACAAGGACCCTGGCCCAGCCCCTTTGCCGCTGAATGGAGCTTCTGCCTGAGGTGACAGTTGGGCTCCCCAGCGGGCAACAGTTGGAATCGCCCCCCCCCCATCCTCTCAGCTGACAGTTGGCCATTCTCCCCTCCCCCTCTGGTGGCAGTTGAGCTCTCCCCATCCCCCCTCAGGTGAATGTCCAAGCAAGGGAAGTGCCAATAGACTGGAAATCAAGGGAAAAGTCAGAGACACGAGCTGGGAAATGTGTCCCAGGGGGTTTAATTGATCTTGCAGAGTGTCCTGCTCTCTCTTGCTTCTGGGCTAGATCCTGCCTCTCTCCCACTGGTCCAAACCCCAGGGCTGGCAGTGCAGAGTTAGACCCATGTCTCCAGCCCTCCCCAGCAAACTCTCCAGCTCTGGGAGCTGGCCAGGAGCCCAGCTGGCCCAGGGGCTGCCGGGCCCAGGCTGTGGGTGTGTCTGGGTTTGATTAGCCAGGCAGGGCGGGTGAGGTCAAAGCTTCTATTGCAGCAACGTCTGTGGGGGAGAGAGACACTTTCCAGCCATGTGGATCTGCTGTCCTGGGACCTGCATGGCTACAACACTGCAGAGAACAGTGTTTGTCATGGAAAGACATTCTGGGATAGCGAGAGCCTAGAGGGGAAAAAGATAGAGGCCACCACCACACAAGGGAAAGCTGGAGAAAGGTGGGATTCCGACTTGCCCATGTCAAATACATTAGCTCCTCAGTCACCATTTTACCTACTGGGACATCTTTCCTGTCATTTCACCAGCTCAGACCAGGCACCCTATGAATGTAGAGAAGGAAACGTTAGCTGGCCTGCAGGCATACCACAGCCATAGCCATACCCGGTAAAAAGGCTGAGTGGTTAAGGCCCTAGACTATTAATCTATTCACTTTTGGTTATGGGCCACTGTCCCTTTTGGTTATGGGCTGTCACCTCTTTTTGTGGAGGCAGCTGCTGGGTAACTCAGCTCCTGGGTCATCCGTGAAGCCATATGGTCACCGCAAGAAGCTTAAAAGCTCCCCACAAATGGGATGCTGCAGCACTTCTGACACCAGGGAGGACTCAAGCCTGTCTTACAGTAATGAGAACTGAGCGTGAAGTCTCTGCATCCCTGCTCTGCTTGCAGGCCTCCCCTGCTATGTCTGCTCTACCCGGGTTCGGGTGCCTGGCCTGGGCTGACCAAGGGACAGCTGGTGGCTCTGGCTCTGCGTGCTTGGGTTCAAAGGGCAACACAGAGGATCCCAAATTGTACGTGTCAGTAATGTCATATAGTCACAAAAAAGGCTAAAGTCATTCTGGGCAGTGTTAACAGGAGTGCCATATATGAGGAATTTCACGTCCTTGTCCTGCTTTCCTCAGAACTGGGCGGTGGTGTACACTGGCTTGTTTAGTTTGTTGTTATCTTTTGGATGCTGCGCATGCTTCTTTGCTGCTGTAGGGTCAGACAAGCAGTCAGTGCACATGTAACTGCCACTGGCAGATTTGAATCTGGGACTTCTAAAGCTTAGTATTGGAGCCTCTAGCCTATGAGCTAAAAGCCAGCCGGCTTTCAGCCAATGCTGTAGAGGTCTCTTGATCTTATCTGTTGCTGTGGTTTAGGTGCCACTGCATAGGACAGTGAACCACACTAGGGCTACGTCTATACTGTAGCCTTCTTGCAGAAAAGCTTATGCAAATGAAGCTTGGTGTGGAATATCGCTGTGCTTCATTTGCATAATTAATGGGCAGCCATTTTTGCACAAGAGGCTTTTGCGCAAAAAAAAGCCGTGTAGATGGCTCCTTTTTGCGCAAAACCCCCCACTTGTGCAAGAGGCATTCTTCCTCAAAAATGTGGAAGAACAGTTCTTGTGCAAGAGGGGGTCTTTGTGCAAAAAGGAGCCGTGTAGCTTACTACCCTTGCGCAAAAACGGAGCCTAATTAATTATGCAAATGAAGTGCGGCGATATTCCACACTTTGCCTCATTTGCATATTTTTTGTGCAAAACGGGGTCAGTGTAGACATAGCCCAGGGGTTTCTTGCGGAAGAAACCCCTATTGGAAAAAGCACAAGTACGCTGATGCCCAGTCTGTGAATGGCAATCAGAGCTTTCTTGTGCAAGAGCATCCATGGCCATGTGGACGCTCTCTTGCGCAAAAGCACATCTCTTGTGCAAAAGCACATGGCAGTGTGGACGAGCTCTTGGGCAAGAACTTTTT
This sequence comes from Pelochelys cantorii, assembly GCA_032595735.1. Taxonomy (NCBI): domain Eukaryota; kingdom Metazoa; phylum Chordata; order Testudines; family Trionychidae; genus Pelochelys; species Pelochelys cantorii. Next base: position 7,294,748 of record CM064358.1, on the reverse strand, counting down.
GCAGAAGATCTCTTTCGCAAAAAGTTCTTGCGCAAGAAGCCTGCAGTGTAGATGTAGCCCCGTGTGTGGGTTACACACAAACTGGGGTGTTGTCATTTTCATGTTTGCTTTCAGCTTTGCCATCGTTGTTAACACACTGATGAAACACACACGTGTTATTTGCCCTGGCTTTTCCAGAGGCAACCCAAAGCACCCTGATAGAAGGGGACTTACTGGAGATCACACGATGAATTAATGGCACAGCTAGAAATGGAAACCAGGAATTCACAAAGCCCTGGACTTTAGCCCCCTCCTGAGCCTTCTTACTACCCTGTACAATGGTCAGTCTCATGTTTAGTCAGTGCATGGAAATGATCCCACTGGACATGGAAGCAAAAGACAACCAGGAGATGGAATCTGTCTGTAATAGATTGCATTGGTAGTTACACAATAGCAAGGGTTGTGTTACAGACATGTATGCTTTGACAGTGGAAAGCATAGTGAATATTGTATGTTTTGAACCAGCTTTAATGAAATGAAACTCAGGTTAAAATCTTTAGGCTATGATGAAACTGAAACAACAAATAGTCTTGCAGCACTTTAAAGACTAACAAAACATGTAGGTACTATCATGAGCTTTTGTGGGCACAGCCCAGTTCACGAAAGCTCATGATACCACTTTCATTTTTTGTTAGTCTCTAAGGTACTGCAGGACTATTTGTTATTTTTTAATTTTTTTCAGTTACAGACTAACACAGCTACCCCTCTAAAACTTTTAGTCTATGATGGACTTTTTGGTGAATTGATTATACAGTGTATGTGGTTCTGGAAATTCTGACAGGCTGTTGAAAAATAGGTGTTTTAGTGATTTTTTTCTTGAGGAAGGTCTGACTTTTCTATATATTTCTCTAGCAGAAGGATCCAGACACAGATATGGCCCACGTATGAATACACTAGTGCTCTATAATGGGAATTCCAAGAGTTCCAATTTTAGGTGAAGGCAAGGAATATGAAAAGTACTTAAAATAACACCATTAAATGTTCAGAAGCTTCAGGGGGTAGCTGAGTTAGTCTGTTACAGAAAAAAACAACAAATGTTCTGGTAGCACTTTATAGACTAACAAAACATGTAGATGGCATCATGAGCTTTCGTGGGCACAGCCCACTTCTTCAGAATCATCTGAAGAAGTGGGCTGCGCCCATGAAAGCTCAAGATGCCATCTACATGTTTTATTAGTCTATAAAGTGCTACCAGACCATTTGTTGTTTTTTAACATTAAATGTGTGTGCCAGTCTGATGCTGCTGAGTTTTAATGTGATCACAAAAAATGTAGCATGGCAAAAAGGACTGCAAAGGAGAGAAGGGACAGGGAGAGAGTGGATGCGAGCACGTGCTAGGACCAGGGCCATAACCCAAGTGGGGCACAAAGCCACCGGGGCTGACAGAGGTAACATGTAAACTCCCATGCAATCGGGCCAACCCCCTGTGGCCAGGCTAGAGGAGGGAGCATCCCCTCCACTATGACTCTCCTGACTCACCTGATCTCAACCCAAAAACACACATGATATCAAGCTGACTTGCTGAGGCTCGTGTCAGTTCTCATGATTTCAGAGCACATCTCATATCATTTGCTGTTTTTCTTAAAGCCCAACTACACAGGGGCTGGGATTATGTGAGATTCTTGGGGTTTGTTGAAGTAAGTTCGTTTCTAGCCCTGCTGATTGTGAAGAACAGTGGAAAAACCTGCCCCCAAAGGTCAAACACCAAACGTCAAATAAAAGGAAGCAAAATGTATACGTTAAAAACCATCTCATGAATTCCTAATCATGGGATTTTGCGGGGGCAGGGGAAGGTGCTGCCTCATGATTTTTGTGCACTTTGGGTTGGCAATGGAATCTCTAAACAGAGCTGAGAGGTCTTGGGAGCTGAGCTACTGCCACAAAGAGTCTGGGGGGAGGAACACAGAGTTTGGGGATTTTCCCAATTTTATTCTTGAGAAACTTTTTTCAAACAGGCAATCAGGCAGCACTTGCCTAAAACCTATTCCAGTGTCCTACAGCACTTTGGGCGCTGGGCATTATCCTGCTGTGCTCCCAGAGAAGGTCCCCCACAGTTGCCTCTGATTTGGGGAGGTTCTGTGACGCAGCTGCGCACTGATGAGTCCTGCATCTCAGCAACTGGAGCATTAACGACACCTGTCCTGCTGCAGCGCGATGGTTGCGTACGTCGGAGTCTCTTCTCTCTGGGGCTGTGGATGCTTTCAGATAAAAACACAATAATGTAACTTTTCTGCTCAGCCTGTCTAAAGCCAGAGAACAGAAGTCAGAAAATGGCTGTCTGGCAGCACTGCTGTACACAGCAGGGCCAATGGTCATCATGGGCCGTGGGGGGGGGGGGGGAGCAGCTCCAAAGCCTGGTAGGGGCAGGGCCACAGGCAGAAGGGGTGGGACTGAGGGCAGCCAGCCCTCGGTGCCACCCGGACCACAGCACATCCCCTTCCCAGTCCTCTGAGCCCCGCACGGGATTGGAGGCTGCCAGCCTTTGGTGCCGCTTGGACCATGGCACACGCCCCTCACAGCCCTCTGAGTGCCCAGTGGTGGCTCTCCAGCAGCGTGCCCAGCACTCACAGGTGCCCAGTGGTGGCTCTCCAGCAGCGATTCAAAAGGGTCTGGGGCTCCAGCTGCCCCTTTGAATTTTTGGTCCCCGGGGCAACGGCTCCTTTTGTTCCCCCTCCCCCACCCCCGTGTTGGAGAACCTGGCAGCACATACATCAAGAGTAGTTTAGGGGGAGAGGGATAGCTCAGTGGTTTGAGCATTGGCCTGCTGAACCGAGCAGTGTAAATTCAATTCTTGAGGGGGTCTTAGGCAAATCTGTCAGGGATGGTACTTGGTACTGCAGTGAGGGCAGGGGACTGGACTTGATGACCTCTCAAGGTCCCTTCCAGCTCTATGAGATAGGAATATCTCCATATTTAAAAAAAAAGTTCTATGGGCATCTAAGCTGGGAAACACCAATGACCCCACTTCCTACATCAACCCTTCTGAAGCAGGCAGCTCAGATTTCCCCCTCCACAGCCTGGGTTTGGCCCTTTTATGCTCCCCAGTTAGGACAGCTGGGCTTTGGCCTGACACCTGCCAGCTGGATGTAGGAGCCATTCTCCTCTCCATGCCAGCCAGCCCTTGAGATAGTGCCGGCTCTACCTGCGATGAGGTGTCAGTGCAGACTCAGAGACTTTAAGGCAGAAGGGACTGTCATGATCATTCATATAATGGTAATCAAACTCTGTCCCTACTGGAAATACTTTGCTGGATGCACCCTAGGACTGCACCTTCATGGCTTTCCCTGCAAATGCGTTACGTTTCCAGGCCATGGGGGAGTCTCCCCTGTAGCTGTGGTGTGGAGTTTGGAAAAAGATGTTTCCCTCTCCTCTGGAGCTGTGTCTGGTGTCCGTGGGGGGCAGGGCCCGATTGGCCAGGCCAACAATAAGTGTAGCTCCTGGATGGAGCTTCGGAGCAGCAGGAGTGAGACCAGGGAAACAGACACCAGGTGCTGGGGAGTCCTGAGTAAATCCATGTTCCGAGTTGAGCTGGAACAAGTAAACAATTGCTCTTTCTTTTCGCTTCAGTTTGTCGTTAATTAAAGCTGCGACTCACCCTGGTGCTTCCCGGCAAATTCACAGAGGCATCTGGGGAGAGAAGGACAGTTTCATGTCATCACTGGGGTATAAGTGCTCTTAAAGGAAGGCACCTCCTTGAGAACGAATTATAACAATATGGCTCCTACTCCTCCCTTCCCCAGGGCAGGGCTCACCCATGGGCAGCACTGAGCACCATGGAGCCTGGTTCTGATCTGGGTCACTAGGTGAAGCAAAAGGATTTCATACAGCTGGTGAAGATGGTCAGTGGAAACTGTTTGTGTATTCTAGTTTGTCAAAGAGTTGGCTTTTGGCAGAAAATTTCAACATTTGTGAGTGCCCAAAACCTGAAATATTTAGGCCAAACCCAGAAATATTCTGATTCAGAATATCAGTCTGGTGCTGCAAGGGACTTGTAATTCAGTTGCCTCATGCTCATCTTCTCTTCTACAGTCTGGGCTGGCTGGCTCCAGTTCATTTCCCAGGATGCACTGCAACAGGGAACTCCCATGATGTACTCCTTCCCATCACCAAGAGGGGACAAAATTGTGCATCAAGGGAGAATCAGAAAGTCTGGATCAAAGCAGAGACAGAGCATGAGAACCTAAATTTTGTGTCTTAGGCACTCTTGCCCCCAGCTCCCAGTGATGGGGTGAGACACTTTCCAGTGGGAGCTTTCCTCGGGATGTGTCTTTCCATAAAGGAAGGGAAGGGGTAAAACTTCATTTCAGTCCCCTAAGCCCTGGCAATGCAGGGTGTGACGACGTGTCGGGGTCCCCCGACTCCTGCACCCCCGTAATGGCACAGACAGACTCCACCAGCCAGTAGAATAGAGGAAGTTTATTGCTTCTCCAGGATACAGCACAGCACAGATGTAATCTGGTTACAGGGCAGGCCTAGGATGCCTCAGCCCCCCTTGAGATGGGGGAGCCTGGGCCCCTAAATCCCAGCCCGTTGCCTAGGCTGCTTCCTCCATGATCCCAGCCAGAAACCTAACTCTTCCTTCCAGCCCTGCTCCCAGCCAGGGCTCCACTCCCCTCCTTCCCATTGTTCTGCTCCCTGGTAGGTAACTGGTTGGACAGGTTCAGAGCCCCCTTGCATAATGACTGATCCCCTGCCCTGCTGGGCATGCTACAGCCAGCAGCCAGCAGAGGTCACCCACAGCCCACTGCCCAGCATAGCAACCAGCAAGGTACCCCCCACTACGTCACACAGGGCTGGGGATCACAGGCAAAGGATGGGACAAAGGAACCTCAGGGACTCAGATGCCCAAGCCGTGGGACTCTGAGAACATCTGCTCTTCATTCACTTTGCTCAAAGGCAGATTGTTGTAACTCTTTCCTAGATGGTCTGATCTGGAATCTGTCTTCCCCCCATCAATTAACACACTTACGCCCCAGCTCCTGCATTTCTCCATGTACAGATGACCCCAGAAACCTCAATACTCTGTAAAACCTCTTACATTGAATCTGATCTTCAGGAACGTTGCTAGTGTCGTGCTGCGCTTGTTCCCTGTGGGGAGTAATAAGGACAGGCCGTATCAGTGATGTTGCTTGCTTTCAATCCCTCCTGTTGGTGGTGACACTGAGTCTAGGTGGCATATTTCAACATAAATGTTTTTCATGAACAATATTTTTGGCCAAGTCAAATGTTTGGCCAAGACCGTAAGGCTTAATTGCATTTTTAGTGAAAAAAAAATCTTAAACGAAATGTTCATTTGGTCTTTCCAATGGGAATCTTGTTTTGTTTTACTTTGGATTTTTTTGTCCACCTCCCCCCCCCGCCCATTTTCAGTGAAATATTTTCAACACAGTTTTCTATCTGAAATGTTTCCACACAAATATAACTTCAATATTTCGCTCAGGCTCACAATGTAGAAAGGTTGAATGGTCTCCTTAAAAGGTCAACTGTAATGTCCTTGGATAACATGGAAATGAAGCTACAGAGCCCCCTTTCTGGCCCAGTCTGCCAACCCACTCCCATGTCCCAGAGAAGGGACCCCAAAAGGAAACGAGAGGGGAGAGGGAATAATCCCCTCCTACCTTTGATCCCTTCCGAGAGACACAACTGGAAGCAGTGAGACAGAGTGATCAGAGACGTGGGTGTGTTTCCTCATGGAGGCAGAGAGAGAGAGAGAAAGAGAAACTGAGCGACATACCCCCTAATTCATCATCACATTGACACAAAGTCCCACCCTCATGGCCCAGCCCAGCGCTCCCCTCCACCCGCCCCACTGACTGCCCCTGGCACTGGTGCAGTCACATATGACAGCTTTAGTCAGTCTGATGGCTTCTGATGTTCCACAGAAAGCCCCAGATTTGAGAGTCACGTGCTTCAGAAGTTTATAACCCTCATGTCTGGGGGGAAAACCTTGAAGTTATGACCCAAAGGCTCCTAAAGATCAAGTCCCCCAGGCAAACACAAAACCCCCACACTGGTGACTTGTTGGCAGTCCCATAAGTTCTGAGCCAGTCTCGAGATGGTTGGGGTGATTGGGGTCTGTGAAAGCTGGGCATAGGGGTGCTGTGAGGAAAGGCTGAAGGGCTGTTAGGCCCTGATGCAGGAAGCTCTTACCACGGGCATGGGCATAAGGGCCTTTCCTAACTAGGGGATACCTTCCTGACCTGCAGCCTTAAGTGACCTGTGTGTTGCTATTCCATATAGACATATGCCCCTGGATGAGGCCTAGACTGGGACCATCTATGAGACCAGGGATGGTCTGTGCAGCACTGAATGCAGGTGGGTCCTGATCCTCAATTTGAGTGCCAGGGGTACTACAATAACATACCTAATAAATAATGTACAGCACCTAGCACATTGGGGCTCTGATCCCTGACTGGGGCACCAGGTGCTAGTGAAATACAAATAACTAATCACAAGGACAATCCATTTCATCATCTCTTTGATCTATGCCCCAGGAAGCCTCCTGAAACCCAAACAATCCATTTCACTGTGCCTTTGATCATCTCTCTCCCCACATCCCAGACAGAGGGTCTCAGGGGGTGTCTCTGCCACGTCTGTCTGTACATTTGCGAACACGGCTCGGCCTCACTCTCATACCCACCTTTCTTCCCCAGCAGATAAAGCACTACAGCCAGCACCAGGACGGCAGGGACTGTAATTCCCAACAGGAGCTTTAGATCCAGCCCTAGGAAAGAACCTCGCTATGAATGGCCCCTCCAAGCAGCTACTGGCAAGTCCCTACAGGCTGGAGCTCCTGTGATAAGTGACCCTTTCTGTCATTATGAACTTACCTGGGGAGATCACCCTCCAGTTATCTGCACAGTGACATTATTGGATGTTCTTTGTGAGTAAAGTTGCTGAAGTTTATCCATATTTTTGTTGCCAAACTTTTAAAAAAAAATTCAAATGGTTTCACTGAAATAAAAATCTTCCTCACAAACAATTCGTCTTTCCACAAAAACAATTCTGAAATGTGAGACTCCGGTTTGGTTTGGTTTGAATTGGCAGATTTGTGTCGTTTTCATTTTCAAAATCCAAAAGTGGAAGGAAAACGTCCATTTACTTTGAAACGAAACAAAATGAATTGCTCTGTTTGTAATGGAGAGTTTTGTCTTGCTTTGGTTCTAACCCCTTCTTCCCCAAGGAAACTATCAAGTTAACGTGAGGCCAAATTACTGGAATTCAACAAATCACTGGAATTTTCTATAGCAAGTTTTGAGTGGTGTCTGAGAGGTAGCCATGCTAGCCTTTTTCACCTAAAACAACAGGGAGTCTGATGGCATCTTAAAAATAATGAAATAGTTTTGTTTGCAACTTTTTGTGGCAATAAACCTGGATTTTCCCTCAGCTATAACTGTGAGCTCCTGGAGGCAGGAAACATCCCTGTGGGAACCGCCCTGTTTCAGGGAAGCATCACAATTCAGTACAGCACTCAGGTACAAATTTAACTTCAAGCAGTCAGCAATGGAACTGCAGCAGGAGCTGCAGGTACAGAAGTGTTGTCCTGGATAGGGTTCAACTGGAGCACGTGTTCATTTCCCGGGTTGGGTCCACAGACCTCCATGAGTGCAGAGACATGTGCAGAGCTTGTAGAAAAATACCCAGCGGAAGAGTTTTCCAATCAGAAAACATTGTTTCTTCAAAATCAAACCCTTTTGATGTGGTTCTATAGAATCAAAATGTTGCTGCATTTCTGCAAAAGTATCACCCTGGCAGAGTCACTAGGTGGTGCTGTTACACACCATCTGACTCCATCTTTTCCTTGCACTGCAGGGAGCTCTTGCAGACATGCTGGGCAGGGGTTTGCTGAGGCAGTTTCTTTGGGGCGAGCTGTTGCAAATAGCCAGGTTTGAGCTCTGCTAAGGTCAGTCTCTGGGGCTCGGTTGCTCTCTGGGAACTGGACACTAGTGCTGGGTGGAGATTGCTGGCAGAGGGGCTTGCCCACATGACGGGTGTGACACTCAGTGCCAGGACTGGAGCACAGAGCGTAACTAGCTAATGACATGGAGAGACAAGCCCTGTGATGATGTGTATGGTGCCTCCTGCCAGAGCAACAACAAATACAACAGGCACAGGGAGTGCAGAGGGTGGAAACAATTCACTGACTGCCGGGGTAGCAGAGGGGCTCGGGGAACCTTTCCCTAAATACAGTCCCCTGAATAACACATCAGAAGGATTTACCTTGTGTGTGGGAATCTCCGGCACCACCGCTGCTGGAGTTATCACCTGGGCAACAAATATGCAAGAGTCATGGTCACAGCGATCACACTCAGGCTGGGGGTGCCCTGCCCAGGACCAATGTCCCCTCTAGTCTTTTCCATCTATGTGTGGAATAATGTATTATGTGCACTAAGGTGTGTGTGAATGTGCATCACAGGAGAAACAAAACCTAGTTGTGGGAGCTTTGCTAATCTGCTGGGCAGCCATACAAGCACCCAGCTTACAGGCAACATTGTCCCCGTATAAAGAAACATGTCAGAAGCATTTACCTGGCGGGGAGGTGCCTCCAACACCACTACTGCTGGAGTCATTACTTAGGCAACAAACACACAAGAGATCAGAGCAGGACATGGCCCACTCCAGGCCCATACACTATCCCAGCACAACTTACCATGGGCCCTTACTGGCTGGGGGCAGGGCTGCTGGAAGGGTTCTGAGCTCAGGGTGGGAGATAGCTGTGCAAAGGGCCAACCAACTTTGTATGTAAAACACAGGAGGTCCCTGTCCTGCTTTGCTCAGCACCGATGAGGCCTCAGCTGGAGTACAAAGGCCAGCTCTGGGTGTGACACTTTAGCAAAGTGGTCGACAAATCGGAGAGAGTCCAGAAGAGAACAAAAATGATCAAAGGTTTAGCAAGCCTGAGCTAGGCAGAAAGGTTAGAAACACGGGGCAGGGTTAGGGTTGAGAACAGAAGCCTGAGGGGGGAACCTGAAAACTGTCTCCAAAGAAGCTCAGGGCTGTAACAAAGAGAGTGGGGATCAATGGTTCTCTGCAGGTAGGACAAGCAGTAACGGGCTTAATCCTCAGTGAAGCAGGATTAGGTGAAATGGCAGGAAAAGCTTTTTAGTGAAGCTCTGGAACAGGTGTCTAAGGGAGGTTGTGGACCCCCTGTCACTGCAGAGGTTTCAAAACAGAGGGGACAAATCCCTGACAGAGCTGGTCCAGGGTTACTTGGTCCTGCCTCAGTGCAGGGGTATGGACTTGATGCCATTTTCAGATGCCTTTGAACCTGACATTTCTGTGATGCTCCCATCTCCCACCACGCACCCTCACGCACCTTTACTGATGAGGTGCTGGGTGGGGCTGAGCTGGGATCTGTTCACCTGGTTGTCACTGTCCTTAATCTCGTATCCACAGGAGTAATTCCCGAAGCTGCCCCTGGACACCACGTGGTCATAGTCGTAGGCGATCTTCTCCTCCAGAGCCCTCTGGGATGAAATCATCTCCCCGCCCTTGCAGAAGACGACACGGGTGGCTGGGAACTGGGAAAGCACAGAGCACTGGAGCTGCACGGAGTCCCCTGGCCAGGCCAACGTCTGGTTGAGGTAGAGGATGGGGGCACGGAGAGCACCTGTGGAGGGGGATGAGTCAGAGCTGTCAGTGGGGTGTGGGTGGTGTCTGGTGCTGTCAGTGGGGCAGGAGGTGCCTGGAAGGGGGGCTAGGCCATGTCTCAGATGGAGGCTCTGATCCCAGCCCAACTGGGCAGAGGGTGCACAAGCTCTTTCTGGTGACTAGAAGATTTAGTTTCTGGGATTATTTCTGCTATGAAAGAGCCTGGAGGCTCAGCCAGGCTGGGTTCTCAGTGCAGGCCCTGGGGCAGTACGGCTGGGAGACAGGTGACCCCTCAGCATGGCTGACCCTTGGCGATTGGGGGCTGTCTAGCCCATGCCCCAACACCTCGGCCTGCCCTCTCATTCCATGCAGTGATGGCCAGTTGCTGCCCCAGGGACCTTGCCATCTGACAGCCAAGGGGCTGTGTCCACTTTCCTACCCCTTTGCCATCTGCTCTAATAACCTCCCTGCCCTTGTGCCCCGCTTGCCTCCCAGCTAGCTCAGGGGGCACCAGAGGCAGTTCCAGGCTAAGGGAAGGTTCTGCACCAGTGGCTGGTAGAGAATCCCCCTTTTTCAGGAATCACCAGGGTGATGGGACCCAGATCTGAACTCACAGGGGAATTGCTGCTGCTGCTGGGCAGGTCAATATCTGCCTGGCACCTTCCCCGTCCCTGCGGTGCCTTGGCCGGCAGCATCCCCTACCCCTGCTGCCCAGGCAGCCAGCAAAGAACCATGGCTGGCCACGCCCATAAGCCACATCTTGGCCAAACCAGCCTTCACAGGGCTGGATGCAGGTCACTGGAGCTCAGTCTGGTTAATGGTTCCTTCTCGCCGTATCTTCTGAAACGCCGCCTGCCTGCCCAGGGCTGGCTAGTCACGGTGCTGCTGGTGTTTAAGGACGAGCTGCAGGCTGAGTCCCTGCGGGGGTGAGCTCCAGGGCAGAGACCTGGGAGCTGGCGCTGTGAGAAGTGAAATCCCCTTTGCTCAGAGCCGGGCGATCTCCACTTCCCAGGCCCAGTGCCCTGGGTGAGGGGGGCTGTGGAGGTGGTGCTGCCATGCACCTCCCACACTGGCCATAGACCCGAGCAGAGCTGAGAGGCAGCAGGAGTGAGAGGGGTCAACAGGAGACCTGTTCTGATCTCAGAGTCCTGCTCCCCTTCCCATGCCATTGCTCCTGGCCCCGCACTGAGCAGCCCGAATGGTCCTGACTGGACACCCTGGAGGGAGATGGGTAAATGCCATGGGCAGGTTGGAGACAGACAGACTGACAAACAGACTCACCAGGTACTGAGCAGATCTCCTGGCTGCTGGGACTCAGCGCTGGGAAGAGAAAGGTGCCGTGTGGTTAGTGAAGGAAATAAAATCTTCCCTATTCTAATGACCATTTTGATGGACAAAAGTTGTCTCTGACAGAGAAGCAAACCAGGCAGGGCATTAGATCTACGGCAGGGCAGATCCCTCGTGTGCGCACAGACCTTGGGTGAACTGGGGTCGCCTTTCCCTTCAGCTCTCTAGAGGGCCAGATCCTCAACTGGTGTAAACCAGAATTGACACCAGTGGAGCGACACTGATTTACATCAGCTGGGGATCTGACCCAGTAACTCTCACTCTCAGTGTTTACACTGGTTCCCATTTCTCCCCACTGATGGGAATTTGCCAACAGTCTGGGCCAGGGGCTGCTCTTGGTTCCATTTCTTCCCAATATGCTAGGCACTAGCCCAGGATCCCCACGTACTCACCAGGCAGCAAGAGGCACAGAGACAGGAGCATGGAGGAGGTTGTGGGAACCTATCGGGATGGAAACAGTCCAGCAGCTTCAGCTACTGACGTGGTCAGGAGGCTGCAAACCACAGTCTCTCCCTGCTGTGACCTACGTCCTCTGCCCTGTCTGACTTCTGGAGAAGGGAATCTCTGGTCTCTCTTCTCCAGTCTGCCCACCTTGGCTCCCCTGGGTTGGATGCTCTAGTCAACCCCTCTCCTACTCGCTGGCTCCTCAGGGGACTGCAGGGCTGAGGTAGCAGAGATGCCGCAGCCTCTCTCTGCCCTGCTCTTTCCCCTCCTTGGGTCTGATACTCGTCATCGGTCCTCATTTCCTGCCCTACGCTGTTCCCCCTTCCTTGTCCTGACCGCAGCCTCTCTATTTAGGGATGCGAGACTGAGAACTGAAGGGGCCTGGTTTGCTTGTTTCAGTCTAAAGCAGGGGCCTGAAACCCCAGCCCCTGGGCCAGCCCCAGCTGGAGCGATTGTGCAGTCTGGCATGGGTCACCCAGCGAGATGGGGAACTTTCCCACCCCTTCCCGCCATTGCTCCTCCTCTCCCCATGACACCATGTCCCCAAGGACATGGCTTTGGGATCATGGCAGTGGCCTGGTTGTGTCCTGGTGGCAGTGGTTCCCCCTCCACCCTGCACTGCCTGCGGCTCTCCCAGCTCCCAGTCATGTCACTTTGCTTCCCACCAGCCTGTGCGGAGGATGGTTCCTCCCCTGAGCTCTGCTGCCCGCCCCTCACTTGCTGCTGGGGCCAGGCCACCCCGCTAGTTCCCTATGTGCCCCAGAAACTCTCGCCTCTTGCCCCTCTCACTCAGTGTTTGGTGAGGCAGGTGCCCTCCTGTGCTCCCCTCTCATCACCTCTGTCCAATTATTTTGGGACTACAGGAAAACAGGCCCGTGCTTTACCTGTTTCCAAGCCAAGGAAAGGGCTGGTGTGTAGCCGACAGGACTCAGCAGGGCTGGACTGTCCGAGCCTCGCGAGCGTAAGAAGGGTGGAGGCAGCTGTTCTGGCCAAGCGGCTGCTCCCTTCCCAAGGGTACGGCCCAGCATGATGTGACCTGTTCCCCCACTGTTCAACCAATAGAGTCAAATCAGCTTCATTAGGAGCCTCCCTGTTAGATTAATTGCAGCCAAGCTGGGATTCTTCTACCCTGCCTGCTGGGAGCTAAATCACGGGGAGCTGATGGCGCTTGAGCTGGGGCCGTGTTCCCGTCCAGCCTGCAAAGTTACTGAGCGATGGCTGGGCAGAGGTGACAGCCGAGAGGAGGATGGCAGCAGATGGGACTGGTGGTTGGCAGGGAGCAGCAGAGAGGTGCCATGAGTGGCCTGCAGGGCAGCAGCCGAGAGCAGGCGGCAGGGGGCCAGTGAGGAGACGGCAGGGTGAGTGAGGTGCCTCTTCGCCTCCCCCGCTCAGGATGGGACGTGATCTCTGCAGCTGCACCTCTGAGCTCTGGGTCTGCGAGTGGGGCGCAGAGAAGGGCTGGGCATGTGAAGGGGATGTTTCAGTTGTTGGACTTCAGAACCTGAGTAGGAAAGGGCGCTGCCCAACTGTCACCAACCTGCCTGGGGTGGGACTGTTACTCATGGCTCCGTGTATGAGCCTGTTTGTGGGGTTTTCCCAAATTACTGCCAAGTTACTCACCCCCTTTTATTAAATGTTTGTTTTCTACACCCAGATGCTGTGTGTGGGAATGGGGAAGAAGTGTCTCTCTGAGGCACCCAGGGATGGTGGGTCAATTCCCCAGGGTACTGGGTGGGGGCTTGATCCAGTTCTGGGTTGGATGGATGGAGAGGATTCCTAGATATTGAACCTGACTCTGGCTGCTGCTGGCTCCACCTGGCAGACAGGTTACAGACTTAAAAGCAAAGACACCAGTATTCCCTTCCCCTTCTTTTTGGGTCTCTAACAGCACTTTGTGTGTCTCTGTTGGGCAGTTAACAGCAGCACAAATCTGCTGCAACATAAGAAGAAATCAGCTGCTTTTCACTCCTGTGGCCTAGCTTCTCCCAGCCCAGCAGGCCACATGGTTTAGTAAAGCAGCTGTCCTGACTTCTTGCTTCTGTGGGGTTTGTGAGTCCAGCTGCAGGGAGCCTACTGAGCATGCCCCAAACAACTTGCCCAATTTCAAACTTGTGGGTGGGCCAGAGGTGACTGGTATGAAGGACCCAGGGGGCCACTGGCCACATGAGCCCCCCTCCATTGAGGCCCTGCCTCTTTCTGCCTCATTTCCTCCTTGCCCTTGCTGACCTCCTGCCCCACCTATTTCCCCAACCAAAGGCATCCGGGAGATTCAGTGAACTGTCACTAGGAAAAGGAACCCACCCTTTTTCCCCTCCCCTCCAGCACTCTCCAGTAGAGGCAGAGCAAGTGGAGCAAGGTGGCCCCAGCTGCTTGTCTGCCCTGGCCGCGTCTTCCCACTGGGGAGTGTGGGCAGTCCTGCCCCATCCCTAGGGTTGCTAGGTGTCCGGTTTTCTACCGGACAGTCTGGTTTTCGGGCCCTCTGTCCGGTAGAAAAAATCAGAAAATACCAGACATGTACAATGTCCGGTATTTTCTGGTTCTCCGGCTGCGCGCCACACGGAAGCCTGGCGGGGGTGGGGAGTGGCTGGGAGGTGGGGTGCGATCGGCGCTGGGAGCCTCTAGTTGCCTCTGGGAAGCAGGGGAAGCCCAGTCCCTGCTCCTGAGCGCTGTTCCAGCATGTGCTGGAGCCGCAGCTGGACTCGCTTCGCTGGGACCATGAGCGGGGCGGGCAGCACCCTGGGATCTGCACGTGCCTGGGTGAGTCTGGCTCCCCGCCGGCCAATTCCCTCTCCCCAGCCCCCGCCAGCCAGTTCCTCCTCCCGATCTCCCATGGCCAGCCTTGCTACCCCTGACTCCCACCCCCAACCAGCTTTGCTCCCGCCGGCAGCCCTGCGGCCTCTGCCCCCACCCCCGACCAGCTTTGCTTCCCGCCGGCCTCCCCTCCCCTGTTCTCGCCTGGCCAGCTACACTGCCTCTGACCCCCCCCCAGCTCTGTTTCCTGCCCCCCCCTCCTCCCGGCCAGCCCTGCTCCTCTCCTGACTGGTCCCTCCCCCCCTCCTGCCCCCGATCAAGTGTGTCCGGGTTTTTTTTTACCCTCCCTAGAGTGGCCAGGAGAGCAAAACTGGGACCGCCTCACTCCACTTCCCCTGCTGGTGAGTGCAGGGGGCTCAGACCCCTGGTGCAGGTGGCAGGCCCCCCCCAGCTAGTCCCTCCGCCAGCTGCTGGCCAGCCCCTCCTGCCTGGGCATGTGACTCCTTGTAGCCCCCTCCTGGGTCATCCCTGGGGTGCACAATGCCCAGCAATAATGCCCCAGATACAAGTCGAAGCTTCCCCTGCTGCAGGGGGAGCCCGTACTTGCACTCCAGCCCCACAGGAAGTCTCCGAGTCTCAGGAACTGCCCCCTCTCCCCCCATGTGAGGTTGGAGCACAAGGGGAGCCCGGATGCCCAGTTTTCTGTGGCTGAGGTAGGTGTCTTTTGATTTGTGGGGAAGGGGCTTCTCCCTTGGGGGCCAGGTCAGGTTCCCCATCCCCCACTGCATTAAAACATTGCTGGGAGCACTGGCAGCTGCTGGGGAGGTACACGGGGGGGGGGGGGAGGGTGGCACGTGCAGCACCTCTAGCTTTGGGGAGGGCCCTGCCTCTTCCCATCCCTGCCTCACCCCCACTCCATCCCTTCCACCAAACACCACCCCTGCTCTGCCCTCACCCTGCCCCCATTCCATCCCTCCCCCAGCGATGGGGACCCAGGGACTAGCTTGGCACCAGCAGCAGGAGTCTGGTCTCCCCACACCCAATGGCAGTGTAGAGGGGGAGCAGAGCAGCCCAGCCCCAGTGCACTCCACTTCCCAACTCCCAGCTGCATCACTGCAGCCAGAGAGTGCAGGCAGCTGTTCTGCCCCCACCTCTGGCCTCCTTCCCCGAGTGCCCTGTCTGGGAGCCGGAGGAGCAGAGAGGGCTAGGTGGAGTGTGTGTGCATGGGGGGGAAGAGGGGGGCTGACCCCTACAGCCTGTGCCAGGGTCCCCAGTGGTCTCCTGGGCTGCATCACTGGGGATGGGGCTAGGAGGAGGGGTAGGACAGCCCCTGCATTCACTGACCATCGGAAGATCACTCTGCTTCCTGCTGAGGCTTGAGGGGGGGGACCCCTAGTGCCATTGCCAGGACCCCACTAATCCCATGGGGCCCACTAAAACATGGGGCCCCAGGTGGTTGGATGGCTGCTGGCCCTTTGCCCCTCCCACCATGGCATTTGGGGTGCATGTGATGTCTTGTGGCATCCCTCACACCTTGTGCTGCCCAGAATAACTCCCCATGGGGACACTCTTCTTGTAGCCATGAGGGGCTTTGTCCAGGTTGGCTTATGTCACTTTGAGAGCGGTGTAAACTAGCCCTGCCCAAGGCTCTCTGATGCCGGAATGAGAGTGTCCCCACAGGGATGACAGCAGGGGTTTGATTACACCCGTGTCATTCTGCTGGTCCATTTCCCCATGCAGACAAACCCTTGAGAGACAGAAGGGTTCACAGTCTAAAGGTGGGGCGTGATTTTCAAAAGCACCTCTGGATTTAGGAGCACAAGGCATTTGGCACAGAGAACAGGCACACTTGTGTGCCTAAATCCCTTAAGGGATTTGAAAAATCTTCCCTTGGACAAGGCAGAATTATTGTCCCCATTTCACTGATGGGGGTTGAGTCACAGAGAGATGAAGGAGGAGGACCAAGGACTCTGTATGAAGGCAGAGGAATGGTCCTGCTATTGTGGGGCGCTTCCCTGGCCTGTGCACTGCCCTGGTGGGACTGGCTAGAGAAAGGATCTGAATCCCCCACTCCTATTGCCTTTACCCAGATGCCTGCCTGAATTGAGGGCTCCCGTTTCACTCTCCTGCGTGGCAGAGTCTTTGTAACCTGGTTAAAGCAGGGCCCAGGATTCCTCGGTGGGCTCAACCCCCAACCTTGCTCTGATCACTTTGGACCAGGGCTTGGGTGTCCCAAGCACAGGGTGCTTTCTCCACTCTGAGTGCACTGTGACAGCCTGACTTGTGATTGTTGAGTGCCTGAATCTTGAAAACGGTCCAGAATTGCCACGGAAATGTGCCAGGCTCAAAGCCCAGCAGAAAAGTGCTAGTCTTGATGGGTAAACACACAACAATACAAAGAGCTTGAACTAGCAACACAAAACAAAGGCACGAGAGGGAAACAATGATTCCCAAATCCACCAGGGTCTGCAGCACAATCCAGAGCCTTCACTCAGGTGCTGACTGCCCCACCAACAGGGCCTGTGTCGCTCATTGGGAAGCTCACAACACAGCCAGATTTTCCAGAGCTGGTCCCTCATTGCAGGAGGAATACCAGCTAATTCAAGTTAGGGCTTTAAATCCGACTCCCGTTTCACTGCCGCGTGTAGATGCGGGCAGTTACTCTGGGCTAGTGAATTTCTAAAATGACGACCGGCCAGGAACATGCAAATCAAGCACGGGATATTTAAATCCCTGGCTTGATTTGCAACTTTGGTATGCTTCATTTGCCTCCCTACTTTGAAGTAGGGGGCAAGTGTAGACATACCCTAAATGCTGTGGTGATATTTTCCAAAGCCCCTAGCCTCATACTGCCACTGCTCTAATACTCTGTTTTTATCAGCTGCTGGCACTTACAGAAATCTGGCCATCAGTCTATCATTCCTGCCAAACATCAGCTCCAACCTATACATCAAAATGTAACTGCTTCAAACAGTGACTGCTTCCCAGGGAGCCAACCACTGGCATGATGTTCTATGGTACCTACATGGCTGCGCTTGCTGGATGAGGCTCCCAAACAGTTTCACAAACCTGTAGCTTGTGACTAATGCTTTTGTTTGGCTTTCATATTTCATCACTTCCCTACAGACCCGCATGACAGTAAGCAGACTTGGAAATACCAAGCTGACCTGGTGAGGCTGATTTCACAGCACATCTCATATTATTTACTGTTTTTCTTAAAGCTGAACTGCAAAGGGGGGTGGGATGATGTGAGATTCTTGGGGTTTGTTGAAGTGAGTTTGTTTCTAGCCGCCCTGGGTGGGAAGAACAGTGGGAAAACCTGCCTCCAAAAGCTCAAACATCACAAGACAAATAAAAGGAAGTAAGATGCATAAGTTTAAATAATATTTCATGAATTCCTAAGGCAATCCTGGGATTTTTGTGGGGTTGCCTCATGATTTTTTGCACTTTGGGTTGGCAGTAGAGTCTCCAAACAGAGCTGAGAGGACTTGGGAGCTGAGCTACTATATAAAGACTCAGGGAGAGGAACACAGAGTGGGGTTTTTTTTCCCCAATTTTATTCAGAAGAAACTTTTTTTTCTTTTACAAAAGGCAAACAGGCAGCATTTGTCTTCAGCCTATTCCAGTGTCCTACAGCACTTTGGGCGCTGGGCATTGTGCTGCTGTGGCCCCAGACAAGGTCCCCCACTTCCTTGCTGCACGGCCTCTATGGTTGCCACTGATTTGGGGAGGTTCTGCGATGTGGCTGCGCACTGACCAGTCCTATGTTTCAGCGACTGGAGTAGTCATGACATCTGTCCCGCTGCAGCGCGATGGTTGCATAGGTCAGAGTCTCTTCTCCCTGGGGCTGTGGATGTGACTGTAAAACACCAAAATGTGACTGTTCTCCTCAGCCAGCCTAAGGTCAGAGAACTGAAGACAGAAAATGCCCCTCTGACAGCCCTGCTGTGTATACATCAGGAGAAATTCTAATGGGCATCCAGGCTGGGAAACACCAGCAACTCCACTTCCTACATCAACTCTTCTGAGGCAGGTGGCTCAGATTTTCCTCACCCCAGCCTGGGTCTGACCATTTTATGCACTCCAGTTAGGACTGCTGGGCTTTGCCCTGACACCTGCCAGCTGGACACAGCAGCCATTCCCCTCTCCATGCCAGCCAGCCCTTGAGATAGTGCCAGGTCTACCTGTGATGAGGTGTCAGTATAGACTCAGAGACTTCAAGGCCAGAAGGGACCATCACAATCATACGGTCTGACTGCCTGCACGTTGGAGGCCACAGAACTTCACCCACCCCATCCTGTAACAGATCTCTGTCCTCCAGCTGAGTTACTGACCTCCCCAAATCATTATTTGATGACTTCATGTTATATATATGGAGATATACCATCTCACAGAGCTGGAGGGAGCCTTGAGAGGTCATCTAGTCCAGTCCCCTGCCTTCATGGCAGGGCTAAGTACCATCCCTGACAGATTTGCCCCAGATCCCCAAATGGCCCCCTCTAGGATTGAACTCACAACCCTCAGTTCAGCAGGCCAATGCTCAAATGTTACAAAGACACCACAAAGTTACAACAGTTCAAACTGACAAGTGACCCTTGCCCTATGCTGCAGAGGAAGACAGATACACCCATTCGTTTCTGCCAATGTGATCCAGGGGAAAATTCCTTCCTGACCACAAATACGCTGATGAGTTAGATGCTGATCATGAGGGCAAACGCAGCAGCCAGACACCTGGCAACAAATTCTCTGTTATAAGTCAGAGCTTGACTCATCTAGTGCCCCATCTCTGGCCATTGGAGATAAAAAGCAGCAGTAGAATGGCTACGTGAGACTGTCACCAGGAAATCCACATTCCAAGCCCATGGGTCCCTGCTGAGCTGGAACAGGCAAACCAATTGCTCTCCGCTCTCACCTCACTTTGTCATTAATAAAAGTGCGACTCACCCTGGTGCTTCTTGAGAAATTCACGGAGGCATCTGGGGAGAGAAGGACAGTTACTTGCTGGCACTCAGTGTAAGTGACAACACCTTCTTCAGCATGAATTATAACCCTACAGATCTAACCACTACCCCCATCTGGGCAGGGCTTCCCATGGGCAGCACTGAGCACCATGGAGCCTAGTCCCAGTCAGGGTCTTTGGGAGATACGGTAGCAGAAGGATTTTATATGGCTTGTGAAGATGCCCAACAGAAATGGTCTGTTTGGGTTTTCAAGAGAGCTAGTTTGTCACAGAGTCAGCCTTTGGCAGAAAATGCCAACATTTTGTTCAAAAAGTGAGAGCCTAAAATCTGAACTATTTTGGCAAAACCCAGAAATATTCTGATTCAGATACCAGCAAGGAGCTGCATGGGAGCTGTAATTCAGTTGACTCATGTTCATATTCTCTGCTACAGCTTGGGCTGGCTGGCTCCACTTCATCTCCGATGATGCACTGCAACTGGGAACTCCCCTAGGCTACATCTAGACTAAGGATTCTTTCAGAAAAAACTTTTTTCAGAAGAGATCCTCTGGAAAAACTTCTTCCGAAAGAGAGCATCCATACTGCAAAAGCGCATCGAAAAAACAATCTGCTTTTTTGAAAGAGAGCGTCCAGACTGAATGGATGCTCTCTCACATGTAAGCTGTGATTGCTATGGATGGAGTGGCCACCAGGGCACCTGTATTTTTTCCTCTTTCCTCTTCTTCCGAAAGAACTCCCTCTTCTCCATCCACACACGCCTTTTTCCAAAAGAGCTCTTTCGCGAAAAGGCTTCTTCCTCATAAAATGCGGATTACCAGTGTCGGAAAAACCCCTCTGTTCTTTCGATTTTCTTGAGGAAGAACGCAATAGCAGTGTGGATGTTCCTCAAGTTTTGTCAGAAAAATGGCCATTTTTCTGACAAAACTCTGCAGTGTAGACATACCCATGCAGGTGATCATGGGAGAGCCAGGGAGCCTGGTTCAAAGAGGAAACCAGGAGCTTGAGGCATCTGGACTACAGCTCCCATGAGGCACTCTTGCCCCCAGCTCCCAGTGACGGGGGTGGGACACTTTCCAGTGGGAGCTTTCCTTGGGATGTGCCTTTTCATGAAGGAAGGACAGAGGTAACACTTGCCTCAGTCACCTAAGCCCTGGCAATGCAGGGGTCACAGGAAAGGGTGGGACAAAGGAACCTCAGGAACTTAGATGCCCCAGGCCCTGGAACCCTGAGAACTTTTTCTCCTCATTCACTTTGATCACAGGCAGTTTGTTGATGTAACTCTCAGAGAGTCTGAGCTGGGATTTGTCCATCCCCGCCACCAATATTCACATTTACTCCCGGCCCCACATTTCTCTCCCATGTATAGGTGACCCTGGCAACCCCAATGCTCTACAAAAGCTCTTACATTGAATCTGATCTTCTGGATTGTTGCTGGTGTCATGCTGTACTCGTTCCCTGTGGGGAGAAGCAAGGACAGAGCATATCAGTGATGCTGCATGCTCTCTGTGTATCACTTTGGTGATACTGAGCCTGTTTTCAGAGATTCAGCTCTGCAGATTTCTTACCATGGCTGGTTCTCTTACTACATCCTTACATCTCAATTCAGCTCACACTCAGCAAACAGGCAAGGAGCCCTAATTCTGAATAACCAGGGATAATCTGGATAAAAAAAGCTTCACCTTTCATAGAGGGGAAGTCTAATAAAGATGAGACTTGACCATTGTGCTCTGCTTCTGCAAAATGACCACTAGGTCAGTAGAGAGCTGAGACTGGAGGGAACCGTAAATCCCTGACCTCTCACGATGGAGGGTGACGAGAACCCCACAGCTTTCACAAAGTGTAAACCAGATGACAATTTTCAACAAGATTGCTTTCCGTGAACAATATTTTGCCAAAGTGAGTTGACTGGCCAAAACTGTGTTCTTTTTAATGGACATTTTGTTTTGTTTCTCTTTGATTTTTTTGTCAAATTCCTCCCACATTTTCTGTAAAAAATTAGACATTTTTTTTAATTTGAAAAATTTTCACCCAAATAAAACTGGATATTTGGCTCAGGCCTGCTCAGAAGGCAGAGGTTGAATGCTTATCCTTAAGGGTCAACTTTAATGTCTTTGCATAATGTGGAAATGAAGCTTCAGAGCCTCCTTTTTGTGCAGTCTGCCAACTGGCTCCCCTGTCCCAGGAAGGGCGGGTGGGGGTGTTTGGGAGCACAGCCTGGTCATATGGGAGGAGCGGGAAAGGAAGGAATGTTTGGGGAGAGGTAGCTACAGTCAAGGTGCATTTACAGAGCAGCGCTAGCTCGAAAAAGCTACGTAATTTGAACTAGGCATATTGCATAGTTTTGAGATTTGGCATTGTCTATACAGCACTAAATTTTGAAATAGACCGTTATGCGGACAAGTCCCTTAATCCTTGTGGTACAAGGTTTACTAGGACATCAGAATAGCGCGCCTATTATTTTAATTGCATTTTGAAATGACAGGCATGCCGTTAAGACGTGGAAAACGCTATTTTGGGAGACCGGACATATCCTGAAATAGCGCTGCTGTCTAGACGTACTCTTAGAGCCCTAGAGGTGGGAAACACACAGAGCTGGAAGTTGGGGTGGGAGCTCCAAGCACTGAGGGTCTCTGTGTTGTGTCCCCCCTAATCCCATCAGTTTTATTGGCAAAGTTGCTGCAGTGGAAGCCCAGGCTGGGCCAGACACTGACAGAGCCTGGAAACTGACTCTAGTCTCCCCACATGCCTGTCCCTCTCTGTGCCCAGCTGGTCACCCCATGGACTCCCACTGGTTCCTTCTGCCCCCCTTCAGGGCTCAGAATGAGCAAATGGGCCATGGGGTCAGCAGTGAGCCTGGTGAGCTGCAGAAGGGACAGAGAGGGAGGTAGCAGCAGTTGTGGGGAGCCTGGTGTGGCTGGTGCTGCTGCAGAGCCGGGGCAGTGACTCTCAGGGACTCTTTGCAGGGTCTCTGTGCATGGGGTGAGGGGGGCAGATAGCGAGCCAGGAGCACTTGGAAGTTATTCACAGGTACAGCATGCTCTGAGTGCCCATGGGAACCCCTGCTGCCCGGCTCTCCTGAGGAGCTGTGTGTATGGGGGCGAGCCCAGGCTGGCCTCCTTCAACAAAGACTCACAAGCTGCAGCTGATGGAGCTACCGTTGGGTGTTACCCCGGCAGCCAGATGGGCTGGTTGCCAGCCAGGCTTGGCCATTCTCAGTCCTGCCCCAGAATAGATCTGGTTCTAGGGGACTGGCTGGGTCGGTCGGTGCCTCTTTGTGGCTGATCAACCTTGACACACCCTGAGTGTAAAACAGGGTCACTTTCCTTCTTTCAACCATCCCGTGGCGATTTTCAAACACACTTGCTCTGCAGCCGGTGAATTGGATGGGAACACACCACTGTGACAACCCCCTTCTGTAAAGCCCGGGGCCTTTCCAAAACTCCTCCAGAACAAACAGACTCAGCCCGCCCGTAGCAGGAGAGCTGAGCTCTGCTTGGACTCTACGGTGGCTGCTGGCCTTCATTTGAGGCAGAGAGACCAGACGCAGGAAGGTAACAAGAGGGAGAAGGAACAGTCTCCTCCTACCTTTGGTCCCTTCGTAGAGACACAACTGGAAACGGCGAGACAGAGTGATCAGAGACAGGGACACGTTTCCTCATAGGCAGAGAGAGAGAGAGAGAGACAGAAACTGAACAACACAACCTCAGTTCCTCATCACCTTGACAGAGCCTCTTCCCCATGGCCCAGACCAGTGCTCTCCTCCACCAGCCCCCCGACTGTCCCTGGGTCTGGTATGGCCACGTCTAATGACGGTAGAGTCAGTCACATGGCATTTCATGTTCTACATAAACTCCAAGGTCTGAGAGTCAGGAATTTAGCAAGAATTTCATTATGAAAAAGCAGAAGTAAGTTTATAACCCTTGTGAAAACCCTGAAAATGTCATCCAAAGGCCCCCAAAGATCGCATCCCCCAGGCAAATACAAACAATCTATGAAAGCTCATGATACTATCCAGATTTTTAGTTAGACTCTAAGGCATTCCAGGGCCACTCATTGTTTTTAAAGTTTCTTTCAGTTACAGGCTAACACGGCTACACTTCTGACACTCTACACAGGTGACTTGTTGGCAATCCCATGACTTTTGAGCCAGCCTTGAGCTGGTTGGGGTGACTGGAGGCTGTGGGAGCTGGGGGCTGGGGCGCTGTGAGGAAAGGCTGAAGGGCAGAGCTGTGCCCAGAGCTCTGTGTTCAGAGTTGTTAGGCCCTGCTGCAGTCCTGATTCAAGAATCATCTTACACACGGTCACAGGGGCCCTTCCTGACTAGGGGATGCCTTCCTGACCTTCAGCCTCAGTGACCTGCGTGTTGCTATTCTATCCAGACACACGCCCCTGGCTGAGCCCGAGATTGTGACTATCTATGTGGCAGGGACTGGCCCCTTCATTACTAGTCTGTGCAGCACTGGATGCAGAGGGGTCCTGATCCCTGATTGGGACTACCGGGCTCTACAGTAACAAACCTATTAAATAATGTACAGCACCTAGCACAGTGGGGCTCTGATCTCTGACTGGGGCTCCAGGGTGGTACTAATTAATCATAGGACAATCCCTTTCATCATCTCTTTGATCTTTGCCTCCAACCAGCTTCCCAAAACCATATGATCCATTTCACTGCATCTTTGCTATTTTCTCTCCTCCATCCTAGGAACACTGGGGACAGGGGATCTCAGGGGGCATCTCTGCCACATCTATCAGTACATTTGCTAACACGGCTCAGCCTCACTCTCATACCCACCTTTCCTTCCCAGCAGATAAAACACCACAGCCAGCACCACGGCAGCAGCAGGGACTGTAATTCCCAACAGGAGCTTTAGATCCAATCCTAGGAAAGAACCTCGCTGTGAACGGTCACTCTCCAAGCATCCACCGACTAGTCCCCACTGGCTGGAGCTGGCTGAGTCCTGTGGTAAGTGACTCTAGTGTGTTCATGAACAAACTCCAAGATTAATCTCTATCTGTTCTTTCCCACAGTTTGTTCTTTGAGGAGGGTTTTGGTTTTTTTTTTTGCCAATCTTTTTTTTTCCCAATCCAAATACATTTTAACTGAAATAAAAATCTTTCCCCGAAACCATTCACACACAAGGATCTTCTGATCTAATCTACCCAAGAAAATAAAGTTGACATGAAAAACACCATTTGGTTTTGCCTTGAATTGACACTTTTGTTGCACTTTCGTTTTCAAAATACAGAAATGGAAGGCAAACGCCCATTTACTTTGGAACCAAATAAAGGGAAGGGCTCCATTTCTAACTGACACTTTGGTCTCCTTTTGGCTCCACTGCCCCCAAAAGGAAACTAAGTCAAGTCAAAATGAGGCCAAAGAATTTTTTTGTTGTTGTGATTTTCATGGATTTTTTTAATCAAAACACTGAAATTTCCCATCACATGTGTTGAATGAAATTGTTTTGTTTACTGTTTTTTGAGGCAGAAAACCTGGATTTTCCGCCAGTTCTAAGGGTGAGCTCAGAGCCCTGTGGGACCTGCCCTGACTCAGGGAGCATCACGATTCAGCACAGTCCCCAGGAGAAAACTTACCATTTAACAATCACTTTAGTGCCAGCAAGAGATTGCAGCAGGCACTCAAAGTGAAGCATGTACATTGGTGCTGCCCTGGAGAGGGTTGGACGGGAGCACAAGTGTGAGACCTTTCCTGAGCCGGGGCCAGAGATCTGGGCGGCTGCAGAGATGTGTGTGGAGCTTGTAGGAAAACACCCAGCGGAAGAGTTTTCCATCAGAAAATGCTATTGCTTCAAAATCAAACCCTGTCAACAAGCAGGCCTGGCCACTGTGCTTGCGGGGCCCAATGCAGGACGCTGAGAGCAGGGCCCCGGGCCCAGCTGGTGGATAGTGAATACTCAGCAGTGTGGGGCTCGAAATGCACAGGGCCCAAGGCATTTGCCTTGCTCACCTTGCCCTAGGGCCGGGCCTGCAGACAAGACCCTTCAGTCTTTCAGAACTGAAATGTGGCTGATTTTTTGTTTCATGCAAAATCTGAAATTTTGACTCTTCATCTGGATTCAGGACGGAAATAAAATGTGGAAGGTCAGAATGTCTCACAGGACAGAAATCCCGAGTCCCCATGTGCTCTTGAGGCCCAGACAGCATCAGGGCTGCTCTGGCAGGAGTTACTAAGTGGCGCTGTTACGCAGAGCCTATATTGCTCAGCAATGCTGGGCAAAGCCTGGGAGAGCTGCAGGGAGAGAGAGTGCCGTATTGGACACGCACAGCTCTTGTGTGTTTCCCCACATCCGTCCTCAGGGCCATCACACTCAGACTGGGGTTGCCCAGCCAGGAACCACTCTTCCCTAACGAGAGACCCCACAACAGAGAAGCGCTTCAGAAGCATTTACCTGGGAGGAAGGAACCACCAGCACCATCACTGCTGGAGTCATCACCTAGGCAACAAACACACACACATCAGACCATGCCGTGGTCCAGACCAGGCCCCTTATATTGCTCTACCACAACTGACCACGGGCAGTCACTGCCTGGGGGCAGGGATGCTGAAAGGCCCTGGGCTTGGGCTGTGTCACAAAGTGGACCTGAGTCAGCCAGGTGAGTGTGTGTAAGACATGGGAGGTGGCTGTGTCGCTCTGCTCAGCACTGATGAGGCCTCAGCTGCAGCACAGGGGCAATTCTGGGGGTGGCACTTTAGCAAAGAGGTGGAGAAGCTGGGGAGGGTCCAGAGGGGAGCAACAACACAGAGCAAAGGTTTAGCCAACCTGAGCTGGGAAGAGAGGTTAGGAACACTGGGGCATGTTTAGAGTTGAGAACAGGAGCCTGAGGGGGCACCTGAGAACAGTCTCCAGGAGTCAGTTGCTCTCAGTGCTCACTGGGGGTAGGAGCAGCAGGAACCGGCTTAATGTGCAGCAAGGCAGGATGAGGTGAGATCGTGGGGAAAGTTTTCTAGCTCTGGGCTGTGGAATCCCCGCAGAGGCTTAAGAGCCGGTTAGAGAAGCCCCTGTCAGGAAAGGTCCAGACAACACTTGGTGCTGCCCTGAGCGCAGGGGATGGGAGTCTGTGATTCCAATGGGCGAGTGAAGCCCTGAAACAGGCTGTGGAATCCCTGTCACTGGGGTTTATCAAAACAGAAGGGACAACCCTCTGGCAGGGATGGGCCTGGGGTACTTGGTGCTGCCTCAGGTCAGAGGGCTGGGCCCAAGGGCATCTCATGGTCCCTTCCAGTGAGACTTTTCCATGAGGTCCCCTCCCCCAGAGCTGTCCCGTCCCTAGGATGGTTCGGGGCGGCTCCCCCAAGCCCTCCGCTTTGGGGTGCTCCACGGTGGCCGACTCAATCATCCTATGGACAGGCCACCATGGGAAGGCAGCAGGGGTCACCCTGCCCCACACTCTGCACTCACCCTGGAGGTGGGAGCTGGAGCAGCCCAGCAGCCTGCTCTGCCCCTGCCCTGCTGCCGTGTCCTGGCCCACTGCACTCGGCTTCTCTGCGGCACAGGGGAGCAGAGTGCCCCGGCCCCAGGGTCTCTGCTTTCCGCTGCCATAGAGAATCGAAGCTCAGTGTGCTCGGAGGGCGGCACGACTCGGTGTAGTGGAGCCGGCTGTCGAGCGGCTCTGGCTCCCACCCCGATGATTAATTTGGGGGTTGGCGTGGGACAACCCTCCTGCTTGTGTCACGCTGGGCAGGGGATAAGAGGGTAGCACGGGGTGGGGCAAAGATGGGGGGGCTGCCCTTAGCCCTATGTCTGTGGTGCTGTGTGTGTGTGGGGGGGGGGGTGTATGACCCAGACCTTGCATCCACCCAGGGTTGGCCATGCCCTCCTCTCCTCTTTGTGTCAGGCCATCGGAGCTGAGCTGAGTAAAACTGGAGGGGCCTGGTTCTCTGGGTCTACGTTTGAATTAAACTGTTTTGTTAGAACAATTTTGTTTCCGATTTTGATCCATTTCAGCATTTGCATTTTTCGGGGTCTGGTTATTTAATTGTTGCCTCACTCTGCTATTCACCCCCACCTCCATTTTGTGGGATGCTGAGTTGCTGAATGGAGCTGAGCTAGACCACAGATAGACAGACACACACACACTCCTTACCAGTGACACTGAGGTACTTGGCAGGGCTGAGCTGGGATCTGGTCACCCGGTTGTTGCTGCCCTTGATCTCGTACCCGCAGGTGTAATTCCCAGAGCTGCCCCTGGACACCACATGGTCATAGCTATAGATGGTCTTCTCCAAGCCCCTCTGGGATGAAACCTCCACCCCGTCCTTGCAGAAGATGATGCGGGTGACCAGCGGCTGGGAGCTCACAGAGCACCGGAACTTCACAGGGTCCCCTGTCTTGGCCGACGTCGGATTCAAATTGAGGGTGGGGGCAGGGAGAGCACCTGGGAAGGCCCAGGGGTCAGAGCTGTGAGTGGGGCCCTGATGGTGCCCAGCGTTGTTGATGGAGCAGCAGGTAAATGGCGGATGGATCTGTGTCACATCTGGGATGGAGGCTCTGATCCCAGCCCAAAGCTCTCTCTGGTGATCAGAAACTTTATTCCCTGGGATCATGTGAGTAATGATGGAGCCTGGAGGCTCAGCTGGGCTGGGCTCCCATTGCCTGGCCCTATGCACTATTCTAGAGTAAGGGGCCCTGGCGCAGGCACCCACTGACCCAGCTAGGACGGTACAGCTGGAAGAGGAGTAACCCCTCAGGGAGGCCAGCTCCTGGCCATTGAGGCCTGTCCACTACATGGCCAACACCTTGCCCTGTGCCCACAGCCCATGCAGGAAAGGCCAGTCGCTGCCTCAGGGAGTTTGGCCAAGAGCCAAGAAGCTGTGTCCACAACCAGATCCCTCTGGTTTCTGCTCTAACAGCCTCCTAGACCTTGTGCCCCTCCCAGCCCCCAGCTGGCACAGAAAGCACCAGGGGCAATTCCAGACTCAGGCTAAGGGAAGGTTCTGGAGCTGTGGCAGGGAGTGGGGGTCCCCCTTTCCCAGGAATCACCAGGGCGATGGGATCGCGCTCTGAACTCACAGGGGAATTGCTGCTGCTGCTGCTGGGCAGGTCACTATCTGCCTGGTACCTTCCATGTCCCTGGGGTGCCCCATGATGCTGCCTTGGCCTAGCAGCATCCCCTGCTCCAGCTGCTCAGGCATCCAGCAAAGAAGCGGCTCTGCCAGCCCCTCCTGGACTAAGCACAGGGTCGCTGGGCTCGGCTCCTTGGCCCGGGTCACACAGGAGCTCAGGCTGGATTAGATAATGGTCCCTTCTGGCCATGCCCTCTCATATGCTACCCTGGACTGACTACTAACTGTGCTGCTGACATTCTACATGGGGGGTGAGCTCCAGGGGAGAGAGCTGCAGCTGGGAGGGGCTGGGAATCAGTGGGAATCATGGGAAAGTAAACCCTTGGGGTCAGAGCCAGGGTGTTCTCGGCTTCCCAGGGGCACTGCCCTGGGTATGTGTGTGGGGGGGGGGGGAAGGAGGGCGGTGAGATGGGCTGAGGAGGTGACTCTCTGGCCAGTGGCCCAGTGGCCCTGGCTCAGAGTGAGATGAGGCAGCAGGACAGGGAGGGATCGACCGTGAGACCTGCCCCCTCTGCTCTACCTGCTGGGATCCCACACAGCCCTGACCACTTTCCTGTGCCATTGCTGCTGGCACCACAGGGAGGAGGGAGCAGCCCAGAGGGGTGGTGGCTGGACACATGAAGAGGGAGGGGTAAATACCATGGGCAGATCGGGGCTGGACAGACGGACTCACCGGGAGCTGAGCAGATCTCCTGGCTGCTGGGACTCAGTGCTGGGAACAGAAAGGGGACATGTGGTTAGTGCTAGAGATAAACTTTCCCCTTTTTTGAGGTGCCACTTGAGGGATAGAAGCTGCCTTTAATAGACAAGGAAATAAATTCCTGATCTCTATGTTGCTGAAGAAGGAAACCAAGCAGGATGTTAGATCTGGGGCAGGGCAGATCCCTGGCGCACACAGACCTTGGCTGAGCTGGGGCTGCCTTTCCCTTCAGATCTCTAGAGGCCCAGATCCTCAGCTGCTGTAAACCAGGATTGATTCCAGAGGAGTGACACTGATTAACACCAGCGCGGGATCTGGCCCAGTAACTCACAGACTTGTTCCCATTTCTCCCCCCACTGAAGAGGCTTTGCTGACAGCCTAGGCCAGGGCTGTTCTCTGTTCTGTTTCCTCCCAACCTGCTATGAATAAGCCCACATACTCACTGGGCAGCAAGAGGCACAGAGACAGGAGCATCCGGGCAGTGGTGGGATGGAAACAGCCCAGCAGCTTGAGTCTTTGATGCAGTGGGAAAGGGACAAACTGATGTTGCCCCCTGCTCCGATCTGCCCCAACTGCCCTGTCTGACTTCGACAAAGAGAAGCTCCAGTCTCTCTCTCTCTGCTCCCCAGGGCTGGATGTTCCAGACAGCCCCAGCCACCTAGGTTCTGCAGGGCTGGGGTAGCAGAGACACAGCAGCTTCTCTCTGCCTGGCTCTGTCTGCTCCTTGGGTCTGATACTCGTCATCGTTCCTCATTTCCTGCCCCGCATGGTTCCCCTGACATGCTCCGGCCACAGCGTCTCTATTTAGGGCTGTGAGACTGAGAATCAAAGGGGCCTGGTTTGATTATTTGAGACTAAACTTATCAGTGAAAAAGCTCCTCCCCACCCTCTGTCCTATTTTACTGCCTGGGGAATGAGGCAGGCCCCTGGCTAAGGGCACAGCTGGGCCAGGGTTAAAGGTCACTAAGTGGAAAGGGGGACTGGGATGTTGAGATTCTTGAAACTTTTGCCTTTGGCTCCAGACACTTCTGCGCTTCCTGCCCTGACTGCCTCTTCCCCCCATTCTGGGCTGTAAAGGAGTCTCCTGTCCCTGCTGAGAGACGTACACCAGGTCTCTTCCCTCTCAAGTCACTCACCGGGGAGTGGAGGCAAGGAGACAAGGCAGTTGAGAAACAGCATCCAGAAGTGACCTCTGAGCAGGTGGGAGCCAGAGTCCCTTGGACTGAGCCAGTGGGGGATCGTGAAAAAGCCAAAGGAAGGTGCATCCAAAGGAGATGTAGACCCTGCTGTCCCCGACTACAAACTAGGTGGGATTGGATTGGGTCATTCCAGGTACATCTAGGCTACATCTAGACTGGCATGATTTTGCGCAAATACTTTTAACGGAAAAGTTAAAAAAGTTCAGCTGATTGTCGTCAAAGCGCACCAGTCTAGACAGTGATCTGCCGACAAGGGAAGCCTTTGTCAACCGATCCCTGGTGCTTCGTGAAACTCTCCCAGTGCCATGGAGAAGGGTCAATGGAAAATAAGGACCCTGAGCCTAACAGTCCCAGGGGCAAGGGGGAGGGGCCAATGCCCCTGTTCAGCATGATGGACAGGGAAGGCAGGCCACTGAGGGAGCCAGGAAGCCAGCGGGCTCCTGTACTCCCTGTGAGCTGGAACTGCCCTGGGGAATCATAGAATCATAGACTCCCAGGGCTGGAAGAGACCTCAGGAGTCATCAAGTCCAACCCCTCTGCCCAAAGCAGGACCAATCCCAACTAAAACAACCCAGCCAGGGCTTTGTCAAGCCAGGACTTAAAAACCTCTAGTGATTCCACCACCTCCATAGGTAACCCATTCCAATGCTTCACCACCCTCCTAGGGAAATAGTTTTTCCTAATATCCAATCTCGATCTCCCCCACTGCAAATTGAGACCATTGCTCCTCATTTTGCTACCCGTCACTACTGTGAACAGCCTCTCTCTATCCTTTTTGGTATCCCACTTCAGGAAGTTGAAGGCTGCTATCAAATCCCCCTGCCCCAGTCTTCTCTTCTGCAGACTAAATAAGCCCAAATTCCTCAGCCGCTCCTCATAGGTCATGTGCTTCATCCCCCTAATCATTTTGGTCACCCTCCGCTGGATCCACTCCAATGCGTCCACATTCTTTCTAGGAGAGGGGGGATTCCAGAACTGGACACAACACTCCAGCACTCCAGAGGTGGCCTCACCATTGCTGAGGAAATAATCACTTCTTCAGATCTGCTAAAAATGGTTCTCCTAATGCACCCTAATATGCCATTAGACTTTTTGGCTACAAAAGCCCACTATTGACTCATATCCAGCTTCTCATCCACTGTAATCCCTAGGTCCTTTTCAGCCAAACTGCTACTGAGCCATTCGATCCCCAGCCTGTAACAATGGTTGGGATTCCTCCATCCCAAGTTCAAGACTCAGCACTTGTCCTTGTTAAACATCATCAGATTTCTTTTGGCCCAATCCTCCAATTTGTCCAGGTCACTCTGGACCCTATCCCTGCCCTCCAGCGTATCTACTTCTCCCCCTAGCTTAGCGTCATCCGCAAACTTGCTGAGGGTGCAATCCGTCCCCTCATCCAGATCATTAATAAAGATGTTGAACAAAACCAGTCCTAGAACCAATCCTTGGGGCACTCCGCTAGAAACCGACCCCACCTTGACATTGAGCCGTTGATCACTACCCGCTAGGCCGGACAGTCTGGCCAGCTTTCTGTCCATCTTACCGTCCATTTATCCAATCCACATTCCCTTAACTTGCTGGCAAGAATATTGTGGGAGACCGTATCAAAAGCCTTGCTAAAGTCAAGGTATATCACATCCACTGACTTTCCCTTATCCACAGAGCCAGGTACCTCATCATAGAAGCTAATCAGATTGGTCAAGCGGAGCTAAGGGGGGTGCAGGAGCCCGGACTGCACTGGGAGCAGACTGCACCACTCAGAGCCTCAGAAGCAGGTCAGGGAGCAAATCGGTGCTGGAGAACAGCTGCAGCAAGCAGAGCCAGAGAGGCCAGAGGTAGTGCAGCAGCAGGTGCTGGGGCTGGAGCTGATGCCCTGTGATGAGCAGCTGAGCTGAGCGAATATGGAGGAATCCTGAGATAATTCAGAGCAGAGGCCAAAAGTGGGGGCACATCCCTGGTCAGGAGGCCTTGCAGGCCAGACTTGGGGAGAAGGAGAAATCACTCTGACATGGGGGCTGATACTGGAGAGAAGGATCCTGCCACTTAAAGCCTGGGGCCTGTGGCCATTGCCAGAGCACATGCCCGGCCCGCAGCATGGGCAGATGGGCCCAGCCTTGTCAGGGTTACAAGGATTCTGCTGCACAGAGCGGAAGGGAAGTTCTCACGGTCAGACAGGCCTCTAGGCACAGGGCTCAGATCCTTTCCCTAGCCTATACCGCGGGGTAGTGTCTAAGCCAGGAACCTTCCCTGTAACAGTGGAATCCTTCCCCTCTCAGGCTACGTCTGCTTGCAGAGCATCCACACCACACGTGTGTTTTTGCGCAGGTAAATTTACAGTGAATCAACAGAAGAATCCCAGGGCTTTTTTTTTGGGGGGGGGGGAAAGTTTGGCTCAACAACTTTGGTCCCTTTTTTTGTTTGCTCAACCAACTTTTTTCCTGCCATGTTTGGTATTTTTTCTAAAACTAGCTGTCAGCCCTACCTGCAGGTGGCATGTTGAGCCCTGCAAAAACCCAAACTGCACCTGGGCCGCAAGCAAACAGGCTTGAGTAGCCCTGAACTAAGGGGTGAATTTATCCCACCGCACTTACACCACTGTCAGTCTATGTAATGCTGGGCCTGCTGTAAGAGCCTTTTCTTGGTTTAGTGCATTTCGTTTTGAAAGAAATAATGATAAGGCATCCATTTTTAATACTGAGGATAATTAATTAGGAGAAACACTTACCCCATGCTGGAGTGGATTCTCCATTTTAAAATCCAGGGAGGATGTTTTCTCAAAGAGAAGTTCTAGTTCAAACCAGATTTACTTTGGGGCAGGTCTCTGACCTGTGCACTTAGGGTTACCAGGTAGGTTTAGAAAAAATACTGGACACACTTGATGGGGGTGAGGGGGCGGCCAGGAGAGGGGTGGGGCTGGTTGGTGGGGGGGTCAGGGCCGCGCGGCTGGCCAGGGGAGATTGGGAGGAGGAGAACCTGCCGGCAAGAAGTAGGAGAGGGCGGGAGGGGGTCGGGGGCAGAGGAGCTGGTCGGGAAGGGTCGGGGAAGAGCGGGGCAGGGGGGCAGGACTGACCCAGACACATGCAGATCCTGGGGCACTGTGAGTCCCTCGCACGGTCCGGAGAAGCATGAGTGAGTCTGGCTGCGGCTCCGCCATGCACTCAGGAGCAGGGACAGGGCTTCTCCTCCTCCCCAAGGTGTCAGACGCAGACCGTGCTCCCAGTGCCAATCGCGCCCCGCCACTCAGCCACTCCTCCGCCCCCTGCCAGGCTTCCGTCCAGCGCCCAGCCAGAAATCCAGGAAATACCGGACATTGCACATGGCACATTGCACATGTCTGGTATTTTCTGGATTTTTTTGTGAGACAGAGGGCCCAAAAACCGGACTGTCCGGTAGAATACCAGACACCTGGCAACCCTATGTGTGCTACAGAATGTCAGACTGGATCCAGATGGACAAAAGGGCTTCCGCAGGCTGAATCCAGCCCTCCAAGCGGGTTGATCTGGCCCGTGGAGGTCTTGCCACATTCCTGCCCTGAGGCAAATTACGGCCTGGGGACAGGGGAGCGCGCAAAACTTCCTCCCGCCCTGTGAGGAGTGTATATCACTTTGAAATGCTACACACTCCTCTCAGGAGGAGATGTGATGTGCTCCCCTGCACCCAAGCCCTGACTGGCCTGGAGGCAGGGGAGCTGCGCAGTTTCCTCCCCCCTCTCCCCGCCCTGTGAGGAGTTCACAGCACTTCAAAGTGCCGTATGCTCGTGCATGGTGGGAGCAGGGTGAAGGAAGCTTCACTCAGATTCCCCGCACTTGGCCAATCAGGTCTTGGGGGTGGGGGAGCATGCAAAGAGTCTTCCCACCCTGCCAGTGACATGGATGCCTAGTGGGAAGGGGGGAAAAAGGGGCTCCCCCTCCCCAGACTTGTATTGGTCTGCGGGTGGGGTATCCCAAAAGCATCCCGGTCCCGCCCCTTCTGGTTTAGGCCCCACCAAAAATTATTGCCTCCCCCTGGACTATATCATGTTTCTCAACCAGTGGTACAAATACCCTTAGGGGTACTTGAGAGAAGTCTGGGGGGTACTGCAACACAACTGAAATTTGGAGAAATCTGATTTTTTGCATTACTTTTTACAATGCTTCATTATTTTTGTACTTTTTACACCCAAAAATTTCATTGCCCCCTGACTATGATTAAGTTGTTTAAACAAATGTGTTGCAATGGTAGGGAAAAAATTGTGTGTCTGAAAACTGTAGGTACTAGGGGTACTTCTAATTTTTTTTTAGGGGGGTACTTTATAAAAATGGTTGAGAAACACTGGATTAGAAAATCACAGTGGCTCTTTCTGGCTCTAGAATCTGTGAATAAAACCTGATGGAGGCTCAGATCCCACAATGATCTCTGTGGGAGTGCCAGCAATGAGGCTGTTCCCCGTTAATTACACGGGTAAATTTCCCTGCGTAGAGAGAAGTGAAGCATAAAATACTCTTCCCATCACTGCTCCCCATTTCCTTGTACGTCCCCTGTCACTGGAGTATCTGAGCTGCTTCCAGTCATTAAAATGGGTTCCTCAGATACTGAAATTCAGCCTCCATCATAGATGGGGAGACTGAGGCTATGTCTACATTGCAGGTTTTCTGTGAAAGAAGTCTTTTGCAGGAGAGTTCTTGTGCAAAAATTTCTTGCACAAAAGCATGTCTAGACCTCAAAGTTCATTGCAAAAGCGATGTGCTTTTCTTCAAGAGAGCATCCACACTGCATGGCAAGGGCTCTTACACAAAAAGGCATCTGTGGACGGACAACAGGGGTTTCTTGCACAAGAAACACACACTTGTGCAAGAACGTTTTGCAGAAGATCTCTTAGCCACAGTTACTGACCCCAGGACATGCCAGAGTCTGCAGGTGAGTCTGGGACTGAACTCAGGGCTTCTGAGCACCTGTTTGCTATCCTGGCCACTAGATTGTTCTTCCTCCCTGCAGCCCCCAGCTTCCTGAAAGCCTCAGTGTTCATGAACCAACTGGATGCCTGCCTGGAAGGCCAGTGACCCTGGGCCATTTCACCCAAAGGGGGAGGAGCCTGGATGGGACAGGACTGGGAAACAAGGAAAACGTCAGAAACACAAGCAGGGAAATCTGCCTCAAGGGATTTAATTGATCTCACAGTGTCCCAACCTCTATTTGCACTGAGCTAGATCCTACCTCTCTGCTTCTGGGTCAAATCCCAGCCTACAGAGGGCAGAATTAGATCCAGGTTCCAGCCTGGTGGGCATATGGATGGAGTGAGATGCTGCAGGGCTGGTGAGCAAGCAGCTGCTGCTCAGGTGAGGGAAGGGAGAGGAGATTTTGTGCCGTGAGCAGTGGCTTCTGCTCAGCAGCTCTGCACACACAGTCCGGCTGCTCCATGCAGCCACGCAGGGTAGGAACTACACAATGGCAAGACAGCAGTTTGAGCTTCTGTGGAGTCTCCTGTGCAGACACCTCTCCTCTCCTGTCCCAGCAGTGAGCTCTCCCCAGGCCTGACCCAAGCTAGCAGCTGAGAAGGGTGGGGAAGAGTTTGAGATGCTGTGATGTGGGTTTGATTAACCCGCTCACGCAAAGTTATTTTTGTCCTCACACGTTAACCTGCCTCATTCTCACTCTCTCTATTTACTCTGTTTTCATTGCGGTTCCAGAGCAGTTTATGTTCATGGTCATACATGTAAAGGCCAGAAAGGACCAACGGGCCCATCTAGTCAGAGCTTCTGTCAAGCCCAGGCCAGAGCCTCCCCCAGGGACCCCTGCACTGAGCTGCTAACTGCTGGCTGGGCTAGACTGCCACTTTTTTGCCGACAAAATGCTGAGTCTGCAAAACGCGATGGCCATTTTTATGCAAATTAGACACGGGATATTTAAATCCCTGCCTCACTTGCAATGTCGACCTGCCTAATCTGCATCCCTCTGCCAACAGAGGGATGCAGTCTAGACATACCCACAGTGTCCCAACCCCTATTTGTACCGGGCTAGATCCTACCTCTCTGCTTCTGGGTCAAATCCCAGCCTACAGAGGGCAGAATTAGATCCAAGTTCCAGCCTGGTGGGCATATGGATGGAGTGAGATGCTGCTGGGCTGGTGAGCAAGCAGCTGCTGCTCAGGAGAGGGAAGGGAGAGGAGATTTTGTGCCATGAGCAGTGGCCTCTGCTCAGCAGCTCTGCACACACAGTCCGGCTGCTCCGTGCAACCACACAGGGTGGGAACTACACAATGACCAGACAGCAGCTTGAGCTTCTGCAGAGTCTCTTGTGCAGACACCTCTCCTCTCTCCTGCCCCAGCAGTGAGCTCTTCTCAGGCCTGAGGGTTTCAGATGCTGTGATGTGGGTTTGATTAACCCGCTCTCATGATGTTATTTTTGTCCTCACACGTTAACCTGCCTCATTCTCACTCTCTCCATTTACTCTGTTCTCATGAGGGTTCCAAGGCAGTTTATGTTCGTGGTCGTACATGTAAAGGCCAGAAGGGACCAATGGGCCTATCTAGTCAGAGCGTCTGTCCAGCCCAGGCCAGAGCCTCCCCCAGGGATCCCTGCACTGAGCTGCTAACTGCTGGCTGGGCTGGACCCTGTCTCGCAGAATGAGACATCACCTCTTGGTTTAATGGCTCCAAACCCAGCTCGCATTTCTATACACTACGGTGGCTGCAGCTGATCAGTGCAAGAGGAACCAGGGAGGGAGATGCTGGACTGGGGCAGAACAGCTGGAGACGGGCCCTGCGATTTAGCTCCAGCTCTGGGTCCAAATCTGACCTTCCCCTGAGTTTGGAGGTGTGGACTTTGGGTTCTGGTTCGAATTTATTGTAGAGACAGCCCCAAAGGCTGGGGGTGGGGACTCTCGCTCTGAGCAAAAGCACAATCGGTAGCAGAGATGATCCAGAGTCTGACAAAGGAGAGGAAGAAGAGGCACAATCTGGGGTGGCTAAGCCACCTAACAGTGACTGGGAACAGGGTTGAGATGGAGCTGTTGGTCTTGGCAGAGATTTCAGGAAGCTGAATGGAGCATCCAGATCTGGTGGGTACCAAGGACCCAACTCTGACAGACTGACTGGGCAGCTAGGCCAGGCACAGACATACCCAGGGGGGCCTTTAACAGAGGATGCTGGGAAGTTTAACACGCCAGTTCAGAGTAGAACCCACAAGATTGTCAGGGTAGGGACCATGATACCCAACTGTATAGCATCAGCCCACCAATAGCACCAGGGAAAGACAACATTTTGACTAAAAGATTTTTTAATTTTACTTTTTTACTTGCAGAAATCTCTCCTTCCTTTGAACCTTTTAGGATTTTTTGTTGGAAAACCAAAATCCCAAAATATTTGGAATGGGCCAAAACCTGATATTCTCCATTCTATGTGAATTTTTTCAGTCCCAATCAGAGATCTTGGAGTCATGGTGGATAGTTCTCTGAACACATCCCTCAAAGCGGCAGCAGTCAAAAAGCAAACAGAAAGTTAGGAATCATTTACAAAGGGATAGAGAATAAGACTGTGTCCAGGTGTAGTCACCTTAGCTCTGAAAAGATATCTTGGCCCTGGAAAAAGTTCAGAAAAGTGCAATAAAAATGACGGGTTTGAACCATTGGGCCAGATGAGGAGAGAATAAAAAAACCTGGGGTTTTTCAGCTTAGAAATGATGAGACTAAGGAGGATATGATACAGCTCTATAAAATCAGGATTGCTGTGGAGAAAATGAGTTAGGAAAACTTATTTAGTTGTTCCCCTAAGAAGTAGGGGTCACCAAATGAAATTAATAGATTGCAGATTTAAAACAAACACCAGGAAATATTTCTTCACCCAATGCACTGTGAAGCTCCTTGCCAGAGCATGTTGTGAAAGCCAGGACTTAAACTGTGTTCAAAAAAGAACTGCCAGTAGATAAATCCAGGGAGGATAGGTCCACCAATGTCTATTAGTCAGGATGGGTAGGACTAGTGTCCCTAGCCTCTGCTTGTCAGACCCTGGAAATGGATGATGGGCAGGGGAGGGGCCACTGTTCATTCCCTCTGAGGCATCTGGCAGTGGCCACTGTTGGAGGACAGGACACTGGGCTAGATGGACCTTTGGTCTGACCAAATATGGCCGTTCTGATGTGCTCATGTTCCTAGAAACTTCACTTTGGTACCTTAACCATGACTTCCCCGGAGGAACAGTTAGTGCAGAAGGAAGGAGCTGGGTCTGGGCTGTCTGGCAGGGGCAGTTCATGGGAGAGCTCAGCTCTGACAGAGCTCGGTGTGGCCCTGGCCTGGCTGGGAGCGAGCGGAGGGCTGCAGGGCAGAGTGACTGACAGCGTCCTGGATTGGGGAAGCAGGATGGAGACTGAAGGAGGCTGGAGGAGTTACCTGGGGAAAGACTTACTGCAGCACTGACCAATGGGGTCTCCCCAACACTCTGCTTTGACATGCTCAGTGGTATCCCCTAGCCCCCTCTGCACTCACAGATGAGTTCACATTGTCTGGGAGTTTAGGTACCAGTTGAAATTGGGCTTTCCTTCTGAGTGTGTCCACACAGGGATTTAATGGGGTTTAAATAATCCACTTTAAATTCAGATTAATTTTCCTGAGGAGCTCTGTTAAGATAAAACCCTAAAGGCTCCAACCCCAGAGGGCAAATCCTAGGACCCCAGCTTTGGTCCTTTCTAAAAGTCTCGTTTCTAAGCCAGTCTCATGATTTGGGCAGCCTGATTTCTGATTTTGGGGTGCTGGGGTGGCAAAGCCAAGGAAACGGTGGCTGAGAGTGAGGTGGGACATCATGAGGGGATCAAACAGCCAGGGGCTCCATGACCCTTTGCTCCGTGGGCTGGAGCCTGGGGGGGCCCAGCTGGGACAGGCCGAACCCTCCAGCCCTGGGTGCAGCACGCATGGGGCATGGGCTGGAGTCGCTAGCAGCAACCTGGGAACCTGCTGTGGGGGAGGGGCCTGGCGTGCGACCTTCAAGGCGGGGGGAAACAGCCAACTGCCACCTACGGGTATGGGGGAGCCTAGCTGCCACTTGGGGGTATGGGGGAGCCCAAATGCCACTTGGTGTTTAGGAATCAAACACAAACTTCTGAAGTGGCCTGAACATTTTAAAAACTTTTGCCCAGCTAACACTGATCATGATAAATGTGTGTGCAGCCAAAGCGGCATTCTTTGGCGAGTTAACCGTTCATCGGGAAATTTGTGTCCCGCTCTACTTGTGAGAACACAAATTGGTTTGTTGTGGGAGTGTTTGTGAGTGACGGGACTGCACACAAAGGGATTTGTGTGACGCTTTGTGACTCCTGGCATTGCATTTTGATTTCTATTTATAGGTGCCTCCATGGGCACTGGGACTCTTTCCATGTGGGATTGTTATTGTAGGATTGCCCAGAGGTATTGAGGCTGCACATATATTGAGGCTGCAGACATAGTGGTGTGCTATCAGAGAGCCTTTGATGAGTGATGGGGCCATTCCTGCTGGTTTGTTTGTGTTGTGTTGCGGGTGAGTGCATGGACTGTGATCACACAGGATTGTTGTTGTAGGGCTGGTTGTGAGTGTTCTGGTTGCCGTCCCAAAGGGATTGTTATTGTTGGGTTACTCTTGAATGCCGGGTGAGTTGTTAATAATAACAGTGAAGCAGAATGAGAATCCCCAGTTGTTGCCATGTGTAAATTGCTGCCTTGCTCAAAGTGAAACCCCCATGTGGGGTGAGGCTGTTCTATGGGGCAGGGGTGGTGACTTTACTGTGGTGGGGAGAGCTCCTTGTATTTCTCTTTTTTCCCCCAACTTTGCCTCAGACAGAAACTCCTTGTCTCCCCCAAAGTCATCCCTCGAGGGGTTGGCTTTGTATAAATCCCACTGCTGAGAAAATGGCAGGTCTGTGGATTTGGGTCTTGATCCCTCAGGGGCTTCCCTGTTTCTCTTAGGGAAGAGACAGAAGCTGAGAGTGGTGGGTGGAGCAACCCGGCTGTGTTCCCCCGCATGTCAGGACCCCCCACTCTGTTACATGTGGCCGAGGGTCAGTTGCAGCCGTGGACACAACCTGGATGTGCTGCTGGAGGAAAGGTGGCCATGCCCCATCCTAGTGCCTGTGCCCTGAGCAGAAGTCTGGGCTCTTGAACCCGAGATGTCAGGGAATGTCGGGGAACAGAGATGCAGACCATGGAAGATGCAGGAGCAGAGACAGAGAGGTGAGCACACTGGATTTTTAAATCCTTTTTCTGTAGGTTTTTACCCCAATATGCCTTGGGCAACGTCAATGCCAGGTTATGTAGGTTTTTTTCAATAGTGCTACTTCAGCACAGGGGCTTGTTTATATCGTGGAGATCTGTGATGATGCTGGGGCTGCACATGCTGCTTTGTTATTGTAGGGTCATGCACTGGCTCTGCTCACACACTGGTGTGTTTCCATTGCCATGTCTGCTTTCAGATTCACCCTGGTTATTGACACCAGTGTAAAATGCACAGATGTTACCTGGCCTGGATTTCAATGGACAAACTGAGGCATCCAGACAGGAGGGGACTTACCAAAGCTCACATAGTGAGTCAGTGGCATAGCCGGGTATAGAACCCAGAAATACACCAAGCCCCAGGTGTTGCCCCAAGATCCATCTTCCCACCCTCTGCAGTGGGAGGTCTCAGGTCTTGTCAGTGCATGGAAGCGACACCTGTGGGCATGGAAGCAAAATGTAACTGGGGGCTGAAATCTGTCTGGATGAGGGTGCAGCCGGAGTTACACCAGAGCTAGGCTTGTGTTAAAGACATTTGTGTTTTGACAATGAAGGATGACACATCTACTATGGGCTTGAGAGAGTTTTAATCAAACAAAGCCTGGGCTATAATCTTTGGCTGGTGAAGGGCTCTTTGGTGCATTGATTGTCCAGTTTGTGTCTCATTGCACATTGCATTGGGCAGCCAGTTCTCCCAACCCAGGACTGGATCAAGGCCTGCGTCCCCTCTCTTGGAAAGGCCCCACATTCCGTTGTCTTTCTGGCTGAGATTGGGAGGTTGAAACCAAGACGCCCAGATCCCTGTTTTAAGCTGAGGCTGTGATGAGGTGCCCTGCTGGGTGGGGAGTTCCAGAGTGGGTCTAGAACTGAAGGGCCAGAACCAGACAATGGGGCTATGTCTAGACTGCAGGCTTCTTTTGGAAGAAGCTATTTTCGGAAGAGATCTTCCAAAACGATTTCTTGCGAAAGAGCGTGTCCACACTGCCAAAGCTCATCGAAAAAGCGATCAGCTTTTTCAAAAGAGAGCATCCAGACTGAATGGAAGCTCTCTCGCATGTAAGCTGTGATTACTATGGACAGAATGGCCACCAGGGGTGTGTCTAGACTACATGGTTCCGTCGACAGAGCCATGTAGATTAGGCAGGATGGCAAAGGGAAATGAAGCTGCGATTTAAATAATCACCGCTTCATTTAAATCAAAATGGCTGCCGCGCTGTGCCGATCAGCTGATTGTTGGCACAGCGCGGCAGTCTAAACGGGGATCTGCAGACCCTAGAACCCTTCGTCGGCAGATCATTTATGCCTCATGAAACGAGGCTTACAGGATCTGCTGACAAACGGTTCTTGGGTCAGCAGATCCCCGTCTAGACTGCCGCGCTGTGCCGACAATCAGCTGATCGGCACAGCGTGGCAGCCATTTTGATTTAAATGAAGCAGTGATTATTTAAATCGCCGTTTCATTTCCCTTTTACGTGTAAACTAATCTACATGGCTCCGTCAATGGAGCCATGTAGATTAGACGTACCCCAGGGCACTTGTGCTTTTTCCTCTTTCCTCTTCTTGTGAAAGATCTCCCTCTTCCCCTTCCACACATGACTTTTTGCAAAAGAGCTCTTCTGGAAAAAGGCTTCTTCCTCATACAATGAGGATTACCAATGCCGGAAAAAAACCCCTGTTTTTTCAATTTTCTTGCAGAAGAACACAATTGCAGTGTGGACATTCCTCAAGTTTTGTGAGAAAACGAGAGTTTTTCCAACAAAACTGTAATATAGACATACCCTGGGAAAGAGGGATTTTCCTGCTGAGAAACCTAATGCTGAATGTCAGGAGACACCTTTGAGGGGAGGCCACGGGGATGTTACGTGGGTGCTAATGGCAGGGGAGATGTTTGCTGGACAGTGTGTCTGTCTGTGCTTAGCTCTACAGGATAGGGAAGTTCATGGGGTCCTGAACTTGCAAAGGAAAACAACCATGACAGCTTTGCACAGCTGCAACTATAGCCTTGGCCAGTGGATGGTGGTGTTAATGTGTAGGAAAAAACATAAATCCAGAAGAAGGGAGAGGTAACATCTTTTATTGGACCAGCACAGGTCAGACTGAGGTTTCCACTGGGATCCGTGCAAAGTGTCATCTAGCAGATGGGTGGTGTCTACTCTGAGACAAGCCTGCAGGATTTTTTTTTTAACTGTCTGCTTGAAACTTTAAGAATTGCACATTGTCTAATAACTCCACAGTGGAACCCCGGCATCTCCTCTGACATTACCTGGTGGAGTTACCCCTGCAAAGAAGGGGTCTATTTTGCAGGAGTCTATTCTGCAGCACTGACCTGTGGTGTCTCCCCAACATTCACGCAGAGCCCAACCCCCTCCTCACCCTTCCTTCTGCTCATAGATGGTCACTGGGGATCTCCCATTGCCTCTTTCCCCAGAAATGCTGCCACTGCCCCCAGGAGTCTTTGCTAACCCCGCAGGCTCAGGCAGGCCATGTCTGTCCAGCACGAAGGTGATGATGGGCGCAGACATCAGGAGCAGCAGGACCAGGATGCAGCGGGCAGCCCAGATGACAGGGGACATGGCCAGCCCTGCAACATGGAAAGGGCCGTGGTGAGGGCTGTGTGCAAAGCAGCGTGTGGCCCTGCAGGGCCAGCACTAGGCACAGAGCAGCTGCTGCGTAACTGGCATGGTGTGCAAGCTCCCAGAGGCCTCACTGTATGGGGGATCTTGCTGCAGGGGGCACGTTCCCTGGCTGGGAGGCCTAAGTGATGGAGTTTGCTCAGGCTGCACCAGGACTCTATGCAAAGGCCTCACAAGTGCCAGTGCCAGACGCAGTTCAGACCCTATTGCCCCTCCCCAGTGTGGCTGGCAGGTCACTGCAGGGGCAAGTCTGCCGTGGGCACAGGGGTACTTTGCTGCTTATGCAGATGCTTTGTGGGGAGTGGGGAAAACAGCCAGTTTTGGAATCTGATCAGTTCAGTTCCTGGGGCTTGGCTACTTCCTGGAACTGGACACTGGTGCTGGGCTGAGGTTCCTGGCAGAGGGGTTTGCCTACATGCCGGGTGTGACACTGGGCCAGGCCTGAAGCACAGAGCGTAACTAGATAATGACATGGAGACAGAACCTGGGAGCCCAGGTGGGATGATGCGTCTGGTGCCTCCTGCCAGAGCAACCCCCCACCCAGTGAGTGCAGAGGGAGGCAATAACTCACTGGCTGCCAGGTTAGCAGAGGGGGGCAGGGAACTCCTGCCTATCAGAAGTCCCCAGAGTACAAAAACGATTCAGAGGCATTTACCTTGTGAGAAGGAACCTCCATCGCTGCCACTGCTGGAGTCATCACCTAGGCAATAAACACACAAATGCCTGCTGCAGTAGGACAAGCAGTAATGGGCTTAATCTGCAGCAAGGGCGGGTGAGGTGAGATGGCAGGAAAAGCTTCATAGTGAAGTGCGGGGAACCCCATGTCAGTGCAGATGTTTCAAAAAAAGGGGACAAATCCCTGTCTGGGCTGGTCCAGGGTTACTTGGTCCTACCTCAGTGCAGGAGTATGGACTTGAGGCCATCTTGAAGTGCCTGTGAGCCTGACATTCCTATGATGTCCCTGACCCCCACTTGTCTGGCACACACACACCTCTCTCTGTCTTGCATCTCACCCCCTCCTCCCTTACCGGTGACACTGAGGTGCTGGGCAGGGCTGAGCTGGGAACTTGTCACGTGGTTGTCGCTATCCTTCATCTCGTAGCCACAGGAGTAATTCCCAGAGCTGCCCCTGGACATCCCGTGGTCATAGTTGTAGGTGATCTTCTCCTCCAAAGACCTCTGGGATGAAACCTCCTTCCCATCCTTGCAGAAAACAATGCGGGTAGCCAGGAACTGGGAGAGCACAGAGCACTGGAGCCGCACGGAGTCCCCCGGCTGGGCCGACGTCTGGTTCAGGTAGAGGATGGGGGCAGGGAGAGAGCCTGGAAAGGAGAATGGGCCAGAGCTGTCTGTGGAGTGTTGCTGGTTCCTGGTGCTGTCAGTGGGGCAGGAGGTAAATGGCAGGGGGGGGCTGCACCAGGTCTCTGATGCAGGCTCTGATCCCAGCCCAGCTGGGCAGACTGTGGGGGGGTGGGGAGCAGGGCGGGAATCTCTCTGGTGATCAGAAGCTTTAGTCCCTGTGAACGTTTGCGTTATGAAAGAGTCTGGAAGCTCAGCCGTGCTGGGTTCCCATTGCCTGGCCCCATGTACACTCCTAGAATAAGGGGTCACAATTGGGGCAGTATGACAGGGAGCCCTCAGCGTGACTGGTCTTGTTGATTGGGGTTTGTCTAGGGAGCGGCGAATATCTTGGGGCAGTTCCGAGCCCAGGCTAAGGAAAGGTCCTGGAGCAGCAGCAGGGAATGGATCTGCCTTTCCTGGGATCAACAGGGCGATGGGACCAGCTCTGAACTCCCGGGGGAATTGCTGCTGCTGCTGGGCGGGTCAATATCTGAATTTACCTCCCCAACCCCTGCTGGTGCCTTGGCCAGCAGCATCCTCTGCCCCTGCTGCCCGGGAAGCAAAGAAGCGTGACTGGCCATGCCCATCGGCCACATCTCGGCCAAACCATCCCTTGTA
Source organism: Pelochelys cantorii (assembly GCA_032595735.1). Lineage (NCBI taxonomy): Eukaryota > Metazoa > Chordata > Testudines > Trionychidae > Pelochelys > Pelochelys cantorii. Next base: position 7,249,833 of record CM064358.1, on the reverse strand, counting down.
GGGCTGGGTGCAGGGTCCCTGGGTGCTGCTCTCTGGCCCAGGTCACAGCCGAGTTCGGTCTGGTTTATATAATGGTCCATTCTGGCTGTGCCCTCTGAAACGCTGCCTGCCTGCCCAGGGCTGGCTAGTCACGGTGCTGCTGGCATTTAAGGACGAGGTGCAGGATGAGTCCCTGTGGGGGGTGAGCTCTAGGGCAGAGATCTGGGAGCTGGCGCTGTGAGAACCTAAATCCCCTTTGCTCAGAGCCGGGCGATCTCCACTTCCCAGGCCCAGTGCCCTGGCTGAGGGGGGCTGTGGAAGTGGCGCGGCCATCCACCTCTCACACTGGCCATGGACCCGAGCAGAGCTGAGAGGCAGCAGGACTGAGAGGGGTCAACAGGAGACCTGCTCTCCCTGCTCATATCTCACTGAGTCCTGCTCCCCTTCCCATGCCGTTGCTCCCGGCTCTGCACTGAGCAGGGAGCAGCCTGAATAGTCCTGGAGGGGGAGGGGTAAATGCCATGGGCACAATGGGGACAGACAGACAGACAGACGGACTCACCGGGAGCTGAGCAGATCTCCTGGCTGCTGGGACTCAGCGCTGGGAAGAGAAAGGGGCCGTGTGGTTAGTGCTGGAGATAAATTCCTCCCTTTTCTGAGGTCCCCCTTGAGGGACAAAAACTGCTTGTAACAGACAGGGCAATAATTTCCTGATCTGTGTAGCTGAGGAGGCAAACCCAGCAGGACGTTAGCTCCGGGGCAGGGCAGGTTCTTCACGCACACAGACCTTGGCTGGGCTGGGGCTGCCTTTCCCTGCAGCTCTCTAGAGGGCCAGATCCTCAGCTGGTGTAAACCTGCATTGACTCCAGTGGAACGACACTGATTTGCACCAACTGGGGATCTGGCCCAGCAGCTCCCACACTCAGTGTTTACCCGGGTTCCCATTTCTCCCCACTGAAGGGAATTTACCAACAGTCTGGTCCAGGGGCTGCTCTTGGGTCCATTTTTCCCTCCACGCTAGGCACTAGCCCAGGATCCCCACGTACTCACCAGGCAGCAAGAGGCACAGAGACAGGAGCATGGAGGAGATTGTGGGAACCCGTCGGGATGGAAACAATGGGGACAGGACTTAGGAGGCCACAATCCACAATCTCTCCCTGCTCTGACCTGCACCCTCTGCCCTGTCTGACTTCAGCCAAGGGAAGCTCCGGTGTCTCTCTCTGCTCTGATCTACCCAGTCGGCTCCCCAGGGCTGGATGCTCCAGCCCCTCTCCCTGCTCCCAGGCCCCCAGGGACTGCAGGGCTGAGGTAGCAGAGATGCTGCAGCCTCTCTCTGACCTGCTCTGTCCCCTCCGTGGGTCAGATACTCATCATCGCTCCCCATTTCCTGCCCCGCACGGTCCCCCGTCCTTGCCCCGACCGCAGCCTCTCTATTTAGGGCTGTGAGACTGACAACCAAAGGGCCCTGGTTTGCTTGTTTCATTCTAGAGCAGGAGCCTCAAACCCCAACCTGCGGGCCAGCCCCAGCTGGAGTGATTGTGCAGTCTGGCCTGGGACACCCAGCAGGATGGGGAAACCTTTCCACCCCTTCCCACTGTCGCCTCTCCCCTCCCTTCCCCGTAGCACCATGTCCCTGAGGACGTGGCTTTGGGATCACGGGGGAAGGGGAGGCTGGTGCGGCTGGTGGCAGCAGTTCCCACTCCACCCCGCACTGCCCACAGCTCTTCAGGCTCCCAGTCACGTCGCTCTGCTTCCCACCAGCCTGTGGGAGGGTGGTTCCTCTCCCGACCTCTACTGCCCCACTTGCTGCTGGGGCCAGGCCACCCTGCTAGTTCCCCATGCGCCCCAGAGACTCTGGCCCCTTCTGCCCAATGTTTGGGGAGGCAGGTGCCCTCCTGTGCCCGCCTCTCATTGCCTCTGTCCAGTTATTGTGGGACTCCAGGAAAACAGGCCCGTGCTTTACCTGTTACCAAGGAAAGGGCTGGTGTGCAGCCGACAGGACTCAGCAGGGCTGGACTGGCTGAGCCTCGCGAGCATAAGAAGGGTGGAGGTAGCTGTTCTGGCCAAGCGGCTGCTCCCTTCCCAAGGGTACGGCCCGGCCTGTCCTGTCCTCCCCCCCCATTCAACCAATAGAGCCAAATCAGCTTCATTAGGAGCCTCTTGTTAGGTTAATTGAAGCCGAGCTGGGATTCTTCTACCCTGCCTGCTGGGAGCTAAATCACGGGGAGCTGATGGCGCTTGAGCTGGGGCCGTGTTCCCGTCCAGCCTGCAAAGTGACTGAGCGACGACTGGGCAGAGGTGACAGCCGAGAGGAGGATGGCAGCAGATGGGGCTGGTGGTTGGCAGAGAGCAGTGAGGAGGCGCCATGAGCGGCCTGCAGGGCAGTGGCAGAGAGCAGGGGGCAGGGGGCCAGTGAGCAGCCGGCAGGGTGAGTGAGGTGCCTCTTCGCCTCCCCCGCTCAGGATGGGACGTGATCTCTGCAGCTGCACCTCTGAGCTCTGGGTCTGCGAGTGGGGCGCAGAGAAGGGCTGGGCATGTGAAGGGGATGTTTCAGTTGCTGGACTTCAGAGCCTGAGTAGGAAAGGGCGCTGCCCAACTGTCACCAACCTGCCTGGGGTGGGACTGTTACTCATGGCTCCGTGTATGAGCCTGTTTGTGGGGTTTTCCCAAATTACTGCCAAGTTACTTCCCCCCATTTATTAAACCGTGCGGTGCTGCTGCTTTGAAACGCCACAGGGAGCCCGGTGTAGGCTGCACGCGGTGTTTCAAAGCGGCAGCGCCGCACGGAGCCCGGGGTCAGCAGGGGAGTCCTCAGCTGACTCCAGGCTTCACACAGCGCTTTCGCCTTTGAAGTGTAGCAACAGCCCTAGGGCTGTTGTTACCCTTCAAAGGCGGAAGGCGCCCTATCGACTAATTGAATAGTCGATGCAAAATGCATTGACTATTCGATTAGTCAATTAGTCAATATTTAACATCCTTACCTTGCTCCACTCCTGCCCAACCTATTTCCCCAACCAAGGCGACCTGAGAGACTAGTGGAACCGGTGTTGGGAGCAGGTGTCCACCAACCCCTCCCCCCACCACACTCACTGGCAGCATCAAGATAAGTGGAGCAAGGCTGATTTGCAACCCCGGCTTCGTCGCTCCTCTTCCCACTGGGGAGTTTGGGGCAGTCCTGCTCTTCCCCAGAATGGCCAGGAGAGCAAAACTGGGGCTGCCTCACTCTGTTTCCCCTCCCAGGGAGTGCCGTGGGCCCTGACTCCTGACGTGGGTGGCAGTCCCCCCTGTTAGCTCCTCCGCCTGCTGCTGGCCAGCCCCTTTGCCTCTCCCTTGGGGGTCAGGTCAGGTTCCTCATCCCTGTACTATAGTGATCCTGGGATCAGTGTTAATTGCTGGGGAGGGACACAAGGGAGGTACTGGTAACATGACCACCCCATGTGACTCCTCCCACAGCACCCCTAGGGGTACGGCTACATTGTGTTTTATTTTTCCAAAGAGGTATGCAAATAGCACTCGCATTTGCATACCTTCTTCCATTTTTTTTTCTTGGAAGAGGCTTTTCTGCTGTTTGGTCCCGTCTACATGGGGTCAAATGTTGGAAAAAAACCCTCTTTTGGAAGCCTCTGTAAACCTCATTTTACATAGCCTAAACTGTACCCTAGCTCTGAGGAGGGCCCTGCCTCTTTCTATTCCCACCTCACCCATACTCCACCCCTTCCACCAAATGCTGCCTCTGCTCTTCCCCCTCCTCGCCTCTGAAACAAGGCAGGATTATTGTCCCCATTTCACAGATGGGGGTGGAGTCACAGAGAGATGAAAGAGCAGGCCCAAGGACTCTGTATGAAAGCAGAGGAATGGTCCTGCTATTGTAGGCCACTTCCCTGGCCTATGCACTGCCCTGGTGGGACTGGCTAGAGAAAGAATCTGAGTCCTCACTCCCACTGCCTTTACCAAGAGGCCTGACAGACCTGTGGGCTCCCTGTCCACTCTCCTGCATGGTAGAGTCCTTGTAACCCCATTAGAGCTGAGCCCAGGATTCCTGGGGGGCTCAACCCCCAACCTTGTTGTGATCACTTAGGACCCAGGCTCTGGTGTCCCAGACACGGTGTGCTCTCTCCGCTCTGGGGCTATGTCTACACTGGCGGCTTCTTGCACAAGAACATCTTGCGCAAGGGTTCTTGTGCAAGAAGTCTTGCGCAAGAAAACGTCCACACTGCCATGTGCACAAGAGCTCCCATGGCAGTGTGGATGCTCTCTTGCGCAAGAAAGCTCTGATGGCCATTTTAGCCATAGGGCTTTCTTGCGCAAGAAATCCCTGCCGAGCGTCCACACTGCCCTCTTGCGCAAGAGCTCCTGCGCAAGAGGGCTTACACCTGTTTAAAAAGAGCGTAGCTCTTGCGCAAGGAGCCCTGTCTTACCACGCCGTACTGTAAATTTCCTTGCGCAAGAGCGGGCAGGCAGTGTGGACGCTCTGCAGATTCTTGCACAAGAACAGCTGTACTTGCACAAGAAACCGCGAGTGTAGACATAGCATGAGTGTACTGTGCTGGCCTGACTCGTGATTGTTGAGCGCTGGGCATGGGAAAGGTCAGGAAAAGCTGGCTGGGTGGGAGGAAAGGAGGCGGGTTACTGTCTGCATGAACCTGAAGCAGAAGACTCTGATCACAAAGATGACTTTTTTTTTCCACAATTCACTTTCCTAATTATGTGAATGTTGAAAATGGCCTAGGATCACCCTGGAAATGTGCCAGGGCGCTTGTGGAGGCAGGGAAAAGGGAATAAGGGAATTTGTGTGCAGCCATCTCGGTCTTGTTAGCAAGAGAGCAAGAGTCAGGCTAAGTTTGTGGCCTGACAACGCGAGAGCTGTAATAAGACGCTGCCTTTGCCTCTCGCCTCCATACGGAGATATGGATAGAATGCTGACTCTGGCAGGGACCTTGATATAAGGAGCATCTGGGTGGAACTTAAATAATTGTTAGCTATTGGTGTTTGTAATGGGAAGGAGACTAATTGTTTAATGTTATTATATCTAATGGACAGTGTATAAACTGCTTCATAATTGCTTGTATTCGAAGATCTGCCTCGGGGGGGGGGGCTCCCCCACCACCCGTTCGAATCAGTTTTTCCCTTGCTGCAACTTGTAATAAAACTGCCTCTGGCTACTTGTTGCTTACAAATGCAGAGTGAGGACAATGTTTTCTTCCACACGCTCAAAGCCCTGCAGAAAAGTGCTCTGCAGGACGGGCAAACATACTCAGAAATATCCAGAGAGCTTTCAGTAGCAACAGCAGCCACAGGTACAAGAGAGAAACAGATCCCCAAATCCAGCAGTGTCTGCAGCACAATCCAGAGACCTCACTCGGGTCTGACTGTACCAGCAGCAGGGCCTATCTCACTCATTGGGAAGCTCACAACACAGGTGTAGTTAAAGTCAGTTCACTTCTGGTTCACCTGGTTGGGAAGAACAGCTGGGAAACCTGCCCCCAAAGGTCAAAACCCCCAAGTCATCTAAGGGAAACATGAGTTCTTAAGGCAATTTTGGGATTTTTTGGGAGGCTGCCTCATGATTTTTGTACCCTTTGGGTTGGCAATGGAATCTCTAAACAGAGCTGAGAGGCCTTGGGAGCTGAGCTACTGATATAAAGACTCAGGGGGAGGAACACAGAGTGGGCAGATTTTCCCAATTTTATTCAGAAGAAACTTTTTTTTTAAACAAAAGGCAAAGAGGCAGCATTTGCCTTCAGCCTATTCCAGTGTCCTACAGCACTTTGGGTGCTGAGCATTGTCCTGCTGTGGTCCTAGAGAGGATCCCCCACTTCCTTGCTGCATGGCACCTCCTGTTGCCTCTGCTTTGGGGAGGTTCTGTGATGTGGTTGCACGCTGACCAGCCCTGCGTTTCAGCGACTGCAGTATTAACGATGTCTGTCCTTCTGCAGCGCGATGGTTGCGTATGTCGGAGTCTCTTCTCTCTGGGGCTGTGGCTGCTTCTGTAAAACACCAAAATGTGACTGTTCTGCTCAGAGAAATGAAGCCAGAAGATGTGTGTCTGACATCTCTGCTGTGCGTACACCAGGAGTGGTTCTATGGGCATCCAGGCCAGGAAACACCAGCGACCCGCTTACTACATTAACCCCTCTGAGGCAGACAGCTCAGATTCCCCCTCCCCCGTCTTGGTCTGGACCTTTTATGCCTCCAATTACAACGGCTGCGTACAGGAGCCATTTCCCTCTCTATGCCAGCCAGCCCTTAAGGCAGTTCCAGGTTACAGTCTCTGTAACACGATGTCACTAGTAACTCAGCCGGACATTAGAGGTTTGGGTGGGTGAGGTTCTCTGGCCTCCAATGTGCAGGTGGTCAGACCACATGATCATGATGGTCCCTTCTGGCCTTAAAGTCTCTGAGTCTGCACTGACACCTCATCTCTAACATCTGGCTGAGTTACTAGCGACGTCATGTTCCAGAGACTCCACAAAGTTACACTCGTTCAAACCTGGCAGCGACCCGGGCCCTGTGCTGTAGAGGAAGACAGATACACCTGTTAGTCCCTGCCAATGTGATCCAGGGAAAAATTCCTTCCTGGCCACAGATACGCTGATGAGTTAGATGCTGAGCGTGAGGGCAACCCCACCAGCCAGACACCTGGCAACAAATTCTCTGTTGTAAGTCAGAGCCTGACTTATCTGGTGACCCATCTCTGGCCATTGGCGGTAAAATACAGCTGTAGAACGGCAGGAAATCCACATCCCCCACCCGCGGGTCCCTGCCGAGCGGGAACAGGCAAACCAATCGATCTCCCCTGTCACCTCACTTTGTCCTTAGTAAAAGTGCAACTCACCCTGGTGGTTCCTGAGAAATTCACGGAGGCATCTGGGGAGAGAAGGACAGTTAATTGTTGTCACTCGGGCTATATTTACACTATGGGTTTTGCCCGAAGAGGCAATGCAAATGAAGCACGAGAAAATGCTAATCCGCTCTTCATTTGCATTGGCTCCTCCGGCAAAACCCGTAGTGTAGACACAGCCTTGGTGTAAGAGCCCTTAAAGGACGACATCACCTGGAGCATGAATTATAACCCCAAGGTTCTAACTCTCCCCCAGCCAGCGCAGGGCTCCCCGTGGGCAGTGCTGAGCACCGTGCAGCCTGGTCCCGATCAGGGTCACTAGGTGATACGGCAGCAGAAGGATTTTATATGGCTGGTGAAGATGTTCAGTGGGACTGTGTGTCTGGAGTTTCGACAGAGCTAGTTTGACATAGAGTTGCCTTTTTGCAGAAAATGCCAACATTTTGTTCAGAAAGTGAGAGCCTAAAACCTCAAATATTTTGGCCCAAACCAGAAATATTCTGAATACCAGCTGGTGCTGCCTAGGACGTCTAGTTCAGTTGCCTCATGCTGGTATTCTCTGCTATAGCCTGGGTTGGCTTCACTTCATCTCCCATGATGCACTGCATCCGGGGATGACCATGATACACTCCTTCTCATCATAAGAACATAAGAACATAAGAACGGCCGTACCGGGTCAGACCAAAGGTCCATCTAGCCCAGTATCCTGTCTGCCGACAGTGGCCAGCACCAGGTGCCCCAGAGGGGGTGGACCGAAGACAATGATCAAGCGATTTGTCTCCTGCCATCCCTCTCCAGCCTCTGTCAAACGGAGGCCAAGGACACCATTTTATCCCCTGGCTAATAGCCTTTTATGGACCTAACCTCCATGAAATTATCTAGCTTCTCTTTAAACTCTGTTATAGTCCTAGCCTTCACAGCCTCCTCTGGCAAGGAGTTCCACATGCTGACTACACGCTGTGTGAAGAAGAACTTTCTTTTATTAGTTTTAAACCTGCTACCCATTAATTTCATTTGGTGTCCTCTAGTTCTTCTATTTAGGGAACTAATAAATAACTTTTCTTTATCGGCCCTCTCCATACCACTCATGATTTTATACACCTCTATCATATCCCCCCTCAGTCTCCTCTTTTCTAAACTGAAAAGTCCCAGTCGCTTTAACCTCTCCTCATATGGGACCCGTTCCAAACCCCTAATCAATTTAGTTGCCCTTTTCTGAACCCTTTCCAAGGCCAAAATATCTTTTTTGAGGTGAGGAGACCACATCTGTACACAGTATTCAAGATGTGGGCGTACCATAGTTTTATACAGGGGCAGTAAGATATTCCGGGTCTTATTTTCTATCCCTTTCTTAATAATACCTAGCATCCTATTTGCCTTTTTGACCGCCGCTGCACACTGTGTGGAAGTTTTCAGAGAACTGTCCACGATAACTCCAAGATCTCTTTCCTGATTTGTCGTAGCCAAATTAGCCCCCATCATACTGTACGTATAGCTGGGGTTATTTTTCCCGATGTGCATTACTTTACACTTATCCACATTAAATTTCATTTGCCATTTTGTTGCCCAATCACTCAGTTTGGTGAGATCTTCTTGGAGTCCCTCACAGTCTGCTTCTGTCTTGACTATCCTAAACAGTTTGGTATCATCCGCAAACTTTACCACCTCACTGCTTACCCCTTTCTTCAGATCATTTATGAATAAGTTGAACAGGATTGGTCCTAGGACTGACCCTTGGGGGACACCACTAGTTACCCCTCTCCACACTAAGGCTATGTCTACACTTGTGGCTTCTTGTGCAAATACGGCCATTCTTGTGCAAGAATCTGCAGAGCGTCCACACTGCCCGCCTGCTCTTGCGCAAGGAAATTTACAGTATGGCGTGGTAAGACAGGGCTCCTTGCGCAAGAGTTACGCTCTTTTTAAACAGGTGTAAGCCCTCTTGTGCAGGAGTTCTTGCACAAGAGGGCAGTGGGGACGCTCGGCAGGGATTTCTTGCGCAAGAAAGCCGTATGGCTAAAATGGCCATCAGAGCTTTCTTGCGCAAGAGAGTGTCCACACTGCCATGGGAGCTCTTGCGGAAAAGCACAGCGCGCACATGGCAGTGTGGACGTTTTCTTGCGCAAGACTTCTTGCACAAGAACCCTTGCGCAAGATGTTCTTGTGCAAGAAGCTGCCAGTGTAGACATAGCCTAAGAGGGGAGACAGTGATGCATCATGGGAGAGCCGGAGAGCCCAGCTCAAAGAGGAGAACAAGAGTATGAGGCACTTGGACTCCCAGCCCCACATTTTTCCCCATGTGCAGGTGATCCCAAAAACCCCAATGCTCTTCATAAGCTCTTACATTGAATCTGATCTTCAGGAGCGTTGCTGGTGTCATGCTGGACTCGTTCCCTGTGGGCAGAAGTAAGGACAGGGGGTGTCAGTGATCCTGGGTGTTCTTTGAGTGTCACTTGAGTGACACCAACTCTGTTTGCAGAGCTCCAGCTGTGAGAAGGTGTTTTCCCATGGCTGGTTCTCATTCTAGGACCTTCCATCTCCTTTCAGCTCACGCTGAATGGACAGGCAGGGAGCTCTAATTCTGGATAACCAGGGATAATCTGGATAAAAAAAGCTTCACCTTTCACAGAGGGGAGATCTTAAAGGTGAGACTTGATCTTTGTGCTCTGCTTCCGCAAAATGGCCAAGAAACCAACTGCCCAACCCACCAGTAGATCAGCAGGGAGCTACGACTGGAGGGACCCAGAAATCCCTGATCTCTCAGGACGGAAGGTTAAGAGAACTCTGCAGCTTTTGTTAAGTTTAAACCAGATGACAAGTTTCTACAGGATTTTTTTTCATGAACAATGTTTTTGCTAATGTCAAATGTCTGGACAAACTGCTTTCTTGTGAATGGACAATTCGGGTTTTTTTTTTCTCTTTGATTTTTTCACCCAAAGAAAACTGGACATTTGTCCCAGGCTGCTCACAATGCAGAGGTGGAATGTTTCTCCTTAAGGCTCAACTTCAATGTCTTTGCATAATGTGGAAATGAAGCTTCAGAGCCCAGTCTGCCAACCCGCTCCCCTGCCCCAGGAAGGGAGGGTGGGGCTGTTTGGGGGCAGAGCCTGGTCATATGGGAGGAGCAGAGAAGGATGGAATGTTTGGGGAGAGGCAGCTACAGTCAGAGCCCTTCAGGCGGGGGGTGGGAGTGGTAGGAGGCAGGCCGGGATCACACACAGCTGGGAGTTGGGGTGGGGGCTCCAAGCACCGAGGATCTGTGTGTCATACCTGCCTCTACCCCATCAGGTTTACTGGCAAAGTCGCTGCACTGAAATTCCAGGTTGGGCCAGACACTGGCAGAGCCTGGAAACTGTTCTAGTCTCCCCATGCACCTGTCCCTCTCTGTCCAGTTGGTCACCCCAAGGGCTGCCTGGTTTTGCACTTGGCTCTCCCTGCCCCTCCTACAGGGCTCACAATGAGCGAATGGGCCCCGTGGCCCCCAGAAGGGCTCCCGCAAGGCTGCTGGGCTGCACAAGGGAAGGCAGCATTTATCGAGGGGAGTCCGAGTGGCAGGTGCTGCTGCAGAGCCCTGGGCAGCGACTCGCAGAGACTCTCTGCAGGTCCGTGCAGGGTCTGTGTGCGTGGGTGGGAGGGGCAGACTGTGAGCCAGGAGCACTCGGAAATTCCCCTCTGCCCCCTGTGTTATTGACATGTACAGCGGGCTCTGAATGCCCACGGCGTCCCTGCTGCCTGGCTCTCCCCAGCAGGGTTGGGGGATGGGAGCAGCACCACTGCTTTGTGCAGACCTGCACCGAATTCATGCCTGCTGTGAGTGGTGTTCCAGAGCAGGTTCAGATGTGTCTGCACCTTACCTGGCATTAGGCCAGCTGGACATGAGTTGCTAGGCCTCCCCAAACAGCGAGACGTGGCCCCACTCACATCCTACTCTTCCCCACTGGCCTCACCCATGCTGCTACTCTGCCCGTCCATGCTCAGCCTTTCCCCTGAAGCTGGTTGGGGCTGGCAGCCCTGGTTGTCTGGGGTGGGTCAGCTGGCAGCCTGGGCCAGCCAGTGGGCCTGGATTCAGGGCAGAAGTGGCCAGCTCCTCTGGCCATGCTGAAGGCCTCATGGCTCCTGCAGAGGTGAGGGGGCACAAGGGAAAGAGTGTGTCCTTGGGCAGAAGGGGTGGGGCCCAGGCTGGCCTCCCTGAATGGGAGCTCATAAGAATGGCCAGACTGGACCAGACCAAAGGCCCATCCAGCCCAGTGTCCTGTCGGCCGACAGTGGCCAATGCTAGATGCTGCAGAGGGAGTGAACTGAACAGGGAATCCTCAAGTGATCCCTCCCTTGTCACCCATTTCCAGCTTCTGACAGATGGAGCTAATACTGGATAGACAGGAGACCCTTGATTCCTAGGTTTGCCAGATGGTTTAACAAAAAATACCCCCCCCCATGGGAAAAAATTCTGTTGAGAAAAAAAAGAAGGGAGACCAAAGTTGAAGAGCAAAAAACCAAAACCAAAACAAAACTAAAAAAAAAAATTTAAAAAACACCCAGAGTTGCCCCTTTAGGAAATGCTTTTGAGTCTTTTTGGCCCTAAAAGGCTGTCAGTGGCTGCCCGCCATCTTGCCTCCTTGTGTCAAGCTGGACAGCTCCCCTGCGGAACCTGGCAAACATCTGGGATTTTCACCTCCTGGCCGGGAAAAAAATCAGAAAGTACCAGACATTTTAGGTGTTTGGTATTTTCAGAATTTTTTTACCAGACAGAAGGCGAAAATATTGGACTGTCCAGGTCAATACCAGACACCTGGCAACCCTATTGATTCCCAGCCAGACTTGACCACTCCCTGCCCCACCCCAGAAGAACAGACCTTGTTCTAGGGAACTGGCTGAGTCGGTTGGTGCCACCAAACAGCCCCAACACCCCGCGAGTGTAAAACAGGGTCACCTTCATTCTTAAACTCACCCGGGGGGGATTTTCAAACACGCTCACTGTGCTGCCAGTGAATGGGATGGGAACACGATGCTTTGGGAAACCCCTTCCTTAAAGTGTCTCCTCGTAACCCCCAGATTCCACCCAGCCAGGGAGTTCATCCTGCCCTGGACTTTTCCAAAACTCCTCCAGAGCACACAGACTGAAACCCCCTGCAGGAGGAGAGCTGAGCACTGCTTGGACTCTAGGGTGGCTGCTGGCCCTCGTTTGAGTCAGAGACACCAGATGCAGAAAGGAAACAGGAGGGGAGTAATCGCCTTCTACCTTTGATCCTTTTGCAGAGAGACAGCTGGAAGCAGCGAGACAGAGTGATCAGAGACGGGGCCACATTTCCTCGTGGGCAGAGAGAGAGAGAGACAAACTGAACGACATGAATGACATAGAGCCCCATCCCCACTGCCCAGCCCAGTGCTTCCCTATACCAGCCCTCCAACTGAGTCAATCTCATGCCATTTCATGTTCTACAAAAAGCCCAGGTCTGATAGTTGGGGATACAGTGAGAATTTAACTTTAATTAAGAAAAAGCAGAAGTAAGTTCATAACCCTCATGTTTGGGGAGAAAACCCTGAAAATGCCCCTAAAGGTCCCCAAAGAGCAAATCCCGCAGACAAATAGAAAGACCCCACCCTAGTGACTTGTTGGAAATCTCATCAGTGAGACTCCATGGCTGAGATTTATCATGTGCTAATCCTAAAAATCATCCTTTCATCATCTCTTTGATCTTCGTTCCCAGCCAGCCTCCCCCAAACACAATTTCCTTGTGTCTTTGGGCATCTCTCCCCTCATCCCAGGCACACTGGGGACAGGGGATGTCAGGGGGTGTCTCTGCCATGTCTGTGTGTACATTTGTTAACATGGCTCGGCCTCGCTTTCACACCCACCTTTCCTTCCCAGCAGATAAAGCACCACAGCCAGCACCAGGATGGCAGGGACTGTAATTCCCAACAGGAGACTTAGACCTGGCCATAGAAAAGAATTTTGCTGTGAATGGCCTCTCCAAACAGCCACCAGCAAGTGCCTCCTGGCTGGAGCTGGCTCAGTCCAGTGCTCATGAACAAACCCCAAAACTCACTTCTGGCTAGCTGCAGGGTCACATTATTTGCTGTTCTATCCCACTGTTTGTTCTTTTGAGGGTTTTTTTTTTGCCAATTTTTTTATTTTAAATCCAAACAAAGTTCAACTGAAATCAGAATCGCCCCCCCCCCCAAACAATTCACATGCAAGGACCTTAGTTTCCTCACAAAAATAAAGTTGGCATGAAAGGCACCGTTTGGTTTTCCTTTGGATTGACACTTTTGTTTAATTTTGGTTTTCAAAATCCAGAAATGGAAGGAAAATATCCTTTGAGTTTGGAAATAAATAAAGAGGAATCCTCTGTATATGACACTTTGGTGTTATTTTGGCTCCATCTCCCCCCCCCCCCCAAGGAAACTATCAAGTCCAAATGAGGCCAAAGGACATTTTTTGGTTGAGGTTCAAGGTTTTTTTTCTTCAAAACACTGAAATTTCCCATCACAAGTTTTGAATGAAATAGTTTTGTTCACTATTTTTTTGTGGCAATAAACCTGGATTTCCCCCAGCTCTACGGGTGAGCTCAGGGAAACATCTGCCCTCCCTCAGGGAGCATCACGATTCAGCACAATGGCCAGGAACAAACTGAACATTAAACAATCACTTTAGTGCCAGTAAGGGAATGCAGTAGGCGCTCACAGTGAAGCACATACATCGGTGCTGCCCTGGATAATGTTGGGCAGGAGCCCAGGCGTCAGAGCTTTCTTGAGCCAGGGGCCAGAGATCTGGGCAGCGGCAGCGATGTCGGTGGCCCTTGTAGGAAAACATCCAGCGGAAGAGTTTTCCATTGCTTCAAAATCAAACCCTTTTGATAAGACCCTTCAGCCTTTCAGAACTGAAATGTGGCTGATATTTTGTTCCATGCAAAATCTGAAATTTTGACTCTCCATCCAGATTCAGGATGGAAATAAAATGTGAAAGGTCAGACTATCTCACAGGACAGAAATCCCGAGTCCCCACGAGCTCTTGAGGCCCAGATAACATTAGTGTCAGAGGGGTCGATGTGTTAGTCTGTACCTTAAACTTAAATAACTTAAAAAACAAGTGATCCACTAGCATCTTCGAGACGAATAAATATGTGTTACCATGAGCTTTCGTGGGCACAATAAAAAAAGTGGGTTGTGCCCATGAAAACTCATTATATTGTCTGTAGATTTTGTTAATCCCTAAGGTGCTACAGGGCCACTCATTTTTAATTTTTTGAGATAATATCAGTGTGATTCTGGCCAGGGTTACCAAGTGGCGTTGTTACACAGAGTCTATTTTCCTTGCCTGGCAGGTGCTGCTCACAGCCTTTGTAGACATGCTGCGGCGGGGTTGGGTTGCTGACTCATATGCTTTGGAGTTGCAGGGCAAACAATCAGATTTGGGCTCTAGGAAGGTCAATTCCTGGAACTCAGCTGCTCTGTGGAACCAGGTTTTTTACTGGGCTGAGATTCCTGGCAGAGGGGTTTGCCCACAGGCCGGGTGTGACACTCTGGGCCAGGCCTGGAGCACAGAGCGTAACTAGCTAATGACACGGAGACAGAACCTGGGAGCCCAGGGGGGATGATGCGTCTGGTGCCTCCTGCCAGAGCAACCCCCCACCCAGTGAGTGCAGAGGGAGGCAATAACTCACTGGCTGCCGGGTTAGCAGAGGGGGCAGGGAACTCCAGAGGAAAATTGCCCATCAGAAGGGTTTGGGATTCCCTCTCTGAAAGAGCCACTTTCCTGCCCTACAGAGACATTTCCAGACTCAGCCATGCTGGGCAAAGCCTGGGAGAGCTGCAGGGAGAGAGAGCAACACATTGGACAAGCCCATCTCCATGTGTGTTTCCCTACATCCATCCTCAGGGTGATCACACTCAGACTGGGGCTGCCTAGCCCAGGATACAGAAACTCTTCAAAATCATTTACCTGGTGGCGAGGAACCGTCACCACCGCCACTGCTGCTGGCGCCATCACCTAGGCAATAAATATACAAGAGATATCGCCATGGCGATCGCACTCAGACTGGGGGCTTGCCCAGCCCAGGACCCACATTTACCTGGTGAGGATGAACTCTTGTCAGTGCTGCTTCTGGAGTCATCATCTAGGAAACAAACACAGAAGGGATCAGAGCAGGCCCTGGCCCAGTCCAGGCCCACACACGGCCCTAGCACAAGTGACCACAGGCAGCCACTGGCTGGGGGCAGGGCTGCTGGAACGGCCCTGGGCTTGGGGTGGGTCACAAATTGTATCTTATTCAGCAACACGAGTGTGTGTAAGACACGGGAAGTTGTTGTTCTGCTCTGCTCAGCACTGATGAGGCCTCGGGTGCAGAACAGGGGCCAGTTCTGGGTGTGACACTTTAGGAGAGTGGTGGAGAAACTGGAGAGAGTCCAGAGGAGACAAACAACATGAAAACCTGACCAGGGCAGAAAACAGAGGCTAGTTACATCATTCCTACCCATCCTGGCTAATAGCCATTGATGGACCTAACCTCCATGAATTTATCCAGTTCTTTTTTGAACCCTCTTAAAGTCCTGGCCTCCACAACATCCTTTGGCAAGGAGTTCCATTGGTTGACTGTGCTCTGAGTGAAGAAAAATTTCCTTTTCTTTGTTTTAAATCTGCTGCCCATTAATTTCATTTGGTGACCCCCAGTTCTTATGTTATAACTTTTCCTTATTCACTTTTTCCACACCAGTCATCACTTTATACCTCTATCATATCCCCCTTAGTCTCCTCTTTCCTAAGCTGAAAAGTCCCAGTCTTTTTAATCTATCTTCATATGGCACCCATTCCAAACCCCTCATTTTTGCTGCCCTTTTCTAAACCTTTTCCAATGCCAATATAGCTTTTTTGAGATGAGGCAACCACATCTGTATGCCGTATTCAAGATGTGGTTGTACCATGGTTTTACAGAGAGGCAATAAGATATTCTCTGTCTTATTCTCTATCCCTTTTTAATGATTCTAACATTCTGTTTGCTTTTTTGGCTGCCGCTGCACACTAAGTAGATGTTTTCAGAGAACTAGCCACAATGACTCCAAGATCTCTCTCTTCAATGGTTGTAGCTAAATTAGTCCCCATCATTTTTTATATAGACAGTAAAACTCCAATAGTCCAGCATCCAATTGTATGGCACTCCCTATAGTCCGGCATCAAAATGGCCTAGAGCTTCAGCAAAAAACAAGTCACAAGGCAGCAACGGCAGCAGCTGAACTGAGTGAAACCAGGCGGGACCGAGTCAGTCTGCCACTGGCATTATGTGACGCTGAACTGTGCTTGTGTTTTCTTCAGCAATTAAAAACTTTAAATACAGTATATACTGTATGTATATATATATATACAAACTTATAGTACCTCCTGATAGTCTGGCATATCCGATAATCCGGCACCACCTATGTCCCAAAGGTTGCGGATTATCAGAAGTCTATTGTAGTTGGGATTATTTTTTCCAATGTGCATTACTTTACATTTATCAACATTATATTTCATTTGCCATTTTGTTGCCCAATCACTTAGTTTGGTGAGATCTTTCTGAAACTCTTCGCAGTCTGCTTTGGTCTTAACTATCTTAAGCAGTTCGGTATCATCTGCAAATTTTGCCACCTGTTTACCCCTTTCTCCAGGTCATTTAGAAATAGGTTGAATAGGATTGGTCCCAGTGCAGACTCCTAGTTACCACTCTCCATTCTGAAATCTGACCATTTATTCCCAGCCTTTGTTTCCTGTCTTTTAACTAGTTCTCAATCCAAGAGAGCACCTTCCCTCTTCTCCCATGACAACTTACTTTACTTAAGAGCCTTTGGTGAGGGACCTTGTCAAAGGCTTTCTGACAATCTAAGTCTACTGTATCCAATGGATCCCCCTTGTCTTCATGTTTGTTGACTCCCTCATAGAACTCTAGTAGATTAGTAAGGCAGGATTTCCCTTTACAGAAACCAGTGGACTTTTCCTTTACAAATTGTGTTCATCTATGTGTCTGAGAATTTTATTCTTTACTATAGTTTCAGCTAATTTACGTGATATTGATGTTAGACTTATTGATTGGTAATGACCAGGATCACCTCTAGAGCCCTTTTAAAATATTGGTCATCACTCTCCAGTTTGTCCAGATCATTTTGAAGTATGACCCGATCCTCCAAAGCACTTGCAACCCCTCCCAGCTTGGTATCATCTGCAAACTTTATCAGGGTACTACCTATGCGAATATCTGAATAGTTGAAGATATTGAACAGAACTGGTCCCACAACAGACCCCTGTGGAACCCTACTTGTTGTGCCCTTCCTGCATGACTGTGAACCATTACTAACTACTCTCTGAGAATGATTATCCAGACAGTTATGCACCCACCTTATTGTAGCCCCATCTAGGTTGTGTTTCCCTACAAATGTGAGTCTTGTGGTCTCTTGCAGTGAGACCTTTCTGTGACATCCCCCTCCTCCAGAGCTGTCCCATCCACAGGATGGTTCAGGGTGGCCACCCTAAGCCTCATACTTTGCGGGGTCCCATTGCAGCCATCTCAAACCCTGAACAGCCTCAAAAGCCTGTTCTGCCCACCCCTCTGCCATGACCCGGCCCACAGTGCTCAGCTTCTCTGTGGCAGAGGGAAGAGAAGTGCCGTGGGCTGGGAGGGCAGTGCGGCTCGGCAGAGCGGAGCTGGCTGCTGAGCTGCTCAGGCTCCTGCCACAGGGTGAGTGCACGGGGCAGAGGCAGGGGTAGGGGCAGGGGCAGGGTGATCCCTGCTGCTGCCCGCCCGCTGTAATCCCCAGCCTTGTGTTACACTGGGCAGGGGGCAATGGGGCAGAGTGGAAGTGGGAAGGGATGCAGTGGGGGTAGAACAAGGATGAATCAGAAGTGGGGCTTGAAGCAGGGAGGTTTTTTTTCTCCAGCCCCGCTTCCGGGGATGGCTCTGTTATCCCCCTCCGGTCTGGGCTGGGCTGTCGGAGCTGAGATGGGTAAACGGTGTTTTGTTCGAATTTTTTTTATGCATTTCAGCATTTGCATTTTTCAGGGGCTGGTTGTTTAATTGTTGCCCCACCTGCCATTCAGCCCCTCTGTGGAATGCAGAGTTGCTGGGCACAGCTGAGCTGGAACAGAGACAGACAGACAGACGCCTCTTACCGGTGACACTGAGGTGCTGGGCAGGGCTGAGCTCGGATCTGGTCACCTGGTTGTTGCTGTCCTTGAACTCATACCAGCAGGAGTAATTCCCAGGGCTGCCCCCAGACACCACATGGTTATAGCTGTAGTTGACCTTCCCCTGTGAACCCTTCTGGGATGAAACTTCCTCCCCGTCCTTGCAGAAGATGACGCGGGTGGCCGGGAGCTGAGAGGTCACAAAGCACCGGAACAGCACAGAGTCCCCTGGCCGGGCCGACGTCTGGTTCATGTTGAGCATTGGGGGCAGGGAGAGTGCCTGGAAAGGGGAAGGGGTCAGAGCTGCCAGTGGGGCCTTGGTGGTGCCCAGCATTGTTGATGGAGCAGCAGATAAATGGGTGGGTGGGTCTGTGTCACATCTGGGGTGGAGGCTCTGATCCCAGCCCAGCCGGGCAGACAGGGGACGAGCTCTCTCTGGTGATCAAAAACTTTATTCCCCGGGATCATCTGGGTTACGGTCTGGGCTCCCCTTGCCTGGCACGGTGCACTTCCTGGAACAAGGGGCCCTGGTGTGGGCACCCTCTGACCCAGCTGGGAATGCACGGCTGGGAAAGAGGCGGCCCCTCAGTGAGGCCGGACCCTGGCTATTGAGAGCTGTGTAGGGCACGGCCAACACCCCAGCCCATGCAGAAAGGCCAGTCTCTGGCTCATGGGTTTGTCCGATGGCCAAGTAGCTGTGTCCACAGCCTGGGTTATAGAACGGTCGCGTCTGGCCCTAGCTTCTCAGACGCCACCTGCCTGCCCTGGGCTGACTAGTCACAGTGCTGCTGGCATTTAGGAATGAGGGGCAGGCTGAGTGTATGTGGGGGGTGAACTCCAGGGTAGAGACCTGCAGCTGGGAGGGGCTGGGAGTCAGTGTGTGGGAAGGTAAATCCCTTGGGGTCAGAGTCAGGGTGTTCTCTGCTTCCCAGGGCCAATGCCCCGGAGAGCAGGAGGTGAGATGGGCTGAGGAGGTGACTCTCTGGTCAGTGTCCCGCTGGCCCCAGCTCACAGCAGAGCTGAGGTAGCAGGACAGGGAGGCATCGATCATGAGACCTGATCTACCTGCTGGGATCACACACAGTCCTGGCCGCTTTCCTGTGCCATTGCTGCTGGCACCACAGGGAGCAGGGAGCAGCCCAGAGGGGTGGCGGCTAGACACATAGAGAGGGAGGGGGAAATACCATGGGCAGGTCGGGGACAGACGGACGGACTCACCGGGAGCTGAGCAGATCTCCTGGCTGCTGGGACTCAGCGCTGGGAACAGAAAGGGGACGTGTGGTTAGTGCTGGAGACAAAATCTGCCCCTTTCTGTGGTCCCACTTTGAGGGACAAAAGCGGCCTGTAACAGACAGGGAAATAAACTCCTGATTCCTTTTTTGATGCAGGAGCAAACCAGGCGGGTTGTTAGATCTGGGGCAGGGCAGATCCCTCGCGCACACAGACCTTGGCTGAGCTGGGGCTGCCTTTCCCTTCAGCTCTCTAGAGGGCCAGATCCTCAGCTGGTGTAAAACTTACATTGACTCCAATGGCACTACTTTGATTTACACCAGGTGAAGATCTGGCCCAGCAGCTCTCACACTGTTTACCCTGGTTCCCTTTTCTTTGCCACTGAAGGGAATTTACTGACAGTCTGGGCCAGGGGCTGCTCTTGGTTCTGTTTCCTCCCAACCGGCTACGAATTAGGCCGGGATTCCCACATACTCACCAGGCAGCAAGAGGCACAGAGACAGGAGCATCGGGGAGATGGAGGGATGGAAACAGCCCAGCAGCTTCTGTCTTTGATGCAGTCAGGAGGGGACAATCTGATCTTGCTCCCTGCTCCGATCTGCACCAGCTGCCCTGTCTGACTTCAGTGAAGGGAAGCTCCGGTCTCTCTGCTCCAATCTGCCCATCTGCTCCTCAGGGTGGATGCTCCAGCCAGCCCCTGTCCCTGCTCCCTGGGGTCTGCAGGGCTCAGGTAGCAGAGATGCTGCAGCCTCTCTCTGACGTGATCTGTCTCCTTGGGTCTGATACTCATTATTGCTCCCCATTTCCTGCCCCGCACCACCCCCCTGCCGTGTTCCGGCCACAGCGTCTCTATTTAGGGCTGTGAGATTGAGAATCAAAGGGGCCTGGTTTGATTATTTGAGACTAAACTTATCAGTGAAAAAGCTCCTCCCCACCCTCCATCCCATCTCACTGCCTGGGGAACGAGGCAGGCCCCTGGCTAAGGGCACAGCTGGGCCAGGGTTAAAGGTCACTGGGTGGAAAGGGGGCCTGGGATGTTGAAGGAGCCTGAGACTTTTGCCTCTGGCTCCAGACACTTCTGCCCATCCTGCCTGACTGCCTCTTCCCCCCATTCTGAGCTGTAGAGGGGTCTCCTGTCCCTGCTGAGAGACATACACCAGGTCTCTTCCCTCTCAAGTCACCTGCTGGGGAGTAGAGGCAAAACCACAAGGCACTTAAGAAACAGCATCCAGAAGTGACCTCTGAGCAGCTGGGAGTCAGAGTCCCTTGCACTGAGCCAGTGGGGGATCGTGAAAAAGCCAAAGGAAGGTGCATCCAAAGGAAATGTAGACCCTGCTGCCCCCTACTACAACCTAGGTGGGATTGGGTTTGGTCATTCCCAGTGCCATGGGGAGGGGTTGATGGAAAATCAGGACCCTGAGCCTGACAGTCCCAGATGCTTCCTCCAGCCCATTCCACCAGGGTGGTGTCTAAGCCTGGAAAGCTCCCAATGAGAGCAGAATCCTTCCCCTGTTACACAAAGAAAGCCTGGTGCACCGAGGTTAAGAACCTGCGGGAAGCCAGGCAAGCAGAGGGTACAAGTGACATCTGTCAGGAGCACAAGGCAGAGCAGTTTTGCAGAGCCACTTTGCAGAGTAATTGATGACGAAACAGATTGTCCTGGTCACCTTTTACCGCTGGGATGGTGTGACATGGTGGGACTAGGCCCTGAGGCTTTCTGTAGGAGGCTTGTGGTCCTGCCACACCCTGCCCAAAGAGACTCCAGAGAAGTCCTCCAACGGTGCTAGATGGGCAGGGGAGGAAGCAGCCAATCATGGGCCAGGAAAGTCCTATAAAAGGAGCTGCAAAGAGCTATTGTCAGCAGAGCCAGACGCTTTGAGGGTGGGGGAAAGCACTCTCATTCAGAGCAGGGACTAGACTAGGGAAACTACAAAGGGCCCTGAGATGGGCCCCTGTTAAAGGTGACCCCGGAAGGGGGTTGTTGATTCCCACACAGATGGTGTGTGACTCGGCCAGAGGGCTGCCAAAGAGGGTCAGCTCCACAGAGCGGCTGGACAGGAGCCTACGGGGGAGTTCAACCGAAGGTCAGAGGAGCAGAGTTTGACTGGATCTGTCATGAGCCCTGCCCAGAACACACCAGCCTGAAAAAGGGAACATATTTTGCAGCAATTTTTTTTTAAAATCATCATTTCAAACCTTTTGTGAAATATCTTCCTCCCCCCCCCCCTTTTCTTGGTGGGAAAAATGGAGGGAAGGAAAACCCCAAAGCAGAACACTTTTTAAAAATGTGATCAGCGGGGTAGGTGAGAGTCCTGTGGCATCTGAGCATACGCAGAGTCCCCTGTACAGACACCTCTGCCCTCCTCAGCCCCCAGTGAGCTCTCCCGAGGCCTGACCCGGAGTGAGCAGCTCAGCGGGGGGGCGGGTGTCACGTGCTGTGATGTGGGATTGAAGAACCTCCTGAAACGAGGCTTACAAAGGCGTCCCTTGTCGGCAGATCCCCCTCTAGACTCGCGCGCTGTGCCGACAGTCAGCTGATCCGGCACAGCGCGGCGGCCATTTTTATTTTAATGAAGCCGGGGATATTTAAATCCCGGCTTCATTGACTTTGTCGGGTAGCCTAGTTTATGTGGCTCTGTCGGCAGAGCCATGTAGTCTAGACGTACCCTCCCAGTGCCACGGAGAAGGGTCAATGGAAAATCAGGACCCTGAGCCTAACAGTCCCAGGGGTAATGGGGACTCCCTGTGAGCTGGAACTGCCCTGGGGAATCATAGAATCATAGACTCCCAGGGCTGGAAGAGACCTCAGGAGTCATCGAGTCCAGCCCCCCTGCCCAAAGCAGGACCAATCCCAACTAAAACAACCCAGCGAGGGCTTTGTAAAGCCAGGACTTAAAAATCTCTTGTGATTCCACCACCTCCCTAGGGAACCCATTCCAATGCTTCACCACCCTCCTAGGGAAATAGTTTTTCCTAATATCCAATCTCGATCTCCCCCACTGCAACTTGAGACCATTGCTCCCCATTTTGCTACCCGTCTCTACTGAGAACAGCCTCTCTCTATCCTTTTCGGAATCCCACTTCAGGAAGTTGAAAGCGGCTATCAAATCCCCCTGCCCCAGTCTCTCTTCTGCAGACTAAATAAGCCCAAATCCCTCAGCCTCTCCTCATAGATCATGTGCTTCAGCCCCCTAATCATTTTGGTCGCCCTCCACTGGATCCTCTCCAATGTGTCGTGGGGGAGGGGGGAGGAGGGGAAGAACCGGCTGGGAGGTGGGCGGGGCTGGCCGGGAGGTGGGTGCGGCGGGAAGCAGAGCTGGCGGGGGGGAGTCCGGGGGCCACAGGGCTGGACGGGAGGAAGGGGGGGGCCGGGAAGCAGAGCTGGGGGGGGTTGGGGGCCGCAGGGCTGGACGGGAGGAGGGGGGGGCCCGGAGGAAGGGAGGCGGGAAGCAGACTTGGCGGGGGGGGGGGACGGGGTGCAGCCACTGGAGCCACTGGAGTCCTTCAGGCCGTGCCCCCGGCAGGCGCTCCCTCTAGTTGCGAGCAGAAGCTGGGCAGAGCCACTCCCCCGCCCGGCTTCTGCACACAACCAGTCCCGGCCCCCACCCCACCCCACCTGGCTTTTGCATGCGACCACAGGGCTACCAGCACACATCGCAGCCCCGCCTCCCAGTCGCTCCCCCACCCCAGCCAGGCTGCCATCTGGCACCCTGCTGGGAATTCAGAAAATACCGGATATTGCACGTGTCTGGTATTTTCTGAATTTTTCTACCGGAAAGACGGTGCAAATACCATAGTGTCCTGTAGAAAACCGGACACCTGGCAACCCTAGCCGCAGGCTGAATACGGCCTGCCAAGCAGGTTGATCTGGCCCGCAAAGGCCCTGATGCATCCCTGCCCCCAGGCAAATTACAGCCTGGGGACAGGGGAGTGTGCAAAACTTCCTCCCGTCCTGCGAGGAGAATGCAGCACTTCAAAGTGCTACTTACTCCTCACAGGGCGGGAGGAGACGTCACGCTCCCCCGTGTCCAAGCCCTGATTGGCCTGGAGGAGCCAACTGCCACATAGGGGCATGGGGGAGCCCAACTGCCACTTGGTGTTTAGGGATCAAACACAAACTTCTGAAGTGGCCTGAACATTTTAAAAACTTTTGCCCAGCTAACACTGATCAGGGTAAATATTTGTGTCAGCCAAAGCGGCATTCTTTGGCGAGTTACCCATTCATCGGGAAATTTGTGTCCCGCTCTACTTGTGAGAACACAGATTGGTTTGTTGTGGGAGTGCTTGTGAGTGACGGGACCACACTGTCAGCCGATGGTCAGGGCAGCGCGTGGTGTGTGTGTGTTATACACCCGAGTCTTCAACTGATAGGACCGGGGTCCCTTCTCAGCGGGCAGCCTGTGAAAGGCTGACGGATGCCCCGAGAGTTTACAGGAGAGCTTATTACACCTGAGACTTTAACTGCTAGGATACACAGTCCCTTCGCAGCGGGCAGTCTAGGGAAGGCTGACAGGTGCCCCACAGATCTGTCCCCTGGAGGTGACACGATCCAAACGCCCAGCTCTCACTGCATCTGCCCCTATGACTGGCTGGAGTTCTTTTAATTGTGTTTGGCTCTGTTACAGCAACAGGAGGAGTCAGGTTAAAACTTAAACAACTATAGATTTATTAAAGAGGTTTCTAAAGCATATGGTTATAATGGCTATTGCTCTATTTCTTAACTGCTAGCAAATACAGATCTTAAAATGGTTACAAAAGAAAAACAAAAGAGAGAAAGTAACGGTACCAAGTGACAGCTTAATCTTTAAAGAGCTCTATTCTATGCATGCACTAAAACAAAAGGACACATACAAGTACAATTTTTACCCCCTTCTGCGTCCCTTGATTCCAGCATGTCAGGCCAGGATCGGTCCCTCAATTCCCCGGGAAAGATGAATACGAGGCTGGGCGTCCCCATGTGGACCTCAGGAGGCAATCACCTAACCCGACCAGCAGATAGATGGTAGATTGACACTCTGCTGGACCCATCTTTATACCCATGGGGTCACGTATTCTCTCTCTTATCTATGGTGCCAAATGGTGCTGGTTCATCTTTGTGGCACCAGTTCTTACAAGGGAGTTGTGAACTTAATTTACACTTGTAAGAGAGATCACTAAATTGGGAGTACTGGGCATTCTTTTCTCAGCGGGAGATTCCTCTTCCAGGGACGGCCGTGTGATCGTATCAATATAGGTGCCAGTCAAGGGCAGTTCTCGCAGCCTCTGGGTCAGCTTATTGGCTTGATCACCCTCTCCTATCTGTGTTTACAGTTCTCCAGGGTCAGATGAGCCAGCACATCCGGGCCTCTGTCAAGGCTTCAAAGACTATGCTGATATTATTGAGCTCTCTGCCCTGTGTGCTCCAGGCACCTCAGAGGGGCAAGCAAGATGGATGTGACAGGGGGGGGCCTCTGTCTGGCTACACACACACAAAGGGATTTGTGTGAAGGTTTGTGACTCCTGGCATTGCATTTTGATTTCTATTTATAGGTGCCTCCATGGGCACTGGGACTCTTTCCATGTGGGATTGTTATTGTAGGATTGCCCAGAGGTATTGAGGCTGCACATATATTGGGGCTGCAGACATAGTGGTGTGCTATCAGAGGGCCTTTGATGAGTGGTGGGGCCATTCCTGCTGGTTTGTTTGTGTTGTGTTGCGGGTGAGTGCATGGACTGTGATCACACAGGATTGTTGTTGTAGGGCTGGTTGTGAGTGTTCTGGTTGCCGTCCCAAGGGGATTGTTATTGTTGGGTTACTCTTGAATGCCGGGTGAGTTGTTAATAATAACAGTGAAGTGGAATGAGAATTCCCAGTTGTTCCCATATGTAAATTGCTGCCTTGCTCAAAGTGAAACCCCCATGTGGGGAGAGGCTGTTCTATGGGGCAGGGGTGGTGACTTTACTGTGGTGGGGAAAGCTCCTTGTATTTCTCTTTTTTCCCCCAAGTTTGCCTCAGACAGAAACTCCTTGTCTCCCCCAAAGTCATCCCTCGAGGGGTTGGCTTTGTATAAATCCCACTGCTGCGATAAGGACAGGTCTGTGGATTTGGGTCTTGATCCTTCAGGGGCTTCCCTGTTTCTCTTAGGGAAGAGACAGAAGCTGAGAGTGGTGGGTGGAGCAACCCGGCTGTGTTCCCCTGCATGTCAGGACCCCCCACTCTGTTACATGTGGCCGAGGGTCAGTTGCAGCAGTGGACACAACCTGGATATGCTGCTGGAGGAAAGGTGGCCATGCCCCATCCCAGTGCCTGTGCCCTGAGCAGAAGTCTGGGCTCTTGAACCCAAGATGTCAGGGAATGTCGGGGAACAGAGATGCAGACCATGGAAGATGCAGGAGCAGAGGCAGAGAGGTGAGCGCACTGGATTTTTAAATCCTTTTTCTGTAGGTTTTTACCCCAATATGCCTTGGGCAACGTCAATGCCAGTTTATGTAGGTTTTTTTCAATAGTGCTACTTCTTCAGCACAGGGGCTTGTTTATATCGTGGAGATCTGTGATGCTGCTGGGGCTGCACATGCTGCTTTGTTATTGTAGGGTCACGCACTGGCTCTGCTCACACACTGGTGTGTTTCCATTGCCATGTCTGCTTTCGGATTCACCCTGGTTATTGACTCCAGTATAAAATGCACAGATGTTACCTGGCCTGGATTTCAATGGACAAACTGAGGCACCCAGACAGGAGGGGACTTACCAAAGCTCACACAGTGAGTCAGCGGCACAGCCAGGTATAGAATCCGGAAATACACCAAGCCCCAGGTGTTGCCCCAAGATCCATCTTCCCACCCTCTGCAGTGGGAGGTCTCAGGTCTTGTCAGTGCATGGAAGCGACACCTGCAGGCATGGAAGCAAAATGTAACTGGGGGCTGGAATCTGTCTGGATGAGGGTGCAGCCGGAGTTACACCAGAGCTAGGCTTGTGTTAAAGACATTTGTGTTTTGACAGTGAAGGATGATGCATCTACTAGGGGTCTGAGAGAGTTTTAATCAAACAAGACCTGGGCTATAATCTTTGGCCGGTGAGGGGCTCTTTGGTGCATTGATTGTCCAGTTTGTGTCTCATGGCACATTGCATTGGGCAGCCAGTTCTCCCAACCCAGGACTGGATCAGGGCCTGAGTCCCCTCTCTTGGAAAGGCCCCACATTCTGTTGTCTTTCTGGCTGAGATTGGGAGGTTGAAACCAAGGCTCCCTGATCCTTGGTTTAAGCTGAGGCTGTGACGAGATGCCCTGCTGGGTGGGGAGTGGCAGAGTGGGGGCTAGAACTACAGGGCCAGAACCAGACAGTGGGGCTACGTCTAGACTGCAGGCTTCTTTTGGAAGAAGCTATTTTCAGAAGAGATCTTCCAAAAAAACTTCTTGAGAAAGAGCATGAACACACTGCCAAAGCGCATCGAAAAAGCAATCAGCAATCAGTCCTCCTCCCACCCCTGCTCCCCTTCCCGCCATCCCAATGAAAGCCTGGACCTGCTTCTTGGTCTGGGGTACAGGCCAGTCTCTGATGGCCTCTACTTTGGCCGGCTCTGGCTTCAAGCAGCCGCTCCCCACCTTATGACCCAGGTAGGACACTTCGGCCATTCCAACCTTGCACTTCCCAGCCTTTACGGTCAGCCCAGCTTCCCTCAGCCGATCCAGTACCTAGCTGACCTGGGCCATGTGGTCCTCCCAGGACTGGCTGAAGATACAGATATCATCTATGTACGCTAGGGCACAGTTCTCCATTCCCCGCAACAGCTGGTCCACCAGACGCTGGAAGGTGGCCGGCGCCCCTTTCAGGCCAAAGGGCAGGACCAGGAACTCATAGAGCCCCAGCGGGGTGATGAAAGCCGATTTCAGTCTGGCCTCCTGGTCTAGCGGCACCTGCCAGTAGCCCTTGGTGAGCTCCAGGGTGGTGAGGTAGCGAGCTCCCCCCAGCTTGTCCAGGAGCTCGTTGGGCCTTGGCATCGGGTAGCCATTGGACACCGTGATGGCATTGAGCTTCTGGTAGTCCACGCAGAACCGGATCGACCCATCCTTCTTGTGAACCAGCACCACGGGAGAGGCCCAGGGGCTGGAGGATGGCTGGATCACCCCCAGGGCCAACATGTCCTGGACCTCTCTCTCCAGGTCCTGGGCTGTTTTCCCCGTCACCCTGAATGGGGAGCAGCGCACTGGGGGGTGAGTGCCCATCTCCACCCGGTGGACAGCCAGGTTGGTGAGACCAGGCTTGTCGGAGAACAGCTGCTGGCGGGAGCGCAGCACCTCTCGGATCTCAGCCTGCTGGGC
Organism: Pelochelys cantorii; assembly: GCA_032595735.1. Taxonomy (NCBI): domain Eukaryota; kingdom Metazoa; phylum Chordata; order Testudines; family Trionychidae; genus Pelochelys; species Pelochelys cantorii. The sequence continues at coordinate 7,222,334 of CM064358.1, read as the reverse complement.
CGGGGTGAGCTTGTCTGAGAGGGAAATGGACTCCACCGAAGAGTCCTCTCCGGTCCCAGGGAACAGGCCGACCAGGGGATCCTCCCCCTGCTCCTCCCAGGGCTTACACACGGCCAGCACCAAGTTCTCCCTGTCCCAGTACGGCTTCATCATGTTAACATGATACACCCGCTAGCCACGTGTCCAGCCCGTCAGCTCCACCACGTAGTTCACCTCGTTAAGCTGCTTAACAATCTTGAAGGGGCTGTCCCAGGCGGCTTGCAGCTTATTCTTCCGCACGGAAATTAGGACCATCATCTGGTCCCCGGTAGTGTAGGCGCGGGCCCATGCATTGCGGTCATACTAGACCTTCTGCTTCCTCTGGGCCCTGCTCAGGTTCTCTCTGGCCAGGCCCATGAGCTCGGCAAGTCTTTCCCGGAACGTCAGGACATAGTCCATGACCAGCTCCCCCTCCGGGGAGACCTTCCCCTCCCACTCGTCTCTCAGTAAGTCCAGGGGGCCCCTCACTCGCCTCCCATATAACAGCTCGAACGGTGAGAACCCCGTGGACTCCTGGGGCACCTCCCTGGACGCAAACAGCAGGTGGGGTAGGTACTTGTCCCAGTCCTGCAGGTGTTTGTGCATAAAGGTCCTTAGCATCTGCTTCAGAGTCCCATTGAACCTCTCCACCAACCCGTTGGTCTGGGGGTGATACGCCGAGGCCCAGGTGTGCTGGACCCCACACTTCTCCCACAAGCACCGGAGCAGGGCCGACATGAAGTTGGATCCCTGGTCCGTGAGAACTTCCTGGGGGAACCCCACCCTGATGAAAATGGTCAGCAGTGCGTCTGCCACCGTGTCTGCCTCAATAGAGGGTAGGGCCACGGCCTCGGGGTAGCGGGTGGCAAAGTCCACCACCACCAGGATGTATTTCTTCCCCGTCCAGGTTGCTCTGTTGAAGGGCCCCACAATATCCATCGCCACCTTCTCGAAAGGCTCCTCTATGATGGGCAGGGGTCTCAACGCAGCTTTCTTCCTATCTTGGGCCTTCCCCACCCGCTGGCAGGAGTCGCAGGACCGGCAGCACCGCTGCACGGCCGCAAATATCCCCGGCCAGTAGAAATTTTGGAGCAGCCTCAGCCGCGTGCACCGGATCCCCTGATGTCCCGAGAACAGGATGTCATGGGCCAGGTATAGCAGCTTGTGGCGATACCTTTGGGGGACCACCAGCTGCCGCTGGAGCCCCCACTCCCCTACCTTCCCGGGGGGGAGCCATTCCCGGTACAGAAATCCCCTTTCCCACTGGAACTTCTCCTGGCAATCTCCCCCGAGGGGTTGAGCTGCGCCCAAGTCGGCCCGGTCCCTTAGGGCCTGCAAGGAGGGATCCGCCCGCACCTCCACCTCGAATTCAGCGGCTGGGGCTGGGACAGGGGCGTGTTTCCCCCCACTGCCTCGGTCCGACTCCATGTTTGCTGGGACGGGGCCCTGGGCCCCCTGTTGGGGAACCGCCTCGAGTTCCGGGGCGTCAGCCCCTCGCTGGCTCTGGCTACAGGTGGTGACCAGGGTCCTGTGGGGTCCGTCTGCCCACTCCTCTAGGTCACCCCCCCATCAGCACCTCCGTGGGCAAGTGCGGGTGCACCCCCACTTCCTTGGGGCCCTCCTTGGCCTCCCATTTCAGATGCACCCTGGCTACGGGTACCTTAAATGGGGTCCCGTCTATGCCCCTCAGGGTCAGCTGAGTGTTGGGTAGCATACGGTCTGGGGCCACTATGTCGGGTCGGGCCAGCATCACCTCCGCCCCCGTGTCCCAGAAACCTGTCACCTTCCTACCATCCACCTCCAGGGGTACGAGGCACTCGCTCCGCAGAGGCCGCCCTGCCCGCACCCGGTACACGGAGAAATCCGCCTCCCGAGGGTCAGACCTCCCCTGGGAGGTACACTGAGCATCCTTCTCCCCACTCTGAGCTGAGGTTTGCCTGCCAGCCCCTGCCTCTGGGGCAGCCTGCCCTTCCTCCAGCCCCAGCCAGTTAACCCTGGAAAGTCCCAGGTCATGGGATCTGTTCTTGTGCCTGGTGCATTGAGCCCTCTTGTGGCCTCGTTGCCCACAGCGATGGCAAGTTAGGTTCTGTGGGCCCTTTTGGGTCAGCTCTGCCCAGGCCCTGGCTGGTCTTCTGGGGCACCGATGAGTGGTCCGGGTCCCTGGGGCTCACCTCAGAGGTGCCTCTCTCCGTCGCTCAGCCGGGAACCGGTCTCTGTGCGATTCCCTTTCTCTCCGGGACTCCCGTTCACACCCGGACCGGCTCTCTGTGAACTCGTCTGCCAGCCTCCCAGCTTCCTGGGGGTTCTCCGGACTTCGGTCTTTGAGCCACAGCCTCAGGCTGGGTGTGAATGCTTCATAGAACTGCTCCATCATGATCAGCTTGAGCAGGTCCTCTGTGGTCTGGGCTCCGACTCTAGACACCCACTTGCGGCAGCATTGCACCAGGTGGGAGGCCATATCCACATAGGTCTCCTGTGGCCCCTTCTGCACCCCCGAGAACTTCTTCCTGTACATCTTGGGGGTCAGCCTGAACTTGTGCAGCAGGGCCTCCTTGACTCGGTTGTAATCCCCTGGCTGTAGGTCTTCCAGCTGATTGAGCACCCCGGCAGCCTCCTGGTTCAGTGCGGGGATGAGCTCCTGTAGCCAGTCAGCTGGGGGGACCTGCTGCAGTCCACAGGCCCCCTCAGAGGAGCTGAGGAACCCGTCTGTGTCACCCACATCCTTCAGTTGGGCCACCACGAGCTTCTCCAAGCATCTGGCAGCCCTGGGCCCTTGGGGCCCGTCCGCACTCGGCGCAGCCGGGGCCCTACCGCTTCTCCGCTCTGCCATGGCCAGCTCAAGCTGTCGCTGCTCTCTACAGTCCTGGACTTCCAATTTCTTCATCTGCAGCTGGATCTCCAGCCACCGCAGCTCCGCTGGGCTGGCCCTTGCCCTAGATGGGCTATGGCTTGCAGGGCTTCCCGGGGAGTCTGTCCCATCTCTCCGCGGGCTCCAGTGCTCCGCCCCCTCTCAGAGCCTGACATTCTCCCGGGGGGGTCTGGTTGCTCCCCACGGGGACAAGATCCTGGCCCCATGACTGGTCATTCTCCTCCAGCCGGGCAATCAGCTGGGCCTTGGTTGTGTTCCACACAGGCAAGCCCCTCTCTCTGCACAGCTTCACCAGCTCCGCCTTCAAGAGTCGGGCATAGGCCATCTCCCCGCTCGTCCCCTCGGTGCAGACTCACCGGTCTAGTGCTGCAGCGCCCCACGATTCCCAGGAACCGCTTCACTCTGTCTCCAGCACGCCTGGCTCCACGGCTCTTGCTTCAACTGTGCCTTGTCACTTGCCGCTGGAAGCTCCATCCACGGGGTGCAGTGCATCCCACCCCTGACACCAGTGTGGCAGCACGTCGGGGTCCCCCTCCTCCTGCACCCCCGTCATGGCACGAACAGACTCCACCAGCCAGTAGAATAGAGGGAGTTTATTGCTTCTCCAGGATACAGCACAGCACAGATGTAATCTGGTTACAGGGCAGGCCTAGGATGCCTCAGCCCCCCTTGAGATGGGGGAGCCTGGGCCCCTAAATCCCAGCCCGTTGCCTAGCCTCCTTCCTCTATGATACCAGACAAAAACCTAACCAACTAACTTCCAGCCCTGCCCCCCAGCCAGGGCTCCACTCTGCCTCCTTCCTTTGTTCCGCTCCCTGGAAGGTAACTGGTCCGACCGGTTCGGAGCCCCCTTGCATAATGACTCATCCCCTGCCCTGCTGGGCTATGCTACAGACAGCAGCCAGTGGAGGTCACCCACAGCCCAAGCCTAGCAACCAGTAAGGTACCCACACTACGTCACAGAGGCTTATCAAACTGATCAAACCTTTGGATCGCTACCCCTTACTGCTTTTCCACGTGGGAACTAACGATATGGCCAAGAATGAGCTTGAGCGGGTTACTGCGGATTATGTAGCGCTGGGAAGAAGGATCCAAGAATCCAGAGCGCAAGTGGTGTTCTTGTCCATTCTCCCTGTTGAAGGGAAAGGACTAGGCAGGGATCGTCGAATTGAGGAAATAAATGCGTGGTTGCGCAGGTGGTGTGGCAGAGAGGGCTTTGGTTTCTTTGACCATGGGACTCTGTTCCGGGCACAAGGATTGTTATGAAGAGATGGGATCCACCTAACCAAGAGAGGAAGGAGCATCTTCGCGGGCAGGCTTGCAAACCTAGTGAGGAGGGCTTTAAACTAGGTTCCTTGGGGGACGGTGACCAAAACCCTGAGGGGAGTGGGAAAGTCGAATATCGGGAAGAAATGCAAAGAGGAACGAGCAAGAAAGGAGGACCCCTGATTCGAATGGAGAAGATAGGGTGATCAACTGGTTATCTGAGGTGTTTGTACACTAATGCAAGAAGCCTGGGCAACAAACAGGAGGCCCTGGCCCAGTCCAAGAAATATGATTTAATTGGGATAACAGAGACTTGGTGGGATGACTCTCATGACTGGAGCGCTGTCATGGAAGGGTATAGACTGTTCAGGAAGAACAGGCAGGGGAGAAAAGGAGGAGGAGTTGCACTATACGTAAGAGAGCACTATGATTGCTCTGAACTCCATATAAAGAGGGAGAAAAACCTGTTGAGAGTCTATGGGTTAAGTTTAGAGGTGCAAACAACAGCAGCAATGTTGTGGTTGGTGTCTACTACAGGCCACCGAATCAGGTGGATGAGGTAGATGAGGCTTTCTTCGGACAACTGAGAGAAGCTTCCAGATCGCAGGCCCTGGTTCTCGTGGGGGACTTTAATCACCCTGACATCTGTTGGGAAACCAATACGGCAGTACACAGGCAATCCAGGAAGTTTTTGGAGAATGTTAGGGATAACTTCTTGACACAAGTGCTGAAGGATCCGACCAGGGGCCGTGCGCAGCTTGACCTTCTGCTCACAAACAGGGAGGAACTAATAGGGGAAGTAGAGGTGGGTGACAACCTCGGAAGCAGTGATCATGAGTTGGTAGATTTCAGGATCCTGACCAAAGGAAGAAAAGAGAGTAGTAAAATACACACCTTGGACTTCAGAAAAGAAGATTTTTGACTCCCTCAGAGACCTGATGGGCAGAATCCCTTGGGATGCTACCATGAAGGGGAAAGGAGTCCAGGACAGCTGGCAGTATTTTAAAGAAGCCTTACTGAAGGCACAGAAAGATACCATCCCACTGCGTAGCAAGAGAGGCAAACATGGTAGGAGACCGGATTGGCTTTCAGGGGAAATCCTTGGTGAACATAAGCACAAAAAGAAAGCTTACAAAAAGTGGAAACTTGGACAAATGACCAGGGAGGGATTTAAATGTACAACTCGAGAATGCCGGGGGGTTATCAGGAAGGTGAAAGTGCAAGTGGAATTGCAACTGGCAAAGGATGTGAAAGATAACAAGAAAGATTTCTACAGGCATATTAACAAGAAGAAGGTGATCAGAGAGGGTGGGGGGCCCCTACTGGATGAAGGAGGTAACCTAGTGACAGATGATGTGGGGAAAGCTGAAGTACGCAATGCTTTCTTTGCCTCTGTATTCACGGATAAGGCCGGCTCCCGGACTAATGCGCTAAGTGACGCAAGATGGGATGAACATGGACAGCCCTTAGTGGGTAAAGAACATGTTAGGAACTATTTGGAAAAGCTAAACGTACACAAATCCATGGGTGCGGACTTAATGCATCCGAGCGTACTGAGGGAGTTGGCATATGTCATTGAGGAGCCTTTGGCCATTATCTTTGAAAAGTCGTGGAGATCGGGAGAGATCCCGGATGATTGGAAAAAGGCAAATGTAGTGCCCATCTTCAAAAAAGGGAAGAAGGCTGATCCAGGGAACTATAGTCCGGTCAGTCTTACCTCGGTTCCTGGAAAAATCATGGAAGGGATCCTTAAGGAATCCATTTTGAGGCACTTGGAAGAGAGGACAGTGGTTAGGAATAGTCAGCATGGATTCAGAAAGGGCAAGTCGTGCCTGACCAATCTGATTAGCTTCTATGATGAGGTAACTGGCTCTGTGGATATGGGAAAGTCAGTGGATGTGATATACCTTGACTTTAGCAAGGCTTTTGATAAGGTCTCCCACAATATTCTTGCCAGCAAGTTAAGGGAATGTGGACTGGATAAATGGACGGTAAGATGGATAGAAAGATGGCTAGAAGGCCGGGCCCAGCGGGTAGTGATCAACGGCTCGATGTCAGGATGGTGGTCGGTTTCTAGCGGAGTGCCCCAAGGTTCGGTTCTAGGACTGGTTTTGTTCAATATCTTTATTAATGACCTGGATCAGGGGATGGATTGCACCCTCAGCAAGTTTGCAGATGACACTAAGCTAGGGGGCGAGGTAGATATGGTTGAGGGCAGAGATAGGGTCCAGAGTGACGGAGACAAATTGGAGGATTGGGCCACAAGAAATCTGATGAGGTTTAACAAGGACAAGTGCAGAGTCCTGCACTTGGGACGGAAGAATCCCAAGCATTGTTACTGGCTGGGGACCAACCAGCTAAGTAGTAGTTCTGCAGAAAAGGTCTTGGGGGTTACAGTGGATGAGAAGCTGGATATGAGTCAACAGTGTGCCCTTGTAGCCAAGAAGGCTAATGGCATATTAGGGTGCATTAAGAGGAGCATTGCCAGCAGATCCAGAGATGTGATTATTCCCCTTTATTCGGCTCTGATGAGGCCACATCTGGAGTTTTGTGTCCAGTTCTGGGCCCCCCACTACAAAAAGGATGTGGACGCATTGGAGAAGGTCCAGCGGAGGGCAACCAGAATGATTAGGGGGCTGGAGCATATGACCTATGAGGAGAGGCTGAGGGAGTTGTGTCTGTTTAGTCTGCAGAAGCGAAGAGTGAGGGGGGATTTGATAGCAGCCTTCAACTTCCTGAAGGGAGGTTCCAAAGAGGATGGAGAAAGGCTGTTCTCAGTGGTGACAGATGGCAGAACAAGGAGCAACAGTCTCAAGTTGCGGTGGGAGAGGTCCAGGTTGGATATTAGGAAAAACTATTTCCCTAGGAAGGTGGTGAAGCACTGGAATTGGTTACCTAGGGAAGTAGTGGAGTCTCCATCCCTAGAGGTATTTAAGTCTCGGCTTGAGAAAGCCCTGGCTGGGTTGATTTAGTTGGGATTGGTCCTGCCTAGAGCAGGGGGCTGGACTTGATGACCTTCCGAGGTCTTTTCCAGCTCTATGATTCTATGATTCCCCAACCAAGGCGACCTGAGAGACTTGTGGACCAGGCGTTGGTACAGGGGTCCACCAACCCCTCCCTCCACCACACTCACCGGCAGCAGCAGGGTAAGTGGAGCAAGGCTGATTTGCACCCCCGGTCTCGTCGCTCCTCTTCCCACTGGGGTGTGTGGGGCAGTCCTGCTCCACCCAAGAACGGCCAGGAGAGGAAAACTGGGGACGTCTCCCTCCGCTTCCCCGCCCAGTGAGTGCCAGGGGCTCTGACTCCTGAAGTGGGTGGCAGTCCCCCGTTAGCTCCTCTGCCTGCTGCTGGCCAGCCCCTTTGCCTCTCCGTTGAGGTCAGGTTTCCCATCCCTGTACTACTATGATCCTGGGATCAGTGTTAACTGCTGGGGAGGGACACAAGGGAGGCACTGGGCACATGACCATCCCATGTGAGCCATGTGACTCCTCCCACAACACCCCTAGGGTATGGCTACACTGTGTTTTATTTTTTGGAATAGGTATGCAAATAGCACTTGCATTTGCATACCTTCTTCTGTTTTTTTCCCCGGAAGATGCTTTTCTGCTGTTTGGTTCTCTCTACATGGGGTCAAATGTTGGAAAAAAACCCTCTTTTGAAAACCTCTGTAAACGTCATTTTACGTATCCTAAACCATACCCTAGCTCTGGGGAGAGCCCTGCCTCTTCCCATTCCCACCTCGCCCCCACTCCACCCTTTCCACCAAACGCCACCCCTGCTCCTCCTCCCTCTCCCCATCTCTGAAACAAGGCAAAATTATTGTCCCCATTTCACAGATGGGTGTTGAGTCACAGAGAGATGAAAGAGCAGGCCCAAGGACTCTTTATGAAAGCAGAGGAATGGTCCTGCTATTGTGGGCCACTTCTCTGGCCTATGTACTGCCCTGATGGGACTGGCTAGAGAAAGGATCTGAGTCCTTTAGCTCCCACTGCCTTTAGCCGGAGGCCTGACAGACCTGTGGGCTTCCCTGCCTCTATCCTGCATGACAGAGTCCTCATAACCCTGTTAAAGCTGGGCCCAGGCTTCCTGGGGGGCTCAACCCCCAACCTTGCTCTGATCACTTCGGACCCAGGCTCGGGTATCCCAGACATGGTGTGCGCTCTCCTCTCTGGGTGGACTGTGACGGCCTGACTTGTGATTGTTGAGTGCTGGGCATGAGAAAGGTCAGGAAAAGGCGGCTGGGTGGGAGGAAAGGAGGCGGGTTACTGTCTGCATGAACCTGGAGCAGAAGACTCTGATCACAAAGATGCCTTTTTTTTCCCCACAATTCACTTTCCTAATTTTGTGAATGTTGAAAATGGTCTAGAATTGCCCTGGAAATGCGCCAGGGCGCTCAAAGCCCTGTAGAAAAGTGCTCCGTAGGATGGGCAAACATACTCAGAAAGGTCCAAGGAGCTTGCAGTAGCAACAGCAGCCAAAGGTACAAGAGAGAAACAGATCCCCAAATCCAGCAGTGTCTGCAGCACAATCCAGAGACCTCACTCGGGTCTGACTGTACCAGCAGCAGGGCCTATCTCACTCATTGGGAAGCTCACAACACAGGTGTAGTTGAAGTGAGTTCATTTCTGGCTTACCTGGTTGGGAAGAACAGCTGGGAAACCTGCCCCCAAAAGTCAAAACCCCCAAGTCATCTAAAGGGAAACATGAGTTCTTAAGGCAATTTTGGGATTTTTTGGGAGGCTGCCTCATGACTTTTGTACCCTTTGGGTTGGCAATGGAATCTCTAAACAGAGCTGAGAGGCCTTGGGAGTTGAGCTACTGATATAAAGACTCAGGGGGAGGAACACAGAGTGGGGGGATTTTCCCAATTTTATTCAGAAGAAACTTTTTTTTTTTAACAAAAGGCAAAGAGGCAGCATTTGCCTTCAGCCTATTCCAGTGTCCTACAGCACTTTGGGTACTGAGCATTTTCCTGCTGTGGTCCTAGAGAGGATCCCCCACTTCCTTGCTGCACAGCCCCTACTGTTGCCTGTGATTTGGGGAGGTTCTGTGATGTGGCTGCACGCTGACCAGCCCTGCGTTTCAGTGACTAGAGTATTAACGATGTCTGTCCTGCTGCAGTGCGATGGTTGCGTAAGTCGGAGTCTCTTCTCTCTGGGGCCGTGGCTGCTTCTGTAAAACATCAAAATGTTACTGTTCTGCTCAGAGAAATGAAGCCAGAAGATGTGTGTCTGACATCTCTGCTGTGCGTACACCAGGAGTGGTTCTATGGGCATCCAGGCCAGGAAACACCAGCGACCCGCTTACTACATTAACCCCTCTGAGGCAGGCAGCTCAGATTCTCCCTCCCCCGCCTTGGACTGGACCTCTTATGCCTCCAATTACAATGGCTGTGTACAGGAGCCATTCCCCTCTCCATGCCAGTGAGCTCTTAAGGCAGTTCCGAGTTACAGTCTCTGTAACACGATGTCACTAGTAACTCAGCTGGACGTTAGAGGTCTGGGTGGGTGAGGTTCTCTGGCCTCCAATGTGCAGAACAGACCACATAATTGTGATGGTCCCTTCTGGCCTTAAAGTCTCTGAGTCTGTACTAACACCTCACCTCTAACATCTGGTTGAGTTACTAGTGACGTCATGTTACAGAGGCTCCACAAATTACACTTGTTCAAACCTGCCAGTGACCTGGGCCTCATGCTGCAGAGGAAGACACATACACCGGTCGGTCCCTGCAAATCTGATCCAGGGAAAAATTCCTTCCTGGCCACAGATACGCTGATGAGTTAGATGCTGAGCATGAGGGCAAAACCCACCAGCCAGACACCTGGCAACAAATTCTCTGTTGTAAGTCAGAGTCTGACTCATCTGGTGCCGCAGCTCTGGTCATTGGAGGTAAAATGCAGCTGTAGAACGGCAGGAAATCCACATCCCCCACCCGCGGGTCCCTGCTGAGCGGGAACAGGCAAACCAATCGCTATCCGCTTTCACCTCACTTTGTCCTTAGTAAAAGTGCCACTCACCCTGGTGCTTCCCAGCAAATTCACGGAGGCGTCTGGGGAGAGAAGGACAGTTAATTGTTGTCACTCGGGCTATGTCTACACTATGGGTTTTGCCAGAAGAGGCAATGCAAATGAAGCACAAGAAAATGCTAATCTGAGCTTCATTTGCATTGGCTCCTCTGGCAAAACCCGTAGTGTAGATGTAGCCTTGGTGTAAGTGCCCTTAAAGGACGACATCACCTGGAGCATGAATTATAACCCCAAGGTTCTAACTCTCCCCCACCAGCGCAGGGCTCCCCGTGGGCAGTGCTGAGCACCATGCAGCCTGGTCCCGATCAGGGTCACTAGGTGATACGGAAGCAGAAGGATTTCATTCGGCTGGTGAAGATGTTCAGTGGGACTATGTGTCTGGGGTTTCGACAGAGCTAGTTTGACATAGAGTTGCCTTTTTGCAGAGAATGCCAACATTTTGTTCAGAAAGTGAGAGCCTAAAATCTCAAATATTTTGGCCCAAACCAGAAATATTCTGAATACCAGCTGGTGCTGCCTAGGACGTCTAGTTCAGTTGCCTCATGCTGGTATTCTCTGCTACAACCTGGACTGGCTTCACTTCATCTCCCATGATGGACTGCATCTGGGGATGACCATGATACACTCCTTCTCATCACTAAGAGGGGAGACAGTGATGCATCATGGGAGAGACGGAGAGCCCAGCTCAAAGAGGTGACCGAGACCATGAGGCACTTGGACTCCTGGCCCCGCGTATTTCCCCATGTGCAGGTTACCCCAGAAACCCCAATGCTCGACATAAGCTCTTACATTGAACCTGATCTTCAGGAGCATTGCTGGTGTCACGCTGAACTTGTTTCCTGTAGGGAGAAGTAGGGACAAGGGTTATCAGTGATCCTGGGTGTTCTCTGAGTGTCACTTGAGTGACACCAACTCTGTTTGCAGAGCTCCAGCTGTGAGTAGGTGTCCTCCCATGGCTGGTTCTCATTCTAGGACCTTCCATCTCCTTTCAGCTCACGCTGAATGGACAGGCAGGGAGCCCTAATTCTGGATAACCAGGGACAATCTGGATAAAAAAGGTTCCCTTTCACAGAGGGGAGATCTTAAAGGTGAGACTTGATCTTTGTGCTCTGCTTCTGCAAAATGGCCAAGAAACCAACTGCCCAACCCACCACTAGGTCAGCAGGGAGCTCCGACTGGAGGAACCCGGAAATCCCTGATCTCTCAGGACGGAAGGTGAAGAGAACTCCGCAGCTTTCACAAAGTGTAAACCAGGTGACAAGTTTCGACAAGATTTTTTTTCATGAACAATATTTTTGCTTACGTCAAATGTCTGGCCAAACTGCTTTCTTGTGAATGGACAATTTGGGGGTTTTTTTCTCTTTGATTTTTTTTGTCAAACTCCCCACCCCCCATCACTTTAGCTGTAAAATGTGGACTTTTTAATTGGCTATGCTGAAGGCCTCATGGCTCCTGCAGACATAAGGGGACACAAGGAGAGGGGTGTAGCCTTGGGCAGAAGGGGTTGGGCCCAGGCTGGCCTCTCTGAATGGGAGCTCACAAGAACGGCCAGACTGAGTCAGACCAAAGGCCCATCCAGCCCAGTGTCCTGTCGGACGACAGTGGCCAATGCCAGATGCCAGATGCCGCAGAGGGAGTGAACCAAACAGGGAATCCTCAAGTGATCCCTCCATTGTCACCCATTTCCAGCTCTGACAGATAGAGCTAATGCTGGAGGGACTAGAGACCCTTGATTCCTAGGGTTGCCAGATGGTTTAACAAAAAATACCTCGCCCCCCCCCCAAAATGGGAAAAAATTCTGTTGAGAAAATAAGAAGTGAGTCCAAAGTTCTAGAGCAAAAAACCAAAACCAAAACAAAACTAAAAAAAAATTTTTTTTAAACCCAGCGTCGCCCCTTTAGGAAATGCTTTTGAGTCTTTTTGGCCCTAACAGGCTGCCAGTGACATCCCGCCATCTTGCCCCCCTGCGTCAGGCTGGACAGGTCCCCTGCGGAACCTGGCAAACACCCGGGATTTTCACCTCCTGGCTGGGAAAAAAGTCAGAAAGTACCAGACATTTTAGGTGTTTGGTATTTTCTGAATTTTTTACCGGACAGAAGGTGAAAATATTGGACTGTCCAGGTCAATACCGGACACCTGGCAACACTACTGATTCCCAGCCAGACTTGACCACTCCCTGCCCCACCCCAGAAGAACAGACCTTGTTCTAGGGAACTGGCTGAGTCGGTTGGTGCCACCAAACAGCCCCAACACCCCCGAGTGTAAAACAGGGTCACCTTCATTCTTAAACTCACCCGGGGGGGATTTTCAAACACGCTCACTGTGCTGCCAGTGAATGGGATGGGAACACGATGCTTTGGGAAACCCCTTCCTGAAAGTGTCTCCTCGTAACCCCCAGATTCCACCCAGCCAGGGAGTTCATCCTGCCCTGGGCTTTTCCAAAACTCCTCCAGAGCACACAGACTGAAACCCCCTGCAGGAGGAGAGCTGAGCACTGCTTGGACTCTAGGGTGACTACTGGCCCTCGTTTGAGTCACAGAAACCAGACGCAGAAAGGCAACAGAAGGGGAGTAATCGCCTTCTACCTTTGATCCTTTCGTAGAGACACAGCTGGAAGCGGCGAGACAGAGTGATCAGAGACAGGGACACGTTTCCTCATGGGCAGAGAGAGAGAGAGAGAGAGAGAGACTGAACGACATAATCCCAATTCAACATCACACTGACACAGAGCACCCAACCCCACAGCCCAGCCCAGCACTCCCCTATGCCAGCCCCCCAACTGAGTCAGTCTCATGCCATTTCATGTTCTACATAAAGCCCAGGTTTGATAGTTAGGGGTACAGTGAGAATTTAACTTTCATTAAGAAAAAAGCAGAAGTAAGTTCATAACCCTCAAGTTTGGGGAGAAAACCCTGAAAATGCCCCCCAAAGATCCCCAAAGATCAAATCCCCCAGGCCAATACAAAGACCCCACCCTAGTAACTTGCTGGAAATCTCATCAGTGGGACTCCATGGCTGAGATTTATCAGGTGCTAATCCTAAAAATCATCCTTTCATCATCTCTTTGATCTTTGTCCCCAGCCAGCCTCTCCCAAACACAATTCCATAGTGTCTTTGCTCATCTCTCCCCCCATCCCAGGCACACTGAGGACAGGGGATCTCAGGGGTGTCTCTGCCACATCTGTGTGTACATTTGCTCACACGGCTCAGCCTCACTCTCACACCCACCTTTCCTTCCCAGCAGATAAAGCACCACAGCCAGCACCAGCACGGCAGGGATTGTAATTCCCAACAGGAGACTTAGACCTGGCCATAGAAAAGAGTTTTGCTGTGAATGGCCTCTCCAAACAGCCACCAGCAAGTGCCTCCTGGCTGGAGCTGGCTCAGTCCTGTGCTCATGAACAAACCTCAAAACTCACTTCTGACTAGCTGCAGGGTAACGTTATTGGCTGTTCTACCCCAGTTTCTTCTTTTGAGGGTTTTTTTTTTTGCCAATTTTTTTATTTTAAATCCAAACAAAGTTCAACTGAAATCAAAATCGGCCCCCCGCACAATTTACATGCAAGGACCTTCTTAGTTTCCTCACAAAAATAAAGTTGGCATGAAAGGTACCATTTGATTTTGCTTTTCACTGACACGTTTGTTTCATTTTGGTTTTCAAAATACAGAAATGGAAGGAAAATATCCTTTGAGTTTGGAAATAAACAAAGAGGAATCCTCTGTCTCTGACACTTTGGTCTTATTTTGGTACCACACCCCCCGCCCCAAATGAAACTATCAAGTCCAAATGAGGCCAAAGGACATTTTTTGGTTGAGTTTCATGATTTTTTTCTTCAAAACACTGAAATTTCCCATCACAAGTTTTGAATGAAATAGTTTTTATAACTATTTTTGTGGCAATAAACCTGGATTTCTCCCAGCTCTAAGGGTGAGCTCAGGGAAACATCCCTGTGGGATCTGCCCTCCCTCAGGGAGCATCACGGTTCAGCACAATGGCTAGGAACAAACTTAACATTAAACAAACACTTTCATGCCAGCAAGGGAATGCAGCAGGCGCTCAAAATGAAGCACGTACATCAGTGCTGCCCTGGATAATGTTGGACAGGAGCACAGGCAGGAGAGCTTTCTTGAACCAGGGGCCAGACATCTGGGCAGCTGCAGACATGTCTGTGGTGCTCGTAGGAAAACACCCAGCGGAGGAGTTTTCCATTGCTTCAAAATCAAACCCTTTCAACAAGACCCATTAGCTTTTCAGAACTGGAATGTGGCTGATTTTTTGTTCCATGCAAAATCTGAAATTTTGACTCTCCATCCGGATTTAGGATGGAAATAAAATGAGAAAGGTCAGAATATCTCACAGGACAGAAATCCCGAGTCTCCATGAACTCTTGAGGCCCAGATAACATTAGTCTCAGAGGGGTCGATGTGTTAGTCTGTAACTTACACTTAAAAAACTTTAAAAAAAAGTGGTCTTTCGTGGGCACAATAAAAAAAGTGGGTTGTGCTCATGAAAACTCATGATACTATCTATATATTTAGTTAGTCCCTAAGGTGCTACAGGGCCACTTGTTTTAATTTTTTTTAGATAATATCAGTGATTTTGGCAAGGGTTATTAAGTGGCAGAGGGGTTTGCCCACATGCCGGGTGTGACACTCTGGGCCAGGCCTGGAGCACAGAGCGTAACTAGCTAATGACACGGAGACAAAACCTGGGAGCCCAGGTGGGATGATGCATCTGGTGCCTCCTGCCAGAACAACCCCCCACCCAGTGAGTGCAGAGGGAAGCAATAACTCACTGGCTGCCGGGTTAAGAACATAACATAACATAAGAACATAAGAATGGCCGTACTGGGTCAGACAAAAGGTCCATCTAGCCCTGCATCCTGTCTGCCGACAGTGGCCAGCACCAGGTGCCCCAGAGAGGGTGGACCGAAGACAATGATCAAGCGATTTGTCTCCTGCCATCCCTCTCCAGCCTCTGACAAACAGAGGCCAAGGACACCATTTTATCCCCTGGCTAATAGCCTTTTATGGACCTTACCTCCATGAAATCTAAGTGCCCTGGTGCACTTGCAGTAGATGTTTGCCACGTTTTCTATAGAGCTTTTGGAAGATGCTTAGATACTAGAGCAAAGGGGGCAGGGAACTCCAGAGGAAACTTGCCCAGCAGAAGGGTTTGGGATTCCCCCTCTGAAAGAGCCGCTTTCCTGCCCTGCAGAGACATTTCCAGGCTCAGCCATGCTGGGCAAAGCCGGGCAGAGCTACAGGAAGAGAGAGCAACACATTGCATGAGCCCATCTCCGTGTGTGTTTCCCTACATCTACCCTCAGGGTGATCACACTCAAACTGGGGCTGCCCAGCCCAGGATACAGAAACTCTTCAGAAGCATTTACCTGGTGGCGAGGAACCGTCACCACCGCCACTGCTGCTGGCGCCATCACCTAGGCAATAAATATACAAGAGATATCACCATGGCGATCGCACTCAGACTGGGCACTTGCCCAGCCCAGAACTCACATTTAGCTGGAGGGAATGATCTCTTGTCAGTGCTGCTGCTGGAGTCATCGCCTAGGCAACAAACACACAAGCGATCAGAGCAGGCCCTGGCCCAGTCCAGGCCCACACACGACCCCAGCACAACTGACCACGGGCAGCCACTGGCTGGGGGCAGGGCTGCTGGAAGGGCCCTGGGCTCAGGGTGGGTCACAAACTGGATCCTATTCAGCAACATGAGTGTGTGTAAGACACAGGAGGTTGCTGTTCTGCTCTGCTCAGTGCCGATGAGGCCTCGGGTGCAGAACAGGGGCCAGTTCTGGGTGTGATGCTTTAGCAAAGAGGTGGAGAAACTGGAGAGAGTCCAGAGGAGAAAAACAACATTGAAAACCTGACGAGGGAGGAAAACAGAGGCTAGTTGCATCATTCCTACCCATCCTGGCTAATAGCCATTGATGGACCTAACCTCCATGAATTTATCCAGTTCTTTTTTGAACCCTCTTAAAGTCCTGGCCTCCACAACATCCTCTGGCAAGGAGTTCCATTGGTTGACTGTGCTCTGAGTGAAGAAAAAATTCCTTTTCTTTGTTTTAAATGTGCTGCCCATTCATTTCATTTGGTGACCCCTAGTTCTTATGTCATAACTTTTCCTTATTCACTTTTTCCACACCAGTCATGACTTTATACCGCTATCATACCCCGCTTAGTCTCCTCTTACCTAAGCTGAAAAGTCCCAGTCTTTTTAATCTATCTTCATATGGCGCCCATTCCAAACCCCTAATAATTTTTTTGCCCTTTTCTGAACCTTTTCCAATGCCAATAGAGCTTTTTTGAGATGAGGCAACCACATCTGTATGCCGTATTCAAGATGTGGTTATACCATGGTTTTATATAGAGGCAATAAGATATTCCCTGTCCTATTCTCTATCCCTTTTTAATGATTCCTGACATTCTCTCTGCTTTTTTGACTGCCGCTGCACACGGAGTGGATGTTTTCAGAGAACTAGCCACGATGACTCCAAGATCTCTCTCTTGAATGGTTATAGCTAAATTAGTCCCCATCATTTTTTATATAGACAGTAAAACTCCAATAGTCCAGCATCCAATTGTATGGCACTCCCTATAGTCCGGCATCAAAATGGCAAGAGCCTAGTGAGTGAGCTTCAGCAAAAAACGAGTCACAAGGCAGGAACGGCAGCAGCTGAACCGAGTGAAACCAGGCGGGACCGAGTCAGTCTGCCAATGGCATTGTGTGATGCTGAACTGTGCTTGTGTTTTCTCCAGCACTTAAAAACACTTTAAATACAGTATATACTGTATATATATATATATATATATATATATACAAACTTATAGTACCTCCTGATAGTCTGGCATATCCGATAATCTGGTACCACCTAGGTCCCAAAGGTTGCGGATTATTGGACGTCTATTGAAGTTGGCATTCTTTTTTCCAATGTGCATTACTTTACATTTATCAACATTAAATTTCATTTGCCATTTTGTTGCCCAATCACTTAGTTTGGTGAGATCTTTTTGAAACTATGCGCAGTCTGCTTTGGTCTTAACTATCTTGAGCAGTTTGGTATCATCTGCAAATTTTGCCACCTGTTTACCCCTTTCTCCAGGTCATTTAGAAATAGGTTGAATAGGATTGGTCCCAGTGCAGACTCCTAGTTACCACTCTCCATTCTGAAATCTGACCATTTATTCCCGGCCTTTGTTTCCTGTCTTTTAACTAGTTCTCAATCCATGAGAAGCCCTTCCCTCTTATCCCATGACAACTTACTTTACTTAAGAGCCTTTGGTGAGGGACCTTGTCAAAGGCTTTCTGACAATCTAAGCATACTGTATCCAATGGATCCCCCTTGTCTACATGTTTGTTGACCCCCTCAAAGAACTCCTGTAGATTAGTAAGGCAGGATTTCCCTTTACAGAAACCAGGCGGACTTTTCCTTAACAAACTGTGTTCATCTATGTGTCTGAGAGTTTTATTCTTTACTATAGTTTCAGCTAATGTAGCTGATACTGATGTTAAACTTACTGATCGGTAATTGCCAGGATCACCTCTAGAGCCCTTTTTAAATATTGGCATCACTCTCCAGTTTGTCCAGATCATTTTGAATTATGACCCGATCCTCCAAAGCACTTGTAACCCCTCCCAGCTTGGTATCATCTGCAAACTTTATCAGGGTACTCCCTATGCAAATATCTCAATTGTTGAAGAAGATATTGAACAGAACCGGTCTCACAACAGACCCCTGTGGAACCCCACTTGTTATGCCCTTCTTGCATGATTGTGAACCATTACTAACTACTCTCTGAGAATGATTATCCAGCCAGTTATGCACCCACCTAATTGTAACCCCATCTAAGTTGTATTTCCCTAGTTTATTGATGAAAATGTGAGCCTTGTGGTCTATTCCAGTGAGACCTTTCTGTGACGTCCCCCTCCTCCAGAGCTGTCCCATCCACAAGATGGTTTGGGGTGGCCTAAGCCTCATGTTTTGCGGGGTCGCATGGCAGCTGTCTCAACCCCTCAACAGCCTCAAAAGCCTGTTCTGCCCACCACTCTGCCCTGACCCGGCCCAGAGCGCTCAGCTTCTCTGTGGCAGAGGAAAAAGAGGTGCCGTGGAGAAGAGAGGCACTGTGGGCTGGGAGGGCAGTGCGGCTCAGCAGAGTGGACCTGGCTGCTGAACTGCTCAGGCTCCTGCCACAGGGTGAGTGCATGGGGCAGGGGCAGGGCGATCCCTGCCACTGCCTGCCCGCTGTAATCCCCAGCCTTGTGTTACACTGGGCAGCGGGCAGTGGGGCAGAGTGGAAGTGGGAAGGGATGTGGTGGGGGCAGTACAAGTATGAATCAGAGGTGGGGCCTGAAGCAAGGAGGTTTTTTCTCCACCCCCCTCTGGGGATGGCTCTGTTATCCCCCTCGAGTCTGGGCTGGGCTGTCGGAGCTGAGATGGGTAAACGCTGTTTTGTTAGAATTTTTTTTGATGCATTTCAGCATTTGCATTTTTCAGGGGCTGGTTGTTTACTTGTTGCCCCACCTGCCATTCAGCCCCTCTGTGGGATGCAGAGTTGCTGGGCACAGCTGAGCTCGAACACAGACAGACAGACAGACACCTCTTACCGGTGACACTGAGGTGCTGGGCAGGGCTGAGCTCGGATCTGATCACCTGGTTGTTCCTGTCCTTGAACTCATACCTGCAGGAGTAATTCCCAGGGCTGCCCCCAGACACCACATGGTTATAGCTGTAGATGACCTTCTCCTGCAAACCCTTCTGGGATGAAACTTCCTCCCCGTCCTTGCAGAAGATGATGCGGGTGGCCGGGAGCTGAGAGGTCACAAAGCACTGGAACAGCACAGAGTCCCCTGGCCGGGCCGACGTCTGGTTCATGTTGAGCTTGGGGGCAGGGAGAGTGCCTGGAAAGGGGAAGGGGTCAGAGCTGCCAGTGGGGTGTTGGTGGTGCCCAGCATTGTTGATGGAGCAGGAGATAAAGGGCGGATGGGTCTCTGTCACATCTGGGATGGAGGCTCTGATCCCAGCCCAGCCAGGCAGACGAGGGACGAGTTCTCTCTGGTAACCAAAATCTTTATTCCCCGGGATCATCTGGGTTATGGGCGGGGCTCCCCTTGCCTGGCACGGTGCACTTCCTGGATCAAGGGGCCCTGGTGTGGGCACCCTCTGACCCAGCTGGGACTGCACGGCTGGGAAAGAGGCGGCCCCTCAGTGAGTCCGGCCCCTGGCCATTGAGAGCTGTGTAGGGCACGGCCAACACCCCAGCCCATGCAGAAAGACAAGCCACTGCCTGACGGGGTTTGGCCGATGGCCAAGTAGCTGTGTGCACAGCCTGGGTTATACAATGGTCCCGTCTGGCTGTAACTTCTCAGACGCCACCTGCCTGCCCAGAGCTGACTATTCACAGTGCTACTGGCATTTAGGAATGAGGGGCAGGCTGAGTCCCTGTGGGGGGTGAGCTCCAGCACAGAGGCCTACAGCTGGGAGGGGCTGGGAGCCAGTGTGGGAAGATAAATCCCTTGGGGTCAGAGCCAGGGTGTCCTCTGTTTCCCAGGTCTAGTGCCCTGGGGCGGGGCGGGGTGGGTGGAACAGACTGTGGAGGTGACTCTCTGACCAGTGTCCCAGTGGCCCCGGCTCAGAGCAGATCTGAGGTAGCAGGACAGGGTTGGGTCGACCAGGAGACCTGCTCTACCTGCTGGGATCACACACAGCCCTGGCCACTGTCCTGTGCCATTGCTGCTGGCACCACAGGGAGCAGTGGAACGGGGGTGGTGGCTGGACACATGAAAAGGGAGGGGGAAATGCTATTGGCAGGTCAGGGACAGACAGACAGACTCACCACGAGCTGAGCAGATCTCCTGGCTGCTGGGACTCAGCGCTGGGAACAGAAAGAGGACGTGGGGTCAGTGCTGGAGATAAAATCTCCCCTTTTCTGTGGCACCACTTGAGGGACAAAGGCTGCCTGTAACAGACAGGGAAATAAACTCCTGATTCCTGTTGTGGTGCAAGCAAACCAGGCGGGTTGTTAGATCTGGGGCAGGGCAGATCTCTCGCGCACACAGACCTCGGCTGAGCTGGGGCTGCCTTTCCCTTCAGCTCTCTAGAGGGCCAGATCCTCAGCTGGTGTAAAACTTACATTGACTCCAATGGCACTACTTTGATTTACACCAGGTGAGGATCTGGCCCAGCAGCTCTCTCACTGTTTACCCTGGTTCCCTTTTCTTTGCCACTGAAGGGAATTTACTGACAGTCTGGGCCAGGGGCTGCTCTCGGTTCTGTTTCCTCCCAACCAGCTATGAATTAGCCCAGGTTTCCCGCATACTCACCGGGCAGCAAGAGGCACAGAGACAGGAGCATCGGGGTGATGGCGGGATGGAAACAGCCCAGCAGCGTCTGTCTTTGATGGGGTCAGGAGGGGACAATCTGATCTTGCTCCCTGCTCCGATCTGCACCAACTGCCCTGTCTGACTTCAGCGAAGGGAAGCTCCGGTCTCTCTGCTCCGATCTGCCCGTCTGCTCCCCGGGGTGGATGCTCCAGCCAGCCCCTGTCCCTGCTCCCTGGGGTCTGCAGGGCTGGGGTAGCAGAGATGCTGCAGCCTCTCTCTGACGTGATCTGTCTCCTTGGGTCTGACACTCGTTATCGCTCCCCATTTCCTGCCCCGCACCGCCCCCCTGCCGTGCTCCGGCCACAGCGTCTCTATTTAGGGCTGTGAGATTGAGAATCAAAGGGGCCTGGTTTGATAATTTGAGGCTAAACTAATCACTGAAAAAGCTCCACCCCACCCCCATCCCATCTCACTGCCTGCGGAATGAGGCAGGCCCCTGGCTAAGGGCACAGCTGGGCCAGGGTTAAAGCTCACAGGGTTAAAGGTTAAAGGGGGCCTGGGATGTTGAAAGAGCCTGAAACTTTTCCCTCTGGCTCCAGACACTTCTGCCCATCCTGCCCTGATTGCCTCTTCCCCCCATTCTGGGTTGTAGAGGAGTCTCCTGTCCCTGCTGAGAGATGTACACCAGGTCTCTTCCCTCTCAAGTCACCCACTGGGGAGTAGAGGCAAAACCGCAAGGCAGTTGAGAAACAGCATCCAGAAGTGACCTCTGAGCAGGTGGGAGCCAGAGTCCATTGGACTGGGCCAGTGGGGGATCATGAAGAAGCCAAAGGTAGGTGCATCCAAAGGAGATGTAGACCCTGCTGCCCCCTACTACAATCTAGGTGGGATCGGATTTGGTCATTTCCAGTGCCATGGGGAGGGGTCGATGGAAAATCAGGACCCTGAGCCTGAGAGTCCCAGATCCTTCCTCCCGCCCATTCCACCAGGGTGGTGTCTAAGCCAGGAAGGTTCCCAATGAGAGCAGAATCCTTCCCCGCTTACACAAAGAAAGCCTGGTGCACAGAGGTTAAGAACGTGCGGGAAGCCAGGCAAGCAGAGGGCACAAGTGACATCTGTCGGGAGCATAAGGCAGAGCAGTTTTGCAGAGCCACTTTGCAGAGCAATTGTCCCGGGCACCTTTCACCACTGGGATGGTGGGACATGGTGGGACTAGGCCCTGAGGCTCTCTGTAGGAGGCTTGTGGTCCTGCCACACCCTGCCCAAAGAGACTATCGAGAAGTCCTCCAACTGTGCTAGAAGGGCAGGGGAGGAAGCAGCCAATCATGAGCCAGGGAAGCCCTATAAAAGGAGCTGCAAAGAGCTATTGTCAGAAGAGCCAAGACCTTTGAGGGTGGAGAAAGCACTCTCATTCAGAGCGGGGACAAGACTAGGGACACTACAAAGGGCACTGAGATGGGCCCCTGTGAAAGGTGACCCCAAAAGGGTGTTATTGATTCACACACAGACAGTGTGTGACTTGGCCAGAAGGTGAGTGGCCAAAGAGGGTCAGCTCCACGCAGAGGTGGCCATGGCTATAGGCGGACTCGGCCGCCACCTAGGGCACCACCGCCCGGGGTGCCCGATGATGACGTCAGTCCATTGATGGCCCTGTAGGCAGGGGCGCCGATCGCACGTTCCGCTTGGGGCGTCAGCTGCCGCATCCGGCCTCAGACCGCTCCTGGCTCCACAGAGCGGCTGGACAGGAGTGTATGGGGGAGTTCAACTGAAGGTCAGAGGAGCAGAGTTTGACATGATCTGTCATAAGCATTGCCCATAACACTCCAGACTGAAAAAGGGAAAATATTTGCAGCAAGTTTTTTTTTTTAAATGATCATTTCAAACCTTTTCTGAAATATCTTCCCCCTCCTTTTCTCAGTGGTAAAAATGGAGGGAAGTGGAATCCAAAAGCAGAAAATGTTTAAAAAATGTGATCAGAGGGGTAACTGTGAGAGTCTGGACCTTTAAAAGCAACAAGTAGTCCTGTGGCACCTTAGAGACTCACAGAAATCTATCTAGTATCATGATCTTTCGGGGGCACAACCCACTTCAGCAGAGGAGATGGAGACAAATAGCAAAGACCTAGAATTTATAACAGAAAAAGGGGGGTGGGGAAGTACCTGTCAATTGTAGGACCCCTGCTAATTGATTAGCCCACCTAATTAGCACCCGTCCTACAATGGACAGTTACTTCTTTTTTTTTTTTTAGTTACTTTTCCTTTTTTTCCCTCCCCCTCCCCT
Source organism: Pelochelys cantorii (assembly GCA_032595735.1). NCBI lineage: Eukaryota > Metazoa > Chordata > Testudines > Trionychidae > Pelochelys > Pelochelys cantorii. The sequence continues at coordinate 7,199,536 of CM064358.1, read as the reverse complement.
TCGCCTCTCCTATTTATTTTGGGTGTGCACATCCTAAACTCATAACTCCGGTCATCTGAAGAAGTGGGCTGTGCTCTGTGGCGGCGCGTCGGGGTCCCCCGACTCCTGCACCCCGTAATGGCACGGACAGACTCCACCAGCCAGTCGAATAGAAGGAGTTTATTGCTTCTCCAGGATTCAGCACAGCACAGATGTCATCTGGTTACAGGAACCGGCCCGAGGATGCCTCAGCCCCCCTTGAGATGGGGGATGCTGGGCCCCTAAATTCCAGCCCCTCTGGGCCCTAGGCTGTCTCCTCAATGATCCCAGACAGCCCAACTAATACCCCCTCCCTTCCAGTCCTGCCCCCAGCCAGGTCTGGTCTCGCCCTCCTTCCTTTCCATTGTTCCGCTCCATGGGAGATACCTGTCTGAGGAGTTTCGAAGCCCCCTTGCATAATGACTCCTCCCCTGCCCTGCTGGGCCGTGCTGCAGACAGCAGCCAGTGGAGGTCACTGACAACCCACTGCCCAGCATAGCAACCAGCAAGGTACCCCCACTACGTCACATGCTCATGAAAACTGACAATACCATCGACATGTTTTGTTCGTCTATAAAGTGCTACCAGACCATTTGCTGTTTTTTTCTGTAACAGACTAACTCGGCTACCCCCTGAAGCTTCTTTTTTTATGTCAGAGACGCAAGCTGGGAAATCTGCCTCCTGGGGGTTTAATTGGTCCCTCTCTCTATTTCCCTCCCCCTATTTCTACTGGACTAGATCCTGCCTCTCTCCCGCTGGCCCAAATCCCATTGTTGCCAGGGCAGAATGAGATCCGGGCCCCAGTCCTGCTGGGGACATGGATGGAGCCAGACGCTGCAGGGCTAGAGTGTGACCAGCTGCTGCTCAGAAGAGGGAAGGAAGAGGAGAGTTGATGCCGTGAGCAGTGGCCCCCGCTCAGCAACTCTGCACGCACATTCCAGCTGCTCCATGCAGCCACACAGGGTGGGAACCACAAGCCAAGTGACAGCTCCCCAAGCATCTGCAGAGTCCCCTATGCACACACCTCTACCCTCCCCACCCTCAGTGAGCTTTCCCGAGACCTGACTCTGAGTGAGCAGATCAGTGGGGGGGGAGAGGGGGTGTCACATACTGTGATGTGGGATTGAATAACCCACTGACATATTATTTTTGTCCTCACATGTTAACCTCCCTCATTCTCGCTCTCTCCCTCTCCGTTTACTCTGTTCTCATGAGGGTTCCAGGGCAGTTTATGTTCGTGGTCGTTCATTCAAAGGCCAGTAGAGACCAACGGGCCCATCTAGCCAGAGCGTCTGTCCAGCCCAGGCCAGAGCCTCTCCTAGGAATCCCTGAGAGCTGCTAACTGCTGGCTGGACTAGAGCCTGTCTGGCAGAAAGAGACGCCCCCTCTCGGTTTGACAACTCCAAGCCGGCTCCCATTTCTAAACACTACGGTGGCTGCGGCTGATCAGTGCAAGAGGGACCAGGGAGGGAGATGCTGGACTGGGGCAGAGCAACTGGAGATGAGCCCTGAGGTTTAGCTCCAGCTGTGTGTCCGAATCTGACCTTCCCCTGAGTTCAGGGGCGTGAACTTTGGGTTTTGGTTTGAATTTATTGTGGAAACAGCCCCAAAGGCTGGGGGTGGGGACTCTCGCTAAGTGCGATAGGGACCAATGATGATCCAGTGTCTGACCGAGGAGCGGAAGAAGATGCTCAGTTTGGGGGGCTAAACCATGTAACGGTAACTGGGTAACAGGGACCAGGTGGAGCTGTTGAGAGATTTCAGGAAGCTCAATTTAGCATCCAGATCTGGTGGGTGCCGATGACCCAACTCTGACAGACCGATTGGCAGCTCGACCAGGCACAGACATACCCAGGAGGGCCTTTAACAGAGGATGCTGGGAAGTTTAACACTCCAGTTCAGAGTAGAACCCACAAGATTGTCAGGGCAGGGACCGTGTGATGTGATACCCAACTGTATAGCATCAGCCCAGCAATGGCACCAAGGAAAGACAACATTTAATGGCAACTGCACCCGGCTCAGCTGGGAATCTTACATCAAGACCCTTTCTAGCACAGCAAACTAGATTTTGATGAAAAAATTTTAAAAAAGCCTGCTCAGTTCTCATTAGTGCGAGCGAGGTTTGAGTCCTCCTTGCTGTCAGAAGCGCTGCGGCATCCAATTTGTGGGGAGCTTTTAATCTGCTGTGGTGACCGTGAGGCTGAGCTGGGTGAAGAGGTGCAGAAGACCGACTCAGCAGCTGCTTGCACAAAAAGATGTGACAGCCACAACCAGCAGAGACAGCAGCACACAACAGATCAGTAGTCTGGGGCCTTAGCCACTCACCCATCTTGCAGGGCGTGGCTATGGGCTTGGCTTGCCTGCCGGCCAGCTTACATTTGTGATAATCATTCACATCTTTAGGCTATGGATGGCATTTAGATGGATGCATCATCCGTACACTGGCTTGTTTTGTTTATGGTTTTCTTTTGGGTATTGCACATGTTGCTTTGTTGTTGTAGGGTCCGACACTGAGTCTGTGTGTTGCCCTGGATTTGATTGGTGTAGATACCCCCAAATGTGATTTAGCTAATTGCAACCATATTATGTGCCTTTAGCCTTGATTTAGCTGCGCCCCAAAGAGCACTACCCCAGAGTTCTCCAGTTTGTCTCTTTTCTGAGAAGCAGTCCTATTCTAGGTTCATCCTATTCCTCTGGCTCAACTTGTTTCAGTTGCTTTCAACATTCACTGTTATGTCAGTTTTGAAGACTGTTCTTGATTTGGCGATTCTGCTTTCTGTATAGTTTGATGGGAAGCAATCCCACCCAGGCACATCCCGTTTTCTGGTACAACCAACCCCTTACCTTTAAGTTATGAGAAGAGGAGGCTGTATACTGAATTTGGAGGTTCTGGGGGACTTAAGGAGCTCACATGGTGAGTCAGTAGCACAGCTGGGAATAAAATACAGGAATTCATCAAGCCCTGGGTGTTGGGCCCACAAGACTTCTTCCCACGCTCTGCAGTGGTCAGTCTCAGGTCATGTCAGTGTGTGGAAGTGACGCCTTTGGGCATGGAAGGAAAACAGGCTGCAGAGGTAGTTCCACCAGAGATAGGCTTGTGTTAAAAACATTTGTATTTTGGCAGTGCAAAGAATGGTCAATATCATGTATTTTGAGTGCATGTTAATTAAACAAAACCTGGGTTAAAAACCTTTAGTCGGTGATGGACTCCTTTGGTTCACTGATTGTACGGTTTGCAGTTCTGAAGAAATGATGATATTGCTGTTGAAAACTGCATTTTAATGATATTTTTTCCTGGGGAATGACTCATTTTTCTATCTCTTCCTCCAGCAGAGAGATCCAGTTAGAGAGAGATTTTGTCCATGTTTCTAATCACTATTTTCAATTAAAGCCCAACTGCTGAGGGGCTGGGATGATGTGAGATTCTTGAGGTTTGCTGAAGCGAGTTTGTTTCTAGCCCTCCTGGTTGGGAAGAAGAGCTGGAAAACCTGCCCCCAAAAGGTCAATCACTGGAATCAAATAAAAGCCAACAAAGGTATACATTAAAAAAACCCTCTCACGTAAACTTGGAATGGGGGGGGGAGGGGCGGGGCTGCCTATGATTTTTTGCACTTGAAGTTAGCAATGGGATCACTAAACAGAGCTGAGAGGACTGGGAGCTGAGCTGTTGATACAAAGAGTCAGGGGGCAGGAATACAGTGTTTGAGGATTTTATTGCTCCTAATTTTATTCAGAATCAATGTTTCCCCAAAAGGAAAACAAGTAGCATTTGTCCTAAGAATAGTCCAGGGTCCTCCAGCACTTTGGGTGCTGGACATTGTCCTGCTGTGGCCCAGAGAAGGTTTCCCACTTCCTTGCTTCACGGCTCCTAAAATCACCTCTGATTTTGAGACTTTTTTTCCTGTGTCTGGGCTGTGTAGAGTGCTTCATTGGGACGTTACGCGGGTGCTCATTGCAGGGGAGATATTTGCTGAACAGTCTGTCTGCTGCACTCAGCTCCACAGAATGGGGAAGTTCCTGGAGCTCTGTTGCAGAGATACAAACCATGACAAATCTGCACAGTTGTAATTACAGGCTTGGTCAGTGGACACCGGCATTAATGTGTGATGTGGATTACATAAAGAGAGGACAGGAGAGGTAACATGTTTATTGGACCAGCACAGGTCAGATGGAGTTCTCCACTGGAATTGGTGCAAAGTGCCATCTAGTGGTGGGTGGTGTTGCTCCGTTGCTCCAGGACAAGCCTGCAGGTTTTATTTTTAAATTTCTACTGTCCTACTTTGAGAATTGCGCATTGTCAAATAACGCCACAGTGGGACCCTGGCAGCAGCATTCCCAGGTGTGAAATGTAGCCAAGTGCATATCGTTGAAGGCCTTCTATGGACATAAGATATCCAACAGGGCCTGTGCCTTTCCAGTGATGGAAAATGCACCCTCCCGCCCCAACCCTCCGATCAGCCCCAGTTCCTGCGCTCTGGCCTGTCATCCTGTCAGTCTTCTGATGGGAACTTTACAGCAAGAAGGAAAGAAACACCAATTCAACAAACAAGAGAGAAACCCAGATAATTACCAGGAGATGGGACTTTTCTATTGTGGTAGCACCTAGAGACCATTTGGGTCAGAACCCCGCGGTTGTGTGCTCTGTACAAACAGAGCAAATGACAGCTCCTGCCCCCAAAGAGCTCCCAGTCTCATGTATGAATCCCAATCAACACTGGAGACAGAGGAATGCCCCAACAGCTGACCAGTATAGGCTGGCTATATGTATTAGCCTCACTCCACCTATATATCTTTTTATCTATATGTGAAGCATAAATAGTATCTTACTGAAAAGAGCACAGTGGCCCAGACCTTTAGAATGTAAAATCGGAAGGTTTATTAATGAAAGGAAAGAAAAGGCTGAGAGTACACACATCAGTCACCAAGTTCCTGAGGCAGGCTTTTAGCAGCGATGTAACAAACATGGCGTGAAAGTCTCTGGAGCACATTCTAGCTTAGGACTGGTCAGCGAATCCTTCTGGCCATCTATCCTTGGCAAAGGTGCTCCTGGAGCAAAAGGCAGGAGTGAAGACAAAGATGGAGGCACTCCCAGGATACTTTTATAGCCTTGCCCGTGCACAGGGAAATCCACTGTTCTCCTGGGTGCTGGTACCTCCCCAAATGGGGCTGATCACATGATCCCCATTTCCATTTTAGGCAAGCAGCCATGAAACACCCAGGCAAGGGACCATTGTGAACTCTTCAGGTGTCTGCTGGCAACCCCTAAGAGCCATTATCCATGCAGCATCGCTATTCACTGGGCTACCACCTCCCACAGTTAAGTGGTTGGTGGCTGCTGCTGTCTCCCACAAGCACAGAGCCCATAGTGATAACTTCACACACACAAATCATACAAGGATATGAGCAGCATAGAGCATGAGCTTTCATAGGCACCTCACTTGGCTCCCTTTGCAGTGGGTGCAACAATGAACTACCTGTTCCTATTAAAATCCAATAACGTGACACCACTTTTAACCTTGGGGGAAGAACTGGGCCAGGGCGAGGTCTTGGGTGTCTGGTTTTCAGCCAAGAGTAACTTGGCAACTCTAGTCTGTGACTGACAAAGCCTGTGATGTGGAAAGCGAGGGGACTGAAGGAGGCTGCCGGAGCTACCTCAGCAAAGACAGTTACTGCAGGGGCCTATGGTGCAGCACTGACCTATAGTGTCACCCCAGCATCCTGCTCAGAGCTGGTAACTAGTATCTCCCCTGCCCCCTCCTCACCCTTCCTCCTGGTATCTCCCCCGTTGCCTGCCCCCCAGAATGCTGGTGCTCCCCAGGGGTGTCTTCTAGCCCTGCAGACAGGGCAGGCCCTGTTTCTCCAGCACAAAGGTGATGACAGGCACAGACACCAGGAGCAGCAGGACCAGGATGCAGCGGGCGGCCCAGATGGTGAGGAGTATGGCCAATTCTGTAACACAGAAAGGGCCGTGGTGAGGGCCGTGTGCAAAGCAGCGTGTTGCCCTGCGGTACCAGCACTAAGCCCAGAGCAGCTGCTGTTTAACAAGGACCCCATGTGAGCCCCCGGAGGCCTCTCTCTAGGGGGAGATCATGTTGCAGGGGGCACGTTCACATGACAGGAGGCCTAAGTGTTGGAGGCCATTGGGGAGGCTTCTCCCTTTTCCCAGCACAGAGTCACTCTTGCCCTCGTTTGCTCAGGCTGCACCGGACATGGGGGCAAAGGCTGCACAAGAGCCAGTGACAGATACAGCAGCCCTTGCCCTGTCGCCCCTCCCCAGTGTGGCTGGCAGTTCACCACATCCCCCTCCTGGGCAGAGGGCAGGAAGAGCCCTTGGCACTAGCTGTGTCCTGAGGAGAGGGTGGGGTGATTTACTGCTGAAGCAAATGCTGTGGGGGAGCTGGGCAAACAGCCAGGTTTGGGCTCCACTAATGTCAGTTCCTGGGGCTCAGTTGCTGCCTGGGAACCAGACACTGGTGCTGGGCTGAGGTTCCTGGCAGAGGGGTTTGCCCACATGCCGGGTGTGACACTCTGGGCCAGGCCTGGAGCACAGAGCGTAACTAGCTAATGACACGGAGACAGAACCTGGGAGCCCAGGTGGGATGATGCGTCTGGTGCCTCCTGCCAGAGCAACCCCCCACCCAGTGAATGCAGAGGGAGGCAATAACTCACTGGCTGCCGGGTTAGCAGAGGGGGCAGGGAACTCCAGAGGAAACTTGCCCAGCAGAAGGATTTGGGATTCCCCCTCTGAATAAGCCATTTACCTGCCCTGTTAGGATGTTTCTAGGCTCAGCAATGCTGGGTAAAGGACCACAGTGTCCAGCACAGTAGCCACTAGCCACATGTGACTATGTAGACGGTTGAATGAGGCTAGTTCACTATATTAGAACTTGTTGGACACCACGGGCCTAGGAGAACTGCAGGGAGAGAGAGAGCCACATTGGACAAACCCGTCACCTATTTGTGTTGCTGTATTGTGTGTTTCCCCTACATCCATCACCATGGTGATCACACTCAGACTGGGAGTTAAATAGAGCCCCCAAAATACAGAAATGCTTCAGAAGCATTTACCTGATGGGGAGGAACCCTCGACACCGCTGCTGGCACCATCACCTAGGCAACAAACACACACAAGAGATCAGAGCAAGCTGTGCCCTATTCCAGGCCCACACGCTGCCCTCATACAACTGACCATGGGCAGTCACTGGCTGGGCAGGGCTGCTGGAAGGGCCCTGGGCTTAGAGGGATCATAAACTGGATCTGAGCCCACCACGTGAGGTAGCTGTGCAAAGGGCTGACGCTGTACTGTCCTGCTCTGCTCAGCAGTGGTGAAGCCTCAGCTGGAGGATGGTGTCTAGTTCTGGGTGTGACACTTGGGGAAGGATGTGGTGAAACTGGGGAGAGTCCAGAGAAGAGCAACACAAATGGTCAAAGGTTTAGGAAATCTGAGCTGGAAAAGTTAGAAAAACTGGGTCTGTTTAGTCTTGAGAAACAAGCCTGTGGTGGAGGCCGGTAGGGGGAGGGCATAACACCTGGAAATACATGAAGGCCTGTTACAGAAGACAGAGGGTCAGCTGTTCTCAGTCCCACTGAAGCTTGGACAAATGGCAATGGTCTTAATCATCATCAAGGGAGGATCAGGCTAGAGAGCAGGGAAACCTTTTGAACTATAGGGCTAGTGAAGCTCTGAAATAGACTTCTGAGGGAAGCTGTGGCATCCCTTTCCCTGGCTTTATGAAAACAGTTTGGACAAATTCCTGTCTGGGATGGTCCAGGTTTACTTGGTCCTGCCTCAGTGCACTCGATGACCTCTTGAGGTCCCTGACAGCACAACATTTCTATGATGTACCTGACCCCACCTGCCTGGGCTGGGCCATCTGAGCTGAGAGAAATTCAGGACAAGGGGTCCTGTGTAAAATTTTGAAGAAATCTGATTGGTTAGAAATGTTTTTATTTCAGATTTTGATGAATTTCAGCATTTGCATTTTCAGGGGTTATTATTTAACTAAAGCGGCGAGGAGTCCTGTGGCACCTTATACACTAACAGAAGTGTTGGAGCATAAGCTTTTGTGGGCAAAGACCATGTCCACGTATGCATGCATCTGACGAAGTGGGTCTTTGCCCACGTAAGCTTATGCTCCAACACTTCTGTTAGTCTATAAGATGCCACAGGACTCCTCGCCGCTTTTGCAGATTCAGACTAACACAGCTACCCCTCTGATTATTTAACTGTTGTTCTCACTCTGCCATTCATCTCACCTTCCTTCTTTGTGTGAGGCTGAATTGCCAGACACCCACCCCAACACACACATACACACCCACACACATCCACATCCATACCTCTTCCAGTGATGCTGAGGTGCTGGGCTGAGCTGGGATCTGGTCACCTGGTTGTTGCTGTCCTTGATCTCGTACCCGCAGGAGTAATTCACAGTAATTCATAGTCATAGGTGGTTTTCTCCTTCAAGCCCTTCGCGATGAAAGCTCCTTCCCGTCCTTGCAGAACATGACGCGGGTGACCAAGAGCTGGAACACGGAGCACTTGAGCCGCACGGAGTCCCCTGGCTGAGCAGACGTCTGGTTGAGGTAAAGGGTGGGGGTGGGGAGGGTACCTGAGAAGGGGAATGGGTCAGGCTAGTCACTGCTCCAAGGAGTTCAGCAGCTGACAGCCAATGGGCTGTGTCCAGTCCTTAAGCCCCATGGTGTCGGCTCGAACATGCTCCCTGCCCTTGTGCCCCTCCTGTTCTGAAACCTCAGCTGGCACAGGGGGCATTGGTGGCAATTTCAGACCCAGGCTAAGGGAAGGCCCTGGAGCAGTGGCCAGGAAGGTCCCCCCCGTTTTTCCAGGAATCACCAGGGTGATGCGACCCAGCTCTGAACCTGCAGGGGAATTGCTGCTGCTGCTGGGCAGGTCAATATTGACCCACCAACTTCCTTGCCCCAACGGTACCCCTGCTGCTGCCTTGCCCAGGCAGCCAGCAAAGAAACGGCCCCATCCATCTTCCCCTGCCATTGCCACTGGCACTTCACGGAGCAGGTAGCATGCGAAGGGGGTGGCTGGACAAACTGGACAGAGAGGGGTAAATGGCATGGGCAGGTTGGGCCCAGACAAGAGGGTCTCACCGGGAGCTGAGCAGATCTCCTGGCTGCTGGGACTCAGCGCTGGGAAGAGAAAGGGGACATGTGGTTAGTGCTGGAGATAAAATCCCCCCTTTTCTGAGATCCCTTTGAGGGACAAAAACAGTCTGTACTAGGGAACTGAATTCCTGATTCTTGTTTTGGTGAAGAAGCAAAGTAGGTAGGACGCTGGATCTGGGGCAGGGCAGATCCCTAATGTGCACAGACCTCGGCTGAGCTGGGGCTGACTTTGCCTTCAGCTTTCTAAAGGGCCAGATCCTCAGTTGGTGTAAAAGTTATATCGACTCCAGTGGAGTGACACTGATTTACACCAGCTGGGGATCTGGCCCAGGAGCTCTCCCATTTCTCTCCCACTATGAGGATTTGCTGATAGTATGGGCCAGGGGCTGCTCTTGGTTCTGTTTTCTCCCAGCCGGCTGCGAATTAGCCCAGGATCCCCCTGTACTCACCGAACAGCAAGAGGCGCAGAAACAGGAGCATCAGGAAAATGGCAGGAACCGATAGGGAAGGAGACAGCCCAGTGGCCTCTGCTCCTGAGTGGGGTCACGGCCTGCTCTGATCTATCCCCACTGCTCTGTCTGACTTCAGCAAGGGGATGCTCCGGTCTCTCTCTCTGCTCTGATCTGCCCCTGTCTGCTTCCCAGGGCTGGATGCTCCAGCCAGCCCCTCTCCCTGCTCCCAGGCCACCTGTGAACTTCAGGGCTGAGGTAGCACAGACACTGCAGCCTCTCTCTGACCTGCTCTGTCCCCTCCTTGGGTCTGATAATCATCCCTGCCTGTTTCCTGCCCTGCGTCACCCACCGGCTACAGCGTCTCTATTTAGGGCTGTGAGACACAGAACCAAAAGGGCCTGGTTTGCTTGCTGGAGTCTAAACAGATCACTGAGAAAACATCTCCCCTCCCCTGTCCCATCTCACTGCCTGGGGACTGAGACAGTCCCTGGCTAACAGCACAGCTAGGCCAGGGTGAAAGGTCAGTGGGTGCCTGGGGGGGCTGGGATGTTGGAGGAGACTGAACATTTTGCCTCCACCCTGGTCTCCAGTCCCTGGTGAGAACTCAGCTGCCCCACGGGAAATTCACTGTCTAGACTTAAGAGAGACGTAAATGGAGTCTGGGCCTTATGCTGGACCCTGTGCCCAGAGGTGAATTACAACCCCACCCAGAGAACACCTGCCACAGGACTGCACTGGCTTCCCAACTGCTTAGTCTCCACTTGCCCCCCCTCCACACTCAGCTTCTTCCACTTCTGCTTGTGCTGCGCTAACTGCCCCCGCCTCCCATTCTGGGTTCCTCAGGAGTCTGCTGTCCCTCCTGAGAGAAGGCCACAGGCTCTTCCCATCCATGCTCTCTGCCTCTACTTGTTCATCCCTGTCACTGGAGTATCTGAGCCCCTCACAGTCCTTAATGGGGTTTCTCCTCACACACTCCTCAAAGACAGGGCAGCTCCTCCTCATGTCACAGTTGGGGAGACTGAGTCACAGAGAAAGGGGCTAAGTGACTGAGCCCAGGGCCCACAGGAGTCTGCAATGAGTCAGGGACTAAACCCTGAGATGTTGACCCCACAGCCCTGCCCACTAGACTGTCCTTCCTACGCTCAGCCCTCGTCAAGCTGGGTGACAATAACTAACTCAGAACCTGCCTGGAAGGCCAGTGACCTGGAGCTATTTCATCCAAAGAGAGGAAGAGCCTGGGTGGGACTGGATTGGGGCTGAGGGAAAATGTCAGGGTATGTCTACACTACAGCACTAATTCGAACTAACTTAATTCGAATTAGTTAATTCGAACTAAGCTAATTCGAACTAGTGCATCTAGACCTAAAAACTAATTCAAATTAGCGATTTGCTAATTCGAACTAGCATGTCCACATTGAGTGGACCCTGAACCGAAGTTAAGGCTGGCCGGAACCAGTGCCGGCAGGGCATCAGCTTAGGACTTAGAGTGTGGAGCTGCTGCCTGAGGCTAACTGAGCTCTGTGCTTAAAGGGACCCAACCCCCACCCCGGACAGACAGTTCTCAGGGTTCCCCGCTTGCTTGTCTACCTCGATGAGGGACAGCAAAGCAGTCCTGTCTTGGAGTGCCCTGAGTGCCCGCCCTCGGCACATCAGAGCACTCGGCCATCAGCCCGGCTGCAGTTGCCGCAGGCTGCCATCCGGGGGGGTTAATTGGGGGGCTGTCAGGATCCAGGAGGCCCTGCAGGAGAGCTTCCACCCTGAGGAGCCCGCAGAGCCACCCCAGTCCTCCCCACCGGGGGCTCGTGCCCCATTCCTCCCTCACCTCCTTCCACTTACCCCTCCCTAGCCCCCCTTCCTGATGTAAAAAATAAAGGACGCGTGTTCAAAAATAGAAACTCTCTTTATTTAACAAAACTGGGGAGGGGGGATTAACCTCTGGGGAGACTGGGAAAAGGAGGTGGGAGAGGGGAAGAGAGAGGGTGGGAGAGGGGAGGTGGAAACCTGGGAGGAGGGAGCTGGAAGGGGGAAGCCAGGGGAAGAAGGAGGAGGGGAAGTATAAAACTATGGTACGCCATATCTTCAGTACTGTGTACAGATGTGGTCTCCTCACCTCAAAAAAGATATTTTGGCCTTGGAAAGGGTTCAGAAAAGGGCACCTACAATGATTAGGGGTTTGGAACAGGTCCCATATGAAGAGAGGCTAAAGAGACTGGAGAAAAAGAGAAAAGAGGAGACTGAGGGGGGATATGATAGAGGTCTATAAAAGCATGAGTGGTGTGGAGAGGGTGAATAAAGAAAAGGTCTTCATTAGTTCCCATAATAGAAGGACTAGAGGACACCAGATGAAATGAATGGACAGCAGGTTTAAAACTAATAAGCGAAAGTTCTTCTTCACACAGCACATAGTCAACCTGTGGAACTCCTTGCCACAGGAGGCTGTGAAGGCTAGAACTATAACAGAGTTTAAAGAGAAGTTAGATAAAGTCATGGAGGTTGGGTCCATGGAGTGCTATTAGCCAGGGGGTAAGAATGGTGTCCCTGGCCTCTGTTTGTGGAAGGCTGGAGATGGATGGCACGAGACAAATGGCTTGGTCATTGTCTTCGGTCCATCTCCTCCAGGGTACCTGGTGTTGGCCACTGTCGGCAGACAGGCTACTGGGCTAGATGGACCTTTGGCCAGCATGGCCGTTCTTATGTTCTTATGTTCTCAGCTCAGGGCTCAGGGTCGGGGGTCTCACTGGACCAACTTGATTTTCATGGAAACCTGCTCCTGGGTTCGCATGTGGCCTTTGGTGGCCAGGCTGGCAGCTATCCTGCCCTAGATGGCCTCATTCCTGTGCCTAGTGCAGAGGTCGTGGACGTTGGAGGTCTCCCCCCAAACCCCGATGAGGTCCACGATCTCCGCACTAGACCAAGCGGGCGCCCACATCTTGCGGCCCCGGGCAGGCTCCTGGGAGCCGCCAGTCTGGTCCTGGGAAGAGGCAGAGGGCTGGGTGGCAGCGGGTGGCTGGCTCATGCCGTGCCAGGTGCAGGGTCTGCTGGCTGGGTGCTGGCAGGCTTGCACCTGGCATGGGCACTGTAGCCAGACCGTGGCCCTTTAAGGGCTCCGGGGCCGGGCCGGGGGCAGAAGAGTTTCCCTGGTTTGGCCCAGAGTGGCCACCAGGGCAAGCTGGGAAGAGCTAGCCTCCAACTAGTTCGAATTAAGTGGCTACACAGCCCTTAATTCGAACTACTTAATTCAAACTAGGCGTTAGTCCTCGTAGAATGAGGTTTACCTATTTCGAATTAAGCGCTCTGCTAGTTCGAATTAAGTTCGAACTAGCAGTTTGCATGTGTAGCGCCTATGAAAGTTAATTCGAACTAACAGCTGTTAGTTCAAATTAACTTTGTAGTGTAGACATACCCTCAGAGACACAAGCTGGAACCTGCTGCAGGGAATTTACTTTATCACACAGAGCATCCCGCCCCCTATGGCTTCTGGGCTAGATCCTGCTTCCCTCCCTGGCCCAAACCCAAGGCAGTCTGTATCCCCAGGCCTGCTGGTCATGTGGCTGGAGCCAGATGCTGCAGGACTAGAGAGTGTCTGGCTGCTGCTCAGAATGGGGAAGGGAGAGGAGAGTTGGTGCCATGAGCAGCAGCCCCTTTGCTCAGTGACTCTGCATTTCCTCTTGCTCTGTGCAGCCACACAGGGAGGGATGCACAGGACAAGCTGATAGCGCCCTGATCATCTGCAGAGTCTGTGGTAAGGAAACCTCTTCTCTCCAACAGCTGTGAGCTCTCCCCAGCTTGATCCCAACCTTGCAGCCCAGCGGGGTGGGGGGGTGTCACAACCTGTGATGTGGGATTGAATAACCTGCTCACACAATGTTATTTTTGTCCTCGCACATTAACCTCTCTCTCTCTCTGCATTAACTCATTCTCATGAGGGTTCCAGGGCATTTTACTTTCATAATCATACATGTAAAGGCCAGGAGGGACCAAAGGGCCCATCTAGTCAGAGCGTCTGCCCAGCACAGGCCAGAGCCTCCCCCAGGGATCCCTGCACTGAGCTGCTAATTGCTGGCCAGGCTAGAGCCTGTCTGGCAGAAAGAGACGTCCCCTCTCGGTTTAACGGCTCCCAGCCGGCTCCCATTTCTAAACACTAGGGTGGCTGTGGCTGATCAGTGCAAGAGGGAATAAGAGGGAAGGGAGCTCCTGGACTGGGAGACAGCTCCTGCTGTGGGTCCTAATCTGGACATCCCCAGAGATTGCGGGTGTGGCCTATGGATGTTAAATATCGGTTAATTGAATAGTCAAACTGAGCTGGGCTGCCTGCCTGCCCAGCTCCTAATACACTTTAAATGCAGAGCCACAGAAGGGGTAGGTCCCAGACCCAGCAGAAGTCAGGACTGAGCTGGGCTTCTGGCCATCCTGCTAAAACATTTACTGGAGTATGCATGTTGTCTATAGCATTACTTTATAAGCTTTTGCTAATCAGTTAATTGGTTAATCGACTAGACTATTACATCCCTAGTGTGGACTTGGAGTTCTGGTTTTGTTCTTTTTGTAGAGACAGTCCCCAGCCACACAATCGGATCTAACCTCCCCCAGGGTCTGTGTGTGAGGACTCTTCCTCTGAGACGATCCAGCGTCTGACCAAGGAGGGAGAGAAGATGCTCGACTGGGGTGACTGAGCCACACAATGCTGAATGGTCAATAGGGGTGAGGTGAAGCTGTTGGCGTGGCATAGGTTTCAGGAAGCTCAATGGAGTGTGCAGATCTGGTGGGTACTGAAGGCCTGGCGCTAACAGACTGACTGAGCAGCTAGGCCGGGCACAGACAGACCCAGGATGATTAGTGAGGATGCTGGAACAGTTTAACACTCTAGTTTGGAGAAGAAACCATGGCAGATTGTCAGGGGTGGGGCAGTGCTGTACGATACCTGGTAGTGCAGTACCATGCACACCAATGGCATTAAGGAAACATTATCACAATGAGAGCTGCACTGGGGGCAGAAATTTTTACATTAAGACATTCTCAAACAAAAACTTAATTTCTGACTAAATATATTTTTATTTTGGTTGTTTATTTATTTGTGGCAGTCTCTGCTTTTCTTGAAATGTATGAGTTTTCATTGGAATATCAACAGTCCCTATATAGGGTTGCCAGATGTCCGGTATTGACCCAGAGAGTCCGGTATTTTCACCTCCTGCCCAGTAAAAAAATTCAGAGAATACCAGACACCTAAAATGTCCGGTATTTTCTGGGTTTTTTTCCCTGCCAGGAGGCAAAAATACCAGACACCTGGCACCCCTATGACACACTCGGCAACTGGCCCTGGCCCCTGGCCTCCCCTACTTACCTGGTTCCGCAGGAAAGCTGCCTTCTGGCTCAATCAAGAAAACAAGATGGCTGCCAGCAAAAAGCCTAAAGAGCTGAAGTAATTGTAACTACCTCTGGGTGGATTTGAACCTGGGACCTCTGAAGCCACTACCCTCTGAGCTAAAAGCCAGCTACTTCTTAGCCTGTGCTGTAGATCTTGATCTTAAGTGTTGCTGTGATCTAGGTACCACTTATATTGCTCAGCAACCCACTGTGTGTGGGTTACATAATGCCTTCCCTGGGTCTTAGTGCTCAATCTTTCCCCTCTTCCTATCCCTATTCTGACTCTGCACGCACTTAAAGGGGCCATGCTGTTTTAATACTGTTTTTTTTTTTTTTTTTTTTTGCTTAACTCGCAGGGTCCTTTTTTTGCTCAACAACTTTGGTCCCCCCCTTTTTTCCCCTCAACAGATTTTTTTTCCCCAATGGGTTTTTTGGGGGGGGGGTTAGGTATTTTTGGTTAAATCATCTGGCAACCTTAGTCCCCAAATATTTCAGTTTTTGGAAGTTTTCAGCTGAAAATGTTCAGTTCTCAGTTGCCAAAACTGATATTTCCCCCCTCATTTTTTGAAAGTAATTCAGCAGACAGAGCCTGTCTGGTCTCCGCGCTCTCTTGGGTGTTGGAATTGCAGGGAGCAGGGCTGTCACTATGGGAGCAAACGGCCAGGGGCTCCATGGGCTGGAGACTGGCTGCAGTCTGGGGGGGCTCTGCTGGGACGGGACAAACCTCCCAGCCCTGGGTGCGGCGAGTGTGGGGAATGGGCTGGAGCCACCGGCAGTGACTTAGGAACCTGCTGTGGGGGAGGGGCCTGGCGAGCAGAGTCAGCGACGGGCCTATCAAGGGGGGAAAGAGCCCAACTGCCACCTGGGTGTTGAGGGGAGCCCAACTGTCACCTGAGAGGCGGGGATGAGGGGAGTTCAACTGTCACCTGAGGGAGCATCTCAATATCAGGGGATGGGAACAGGATGGGGGAGGGGAGCCCAGTCAGGGTCCAGGGGAGCTGCCCTTTTTGTCCCCAGATATCTGGGAGCCTCCCCCACACACGCATAAACCTGCTCTTGGGGAAGGGAACCTTTTTTGTGTCGGGGACTGCTGACCCACAGAAAAATCAGTCAGGGGCGACACACAAGTGAGAAGCAAACAAAACCCCTCAGTGACGTGGACCCCAACTGAGGAGAAAGTCACTCCCCACATTCCCGTTGCCCACCAGAGCCTAGGGGGCCCAGCTTAGTAGATTTTTTTGTGCTCCAGCCCTGCAGTGGGACAGCAAGGGGGGCTGGAGCACCAGCGCAGGCTGCTCACTGTGTATGGGGGGGAGTGACTCTGAGTCTTGGGGTCCAGATCCAGATGAGCTGGGAACTGCATCCAACCCCTGGGCCTGTGGTTCCCCACCCCTGCTTTAGAGCATAATTAAAGTCCCCGTCTTTCCCAGATTCCCCCATTGTGGGGCAGGGATCCACTGACAGGGAGTGGTGGCCATGTCAGGCATCCCCTCATGTCACATATGACAGAGTGACAAAGGCCAGGGGAAGCCACTAAGATCTATACAGCAGAGACACTCCCACCCTGAGGCTGCAGGACATGTCCTGGACCCAAGCGGCCCCTGCAGGGTCAGTGTCTGTGTCTCATCAGTTTCTGATGGGTGTACTTTGCACATGTTGATGCTGGGATGACAGGTTCTGGGTGGGCTGCTCTCCTGTGGAGTCTATTCTACTTTGCATAACTATTTGAATATTAATTGGGCCAAAGAGTGAGCCAGTGAGAACGACTTTGGAGACTGGGGATTAAGGAGCTCATTTGGGCAGTGGGAGCTATGGGATTCAAATCCCTCCTCCCTCTGAATGGGAAAGAGAGATCTGAGGCAGCATCTCCTAGCTCCTGTCTCCCCAGGCTGGAGAGTCCTTCTTCTGCTCTTTGGCCCATAGAATAAGCTAATTGTTAGCTGGTGTTTAGGGATCAAGCACAGATTTCTGAAGAGAGCTGAATATTAAAAACAACAACAACAACAACCCTTTCCCCCAGTTAAAACTGATAAGGATAAATTTTTGACTAGTTTTGTGGCAGCCAAAATTGCATTTTTTGGTAAGTAAATTCTTCATCTGGTTGGTTGTGAGATCATTGCTGAGTGCCATGACTGTGCACAAAAGGGTTTGTTTGAAGGTTTGTGATTCCTGACGTGGCATTTTGGTTTATCTTTATAGCAGTATATGAGCACTGGGATATTTTCCATATGGGATTGTAATTGTAGGATTGCCCATCAGTATTATGGCTACTCATCTATTGAGGCTACCATATATTTTGGTGCATTCTCATAGGGTTTTTATGAGTGATGGGGCCACTCCTGCTCATTTGTTTTGTATTGTTGTGTGTGAGTGCACATTCTGTGATCACACTGGATTGTCATTGTGGGGCTGCTTATGAGGGCTCTGGTTGCAGTCGCAGTTGGTTGTGATTGTAGAGTTACTCTTGAATGCCCGGTGAGAGTAAAGTGAAATGAGAATCCCCAGTTATTTCCATGTTTTAATTGCTGCTTTGCTCAGAGTGAAACTCCCTTGTGGAGTAAGGCTGTTCCATGGAGCAGGGAAGGTGACTTTACAGTTAAGGGGGGAGACCTCCATGCATTTCTCTGCTTTGTTCCCCCAGCTCTGCCTCAGAGCAGAAACTCCTTGCTCCCTCAGGGACCTCCCTGTTTCTCTTAGGGAAGAGACAGGGAGAAGCTGAGAATGTGGGGGGCAGGGCAAGGGGAACAACCCTGTTGTGTGCCCCTGCATGCTAGCATCCCCACTCTGTTGCATGTGACTGAGGAGGGTGGGAGAAAGGGCAGTCACAGCAGTGAATACACCCTGCACGTGTTGCTGGAGCAAAGGTGGCCGTGCCCCATCCCAGTGCCTGTGCCCTGAGCAGAAGTCTGGGCTCTTGAACCCGAGATGTCAGGGAGAGGGAATGGTGGTGCTGACCATGCAGGATGCAGGAGCAGAGGCAGAGAGGTGAGCGCGCTGGATTTTAAAATAATTTTTCTGTAGGTTTTTACCCCAATATGCCTTTGGCAACATCAGTGCCAGTTTATGTAGGTTTTTTTCAATAGTGCTACTTCTTCAGCACAAGGGCTTGTTTATATCGTGGAGATCTTTGATACTGCTGGGGCTGTGCACACTGTTTTGTTACTGCAGGATCATGCACTGGCTCTGCTCACACACTGATGTGTTTCCATTGCCATGTCTGCTTTCGGATTTGCCCTTGTTATTGACACCAGTATGAAGTGCACTGATGTTACTTGGCCTGGATTTCAATGGGCAAACTGAGGCACCCAGACAAGAGGGGACTTACCAAAGCTCACATAGTGAGTCAGTGGCACAGCCACTGGGTATAGAACCAAGAAATGCAAAATGTGATCTAGTGGATGGGTAGTGTCTGCACCAGGACAAGCCTGCAGGGTTTTAAAAAAAATCTCTACTACCCTACTTTAAGATTTGCACATTATCTAATAACTCCACAGTGGAACCCTGGCAGCACTGCTGACATTCCCAGGGGTGAAATGTAGCCAAGTGCGTATCGCTGAATAGACACGAGGTATCCAAAGAGACCTGGGCCCTTCCAGTGATGGAAAATGCCCCACAACTACCCTGAAATCAGCCCCAGTCCCTGCGCTCTGGCTAGTCATCCAGTGAGTCTTCTGATGGGACCTTTACAGTAAGAAGGAAATTAACACCAATTAAACCAACCAGAGAGAAACCCAAATAACTAACAAGAAATGGGAACTTTCTATGGTAACACCTAGAGACCATTTGGGTCAGAACCCCACTGTTGTGGGCTCTGTACAAACAGAGCAAATGAGCTCACAGTCTCATGTGTGAATCCCAAGCATCCACTCAAGACACAAGGGTACCCCAGTAGTTGACTAATAATACGTGTATTATCCTCACTATTGTGAGGAATTCGGCCTCACAATCAGCTTAAAGAAGACCCAGGTGATGGGCCAAAGCGTGGGTAACGAGCCATCTATCAGTGTGTTAGACTACGAACTGGAAGTCGTCCATGAGTTCGTATACCTAGGCTCTACGATCTCGGACAACTTGTCATTTGATAGCGAGATTAACAAGTGCATTGGAAAAGCCACTACAACGTTCTCCAGGCTGACGAAGAGAGTATGGGCTAATAATAAGCTCATTGTACACACCAAGGTGCAGGTCTACACAGCCTGTGTTTTGAGCACACTGTTGTACGCCAGTGAAACATGGACTTTGCACTCAAAACAAGAGCAGCGGCTCAACACATTCCACATGCGCTGCCTTAGGCGTATGCTTGGTATCTCATGGCAGGACAAGATCCCCAATAGTGCAGTGCTTGAGAGGGCGGGCACCGTCTCCATGTTCACCCTTCTCAAACAGAGGCATATGCGCTGGCTTGGCCATGTCTCACGCATGTTGGGTGGCTGAATACCGAAGGACCTTCTCTTTGGCGAACTGGCATCTGGAAAGAGGCCAAAAGGGCGACCTAAATTGCGCTACAAGGACACGTGGAAGCATGACCTCAGTGCTCTCTCTATCAGTGTGAACACCTGGAATTCGCTCGCCTTAGACAAGTATGCCTGGAAACAGGGAGTGAAGGAAGCTCTTGCTATGTATGAAACTACCTTGGTGAAAGAAGCAGAAGACAAGAGAGCCCTCAGGAAGATCCATGCCCGTGATACCAGAATGACATCTGCCTACTGCTGCTCACAGTGCGGAAAGGACTGCCATTCCCAGATTGGATTGCATAGCCACAGAAGACGCTGCTCGAATCAGTCCAACAGGGGCGCAAACGCATAATCCCTCCGGATCAAAGGATGCCTACGACGATGATTCTCGCTATATCTATATATCTATTTAGCTATATGTTAAGCATATATAGTATTAAGCACAAATATTAGAGCAATTATGTAGCCGACGTTGGCCTCCACCTTTATTCTAGTCCTGTTCCCTTGTGCTAAGTATCCCAGCGCATCTTGTGTTTGCTGAAGCAAGCTCTGTCTTATAGACAGGAAAACTGTCAGGACCAGGACACGTGAGTGTTTTATCACAGCAGCAGGCAGGAGTGACTCTGACAGGTCGCTAGTGGAATGACAAAGGACGAGAACAGGGCATCTGATCGTTCTAGTACAGCTCTAGGAGATGTCATTAGGTCATTTGGTGCCATGTGTTCAGGACAAAGAAATAAGGGACACCCCATGGTACCAGAAAAGCAAGGTAGAAAGATTAAATCTAGTCTTAGGTGACACACACAGCGTCTTATACCTACAAACTGGTAGGTTATAAAAAGATGGTGTTAGGGTGTAACTTGGGGAGCCACCTTTTATGTCAGGGCCAAGCTGAACAAAAGGGCTTCCCAGAGACTGGTGTCGTATGGCACCTTTCCCCTGTGCTGTGTTATTGTTGGCTTAGAGCAATAAACCTGCCTGATATTGGTTCTTTGGGCTCTAGAATAACATTTCGGAACAAACCAGGCTGCGGCCAAGCCACTGACTTTACAGTTTATTCACAGCACAGAATAGCAAATCAAAATAGAGACCTTGTTCCTTAGCTCCTTCCACCTGCCCCCCTCTGCAATTCACTGGGATTATACATCACAGCAGCCCCTGGGCAGCAGCCAAGGTCAGGCCCCTTTGCTCTAGGTGCTGGACAGTTTGTCTGCCTGTGAAACTGACCAGCAGATCCATGGGCAGTGGATGAACCCCTGGGTTAGGTAGGAGTAAGCAGGGGCTGAACTACTGCTTGCAATTAGCCAGTTAAAATCAGCAGCCCTGGGGGTGGGTATGCTCACTCAAAGAGCTGAAGTCACTGGTTTGGCCTGGAGCCAGACCCATTGCGACTGGTGGGTGGCCAGTAAGAGCAGCAGCTGGCGGGAACAACCGGCAGGTGGTGAGTTGGAGCAGCAGCAGGCAGCCAGCAGGGTGGCTGGTGGGAATGACTGACGGGCGGCCAGTAGGAGCAGCGGCAGGCGGCCAGCAGAAGAAGCGGCTGGTGGAGCAAGCGGACCGCAGGAGCAGCAGAAAGGTGGCGTGGCCGCAGGCTCAGTGAGTGGGGTCATCAGCGTGATGTGTCGGGGTCTGCACTGACTGGACAGAGCTGTAAGTGGGGTGTTTGAAGTGGGGTATGGAGAAAGTTTGGGTAAGTGAATGGAACCCTTACATGGTTGGACTAGTGAGCCTGAGAGGCAAAGGACATTGCTCAATCCATTTGAGCTGGGATGGTTACTTGGGGGGGGGCGGGTTATGAACTCTGTTTGTAGTATTTTTCCCACGCTAATGCCATGTGACTTCTCTCCCTTTTTCATTAAAAAGTTTCTTTTCTATGATCAGACTCTGCTTGTGAGTGGGGAAGCATTGCCTCTCGGAGGCTCCCAGAGGTGTGTGTGAATTTCCTCAGCTACTGGGTGGGGGCTCAAGCTGGTTCTGTGTCAGATGGATGAAAAGGGACTCCTAGATATTGGACCCGGCCCTGGCTGCTGCCAGCACTACCTGGCAGAAGGGTTACATAGGCAACTCCCCTGCCCTACCGCTTTCACACCCACGAGCCCTAACCTATCCATTGTGGCTCCTAGCCCCTGCTACTCAGCCACACTAAAGTTGCTGTGTGGTGTGGGCCCCAAGCCTTTGCCCCCAAATAAGGAGACTGGGTAGCATGGCCCAAGTCCCCTGGCTCTGGAGAGCCAGAGAGCTGACTACGCTGCTCACCCATCTCTGGAGCGACAGAGAGCCAGGCAGGTGGCTGTACTGACTGGCTGCCCTGCCACCCACAACGTTTTTCTCCCTATCCCCAAGCTGAGCCATCGGCTCCAGTGCTGAGCAGTTGGAGCAATCCCAGGGACACGTTGCAACCCCCAGCCTGCCTGCCCCACCCTCTAAGATCTGGAAGGTAACCAATGGGCAGGGCCTCCACAGGATTTGGGAAGGCAACATCTTCCCGTGTCTATGATAACTGCCTCTCATGAGCACAACTCTGCAGGTCGAGCTAAACCCTACAGCTCTCCAGGGATAACTCCCCCTGGGGACACTCTCCAGTGTACAAGGTTTTTTTTAGTTTACTTCATGGTAAAAATAGTGTGAATTAACCCTGACTGAGGCTTTCTAATTCCAAGATAACTGCAATGATTATTTACAGTGTAGATATGCTGGTTAGTTTCCTTGTGCCTACAAACCTATAGGGAGAGACAGCCCTCAGCCAGAAGAGTTTGCAGTCTCAGAAAGGAATTTCAACAGCACCTGAGAGACTTAGGAGCACCAGCAGTGGGCACAGAGCAGTCACATTCTTGTGCTCCTAAATCCCTTAGGGTATGTCTACACTACAAAGTTAATTCGAATTAACAGCCATTAGTTCGAATGAACTTTAATAGCGGCTATACATACAAACTGCTAGTTCAAATTTAAATCGAACTAGCTGAGCGCTTAATTCGAACTTGGTAAACCTCATTCTACGAGGAGTAATGCCAAATTCGAATTAAGTAGTTCGAATTAAGTGCTGTGTAGCCACTTAATTCGAACTAGCTGGAGGCTAGCCCTTCCCAGGTTCCCCTGGTGGCCACTCTGAGCCAGACCGGGAAAACTTGTCTGCCCCCTTCCAAGCCCCGGAGCCCTTAAAGGGGCAGATTCTGGCCACAGTGCCTGTGCCAGTTGCCAGCCTGCCAGCATCCAGCCAGCAGACCCTGCACCTGGCACACCATGAGCCAGCCACCCGCTGCCACCAGACCTTCACCTCTTCCCAGGACCAGGCTGGTGGCTCTCAGGAGCCTGCGAGGGGCTGAAAAAGACGGGCGCCCACCTGGTCTCATGCGGAGATTGCGGGCCTCATTGAGATTTGGGGGGAAGCCTCCAATGCCCATGATCTTCGCACTAGGCACAGGAATGCGGCCGTCTACAGCCGCATGGCTGACAGCCTGGCCACCAGAGGCCACATGCGCAGCCAGGAGCAGGTGCGCTGCAAAATTAAAGACCTGTGGCAAGCCTATGCCAGGGCCTCCCAGCCAGGGGCTGACCCAGACACCTGCCCTCATTATGAGGTCCTGGACTGCATCCTGGCAGCTCACACAGTCCGTGCCCCCCGGGTGGTGATCGACCCCGGGGCAGAGGGCCCAGCCCCTGAAACAGGGGAAAAGGAGGAAGATGAGGAGGATGACAGCCAGGAGCCGCAGGAGTCTGCAGGGAACCTGCCCAGCACCCAGGACCCCCGAGTCATCCCACAGAGCCCATCAGCTGTGTCATCTGAGGCCAGGGAGGGCTCCACATGTAAGTGCCATCATGGTCCCTTTATGTGGGGAGGGGTGTGTGGAAAGGGAGCCCAGGGACTGTGCGCCTGGGCCTTGCCCACCATGGAGCAGCAGCTGGGTGTCATGCAGGGGCCCTGGCTCGTTCCCCACATGCCGACCTCGCCTTGCAGAGGGGGGCTGGGTTTCACCCACTGTGTCCCCAGGGAGAACTGACCACTGCTCTTGTTTCACCACAGCTGCAGCACCTGTGAGTGCAGGGCGCACCAACCCAACTGGACCAGCCACCGCATCCGGGCCAGCAGGCGCACCCGCAACCAGGAGGAGTACCAGTGGCGGCACCTGTGGCTACTGGGACAGCAGCTCCACAGCCAGGAGCACTGGGTCCGCGAGGACCTGCGGCTGCGGCAGCAGAGCTTGCAGGTGCTAGAGGAGCAGGGCCGTGCCCTCCGAGGCCACTTCCAGACCCTGGTGGACAGGTGCCTGCCTCCTCCTGCTCCAGAACTTGAGGCCGCCCCAGCTCTCGCTTCTCCTCCCACCTCTGCTCCCCCTCCCGCTTCCTCCGCCCCCTGTCCCTCCTGCCCCATCCTCCACACCCACTCCCCCCAGATGCCCCCGCACCCACAGTGCTGTGAGATGGTAGAGCCAGCAAGACCCCGAACCCTGAGCTTTCCCTTCCCTTCCTCTCCTTGCCTCCTCCTTCCAGCTCCCTCTTCCCAGGTTTCCCCCTCCCCTCTCCCACCCTCATTCCCCTCTTCCTCCACCTCAGTTCTGTGAAATAAACAGACATATTTGTTGGCAAAGCAGGTGTTTTTATTTTACATTAGGAAGGGGGCTTAGGGAGGGGAAAGGGGAAGGAGGTGAGGGTGGAAGAAGGCCCCAGTGGGGCATGCCAGGGAGAGTTCAGTCTTCCTCCACCTGGAAGCTCTCCTGCAAGGCTTCCCAGATCCGGACAGCCCCCCGCTGGGCCTCCTGGACAGCGTCGGTGCGGGGCTGTGCGTACAGGCCAGCCAAGTGTTCCACCTCAGCCATCCAGGCTGGCAGGAAAGCCTCCCCCTTCCTCTCACATAAATTGTGCAGCACACAACATGCTGCCACCACGGGAGGAATATTGTGCTTGGCGAGGTCGAGGTGGGTGAGGAGGCATCTGAAGCAGGCCTTCAGGTGTCCAAAGGCCCCCTCCACCACAATGCGGGCCCTGGTGAGCCTGGCATTGAAGGCCTGCTGGGAGGGGTTGAGGTGCCCCATGTACGGCTTCATCAGCCAGGGCTGTAGGGGGTAGGCCGCATCCCCCACGAGGCAGACGGGCATGTCCACGTCCCCGACCCTGATGTGGCAGTCGGGGAAGAAGGTCCTGGCGTGCAGCCTCTGGCACACGGAGGAGTTGCGGAACACCCTGGCGTCGTGTGCCTTGCTGGACCAGCCCACACTGATGTCCGTGAACTGGCCCCGATGGTCAGACACCGCCTGTAGGATCACTGAGAAGTAGCCCTTCCTGTTGATATACAGAGAGGCCTGCTGTTCCGGGGCACAGATGGGGATGTGCATCCCATCGATCGCCCCCCCGCAGTTGGGGAAGCCAAGGGAGCTGAACCTCTGAATGACCCCATCCAGGTCGGTGAGGCGGACCACCCTGCGGAGCAACACCCTGTTGATGGCCTTGACCACCTGCACAGAGACACACCAAACCACGAATCACTGGGGTGCCCAGGTGGCTGGGAGTGTTCGTTCATTGGCACTGCCCCATGCCCCACTCCCGGAAGCAACCCCCGCTGCAATCCTAGCCGCCACGGGCGGTGTGTAGTACGGCTGGGACAGACCAAACCCTCCCATGCAGGGCACTTTTGCCTCCTACCCCGTTTTCCCTGGGACAACCCATCCCCTCCTTGCAGCCCCCCCTACTCCTCCGGCCCAGTGGCCGGTGAGTGCCGTACCTCCATGAGCACTGCTCCAACGGTGGATTTCCCCACGCCGAACTGGTTCCCAACGGATCGGTAGTTGTCTGGCGTGGAGAGCTTCCATAGGGCGATGGCCACCCGCTTGTGGAGGGGAATGGTGGGCCTCATGCGAGTGTCCCATCGCTGCAGAGCAGGGGCGAGCCACTTGCAGAGCTCCAGGAAGGTGTCCTTCTTCATCCTGAAGTTCTGGGTCCACTGTTCGTCTCCCCTGCGCTCCAGGATGATGCGGTCCCATCAGTCTCTGCTGGTGTCCAGACCCCAGATGCGGTGGGGCACGCTGGCGTCCGGGTGCTGCTGCGGCTCCTCCATGGCCCCCAGGGAGGCCAGGGGGAGGGGCAGGGGGCTGACGTGCACCAGATGGTGCCAGGCAGCCTCCAGCCATTGCTAGCAGGCTTGCAGCAACAAATCCAAAAACTGGACCAGAATGCCCACGGTGAGCTCTGGCTCCATGGTGCCAGCTGCTGTGGTGTCCCCAATGAGAACGACCGAAACAGGCAGGCAGAGAGGAAAACGCTTTGCTGTCCCTTGGCAAGGTAGGCAAGCAAGCAGAAAAGCTGAGAACCGGCTGTCCGGGGGGGTCCCTTTAAGCACGAGCCTCAGATAGCCTCAGACAGTAGCCACACAAAGCAACTACTGACCTGATGCCCTGCCGGAACCGGTTTCAGCTGCCCTTAAATGCGACCCAGCGTCCAATCAGTGTGGACCCACTATTTCGAAATAGCAAAATGCTATTTCAAATTAGTTTTTGGGTCTAGATGCGTTATTTTGAATTAGCTTATTTCGAATTAACTAATTCAAAATAAGTTAATTCGAAATAGCACTGTAGTGTAGACATACCCTTAGAGGCTTTGGAAATTCTACTCTAGTCAAAGCTGATGAATGGCCCATTTCACTGGTGGGGGCAGTTCATCGTAGAGTTGCCAGGTGTCCAGTGTTCACCCAGACAATCCGGTATTTGCGGGCTCTGTCTGGTAAAAAAACCAGAAAATACCGGACACGCGAAATGTCCGGTATTTCCTGTTTCCTTCGGACGGAAGCCCGGAGGCGACAATTTTCCCCTGCCGCATCTGGTGTGGGCAGGCGAGTAAGGAGCGCGGCAGAGTTGTAGCGAAGGGGGGCAGGAGGGGGAATTTGCCGGGCGCCTCTCTAGGGGGGCACCAGGATGGGATGGGAGCTGGGTGCACGCTGCTCTGGCCCACGTGACCAGCAGAGACCTGGGAGCTGGCTACGTGATGCCTCCCTCTACACACTGTGAGCTGAGGAGGCACCCGGGCTGGGTGGCAGGAGCAGTGACTTTAAAAGTAAGATTAGCTTACCCGGCCGTCCCATTCCTCCGATGTCTGGCTCTGCGGGGAGGCGGGGGGGGGGGGGCGCTCCCGGCACTGGGGATGCCTGGCTCAGGGGGAGGGGTGAGTGCACTGGGATGGAGGATGCTGCTGCGGGCCTGGGTCTGAGGCAGTGGTGAGTGTATTGGGATGGGGGGCACTAGGGAGGTCTGGCTTTAGGGGAGGGGTGAGTGCATTGGGGGTTAGTGTGTGGCCCCAAACTGGAGGGAGTGGTGCAACTTTTGCTTAACAATTTTGGTCTCCCCCCTTTTCTTTTCTTTTTTTTTTTTTGTTTGCTTAACAACTTTGGTTGCCCCCTTTTTTTTTTCCTCAACAGAATTTTTTCCTGTTTTTTTGTGGGGGGGAAGGGGTATTTGGTATTTTTTGTTAAACCATCTGGCAACCCTAAGTTCATGGCAGGTCTCAGCTCTGACAGAGCTCGGTGTGGCCCTGGCCTGGGTAGCAGTGAGCCGAGGGCTGCAAGGCCGGGTGTGGCCAATGCCAGGTGCCCGGTTTTCATCCAGACTGTCCAGTTGAAAAGGGGATCTGGCAGAGTCCAGTGAAGTGAACTGCCTGTACCCAGAAGGCCCAGTTCCTGGGAAAGGGGGCAAAGTGCCGGGTTATTAGTCCACGCCAATCCCTGCATGGCTGGACCTATATCCAACTGCAGCAGCTCCTGTCCCAGCCATGGAGAACAGGGAGCCCAGCAGGGCAGGGGGCAGGAGATGAGCCAGAGCTGAGGAATGAGGGAGTGGACCAGTAAGCAATGAGAGGAGGCAGGCGAGGAGCAAGTGGGGGTGGCCTGGAGAGTGGGATGGAGCCTGTGGGGGGGAGAGGTGGGCAGGGGCAAGGCCTCAGGGGTCTTGTTTCCAGCCAATAGACATTTTGCAGCACTGGTCCCTGACTGACAAGGTCCTGATGGGGGAAGGGAGCAGGGACTGAGGGGGCTGCTGGAGTTACCTGGGAAAGGAATCTTACTGCAGGGGCCTGTTGTGCAGCACTGACCTGTGGTGTCTCCCCAACACCCTGCTCAGAGCCCCGCCCCCTCCTCACCCTTCCCCCTGCTCATAGATGGTCAGTGGGGATCCCCCATTGCCTCCTTCCCCAGAAATGCTGCCACTGCCCCCACGAGTCTCCTCCAGCCCCACAGGCTCAGGCAGGCCCTGTTTGTCCAGCAGGGAGGTGATGACGGGCGCAGACACCAGGAGCAGCAGGACCAGGGTGCAGCGGGCAGCCCAGATGGCAGGAGACAAGGACTTTCCTGCAACATGGAAAGGGCTGTGGTGAGGGCCGTGTGCAAAGCAGCGTGTGTCCCTGCGGGGCCAGCACTAGGCACAGAGCAGGTGCTGTTTAACAGGGACCCTGTGAGAGCTCCCAGAGGCCTTACTCTAAGAGGGGGGGGGGGATCATGCTGCAAGGGGCAAGTTCCCACAACAGGAGGCCTAAGTGATGGAGGCCGTTGGGGAGGCTCTTCCCTTTGCCCAGCACAGAGTCACTCTCACTCCAGTCTGCTCAGGCTGCACCAGGACTCTGTGTAAAGGCCTCACAAGAGCCAGCAACAGACACAGCAGCCCAGACTCCATTGCCCTTCCCCAGTGTGGCTCACTGCAGGGGCAACTCCTCCCCCATACAGAGGGCATGAGGCCTTGGCACCAGCTGTGTGCTCAGGGAAGAGTGGGGTACTTTGCTGTTCATGCAGATGTTTGGGGGGGAACAGGGCAAACTGCCAGGTTTTGGCTCTGCTAAAGTCCGTTCCTGAGGCTCGGTTGCTTCCTGGAAACAAGGCACTTTTGCTGGGTTGAGATTCCTGGCAGAGGGGTTTGCCCACATGCCGTGCGTGACACTCTGGGCCAGGTCTGGAGCACAGAATATAAATAGGTAATTACATGGAAAGAAAGATCTTGTGAGCCTGGCATGATAATACGTCTGGTGCCTCCTGCCAGAGCAACCCCAAATGCAGTAAGTGTTGAAGGAAGAACGAATTCCCTAAGTGCTTGCTCATCAAAAGAGTTTGGATTTTTACCTCTCAACAAGCCATTTTGCTGCCCTTCAAAGATGTTGCCCTGCTCAGCAATTCTGGGCAAAGCCTGGGAGAGCCGTGGGAAGAATCCATCCCTGCATTGGATAAATCCATCCACGAGCTGGTGGTGTGTTTCCTACATCCATGGTCACGGTGATCACACTCAGACTGGGGGTGCCCAACCCAGGAATCACCTTTCCCCAGAGTCCCCAGAACAAAGAAGCATTTACCTGGCGGGGATGAAGCCTCCATACCATCACTGCTGGAGTCATCACCTAGGCAACCAACACACAAGAGCTCAGAGCAGGCCGTGGCCCACTCCAGGCTCCCATGCTGCCCTTGCACAACTAGGCATGGGCAGCTGCTGGCTGGGGGCAGGGCTGCTGGAAGTCACAAACTGGATCTGAGTCAGCCACTTGAGTGTGTGTAAGACACTGTAGGTAGGTCGCTGTGCTGCTCTGCTCAGCTGATCAGCTGACTGATGAGGCCTCAGCTACAGCATGGGGTGCAGTTCTGGGAGTGGCACTTTAGCAAAGAGGTGGAGAAGCTGGTGAGAGTCCAGAGGGGAAAAGCAACACTGAGCAAAGGTTTAGCCAACCTGAGCTAGGCGGAGAGATGAGGAGCACTGGGGTATGTTTAGTGTTGAGAACAGAGGCCTGAGGGGGGCTCCTGATACCAGTCTTCAGGGGTCAATTGCTCTCAGTGCTCACTGGGGGTAGGAGAAGCAGGAACCGGCTTACTGTGCAGCAAGGCAGGATTAGGTGAGATCGTGGGGAAAGTTTTCTAGCTCTGGGCTGTGGAATCCCCGCAGAGGTTTAAGAGCCGGTTAGAGAAGCCCCTGTCAGGAAAGGTCCAGACAACACCTAGATCCGCCAGGAGCGCAGGGGACTGGAGCTACGATTCTGTGATTCCAATGGGTGAGTGAAGCCCTGGAACAGGCTGTGGAATCCCTGTCACTGGGGTTTATCAAAACAGAAGGGACAATCCGCTGGCAGGGGTGGGCCAGGGGTACTTCGTCCTGCCTGAGATCAGAGGATCGGACTCGCGGGCGTCTCATGGTCTCTTCCAATGAGACCTTTCCATGATGTCCCATCCCCCAGAGCTGTCCCATCCAAAGGACTGTTCAGGGTGCCCCCCTAGGCCCAGTGCTTCGGGGTTTCCACTGTGGCCACCTCAGTCATCCCCTGCACTAACCTTGGTGACAGGAGTTGAAGTGGCCCGGCAGCCCGCTCTGCCCCTTCACCACTGCCCTGTCCTGGCCTGCTGCACTCAGCTTCTCTGCAGCACAGGGGAGCAGAGAGCCCTGACCCCAGGATGCTCCATTCCTTGCTGCCGTATAAGTGAGGTGCAATGGGCTGGGAGGGCAGCGGGGCTCAGCGGAGTGCATCAGGCTCCTGCCATCAGGGCAAGTTTGGGAGTTGGGGGTGGGGTGAACCCTGCTGCTTGTGTCACACTGGGCAGGGCGTAAGGGCGTGGAACAGGTAGAACAGAGGTGGGGTCTGCAGCAGGAGGGGGCTGCCTTTGGCCTACATCTGGGGCACTGTGGGTGGGGATATTTGACCCATGCCCCACATCCACCCAGGGACGGCCGTGCCCTCCTCCCTCCTGTTTATGTCAGGCTGTCTGAGCTAAGATGTGTAAAACTGGGGGGCTGGGCTCTCTGGATCTAAGAATGAACAAAGCTGTTTTCTTAGAAATTTTTTGTTTCAGATTTTGATGCATTTCAGAATTTGCATCATCCAGGGGCTGGTTATTTAATTGTTGCCTCGTCCTGCCATTCACCCCCCCCCCATTTTGTGGGATGCTGAGTTGCTTGTCAGAGCTCAGCTGGAACACAGACAGACAGAGAGACAGACACACATCCTTTACCAGTGACACTGAGGCGTTGGGCAGGGCTGAGCTGGGATCCAGTCACCCGGTTGTCGCTGTCCTTGATCTCATACCCACAGGAGAAATTCCCAGAGCTTCCCCTGGACACCACATGGTTATAGCTATAGTTGACCTTCCCCTCCAGGCTCCTCTGGGAAGAAACCTCCTCCCCATCCTTGCAGAAGATGACGCGGGTGGTCAGGAGCTGAGACATCACAGAGCACTGGAACTGCACAGAGCCCCCCAGCCGGGCTGACTTCTGGTTCAGGTTGAGCTTGGGGGCACGGAGAACACCTGGGAAGGGCCATGAGACAAAGCTGCCAGTGGGGCCTTGGTGGTGCCCAGCGCTGTTGATGGGGCAGGAGGTAAATGGCAGGGGGTCTGTGTCACATCTGGGATGGAGGCTCTGATCCCAGCCCTGCCAGGCAGACAGAGGGACAAGCTCTCTCTGGTGATAGGAAAATATTCCCTAGGATCATCTGGGCTATGCTAGAACCTGGAGGCTCAGCTGAACTCGGCTCCCATTTCCTGGCACTGTGCACTGTCCTAGAACAAGAGGTCCGTGTTGCGGGCACCCACTAACCCAGCTGGGGCAGTACAGACAGGAGAGAGGCAACATCTAAGTCAGGCCGGACCCTGGCCCTTGAGGGCTGTCTAGGGCACAGCCAACACCCACAGCCCATGCAGTGAAGGCCAGTTCCTGCCTCAGGGGAATGAAGCTGTGTCCACAGCCTGACCCCTCTGGCATCTGCTCTAACAACCTTCCTTCCCTTGTGCCCCTCCCAGCCTCGCAGTGGCTCATGGTTCTCTGGGGGAAATTCTAAGGCAAGGTCCTGGAGGAGCATCACAGAGCGGATCCCCTTTTTGTGGGAATCATCAGGATGATGGCACCCAGTTTTGAACTCCCAGGGGAATTGCTGCTGCTGCTGCTGCTGCTGCTGAGCAGGTCACTATCTGCTCGGCACCTTCCCTGCCCCAGCGGTGCCAGCTGAGGGTGCCTTGTCCAAGCAACCAGCAAAGAAACAGCTCGGCCAGCCTGTGTAAGGCCTGATGCAGGGTCACTGGGTGAACTTCCCTGGCTTGGGCCATGCAGGAGCTCACCTTGTGTTCTATAATGGTCCCTTCTAGCCATACTCTTCTGAGCACCACCTGCCTGTCCAGGGCTGGATTCTAACGGTTCTGCTCACATTTATGAATGAGGTGCAGGCTGAATCTATATAGGGGGTGAGCTCGAGGGCAGAGACCTGCATCTGGGAGGGGCTGGGAGTCAGTGCGTGGGAAGGTAAATCCTTGGGGTCAGAGCTGGGGTGTTCTCTGCTTCCCAGGGGCACAACTACACAGCATTGTTATTTCACAGTAACTGATCTTCGGTGCATCTACATGACAAGCTTGATTTTGTTTATTTATAATGTCAAAATAATGGCAAGCTGGAGGACTGCTTACTCCAGCTCCTGTAACCCGCACTTCACGAGGGGGACGGGAAGTTGGAGGAAAGCCGAGTTAAGCTATTTTGACTTTAGCTACGCAATTGATATAGCTGAAATTGTGTTGCTTAATTCGACTTTAGCCATGCAGTGTAGATGTGCCCCAGGGAAGGAGCCTCAGGGGTGGGACATGCTATGGAGGTGACTCTCTTGCCAGTGTCCCAGTGGCCTTGGGTTAGAGCAGAGCTGAGAGGCAGAAAGACAGGGAGGGGTCAACCAGGAGACTTGCTCTACCTGCTGAGATCTTACACAGCTCTGACCACTTTCCCATGCCATTGCTGCTGGCACCACAGGGAGCAGTGGAAAGGGGGTGGTGGCTGGACACATAGAGAGAGAGGCATAAATGCCATGGGCAGGTTGGAGAGAGACAGAGGGACTCACCAGGAGCTGAGCAGATCTCCTGGCTGCTGGGACTCAGCACTAGGAACAGAAAGGTGCCATGTGGTTAGTGCTGGAGATAAAATCTCCCCTTTTCGGAGATCCCTCTTGAGGAACAAAAACTGCCTGTAACAGATAAGGAAATGAATTCCTGATCTGTGTGTTGCTGAAGAAGCAAACCCAGCAGGAAGTTAGATCTGGGGCAGGGCAGATCCCTCGTGCGCACAGACCTGGGCTGAGCTGGGGCTGCCTTTCCCTACATGTCTAGACTACATTCCTCTTCCGAAAAAGGAATGTAAATGAGCACGATCGAAAGTGCATATGAAGCAGCGATTTAAATATCCAGCGCTTCATTTGTATATTCGCATCCCATCGGTGTTTCAAAAATGGGTTTTTCAAAAGTGAAACCGCAGTCTAGACGGGGTTCTTTTGGAAAAAAAAAAAAACTTTTTTGAAAGAACCCATACTCCTCATTTTTTCAGGAGTACAGGTTCTTTCGAAAAAGGTTTTTTTTTTCTGAAAGAACCACATCTAGACTGCAATTTCACTTTTTAAAAACCCTTTTTCGAAACACCGATCAGACATGAATATGCAAATGACGCACCGGATATTTAAATCTCCACTTCATTTGCACTTTCAATCGGGCTTATTTACACTCCTCTTTTGGAAGAGGAATGTAGTTTATACATAGCCTCAGTATTTACACTGGCTCCCATTTTTCCCCCACTGAAGGGAATTTATCAACAGTCTGGGCCAGGGGCTGCTCTTGGTTCTGTTTCCTCCCAGCCTGCCACAAATTAGCCCAGGATTCCCACATACTCACCGGACAGCAAGAGGCACAGAGACAGGAGCATCCGGGGGGTGGTAGGATAGAAACAGCCCAGTGGCTTCAGCTGGTGTCAGGAGGGACAATCTGATGTTGCTCCCTGCTCTGATCTGTCCCACTGCCCTGACTGACTTCAGCAAAAAGGAAGCTCCGGCGTCTCTCTCTGCTCCGATCTGCCCGTCTGCTCCCCAGGGTTGGATGCTCCAGCCCCTCTCCCTGCTCCCAGGCCTGCTATGGACTGCAGGGCCGAGGTAGCAGAGATGCCACAACCTCCCTCTGACTTGCTCTGTCTCTTCCTAGGGTCTGATACTTGTCATCTCTCCCCATTTCCTGCCCCACACCGCCCCCTTCCATGCTCCGGCCACAGCGTCTCTATTTAGGGCTTCGAGACTGACAACCAAAGGGGCCTGGTTTCATTATTTGAATCTAAAATTATCACTGAAAAACACCTCCCATCCCATCTCACTGCCTGGGGACTGAGACAGCCCCTGGGTAACAGCACAGCTGGGCAAGGGTGAAAGGTCACCATTTGACTGGGGTGCCTGGGATGCTGGAGGATCCTGAACCTTTTGCCTCCACCCTGGTCTCCAGTCCCTGGTGAGAAGGACCCAGGGGATAATTCAGCCTCAGGCCCTAAGAAGGACATAAATGGGGTCTGGGCCTTGTACTTTACCCAGGGGTGAATTTCGCTCCCATGGAACATCTACCCCAGGATTGCTATGGCTTCCCTACCTGCTTAGTCTCTACCCATCCTGTCCTGTGCACCCAGCTCCAGCCACGTCTGCCCTCCTGCCTGTCCTGCTGCTGTTCCCCATTTTGGGCTGTTGAAGAGTCTCCTGTCCCTGCTCAGAAGCAGAAACCAGGTCCCTTCCCTCTCAAGTCACCCCCCACTGCGGGGGGTGGGGGAGGAGAGGAGGGAAAAACACAAGGCAGCTGAGAAACAGCACCCAGAAGTGACCTCTGAGCAGGTGGGAGCCAGACTCCATCAGACTGAGCCAGTGGGGGATCAGTAAAAAGCCAAAGGAGCATGGGATAGAGATGTAGGCCCTGCTGCCCCCCTACTAGGTGAATTTTTGTTGGGTGGCTCTTTGTGCCACAGGGAAGAGTCAATGGAAAATCAAGACCCTGAGACTGACAGTCCGAGGGGTAATGAAGAGAGGCCAATGCTCCTGTTCTGCCTGATGAACAGGGCAGGCTGGCCAATAAGGGAGTCAGGAGGCCAGGGGGGTCCCATCCTCGCTGCGAGCTGGGGAGAGTGAGGCAGAGCTAAAGAGAAAGCAAGAGACCGGCTGAGCTGGGAGCAGAGCTGCACCAGTGAGAGCCAGAGAAGCAGCCCAGGGAGCAGATCGGTGCTGGGGGAAGAGCCTGAGGGGCCAGAGGTGCTAGCAAAGAAGCAGAAGGGGGCTGTTGATTCACACACAGAGGGTGTGTGACTTGGTCAGAGGGCTGGGTGGCCGAAGAGGCTTTCAAACAAGAGAGTGTCAAAAATAGTAAAAATGGAGGGAGGTGAAATCCAAAACCTGAAAGCATTTTTTAAAAAACTGTGGAAAAGTAGGTTATTTAAGTTATTTTTTCCTTTTAACTTGCTGGAATTGTTTTTACACCATTTTAATTTTTAATTTGTAAAAATGGTCAATTTATAAAAAATTAAATGTTGGAGAGAATCTCTCATTTCCAGAAACCTGCTGGTTTTAGCTCATGGTCCTGTGGCAGCTCCAGTACACAGTGATCCAGGAAAGGTGGCTCAGATTAAGCTGCTGGCACCCTTGGGCGGCAGCTGGACACTGCTTGTACCTCAAAGTTGCCCAGAAAGGGCCTGATCCAAAGCCTCTTGGTGCCAATGGAAAGGCTCCACTGACCTCACTGGCCTTGGGATCAGGCCCTGTGTAAGAGGGTTGGCTCTTTTGTGAGAGAGAATGGCTCTGGAGACCCCAACCCAGACTGGCCACAGGAGCAAGAATAGGGAAAGTCCCCCATTGAACCACACAGCCCTTGTCACTATAGTGCTTCACAGGAAGTTGTCTGGTATCAGACCAGGGGTGAATTTATCCTGCTCCAGTTACACCAGTGTGAGTCCCTGTGCTCACCTGGGTCTGGTGTAAGCGCCTTTTTCTGCTTTATCTTACCTCCTTTCGAAAGCAATAATAATGATAAGGCATCAGTTTTTAACAGTGAGGATAATTAATCATCGGAGAAAACCACAGGCTGTGTTGGATTCTGCATTACCAGCAGTTTTTAAATCCCGGGTGGATTTTTTTTCAAAGAGATGCACTAGTTCTAACAGGAATTACTTCGGGGCAGGTCTCCGGCCTGTGTGATAAGGGGGCGGGTGGGAGGGCATCAGACTAGATGATCACAGTGGTTCCTTCTGGCTTTAGAAGGGGATGGTTTGATGAGATAACATGATCTTGGTAACTAATTGGCCATTCATTATCAGTGGTAAATAGGTAAATGGAGGGATGATAGGAGTTACTACAGAGAACTTTCTGGGTGTCTGACTGGTGAGTCTTGCCCACATACTCAGGGTTTAGCTGATCGCCATATTTGGGGTCGGGAAGGAATTTTCCTCCAGGGTAGATTGGCAGAGGCCCTGCAGGTTTTTCGCCTTCCTCTGTAGCATGGGGCACAGATCACAGCTGGAGGATTCTCTGCATCTTGGGGTCTTTGAACCATTGTTTCAAGGACTTCAATATCTGAGATATAGGTGAGAGGATTATTCTATCAGTGGGTGGGTGAGATTCTGTGGCCTGCATTGTGCAGGGGGTCAGACTAGATGATCATAATGGTCCCTTCTGACCTTAAAGTCTATGAGTCTATGAGTCTATGAAACTGTGAATAAAACCTGACAAAGGCTCGGCTCCCACAATGAGCGTCCCTGTGGGAGTTCCTGCAGTGAAGCTATCATGGGTTAATCACATGGGCAAATTCCCCTGCGTATAGAGAAGTGTGGCCATAAAATGTTCTTTCCATCACTGCTCCCCATTTCCTTGTATGTCCCCTGTCACTGGAGTATCTGAGCCCCTCATGGTCACTAAAATGGTTCCTCAGACACTCTGAAATCCAGCCTCCTGTCACAGATGGGGAGACTGAGGCACACACAGAGACTCAGTGACTAAGCCCAGGGCACACCAAAGTCTGCAGGTGAGTCAGGGACTGAACCCAGGGCTCTAGAGCAGCTGTTTGCTGTCTTGGCCACTAGATTGTTCTTCCTCCTTGCAGCCCCCAGCCTCCCAAAAGCCTGGGTGACAATGAACCAACTGGATAACCGCCTGGAAGGCCCTGGGCAATTTCACACAAAAGGGGAAGAGCCTGCACTGGACCAGACTGGGAAACGGGGAAAATGTCAGAGACACAATCTGGGAAATCTGCCTCAGGGGGTTTAATCTCACAGTGTCCTTCCTCCTTTTTGTACTGGGTTAGATCCTACCTCTCTCCTGCTGGCCCAAATCCCAGCACAGAGAGGGCAGAATTAGACCCAGTGCTAGTGGGCATATTGATGGAGCCAGATGCTGCAGCACTGGTGAGCTGCTGTTCAGGTGAGGGAAGGGAGAGGAGATTTGGTGCCGTGAGCAGCGGCCCCTGCTCAGCAGCTCTGCACGCGCAGTCTGGCTGACTGCTCCATGCAGCTGCACAGGGTGGGAACTGCAGAATGACCAGACAGCAGCTTGAGCTTCTGCAGTCTTCTGTGCAGACACCTCTACCCTCTACCCCCACAGCAGTGAGCTCTTCCCAGGCCTGACCCAAGCCAGCAGCACAGAAAGGATGGGGGAAGGGGGTTCAAAGGCTGATTAACCTGCTCTCACGATGTTATTTTGGGCCATCCATGTCAACCGGCCTCATTCTCTCTCTCTTCATTTACTCTGCTCTCATGAGGGTTCAGGGCAGTATATGTTCATGGTCGTACATTTAAAGGCCAGAAGGGACCAATGGGACCATCTAGTCAGAGCGTCTGCCCAGCCCAGGCCAGAGCCTCCCCCAGGGATCCTCGCACTGAGCTGCTAACTGCTAGCTGGGCTAGAGCCTGTCTGGCAGAAAGAGACGTCCCCTCTCGGTTTAACGGCTCCCAGCCGGCTCCCATTTCTAAACACTGCGGTGGCTGCAGCTGATCAGTATAAGTGGGGACTGGGGAGGGAGATACTGGACTGGGGCAGAGCAACTGGAGATGGGCCCTGAGGTTTAGTGCCCGTTCTGGGTCCGAATCTGACCTTCCCCTGAGTTCAGGGGTGTGAACTTTGGGTTCTGGTTTGAATTTATTGTAGCGACAGCCCCAAAGGCTGGGGGTGAGGACTCTCGCTCTGAGCAAAAGCACAATCAGTAGCACAGATGATGCTTCAGAGTCTGACCGAGGAGTGGAAGAAGATGTGCAATGTGGAGTGGCTGAACCACATAACAGTGACTGGGCAACAGGAACAAGATGGAGCTGTTGAGAGATTTCAAGAACCTCAATGGAGCGTCCAGATCTGGTGGATACTGAAGACCCAACTCTGACAGACCAACTGGGCAGCTAGGCCAGGTACTGAGAGACCCAGGAGGGTCTTTAAGAAGATGCTGGGAAGTTTAACACTCCAGTTCAGAGTAGAACCCACAAAATGGTCAGGGCAGGGACCATGCGATATGATACCCAACTGTACAGCATCAGCCCACCAATGGCACCAGGGAAACACAACATTTAATGGCAACTGCACCCGGCCCAGCTGAGAATTTTACATCAAAACTCGATTTTGATTAAACATTTATTTTTATTTTATAGGGTGCAGGACACTTTCCACTGGGAGCTTTCCCTGGGATGTGTCTTTCCATGAGGGAAAGGAAGGGGTAACATTTCACCTCAGTCCCCTAAGTCCTGGCAATGGAGGGCTGAGGAATCACAGGCAACGGGTGTGACAAGGAACCTCAGGGACTCCGCTGCCCAAGCCCTGAGATCCCGAGGACTCTTTATCCTCATTCACTTTGATCACAGGCAGTTGTTTGTTGTAACTCTTGGCCAGACACACTGATCTGGGATCTGCCCATCCCCCACCATTTACCCCCAGGCCCAAAATTTCCTCCTCATGTGCAGGTGACCCTGGTATCCCCAATGCTCTACAAAAGCTCTTGCATTGAATCTGATCTTCAGAAGCATTGCTGATGTCATGCTGGACTTGTTCCCTGTGCGGAATAATGAGCTCACAGGATATCAGTGATGCTGTGCACTCTCTGTGTGTCTCCTTGGTGATACTGAGTCTATTTGAATTGTGCAGGAGGATGGTGGGAGCAAACACCCCCATTGGTTTTCCTTACTCCTCACAAGGAGCAGGCATACCAGTGCTGATAAGGGAACCCTCTGCATTCGATTCAGCAGGTCTATATAAACTCGCTAAATTGAATCTGAGAAGATCAATTGCAGCAGTGGCGATGTTCCACTTAGTGCAGACACGGCCTTACTGGCCCTGGAAGAGGAGTGGCCAAGTCTGAGGACTTGGTTGAAAAACTTTAGTTATGTCACATTCTTGGCTTTAATAATAATAATTTAAAAAGTAAATGTTTAACCCTGATCTTTGGGAAGAAAAGCCTGAAGAAGTGACTCAAAAGACCTCACAAGGATCAAATCTCCAGGCAAATACAACCCCCCACCCTGATTACTCACCTGCATTCTCGAGTAATATATTTATACTCAGTGCTTTTTTTGTGATGGTACTGCCCACGCAGTACGGGCAGCTCCAGTCAGAGCTTACGTGGAAAGAATAGAGAGTACCACCACCTCTGTAATGAAAATGGCCGACAGTTGGCTGGGTCTTAAAGAGTACCGGCACTTTTTTTTTTTTTTTTTACAAAAAAAAGCACTGTTTATACTCCTCCCTAGTCATCTGTCCAAGTTTCCACTTCTTATAAGCTTCCTTTTTGCTTTTAAGCTCGTCAAGGATTTCCCTGGTAAGCCAATCTGGTCACCTACATATTTGCTTGAGGTAAATGTGGAATTTGAGACCGGGGCTGCCACATGATTTTCTGCACTTTGAGTTAGCGATGGGCTCAATAAACAGAGCTGAGAGGATTTGAGAGCTGAGTAGTTGATATAAAGAGCCAAGTTTGAAGATTTTATTTGTATTATAAACAAGTACTATTTCCCCTAAGAATAGTCCAGAGTCCTACAGAATTTTGGGTGCTGTGCATTGTCCTACTGTGGCCCAGAGAAGGTTTCCCACTTCCTTGCTTCACGGCCCATATAATTGCCTTTGATTTTGGGACATTTTTTCCTGTGGCTGGACTGTGATGAGTGCTGCATTTCAGTCACCAGAGCATTAATGCCATTGGCCCCGCTGCAGAGTGATGTTTGTATACGTCGCCTCTTCTCTCAGGGGCTGCGGATGCTTTAAGATAAAACACAGAATGTTACTTGTCTGCTTAGTCAGCCTGACGCTATAGACAAGAAGCCAAAAAATGCCTCTCTGACAGCCCTGATCTATGTGCATGAGGAGCAGTTTTAATGAGAATCTAGGTTGGGAAACACCATTGGCCTCACTTCTTACATCAGCCCCTCAGAGCAGGCAGCTCAGATTTTTCCCCTCTCCAGACTTGGTCTGGCCCTTTTTTGCTCCCCAGTTAGACAGAGCTTTTGGGCAGAGCACTGGCTGGAAGGAGGCTTGGAGCTAGGATCAAAGAAAGTGCCTCTTGTCCTCAGGAAACAGGACTTTGTAGGTCTCATGTAAATGAATGGGGCTGCATTTATGAACACATTCACTGTCATCACTTTCACCTCTTAGTCTTGAGTTTTGTTTATACTACACAGTTGTTAGCGACACAACACAAAACTTCTAACCCCTATGAATAGTGTTCACTTCTCCCTCTCCCACTGGGGGAAATGCTGCCACACTGGTGAGAGGGAAGCTTCCCCTTTGGGAGGCCCGTGGTGGGGAAGGTTACCAGCAAGTGGTGCTGATTACCCCTGTGCATAACATTTAAGAGGTTTCAAACCTGACAGGTCCATCCAGTTCCCAGGCCTGTGTTTTAATGGGCACATCTCTGCTTTGGCTGTTTGCTTGACTGCAGAAGCTGCTGAGGTACTCTTCGTACTCAAGTAGATTTTCTTCCCTATCACTCTGGTGTGGAGTTTGGGAATGATGTTTTCCTCCCTCCTGGATCTGTGTGTATGCCCATGGGGTAGGACCTGACTGGCCAGGCTAACAGCAGGTATGAGAGGCAGCTACCTGCTCCTGGGCAGAGATCTGACGCAACAGCAGGGAGACCAGGGTAACAGACACAACCAGAACCTGGGAACCCTGAGTGAATCCATGTTCCAAGCCCTGCCGAGCGGGAACAGGCAAACCAATCGCTCTCCACTCTCACCTCACTTTGTCGCTAATAAAAACTGTGACTCACCCTGACACTTCGTGAGTAATTCACCGAAGCATCTGGGGAGAGAATGACAGCAACATGTTGTCACTGGGGTGTAAGTGCCCTTACTGGAAGGCACTTCCTTGAGTACAAATTATAACCCCAGGGCTCCTACCTCTTCTCCAGACAGGGCAGGGCTGTCCCACTGGCAGCATTGAGCACCGTGGGGCCTGATGCTGCTGAGGGTCACTAGGTGGTACCAGAACAGAAGAATTTCATGTGGCTGGTGAAGACAGTCAGTGGAAACTGTCTCTCTGGGTTTCTGACGAAGTTATTTTGTCAGAAACAGAACTGGCTTTTGGCAGAAAATTTCAACAATCTATTCCAAAACCCAAATAAAACTGAAATATTTTGCCAACACCAGAGATATTCTGAGTCATATACCAGTTTGGTGCCCCATGGAACTTGTAGTTCAAATGCATTGTGCTGATATTCTCCTCTGTAGCGTGGGCTCGGTATCTGGACTTCATCTCCCATGATGCACTACTTCCCATCACCAAGAGCCAAAGAGCCCAGCTGAAAGAGGAGACCAAGAGCATGAGCCACCAGAACTACAGCTCCCATGAGACACTCCTGCCTCCAGCTCCCAGTGACAGGGGTGGGACACTTTCCAGTGGGAGCTTTCCCTGGGATGTGATCGTTCCATGAAGGAAGGGAAGGGGCAACACTTGGCTCAGCTCCCTACGTTATGGCAATTCAGGGCTGGGGATCACAGGCAAATGGTGGGACAAAAGACTCTCAGGGACTCAGATGCACCAGCCCTGGAATCCTGAGAACTCTTTATCCTCATTCACTTCGATCACAGGCAATTTGCTGTCCTTCCCCCAACAATTACCATATTTACCCCCAGCTCCACATTTCTCCTCCCATGTACAGATGATCCCAGTGTCCCCAGTGCTGTAGAAAAGCTCTTACATTCAATCTGACCTTCAGGAGCATTGCTGGTGTCATGCTGGACTCGTTCCCTGTGGGGAGAAGTAAGGACAGAGTGTGTCAATGATGCCATGTGGTCTCTGCGTATCACCTTAGTGGCACAGAGTTTGTTTGCAGAGATCCAGTTTTGAACAGGTTTCTTCCCACAGTTGGTTCTCAGCAAATCTTTCTTGTCTAATGACATTGTCACTGAAAGAGTCTCCAAAGATTCTCTCTTTTTTTTTTCCTTTGGAATGGATATCTTTGTTTTGTTTCACTTCAAATCTTTTGGTCAGAAAAAACCCCCACAACTTTTTTGAGAAAATTTTTTGAAGAAAATTGCTTATTTGAAATTTTTTGTCATTCAGATAAAGCTGGGAGTTTGACCACGGTCTGCTCACAACGTAGGAAGAGTCTCTCCAAACATTCCCCCCTCCCTGCTCCTGCCACGTGACCAGTCTCCGCTCCCCAACACCCCCTACCCTGCCCTCCTGGGACGTGGCAGCTGGTTAGCAAACTGGGTCAGAAGTGGGCTCCAAAGCTGCTGTTCTGCACTGTGCAAGGAGATGTGTCCAAAAGGGCCCTTCCTGGCTAGGGGATGCCTCCCTGACCTGCAGCCTCAGTGACCTGTGTGTTGCTATTCTATCCAGACACATGCCCCTGGCTGAGCCCCAGACTGGGACCATCTCTGGGGCAGGAGTTGTCTCCTTCATTACTCTCTCCCCCCATCCCAGGCACACTGGGGACAGGGGATCTCAGGGGTGTCTCTGCCACGTCTGTCTGTACATTTGCGAACACGGCTCGGCTTCACTCTCATACCCACCTTTCCTTCCCAGAAGATAAAGCACCACAGCCAGCACCAGCACGGCAGGGACTGTAATTCCCAACAGGAGCTTTAGATCCAGCCCTAGGAAAGAACCTCACTATGAATGGCCTCTCCAAGCAGCCACCTGCAAGTGCCTCCAGTTCTGGTGGCAGGCATATCACTGTTATATAAAGTCTGACACCATCTTTTCCTAGGCCTGGAAGCAGTGTGCAGCCTACGCAGACATGCTGTTTGGGTGTTGGCAGAGTGACTGGTGAGGCCCCACCAGTAACCCATCAGACCAGTTATAAGACCCCCTCTGGCCGCATCGCTCTGCTTCCTGCCAATGAGTGTGGGGCAGTCCTGCCTTCTTCTCCAAGCAAAACGGCCAGAGGAGCAGAGTGAACTGGGACTGCATTGCCCCGCTTTGCCCATTGATGCTGCTGAATGTGGGGTTGGGGGGGGTGGACCTCTGCTGCTGGTCAGCCCCTTGTTCCTCCTGCCCATGGCATTTGGGGAGCATGTGCCCCTCAGGCCCCTCTTGCTCACTATCTCTTGCTGGCACAGATGCTTTGAGGGGAGCTAGGCAAACAGCCAGGTTTGGGGTCTGCTAAGGGGGACTGGGTCCTTTCTGGGCTCTGGGAAGTGGGTGGACATAAGCCCACCCACAGCTAATGAACCCCGCCCCAATCGCTGGGGAGGTTCCTTGAGGCCCAGAAACTCAACTAATTACAGGGGTGAATTAAGATTATAACAGGAATGTCAAAAAGTCAATACAAGGAAACTTGAAGGGGGCGCTGAGCAGAGAACACTGGAGAGCACCCACTGTTTCTCTAGGGCATCGAGGGAGACACTGCCCAGAAAAACTCTGCCCGGATGTGTGAACAAAAGATCAGAATTAGGCCCCACAGTCACAGGAGACACCCCCTTCTGCCCCCTGCAGCCAACCTCCTCTCCCTGGTCTTATAGATGATCACTATGGCCAGGGCTAGGGGAAAGTTAAGAAGTTCTGTGCCTTTGGAGAAGGAGGGAGGACACTGGTGCTGGGCTGAGGTTACTGGCAGAGGGGTTTGCCCACATGCCGGGTGTGACACTCTGGGCCAGGACTGGAGCACCGAGCGTAACTAGCTAATGACACGGAGACAGAACCTGGGAGGCCAGGTGGAATGATTCATCTGGTGCGGTCGGTAGGCTTTCGGTATAGGGTGGTATTGATGTGACTGTCACTTATGTGAAAGCCTACCGACCGCTATGCTTACCTGCATGCCTCCAGCTTCCGTCCCGGACACACCACACGATCCATTGTTTACAGCCAAGCACTGAGGTACAACCGCATATGCTCCAACACCTCAGACAGAGACCTACACCTACAAGATATTCAACAAGCATTCTGTAAACTACGATACCCACACAAGGAAGTGAGGAGACAGATTGACAGAGCCAGACGTGTACCCAGAAGTCTCCTGCTATGGGACAAGCCCAGGAAAGAAACCAACAGAACACCACTGGCCATCACCTACAGTCCTCAGCTAAAACCTCTCCAACACATCATTAGTGATCTACAACCCATCCTGGACAATGATCCCTCGCTTTCACAGGCCTTGGGAGGCAGGCCAGTCCTTGCCCACAGACAACCCGCCAACTTGAAGCATATTCTCACCAGCAACTACATACTGCACCATAATAACTCTAACTCAGGAACCAATCCATGCAACAAACCTCTGTGCCAACTCTGCCCACATATATACACCAGCAACACCATCACAGGACCTAACCAGATCGGCCATACTGTCACTGGTTCATTCTCCTGCACATCTACTAATGTAATATATGCCATCATGTGCCAACAATGCCCCACTGCTATATACATCGGCCAAACTGGACAGTCCCTACGTAAAAGAATCAATGGACACAAATCAGATATTAGGAATGGCAACGTACAAAAACCTGTAGGGGAACACTTCAATCTCCCTGGACACACAATTGCAGATCTAAAGGTAGTCATCCTGTAGCAAAAAAACTTCAGGACCGGACTTCAAAGAGAAACTGCTGAGCTACAGTTCATCTTCAAGTTTGACACAATCAACTCAGGATTAAACAAAGACTGTGAATGGCTTGCTAACTACAAAAGCAGCTTCTCCTCTCTTGGAATTCACACCTCCAGATCAGCTACTAGAAGTGGGCCTCGTCCTCCCTGATTGGATCCACCTCGTCATCTCCAGCCTGATTCTGGCCTGCATATTTATACCTGCCTCTGGAAATTTCCACTACATCCATCTGACGAAGTGGGTCTTTGCCCAAGAAAGCTTATGCTCCAACACTTCAGTTAGTCTATAAGGTGCCACAGGACTCCTCGCCGCTTGATTAGGAATAGTCAGCATGGATTCACAAAGGGCAAGTCATGCCTGACCAATCTGATTAGCTTCTATGATCAGGTAACTGACTCTGTGGACATGGATAAGTCAGTGGATGTGATATACCTTGACTTTAGCAAGGCTTTTGATACGGTCTCCCACAATATTCTTTGCTGCAAGTTAAGGGAATATGGATTGGATAAATGGACGGTAAGATGGATAGAAAGCTGGCTAGAAGGCCGGGCCCAGCGGGTAGTGATCGACGGCTCGATGTCAGGATGGCGGTCAGTTTCTAGCGGAGTGCCCCAAGGTTCGGTTCTGGGACCGGTTTTGTTCACTATCTTTATTAATGACCTAGATGAGGGGAT
Source organism: Pelochelys cantorii (assembly GCA_032595735.1). NCBI lineage: Eukaryota > Metazoa > Chordata > Testudines > Trionychidae > Pelochelys > Pelochelys cantorii. Next base: position 7,154,661 of record CM064358.1, on the reverse strand, counting down.
GGATTGCACCCTCAGCAAGTTTGCAGATGACACTAAGCTAGAGGGAGAGGTAGATACGCTGGAGGGCAGGGATAGAGTCCAGAGTGACTTAAACAAATTGGAGGATTGGGCCACAAGAAATCTGATGAGGTTCAACAAGGACAAGTGCAGAGTCCTGCACTTGGGATGGAAGAATCCCAAGCATTGTTACAGGCTGGGGACCAACCAGCTAAGTAGTAGTTCTGCAGAAAGGGACCTGGGGGTTACAGTGGATGAGAAGCTGGATATGAGTCAAAAGTGTGCCCTTGTAGCCAAGAAGGCTAATGGCATATTAGGATGCATTAAGAGGAGCATTGCAAGCAGATCCAGAGATGTCATTATTCCCCTTTATTCAGCTCTGGTGAGGCCACATCTGGAGTATTGTGTCCAGTTCTGGGCCCCCCACTACAAAAAGGATGTGGACGCATTGGAGAGGGTCTAGCGGAGGGCAACCAAAATGATTAGGGTGCTGGAGCATATGACCTATGAGGAGAGGCTGAGGGAGTTGGGTCTGTTAAATCTGCAGAAGCAAAGAGTGAGGGGGGATTTGAAGCAGCCTTCAACTTCCTGAAGGGAAGTTCCAAAGAGGATGGAGAGAGGCTGTTCTCAGTAGTGACGGATGGCAGAACAAGGAGCAATGGTCTTAAGTTGTGGTGGGCGAGGTCCAGGTTGGATATTAGGAAAAACTATTTCACTAGGAGAGTGGTGAAACACTGGAATGGGTTACCTAGGGAAGTAGTGGAGTCTCCATCCCTAGAGGTATTTAAATCTCAGCTTGTCAAAGCCCTAACTGGGTTGATCTAATTGGGATTGGTCCTGCCTAGAGCAGGGGGCTGGACTTGATGACCTCCTGAGGTCTCTTTCAGCTCTATGGTTCTATGATTCTATGATTCTACCCTGTTCTGGAGCACACAGAAAGCGGAGGGCACACAGCCCCAGCTTCCCCAGCCGTGGAGCATGGGGAAGTTGGGCTCTTGAGGTCAGCAACCCAATACAGTAGATGTTCTGCCAGGCTGGCAGTTTGGGGAGGCAGTGCCTTCCCCTGCCTTTTATACCCGCCACTCCAAGAACAGGCTTCCAAGGGTGAATGGGAAATCCCTGTCACCAGAGGTTTTTGAGAACCGTTTGGACAAATTCCTGCCAGGGGCGGTCCAGGTTTACTTGGTCCTGCTCCAATGCAGGGGCTGCACTCAATAATCTCATAGAATCATAAAATACTAGGACTGGAAGGAACCTCGAGAGGTCATCGAGTCCAGTCCCCTGACCTCATGGCAGGACCAAATACTGTCTAGACCATCCCTGATAGACATTTATCTAACCTACTCTTAAATATCTCCAGAGATGGAGATTCCACAATCTCCCTGGACAATTTATTCCAGTGTTTGACTACCCTGACAGTTAGGAACTTTTTCCTAATGTCCAACCTAAACCTCCCTTGCTGCAGTTTAAGCCTATTGCTTCTTGCTCTATCCCCACAGGCCAGGAAGAACAATTTTTCTCCCTCCTCCTTATGACACCCTTTTAGATACATGAAAACTGCTATCTTGTCCCCCCTCAGTCTTCTCTTTTCTAAACTAAACAAACCCAGTTCTTTCAGCCTTCCTTCACAGGTCATGTTCTCTAGACCTTTAATCATTCTTGTTGCTCTTCTCTGGACCCTCTCCAATTTCTCCACATCCTTCTTGATCTCTTGAGGTCTCTTTCAGCCCAACATTTCTATGATGTCCCTCATCCCACCTGCCAGGGCTGAGCTGTCTCATCTGATCTGAGTGAAATTCTGGGGGAGAAATGTTCCCTGAATCAAATTTTGAAGAAAGCTGTTTGGTTAGAAATGCTTCCTGTGATGAATTCCAGAGGTGATGAATTCCAGCTTTTGTGTTTTCAGCAGTTTGTTATTTAATTGTTGTTCTCACCCTGCCATTCATCCTCCCCTCCTCCCCCCAAACCTGTGAGACTTAATTGCTGGGCAGAGCTTAGCTGGGATACAGATATGCACACATACCCCTTACCAGTGGCACTGAGGTAGTGGGCAGGACTGAGATGGAATCTGGTCACCCGGTTGTCACTATCCTTGATCTCATACCCACAGGTATAATTCCCAGAGCTGACCCTGGTGACAGTGTGGTTATAGTCATAGGTGGTCTTCTCTTTCACACTCTTCTGGGACATAACCTCCTTCCCATCCTTGCAGAAGATGACATGGGTGGCCAGGTGCTGGGAGAACACAGACCACTTGAGCCACACGGAGTCCCCTGGCTGGGCCGATGTCTGGCTGAGGTAGAGAATGGGAGTGGGGAGAGTACCTGGCAAGAGAAAGGGGTCAGAGCTGTCAGTGGGGTGTGGGTGGTGTCAGTGGGGAAGGAGATAAATGGCAGGGGGCGGGGTTATGTCTCAGATGGAGGCTCTGATCCCAGCCCAGCTGGGCGGATGGGGACAAGCTGTCTCTGGTGACTGGAAGCTTTCTTAAGTGGGATCATTAGGGCTACAGAAGAGCCAGAGTTCTAGCTGGGCTGGGCTTCCATTGTTGGGCTGTGCTTGTTCTTCTAGAACAAAGAAGGCTGGTGCGGGCTCCCTGCTGACCCAGCTGGGACACTGTGGCTGGCAGAGATGTGTGTGAGGGCAGCCACTGGCCACAGCCAACACCTAGGCCTGCCCCTACAGCCCATGCACCAAAGGCCTGTCACTGCCCCAAGGAACAGCATAGAATCATAGAATACAAGGACTGGAAGGGACCTCAAGAGGTCATCGAGTCCAGTCCCCTGCCTTCATGGCAGGACCCAGTACTGTCTAGATCATCCCTGATAAACATTTATCTAACCTGTTCTTAAATATTTCCAGAGATGGAGATTGCACAACCTCCCTGGGCAATTTATTCCAGTTTAACCACCGTGACAGTTAGGAACTTTTTCCTAATGTTCAACCTAAACCTCCCTTGCTGCAGTTTAAGCCCATTGCTTCTTGTCCTATCCTCAGAGGCCAAGATTAACAAGTTTTCTCCCTCTTCCTTATGACACCCTTTTAGATATCTGAAAACGGCTATCATGTCCCCCCTCAGTCTTCTCTTTTCTAAACTAAACAAACCCAATTCCTTCAGCCTTCCCTCATAGGTCATGTTCTCTAGAGCTGTGTCCAGCCATGAATCCCTGGAGGGATTCAGTCTCTGCTCTAACACCTGTCTGTTCTGTGCCCCTCCTGGCCCCCAGCCCCGCCTGGCACAGTAGGCACCATGGGCAGTTCCAGGCCCAGTCTAAGGGAAGGTCCTGCAGGATCAGTGAAAAGCAGATCCCTCTTCCCTGGGAATCACCAGGGCGATGGGACCCAGGGGAATTGCTGCTGTCGCAGGGCAGGTCAATATCTACTCACCATCTTCCCAGCCCCAGCTGCCTTGCCCAGGAAACCAGCAAAGAAACAGTGTGCCAGCCCCTGCTGGGCTGTTGGGTGAAGCTACCTGGCTCAGGTCATATGGGAGCGCAGCCTGGGTTATATAATGGTCCCTTCTGGCTGTGTTTTTTCAAACGCCACCTGCCTGCCCAGGGCTGACTAATAACGGTGCTGCAGGCATTTAAGGGTGAGGTGTAGGCCGAGTCCCTGTTGGGGGTGAGCTCCAGGAGAGAGTACTTGAGCCATGAGGAGCTGGGAGCCAGTGCATGGGAAGGTAAATCGCTTGGGGTCAGAGCCAAGGAATTCTCTCCTCCTCAGGGCCAGTGCCTTGATGGTGTCACAGGTGTGGATGTGTCTGTCCCACATGTCCCACCAGTCCCTGGTCAGAGCAGAGCTGAGAGCCAGCAGGACAGGGGAACACCAGCTCAATTCCTGCACCAATCTCACACAGTCCGTCCGTCCACCTACCCATGCCATTGCCACTGGCACTGCACTGAGCAGAGAGCATCCCAGGAAGGGGTGGTACCTGGACACATGGAGAGGGAGCCTTGAGTAGGTCAGGGACAGACAGACTGATGGACAGATGGACTCACCGGGAGCTGAGCAGATCTCCTGGCTGCTGGGACTCAGTGCTGGGAACAGAAAGATGACGTGTGGTTAGTGCTGGAGATAATCTCTCTCCCTATCCTAAGGTACTTTTTCAGGGACTAAAACAGACAGGGAAATAAATTCCTGGTTCCTGTTTTCATGCAGAAGCAAACCCAGCAGGATGTTAGATCCGAGGCAGGGCAGATCCTTCATGCACACAGACCTGGGCTGAGCTGGGGTTGCCTTTCCTTTCGTTCTCTAGAGGGCCAGATCCTCAGTTAGTGTAAACCAGCGTTGACTGCAGTGGACTGACACTGATTTACATCAGCTGGGGATCGGCCCTGCAGCTCTCACACCCAACGTTTACACTGGTTCCCATTTCTCTCCTGCTGAAGAGGCTTTGCCGACAGTCTGGGCCAGGAGCTGATCTTGGTTTTGTTTCCTACCAGCCACTACAAGATTCCCACATACTCACCGGAAAGCAAGAGGCACAGAGACAGGAGCATCAAGGAGATGGTGGGAACCAGACAAGATGGAAACAGCTCAGTGGCCTCTGCTCCTGAGTGGGGTCACAGCCTGCTCCGATCTCTCCGCACTGCCCTGTCTGACTTCAGCAGAAGGGAAGCTCCAGTCTCTCTCTCTACTCTTCCCCGTTCTGCTCTGCAGGGCTGGATGCTCCAGCCAGCCTCTCTTCCTGCTCCCAGGCCACCCAGGGAGTGCAGGGCTGAGGTAGCAGAGACATCACAGCCTTTCTCTGCCCTCCTCTGTCCCTTCTTTGGATCTGATAATCATCATCCCTGTTTCCTGCCCCACACCACCCACCTTTTCTGCTCCAGCCACACTGTCTCTATTTAGGGCTGTGAGACGGAACCGAAGGGGCTTGGTTTGTTTGAGTCTAAACACAGCACTGAGGAAACATCCCCCTCCCCCATCGCATCTCACTGTCTGGGGACTGAGACAGCCCTTGGCTACACCTACAGGCAAAGCTGAGCTGGGGGAAAGATCAATGGGCGGAGCGGGGACATGGGATGTTGGAGGAGCCTGAACCTTTTGCCTCCACCCAGAGCTCCAGTCCCTGGTGAGAAGGCCCCAGCTGCCCCAGGGGGAAATTCATCCTCTGGGCTTAAGATGAACATAAATGGACCCTCTGCACAAAGATGAACTTCAGCCTCACCCAGAGAACACCTAATAAAAGGATTGCACTAGTTTCTCCACCTGCTTAGTCTCCACTTGCCCCCTCCTCCACATCCACTTCTGTCTTTACTGCCTGACTGCTCCTGCCCCCCATTCTGGGCTCCTGTGGCATCTGCTGTCCCTGCTCAGAGGAGATAAGAGGATACTACAGGATGGGGAAGGACACAAGGCAGCTGAAAGAGAACATCTAGAAGAAATAGCCTCTGAGCCAGTGGAAGCTGGAATTTGTGTGACTAAGCAACAGAGGGAACCAGGCAAAAGCCCAAAGAAACATGGGAAGAAAATCTTGTGAGCAGGCGTGATCATCTGTGCAGGAAGCCTAACAGCAGAAGGCCCCAAGGGAAATGTGTCAGGAGCAGAAGGCAGGGCAGTTTTGCAGAACAATTTTGCAGGGTAATTGATGCAGAAGTGGATTGTCCTGGGATGGTGGCTGGGCACATTTCACCCCTGGGATGGAATCAGATCTTCAGAGCAACTGGATAGGCGAGGGTCGGGGGAGCCCAGTCTGAGACTGCCTATCATAAGCTGAGACAAGAAGACAGCAGCATGAAAAAGGATAAATATTTGTTACACTTTATTTAAAAATTGTTTAATAATCTTATGTGAAAAATATTGTTTCCTCATTTTTCCCATGTGTTGGCAGCAAAATGGTAAAAAGAGCAGGAGGGGAAAACAACACTGAAAACTTTCTGAAAGATTCCTGAAAAAGGTTTTAAATGTAAACTTTCATTTTTAATTTTCCAGGTTTTTTCTTACCACCTGCCCCCTATAAAAATGGAAACTGGAAAAAGGAAAAGATTTGACAAAATGGTCACTTTGACAAGCTTCTTCTTTTTACATCATGTTTTGGCAACTCCATCCCAGAGTGAGTCCCAGGGCCCAGGCACTGCTCATAGCTCAGACAATGATGCCCAGAAAAGAGCTGATCCAAAGTCCATTAATGTGAATGGCAGACTCTGACACTGACTTCACTGACCTAATTGAAACTGCAAGCCCATACACAGGAATTGTGTGTGTGTGTGTGCGCCACAAGGGTGTGACTGTAACCTCAATGATTCCCCAAGTAAGCAGGGAAATTAGCCCCAGCCTTTGCCCCGCTGGCTGGGGAATCACAGAGGGGGGAGTGTGCTTTTGCACCCTTTGCACCTCCTTTGTGTACTGGCCTGAACTAGAATGACTCTGGGGTAGTTCTCTGAGGTAGTACACAAGGGCTGAGTCTAGACAGGCATGATTTTGCACAAATACTTTTAACGGAAAAGCTTTTCCGTTAAAAGTATTTGCACAAAAGCACTTTTGCGCAAAAGCATCCCTGGCCAATCTAGACGCGGTTTTGCACAAGAAAGCCCCGATCGCCGTTTTAGCCATCGGGGCTTTTTTGCGCAAAACAAATCTGAGCTGTCTACACTGGCCCTTTTGCGCAAAAGGACTTTTGCCTGAACTGGAACATCAAACTATTTGCGCAAGAAGCACTGATTTCTTACATTAGAATGTCAGTGCTCTTGCGCAAATTCAAGCAGCCAGTGTAGACAGCTGGCTAGTTTTTGCGCAAAAGCAGCCGCTTTTGTGGAAAAACTGGCCAGTCTAGACACAGCCAAGAAGTCAGATGAGGTGATCATAGTGGGCCCTTCTGCCTTTAGAATTTGAAAATGCCTAAGCAAGGCTCCGATTCCACAATAAAAGCGTCTCCATGGAAGTTACAACAGTACAACTATTGTGGTTTAATTATCCTGGCAAACGTCTCTGTGTAGAGAGAAGCCTCAGAGGGAGAGGAGAGCAGGTGCTATGAGCAGTGGCCCCCAGCTCGGTGACTCTGCACACACAGTCCTGCAGGGAGGGAACTGCAGGACTAGCTGAGAGCACCCTGAGCATCTCCAAAATCTCCTGTGCAAACCCCTCTCCCTTCCCCACAGCAGGGACCTCTCCCTGCCTGGAGGCCTGAGCTAGCAGGTGTGTCACATGCTGTGATGTGGGTTTGAATAATGCTCTCACACAATGTTATTTTTGTCCTCACATGCTAATCTGACTCATTCTCCCTCTCTCCCCATTTACTCTGCTCTCATGAGGTTTCAGGGCAGTTTATGTTCATGGTCGTACATGTAAAGACCAGAAGGGACCAACAGGACCATCTAGCCAGAGCGCCTGCCCAGTCCAGGCAGGAGCCTCCCCCAGGGATCCCTGCACTTAGCTGCTAATTGCTGGCCGGGCTAGAGCCTGTCTGGCAGAAAGAGACGCCCCCTCTCGGTTTAACGGCTCCAAGCCGGCTCCCATTTCTCAACACTACGGTGGCTGAGGCTGATCAGTGCAAGAAAGACCAGGGGAAGGGAGATCCTGGACCGGGGCAGAACAATTAGAAATGGGCCCTGAGGTTTAGCTCCAGCTGTGGGTCCAAACCAAGACATTTCCAGAGTTTGGGGGGGGGTGGATTTGGGGTTCTGGTTTGGGTTTTTATAGATACATTCCCAGGCCACAGAGTCAGATCTAAACTCCCCTAGGGTCAGTGTGTGGGGACTTTCCCTCAGACCAGAAGTACAATAAAAACAGATGATGATCCAGCATCTGACCAAGAAGGGGAAGAAGATGCTTAAACTGGGGTGGCTGAGCCACCTAACAGTGAATGGTCAAGAGGGGTGAGGTGAAGCTGTTGACTTAGCACAGGTTTCAGGAAGCTCAACAGAGCGTCCAGATCTGGTGGGTACCGAAGGCTTGGTGCTGGCAGATTGGCTGAGCAGCTAGGCCAGGCACAGACAGACCCAGGATGATTAGCGAGGATGCTGGGAGGGTTAATACTCTAGTCCAGAGCAGAAACCACAGCAGATTGTCAGGGGAGGGGCAGTGCTGTACGATACCTGGCAGTGCAGTACCATGCACACCAATGGCATTAAGGAAACATTATCACAATGACAGCTGCACCTGGGGCAGAGAATTTTACATTGTCATTTTAAATTAAAAAGATTTCTGAGTAAATATATGTTTATTTTGCTTGTTTATTTATCTGTGGCAGTCGCCACTTTCTTTGAAATTTCTGATTTTTCATTGGAATATCAACAATCCCCAAATATTTCAGTATTTGGAAGGTTTCAGCTGAAAAAATTCAGTTCTCAGTTGCCAAAGCTGCTATTTTCCCTTCATTTTTCAAGCGCCTCAGCAGGCAGAGCCCATCTGGTCCCCGCGCTCGATTGGGCATCTGGCTGTGGCTAGGCACTGCCAGCGTCACCCGCTTGTTGCATTGCAGGGTGCAGGGACATCACTAGGGGAGCAAATAGCCAGGGGCTCCGTGACCCTTTGCTCCGTGGGCTGGAGACTGGCTGGAGCCTGGGGGTCCCTGCTGGGATGGGCCAACCCCCCAGCCCTGGGTGCAGTGAGCACAGGGGATGGGTCAGAGCCACCGGCAGCAATTTGGGAACCTGCTGTTGGGGGAGGGGCTGGTGAGCAGAGTCAATGACAGGCCCGTGAAGGGGGGGAAATGGCCAGCTGCCGCCTGGGGGTTGTGGAGAGCTGAACTGTCACCTGAGGGAGGATCTCTATAGCTGTGTTGTGGGGGGAAAAGGGGTTGTTAGGAAAAAGTCCTCATAGAAGAGGGGGCAGTTGGAGGAGGGCAGGGTTAGGGGCTGGGCAGGGAGTGGCAGAGTTGGGGTGCGGGGGCTAGAACTGAAGGGACAGAACCAGACAGCGGGAGGGAGAGAGATTTTCCTGCTGAGAAACCAGCCCTTTCCTAATGCTGAATGTCAGGAGACACCTTTGTGGGGCTGGCCATAGGGATGTTACACATGCTCTAATGGGAGGGGAGATGTTTGCTAGACTGTCTGTTACACAGGATGGAGGAGTTCCTGGGGCTCTGTTGCAGAGATACAAACCATGACAAATCTGCACAGTTGCAATTATAGGCTTGGTCAATGGCCACGGGCATTAATATGTGACATGGGTTAAATAAAGAGAGAGGACAGGAGAAGTAACATCATTTATTGGACCAGCACAGGTCAGATGGAGGGTTCCACTGGAATTGGTGCAAAGTGTCATCTAGTGGATGGGTGGTGTCTGCATGGGAACAAGCCTACAGGGTTTTTTTAAAAAAATCTCTACTCCCCTATTATAAGAATTGCAAATTGTCTAATAACTCCACAGTGGAACCCTGGCAGCACCACTGATGTTCCTGGGGTGAAATACAGCCAAGTGCATATAGCTGAATGGACATGGTGTATCCAAAGGGACCTGTGCCCTTCCACTGATGGCAAATGCCCCCACAATTTTCCCGAGATTAGCCCCAGTCCCTGCACTCTGGCCAGTCATCCTGTGTGTCTTCTGATGGGAACTTTACAGCAAGATGGAAATAAACACCAATCAAACTAACAAGAGAGAAACACAAACAATTCCCAGGAGATGGGACCTTTCTATTATGATATCACCTAGAGACCATTTGGGTCAGAACCCCACTGTGATGGGCTCTGTGCAAACAAAGCAAATGGCAGCTCCTACCCCAGAGAGTTCACAGTCTCATGTATAAATCCCAACCATCCACTGGAGACAGAGGAATGCCCCAATAGCTGACCAGTATATGCTGGCTATACGTATTAGCCTCACTCTACCTATATATCTTTTTATCTATACGTTAAGCTCAAAGGAGCACACTGGGCCAATCCTTTAGAATCTAAAATGTGAAGGTTTATTAATGAAAGAAAGAAGAGGTTGGGAGTAGGCTTGTTAAAGGTGGCACATCATATACATCAGTCACCAAGTTCTTGATGCAGGCTCTTAGCAGTGTTGTAACAAGCTGCTGGATTGAAAGTCTCTGGAGCACGTCCTAGGTTAGGGCTGGTCAGCGAATCCTTCTGGCCTTCTATCCTTAGCAAAGGTGCTTCTGGAGCAGAAGGTTGGAGTGAAGACAAAGATGGAGGCACCACCAAGATACTTCTATAGCCTTGCCCATGCAAAGGGAAATCCACTGTTCTCCTGGGTGCTGGTACCTCCCAAAATGGGGCTGATCATATGATTTCCATTTCCTTTTTAGGCAAGCAGCCATGAAACACCCAGGCAAGGGACCACTGTGGGCTCCTCAGGTGTCAACTGGTGACTCTTAAGAGCCATTGTCCATGCAGGATCACTATTCACTGGGCCACCACTCCCCACAGTAAGTGGTTGGTGCCTGCTGCTGTCTCCTGGACAGAAGCCATTTAAGTTACAAGCACTGAGCCCTCAGTGATAACTTCACACACACAAATCATACAAGGAGATGAGTAGCCTAGACAGAGCCGGCAGAGCATGAGCTTTCATTAAGCATCTCACTTGGCCCCCTTTGCAGAATTTGGGGCAAACCTACAACAGTGGGTGCAACAATGAACTATCTGTTCCTATTAAAATCCAATAACGTAACACCACCTTTAGCGTTGGGGGAAGAACTGGGCCAGGGTGAGGTCTTGGGCGTCTGGTTTTCAGCCAAGAGAAACTTGGCAACTCTAGTCCATGACTGACAAAGCCTGTGATGTGGAAAGTGAGGGGACTGAAGGAGGCTGCAGGAGCTACCTCAGCAAAGACAGTTACTGCAGGGGCCTATGGTGTAGCACTGACCTATGGTGTCTCCCCAACACCCTGCTCAGAGCTGGTAACTGGTATCTCCCCTGCCCTCTCCTCACCCTTTCTCCTGATAGTTCTCCCAGTGGTTACCTGCCCCCCAGAATGCTGGCGCTCTTCCCAGGGGTGTCTCCAAGCCCTGCCAATGGGGCAGGCCCATTTCTCCAGCACCAAGGTGATGACAGGCGCAGACACCAGGAGCAGCAGAACCAGGACACAGCGGGTGGCCCAGATGGCAGGGGACATGGCCGATTCTGCAACATGGAAAGGGACGTGGTGAGGGCCTTGTGCTAAGTAGCGTGTGTCCCTGCAGTGCCAGCTCTAGGCACAGAGCAGCTGCTGTTTAACAGGGACCTGTGTGAGCTCCCAGAGGCCTCGGTCTAAGGGGGGGGGGAATCATGCTTCAGGGGGCATGTTCCCCCAAAGGGAGGCCTAAGTGATGGAGGCAATTGGGGAGGCTCCTGCCTTTGCCCAGCACAGAGTCACTGTGACCCCAATTTCCTCAGGCTGCACCAGGACATGGTGCAAAGACCTCACAGGAGCCAGTGACAGATACAGCAGTACTTGCCCTGTCTCCCTCCCTAGTGTGGCTGGCAGTTCACTGCGCCCCTGCTTCTGTCCAGGCAGAGGGCAGCATGAGGCTTGGCACCAGCTGTGTCCTGAGGAGAGGCTGGAGTGGTTTGCTGCTGCTGGAAATGCTGTGGGGGAGCTGGGCAAACAGCCAGGTTTGGGCTCCACTAAGGTCAGTTCCTGGGGTCGGTTGCTCCCTGGGAACCAGACACTGGTGCCGGGCTGAGGTTCCTGGCAGAGGGGTTTGCCCACATGCCGGGTGTGACACTCTGGGCCAGGACTGGAGCACCGAGCGTAACTAGCTAATGACACGGAGACAGAACCTGGGAGGCCAGGCGGAATGATTCATCTGGTGCCTTCTGCTAGAACCACACACACATCTGAAGAAGTGGGCTGTGCCCACAAAAGCTCATGATACCGTCTACATGTTTTGTTAGTCTTTAAGGTGCTACTAGACTATCTGTTGTCTTTTAAGTTTTTCCTTTTAGGGCGTATCTAGACAACGCTGAACGTTCGAAAGAGGATATGCAAATTCTGTGGGAATTTGCATATCTTCTTCTGATTGCTCTGTTTTCGAAAGTGAAAGTAATTAAGATGCGGCTTTTTCGGCGAACTCCCCCTTTGTCGAAAAGCCGCATAAACCTCCTTTTTTAAGGAAGAGCGGCTTTTCAATGAAGGGGGCAGCTCGCTGAAAAAGCCACTTCTTAATTACTTTCACCTTCGAAAGCTCTGCTTTCGAAAGTGTGATCGGAAGAAGATTGCAGGAGGAGTAACAGTAGTCCAAATTAGGGGCTTTAGTTCAAATTACCTAGCCCGTGCCGCGTGTAGCCGCGGGCACAGAGTTCAAACTACCGGGCATTTAAAAATGGTGGCGCCTGGAAACATGCAAATAAAGCCCAGGATATTTTAATCCCAGGCTTCATTTGCAAGTTCGAATGACTACATTAGCCACCCTAGTTCGAACTAAATTACAGACTAAATTCTAAACCACACACACACAGTGACTGCAGGGGGAGGAAATAATTCACTGGCTGCCAGGTTATTCACTGGTTGATGAATTGGTAGAGGAGATGTGGGAACTCCAGATGAATCTTGCCCATCAGAAGGATTTGGGATTCCCCTTCTGAGTGAGTCATTTACCTGCCCTGTTAGGATGTTTCTAGGCTCAGCAATGCTGGGTAAAGGACCATGGTGTCCAGCACACTATCCATATGAGACTATTTAGATGGTTGAATGTGGCTAGTTCACTGTATCAGAACTGGTTGGACACCACAGGCCTTGGAGAACTGCAGGAAAAGAGAGCACCGCATTGGACAAACCCATCACCCATTTGTGTTATTGTGTTGCGTGTTTCCTCTACATCCATCACCATGGTGATCACACGCAGACTGAAAGTTAAATAGAATCCCCAGAATAGAGAAACGCTTCCGAAGCATTTACCTGATGGGGAGGAACCCCCAACACCACTGCTGGTGCCATCACCTAGGCAACAAACACACACAGGATCAGAACAGGCCATGGCCCACTTCAGGCCCACACATGGCCCTCGCACAACTGACCATGGGCAGACACTGGTTGGGGGCAGGGCTGCTGGAAAGGCCCTGGGCTTAGAGGGATCACAAACTGGATCTGAGCCCACCATGTGAGGTGGCCATGCAAAGGGCTAACACTGTACTGTCCTGCTCTGCTTGGCAGGGGCTAGGCCTGAGATGGAGGGCGGGGTCTAGTTCTGGATGTCACACTTGGGGAAGGATGTGGTGAAACTGGGCAGAACCTGGAGAAGAGCAACACAAATGGTCAAAGGTTTAGAAAACTTGAGGTGGAAAAGTTAAAAAAGCTGGGTATGTTTAGACTTGAGAAACAAGCCTGTGGCGGCAGCCAGGGGGAAGGGGGCATAATAACACCGGGAAATATGTGAAGGCCTGTGGCAGAGGATGGGGTCCAGTTGTTCTCAGTCCCACTAAGGCTAGGACAAGTGGCAATGGCCTTAATCTTCACCAAGGGGGGAATCAGGCTAGAGAGCAGGAAACCCTTTTGAACTATAGGGCTAGTGATGCTCTGGGTCAGGTTGGCAGGGGCAGATGGGGAATTCCTGTGAGTGGAGGATTTTGAAAACAGGTTGGACACATTCCTAGCAGGTCGAATGTCTGAGTCGAGATGAGTGAAGTTCAGGTGGGTTCCGTGGGTCCAATTTTGAACAAAGCTGTTTGGTTTGAAAATTTCCTTTTTAGATTTTGATTAATTTGAGCATTTGGATTTTTAGGAGTTATTATGTAATTGTTATCTTCCTCTGTCATTCATTGCCACTCCCTCTCATGTGAGGCTGAGTTGCTGAACAGAGCTCAAGTGAGACACACACACACACACAAACACACACACTCACTCAACTTACCAGTGATGCTGAGGTTCTGGGCTGGGCTGAGCTGGGATGTGGTCACCCAGTTGTCACTGTCCTTGATCTCATACCCACAGGAATAGTTCCCAGAGCTGCCCCTGGTGACAGTGTGGTTATAGTCATAGGTGGTCTTCTCTTTCACACTCCTCTGGGACATAACCTCCTTCCCATCCTTGCAGAAGACAATGCGGGTGGCCAGGTGCTGGGAGAACACGGAGCACTTGAGCCGCACGGAGTCCCCTGGCTGGGCCGACGTCTGGCTGAGGTAGAGGACAGGGGCAGGGAGCGCACCTGAGAAGGGGAATGGGTCAGAGTTGTCAGTGGGGTGTTAATGGTGCCTGATGCTGTCAGTGGGGCAGGAAGTAGATGGCAGGGGGGCTGGGCCATGTCTCAGATGGAGTGTCTGATCCCAGCCCATATGGAGAAATGGGAGGGGGATCTTGCTGGTCACCAGAAGCTTTCTTAAGTGGGATTATTTCGGTTGCTGAAGAGTCAGAGCTCCAGCCAGGTGGACTCCAATTGCTGGTGCTGTGCTGGTGCTCCAGCCAGTCTCCAGCCCACATCTGGGGTGGTAGGATTGGGAGATAGGTGACCCCTCAGCAAGGGCAGCCATGGGCTTTGGGGGGCTGTCTAGGGCCTGGTCAGCACCTTGATCTCCCCCTGAAACCCATGCAGTGATGGCCAGTTGCTGCCCCAAAGGGCTCACCAGCTGAGAGCTAATGGGCTGTGTCCAGTCCTTAAGCCCCACGGCATCGGCTCTAACATGCTCCCTGCCCCTGTGCCCCTCCTGCTCCCAAACCTCATCTGGCACAGGGGGCATTTGTGGCAATTTCAGACCCGGGATAAGGGAAGCCCTTGGGGCAATGGCCAGGAGGGACCCCCTTTTCCAGGAATCACCAGGGTAATGGGATCCAGGTCTGAACCTGCAGGGGAATTGCTGCTGCTGGGCAGATCAGTATTGACCCAGCACCTTCCTTTCCCCCACGGTGCCCCTGATGCTGCCTTGCCCAGGCACCCAGCAAAGAAATGGCCCCGTCCATCTTCCCCTGCCATTGTCACTTGCACCTCACTGAGCAGGGAGCATCCCAAGGGGGGTGGCTGGACAAACTGGAGAGAGATGGGTAAATGGCATGGGCAGGCTGGGGACAGAGACAGAGGGACTCACTGTGAGCTGAGCAGATCTCCTGGCTGCTGGGACTCAGTGCTGGGAACAGAAAGGTGCCGCGTTAGTGCTGGAGATAAAATCCCCCTTTCTCTGACCTCCCTTTTGAGGGACAGATGCTGCTTGTAATAGACAGGGAAATAAATCTCTGATTCCTGTTGTGCTGAAGAAGCAAACCAGGCAGGATGTTAGCTCTGGGGCAGGGCAGGTTGCTCATGTGCACAGAGCTCGGCTCAGCTGGGGTTGCTTTTTCCTTCAGCTCTCTAGACCAGATCCTCAGCAGGTGTAAAATGGCATTGACTCCAATGGCACTACTTTGATTTACACCAGCTGAGGATATGGCCCAGCAGCTCCCACACTCAGTATTTACTCTGGCTCCCATTTCTCTCTCACTGAAGGGAATTTGCTGACAGTCTGGGCTACAGGCTGCTCTCAGTTCTGTTTTCTCCCAACTGAATATAAGAACATAAGAACGGCCATACTGGGTCAGACGAAAGGTCCATCTAGCCCAGTAGCTTGTCTGCTGACAGTGGCCAGTGCCAGGTGTCCCAGAGGGGATGGACTGAAGACAATGATCAAGTGATTTGTCTCCTGCCATCCATCTCCAGCCTTTGACAAACAGAGGACAGGGACACCTTTCCTTACCCCCTGGCTAATAGCCTTTTATGGACCTAACCTCCATGAATTTATCTGGCTCTTTTTAAAACTCCATTATAGTCCTAGCCTTCACAGCCTCCTCTGGCAAGGAGTTCCACAGGTTGACTGTGCGCTGTGTGAAGAAGAACTTTATTTTATTAGTTTTAAACCTGCTACCCATTAATTTCATTTGGTGTCCTCTGCTTCTTTTAGTTCTCTAGTTCTGGCTTCAAATTAGTGCAGGATTCCCGCATACTCACCAGGCAGCAAGAGGCAGAGAGACAGGAGCATCAGGGTTGTGGCGGGAACCGGTCGGGATGGAGACAGCCCTGAGCAGATCTTCTGGCTGCTAGGATTCAGCGCTGGGAACAGAAAGGTAACATGTGGTTAGTGCTGGAGATAAAATCTCCCATTTTTCTGAGATCCCTTTTGAGGGACAAAAACTGCTTTTAACAGACAAGGAAATAAATCTCTGATTCCTATTTTGGTGAAGAAGCAAACCCAGCAGGGCAGATCCCTCGTGCACACTGACCTCAGCTGATCTGGGGTTGCCTTTCCCTTCAGCTCTCTTGAGCAGTGTTTCTCAATTTTTTTTTTTTTTTTTTTGGCCATGGAACCCTTTTAGAATTTCAAGGAACCTCAGCCAAGAAAATTAGCTGAACAAAAAAAAAAAGGAGAGCTGTCTCTTTAATGGGGAGGGAGGGAGGGAGTTCCAAGTTCTCGTGGAATGCTTACTTTCATTTCGTGGAACCCCAGGGTTCCACAGAGCACCATGGGGAAACACTGCTCTAGACGGCCAGATCCTCAGCTGGTGTAAATCAGCATTGACTCCAGTGGAGCAACACTGACTTACACCACCTGGGGATCTGACTCAGCAGCTCTCACACTCAGGGTATATATGGACATTCCTATTTTCTTCCACAATTTGATCTGAGGAAGTGGGTCTGGCCCACGAAAGCTTATCACCTAATAAACCATCTTGTTAGTCTTTAAAGTGCTGCATAGTCCTGTCTTTTGTTTCAGCAAGACCAGACTAACACGGCTACATCTCTATTACTATTCTACACTCAGGGTATGTCTGCACTATGGGCTAAGGTAGAATTAAGATACACAACTTCATCTACGTTAATTGAATAGCTGAAGGAGAAGTAGCTTAACTCGACCTTTGGGGCTGTCCACACTGCAGGAAGTTGAAGGAAGAACACTGTCCCTTTGACTTCCCTTACTCATGGAAGCAGAACTACCAGCATCAGTTCAAATTAGCAGGCTTCACTAGACCCACTAATTTGAGCTCTGGAAGATTGAGAGTGGCAGCTTTGATCTTCTTTGCAGTGTAGACATACCCTTAGTGTTTCCACTGGTTCCCATTTCTCTCCCACTGAAGAGGATTGGCCTACAGTCTGGGCCAGGGGCTGCTCTCAGTTCTGTTTCCTCCCAACTGTCTACGAATTTGCCCAGGATTCCCCCATACTCACCAGACAGCAAGAGGCACAGAGACAGGATCATTGGGGTGCTGGCAAGAGCAGATCAGGATGGAAACAGCCCAGTGGCCTCTGTTCCTGAATGGGGTCACTGCCCACTGCAGCCTGTCCCCACTGCCCTGTCTGATTTCAGCGAAGGGAAGCTCTGGTTTCTCTGCTTTGATCTGCCCCTGTCTGTGCTTCAGGATTGCATGCTTCTGTCAGCCCTTATCCTTGCTCTCAGTCCTCCTGGGGACTTCAGGGCTGAGATACTTCAGCCTCTCTCTGACCTGCTCTGTTTCTTTGGGTCTGATATACCTCTTTGCTCCTTGTTTCCTGCCCCACCCACCCCCTTCCATGTTCCGGCCACAGCATCTCTATTTAGGGCTGCGAGACTGAGAACGGAAGGGGCCTGGTTAGCTTTTTCTAGTCTAAACGTATCACGCTCCTGGTCCCATCTCAGTGCCTGGGAACTGAGACAGCCCCTGGCTACGGGCACGTGTGGGCCAGTGGAAAAGGTCACTGAGTGACTGTAGGGGCTGGAATGTTGGAGGACCCTGAATCTTTTGCCTCCACCCGGGTCTCCAGTCCCTGGTGAGAAGGACCCAGCTCCCTCCGGGGAAAAACACTCTGTGAGCTTAAGATGAACCTAAATGGACTCTCTGCACCAAGTGAATTTCAACCCCACCTAGAGAACGCTTAATAAAAGGATTGCACTGGCTTCCCCACCTGCTTAGTCTCCACTTGTCACCACCAACTTCAGCCACTTCTGTCCGTTCTACCCCACATTCTGAGCTCCTGAGTAGTCTGTTATCTTTGCTGTCAGGACTGTTCTCCATGCTGGCACAATGAATGCAGAAGTGGGGGCCCACAAGAGCACTCCAAAACCTTGCCTCTACAGGCTCTGGTACAAAAACTTCCCCCTAAAATCCTAATACCCGGATTTTGGGGAATCTGTTGTCACC
The DNA here is from genome assembly GCA_032595735.1 of Pelochelys cantorii. NCBI lineage: Eukaryota > Metazoa > Chordata > Testudines > Trionychidae > Pelochelys > Pelochelys cantorii. The sequence goes on along the minus strand of CM064358.1, from coordinate 7,136,727 downwards.
AGCCAAGTAATTCCAAGAAAACCAGGGAAGAGATCACTTGTGAATCTCTATGCTTGCAACTGTAGTTTTGTTTTGATAATAAAGGATTGTTTTATTTTCTAAATAACCAGGATTGGTTGACTGTTGTGTCCTTAGGACTCAGCACCTGGTTACAAGGGCAGAGTCCATTGTTGTCTGTGAATTCTCTCTGTTTTTCCCAACTCCAAGTAAAACTCTCCCCCTGCCCCAACCTCTGTTTTACTTGGAGTTGGGAAAAGCAGAGAGAATTCGCAGACAACAATGGACTCTGCCCTTGTAACCAGGTGCTGAGTCTTAAGGACACAACAATGAACCAATCCCGGTTATTTAGAAAGTAAAACAATCCTTTATTATCAAAACAAAACTACAGTTGCAAGCTTAGTAAAGTGGCTAGATGAAAAGAGCCACCAATTGATATAGATACTCAGGGAAAACCCCTAGGCTAAAACTTAGTTACAAAGGGGGAAAAAAACCCACATGACAAGCTCAGACATTATTTCCAAATCCCCAAACAAGGAAAACAACAAATCCTGATGGAACAGCTCAACTTTTCCCTACTTACACATTGTAGGAAGTCTGTTCTTGGAGAGAGAAATGTCTCCCATCTCCCTCAGTCTTGGAAGAATCTGCTCTGCCTCTCAAACAAAGAACCAGGAGATAAACCCCCTCTTTTCCAGTTTGAAATTCCTACCTGCATAGTTACTGGCTGAGCACCTGATACCTTGCTAGGTACAGAGTTAACCCCTTAGGGTATGTCTACACTAGCCCCCTAGTTCGAACTAGGGAGGCTAATGTAGGCGTTCAAAGTTATAAATGAAGCCCGGGATTTAAATATCCAGGGCTTTATTTGCATGTTCCCGTCCGATCGCCATTTTGAAATTCCACTAGCCCGAAATAACTGCCTGCGGCTACACGCAGCACTGAAACGGTAATTTGAACTAAGTCCTTCGTTCAAATTAACTGTTACTCCTCCTGGAATGAGGTGTAACAGTTAATTCGAACTAAGGACTTAGTTCGAATTACCGTTTCACTGCCGCGTGTAGCCGTGGGCAGTTACTTCGGGCTAGTGGAATTTCAAAATGGCGACCGGATGGGAACATGCAAATAAAGCCCTGGATATTTAAATCCCAGGCTTCATTTGCAATTTCGAATGCCTACATTAGCCTCCCTAGTTCAAACTAGGGGGCTAGTGTAGACATACCCTTAGTCTCCAGGTGCTGATCAGCACTCCTGGTTATGACACTTGCTCAGAGAAGACTACAGGATACTGCTGGATGGGAAAGGATGCAAGGCAGCTGGGAAAGAGCATCCAGAAGAAATGACCTCTGAGCAGGTGGAAGCTGGAATCAGTGCAACTAAGCAACTGAGGAAACCCGGGGCCAAAGAAGCATGGGCAGAAAGTCTTGTGAGCAGTCATTATCACCTGTGCAGGAAGCCAAACAGCTGAAGGCCCCAAGGAAAATGTGTCAAGAGCACAAGGGAGGGCAGTTTTGCAGAGTAATTGATGCAGAAGAGGATTGTCCTGGGATGGAGGCTGGGCACATTGCACCCCCAGGCTGGAGTGACCTTTGCACAGCACCTGGACAGGGCATGTTCAGGTGAACTCAGATGAGGGTCACGGGAGCCCAGTCTGAGACTGCCTGTCATAAGCTGTGACCAGAAGACAGCAGTGTGAAAAAGGGTAAATATTTGTTAGTAATAGAAGCTTTGTATTGAAAATAGATTGATATCTTTTGTATGGATGATTGTAACCCTTTTCCCATGTGTGAAATGATTGTGTAGTTCCTGGGGAGGGAGAGTGAAAGAGTTTGAAATGTGATTAACTGAAATTTAACATCCCTACCCTGCATGTGCTGCTGGAGGAAAAGAGGCCATTTCCTATCTCACTGGCCATACCCTGAGCAGAATCTGAGGCCCTGGAATCTGAGATGTCAGCGAGGCAGCGAGGTGAGTGCATTGGATTTTTAAATCACTTTTCTATTGGTTGTTACCACACGTGCATTTGGCAATGTCAGAGCTGGTTTGCCATTTTTTTTAAACTTCTACACGCAGGTTGGTTTATATTATTGGCAACACTGGCGCTGCAAACGCTGCTTTGTTATTGTAGGGTCACACACTGGCTCAGTGCACACAATTTGTTTTGTCGGCTTTCAGATTTGCCCACATTGTTGACACCAGTATGAAGCACACAAATGCTTGCCTGAGTTTTCAATGGGAAAAGTTGGGCACCCAGACAGGAGAGAACTTAACAAAGCTCACAAAGTGAGCCAGTGGCACAGCTGGGGATGAAACCAAAAAATGCACCAAGCCCTGGGCATTGGCATCAAGAGTGTTCTTCCCACCTCAGCAATGGTCAGTCTCATGTCAGTGTATAGAAGTGACACCTTTGGGCATGGAGGTAAAATGTAACTGGGGGCTGGAATCTGTCTGGATGAGGGTGCAGCCAGAGTTACACCAGATCTAGGCTTGTGTTAAAGACATTTGTGTTTTGACAATGAAGGATGATGCATCTACTATGGGCTTGAGAGAGTTTTAATCAAACAAAACCTGGATTTATAATCTTTGGCCGGTGAGGGGCTGTTTGGTGCATTGACTGTATAGTTTGTGTCTCATGGCACATTGCATTGGGCAGCCAGTTCTCCCAACCTGGGACTGGATCAGAGCATGAGTCTCCTCTCTTGGAAAGGCCCCACATTCCATTTCCTTTATGGCTGAGATTGGGAGGTTGAAACCAAGGTTCCCAGATCCCTGTTTTCAGCAGAGGCTGTGACGAGATGCCTTGCTGGATGGGGGGTATCAGAGTGGGTGTTAGAACGGAAGGAACAGAACCAGATGGCGGGGGAGAGAGATTTTCGAGGTGAGAATCCAGCCCTTTCCTAATGCTGAATGTCAGGAGACACCTTTGTGGGGAGGCCACAGGGATGTTACACGGGTGCTAATGGCAGGGGAGATGTTTCCTAGACAGTCTGCTACAGTCAGCTCCACAGGATGGAGGAGTTCATGGGGCTTTGATGTAGAGATAAAAACCATGACAAATCTGCACAATTGCAATTATAAATTGTGTGACTGGAAAAAACAGAGGGAGAAGGTGGGAGAGGTGATATCTTTTATTAGCTCAGCAGAAGTCAGCTCGAGTTTTCCACTGCGGTTGGTGCAAAGTGCCATTTAGTCTAGACGTACCCAACCTGTCCCAGAGAGCTCATATCTAATATTTGAACCCCAGCATCCACTGGAGACAGAAGAATGTGCCCTAGTTGGGTTCTGTTGGCCAATATATGCTGGCTATATATATTATCCTCACTATATCTATATTGATATCAATATCTGTCTAGCTATTATGCATAAGTACTATTAAGCACATATAATTAGAGCAATTTATGTAGCCTAAGTTGGCCTCCACCTTTACTTGTCTTGTTCACTTGTGCTAAGTATCCCAGCATGTCCTGCATTGGCTGAAGTAAGCTCTGGAGCAAAAGGGCAGAGGGCAGGAGATGATCCAGAGATGAGAAAAGAGAGGGCCTGGCAATGGGGGCTGCACAGGGCGCAGTTGCCCTGGTGCCCAGAGAGCCAAGGGGGTGTACAGCTCCCAGCCACTGCCGCTACTACAACAGTGGTGGTGGCTGGAGCCCTGGGCCCCTTTGAATTGCTACTGGAATGCTGCTCCACAGCTCTGGGGGCTGCAGGGGGTGGGCTGTGGGGTGGGAAGGGGGAAGGTGGTACTGCAATCCGGACAGCACTAAGGGCTGCTGGCCCTCGGATCCACCCCTTTTGTTGAGTCCCAGCCCCTTCCAGGGTATACAGCTGCCACACACACCCCACGTTGCCCCAGGACCCACGGTGGCTGTTGGCCCCACTGTGAATGAGAGAAGAGAGGAGGGAATGATGGAGGAGGTGGGGGAGGAGACAGTGTGTGGGGGGGTGGGGCTGGGATGCAGGGGAGAAGGGGCAGGTCCTTGGGGCTGGTTTCCAGCCAATAGAAATTTGGCAGCACTAGTCTGTGATTGACAAGGTCCTTGATGGGGGAGGAGGGGGAGTGAAGGAGGCCGGCGGAGTTACCTGGGCAAAGGCAGTTACCTCAGGGGGCTATTGTGCAGCATTGACTAATGGTGTCTCCTCAGCATCTTCTCACAGCTGGTCACAGTATCTCCCCAACCCCTTTCCTACTCACACCTGGTCAACGGGGGGCGCCTCATTGTCTCCCCACAAAATGCTGGCAGTCCCCCCACCAGTCTCTTCCTGTCTTGCAGGCTGGGGCAGGCAACATCTCTTCAGCACAAAGGTGATGACGGGTGCAGATACCAGGAGCAGCAGGACCAGGGTGCAGTGGGTGGCCCAGACGATAGGGGCCATGCGTTGCTCTGGAAATGGAAAGGGACACACGTGGTGAAGCAGCGTGTAGCCCTCTGGTGCCAGCACTAGGCCCAGAGCAGCTGCTGTGTAACAGGAACCATGTGAGAGCTCCCAGAGGCGTCACTCAAAGGGGGGATCATGCTGCAGGGGGCACGTTCCCCTGACAGGAAGCCTAAGTGAGGGAGGCTCTTGGGGAGGCTCCTCCCTCTGTCTCTGAGGCTATGTCTACACTACAGAGTGTTGTTGAAAAATGGCCGTTTTTCTGACAAAACTGGGATTATGTCCACACCTCAAGCACGTTTTTGCACAGGAAAATCAAAAGAACAGAGGGGTTTTTCTGGCATAGGTATTCCTCATTCTATGAGGAAGAAACCTTTTTGCAAAAGAGGTATTTTGCAAAAAGGTGTGTGTGGACGGGGAAGACGGGTTTTTTTGCGCAAAAAGAGGAAAAAGGAAAAAGCCCAGGTGCCCTGGTGGCCATTCTGTGAATAGCAATCAGCGCTTATTTTCAAGAGAGCGTCCATGCAGTCTGGATGCTCTCTTGCGCAAAAGACATTGCTTTTTTGATGTGCTTTTGCAGTGTAGGCGCGCTCTTGTGCAAAAAGTTTTTGTGGAAGGTCTCTTCTGAAAAAAGCTTTTTGTGCAAGAAGCCTGCAGTGTAGACGTAGCCTGAGTTCCTCACACAGGGTACGTCTACACCTCTGGTTTTTGGGGCAGAAAATATGCTAATGAGGGACTGATTTGCATGAGTCATGATCTCATTTGCATATTTTCTGCCGATCTGTTTTTCGCTAGGGTTTTTGCACAAAAACAAGTAGTGTGGACATTTTCTTTTTGCACAAAAACCCCTTTTTCCGCAAGATCAGTATACTTCCTTTTTTGAGGCCTTAATATAGATGATAATTACCTTACACATTACAAAGACAGCCTCCCCACCTTTTGATATTCGTAGTAACTCCAGATTAGCCACTTATTGACTCTTACAGTAAGTAATTTCCTCCTTCCTTTTCTCTTCCTTGTCCCCTTGCCCCCACCTTCTGTTCTATGTAGCTGATTCATTAGTTGGTAATTTGTTTACTTTTTTCATTGTGTCCCTCTGTTATATAATGGTCATGCCAATTCACTTTCAGAATATGATCTGAAGAAGTGGATCTGCCCCACAAAAGCTCATCACCTAATAAACCATCTTGTTAGTCTTTAAAGTGCTACACGACTGCTTTTTTTAGTCTATGTGATGTTATTCTTTCACAGTGCACTGTTGTAGTATTTTGACTGGTCTGTGCACTTCATTTTTATTTCTACTAGCATTACTCATCCTGTTGGGATGGTTGACGTACACTCAGGTTGTTCTGGTTTGTCCTGGTGGGTGTCCTCCCTCCTTGTGCACGCTAAAGAAGGGAAGGAGTCTGCCTGTCTTTCCAGAACATGAGGCCGAGGCCCTGACCACTCCCTGCCCCCCCCCCCCAAGGCTGCAGTTCTATTTCCAGGCAGCCCTTGCCATGGGGCTCAACCCATTCTCAGGCAGCACCCGCCAAGGGGCTGAAGCCCTTCTCAGGTGGCCCCTGCTGCAGGTCTGAAACCCTTTCACTGATGTGAGCTCAGCCTACTTGCTGTCCCCCTGTGCCCAAGGGGCTCAGTGCTGATCCCAAGTGCCCCCCCCCATGCCGCAGTCACTGGGCTGAAGCACTTTTGCTGCTGTGAAACTGAACCCTATGGGGGTGAGGGATCTGGGAACGGGGCTGAGTCTCGCAGCGGTGAAGGGGCTTCAGCCCAGTGGTTTTCTCAGTCATTCTGGCATTTTCTAGAAACTTCTCAGCTACATCTAGACTACATCCCTTTTTCGTAAAAGGGATGTAAATTAGACGTATCGCAATTGCTAACGAAGTGGGGATTTAAATCTACCCCGCTTCATTAGCATAAAAATGGCTGCCGCTTTTTTTCTGCACGGAGCTTTGTCGGAAAAAAGCGCCAGTCTAGACACTGATCTTGTGGAAAATAACGCCTTTTCCGAAAGATCCCTTATCCCTCTATGAAATAAGGGATGTAGTCTAGACGTAGCCCTCAAGTCTTTCACTGTATTCTCAAATGTTCTCTGTGACAGACGGTGTGACGGATGCGTCTCCTTTCATAATAGCTAGATTAGATTTGATTTAGATTGCACTTCAATGTAACCCTTTGAGCAGGGAGTTCTAAAGTACTAATGATCTCTAACATAATTTTAAAAAATAGATCTGTCATATAGCTAGTTTTTATATGTGTGTAGTGTGTACTGGTGGTGCCCATTGGCTGGGAACAAGGAGCTGTGGCCAATGAGAGCTGAGGGATTGTGCAAACAGAGAGGGACGGTGCATGGAGCCACATCCCTCCCCCACCCTTCACCCCCCAGGGGCTACAAGGGCACATTGGTCCTGGAAGTGACATGGAGCCGGGGAAGGCAGGAAGCCTGCCTTAGCCCCACTGTGCTGACAACTGGGAGCCACCCATTGTAAGTGCCACCCAGCAGAAGGCTGCATGTCAACTCACAGTCTCCTCCCTGATGCAACACCCCAAATATGTCCTGTACCCTAGCCCTCTGCCCAAGCCCTCTTCTCAGAGCCAGCATCCTGTCTTGCACCCCAACACACTGCCTCCCAGACAGAACCCCTAACTGCATCCAAACTCCCACCCAGAGCTTGCACCCCTCAGCCCCTCCTGTACCCAGACCCCTTGACCTCAGCCAAAATCCTGCACCTCCTCAAAAACATGAAGCCCCTGTCCCAGCCCAGTGAAAGTGAGAGCGGCTGGGTGGGGAGATTGAGCAACAGGTGGAGGTATGCAGTGAGTGTACACACACACACACACGTACACATACCCTCCTTACCAGTGATGCTGAGGTGCTGGGCAGGGCTGAGCTGGGATCTGTTCACCTACTTTTCACTGTCCCTGATCTCGTACAAGCAGACATAATTCCCAGAGCTGCCCCCAGTCACCATGTGTTTATAGTCGTAGGTGGCCTTCTCCACTGAGACCCTTTGGGATGAAACCTCCTGCCCGTCCTTGCAGAAGATGATGCGGGTGGCCTGGGCCCAAGAGAACACGGAGCACTGGAGCCTCACGGAGTCCCCTGGCTGGGCAGTCGTCTGGCTCAGGTAGAGGTTGGGGGCAGGAAGAGCACCTGGGAAGGGAAATGGGTCAGAGCTGTCAGGGGGGCATTGCTGGTGCCTGATGCTGTCAGTGGGACAGGAGGTAAATGGCAGGAGGGCTGGGACATGCCTTAGATGGAGGCTCACAGACGGAGGGACGGGAACAAGCTCTATCCATGGCCCAGGAGCTTCATTCCCTGGGATCACCGGGGTTTCAGAGAAGCCTAGGAAGAGCTCCCATTGCCTGGCGCTGCACACGGTCCTAGAACAAGGGGCTCTGCCAGGTGGATCAGTAAGGCTGGGAGAGGCAGCCCCTCAGCTCCCACTGGGGGCTGCCTAGGGCATGGTCAGCACCTCCGCCTGCCTGAACATCCCATGCGGTGACAGCCAGTTGCTGCCCCAGGGAACTAACAGCCAAGAGGTTGTGTCCAGTCCCTAACCTCTCCAGCATCTGCTCTAACATCCTCCCTGCCCTTGTGCCTGTGTAACCCACACACCTGCTGGGTGTGGTTCACTGACCCACCTAGTGTAATGAGTATGCTGTACAGGCATAGCTGAGAGCCAGCTGGCATTCAGCTCAAGTGAGAGAGACTTGTGCACTATTCGCTAGAGGTCCCAGGTTTGATTTTGCCTGTCAACATTACACCCATGCTGTCCCCAGTTCCAGCTGGCACAGAGGGCACCAGGGGCTATTCCAGGCCCAGGCTAAGGGAAGGTCCTGGAGCAGCAGCAGGAAGCAGATCCCCCTTTCCCAGGGACAACAACCAGGGTGATAGGAACAAGATTGGAACTTGCAGGGCAATTGCTGCTGCCACTGGGCAAGTCAATATCTGCCCTGATCCCATACTGCCCCCATGGTGCCCCCTGCTGGTACCTTGGCCAGGCAGCCAGCAAAGAAAGAGCTTGGTTAGCTCATGCTGGGTGTGGTTCCCTGGCCCAGGTCATACGGGAGCTCAGGCTGGGTTATATAATAGGGTCTGTCCATACCCTCTTAAATGCCACCTGTCTGTCCAGGGATGGCTATTAACAGTGCTGCTGACATTTAAGGATGAGGTGCAGGTTGAGTCCATGTAGGGTGTAAGGTTCTGAGGAGTGACCAGCAGCCATGAGGAGCTGGGCGCCAGTGCATGGGAAGGTAAATCCCTTCTGGTCAGACTCAGAGCTGGGATATTCTCTTCTCCCCACAGACAGTGCCCCAGGAGTGAGACAGGACCGGGTGTGACTCTCTCACCCACCTGGGTCCTGTGTCAGGGAAGAGCTTAGTGACAGCAGGACAGGGAAGGGGCGGCTGGATCCCTTCTCAAATCCCACATGGCCCATGTCATTACTGCTGGCACTGCACTGAGCAGGGAGCACCCAAGAAGAAGTGGATGGACAACTGGGGAAGGAACCATGGGCAGGTTGTGGACAGACAGGCAGATGGAGGGACTCACCAGGAGCTGAGCAGATCTCCTGGCTGCTGGGGCTCAGCGCTGGGGAAAGAAAAGTGACATGTGGTTAATGCTGGAGTAAAATCTCTCCCTATTCTGAGATCCCTCTTGAGGGATAAAAGCTGCCTTTAATAGACAGGGGAATGAATCCCTGATCTGTGTGTTGCTGAAGAAGCAAACCAGGCAGGTTAGATTTGGGGCAGGGCAGATCCCTGGCGCACAGACCTCGGCTGAGCTGGGGCTGCCTTTCCCTTCAGTTCTCTAGAGGGCCAGATCCTCAGCTAGGTAAACCAGAATTGACACCAGTGGAGCGACTCTGATTTATACCATCTAGGGGCATTATCCAGTAACTCTCATGCTCAACGTTTACTCTAGTTCCCATTTCTCTCCTACTGAAGAGGATTTGCCGACAGTCTGGGCCAGGGGCTGCTCTTGGTTCTGTTTCCTGCCAACCTGCTGCAAATTAGCCCAGGATTCTCACATACTCACCAGACAGCAAGAGGCACAGAGACAGGAACATCGGGGTAGATGGCGGGATGGAAACAGCCCAGCAGATTCAGCTGTTGATGGGGTCAGGAGGGGACAATGTGGTGTTGCTCCCTGCTCTGATCTGTCCCCACTGTCTTGGCTGACTTCAGCGAAGGGAAGCTCCGGTCTCTCTCTCTGCTCCAATCAGCTGTCTTCTGCTCCCCAGAGTTGGATGCTCCAGCCAGCACCTTTCCATGCTCCAAAGCCCTCTGGGGTCTGCAGGGCTGAGGAAGCAGAGATGCTGCAGCCTCTCTCTGACCAGCTCTGTCTTCTCCTTGGGTCTGATAATCATCACTGCTCCCTGTCCTACGCTGACCCTCTTCTGAGTTCCGACCACAACATCTCTATTTAGGGCTGTGAGACTGAGAACCAAAAGGTCCTAGTATGCTTGTTTGAGTCTAAACATAGCACTGAGGAAACACCTCCCATCCCATCTCACTACCTGGGGACTGAGACAGCCCCTGGCTAAAGGCACAGCTGGGCTGGGGGAAAAGTCACTGGGTGACTGGGGGGGGGGGCTGGGAAGTTGGAGGAGCCTGAACCTTTTGCTTCCACCCAGCTCCCACAGGAGAAATTGCTCAGAGCTCAAGAGGGACATAAATGGGGTCTGGGACTTATACCGGTGCACAGGGGCTGAATTTCCACCCCACAGAACACTTACCAGGACTGCACTGGCTTCCCCACCTGCTGAGTTGCTACCCACCCTGTCCTCCGGAACTAGCTCCAGTGACTTGTGCCCCTCCTGCCTGACTGCTCCTGCTCCCCATTCTGGGCTCCCACCAGGGCACTGCTGGATGGGGAGGAACACAAAAGAATTGAAAATGAGCATCCAGAAGTGAACTCTGAGCAGGTGGGAGTTGCAGTCAGTGAGACTAAGCCAGCGGGGAAATCAGGGCAAAAGTCCAAAGAAACGTTAAAAAGAGAGAAAATCTCCTGAATAGAGGTTAACACCTCTGGGGGAAGCCAAATGGCAGAAGGCCCCAAGGGAAATGTGTTAAGAGCAGTTTTGCAGAGCAACTAATTCATGCAGAAGTGGATTTTCTTGGAATGGTGGCTGGGCACATTTCACCCCTGGGATGGATTCTCTGCAGTGGAACTGCACAGGGGATGATCAGGGTCACTCAGATGCTCAGGTGAGAGTCAGTAGGGCACAGTTGGCCGTTGTCTACACTAGGGCTATGTCTACACTGCAGGTTTTTTTGCAAAAGGGGATATGCAAATGGAGTGCTCATTTGCATATCTTGTGAGATCTTTTGCATATCTTAGTCCGATCCTGTTTGTGGAAGAGGTTTTTGCAATAAAAAGCCTGGTGTAGATGGGGCCATCTGTAGGAAAAAAACCTCTTTTGCTCAAGATCCCTGTAAACCTCATTTTTTGAGAAATAAGGGATCTTACGCAAAAGGGGTTTTTTTCTGACAAATTGCCCCTGTCTCCATGAGGCTTTTTATTGCAAAAATCTCTTCCACAAAAAAGGATTGGAAGAAGATATGCAAATGAGCATGTGGGATATGCAAATGAGCACACTATTTGCATAGCCTCTTCTGCAAAAAACTCACAGAATAGACATAGCCTTGGACTTTATTATGAAGTAACCCCTTCAAGGTCAAATTTATAAGGGGAGCCTCCACACTGCCAAGCCCGTTATTTCGAAATAATGAGCTATGGGATTTGAAATCTGTATTCCTGCTTTTCATCAGGAGTAACAGTAGTTTGAATTTGTTAACTCGGGAATTATTAAGTTGAATTTACTAATTTTTTAATAGTTTTCTAGTGTAGACATGGCCTTTGAGACTTGCTGTTATAAGTGCAGGGGTGAAAGTAATTTAAAATTTTCTCACAGGTCCTGTCCTATTGCAATCCTGATCCCTACCAGCTCTTTAAATAGCTCCCTGCTGACTTTTGCTACAGCTCAGTCGGCTCTCGCTGGAGCTGTGCACCAGGGTGCAGTAACTTTCTTTCACCTCGGTCTAAGTGTAACCTGTCTGCCATGTAGAGCCAGCAGCAGCCAGGGCCAGGTTAAAAAGCTACGGGTTCCTCTCCATTCACCCAACACAGAACCATCTCGAGCCCCCACCCAGTAACCTGGGAATTTCTCCCACAATCCCTGGGCACTTTGGAGAGGAAATGCTCCCCTACTCCCCAGCACAGAGTCTGAGTTTGGAAAAGAAACTTAATAAAAGGGAGGGACGTAAGGCAGTAATTTGGGAAAACCCCACAAACAGAGTTCATAACCAGAACCACGAGTAACAGTCCCCTTCACATGCCTATCCATTTTCTGCACCCCACTCACACTCACTGCCCTTGGTCAGGACAGACCCAGAGGCTATGTCTAGCCTACAGGGAAGATTCGAAAGAGGATATGCAAATTCTGTGGGAATTTGCATATCTTCTTCCAATCTCACTTTTGAAAGCGGATCTTTCGAATGTGAAAGTAGTTTAGATTTGGCTTTTTCAGCAAACCCCCCCCCCTTCGTCGAAAAGCCGCGTAAACCTCATTTTTTGAGGAAATGTGACTTTTTGACAAAGGGGAGGGTGTTCACCGAAAAAGTCGAATCTAAGCTACTTTCACTTTTGAAATCTCTGCTTTCGAAAGTGAGATCAGAAGAACATATGCAAATTCCTGAATTTGCATATCCTCTTTCGAATCTTCTCCGTAGTCTAGATGAGCCCAGAGTTCAGAGATGCATCCGCAGAGTTCACCTCCCATCCTGAGCAGTGTGGTAAAGAAACATGGGGAGGTATCCCAGGATGACTGAAGTGGTTACATTACATCAGGTTATTTCTCTGGTCATTTTCCCTGTGGAAACAAACTCTTAGGCTATGTCTACACTCATGGCTTCTTGTGTGAGAAATATGCAAATGAGGCTAAGCGTGGAATATCGCCGAGCCTCATTTGCATACCTAATGAGCCACCATTTTTGCAGAAGAGGCTCTTGCGCCAGAAGGAGCTATCTACACTGCCCCTTCTTGCACAAGAAAAACCCTCTTGTGTAATGCTGTTATTCCTAAAAATAATCAGCATAGCGGCATTGCGCAAGAGGGTTTTTCTTACACCAGAAGGGGCAGTGTAAACAGCTCCTTCTGGTGCAAGAGCCTCTTCTGCAAAAATGGTGGCTCATTAGGTATGCAAATGAGGCTCAGCGATATTCCATGCTTAGCCTCATTTGCATATTTCTCACGCAAGAAGTTGCGAGTGTAGACATAACCTTAGTGAGACAGTCCCTGCCTGTAAAAGTTCCCAATCAAAGGCACTTGGGGGATTTAGGAGCACAAGGCTGTGAGCACAGTCACAAAGTTATGTTCCTACATTGCTTAGGGTTGGGAACTTCTCCCCTTAGACAAGGCAGATGGGGGCTGAAATGGAGAAAGAGGAAGTGACAGGCCCAAGGATGCTGTAGCTGAGCTATGACTTGAACCCCAATCTCCCAGAAATTGCACACTGGTTCCTTAACCCCCTGACCATGCAGCCCCTCGTCAGGAGGGATTGTTTGAGCAGAAGGAAGGAGCTGGGCTGTACTGTCTGGCTGGGACAGTTCATGGCAAGGCTCAGCTCTGACAGAGCTTGGCATGGCCCAGACCTTGCTGGGACTTGGTAGAGGGCTACAGAGCAGTGACTGACAATGTCCTTGATGGGGAAGGGGATAGGGAATGAGGGAGGCTGCAGGAGTTACCTGGGCAAAGACTGCAAGGGCCTACTGTGCAGCACAGACCTATGGTGTCTCCCCATCATCTTCTCAGAGCTGGGCCAGATCCTTCTCCACTCTCCCACTCACAGTTTAGGACTAGATTTCCTTCTTGCCAAACCAGCTCAAGCCCACACAGCAAAGAGATGTAATTGCTTCAAGCACTCACAGAACATAGGAATAGCCATACTAGGTTAGACCACAGTAGCCCGTTTTCCTGTCTTCTAACAGTGGCCAGTGCCAGGTGCCCCGGAGGGAATGAACAGAACAGGGAATCATCAAATGATCCATCCCCTATTGCACATTTCTAGCTACTGACAAACAGAGGCTAAGGAAAACAATTCCTACCCATGCTGCCTATTAGCCATTGATGGACCTATCCTCCGTGAATTTATCTAGCTCTTTTTTGAACCCTGTGAAAGACTGCTTCCCAGACAGCCAAATACTAGCATGAGAATTTCTTGCATTCACACAGCTGTGCTCTCTGGATGAGGCTAACAATTTCACAAAGCCGTAGCTTGTGACTAATACTTTTTCCTTGACATTTATATCTCATCACATCCCTACAAATCTGCATGATATTAAACAGACCAGGAAATTGAAAGGTAACCCTTACGCTGTCATCAGTTCTCAAGATTTCAGAGTGCATCTCATAATACTTGCTCTTTTCTTTAAAGCACAACTGCCAAAGTGCTGAGAATATGTGAAAATCTTAGTCTGGGTTGAAACGAGTAAGTTTTTAGCCCTCCTGGTTTTGAACAACATCTGGCAAACCTGACTACCAAAGGTCAAACAGCAGAAGTCAAATAAAAAGAAATAAAATTCATAATTTTAAAAACATCTCATGAATTCTTAAGGCAACTGTGGGATCTGGGAGGGGAGCAGGTCAGCTTCATGATTTTTGGATATGTTGTGTTCAGGCCCAGCAGCGAGGTGGTCACTTTGGGATCCGTGCATTCAGGGCCTCGCGCTGCCCAGCTTGCGGCCCCACCCACCCGGCTGCTCACTCGCTGCCCTGGGAGCTGAGCAGTTGTGCTGCCTTGGACCCCACAAACTGGCCTGGTTGTGTTGGCAGTGGAATCTCTAAACTGAGCTGAGAGGACTTGGTAGGGGAGCTGTCGATATAGAGCGGCAGGGGGTAGGAATGAAGTTGGGATATTTTCCTAATTTTTTTCCAAAGATTTTTTTTCCCCAAAGGCAAACAGGCAGCATTGCACTGAGAACAGCCCAGTGTCTACAACACTTTGGATGGTTCCCCACTGCACGGCCTCTCTGGTTGCCTCCAATTTGGTGAGGTTCTGTGATGTGGCTGCGTGCTGAGGAGCCGGCATTTCAGTAACTGGAGCATTAATGACGTCTGTCTTGCTGCGGTGTGATGGCTGCATATATCTGAGTCTCTTCTCTCTGGGGCTGTGGATGATTTAAGAAAAAACACAGTCTGCTCAGCCAGCCTGAAGCTAGAAATGTCCATCAGACAGCACTGCTGCACATATAACAGGAGCAGTTTCAGCGGGCACCTAGATGAGGAAACCCCAACAGCCCCACTTCCTACAAAACCCCTCTGAGGAAGGCAGTTCAGATTTTCTGTCAATCCCCTTTCTCTCCCCTATTTAGGACAGCTGAGCTTTGCCCTGACACCTGCCAGCTGGGCAGAGGAGACCTTCTTCTCTCTGTGCCAGCCAACCACCGAGGTAGTGTGGGTCTCTCCCTGTGATGGGGTATTATAGACTCGCAGAATTTAAGGTCAAAAGTAACCATCATGATCTTCTAGTCTAACCTCCAGCATGTTGCAGTCCACAGAACATGCTCACCCAATGTGCCAATGTATATCTTGGGTGAGTGGTCCGTAACCCCCATATTCCTCATTATTATAGAACCGTGGTCTTGTATATAAAGCATGTCTTGTAAGGTCTCAAGGGAAAGGTTATGATGTGCTGAAAGATTTTGCTCTAGCTAAATATGGGTCTCATCAGTGCACATGAAATTATAAGAATTGTGTTTATGGTTTTCACTAAAATATGCTGTGTGCTTGGGAGGTGCCCAGACACTTGCACTATCGAAACAATGACAAAGGAGGTAATCAATACCCAGCTAGGGGCTGTTGAACAGACATCATCAGCCATTGTCCCTGGAGACATGGAAATAACCCTAGATATGCCTGAAACGGTGATCCACAAGCACACAGACTGAGGATATAAAACAGAACAGAGGGGCCCTGCTCCTGCCTCTGCTGCAAGTAACAAGGACACTGAGGCTAGGTCTGCACTACAGTTTTTGTGCAAAACTTGTGGACCATTCACACCCGAAGTGCATTTTTGCGCAAGTAAAACGAAAGAACAGAGGGAGTTTTCTGGTGTAGGTATTCTTCCTTCTACGAGGAATAACTTCTTTTTGAGCAAGAGCTCTTGTGCAAAAAGATGTGTGTGTGGACGGGCAACAGGGTTTTTTTGCGCAAAAAAAGGCAATTGAAAAATGCCCAGGTGCCCTGGTGGCCATTCTGTAAATAGCAATCAGAGTTTCCTTTCGAGAGAGCGTCCATGCAGTCTGGACGCTCTCTTGCATCACTTTTTTTATGTGCTTTTGCAGTGTGGACGTGCTCTTATGCAAGAAGCTTTAGTGGAAGATCTCTTCTGATAAATGCTTCTTGCGCAAGAAGCCTGTAGTGTAGACATAGCCTAAGATGTAAGGTTCCTTACAGAGGAGACTGGCCCAGATTTTAAGGGTGAAATGTGTGTACTGTGAACTACAATATCCAGTGTGGTGAGAAACTGCTTAATGTAGTTGTTGCCCAGACTAACAGGCTTGAGAGTTTATACTGTGAGCTTATATTTTATGTTTGTATTTTATTTTGGTAACTAACTCTGCCTTTTTTCCTATCACTTCAAATCTATCTTTTGAAGACAATACATTTGTTTTACTGTTTATATTTACCAGTGAGTTTGTCTGAATTGTGTAGTAAATCTGCATACGTTTACAAAGACTAGTATAAATCTACTTTCCATTAATGAAGTGATGATCCAATTAATACATTTGCATTGTTCATCTTGAGCAGTGCAAGACAGTATATTCTTGGGGTACAGTGCTGGGAGATGGGTGTGGGGGAATTCAGCTGGTGCATTTCTCTGTGCCATTCATGAGTGGCTCGGGGAACATTCATACCATCTACGTGGGGGCATGGGGCACCACATGCTGTGGTGCTGAGTGACAACAGCACCTGGAGGGGTTTGCTGCTTGTCACTAACAAAGCATTGGAAGAGACAGCCCAGACTGGAGAGTTAAGGGGGGAATAGCAGTCCCATGGCGTCATTCTACACCCCCGGTGCCCCACCACAACCACACCAATAGACCTGTAAACTCTGGCTGAGCTACTGACATCCTCAGACCATGATTTAAAGACTTTGTTTTGCACAGTCTTTACTACCCACCAGATCGGCAGGCAGCAATCGATCCAGCGAGGGTCAATTATACCATGTCTAGTTTATAGGCAATAAATTGACAGCTGAGAATTCTCCTGCTGATGTTGGAATTCCACCAGAACAAGAAGCGTGGGCAGAGTCAACGGGGAGCATCAGCTGTCAACATACTTCAGTGAAGTTGCCTCTGTAAATAGATCTAAGGATGTCAGCTCCAGCACCTTGCTGAAATCAGTGGCTGTGATAACCACCCCCCTACTCAGGCTAAATATTGGAACTTTGCTGTTAACAAAAGCTGCGACTCACCCTGGCGCTATGCTGCCAAGTCACAGAGGCATCTGGGGAAAGAATGACAGTTACACATGGTCATTTGGATGGAAATGCCCTTAATGCAGGGGTGGGGAACCTTTTAGGGTTGGGTGCCATTGGGGACCACTTTCCACACAAGTGAAAAGCAAAAAAAAATAAATAAAAAAATAAAAACCCTCACTGACGTGGCCCCCAACTGAAAAGGAGAAGGATACTCCCCACATTCCCCTTACACACCAGGGCCTAGGGGGGGCCAGGTTAGTAGATTTTGTGTGCTCTAGCCCTGCAGGGAGAGGGGGCAGGGTAGTGGGAGGGCTGGTGCACCAGCACGGGGTCCCCAATGCTTGGGGGGGGGCCCTGAAATGTGAGGGCCTGATACAGGCAAGCCAGGCACTGCATCCAGCCCCCTGACCTGAGGTACCCCATCCTGCCTTAAAGGAAGGCATCTCCCCGCAGCTCCTACCTCTCCCCCAGCCAGGGCAGGTCTCCCCTGCAGACACCAGTAGCACCATGGAGCCTGAGCCTGATCAGGTCTTTAGAAGATACCATACCAGAAGTATTTAATACAGTTGTTGAA
Organism: Pelochelys cantorii; assembly: GCA_032595735.1. NCBI lineage: Eukaryota > Metazoa > Chordata > Testudines > Trionychidae > Pelochelys > Pelochelys cantorii. Next base: position 7,119,297 of record CM064358.1, on the reverse strand, counting down.
GATGTTCAATGGAAACTGTCTGGGTTTTCGACAGAGCTCTTTTGTCGCAAACAGAGTTGGCTTTTGGCAGAAAATTTCAACATTTTGTTCAAAAAACAAGTGACCTTAAATATTTTGCCCAAAGCCAGAAATATTCAGATTCAAAACACCAACATGGGGCCACATGGGACTTTTAGTTTAGTGGCCTTGTGCTGATGTTTTCTTCTGCAGACTGGACAGACTGACATGGCTTCATCTCCCATGATGCACTGAAACCAAGGATACCCATGATGTACTACTTCCTGTCAGCAAGACGGAAGAAAGTGGTACATCATGGGAGACCTAGAAAGCCTGGCTCAATAGGAAATGAGATGCATAAGGCACATAAATTACAGCCCCCTGAGGCACTCTTGCTCCACTTTGTAACAAAATATTTTCTTTTTCAGCTGAAACGTTTTTATATTTTGGCATTTTTATATTTTATTGAAATATTGAAATTTCCCACAGATAATTTTCAGAAAAATAAGTTCTTTTTTATTTAAATGTTCCTCAGGAAAGAAGATTATTTTACAGATAGATTGAGCATCTAATTCACTGGCTTAATTTTTAATTTTGATATAAAAATCTAAATTGGCCTGCTAGACTCTGTTGCACAAAGGTTGTGCCTCTCAGGGGACTAAATCTTTCTGGAGTGTGACACTAACTCCTCAGAGGTTCCAAATACCTTAGATATTCAGTTTGTTTGGTTTTTAAACAAGAGTTTTCTCTATTTATCTCCCACACACCCTGCGATAAGAATATGCCCCACTAATGTATCTCACCCATTGGCCTCACAATACAGCCAATAGGGGGGCACCAATTGGCTTTCAAGGCATAGAATCATAAAATCATAGAATACTAGAACTGGAAGGGACCTTGAGAGGTTGTAGGGTAAACTGAGTCAGTTCATGGTATCTTGCTGAGAACTAAGTACTCAAATCATACAGACAGACAGATACTGTGACCCTGGTTCCCCTGGCAACTACATTCCAAAGGGGCCTCTCTCTCTGATAAGGCCTGGCTGGTACCAGCCAGGCTGCGTGGTTTTTCTTACTGTCCCCTGTAATTTCAGATTAATCAGCTTGGATCCCAAGGACTGTGCCAACACAAGGAAGGAGTCATCTCACAGTAGACATCACAATTTCAGCAAAACAAATTAACATCAACATGTCCATTTTGGGCCTTCCATCCTGTTTATGTTGGCTCATTTAGCTTGTTAGGAATAACTACCTGTATTAGTGATAACATGTTTAATTGGCAATGGGCGAAGATGCTGTGTAACTTTCGTAGTTCATTGGCTTATGTGTATATCTCACTTCTGCTGCTAGACCTATCAAATCACTTCTCCTCCGTCCATCTGCTACCTGTATAATCTAATGTATGTTTTGGTTAAGTTAGTGCTCACCAGGATAACCACCTGATAGGTACTCCACCAGCTGTGTGAACCAATAAATCCTCTGCTTGTTTTCATCTGCACCCAGTGTGTCCGGAATTATTCCCTACAGAGGTCATCGAGTCCAGTCCCCTGCCATCATGACAGGACCCAGTACCATCTAGATCATCCCTGATAGATGTCTATCTAATCTGCTCTTAAATATTTCCAGAGATGGAGATTCCATAACCTCCCTAGGCAATTCATTCCATTTTAACTACCCTGAAAGGAAGTTTTCCCTAATGTCCAACCTAAACCTCCCTTGCTGCAGTTTAAGCCCATTGCTTCTTGTCCTATCCTCAGAGGCCAAGAAGAACAATTTTTTTCCCTCCTCCTTGTGACACCCTTTTAGATACCTGAAAACCACTATCAAGTCCCTTTTCAGTATAATTTTTTGGGACTTATTGCTGTGTTATCACATCCTGGTCCACATGGGCAGGACTGGTCAGCACTGGGCAAAGCCAGCTCCCAGTGATGCTTTCTGAGAGGTGCTTTCCCGGGGTGTGGTCTTTCAATGAAGGGTGGGACGTGTATACGCTTAAGCCTCAATCCTCTAAGCCAGGGGTTCCCAACCTGTTTCGGTCCCCGTACCCCTTTGGCTTTTAGTAAACCTTCCCGTACCCCCTATTCAATAGGAAAGAAAATAAATTCTAGACTCTAGAATCCACAACTTATTTCACTAACACTACTACTTTTGGAATATTTCAATTAGGATAATCTAGTTATTTACCAAATATTCCCCGTACCCTCTTGACAAGCTTCTTGTACCCCCGGGGGTACGCGTACCCAAGGTTGGGAACCCCTGCTATAAGCCATGGCAATGCAGGACTGGGGATTATGGGCAAAGGACAGGACAAAGGAACCTCAGGGACTCACAGGGCCAATTCACACCACGTGCCCCTATAGAAAACATCTTCCACGCCCTCCCTGATGACAGCTGACATGCGGGTTTTCTGTAAGAAATGAAACTTTTAACACACTTCTACTGTGCCTAACTGGATCCTCCCCGAGGACTCAGATGCATAAGCACTGGGACCTTGACATTTTTTTCCCACTTCATTCACTTTGATCACAAGCAATTTTTTGTTGCAACTCTTGGCCAGGCAGTTTGACCTGGGATCTGTCCATCCCTCACTAGGGATGTTAAAAGCAGCTAATTACATAACTGTGCAATCGATGAAAATCTTAATCATTACATGCTATGGGCTCTTCAGTAGAAAGCATATATTGCGGATCTGCTAGTGCAGCTGGCTCTCCTGGAAAGGCCGGCAGCCAGTGTGCACTGGGAGCCCAGTGCATTCCTAGGGAGCCAGTTGAGCTGTGGGGTCCTTAGCCTGGGAACCAGAGCATACTGGAAGCCAGCTATTAAGTTGGCTCCTGGCGCACATCAGCTTCCACTGGCTGGCCCTGCTCCCAGGAAGCTGGCTGCCACCCTGTGCAGCGGCCTCTGATACAGAAGTAACAGTGTGGGGTGGCAGCCAGCTCCCCAGAAGTGGGGCCGGGAGCCTGCATGTAACTGTTACAGTAACTGATAAGCTCCTGCTTATCGGTTAATCGTTTAAATAGTTATTCTATTACATTCCTATCTCCCGCCAATTAACACATTTACCCCAGCCCCCACATTTCTCCCTCATGTTCAGGAGACGCCGGTAGCCTCAGTACTTAAGCTCTTACATTGAATCTCATCTTCAGGAGCCTTGCGGAACTTGTTCCCTGTGGGGAGAAGTAAGGACAGGGGGTGTCAGTGATGCTGTGTGCTCTCTGAGTGTCACCTTGGTGGCACCGAGTCTGTTTGCAGAGATCCAGCTATGAGTAGGCTTCCACCTATGGCTGGTTCTCCTGCTAAGACCTTCCGTCTCCATTCAGCTCATATTCAGTGGAAAGGCAGCAAGCCCTGCTCCTGGGTAGCAGGGACCATGGTGGCTGCACCATTTGTAGAGGGAAACTCTAAAAAGATGAGACTTGAACATGCTGCTGTTCAACTTCAGGAAAACAATCAGGAAACCAGCTAACCAAAATCCCACTAGGTCAACATGGAGTTAAGAGTTAAGGGAACTGAAAATCCCTGATGTCTCAGGAAAGTCGCTGTTTTCAGAGTTAGAACTGGGTGACATTTTTCAACAGATTTTTTTTTTACAATATTTATCTCAAAATCATATTTTTGGCCAAAGCATTTTGTTTTCCTTCAAATGGACATTTTTTTCACTTAGACTTTTTTCCAAACCCTCCTTCCCCCTCCCTCTCCCACACACACATTTTCTGTTAAAATGTTGAACAACAATTTTTATTTGAATTTTTTCACCCAAATAAAACAGGATTTTTTTGGCCCAGCTCTGCTCACAATATAGAAATGGCTCATCATTAAGGCTCGACTTTCATGTCTTTGCACAGTGCGGAAATGCAGCTTCAGAGCCCACTTCTGGCCCAGTCTGCTAACCAGGTCCCACATCCCAGGAGGGCAGGGTGGGCACGTTTGGGGGCAGAGACTGGCTATAGGGCAGGAGAAGAGAGGGAGGGAATGTGTGGGGAGAGGCAGCTGCAGAGGAGCCCTACAGATGGGGGTTACAGGAGGCAGGTGAGGAATATACCCTGCTGGAAGTGGAGGGGGGTCACATTACTGAGGACATGTGTCATGCTCCCCCCCCCACATCCCATCCCACCAAGCCAGCGTTACTAGCAGAGTAGTGGTGCTGCGAACCCAGGCTGGGCTGGACACTGCCAGTCTGAATGGCTCTAGTCTCTCCTTATACCTGCCCCTCTCTGTGTCCTCTGGCTTCTCTGGCCTCCCACCTGCCTCTCTCGGCCCCACCCCAGCCTAGAGGTGGCTTCTCCCCCATCATGTCCCTCCGGGCTGTGGAGATTTGCTGGAGTCCCTCCCAGGATAAGCTGATGAATCCCCTCCAAGCGCCGGAGCCAGGCAGCCACCCTGGGCCAGGCAGATGTTGGAACAAGCGCATGGGCCCCCTGGCCCTCAGAAAGGTGCAGTGGGCCCCGCGGGCTGCAGAACGAACAGCGGGGGAGCAGAGCAGGAGTTGCAGGGAGCCTGGAGTGGCAGGCGCTGGCTGCAGAGCAACGGGGAGTGACCTTCAGACCTCTCTGAGGGGTCCCTGCAGGGTCTCTGTGTGTGGTGGGTGGGGGAGGGGTCCCTCAGTGCTCCCTGACAAGGGGGTGGGCAGACAGCGAGCCAGCTGCACTTTACAGATCCCCAGCACGAAGGGCCCCAATGAGCTGGTCTCCTGGATCCATGTTGCATCAGGGACTGGCTCAGAGCCCCCTCTACATACGACAGACATACGACACGCTCCTTATCCCCATGGGCATCCCTGTTCCCCGGCTCTCCTCCACAGTCAGAGAGGGGAGAGCATTGTGGTTCTCCCACACACTGACAGCACTGAAATCACCGCTGCTGGGAGGGAATCTGCTGTGGGTGTTTTGGGGCAGGTGTGTGTGTGGAGGTGCTGAGCCTGGCCCTGAATCAGCTGCAGCGCATGGCGCTAATGTTGGGTGTTACCCACTCCAGCTGGATGGACTGGAGTTCCTTGGTTCCCAGCCAGGCCTGGCCACTCCCAGCCCTGTCCCCAAAACACAGACCTGGTTCTAGGGAAAGGTCCACCATGGTCGTTTTGTGATGGATCAGCCCCATTACCCATTGAGTGTAAACCAGTGTCACTTTCCTTCTTTCAAACACCCAGGGGCAATTTTCAAACCTGCTCGATCTTCTGCTGGCAAATTGGATGGGAACACACTGCTTTAGCAAACCCCTTCCTTAAAGTGTCTCCTCGCACCCCCTCTCTCCCTGATCCTATTCCAACCAGGGAGCTCATCCTGCCCTGAGCTTCTCAACCCTCCTCCGGAGCCCCCTGCAGCAGGAGAGCTGAGCTCCGCTGAGACTCTGGAGCAGCAGCCAGCTCCTCCATAAGACAGAGAGAAGGGACCGTGCATGCAAAGGAGATGGGAACAATTCTCTCCCACCTCTGATCCATTGGAGATTCAACTGGAAGGGGGTGAGCCAGCGTGGTCAGAGACGAGGTCACATTTCCTTGTGAGCAGAGAGAGCGAGTGCGAGAGAGAGAGAGGGCCTCAATTCTTCATTGCATTCATGTGGAGCCCCAGCCGCATGGCCCAGCCCAGCTGCTCTAACATCCCCTGAATCTCTGTGTCCCGCCCTTCCCCCAGCTGGCACAGGGGGGCACTGGGGCAGTTTCAAGCCCAGGCTAAGGGAAGGCCTGGGCGCAGCAGCCAGGAGGGGATCCCCCTTCCTGGCACTCACCAGGGTGATGGAACCCAGCTCTGAACTTGCAGGGAAGCCCGTGCTGCTGGCCTCACACGCAGCAGGGCACAGCCCAAAGGGAGGTGGGTGCATGATGAAGTGAGGGTCGTATTCACTTGATTATGTTACATGTAAGTTCTACTGTCCTATCGTAACCCCGTGTGTGTGTGCCTCAGTTTCCCTGAGCACTGCACCAATACCTAGGCGGTGATGGGAGTTTTGGGGGGGGGGGAGAGGATGACTCTCACTGAGGGAGGCTCCCCCAACCCCAACACCTACACAAAGGCCAGTGCCCTTTAAAGCCTGAGCCTAGTGACACCTTTTGCCTGGGAAGTGGAGCAAAGATCAGAGGAAGGGTGTGGGGCCAGGCTGCTGGGCGTGGGAGTTAGTCTCGGCTGGTTTGGGGTGCAGGGAGCAGCGCAGGCTGCTGGCTTTGGACCTCCTTTCCCACAATGGATTGTACTGATGGCTTTTGAGTTTCTGTGCTCACAAGGGGCAGGGGTAAAGACTCTGAGCAGTCTGGGTACAGACGGACAGACATTTGGACTCACCGGGAGCTGAGCAGATCTCCTGGCTGCTGGCGCTCAGCGCTGGGAACAGAAAGGGGACGTGGGGTCAGTGCTGGGCTCGAATCTCCCTGTGGTGAGATGCCTGGGACAGCTGATGGGGTCTTTGCTCCCTCCTCCCCCACCCCTGACCCTGTGCTTTCCTGCACCAGCCCCGTTGACGGCCCCTGGGAGTGGTGAGGCCCAGTCTGACAGCTTTAGTTCTAGCCTCAGTGCATTTAATGTTCTATGTAAAACCCCAGGTTGAAAATCAGTGAGAATCTTGGTTTTCATTAGTAAAAAATAAATGTAGAAACCTCATGTTTGGGGAGAAAAGCCTGAAAATGTGACCCAGACACCTCTCCAATATCACCCTTTCCCCCAGCAAATACAAACACCCACCCTGGTGACTTTTTGAGAGTCCCATGAGTTCTGAGCCAGTCTCAATGGTCGGGGTGACTAGAGGCTGTGAGAGCTGTGGGCTGGGGGTGCTGTGAGGAAAGGCTGCAGGGCAGAGCTGTGCCCAGAGCTCTGTGTTCAGAGTTGTTAGGGCCTGATGCAGGAAAGCTCCTACACACGGGCAAGGGCACAAGGGCCCCTTCTGACTAGGGAATGCCTCTCTGATCTGCAGCCTTAGAGTATGTCTACATTTGCATCCTTTTTCGAGAGAGGGATGCAAATGTAGACATTCAACATTGTAAATGAAGTGGAGATTTAAATATCCCGTGTTTCATTTGCATATTTGCGTTATAGCTCTATTTCACAATAGTGCTATTTCACGAATAAAAACAGGGTTATTTCGAGAGAAAACCCTTCTCTCGAAATAACCCTTACACCTCATTTTTTCAGGAAAAATGGCTCTTGCACAAGAGGGGTTTTTTGTGCAAAAAGGAGCTGTCTACACAGGTCCTTTTTGCACAAAAGCCTCTTGCGCAAAAACGGCTGCTCATTAGTTAAGCAAACAAAGTGTGGCAATATGCTAATCCAACCTTTATTTGCATAAGCTTTTGCAGAAGAGACGTGCAGTATAGATGTAGCCTCAGTTACCTGCATGTGGATATTCCATCCAGACACACACCTCTGGCACAGTTCCAGACTGTCCCCTTTATTATTGATCTTACAACATCAGGTGCAGTAAAGCCCTGATCCCTGACTGGAGTTCCAGGGCGCTGCAGCAGTACAAATAATTAATCACAATGAAAATCCCTCACCACCTCTTTGAGCTTTCCCCCAGCCAACCTCCCAAAACCAAATGATGTCTGTGATCATCCCATGCCTTCCATCTCACACACTTTGAGATCTCGGGGGGTGTCTCTGCCACGTCTGTCTGTACATTTGCTAACACGGCTCAGCCTCACTCTCATACCCACCTTTCTTTCTCAGCAGATAAAGCACCACAGCCAGCACCAGGATGGCAACAGGGACTGTAATTCCCAACAGGAGCTTTAGATCCAGCCCTAGAAAAGAAATTCATGGTGAACGGCCTCTCTGCAGCCACCGGCTAGTCCCTACTGGCTGAGCTTTGTGGTAAGTGACCCTTCATGTCCTCATGAACTTACCCAGGGAGAGCACCCCTCTGTTATTCGCAGGGTGATGTTATTGACTGTTCTTTGTGAGTAAAGTTGGTTGAAGGTTTTCCTACATTTATTTTTAACCTAACATTTTTTTAATCCCAAACCAGTTTAATTTAAATAGTCTTTCCTCCGAAGAGATCATGTGTAAGGAGGTTTTTCAACTTCCTACAAAAATACATTTGAAATGAAAAGCAGTGTTTGATTTCATTTTGAACTGAAATTTTTGTTTTCATTTCATTTCAAATGTATTTTTGTAGGAAGTTGAAAAACCTCCTTACACATGATCTCTTTGGAGGAAAGACTATTTAAATTAAACTGGTTTGAGATTAAAAAATGTTGGGTTAAAAATAAATGTAGGAAAACCTTCAACCAACCAAAAATTTGGTTTTCAAATGAAAAGAAAATGCCCATTTGAAAGGAAACAAGGCAAAACTCTCTGTGTTTCCAATTGACAGAGGTGCTACTTTGAAATAAGCTATTTTGGAGTATTTCTCATTTTGTCTCATTTTCATTCTGAAAACCCAAAGGAAAATATCTAGTCAAAGAGAGGCCAAATGAAAATTGTTTGATTTCATGGGTATTTTTTCATTAAAATGTGGAAATTTCCCATAACAAGCTTTAAATGAAATAGTTTTGTTCACTAGTTTTTGTGGCAATAACCCGGGATTTTCCCCAGCTCTTAAGGTGAGCTCCTCTAGGCAGGAAACATCCCGATGGGAACTGCCCTGCTTCAGGAAAGCATCACTATTCGGGGACAGCGCCCAGGTATGAAATTTAACTTCAAACAACTCTTTTAGTCCCAGCAATGGGACTGCAGCAGGCGCTCAAATTTAAGCAAGTGCATAGGTGCTGCCCTGGATAGGGTTGGACTGGAGCACTTGTTCAGAAGTTTCCTGGGTTAGGGACAAAGACCTGTATGGAGTTCAGAGGCGAGTGCACAATGGGTTGAAAAATTCCCAGGGGAAGAGCTGGAAAATGCAGTTTTCCTTAAAATCAGAAGTTTTCAACATGACACTTTGAAGTTTCTGAATTGAAATGTTGCCGATTTTCTGTTGTGTGAAATATCTGGATTTTGACTTTTTCTCCTGAATTAGGATGAAAATGAAACGTGAGAAGTCAGAATTGTATGGGGCAAAAATGCCCTGATCCCACGGGGCCTTGGGGCACAGATACATTAGTATCACCTTGGCTGGAGTCACTAGGTGGCACTGTTACTCACAGTGTGACTATATTCCTCTGGCCCTGCAAATGCTGCACACACCCTTTGTGTTGGGGTTGGTTTGCTGATGCAGATGCTTTGTGAGAGATTTGGGCTCTACAAAGGTCTATTCCTTGGGCTCGATTGCTCCTTGGCGTTGGGCTGAGATTCCTGGCACATGCCCCTTCTCTGGGTTTGCCCACGTGCTGGGTGTTTCACTCGGTGCCAGGGCTGGAGCATAGAGCGTAACTAGCTAATGACATGGAGACAGAACCTGGGAGCCCAGGTGGGATGATGCCTCTGGTGCCTTCTGCCAGAGCAACCCCCCACCCAGTGAGTGCAGAAGGAGGCAACAACTCACTGGCTGCCGGGTTAGCAGAGGGGGCAGGGAACTCCAGAGGAAACTTGCCCAGCAGAAGGGTTTGGGATTCCCCCTCTGAAAGAGCCACTTTCCTGCCCTGCAAAGATACAACCCGGCTCAGCCATGCTGGGCAAAGTCTGGGAGAAGGGCAGGGAGAGAGAGCTCCAAATTGGATGAGTCCATTGCCTGTTGTGTTTCCATTGTCCCAGTGATCACACTCAGACTGGAGCTGACCCTGTCTAGGACTCACCTTTCCCCAAACTGAGCTCTGTGAATATAGAAACCCTTCAGAATCATTTACCTTGGCGAGGAGGAACCCCCATGATACCAGCACTGCTGGAGTCACTACCTAGGCAATAAAACCACAAGACACCAGAGCAGTTCCACTCCAGGCCCATAGAGAGGACAGGACATGAGGGTCTCCATGTCCACACAAGGTGGAGCAAGAAGCAATGGACTTAATCTGCAGCAAGGGAAATTTAGGTGAGATGATGGGGGGGAAAAAAACTTTCTAGTGTGAAGGGTGGTTAATCAATCACTGGATCAGCTTCCAAAAAGAGGCTGAGAAATCTGCATCTCCAGAGGTTGTCAAGAACAGGTTGGACAACCGCTCCATCATGGCTGGTATAACTTTATTTAGTCCTGTCTTAGCACAGGGACATGAACTTAAGGACATCTGGAGATCCCCTCCTGCCTCACATTTCTGTGGTATCCCCCATCCTCCACCTGCCTGGATTGGGCCGTCCAAGCTGAGATAGGTGGAACATGGGGGGGGTGTGTGTGGAGCTTTTCCTGTGACAAATTTTGAACAAAGCTGTTTTGTGAGAAAATTTTCCTTTCAGTTTTGAAAATTGAGGAATTTCAGCATTTAGACACAGACACACACACACATGCCTTACCAGTGACCCTAAGGTGCTTGGCAGGGCTGAGCTGGGATCTGGTCACCTGGTTGTCACTGTCCTTGATCTCGTACCCACAGGCATAATTCCCAGAACTGTCCCTGGATACCACATGGTCATAGTCGTACATGATCTTCTCCTTCAAACCCGTCTGGGATGAAACCTCCTCCCTGTCCTTATAGAAGATGATGTGGGTGGCCCGGGCCCAGGAGAACACGGAGCACTGGAGCCGCACGGAGTCCCCTGGCCGGGCCGACATCTGGCTCAGGTAGAGGGTTGGGGCACGAAGAGCACCTGGGAAGGGGAAGGGGTCAGAGCTGTCAGTGGGGCAGGAGGTAAATGGCAGGGGGCTGGGCTGTGGCTCTGATGGAGGCTCTGATCCCTGCCCAGCTGGGAAGACGGGGGAGGGGGACGAGCTCTCTCCAGGGCCCAGAGGCTTCATTCCCTGGGATCACTGGGGCTGCAGAAGAGCCTAAGGGCTGGGTGGGCTGGGCTCCCCTTGCCTGGTGCTGGGAAGTGTCCTACAACAAGGATCCTGGCGTGGGCACCTACTGACAAAGCTAGAGCTTCATGGCCAGGATAGAAGTGACTCCTCAGTGAGGGCAGCCCTTGGCCTTTGGAGGATGCCTTGGGCCTGGCCAGCACCTCAGCCTCGCTGAGCAGCGCATGCAGTGAAGGCCAGTTGCTGTCCGAGGGAGCTCACCAGCCAACGGCTGAGGGGTTGTGTCTAGGCCCTATCTCCTCTGCTTTAACATCCTCCCTGCCCTTGTGTCCCTCCCATCCCACAGCTGGCATAGGAGTTTCACGGCTAATTCCAGGCCCAGGCTAAGTGTAGGTCCTGGAGCAGATCCTGGGAATCACCAGGGCGATGGGACATGGGAATTGCTGCTGCTGCTGGGCAGGTCACTATTTGCCTGGCACTTTCCCTGCCACAGTGATGTCCCTGCTGGTGCCTTAGGCGGCAGCATCCCCTGCCCCTGCTGCCCAGGCAGCCAGCAAAGAACCGCAGCTGTGACTGAAAAGTCCTGTCCCAGCTCTATCAGCCCCGGCAGCGCTGAGCACAGGGTCTCTGGCCGTGGCCCCCTGGCCCAGGTTGAATGGGAGCTCAGCCTAAGTGATCTGATGGTCCCTTTTGGCTGTAGCCTCTCAAAACTCCTTGTCCTTGCTCTGCCGTTCACCCCCACCTCATGTCCCCATGATACTGAGTAGGTCTGAGCTGATATGGTAACACACACACACATACACACACACACACACACACACGGCTCACCAGTGACGCTGAGGTGCTTGACAGGGCTGAGGCATTCACCAGGTTGTCGCTGTCTTTGATCTCGTACCCACAGGAGTAATTCCCAGAGCTGCCCGTGGACACCACACGATCAAAGTCGTAGGTGAGTTTCCCCAGGGAGCCTGGTTGGGATAAAGTTTCTGCCCCATCCTTGCAGAAGACGACACGAGTGACCAGAGACGTGGAGACAATGGAGCACTGGAGCCTCAAGGAGTCCCTTGGCTGGGCTGACGTCTGGCTCAGGTAGAGGGTGGGGGCAGGGAAAGCACCTGGGAAGGGGAAGGGATCAGAGCTGCTGGTGGGGTGTGGGTGGTGCCTGGTGCTGTCAGTGGGGCAGAAGGTAAATGGTAGAGGGGCTGTGCCGTGTCTCAGATGGGCACTCTGATCCCAGCCCAGCTGCACAGTCAGAGGGACGAGCTCTCTCCAGGGCCCAAAGGTTTCATTCTCTGGGATCACTGAGGATTCAGAAGATTTTAAGAGCTTAGTCAGGCTGGGCTCCCAATTGTCAGGGACATCACATTGTCCTAGAACAAGGCGCCCCCAGATCCATGGACCCAGCTGGAGCAGCACAGTCTGGCGAGAGGTGACCCCCCCCACCAGGCTAGTCACTGGCTATTGGAAGCTGTCTAGGGCCTCGCCCACACCTCCGCCGCCCATGCAGCGAAGGCCAGTCACTGCCCCACGGATCTCACTGACTGTGTCCAGTCCCTAAACCCGTTGGCCCCCGCGCTAACATGCCCTGTATCCCTGTGTCCCTCCCACCCCTCAGCTGGTTCAGGGATTCTGGGGGCAGTTCCAGGCCCAGGAACAGCTGCTGGGAGTGGATCCCCCTTTCCTGGAAATCACCAGGGTGATGGGACCCAGCTCTGAACTTGCAGGGAAGCCTGCGCCACTGGCCTCACATGCAGGAGGACGCAGCCCAGAGGGAGGTGGGTGTGTGACGAAGTGGGGATTGCATTCGCCTGGTTATGGTGCATGTAAGTTCTACTGTCCTATCGTAACCCAGTGTGTGTGTGCCTCAGTTTCCCTGGGCACTGCACCAATACCTAGATGGTGATGGGACTTTTGCGGGGGGGTGACTCTCACTGAGGGAGGCTCCCCCAGCCCTTGCACCTACACATAGGCAGGTGCCGTATGTAACCTGAGCTGGGAAGGGGTGTGGCCTGGTGACACCTTTTGCCTGGGAAGTGGAGCAAAGATCAGAGAAGGGGCATGGACCAGGCTGCTGGGCATGGGAGTTAGTCTCGGTGGGCTTGGGGCACAGGGAGTGGTGCAGGGTGCTGGCTCTGGACCCTTCCCCCTCCTTCTTTCCCACAATGGATTGTACTGATGGCTTCTGAGTTTCTGTGCTCACAAGGGGGAGGGGTAAAGGCCCTGGGTAGGCTGGGGACAGACAGACGGACAGACTCACCGGGAGCTGAGCAGATCTCCTGGCTGCTGGGGCTCAGCACTGGGAACAGAAAGGGGACGTGGCGTCAGTGCTGGCTGGAATCTCCCCTGCAGGGAGATGCCCTGAACAGCTGATGGGGGCTCTGCTCCCCTCAGGGTCCTGCTCCCGAGGTAACAGCACCCCCTGCAGGGACGGGTGGGTCTGGGTGTGTCACATGCTCCGTCGCCCTCCCCAGCCTCCTGCACTGAATGAGATTCACATGCAGGAAGCTGGGAGTCAGGGCCCCTCCCTCTTCAGCACGGAGGCGCCTAGGGCCCCGTTCAAGCCTCACCCATCCCACCAGGGCACCCTGCCTGCTCTGTGTGGCTGGGCCAGGCTCTGTGCAGAGACCTGACCCCCGGATCCCCTCTGGGCCAGTGACTCCCATGGGGGCGGCCTGGAGGGTTCCCATAGCCCAGGTGATCGGCCCTGAGTGTCTCTGCACAGGGCTCTGCTCACAGTCTGGCAGCAGCTACATTCATCCCCGGCCCTGTCAGCCAAGCTCAGCCCCTCACCTCCCCAGCAGAGACTGCAGCAGGGAACGCGCTACGGACAGACACAGATTTTTGAGAGTCAGGCCCAGACCAGAGCCCTCAGTTGCTGCCCCCTCGTGTTGGTAACAGGGAGCTCTGGGGCTGCAGCCCAATATCTCGTTCCTCCCGCCTCCCCATGACAACGGCCTCCATGCTCTCTGCCTCCAGGCTGCACTGACACCCCAGGAGCATCCTCCACCAAGCCCAGCCCAGCCTGACTTATGGGCCTGCTATGGGGAGCTGGGCCCAGGAACACCCCAGGGGTGGGATCCAGCCAAGTGCCAGGTCCCAGCTCCCCAGGGAACGCCGCCGCCCTGCAGCCTGGGGCCTGGGCGGGGAAGCAGGGACCCAGGGAAGGATTTAGGGCCCCAGGGGACAGTAACTGCTATGGTTCCCAGGTGTCCAGTTTTGAACCAGACAGCCCAGTATTTGAGCTTTCTCTTCAGGAAACAAATGGAGAAAATATGAAAAAATATAAATGTCCAGTATTTTTTAAATAAGATGTAATGTAGGTTGTAATGTCAAGTGTGTCCGGTATTTTTGTTGAAACCATCTGGCAACCCTAGTAACTGGCCATGAGCTCCCAGGGCACCGTGGGGCAGCAGGACTGATGGGCCCTGGACTGTGTGATGAGGGGGCAGGGAGTGGGGGGGATTTCCCCCTGGCCTGGGGTCTTAGGGAGGCCGATCCCGGACCCTGCACCCAGCTCTGGGCCCCGTTTCAAAGGCTGTTGGCAAAGTGCAGCGGGGGCAGGGCCATAAAATTCTGCGGTGAAGAGGCGGTGATGCAGGAGAAGAGGCCTTCTACGTGAGCCTGGGGCAGCTCCGTGTGGGGCTGGTCAGACAGCCGGGCTGTCATGGTGTCTAAGCTCCTTCCCAGGTGCCGAAGCCCCAGGTGCCGACGGGCCCTTCAGTGCAGCAGGGACAGGCCGAGCCAGAGCCAGGGCTGGACGCTGAGTCTGGGCCAAGGCCAGTGAGGAAGGAGGCAGCAGGTTCTCCCCGTGTGGGGGATTCACCCGGCGCCGGCTCCCCGGAGCAGTGGGGGAGTCACCGCCCGGCCGGGGCCTTTCTGGGGATGCTTGAGTCACACACAAGTGACTGGGCTGGGTGCAAGGAGCTGGGGGAAGGTCTCTGCTCTGGGCTGTCGGGGGTCAGACTGGACGGGCGAATGGTTTGGGACAGTCCCACTCCCTCCAGCAGCGCAGCCCCCGCTGCCTCTAGAGGGGATTTGGTGACTCCCTGGGCCAGGGGCTGCTCTCGGTTCTGTTTCCTCCCAGCCCCTGTGAGTTAGCCCAGGGTCTCATACTCACCGAGCAGCAAGAGGAACAGAGAGAGGAGCATCGGGGCAGTGGCAGGAACCGAGAGGGCTGGAAATGGCCCAGCAACGTCTGCTTCAGATGGGGCCGGTAAGGGACAATCCGCAGTCGCTGTCTGCTCCAGCCTGCCCCCCACTACCCCTCTGGGCTCACAGCAGAAAGCCCCTCTCCCTGTGCAGAGTCTCTGCCAGCCCCTCAGCGCTGGGCTGTGAACCCAGATGTGGTTGCTGCTCGGAGTCCTTTTCAGGGCCTATGGCTGAGGCAGTAGGGACGCTGCAACCCTTCCGCTCTGCCTTGTTCTGTCCCTGTGTCTGATGGTCACCGCTCTTCGTTTCCTGTCCCCTACACACCCCGCCACCAACACTGTCTTTATTTAGCGCCGGAAGCCTGAGAATCAAACACACGACAAATGTGCTGATAAAAACCCTTTTCCTGATTTGGTAACCGGACTCAGCCAAACCCATCCTGTGAGGCACAGGCCTGGTTGGAGGGCTTAAAATTAACCACACCCAGCTCCTCTGTGGACCTCTAAGTGCTTTGTGCAGGAGGGAAACAAGTGGGGAAAAGGAGTTACAGGAAGGCAGGGACGCCACTGGCCCGAGATCACCCAATGGGTCATAGACAGGAAAAGAAGTCGGAGTTCCTGATTCCCAGGCCTGTGCTCTGTCCACTGGGCCATGCTGCTTCTCTCTGCACTAGAAGTGAGCGTGACCAAACTATTTAGGAACCTCACAAAGCAGCCAGGCACCTAGTGGGAATCCCTAGAGTTTCTAGGTTAGCCGAGCGCCTGACTCCTGTAGGTAGCCAGTTAGAGTTAGACACGTCACAAGGTGCCTGTCTGCATCACTGGGCTCCCGAAATTGGCGCAGGTGCTGAAGGACCAGAGCAGTTGGGAAAAGGCAGATCCTTCTCTGTGCAGAGCCAGGCCAGGTGGCTCCCAAATGCTCCTACCCTGGTGTGTGAGCCGGCCCCTGCCCGGGTGCTGGGCTGTCACTACCAGGATGGCAGCTGTGGCTGTGTGTCACCAGAGGAGCTCTCAGCCGTTCCCCTCAGGGCCACACGCTGCTGACTCTGGGGAGGTGGTGCCGTGCAATCCCCAGGCACTAGGAGAGCTGGATCCATCTCCCCTGCTGCTCCCTCCTGGGGACACTTGGGGTTAGGGGCGGCCCGTCAATACAGGCAAACTAGGCGGTCGCCTAGGGCACCATGATTAACAGCCGTTGAGGGCTTTGGAGGCAGGGGTGCCGATCGCGTGTTTCGCCTAGGGCACCAGTTGCTGGTAGTTGGTCTAGAGCCGCTCCTGCACTTGGAGCAGCCAGTTCCCACCTGTGCAGCCCCCTGGGTGAGGGGCGCTGAGCTTCAGGGCTGACAATGTTACGGCAGAGCTGAGCCCACAGCTCAGGGCTCCAGGGATGATTCACTCAAATCTCCCACCTCCTCCAAACCCTCCCCATCATGTTCCCTTCCTCCCACAGTGCAGGGAACAGGCGGAGCCTTCGGGGGCCTGGTTCCAGCTCATTGCAGACAAGGCTTGATGGGAAACAGGCCCCATTTTCTAGCTGGGCAGGTGATTAGCCTTGGGACAAACCACCCAGGGCAGGGAGGATTCTCCATCGTCTGATGGAGTCAAGGCCAGGCTGAAGTCCTCCTGGGAGCGGCTTTGGTCCCACACGAGCGATTGGCTCAATGAAGGGGGCTGGGGGAGTCGCTGGGCTGACCAGGAGGTCAGACTGGCTGAGCTAACAGCCCCTGCTGGGCCTGGAAGCCAATGCCCAGCCTGTTTGTGTCATAGAATCATAGAAATTCCCCGGCTTCAACTTGAAGTTGCTTGTTCTGCCATCCGTCACTACTGAGAACAGCCTCTCTCCATCCTCTTTGGAACCTCCCTTCAGGAAGTTGAAGGCTGCTCTCAAATCCCCCCTCACTCTTCTCTTCTGCAGACTAAATAAGCCCAAATCCCTCAGCCTCTCCTCATAGGTCAAGTGCTCCAGCCCCCTAATCATTTTGGTTGTCCTCCGCTGGGCCCTCTCCAATGCATCCACATCCATACTGTAGTGGGGGATTTAGGGGTTTTTCCTTTTCTTTGAAAAGCATATTTTCAGAATTTTGACAGGAAAGTCCAGCCCAGAACATTGGTTGACGTTGATTCAGGTTTTGAAAACAAAGACATCTGGAAATTCAAGGTTTTGGCTCCCTTTGTTCCCATGTCTCCCCCCCCCCATTTTTGACAGCTTCCCCACTTTTCAGCAGGGACATTTTTGTGGCAAAACCTTTCAAGTAGCTCTATCCATGGCTGTGTCTAAACTACACCACTCTGCTGACCAAGAGAGGGATGTAGATTAGGCACATCAAAAGTGCAAATGAAGCCAGGACTTAAATATCCCGTGCTTCATTTGCATAAAGATGGCTGCCTTTTTTTTTTCTAAACGGGGCTTTTTCAAAAGAAAGCAGCCATATAGATGGGGATCTTTCAAAAATAAAACCCTTTTCTGAAAGATTCTGTATTCCTCAAAAAATGAGGTTTACAGGATCTTTCGAAAAAGGGTTTTATTTTCGAAAGATCCCCATCTAGACTGCCTCTTTTTTTCAAAAAACCCCTGTTTTGAAAAAAAAAGTGGCAGCCATCTTTATGCAAATGAAGCACGGGATATTTAAATCCCAGTTTCATTTGCACTTTCGATGTGCCTAATCTACATCCCTCTGTCGGCAGAGGGGTGTAATTTAGACACAGCCCATGAGCCCTTGGGGTAGAGCTGGATATGGAGCAGAGGGTGCTGGTGGGCCTGTAGGAAGCCCTCCCTGATGGGTGGGTCCTGCCAGGAAGGGGCTGGAGGGAGATGTGATGCCTTGACACCCCAATATTCACCACTGTCTTGTATTTAGGATATACTGTGTGCGAACTCTAACCCGGGCAGCTCTCATAGCCCATCGGCTAATGTCCATTAAGGGCACAGGCCATTCTGGGTCTGGGTGGGCTGCTTTCCTGAGGTGGCGGTTCCACTTCGCATAACTACTTAACTATGAATTGGCCAAAGAGAGAGTGAGTGATCTGACTCTGGGGATTGGGGAGCTCACTTGGAGCTGTGGGTTCAAATCACTCTGTACTCTGAATAAGCAAGAGAGAAGGTTTGAGACACTGTCTTCTATCTCCTGAGAGCCTTCATCCCCAGCTGGAGAGTCCTTCTCCTGCTCTTTGGCCCAAGGAATAATTGGCCTGAAAATTTAAAATCTTTTGCCCAGCTAAAACTGATAAATTTTGGGCTAGTTTTGTGTCAGACAAAACTGCATCCTCTGGTGAGTAAACTCTTCAAACAAACATGTTCACCCAGCTCTACTTGTAAGAACAGGACCTGGCTTGTTTGAGATTGCTGCTGGGACTGTGCACAGAGGGGTTTGTCTGAAGGTTTGTGACCTCTGGGGTGACATTTTGATATTTATAGAAGCCTTCATGAGTACTGGGACACTTTTCTACACTACGAGGTTTTTTGCAGCAGAGTGTGCTAATGACAGACTCGTTAGCATGAGTTGCAATGTCATTACCATATTTTCTGCAGAATCTTTTTGCACAAGGGGTTTTTGTGCAAAAAGAAGCAGTGTAGCCACCTCCATTTTCTGCAAAACCCCCCTTTTGCGCAAGATCCTTATGCCTCTCCCAGAATCTGGGCTGTGGTCACACTGGGTTGTTATTGTTGGGATACTCTTGAATGGCGAGTGTGTTGTTAATAACAGTGAAGTGGAATGAGAATCCCCAGTTGTTTCCAGTGTTAATTGCTGCCTTGCTCAGAGTGAAACCCCCACGTAGGGTGAGGCTGTTCTATGGGGAAGGGAAGGTGATTTTACTGTTGGGTGGAGATTCCCTGTATTTGCTTGGTTTTTCCAGAGCAGAGACTCATTGTGCAACCTGTCAAGTTGCTTGCCTATCATGCCAATAATATGATTATGTTGATTCAAATACATTCATTAATATATTAATGGCTAGATTTAGTATGGAGGTAATAGTTAAGAGCTGTAATGCAAAAAGATCTGCTAAAGGCTGTAACAGGGTGATTGGAAGATCAGCAGAAGCTAAGGTTTGCAAATTTTTGTGGTTGAGACACGGGTTTGCAGTCACAATTTCAGTCCTAGCCAATGGATGACACCATTAACGTGTGAAGAGAAAAAAATAGATCGAGAAGATAGGAGAAGTAACATATTGTACTGACAAAAAAGAAAGGACTATACAGCACTTTAAAGACTAACAAGATCTTTTACTGGACCAACACAGGTCAGATGGAATTTTCCACTGGGATTGGTCAAAGTGTGGTCTAATGGATGGGTCGTGTCTGCACCAGGATAAGCCTGCAGGATTTTTTTTTTTAAATCGCTGTTCCCCTACTTTAAGAATTGCACATCATATATACAGTCACCCAGTGTCTGTGAGTCTGTAATGCTGAAAAGCTGGTTGTTCCCTCTGGGTGGCGCTGTTGCCTGAAATGCTGGCTGTTCCCTCTGGGTGGCCCGTGCTGCATGGGGAGCACGGGGCCCAAACGGCCACATGCGCCGCTTGCTCCCCCGCTGCAGCCTGGCTGAGTGGCACAGAAGTCAGCCGAGCGCCACGGCGGGAGAGAAGGGGGGGCAGGGTGGTGACGTACATGGCCAGGGGGCGGGGCCTGGCCACGTACGTCACCGCCCCGCCCCCCTTCGCCTCCCACCATGCCGCTTGGCTGACTTCTGCGCCGCTTAGCTGGGCTGCCGCGGGGGAGCCCAAACGGCTACTTGCTCCATTTGCTCCCCCGCGGCAGCCTGGCTGAGTGGCGCAGAAGTTAGCCGAGCACCACAGTGGGAGGCGAAGAGGGCCGGGCGGTGACGTGCGGTGTGACAGCGGCTCCAGGCCCTGCCCCCTGGCCATGAATGTCACCAGCCTACCCCCCTTCACCTCCTGCTGTGGCGCTCGGCTGACTTTTGCGCCGCTCAGCTGGGCCGCCGCAGGGGAGCAAGTGGCGCAAGCGACCGTTTGGGCCCCGCGCTCCCCATGCAGCATGGTCCCCCGAGTGAGAGGCAGGAGGGGGAGGAGAAGAGAAAGAGAGAGACAGAGAGAGAGGCAGGAGGCAGAGGAGAGCTGAGAGAGAGAGAGAGGGGGAGGAAGTAGGAGGAGGAGAGAGAGAGGGATGGAGTGAGAGACCGGAGGCTCAGGAGAGAAGACCGACGTGGAGGAGAGACCTGAAAATCCCGTCTTATGACGGGCTAGTTGTCTAATAATTCCACAGTGAAACCCTGGCAGCACCACTGACGTTCCCAGGGGTGAAATGTAGCCGAGTACATATCGCTGAAGGCCTTCCATGGACATGAGATATCCAAGGGGGCATGTGCCCATCCAGTGATGGAAAATGCACCCCACCCCCCAACCCTCAGATCAGCCCCAGTCCCTGCTTTCTGGCTAGTCAGCCTGTGAGTCTTCTGATGGGAACTTTACAGTAAGAAGAAAATAAACACCAATGAAACCAACAAGAGAGAAACCCAGAGACATAGCAGGAGATGGGACCTTTCTATTATGGTAGCACCTAGAAACCAACTTGGTTAGATCCTGGCTGTGATGGTACAAACAAAGCAAATGAGCTCACAGTCTCATGTATGAATCTCAAGCATCCACTGGAGACAGAAGAATACCCTAGTAGTTGACTAATTCATGCTGGCTACATGTATTATCCTCACAATAGCTATACATCTATTTATCTATATATTAATCATTAATCGTATTAACTACAAATATTAGAGCAATTAAGTACCCTATGTTGGCCTCCACCTTGATTCCAGTCCTGTTCCCTTGTGCTAAGTAGCCCAGCACATCTTGGTTGCGTCTAGACTGGCATGATTTTCTGCAAATGCTTTTAACGGAAAAGTTTTTCCGTTAAAAGCATTTGCGGAAAAGAGCGTCTAGATTGGCATGGACGCTTTTGCACAAAAGCACTTTTTGCGGAAAAGCGTCCGTGCCAATCTACACGCAGTTTTGCGCAAGAAAGCCCCGATCGCCATTTTTGCCATCGGGGCTTTTTTGCGCAAAACAGTCCTGAGCTGTCTACACTGGCCCTCTTGCGCAAACACATTTGCGCAGGAGGGCTTTTTCCCAAACGGGAGCAGCATAGTATTTGTGCAAGAACACTGACAATCATACATTAGATCGTCAGTGTTCTTGCACAAATTCAAGTAGCCAATGTAGACAGCTGGCAAGTTTTTCCGCAAAAGCAGATGCTTTTGCGGAAAAACTTGCCAGTCTAGACGCAGCCCTTATGTTTGCTGAAACAAGCTCTGGCTCTTAAACAGGAAAAGCGTCAGGAGCAGGACAGGTGAGTGTTTTATCACAGCAACAGGTAGGGAGTTGACTCTGACAGGTGACTCTTTCTTCTGAAGAAGTGGGTTGTGCCACGAGATCTCATGGTACCATCTACATGGTTATTTAGTCTCTACGTTGCTGCAGGACCAGTCATTGTGTTTTAAGTTACAGGTCTGTATTTGAATGTCAAAGAAAGAGGGCAGGACATATGATTGTTCAGTACAGACCTAGGAGGTACAGTCATACCCTTTGGTACCATGAGTTCAGAACAGTGAGATAAGGGACACCCCATGATACCAGAGAAACAAGGTAGGAAGCTGTTTGGTTAATTCTAGTCTCAGATGAAATAAAGAGCACCTTGTACCTACACACAGGTAGGTTATACAAAGATGGCGTCAGTGGTGTAATTTGGGGTGTCACCTTTTGTGTCAGGGGAATGTAACAAGGCAGCACGAAGGGCTTCCCAGAGACTAGTGTGGTGTGGAACCTTTCCCCTGTGCTGTGCTACTGTTGGCTTAGAGCAATAAACCTGCCTGACATTGGCTATTTGGGCTCTAGAATACACGTCACAAAGAACCAGGGTGAGGCCAAGCCACTGACTTCACAGTTTATTCACAGCACAGAAAAACAAATCAGAAACAGAGACCTCGTTCCTTAGCTTCTGTGCACCCAGCTCCCTCTGCAATTTACAGAGTTATATATGTCACAGCAGCCCCTGGAGAGCAGCTGGGTCAGGCACCTTTGTGCTGGGTGCTACACAGACACTAATGCAGGGGTGGGCAATAATTTTTGGCCATGGGCCACTTCAAAACTTTTTTGAAGTGCCCCTGGGCTGCCCAGAAGGGGCGGGACCAGGATGCTTAAAGGCTACCACACCCACAGACTATGATTGCTCCCCCCCCCTTCCCACGAGGCGCCCATTGTACCCTGCTGTGTGTTCCTCGCAGGGCAGGGGTAGGGCAGGAGGAGGCTTCTGGCTCTCCCACCTCCCCCAGGCCAATCAGGCCTGGCTGCAGTGAGCAGAGGGCTGCAGGCTGCAGGGCAGGGGGTTGCCAATGCCAGGCACCTGATTTTGATCCAGCTTCTCCAGCTGTGTTCAGTCACGTGAAGTGACTGTACCCAGAAGTTACTGGGAGAGGGGGCGAGGTGCCGGGTCATCAGCCCACGCCAGTCCCTGCTTAGCTGGGGCTGCCTCCTACCTTTGGGCAGTCTCCACATCCGGCTGCAGCAGTTCCTGTTCAAGCTCTGGAGCAGAAGGAGTCCAGTGGGGCAGGGGGCAGGAGATAAGCCAGAGCTGAGGAATGGGGGAGGGGGAGATAGCAATGAGAGGAGGCAGGAGAGGAGGAAGTGGGGGGTGGCCTGGAAAGTGGTGGAGGAGGGACAGAGATTTGGGGGAAGGTGGGCAGGGGCAAGGCCTCAGGAGTCTGGTTTTCAGCCAATAGACATTTAGCAACACTGGTCCCTGACTGACAAGGTCCCTGATGCTGGAAGGGAACAGGGACTGAGGGGGCTGCTGGAGTTACCTGGGCAAAGAAGGTTACTGCAGGGCCCTGTTGTGCAGCACTGACCTGTGGTGTCTCCTCAACACCCTGCTCAGAGCCCTGCCCCCTCCTCACACTTCCCCCCCCCCCACTCATAGATGTTCAGTGAGGAACCCCCATTGCCTCCTCCCCCAGAAGCCTCCTTCAGCCCCGCAGGCTCAGGCAGACCCTGTTTCTCCAGCACGAAGGTGATGACGGGTGCGGAGACCAGGAGCAGCAGGACCAGGGCACAGCGGGCAGCCCAGATGGCCAGGGACAAGGACAGTCCTGAAAGATGGAAAGGGACATGGTGAGGGCCAGGTGCAAAGATCTAGCCACAGAGCAGGTGTGGTGTAACAGGGACCTCGTGGGAGCCCCTGGAGGCCTCTCTCTAAGGGGGGATCATCCTGCAGAGGGCACAGTTCCCAAAGTGAGGACTAAGTGATGGAGGCCATAAGGAAGGTTCTTGCCTTTGCCCAACACAAAGTCATTCTCCCCAGTTTGCTCAGGCTGCACCAGGACTCATTGAAAAGGCCTCACAAGAGCCAGTGACATCCCAGACGCTGTTGCTCCTCCCCAGTGTGGCTGGCCGCTCACTGCAGGGGCAACTCCTCCCCCGTGCAGAGGGCAGCATAAGGACTGTGTCGTGAGGGAAGCGTGGGGTGATTTGCCGCTCATGCAGATGCTTTGGGGGGAGCGGGGCAAACAGCCAGGTTGGGCTCTGATCAGTTCAGTTATTGGGACTTGGTTGCTGCCTGGGCATACCAGTCTGCAGGGGTCAATTGCTCACTGGGGGGTAGGAGAAGCAGGAACCGGCTTAATGTGCAGCAAGGCAGGATGAGGTGAGATCATGGGAAAAGATTTCTAGCTCTGGGCTGTGGAATCTCCATCCCTGGAGATCTTGAAGACAAGCCCCTGTCAGGAAAAGTCCAGACAACACTTGGTGCTGCCAGGAGCGCAGGGGACTAGAGCTACGAGTCTGTGATTCCAATGGGCGAGTGAAGCCCTGGAACAGGCTGTGGAATCCCTGTCACTGGGGTTGATCAGAACAGAAGAGACAATCCTCTGGCAGGGATGGGCCAGGGGTACTTGGTCCTGCCTGAGTTCAGAGGACCAGGTCCCAGGGCATCTCATGATCCCTTCCAGTGAGACCTTTCCATGATGTCCCCTCCCCCAAAGCTGTCCCATCCATAGGTCAGTTTGGGGTGCCCCCCCCAGGCCCAGTGCTTTGTGGCCCCACTCCAGTCCCAGCGCTCGCTCTCTCTCGCCATCCACACTCTAAAGATGTGAATTATAATTACAAAATGTAAGCTGGCTGCAGGCAGGCCAAGCCCATAGCCAGGCCATGCAGGCTTGGCGACTTGTTAAGGCCCCAGACTACTGATCTGTTGTGTGCTGCTGTCCCTGCTGGTTGTGGCTGGCACATCTTTTAGTGCAGGCAGTGGCTGGGTCGGGCTTCTGCACCTCTTCCCCCAGCTCAGCCGCACAGTCACCACGAGAACATTAAAAGCTCCCCACACATGACATGCTGCAGCACTTTGGACACCAGGGAGGACTCAAACCTTGCTTGAGCTAATGAGAACTGAGGAGGCAAAATCCTATTGGCTGGGTTCTGGGCAATGGGAACAGCCTGTTTGAAGAACAGGCAGCACATGAGGCACCACGCCACACCCCCCCTCCCCTCTGGGTCCCTAGTTATTCACACACACAGATGGCACCTCAATCCCCTGCCCCAGGTCACATCCCAAATCCCTGCACCCCTCCTGAACCCCAATCCCCTGTCCCAAGTCATAGCCACCTCCTGCCCTAGGTCACAACCCAAACCCCTGCTCCCCCTCCTGCACCCCATCCCTTCCCCAGCTCATAATCCCCTCCTGCCTTAGATTACAACCAAAGTGCCAGCACCCCATAACCTTCCCTAGGTCACAGCCTCCTCCTGAGCTAGGTCATATCTCAAACCTCTGCACCCCAAACTCCTACTTCAGGTAACAACCCTCTCCTGCCCTAGGTCACAATCCAAACTTGTGTAACCTTCCTGCACCCCAATCCTCCTGCCCCAGGTAACATCCCAAAGCCCTTGCACCCTGTTCTGTACTCCAGTTCCCTGCCCCAGGTTACATCCCAACCCCCTCCACCCAAGTCCTCTGCCCGAGATCAAAACTTTCTCCTTCACCCAAACTCCCTCCCTTACCCTAAACTCCCTTCCTCACCCAACCTCCATCCCAGACCCTGCATGACCCTGGTCTAGATGGTCCCGTTGGTCCCTTTTGGCCTTAAAATATATGACCATAAAACTAAACTGCGCTGGAGCCCTCATGAGAGCAGAGTGAATGGAGAGAGAGAATGTGGCAGATTAGCAACATTGTGAGAGCGGGTTCTTCAATCCCACATCACAGTGTGTGACACCCCTCCCCCCCCCGCTGGGCTGCTAGTGGGGGGTCAGGCTGGGGAGAGCTCACTGCTGGGTGGGGGGGGGGAGGGGAGAGGTGTCTGCACAGGGGACTCTGCAGTTGCTCAGGGCGCTGTTGGTTCGTCCTGCGGTTCCCTCCCCTCATAGCTGCATGGAGCAGCCGGACTGTGTGTGCAGAGAGTCACTGATCAGGGCTCCTGCTCCTGACACCAGCTCTCCTCTCCCTTCCCTCTTCTGAGCAGCAGCCGGACACTCTCTAGTCCTGCAGCGTCTGGCCCCGTCCATATCCCCAGCACAGCCCGGGTCTCATTCTGCCCTGTGTGCCCTGAGATTTGGGCCAGCGGGAGAGAGGCAGGATCTAGCCCAGTACAAACAGGGGATGGGACACTGTGAGATCAACTAAACCCCAGATGCAGATTTCCCTGCTTGTGTCTCTGACATTTTCCCCGTTTCCCCGTCCTGTCCCATCCAGGCTCCTCCCCCTTTGAGTGAAATGGCCCAGGGTCACTGGCCTTCCAGGCAGGTATCTGGTTGGTTCATGAACACTGAGGCTTTCAGGAAGCTGGGGGCTGCAGGGAGGAAGAACAATCTAGTGGCCAGGAAAGCAAACAGGTGCTCAGGAGCCCTGGGTTCAGTCCCTGACTCACCTGCAGACTCTGGTACCCCTGGGGTCAGTCACTGAGTCTCTGTGTGTGCCTCAGTCTCCCTATCTGTGACAGAAGGGTGAATTTCAGAGTGCCTGTGAGGGGCTCAGATACTCCAGTGACAGGGGATGTACAAGGAAATGGGGAGCAGTGATGGGAAGAGCCGGTTACCTGAGGGCTTCTCCCTACGTAGGGAGATTTACCAGTGTAATTAAAGAGCAACAGCCTCACTGCTGGTATTCCCACGCTCATTGTGGGATCCGAGCCTTTGTCAGGTTTACTCACCGATTCTAAAGCCAGAAGAAATCAGTATGGTCACCTCACCTGACCCCCTGTGACTCTTTGGGAAAAAACATCCACCCTGGATTTTAAAAAATGTGGGTAATGGAGAATCCACCTCAGCCTGTGGTATTTCCCATGGATAATTATCTCTGTGTTCAATATGACATCACTAGTATTGCTTTCTAAATGAGAGAAGAAAAACCAGGAAAAGGTTCTTACACCCGACCCAGGTGAGCACAGGGACTGACACTGGTGCGTAACTGGAGCAGTGTAAACTCACCCCTTAGCTGATACCAACTTCCTGCAAAGCCCTAGAGAGCAGGGGTTTTGTGGTTCCTGGGGCAGGTGCTGGGTCTAGTGTCCATCTGCTCTGGGAACAGGTGAGCGGTGCCCACAGCTGCCTCTGTGGCCTCAGCAGGAAATGATCCATGTTCACTGTGACAGGAAGGCCGGGGCAGCTGAGAACTGGCCTGGCCACTCAGCGTCCATGCAGGGTGGCTGTGCCAGAGAAACTTTATCGCAACATCCCTCACAGCTGGCTCTGAGCACCCTGGGTTGCGTCTCCCCTGAGGGTGAAGGCTGATGAATTTCAGCATTTAGACACATACACACGCATGCACACACCCCTTACCAGTGACACTGAGGTGCTTGGCAGGGCTGAGCTGAGATCTGATCACCTGACTGTCACTGTCCTTGATCTCGTAGCCACAGTAGTATTTCCCAGAACTGCCCCTGGACACTGCATGGTCATAGTCATAGGTGGCCTTCTCCTTCAAACCCATCTGGGATGAAACCTCCTCCCCATCCTTATAGAAGATGACGCAGGTGGGCCTGGCCCAGGAGATCACGGAGCACTGGAGCCGCACGGAGTCCCCTGGCTGGGCTGACGTCTGATTCAGGTAGAGGCTGGGGGCAGGGAGAGAACCTGGGAAGGGGAAGGGGTCAGAGGTGTCAGTGGGGCGTTGCTGGTGCCTGATGCTGTCAGTGGGGCAGGAGGTAAATGGCAGGGGTCTGCGCCATGTCTCAGTGGAGGCTCTGATCCCAGCTCAGCTGTGCAGATGGGGGGGGATGAGCTCTCTCTGGTGACTGGAAGCTTCATTCCCTGGGATCATTTGATTTATGTAAGGGTATGTCTACACATCAAAGATATTTCGAAGTGACATCTGTTATTTCGAAATAACTTTCCTAGCGTCTATACAGACAAATTGCTATTTCAAAATTTGAAATAGCGGAGCGCTTATTTTGAATTTGGTAAACCTCATTCCACGAGGAATAATGCCAAATTCGAAATACCTATTTCGAAATAAGTGCTGTGTAGACACTTATATCGAAATAGGGGGCCTCCAGCCTTCTCAGGGTGCCCTGGTGGCCACTCCAGCCTCAACCAAAAACACTCCTCCCCCTCCCCTTCCCTGGAGCCCTTAAAGGGGTAGACTCCGGCCACAGTGCCTGTGCCCACTCCAAGCATGCTAGCCCAGAGCCAGCAGTCACTGCCCCAGACCCAGTGGACCCAAAATATGAGCCAGCAAACCACTGGCAGCCTGCCCTTCACCGCTCCCCAGGAGCAGTCTGCCAGCTCCCAGGAGCCTGCCAGGGCCCAGAGAAGGTGAGCGCCTTCCTGGTCCAGGGTGGAGATCGTGGACCTTATTCAGGTTTGGTGGGTATGCCCCCAACATCTATGATCTCCGCACTAGATGGAGGAACGCAGCCCGTCTATGGCAGGATAGCTGCCAGCTTGGCCACCAAAGGCCACATGCGAACTCAGGAGCAGATCTGCATGAAAATCAAGTTGGTCCAGCGAGACCCCCAACCCTGAGCCCTGAGCTTCCCCTCCCCCTTCTTCCCCCTTCCAGCTCCCTCCTACCAGATTTCCCCCTCCCCTCTCCGAGCCTCTCTTCTCCCCTCTCCCGCCTCCTTTCCCCAGTCTCACCAGAGTTTCATTCCCCCCACCACCACCAGTTTTCTTAAATAAAGAAAATTTGTGTTCATGAAAATGCATGTATTTTATTTCACATCAGAAAGTGGGGTTAGGAAGGGGTAAGTGAATGGATGTGAGAGAGGGATGAGGCACAAGCCCCCAGTAGGGCAGACCAGCGAGGCTCTTAGTGCTCCTCAGGGTGGAAGCTCTCTTGCAGGGCCTCCTGGTTACTGACAGCCCCCGGATGGACCTCCCGGATGGCAGCCTGCAGAAAGTGGAGCCAGGCTCGCAGCAACGCGTCCACAAGAAGCACCAGAGTGCCCAGGGGCAGCTCTGGCTCCATGCTGCAGAGTGCTGTGGTGTCCCGAGTGAGGGCAACCAGAGCACGCAGAGACAAAATGCTTTGCTGTCCCTCATGGAGGCAAGCAAGCAAGCAAGCAGAGAAACCTGAGAACCGGCTGTCTAGGGGGGAGTCCTTTTAAGCACAGGCCTCAGATAGCCTCAGGCAGCAGCCACACAAAGTAACTCCTGACGTGATGCCCTGCCAGACCTGGTTCCGGCCAGCCTTAAATGCGATTCAGCGTCCACTCAGTGTGAACGCGCTATTTCGAAATAGCAAAACACTATTTTGAAATGCATTTTGTGTGTAGATGCATTATTTCAAAATAACTTATTTCGCATTAACTATTTCGAAATAAGATATTTGGAAATAATGCTGTTGTGTCGACATACCCTAAGAGCCTAAGGGTTGGTCAGGCTGGGCTCCCATTGCCTGGCACCGTGCACAGTCCTGGACCAAGGGGCCCTGCCGTGGACACCCACTGACCATGCTGGGGCTGTATGGCCGGGAGAGAGGTGACACTTCAGCAAGTCAGTCTAGGTCTGGCCAGCACCTCAGTCTGCCCCCAGCCCAGGCAGCAATTGCCAGTCACTGTCTAGGGAGCCAGGCAGTGGGCAGCCAAGGGGCTGTGTCCAGTTCCTAACTTCAGAGTCTGCCCCAAGGTTCTCCCTGTTCTTCTGCCCCTCCGGCCCCCCACTGGCACCAGGGACACCGGGGGCAGGTCCAGGCCCAGCCTAAGGGAAGTTCCTGGAGCAGCGGCAGGGAGGGGATCCCCCTTTCCTGAGGTTCACCAGGGCAATGGGACTCAGCTCTGACCTCACAAGGCAATTGCTGCTGCTGGCAGGTCACTATCTGCCTGGCACCTTCCCTGCCCCAGTCATGCTCCTGCTGGTGCCTTCGGCGGCAGCATCCCCTGCCCCTGCTGCCCAGGCAGCCAGCAAAGAACCGTGGCTGTGACTGAAAAGCTGCAGCCTGGCTCTATCAGCGCGGCAGTGCTGGACACAGGGTTGCTAAGTGCAGTCCACTGGCCTGGGTTGAATGGGATCTCAGGCTGGGTGAGCTAATGGTCCCTTTTGGCTGTATGTAGACTCTCGAAAGCCCTCGTCCTCGCTCTGCCGTTCATTCCACCCCCCCACCCCCCACCACCACATGGCTCATCAGTGCACACATGCACACACACACACAGACTCACGAGAGATCCTGAGGTGCTGGGCAGGGCTGAGCTGGGATCTGATCACCCAGCTGTCACTGTTCCTGATCTTGTACCCGCAGGAGTAATTCCCAGAGCTGCCCCTGGACACGACATGGACATAGTCGTAGCTGAGTTTCCCCAGGGAGCCTGGTTGGTATGAAGCTTCCTCCCCATCTTTGCAGAAAACGATGCGACTGGCCTGGGCCCCAGAGACAATGGAGCACTGGAGCCGCACGGTGTCCCCCGTCCAGGCCGACGTCTGGCTCAGGTAAAGGGTGGGGGCAGGGAGAGCACCTGGAAGGGGAAGGGGTCAGAGCTGTTGGTGGGTGTTGCTGGTGCCTGGCATTGCTGGTGAGACAAGGGGGCTGGGCTGTTTCTCAGATGGAGGCTCTGATCCCAGCCCAACTGGGCAGCCGGGGGGACGAGCTCTCTCCAGGGCCCAGAGGTTTCATTCCCTGGGATCCCTGGGGATGCCAAAGATTTTAAGAGCTTGGTCAGGCTGGGCTCCCAGTGTCAGGGACATCACATTGTCTTAGGACAAGGGGCCCCAGATCCATGGACCCGGCTATAGCAGCACAGTCTGGAGAGAGGTAACCCCCCCACCAGGCTAGTCACTGGCTATTGGAGGATGTCTAGGGCCTAGCTCACACTTCCGCCGCCCACGCAGTGAAGGCCAGTCACTGCCCCATGGATCTTTCTGGCTTTGTCCAGTCCCTAAGCCCTTTGGCCTCTGCTCTAACATCCCCTGTATCCCTGTGTCCCTCCCACCCCTCAGCTGGTTCAGGGATTCTGGGGGCAGTTCCAGGCCCAGGCTAAGGGAAAGCTCTGAAGCAGCTGCTGGGAGCGGATCCCTCTTTCCAGGAATCACCAGAGTGATAGGACCCAGCTGTGAATGTGCAGTGAAGTCCGTGCTGCTGGCCTCGCACAAAGCAGATATTGATGCAGTTTCCCAGGGAAACTGAGGCACACACATGGGATTATTACTATAGGACAGTAGAACTTACATGCACCATTACCAACAAATATAATCCCCAATTCGTTACAAGCAGTTATCCTACAGAGGGAGGGGCAAAGCCCTGGGTAGGCTGGGGACAGACAAACAAACAGACAGACAGACATTTAGACTCACCGGGAGCTGAGCAGATCTCCTGGCTGCTGGGGCTCAGCGCTAGGAACAGAAAGGGGATGTGGGGTCAGTGCTGGGCTGGAATCTCCCGTAGGGTAAGACGCTCTGAACAGCTGGTGGGGGCTCCACTCCTGAGGTAACAGCACCCCCTGCAGGGGTGGGTGTGTCTGGGTGTGTCACAAAACCCATCATCCTCCCCAGCCCTGTGCATTGAATGGGATTCACACCTGGCAGTCAGGATCCCTTCCTCTTCAACACAGAGGATCCTGAGGTCCCATTTGATCCCCGCCCTTCCCACCAGGGCACCCTGCCTGCTCTTGTGGCGAGGCCAGGCTCTGTGCAGAGCGCTGACCCCCGGGTCCCTTCTGGACCAGTGTGACATAGTGGGGAGTACCTTGCTGGTTGCTATGCTGGGCAGTGGGCTGTGGGTGACCTCCACTGGTTGCTGTCTGTAGCACGGCCCAGCAGGGCAGGGGATGAGTCATTATGCAAGGGGGCTCCGAACCTGTCCCACCAGTTACCTCCCAGGGAGTGGAACAATGGGAAGAAGGCGGAGTGGAGCCCTGGCTGGGGTAAGGGCTGGAAGTTAGTGGGTTAGTTGCTGTCTGGTATGATGTAGGAAGCAACCTAAGCAACAGGCTGGGATTTAGCCTGAGGCATCCTAGGCCTGCCCTGTAACCAGATCACAGCTGTGCTGGGCTGTATCCTGGAGAAGCAATAAACTCCCTCAGTCCTACTGGCTGGTGGAATCTGTTCGTGCCACTACGGGGGTGCAGGAGACGGGGAAACCCCAACGCACCATCACAGCCAGTGACTCTCATAGGGGTGGCCTGGAGGGTTCCCATGGCCCTGAGGATTAGCCCTGAGCGTCTCTGCCCAGGATTTCTGCTCACAGCCCGGCAGCAGCTACGTTCATCCCGGCCCTGTCAGCAGAGCTCAGCCCCTCGCCTCTCCAGCGCAGCCTGCAGCAGGGAACTCGCTATGGACAGATACAGATCTTTGAGAATCAGGCCCAGACCAGAGCCCTCAATTGCTCCCCCTCGTGTTGGTAACAGGGAGCCCTGGGGCTGCAGCCCGATAGCCCCTCCCCCCCAATGACAACAGCCTCCCTGCTCTCTGCTTCCAGGCAGCGCTGACTGTGGCGGCTCGTCGGGGTCCCCCGACTCCTGCACCCCCATAATGGCACGGACAGACTCCACCAACCAGTAGAATAGAGGGAGTTTATTGCTTCTCCAGGATACAGCACAGCACAGATGTCATCTGGTTACAGGAACTGGGCCTAGGATGATTCAGCCCCCCTTGAGATGGGGGATGCTGGGCCCCTAAATTCCAGCCCCTCTGGGCCCGCCCCCCTCCTTTCCATTGTTCCGCTCCATGGGAGATACTTGTCTGACGAGTTTCGAAGCCCCCTTGCATAATGACTTATCCCCTGCCCTGCTGGGCCGTGCTGCAGACAGCAGCCAGTGGAGGTCACTGACAACCCACTGCCCAGCATAGCAACCAGCAAGGTACCCACACTAGGTCACACTGACACACCAGGAGCATCCTGCACCAAGCCCAGCCCGGCCTGACCCCATGGGCCTGGCGTGGGGAGCTGGGCCCAGGGACACCCCAGGGGTGGGATCCAGCCAAGTGCCAGGTCCCAGCTCCCCACAGGGAACACAGCCGCCCTGCAGCCTGGGGCTTGGGCAGGAAAGCAGGGACCTGGGGAAGGATTTAGGGCTAGGGTTACCAGGTAGTTATAAAAAAAATACCAGACACACTTCATCACGGGCGCGGGGGGGTGTTGGGAAGAAGGTGGGGAGACTGGGAGGAAGACGGGGGGGGGGGCGGGAAGCAGGGCTGATGGGGGCGGGCAGTGGGGTTGGTTGGGGGAGATGGGGGGGCCGACGGGAAGCAGGGCTGGTCGTGGCGGGGGGGTCGGGCGGTGTGGGGCTGTCCAGGGGATATTGGGGGGTGTGGCCAGTGGGATCGGGGATGGCCAGGGGAGCTCAGGAGGAGGAGGGGAGAACTGGCCACAGGAAGCAGAGCTGGCAGGGGTGCAGCGGAGCTGGCCGGGAAAGATCCAGCCGTCGGGAGGCAGAGCTGGCAGCGTGGGCAGGGGGTGGGGGAAGGGCCAGGCTTTGGGGAAAGTGGGGTTGGCCGCGGAAGATTGCAAGGAGAAGTGGGGGAGAACCAACCAGCTGGCCAGAGGGTAAGGGAATCAGCTGGCGGGGAGCAGGACTGACCCGGGCAGTGCAGATCCCAGGGTGCTCCCGTCCCGCGCAGGGTCCCGGCGAAGTGCGAGTCAGTCCAGCTGCGGCTCCACCACGTGCTTGACCAGCGTGCAGGAGCACGGACAGGGCTTTCCCTCCTCCTCACATGCAACCAGAGGTTCCCAGCGCTGATCAGCCCCACCTCCCAGCCACTCCCCCCGCCCCCGCCAGGCTTCCATCCAGCACCCAGCCAGAAAATACCGGACATTGCACATGTCCAGTATTTTCTGGATTTTTTTAATGGACAGAACCCAAAAATACCCGGACTGTCCGGTCGAAAACCGGACACCCGGCAACCCTATATAGGGCTCCAGGGACCTTAGGGTTGCCAGGTGTCTGGGTTTGAGCCAGACAATCCAGTATTTGAGCTTTCTGTTCAGGACACAAATGGAGAAAATAGAACTGTCCGGTATTTTCTAAATCAGCTGTGATGTAGATTGTGATGTAATGTCAAGTGTGTCCGGTATTTTGCTGAAACCATCTGGCAACCCTAGTAACTGGCCATGAGCTCCCAGGGCACCACGGGGCAGCCGGGCTGATGGGCCCCTGGGCTGTGTAACGAGGGGGCAGGGAGCATGTGTGGGGGGGGGATTTCCCCGGCCTGAGACCTTGGGGAGGCGGATCCTGGATCCTGCGCCCGGCTCTGGGCCCCGTTCCTAAGCCTGTTGGCAAAGTGCAGCGGGGGCAGGGCAAGGCCAGAAAACGCTGCGGGGGGGGGGGTGGGAGAAGAGGCCTCCCAGGAGGGGCCGGGGCAGCTCCGTGTGGGGCTGGTCAGACAGCCGGGCTGTCACGGTGTCTAAGCTCCTTCCCGGGGAGAAGCCCCAGGTGCCGACGGGCCCTTCAGTGCAGCAGGGACAGGCCGAGCCAGAGCCAGGGCTGGACGCTGAGTCTGGGCCAAGGCCAGTGAGGAAGGAGGCAGCAGGTTCTCCCCGTGTGGGGGATTCACCCGGCGCTGGCTCCCCGGAGCAGTGGGGGAGTCACCGCCCGGCCGGGGCCTTTCTGGTGATGCTTGAGTCACACACAAGTGACTGGGCTGGGTGCAAGGAGCTGGGGGAAGGACTCTGCTCTGGGCTGCCAGGGGTCAGACTGGACGGGCGAATGGTTTGGGACAGTCCCACTCTCTACAGCAGTGCAGCCCCCTCTGCCTCTAGAGGGGATTTGGTGACTCCCTGGGCCAGGAACTGCTCTTGGTTCTGTCTCCTCCCAGCCCCTGCGAGTTAGCCCAGGGTCTCATACTCACCGAGCAGCAAGAGGAACAGAGACAGGAGCATCGGGGCTGTGGCAGGAACCGAGAGGGCTGGAAATGGCCCAGCAACGTCTGCTTCAGATGGGGCCGGTAAGGGACAATCCGCAGTCGCTGTCTGCTTCAGCCTGCCCCCCACTGCCCCTCTGGGCTCACAGCAGAAAGCCCCCCCTCTCCCTGTGCAGAGTCTCTGCCAGCCCCTCAGCGCTGGGCTGTGAACCCAGATGTGGTTGCTGCTCGGAGTCCTTTTCAGGGCCTATGGCTGAGGCAGTAGGGACGCTGCAACCCTTCCGCTCTGCCTTGTTCTGTCCCTGTGTCTGATGGTCACCGCTCTTCGTTTCCTGTCCCCTACACACCCCGCCACCAACACTGTCTTTATTTAGCGCCGGAAGCCTGAGAATCAAACACACGACAAATGTGCTGATAAAAACCCTTTTCCTGATTTGGTAACCGGACTCAGCCAAACCCACCCTCTGAGGCACAGGCCTGGCTGGAGGGCTTAACATTAACCACACCCAGCTCATTCGTAGATCTCCAAGTGCTTTGTGCAGGAGGGAAACAAGTGGGGAAACTGAGTTACAGGAAGGCAGGGATGCCACTGGTCTGAGGTCACTCAATGGGACATAGAGAAGAAAAGGTGTTGGAGTTCCTGATTCTCAGGCCTGTGCTCTGTCCACTAGGCTATGCTGCTTCCTTTTTCACTGGAAGCAAGACCAAACTATTTAGGAACCTAACAAAGCAGCCAGGGACTTGGTGGGAGTCCCTAGAGTTCCTAGGCCAACCGGGCGCCTGACTCCTGTAGGTAGCCAGCGAGAGTTAGACACGTCACAAGGTGCCTGTCTGCGTCGCTGGACTCCTGAATCTGGCGCAGGTGCTGAAGGAGCCAGAACAGTTGGGAAAGGGCAGATCCTTCTCTGTGCAGAGCCCGGCCAGGTGGCTCCCAAATGCCCCTGCCCTGGTGTGTGAGCCGGGCCCTGCCCGGGTGCTGGGCAGTCACTGCCGGGCTGGTGGCTGTGGTCGTGTGTTACCGGAAGAGCTTTCAGCCGCCCCCTCAGGGCCACACGCTTCTGATGCTGGGCTGTTAGCGCTGTGCAGTCCCCAGGCACTAAGGGAGCTGGATCCATCCCCCTCTGCTGCTCCCTCCTGGGTACACTTGGGGCAGCCAGTCCCCACCTGTGCAGCCACCCGGGTGAGGGGCGCTGAGCTTCAGAGCTGACAATGCTACTCCAGAGCTGAGCGCACAGCCCAGGGCACCAGGGATTTGGGGCAATTCACCCAAATCTCCCACCTCCTGCAAACCCTCCCCATCAGGCCCCCTTCCTCCCCTAGTGCTGGGGGCGTGATGGGGAGGGTTTGCAGGAGGTGGAAGATTTGGGTGAATTGCCCCAAATCCAATTCACCCTTGGGGGGCCTGGTTCCAGCTGATTGCAGACAAGGCTCAATGGGAAACAGGCCCCATGTTCTAGCTGGTCAGGTGATTAGCCCTGGGACAAACCACCCAGGGCAGGGAGGATTCTCCATCGTCTGATGGAGTCAGAGCCAGGCTGGAGGTCTCCTGGGATTGGCTTTGGTCCCACACAAGCCATTGGCTCGATGCAGGGCACTGGGGGAGTCTCTGGGCTGGCCAGGAGGTCAGACTGGCTGAGCTAACAGCCCCTGCTGGCCTGGAAGCCAATGCCCTGGGGCTGTTTGTGTCACAGAATCACAGCATTGCAGGGCTGGAAGAACTTCCCCCACTGCAACTTCAGCCCTTTGCTCCTTGTTCTGCCATCTGTCACCTCTGAGAACAGCCTCTCTATCCTCTTTGGAACCTCCCTTCAGGAAGTGGAAGGCTGCTATCAAATCCCCCCTCGCTCTTTTCTGTAGACTAAACAAACCCAAATCCCTCAGTCTCTCTTCATAGATCATGTTCTTCAGCCCCCTAATCATTTTGGTCACCCTCTGCTGGACCCTCCCAATGCGTCCACATCCATACTGTAGTGGGGGAGGGCAGCTAGAGGTTTTTTCTTTACTTTGAAAGGCACATTTTCAGCATTTTGATAGGAAAGTCTAGCCCGGAACACTGATTAGTGCCAATTCAGGTTTTGAAAACAAAAACATCTGGAAATTCCAGGCTTCGTCCCCGCTTGTTCCCATGTCTCCCCCTTCCCCTGTTTCTGACGGCTTCCCCACTTTTCAGCAGGAACATTTTTGGGGCAAAGCCTTTGGAGTAGCACTATCCATGTGCCCTTGGGGTAGAGCTGGATATGAAGCAGAGGGTGCTGGTGGGCCTGTAGGAAGCCCTTCCTGCTGGGTGGATCCTGCCAGGAAGGGGCTGGATGGAGATGTGGGATGTGATGCCTTGTCACCTCAATATTCACCACTGTCGTGTATTTAGGATATACTGTGTGCAATCTCTAACCCGGGCAGCTCTCATAGCCCATCGGCTAAGGTCCATTAAGGGCACAGGCCATTGTGGATCTGGGTAGGCTGCTATCCTGTGGTGGCCGTTCTACTTTGCATAATTATAAATTGGCAGAGAGAGAGTGAGTGAGACTGACTCTGGGGATTGGGGTTCAAATCCCTCCATACTTTGAATAAGGAAGAGAGATGGTTCGAGGCAGTGTCTCCTACCTCCTGAGAGCTTCACCCCCAGCTGGAGAGACCTCCTGCTCTCTGGCCCAAAGAATAAGTGGCCTGAAAATTTAAAATCTTTTGCCCAGCTAAAACTCATCGCGGTAAATTTTGGACTAATTTTGTGTCAGGCAAAATGGCGTCCTCTGGTGAGTAAACTTTTCATGCAGACATGTTCACCCAGTTCTACTTGTAGGAACAGGAACTGGCTTCTTGTAAGATCACTGCTGAGTGCCGGTACTGTGCACAAAGGGGTTTGTCTGAAGGTTTGTAATTGCCAGGTTGTCATTTTGATATTTATAGAAGCCTTCAGGAGCACTGAGACACTTTTCTACCTTATGGGGAGCAATAGGAGGGGGGAGAGCAGCAATCCTACTGTGTTCCCCCACATGTCAGGACCCCCACTCTGTTCCATGTGACTGAGGCAGCAGGGGCAGTCACAGCACTGGACACACCCTGAATGTGCTGCTGCAGGAAAGGCGGCCGTGCCCCATCCTAGTGCCTGTGTCCTCAGCAGAGGCCTGGGCCCTTGACCATGAGATGCCAGAGAATGTCGGGGAGCTGCAGCCCAGACCCTCAAGGATGCAGTGAGCAGGAGCAGAGGCAGAGAAGATTGCTGCCCTCCCCAGCTTCTCACTCTCTCTACCCTAAGAGAAACAGGAAGGCCCCTTGATGGGGTGAGGCCAAAACCCATAGACCTGCCCTTATCCCAGCAGCAGGATTTATGCAAAGCCAACCCCCCAAGGGATGATTTTGGGGGAGACAAGTGTTGCCTGATCTAGGATTATGTGTCAATTTCTAATTACCTCCTTTAGGGGTGACAGGTTCTTCATCCCAGGATCAGGCCCAGTATTCAATTATTCCGTGGTTGGGAACCCAGATGTGCACAGTGACAACAAACACTGTAGAAACTCTGGTATATTTACAAAGATAGTTTATTAGTACAGTTAGCACAGTCACAGACACCCCAAGTCACTGGATTTTCAAATCATTTTTCTCTTGGTTGTTACCCACATGCATTATCAGCACTGGCTTGTAGACTGTATATATTTTTCAATAGCGCTACTTCTTCTACACAAGGGCTTGTTTATATTGTGGAGATCTTTGACAATGCTGGAGATCTGCACACGCTGCTTTGCTATTGTAAAGTCAAACACTGGCTCGGCTCACACATCGGTGTGTTTTCATTTCCATGTCTGCTTTTGGATTGGCCCACACTGTTGACACCAGTGTGAAGCGCCCAGATATTACCTGGCCTGGCTTCCAATGGGCAAAGTTGGGCACCCAGACAGGAGGAGACTTACCAAAGGTCACACAGTGTGTCAGTGGCGCAGCTGGGAATGAAACCCAAGCATGCACCAAGCCCCCGGTGTTGTCCTGAAAAGCCTTCTTTCCACCGTGTGCAATGGGAAGTCTCAGGTCTTGCCAGTGCATGGAAGTGACACCTTTGGGCATGGAAGCAAAATATAACTGGGGACTGGAATCTGTCTGGGTTAGGGCGCAGCCGGAGTGACACTAGAGCAAGGCTTGTGTTAAAGGCATTTGTGTTTTGACAATGGAAAGGATGATGCATCTACTATGGGCTTGAGAGAGTTTTAATAATAAGAAAGCCCCCTGGGTTACAACCTTTAGCCAGTGATGGACTCTTGGTGCATTGATTGTCCCATTTGCATCTCATAGCATGTTCCGCCAGTCCAGCCAGTTCTCCCAGCCTGGGACTGGATCAGGGTTAGTCCCCAGTATTGAAAAGACCCCACATTCCATTTCCTTTCTGGCTGAGATTGGCAGGTTGAAACCAATAGATCCCTGTTTTAAAATGAGGCTGGGTGGAGATGCCCTGCTGGGCAGGGAGTGTCAGAGTGCGGGACTAGAACTGAAGGGACAGAACCAGACAGTCAGGGAGAGAGAGATTTTCCATGTGTGAAACCAGCCTTTTCCTAATGCTGACTGTCAGGAGGCGCCTTTGTGGAGAGGCCACAGGGATGTTACGTGGGTGCTCACGGCAGAGGAGATGTTTGCTGGACAGTCTGTCTGCTGCACTAAGCAACATAGGATGGGGAAATTTCATGGAGCTCTGATATTGAGGAACATTAACTCATGACAAATTTGCAGTCACAATTATAGCCCTGACCAATGGATGACGCCATTAATGTGTGATGAGAAAAAAATAGAGCGAGAAGGCAGGAGAAGTAACATCTTTCACTGGACCAACACAGGTCAGATGGAATTTTCCATTGGGATTGGTACAAAGTGTGATCTAATGGATGGGTTGTGTCTGCACCAGGACAAGCCTGCAGGTTTTTTTTTTTAAATCTCTGCTCCCCTACTTTAAGAATTGCACATTATCTAATAATTCCACAGTGAAACCTTGGCAGCACCACTGATGTTCCCAGGGGTGAAATGTAGCCAAGTGCATATCGCTGAAGGCCTTCCATGGACATGAGATATCCAAGGGGGCATGTGCCCGTCCAGTGATGGAAAATGCACCCCACCCCTCCGCCCCCGAACCCTCAGATCAGCCCCAGTCCCTGCTTTCTGGCTAGTCAGCCTGTGAGTCTTCTGATGGGAACTTTACAGTAAGAAGAAAATAAACACCAATGAACCCAACAAGAGAGAAACCCAGAGAAGTAGCAGGAGATGGGACCTTTCTATTATGGTAGCACCAAGAAACCAAGTGGGTTAGATCCCGACTGTGATGGGCTGTGATGATACAGAGCAAATGAGCTCACAGTCTCATATGAATCTCAAGCATCTACTTGAGACAGAAGAACACGTAGTAGTTGACTAATTCATGCTGGCTACATGTATTATCCTCTCTATAGCTATACATCTATGTATCTATGTATTAATCATAAATATAGTATTAAGTACAAATATTAGAGCAGTTAAGTAGCCTACGTTGGCCTCTAACTTTCTTCTAGTCCTGTTCCCTTGTGCTAAGTAGCCCAGCACATCTTGTGTTTGCTGAAGTAACCTCTGGCTCATAAATAGGAAAAGCGTCAGGAGCAGGACAGGTGAGTGTTTTATCACAGCAACAGGTAGGGAGTGACTCTGACAGGCGACTCTTTCCTCTGAAGAAGTGGGTTGGGCCCACAAGATTTCGTGGTACCATCTACATGGTTATTTAGTCTCTACGTTGCTGCAGGACCATTCATTGTGTTTTAAGTTACAGGTCTGTATTTGAATGTCAAAGAAAGAGGGCAGGACAAATGATTGTTCAGTACAGACCTAGGAGGTACAGTCATGCCCTTTGGTACCATGTGTTCAGAACAGTGAGATAAGGGACACCCCATGGTACCAGAGAAACAAGGTAGGAAGCTGTTTGGTTAATTCTAGTCTCAGATGAAATAAACAGCACCTTGTACCTAGACACAGGGAGGTTATACAAAGATGGCATTAGGGGTGTAACTTGGGGAGTCACTTCTGTGTCACGGGACTGTAACAAGGCTGCATGAGGGGCTTCCCAGAGACTGGTGTCATGTGGAACCTTTCCCCTGTGCTGTGTTCCTGTTGGCTTAGAGTAATAAACCTGTCTGACATTGGCTATTTGGGCTCTAGAATACACATCACAAAGAACCAGGCTGTGGCCAAGCCACTGACTTCACAGTTTATTCACAGCACAGAATAACAAATCAGAAACAGAGACCTCGTTCCTTAGCTCCTGGGCAAAGAAGGTGACTGCAGGGGCCTGTTGTGCAGCACTGACCTGTGGGGTCTCCCCAACACCCTGCTCAGAGCCCTGCCCCCTCCTCACCCTTCCTCCTGCTCATAGATGATCAGTGGGGATCCCCCATTGCCTCCTTCCCCAGAAATGCTGCCAGTGTCCCCAGGAGTCTCCTTCAGCCCCGCAGGCTGGGGCAGGCCCTGTTTGTCCAGCAGGG
This sequence comes from Pelochelys cantorii, assembly GCA_032595735.1. Taxonomy (NCBI): domain Eukaryota; kingdom Metazoa; phylum Chordata; order Testudines; family Trionychidae; genus Pelochelys; species Pelochelys cantorii. The sequence continues at coordinate 7,078,701 of CM064358.1, read as the reverse complement.
AAGTGATGACGGGCGCAGACACCAGGAGTAGCAGGGCCAGGATGCAGCGGGCGGCCAGCATGGCAGGGGACAAGGCCAGTCCCTGCAACATGAATGGGACGTAGTGAGGGCCAGTTGCAAAGCAGCGTGTTGACCTATGATGCCAGCTCTAGGCACAGAGCCACTGTGGTGTAACAGGGACCCTGTGGGAGCTCCCGGAGGCCTCACTCTAAGTGGGGATCATGCTTCCCTACATTATTCCCTACATGCTTCAAGGGGCAGAGTTCCCCAAAGTGAGGCCTAAGTGATGGAGGCTGTTGGGGAGGCTCCTGTCTTTGCCCAGCACAGAGTCACTCTCGACCCAGTTTGCTCAGGCTGCACCAAGACTTGCTGAAAAGGCCTTGTCACGTTACTGGATTTTAAGGGGAGCATCCAGATCACTGCTGCACCCATGGGGGGTGTTGGCCCCAAATCTGGTACAAAGGGGGCCATGTGAGGTGTCAAAAGAAAGCTTGCCTTCTACTGATTCTCTATATGCTATTCACGTAATTGTATAATGCCTGTATGTGGAGTTATAAACATGTACTCTGTATGGATACTGGAAAATCCTCTGTCTGTGATTGAGCAATGGGCGAGGAATGCTCAGCCAATGGATATGCTAATGAGCGAGGCTCCAGGGGCAATGGATCTCTAAGTGCTAAAGAGATACCTGGACACTGACCATGTGACTCTCTCCAGCTTGAAAGAAGCCAGGGAGGGATATAAATATGCCATGTGACCGATTCCATTTGGACCTTCAGTTTTGCTCCTGACCCCAGATGCAGCCTTGCAGGGAATCACGAGCCGGAAAGAACTGTGGACTCATCCTGACATAGGATGTACACCAAGGACTTTTAAGCCAGCAGTTATAACATCTCTGCTATGAGCCTGTATCGAGAACTGGGTGATTCGATGCATGTAATGTATTATCCTTTAGCAACCTTACTCTCATGCTTTTCTTTCTTTTAGTAATAAACCTTTAGATTTTAGATTCGAAAGGATTGGCTCAGCATGGTTTTGTGGGCAAGATCCAGAGTGTAAATTGACCTGGGGTCTGTGGCTGGTTTCTTGGGACCAGAAGTACCAGTCTGGGGAAGATGAGATCGGGTTCTAAAACCCCTCACCTGTGTGTTAGGCCTGGGGCTGTTTGGGGCACGGAGAGCGCTGGAGTGTCAGAGGGGTTTAACTCGCGAGGCTTCTGGCTGGCCAAATAGGCAGCTGAAGCTCTCGGTGCGACTGGTTTGTGGCCTATTTGGGAAGGTCTGCAGTCTGGGGCTATAAGGAGCCCTGAGTTTGAGCAATTCACCCTGAGCAGACGCCCTCAGCTGTGCCCAGACTCGGCCCGGTCAGTCACAAACCTCACAAGAGCCAGTGACATCCCAGACACTGTCGCCCCTCCCCAGTGTGGCTGGCAGCTCACTGCAGGGACAACTCCTCCCCCGTGCAGAGGGCAGCATAAGGACTGTGTCGTGAGGGAAGCGTGGGGTGATTTGCCGCTCATGCAGATGCTTTAGGGGGAGCGGGGCAAACAGCCAGGTTGGGCTCTAATCAGTTCAGTTACTGGGACTTGGTTGCTGCCTGGGCATACCAGTCTGCAGGGGTCAATTGCTCACTGGAGGTAGGAGCAGCAGGAACCGGCGTAATGTGCAGCAAGGCAGGATGAGGTGAGATCGTGGGGAAAGTTTTCTAGCTCTGGGCTGTGGAATCCCCGCAGAGGCTTAAGAGCCGGTTAGAGAAGCCCCTGTCAGGAAAGGTCCAGACAACACCTAGACCCGCCATGAGCACAGGGGACTGGAGCTACGATTCTGTGATTCCAATGGGCGAGTGAAGCTCTGGAACAGGCTGTGGAATCCCTGTCACTGGAGTTCATCAAAACAGAAGGGACAACCCCAGGCAGGGATGGGCCAGGGATACATGGTCCTGCCTCAGGTCAGAGGACCAGGGCATCTCATGGTCCCTTGCAGTGAGCCTTTCCATGATGTCCCCTTCCCCAGAGCTATCCCATCCATAGGTCAGTTTGGGGTGCCCTCCGCAGGCCCAGTGCTTTGTGGCCCCACTCCAGTCCCAGTACTTGCTCTCTCTTGCCATCCATGCTCTAACGATGTGAATTATTATTATTAATGTAAGCTGGTTGGAAGGCAGACCAAGCCCATAGCCAGGCCATGCAGGCTTGGCGACTTGTTAAGGCCCCAGACTACTGATCTGTTGTGTGCTGTTGTCCCTGCTGGTTGTGGCTGGCACATCTTTTAGTGCAGGCAGCAGCTGGGTCGGGCTTCTGCACCTCTTCCCCCAGCTCAGCCGCACAGTCACCACGAGAACATTAAAAGCTCCCCACACATGACATGCTGCAGCACTTTGGACACCAGGGAGGACTCAAACCTTGCTTGAGCTAATGAGAACTGAGGAGGCAAAATCCTATTGGCTGGGTTCTGGGAACAGCCTGTTTGAAGAACAGGCACCACATGAAGCACCGTGCCACACTCCCCTCCCCTCTGGTCCCTAGTTATTCACACACACATGGCACCTCAATCCCCTGCCCCAGGTCACACCGCAAACCCTCGCACCCCTCCTGTACCCCAATCACCTGTCCCAGGTCAAAACCCAAACCCCTGCTTCCCCTCCTACACCCCAATCCCTTGCCCTAGCTCATAATCCCCTCCTGCCGTAGGTTACAACCAAATGGCAGTACCCCAATTACCTTCCCTAGGTCACAGCCTCCCCTGAGCTAGGTCATAACTCAAACCTCTGTACCCCAAACTCCTACTCCAGGAAACAACCCCCTCTTGCCTTAGATCACAACCCAAACTTCTGTAACCCTCTTGCACCCCAATCCTCCTGCCCCAGGTCACAACCCCCTTCTGCCTAAGGTTACTGCCCTCCACCCCTGTCCTCTTCCCTAGATCACAACTGCCTCCTTCACCCAAACTCCCTCCCTTACCTAAAATTCCCTTCTGCACCCAGCCTCCATCCCAGACCCTGCACCCCACCATTAATACCTTGGAAGAATGTGGACTTCGACCAACTTCCACAATCTTGGAGTGCCCCCCCCCATCAAAAATTGTTGCCCACCGCTGGTCTAGATAGTGCCATTGGTCCCTTTTGGCCTTAAAATATATGACCATGAAAATAAAACTGCCCTGGAACTCATGAGAGCAGAGTGAATGGAGAGAGCGAGAATGAGGCAGGTTAACGTGTGAGGCCCAAAATAACATTGTGAGAGCGGGTTAATCAAACCCATCACAGCGTGTGACACCCCCTCTCCCCCACCCCGCTGGGCTGCTCGCTCAGGGTCAGGCTGGGGAGAGCTCACTCCTCAGTTGGGGGGGAGGGGAGAGGTGTCTGCACAGGGGACTCTGCAGTTGCTCAGGGCGCTGTTGGCTCGTCCTGTGCTTCCCTCCCCGCACGGCTGCATGGAGCAGCCGGACTGTGTGTGCAGAGAGTCACTGAGCAGGGCTCCTGCTCATGGCACCAGCTCTCCTCTCCCTTCCCTCCTCCGAGCAGCAGCCGGACACTCTCTAGTCCTGCAGCGTCTGGCCCCGTCCATATCCCCAGCACAGCCCGGGTCTCATTCTGCCCTGTGTGCCCTGAGATTTGGGCCAGCGGGAGAGAGGTAGGATCTAGCCCAGTACAAACAGGGGATGGGACACTGTGAGATCAACTAAACCCCAGATGCAGATTTCCCTGCTTGTGTCTCTGACATTTTCCCTGTTTCCCAGTCCCGTCCCATACAGGGTTTCCCTCCCTTTGGGTGAAATGGCTCAGGGTCAGTGGCCTTTCAGGCAGGTATCCGGTTGGTTCATTGTCACCCAGGCTTTTGGGGGGCTGCAGGGAGGAAGAACAATCTAGAGGCCAGGACAGCAGACAGCTGCTCTGGAGCCCTGGGTTCAGTCCCTGACTCACCTGCAGACTCTGGTTCCCCTGGGGTCAGTCACTGACTAAGTCTCCCCATCTGTGGCAGGAGGGTGCATTTCAGAGTGTCTGGGGAACCATTTTAGTGACCGTGAGGGGCTCAGATACTCCAGTGACAGCGGATGTACAAGGAAATGGGGAGCAGTGATGGGAAGAGCTGGTTACTTGAGGGCTTCTCCCTACGTAGGGAGATTTACAGGTGTAATTAAAGAGCAACAGCCTCACTGCTAGAATTCCCACGGGGACGCTTTGTCAGGTTTACTCATGGATTCCAAGGCAAGAAGAAATCAGTGTGGTCACCTGACCTGACCCTCGGCGTCGCTTTCGGTATGTCTACACTAGCCCCTAGTTCGAACTAGGGGGCTAGCGTAGATATACCTTTTGAGAAAAAACATCCACCCCGGATTTAAAAAACGTGGGTAATGGAGAATCCACCTCAGCCCGTGGTATTTCCCATGGATAATTAACCTCCGTGTTCAATATGACATCACTAGTACAGTAAAACTCCATTCGTCCGGCATCTGATGGTTCGGCACCATCAGGAACCTGGAAGTGCTCCGGGGCGCCGGGCCATTGGAGCTGCTCTGCCCCCGGCTTCCCCGATTCAGCCGCTGCTGAAACTGACCAGCGGCTGACTTGGGGACGCCTGGGGCAGAGCAGCTGGGGTGCTGCCGGGTTGGTCCGGTAGCGCCGCCCCTTGGCGCTGCGGGACCAACCCGGCAGCACCCCAGCTGCTCTGCCCCAGGCGTCCCAATTCAGCTGCTGCTGAAACTGATTAGCAGCGGCTGAATTGGGAATGCCTGGGGCAGAGCCGGACAATCGGAAGGGGGGGCTATGAGGGGTCTGGGGTGGCATCCCTCCCCACACCACCCTAGACCCCTCATATCCCCCCCTTCCAATAGTCCGGCATATCTGATAATCCGGCACCCCCTGGGTCCTAAAGGTGCCAGATTATCGGAAGTTTACTATATTGCTTTCTAAATGAGATTAGCTAAACCAGGAAAAGGTTCTTACAGTAGACCCGGGTGAGCACAGAGACTGACACTTGTGTAACTGGAACAGTGTAAACTCTCCCCTTAGCTGATACCAACTTGAGGCAAAACCCTAGAGCAGCAGGGGGTTTGTGGTTCCTGGGGCAGGTGCTGGGTCTAGTGTCCATCTACTCTGGGAACAGGTGAGCGGTGTGCACAGCTGCCTCTGTGGCCTCAGCAGGAAATGATCCGTGTTCACCCTGCCAGGAAGGCCGGGGCAGCTGAGAACTGGCCTGGCCGCTCAGTGTCCATGCAGGGTGGCTGTGCCAGAGGAGCTTTGTACAAACATCCCCCACATCTGGCTCTGGGCACCCTGGGTTTCGTCTCCAACAAGGGCCAAGGCTGATGAATGTTAGCATTTAGACATGTACACACACGACTTACCAATAATGCTGAGGTGCTGGGCAGGGCTGAGCTGGGATCTGGTCACCTGGCTATCAGTGTCCTTGATCTCATACCCACAGGAGAAATTCCCAGAGCTGCCCCCGGACACCACATGGTCATAGTCGTACATGAACTTCTCCTTCAAACCCATCTGGGAGGAAACCTCCTCCCCGTCCTTGTAGAAGACGATGCGGGTGGCCTGGGCCCAGGAGAACACGGAGCACTGGAGCCGCACGGAGTCCCCTGGCCGGGCCAATGTCTGGTTCAGGTAGAGGGTGGGGGCAGGGAGATCACCTGAGAAGGGGAATGGGTCAGAGCTGTCAGTTGGGTGTTGCTGGTGCCTGGTGCTGTCAGTGGGGCAGGAGGTAAATGGCAGGGGGTCTGGGCCATGTCCCAATGGAGGCTCTGATCCCAGCCCAGCTGGACAGACAGGGGGATGAGCTCTCGCTGGTGATGGGAGGCTTCATTCCCTGGGATCATTTGGTTTGTATAGGAGCCTCAGGGTTGGTCAGGCTGGGTTCCCATTGCCTGGCACTGTGCACAGTCCTAGACCAAGGGGCCCTGCCGTGGACACCCACTGACCCAGCTGGGGCTGTACGGCCGGGAGAGAGGTGACACTTCAGCAAGTCAGTCTAGGCCTGGCCTCAGTCTGCCCCCAGCCCAGGCAGCGATAGCTAGTCACTGCCCAGGGAGCCAGGCAGTGGGCAGCCAAGGGGCTGTGTCCAGTTCCTAACTTCAGAGTCTGCCCCAAGATTCTTGTGCCCCTCCAGCCCCCCACTGGCACCAGGGACACCGGGGGCAGGTCCAGGCCCAGCCTAAGCGAAGGTTCTGGAGCAGCGGCAGGGAGCGGATTCCCCTTTCCTGAGGTTCCCCAGGGTAATGGGACTCAGCTCTGAACTCCCAGGGGAATTGCTGCTGCTGCTAGGCCCGTCACTATCTGCCTGGCACCTTCCCTGCCCCAGTGATGCCCCTGCTGGTGCCTTAGGTGGCAGCATCCCCTGCCCCTGCTGCCCAGGCAGCCAGCAAAGAACCATGGCTGTGACTGAAAAGCTGCAGCCTGGCTCTATCAGCCCCGGCAGCGCTGGATGCAGGGTCACTGGGCGCTGACCCTTGGCCCAGGTTGAATGGGATCCTAGCCTGGGTGAGTTACTGATCCCTTTTGGCTGAAGCCTCTTGAAAGCCCTAGTCCTCACTCGGCTGTTGATCCCTGCCCTCTCTGCCCCGCATAGGCACGGCTCACCAGTGCATGCGCGCGTGCGTACACACACACACTTGCGGCTCACCAGAGACGTTGAGTTTCTGGGCAGGGCTGAGCTGGGATCTGGTCACCCAGCTGTCGCTGCCCTTGATCTCGTACCCACAGGAGTAATTCCCAGAGCTGCCCCTGGACACCACGTGATCAAAGTCGTAGGTGAGTTTCCCCAGGGAGCCTGGTTGGTATGAAACTTCCTCCCCATCCTTGCAGAAGACGATGCGAGTGGCCAGAGACAATGGAGCACTGGAGCCACAAAGTGTCCCTCGGCCAGGCTGATGTCTGGTTCAGGTGGAGGGTGGGGGCAGGGAGAGCACCTGGAAGGGGAAGGAGTCAGAGCTGTTGGTGGGTGTTGCTGGTGCTTGGCATTGCTGGTGAGAAAAGAGGTCTGGACCGTGTCTCAGATGGAAGCTCTGATCCCAGCCCAGCTGGGCAGGCGGGGGGACAAGCTCCCTTCAGGGACCAGAGGTTTCATTCCCTGGGATCTCTGGGGATGCAGAAGGTTTTAAGAGCTTGGTCAAGCTGGGCTCCCAGTGTCAGGGGCATCACATTGTCCTAGGACAGGGGGCCCGAGATCCACAGACCCAGCTGAAGTAGCACTGTCTGCAGAGAGGTGACCCCCCACCAGGCTAGTCACTGGCTATTGGAGGCTGTCTAGGGCCTAGCCCAAACCTCCGCTGCCCATGCAGTGAAGGCCAGTCACTGCCCCACGGACCTCACTGACTGTGTCTAACATCCCCTGTATCCCTGTGTCCCTCCCACTCTGGTTCAGGGGATCTGGGGGCACTTCCAGGCCCAGGCTAAGGGAAGGCCCAGGTACAGCAGCTGGGAGTGGATCCCCCTTTCCAGGAATCACCAGAGTGATGGGACCCAGCTGTGAACTTTTAGTGAAGCCTGGGCTGCTGGCCTCACACATCGCAGGTATTGGTGCCGTCCCCAGGGAAACTGAGGTACACACATGGGATTACTATAGGACAGTAGAAATATAACCAAGCAAAGAGAATTCCCACTTCATCCCAAACAGTTATGTTACAGAGAGATGGGTAAAGCCTTGGGTAGGCTGGGGACAGACAGACAGACAGACAGACATTTGGACTCACCAGGAGCTGAGCAGATCTCCTGGCTGCTGGAGCTCAGTGCTGGGAACAGAAAGGGGACGTGTGGTCAGTGCTGGGCTGGAATCTCTCCTGCAGGGAGATGCCCTGAACAGCTGGTGGGGTGGGGTGGGGAGTGGCCCTGTTCTGCCCTGTCCCCGCTACACTTTGCCAACAGCTGTTGAAACAAGACTCAGAAGCCGGGTCCAGGATCAGCCCCTCTGAGGTCTCAAGCCGGGGGAATTCCCTCCCCCCCGTGCCTGCTCCCTGCCCCCGCATTTCATGCCCTGGGGCCCAGCACCCCGGCTGCCCCATGGTGGCCTGGGAGCTCATGGCCAGTTACTGTCCCCTGGGGCCTTAAATCCTTCCCAGGGTCGCTGCTTCCCCGCCCAGGCCCCAGGCTGCAGGGTGGTGGCGTTCCCTGTGGGGAGCTGTGACCTGGTACTTGGCTGGATCCCACCCTTGGGGTGTCACTGGGCCCAGCTCCCCACGCCAGGCTCATGGGGTCAGGCCGGGCTGGGCTCAGATGCTCCTGGGGTGTCAGCGCAGCCTGGAGGCAGAGAGCAGGGAGGCCATTGCCATTGGAGGGTGGGGGGATTATTGGGGTCCAGCCCCAGGGGTCCAACCCTCTCTGCTCTTCCCTGTCACATCCTCATGTGTGATGGTCACTGCTACCTGCTTCCTGTCCCATACACACCCCTCTACCAATAGCATTTTTATTTAGCGCCAGAAGCCTGAGAATCAAACACACGACAAATGTGCTTGAGAAAACCCCTCTCCTGATTTAGTAACCGGACTCAGCCAAACCCACCCTGTGGGGCACAGGCCTGGCCTGGCTGGAGGGTTTAACATTATCCACACCCAGCTCGTCCATAGACCTCCAAGTGTGTTGTGCTTTGTGGAGAAGGAGCTGCCCTTTCTCAACTGCTCTGGGTCGTTGCTACGCTAATCAGAACCAAGCAGGCACAATCCTATTGGCTGGGTTCTGGGCAATGGGCACAGGCTGGTTGAAGAACAGGCAGCACATGAAGCACCCTGACACACCCCTCACCTCTGGTCCCTAGTTATTCACATACAGTATGTCTACACTACATGGCTCCATCGACGGAGCCATGTACATTACCTTTGTAGACATAGGAAAATGAAGCGGCGATTTCTATAATCACTGCTTCATTTAAATTAAAATAGCTGCCACGCTGTGTCGATCAGCTGTTTGTTGGCACAGTGCTGTAATTTGGACACTCCGTGGTTGACATCAAAGGCATTTGTCGACCTCCCCATTATACCTCGTGTAGACATACCCATACACACATGGCAGCTCAATCTCTTGCCCCAGGTCACACCCCAAACCTTCTCACCCCTCCTGTACTCCAATCACTTGTCCCAGGTCTCAGCCACCTCCTAGGCTAGGTCACAACCCCTGCTGCCCCTCCTGCACTCCATCCCCAATTCATAATCCCTTCTTGCAGTAGGTTACAAGCAAATGCCAGTACCCCAATCACCTTCCCTAGGTCACAGCCTCCTCCTGAGCTAGTTCATATCTCAAACCTCTGCACCCCAAACGCCTACTCTAGGAAACAACCCCTTCCTATCGTAGGTCACAACCCAAACTTGAGTAACCATCCTGCACCCAAATACTCCTGCCCCAGGTCACATCCCAAAGCCCTTGCACCCTGTTCTGTACTCCAATTCCCTGCTTCTGGTCACAACCCCCTTCTGTCTAAGTTACTGCCCTCTACCCCAGGCCTCTGCCCTAGATCACAACTGCCTCCTTCACCCAAACTCCCTCCCTTACCTAAAATTCCCTTCTGCACCCAACCTCCATTCCCGGCCCTGCACCCCGCCATTAATATCATGGAAGAGTGCAGCCTTCAACCAACTTCCACAATTTTGGAGTGCCCCCCCATCGAAAAAATATTTGCCCATCTCTGGTCTAGATAGTGCCATTGGTCCCTTTTCATCTTAAAATGTGTGACTGTGAAAATAAACTGCCCTGGAATTCATGAGAGCAGAGTGAATGGAGAGAGAGAGAAGGCGGCAGACTAATGTGTGAGGACAAAAATAACATTGTGAGAGCGGGTTCTTCAATCCACATCACAGCGTGTGACACCCCCCCACCCTGCTGGGCTGCTAGTTGGGGTCAGGCTGGGGAGAGCTCACTGCTGGGTGGGGGGGGGAGGAGGGGAGAGGTGTCTGCACAGGGGACTCTACAGATGCTCAGGGCGCTGTTGGCTCATCCTGCGGTTCCCTCCCCGCACGGCTGAACGGTCCGCGTTGAATGGGAGCTCAGCCTGGGTGGTCTGATGGTCCTTATTGTCCGAAGTCTCTCAAAAGCCCTTGTCCGTGCTCTGCCGTTCACCCTCCCCCCGCCACATGGCTCACCAGTGCACGCACGCGCGCACACACACACACACACACACACACACATACACACTTGCGACTCACCAGAGATGCTGAGGTTCTGGGCTGGGCTGGGCTGAGCTGGGATCCATTCACCTGGTTGCTGCTGCCCTTGATCTCGTACCCACAGGAGTAATTCCCAGAGCTGCCTCCAGACACCTCGTGATCAAAGTCGTAGGTGAGTTTCCCCAGGGAGCCTCGCTGGGATGAAGCTTCCTCCCCATCCTTGCATAAGACGATGCGAGTGGCAGGAAACCGAGAGACAATGGAGCACTGGAGTCTCATGGAGTCCCCCAGCCGGGCCAACATCTGGCTCAGGTAGAGGATGGGAGCAGGGAGAGCACCTGGAAGGGGAATGGGTCAGAGCTGTGGGTGAGGTGTGGGTGGTGCCTGGTGCTGTCAGTGGGGCAGGGGTCTGGGCTGTGTCTCAGATGAGAACTCGGATCTCAGCCCAGCTGGTCAGTCAGGGGGGCGAGCTCTCTCCAGGGCCCAGAGGTTTCATTCCCTGGGATCACTGGGGATGCCCAAGATTTTAAGAGCTTAGTCAGGCTGGGCTCGCATTGTCAGGGGCATCACATTGTCCTAAGACAAGGGGTCCCAGATCCATGGACCCAGCTGAAGCAGTACAGTCTGGAGAGAGGTGACCCCCCCCACCAGGCTAGTCACTGGCTATTGGAGGCTGTCTAGGGCCTCGCCCACACCTCCGCCGCCCATGCAGTGAAGGCCAGTCACTGCCCCACGGACCTCTCTGGCTGTATTCAGTCCCTAAGCCCTTTGGCCTCTGCTCTCACATCCCCTGTGTCCCTCCCACCCCTCAGCTGGTGCAGGGTTTCTGGGAGCAGTTCCAAGGCCAGGCTAAGGGAAGGCTCTGAAGCAGCAGCCGGGAGCAGATTCCCCTTTCCAGGAATCACCAGAGTGATGGGATCCAGCTGTGAACTTTTAGTGAAGCCTGGGCTGCTGGCATCACACATAGCAGATATTGGTGCAGTCCCCAGGGAAACTGAGGCACACACATGGGATTACTATAGGACAGTAGCACTTACATCCACCATGACCAACAAATACAGTCCCCACTTCAGCACAAGCAGTTATCCTACAGAGGGAGTGGTGAAGCCCTGGGTAGGCTGGGGACAGACAGACAGACAGATGGACGGACTCACCAGGAGCTGAGCAGATCTCCTGGCTGCTGAGGTTAATTGCTGTGGACAGAAAGGGGACGTGTCATCAGTGCCGGCTGGAATCTCCCCTGTGGTAATATGCCTTGAACAGCTAATAGGGGCTCTTCTCCCCCCAGGGTCCCACTCTCAAGGTAACAGCGCCTCCTGCAGGGATGGGTGGGTCTGGGTGTGTCACACGCCCCATCGCCCTCCCCAGCCCTGAGCACTGAATGGGATTCACACATAGCTGGGAGCCAGGGCCCCTCCCTCTTTCGTACAGAGGAGCCTGGGGCCTGGTTCCAGCCTCACTCCTCTCGGGTTTCCAGGTGTCCGGTTTTCTACTGGACAGTCTGTTTTTTGGATCCTCTGTCCGGTAAAAAATCCAGAAAATACTGGACATGTGGAATGTCCGGTATTTTCTGGTTTTCCAGCTGGGTGCTGGACGGAAGCCTGGCGGGGGCGGGGGGAGTGGCTGGGAAGTGGGGCGCGATCAGCGCTGGGAACCTCCGGTTGAGTCTGATGCCTTGGGGAGGAGGAGAAGCCCTGTCCCTGCTCCTGAGCGCGCGGTAGAGCCGCAGCGAGACTCACTCACTCTTCGCTGGGACCACAGCACCTCGGGATCTGCATGTTCCCGGGTCAGTCCCGCCCCTGCTTCCCCTGACCCTTCCCGACCAGCTTCCCTGCTCCCGGCCCCCTCCTGGGCACCCCTGCTTCCTGCTGGCCAGTTCTCCTCCTCCTGATCTCTTCCGGCCAGCTGCGCTGCCCCCGACCCCCCCCCCCATTTCCTCCGGCCAGCCGCGCTACCTCCAACCCCCCACCATCTACCCGGGCCAGCTGTGCTGCCCCCGACCCACTGCCCGCCAGCCCTGTCCCCCGGCCCCCTTCAATCTCCCCCAGGTAGCTGCGCTACCCCCGCCCCGCTCCCAGCCAGTCTCCCCTTTTCCCCCATCAAGAGTGTTCAGTATTTTTTCTAAACCTACCTGGTAAACCTACCTCCCACCAGGGCACCCTGCCTGCTCTTGTGGCTGGGCCAGGCTCTGTGCAGAGCGCTGACCCCTGGTTCTCCTCTGGGCCAGTCACTCCCATGGGGGTGGCCTGGAGGGTTCCCATGGCCGAGGGATCAGCCCTGAGTGTCTCTGCCCAGGGCTCTGCTCATAGCCCGGCAGCAGCTTCGCTCATCCCCGGCCCTGTCAGCAGAGCTCAGCCCCTCACCTCCCCAGTGCAGCCTGCAGCAGGGAACTCGCTATGGACAGATACAGATCTTTGAGAGTCAGGCCCAGATCAGAGCCCTCAATTGCTGCCCCCTTGTATTGGTACCAGGGAGCCCTGGGGCTGCAGCAGGATATAACCCCAATACTCCCCCCCCCCCAGTGACAACAGCCTCCCTGCTCTCTGCCTCCAGGCTGTGCTGACACCCCAGGAACATCTGAGCCCAGCCCGGCCTGACCCCATGGGCCTGGCGTGGGGAGCTGGGCCCAGTGACACCCGAGAGGTGGGATCCAGCCAAGTGCCAGGTCCCAGCTCCCCACAGGGAACGCCGCCGCCCTGCAGCCTGGGGCCTGGGCGGGGAAGCAGGGACCCGGGGAAGGATTTAGGTCCCAGGGGACAGTCACTGGCCATGAGCTCCCAGGGCACCGTGGGGCAGCCGGGCTGATGGGCCCCTGGGCTGTGTAACGAGGGGGCAGGGAGCAGGCACCGGGGGGGGGGGGAATTGCCCTCGGCCTGAGGCCTTGAGGAGGCGGATCCTGGATCCTGCACCCGGTTCTGGGCCCCGTTTCAAAGGCTGCTGGCAAAGTGCAGCGGGGGCAGGGCAGGACCAGAAAACGCTGCGGGGGCGGGAGAAGAGGCCTCCCAGGCGGGGCCGGGGCAGCTCCGTGTGGGGCTGGTCAGACAGCCGGGCTGTCACGGTGTCTAAGCTCCTTCCTGGGGAGAAGCCCCAGGTGCCGACGGGCCCTTCAGTGCAGCAGGGACAGGCCGAGCCAGAGCCAGGGCTGGACGCTGAGTCTGGGCCAAGGCCAGTGAGGAAGGAGGCAGCAGGTTCTCCCCGTGCGGGGGATTCACCCGGCGCCGGCTCCCCGGGGCAGTGGGGGAGTCACCACCCGGCCGGGGCCTTTCTGGGGATGCTTGAGTCACACACAAGTGACTGGGCTGGGTGCAGGGAGCTGGGGGAAGGTCTCTGCTCTGGGCTGTCGGGGGTCAGACTGGATGGGCCAATGGTTTGGGACAGTCCCACTCTCTCCAGCAGTGCAGCCCCCTCTGCCACTAGAGGGGATTTGGTGACTCCCTTGGCCAGGGGCTGCTCTCGGTTCTGTTTCCTCCCAGCCCCCACGAGTTAGCCCAGGGTCTCATACTCACTGAGCAGCAAGAGGAACAGAGACAGGAGCATCGGGGCTGTGGCAGGAACCGAGAGGGCTGGAAATGGCCCAGCTTCTGACGGGGCCAGTAAGGGACAATCTGTAGTCACTGTCTGGTCCGACCTGCCCCCTCTGGGCTCGCGGCAGAAAGCCCCTCTCCCTTCGTGGAGTCTGTGCCAGCCCCTCAGGGCTGGGTTGTGAACATAGAATTGGTCGCTGTTCTGAGTCCTCGTCAGGGCGTACGGCTGAGACAGTAATGATACCGCTACCCTTCTGCTCTACCTTGTCCTGTCCCTGTGTCTGATTGTCACCGCTCTTTGTTTCCTGTCCCCTACACACCCCTCCACCAACACTGTCTTTATTTAACGCCGGAAGCCTGAGAATCAAACACATCAAATGTGTTGATGAAAACCCTTCTCCTGATTTGGTAACCGGACGCAGCCAAACCCACCCTCTGAGGCACAGGCCTGGCTGGAGGGTTTAACATTAACCACACCCAGCTCATCCGTAGACCTCCAAATGCTTTTTGCAGGAGGGAAACAAGTGGGGAAACTGAGTTACAGGAAGGCAGGGATGCCACTGGCCCGAGGTCACCCAACAGGACAGACAGGAAAAGGAGTCAGAGTTCCTGATTCCCATGGCTGTGCTCTGTCCACTAGGTGATGCTGCTGCTTCTCTCTACACTAGAGGTGAGTGTGACCAAGCTATTCAGGAACCTGTGGTTGTGAGTTCAATCCCTGAAGGGGCCATTTAGATATTTGGGGCAAATCTGTCAGGGATGGTACTTGGCCCTGCTACAAGGGCAGGGGACTAGACTTGATGACCTCACAAGGTCCCTTCCAGCTCTATGATATGGTGTATTTTTTATTTGGTATAACAAAGCAGCCAGGCACCTAGTGGGAATCCCTAGAGCTCCTAAGCCAGCCGGGCGCCTGACTCCCATAGGCAGCCAATGAGAGTTAGACATATCACAAGGTGCCTGTCTGCATCACTGAATCTGGCCCTGGGGCTGAAGAAGCCGGAGCAGTTGGGAAAGGGCAGATCCTTCTCTGTGCAGACCCGGGCCAGGCAGCCCCCAACAACCTCCTGCCCTGGCGTATGAGTCGGGCCTTGCCCGAGTGCCGGGCTGTCACTGCTGGGCCGGTGGCTGTGGTCATGTGTCACTTGAGGAGCTCTCAGCTGCCCCCTCAGGGCCCCACGCTGGTGAGTCTGGGGAGTCGGCGCCATCCAGTCCCTAGGCGCTAGGAGAGTTGGGTCCCTCCCCTTCTGTTGCTCCCTCCTGGGTACACTTGGGGCAGCCAGTCCCCACCTGTGCAGCCCCCTGGGTGAGGGGCGCTGAGCTTCAGAGCTGACAATGCTACGCCAGAGCTGAGCGCACAGCCCAGGGCACCAGGGATTTGGGGCAATACACCCAAATCTCCCAGCTCCTGCAAACCCTCCCCATCACGCCCCCTTCCTCCCCTAATGTTGGGGGCGTGATGGGGAGGGTTTGCAGGAGGTGGAAGATTTGGGTGAATTGCCCCAAATCCAATTCACCCTTGGGGGGTCCTGGTTCCAGCTGATTGCAGACAAGGCTCAATGGGAAACAGGCCCCATGTTCTAGCTGGTCAGGTGATTAGCCCTGGGACAAACCACCCAGGGCAGGGAGGATTCTCCATCATCTGATGGAGTCAGAGACAGGCTGCAAACCTCCTGGGAGCGGCTTTGGCCCCACACAAGCCATTGGTTCGATGCAGGGGACTGGGGAAGTCGCTGGGCTGACCAGGAGGTCAGATTGGCTGAGCTAACAGCCCCTGCTGGCCTGGAAGCCAATACCCTGGGGCTCTTTGTGTCATAGAATCACAGCATTGCAGGGCTGGAAGAACCACCCCCACTGCAACTTGAGCCCAGTGCTCCTTGTTCTGCCATCTGTCACCACTGAGAGCAGCCTCTATCCTCTTTGGAACCATTTCCATGTCTGCTTTCAGATTGGTCCACACTGTTGACACCAGCGTGAAGTGCCCAGATGTTACCTGGCCTGGCTTCCAATGGGCAAACTTGGGCACCCAGACAGGAGGGGACTTACCAAAGGTCACACAGCGACTCAGTGGCACAGCTGGGAATGAAACCTAAACATGCACCAAGCCTCCAGTGTTGCCCTGAAGAGCCTTCTTCCCACCCTGTGCGGTGGGAAGTCTCAGGTCTTGCCAGTGCATGGAAGTGACGCCTTTGGGCATGGAAGCAAAATGTAACTGGGGGCTGGAATCTGTCTGGCGTAGGGTGCAGCCGGAGTGACACCTGAGCAAGGCTTGTGTTAAAGGCGTTTATGTTTTGACAATGGAAAGGATGATGCATCTACTATGGGCTTGAGAGAGTTTTAATAATAAGAAAGCCCCCTGGGTTACAATCTTTAGCCAGTGATGGACTCTTTGGTGCATTGATTGTCCAGTTTGTGTCTCATGGCATGTTCCTCCGGTCCAGCCAGTTCTCCCAACCTGGGACTGGATCAGGGCCTTAGTCTCCTCTCTTGGAAAGGCCCCACATTCCATTGCCTTTCTGGCTGAGATTGGGAGGTTGAAACCAAAATTCCCTGACCTCTGTTTTAAGCTGAGGCTGTGACGGGATGCCCTACTGGTGTGTGTGTGTGTGGCTAGAACTGAAGGGACAGAACCAGACGGGATGGGAGAGAGAGATTTTCCATGTGAGAAACCAGCTCTTTGCTAATGCTGACTGTCAGGAGATGCCTTTGTGGGGAGGCCACAGGGATGTTACGCGGGTGCTCATGCAGGGTAGATGTTTGCTGGACAGTCTATCTGCTGCACTCAGCTCCACAGGATGGGGAAGTTCCTGGGGCTCTGATATTGAGGAACATTAACCCATGACAAATTTGCAGTCTCAGTTATAGCCCTGGCCAATGGATGACACCATTAATGTGTGATGAGAAAAAAAATAGAGCAAGAAGGCAGGAGAAGTAACATCTTTTACTGGACCAACACAGGTCAGACAGAGTTTTCCACTGGGATTAGTGCAAAGTGACATCTAGTCGATGGGTGGTGTCTGCACCAGGAGAAGCCTGCAGATTTTTTTTTAAATCTCTGGTCCCCTACTTTAAGACTTGGACATTGTCTGATAACTCCACAGTGGAACCCTGGCAGCACCACTGACATTCCCAGGGGTGAAATGTAGCCGAGTACATATCGCTGAAGGCCTTCCATGGACATGAGATATCCAAGGGGGTATGTGCCCTATCAGTGGTGGGAAATGCCCCCACCACCAGACCCAGATCAGCCCAGTCCCTGCGTTCTGGCCAGTCATCCTGTGAGTCTTCTGATGGGAACTTTACAGTAAGAAGAAAATAAACACCAATTAAACCAACAAGAGAGCAACCCAGATAAGTAGCAGGAGATGGGACCTTTCTATTATGGTAGCACCTAGACACTAGCTGGGTTAGATCTTGGCTGTGATGGTACAAACAGAGCAAATTAGCTCACAGTCTCATGTATGACTCTCAAGCATCCACTGGAGACAGAAGAATACCCTAGTAGTTGACTAATTCATGCTGGCTACATGTATTATCCTCACTATAGCTATACATCTATGTATCAATCATAAATAGTATTAAGTACAAATATTAGAGCAATTACGTAGCCGACGTTGGCCTCTACCTTTCTTCTAGTCCTGTTCCCTTGTGCTAAGTAGCCCAGCACATCTTGCATTTGCTGAAACAAGCTTCAGCTCATAAATAGGAAACGCGTCAGGAGCAGGACAGGTGAGTGTTTTATCACAGCAACAGGTAGGGAGTGACTCTGACAGGTGACTCTTTCATTTGAAGAAGTGGGTTGTGCCCATGAAGGAGGGGGCTGCTGGAGTTACCTGGGCAAAGAAGGTTACTGCAGGGGCCTGTTGTGCAACACTGACCTGTGTTGTCTCCCCAACATCCTGCTCAGAGCCCCGGCCCCTCCTCACCCTTCCCCCTGCTCATAGATGGTCAGTGGGGATCCCCCATTGCCTCCTTCCCCAGAAATGCTGCCACTGTCCCCATGAGCCTCCTCCACCCCCGTAGGCTCAGGCAGGCCCTGTTTGTCCAGCACAAAGGTGATGACGGGCGCAGACACCAGGAACAGCAGGACCAGGGTGCAGCGGGCGGCCCAGATGACGGGGGACATGGCCAGGCCTGCAACATGGAAAGGGATGTGGTGAGGGCTGTGTGCAAAGCAGCGTGTGGTCTTTACATGTACAACCATGAACATAAACTGCTCTGGAACCCTCATGAGAGCAGAGTGAGAATGAGGCAGGTTAACGTGTGAGGCCAAAAATAACCTTGTGAGAGCGGGTTCTTCAATCCCACATCACAGCGTGTGACACCCCCCCTCCCCCACCCCGCTGGGCTGCTAGTGGGGGGGTCAGGCTGGGGAGAGCTCACTGCAGGGCAGGGGGGAGGTGTCTGCACAGGGGACTCTGCAGTTGCTCAGGGTGCTTTCGGCTCGTCCTGCGGTTCCCTCCCTGTGTGGCTGCACGGAGCATCCAGACTGTGTGTGCAGAGTCGCTGGGCAGGGCCCATGCTCACCGCACCAACTCTCCTCTCCCTTCCCTCGCCTGAGCAGCAGCCAGACACTCTCTAGTCCCACAGCATCTGGCTCCATCCATATCCCCAGCAGGGCTGGAGCCTGGATCTCATTCTGCCCTCTCTGTGCTGGGATTTGGGCCAGCAGGAGTGAGGCAGGGTCTAGCCCAGTACAAATAGGGGGTGGGACTGTCTGTGAGATTAAACCCCATGAGGCAGATTTCCCAGCTTGTGTCTCTGACGTTTTCCCTGTTTCCCAGTCCCATCCCATACAGGCTCCTCCCCCTTTGGCTGAAATGGCCCAGGGTCACTGGCCTTCCAGGCAGGTATACGGTTGATTCATTGTCACCCAGGCTTTTGGGAGGCTGGGGGCTGAAGGGAGGCAGAACAATCTAGTGGCCAGGATAGCGGACAGCTGCTCTAGAGCCCTGGGTTCAGTCCCTGACTGACCTGCAGACTCTGGTTTGCCCTGGGCTCAGTCACTGAGTCTCTGTGTGTGCCTCAGTCTCCCCATCTGTGACAGGAGACTGAATTTCAGAGTATCTGGGGAACCATTTTAGTGACCGTGAGGGGCTCAGATACTCCAGTGATAGGGGACGTACAAGGAAATGGGGAGCAGTGATGGGAAGAGCATTTTATGGCGGCACTTCTCCATATGCAGGGGAATTTGCCCGTGTGATTAACCCACAATAGATTCAGTTCCAGAACTCCCACAGGGACGCTCACTGTGGGATGTAAGCTTCTGTCAGGTTTACTCACCGATTCTAAAGCCAGAAGAAATCACTGTGGTCACTTAACCTGACACCCTGTGTCTCATAGGCCAGAGACCTGCCCCAAAGTAAATCCTGTTTGAACTAGAGCTTCCCTTTGAGAAAACATCTTCCCTGGATTTAAAAAATTGTGGGTAATGGAGAATCCACCACAGCCCATGGTATTTCCCATGGATAATTATCCTCTGTGTTTTATATGACATCATTATTATTGCTTTCTCATCAAGATAAGATAAACCAGGAAAAGGCCTTTTAAAGCAGACCCAGGGGTGCACAGGGACTGACACCGGTGTGTAACTGGAGCAGTGTAAACTCTCCCCTTAGCTGATACCAGCTTGCTGCAAAGCCCTAGAGAACAGGGGCTGTGTGGTTCCTGGGGCAGGTGCTGCGTCTAGTGTCCATCTGCTCTGGGAACAGGTGAGCGGTGCCCACAGCTGCCTCTGTGGCTGCAGCAGGAAATGATCCATGTTCACCCTGCTGGGAAGTCTGGGGCAGCTGAGAACTGTCCCGGCCGCTCAGTGTCCACTCAGGGTGTCTGTGCCAGAAGAGCTTTCTCACAACATCCCCCACAGCTGACTCTGAGCGCCCTGGGTTGTGTCTCCCCCGAGGGCCAAGGCAGATGAATTTCAGCATTTAGACACATACACACGCATTCACACACCCCTTGCCAGTGACACTGAGGTGCTTGGCAGGGCTGAGCTGGGATCTGGTCACCTGGCTGTCTCGGTCCTTGATCTCGTACCCACAGGATTATTTCCCAGAACTGCCCCTGGACACCGTACAGTCATAGTCGTACGTGATCTTCTCCTTCAAACCCGTCTGGGACGAAACCCCCTCCCCGTCCTTATAGAAGACGATGTGAGCGGCCCGAGCCCAGCAGAACACAGAGCACTGGAGCTTCACGGAGTCCCCTGGCTGAGCTGACATCAGGCTCAGGTAGAGGATGGGGGCAGGAAGATCACCTGGGAAGGGGTCAGAGCTGTCTGTGGGGTGATGCTGCTGCCTGGTGCTGTTAGTGGGGCAGGAGGTAAATGGCAGGGGGGTTGTGCCGTGTCTCAGATGGAGGCTCTGATCCCAGCCAAGCTGGGCAGATGGGGGGACAATCTCTCTCTGGTGACTGGAAGCTTCATTCCCTGGGGTCATTTGATTTGTGGAAGAGCCTAAGGGCTGGACGGGCTGGGCTCCCATTGCCTGGCACGGTGCAGTGTCCTACAACAAGGGGCCCTGGCACGGGCATCTACTGACCCAGCTGGGGCAGTATGGCCAGGAGAGAGGTGACACTTCAGCAAGTCAGTCTAGTTCTGGCCAACACCTCAGTCTGCCCCCAGCCCAGGCAGCAATAGCCAGTGACTGCCCAGGGAGCCAGGCAGTGGGCAGCCAAGGGGCTGTGTTCAGTTCCTAACTTCAGAGTCTGCCCCAAGATTCTCCTTGTCCTTGTGCCCCTCCGGCTCCCCTCTGGCACCAGGGACACCACAGGTAAGTCCAGGCCTAGGCTAAGGGAAGGTTCTAGAGCAGATCCCCCTTTCCCAGAAATCACCAGGGTGATGGGACCCAGCTCTGAACATCCAGGGCAATTGCTGCTAGCCCTGCACAGGTCAATATTTGCCTGTTACCATCCCTGTGTCTTCTGGTGCCTTAGGTAGCAGAATCTCCTGCTCCTTCTGCCCAGCCAGCCAGCAAAGAACCGTGGCTGTGAATGAAAAGCCCCAGCCTGGCTCTATCAGCCCTGGCAGCACTGGGCACAGGGTCACTGTGCCCGGCTCCCTGGCGCAGGTTGAATGGGCGCTCAGCCTGAGTGATCTGATGATCCCTTTTGGCTGGAGCCTCTCAAAAGCCCTCATCCTCATTCTGTCATTCACCCCCACCTCATGTCCCCATGATACTGAGCAGGGCTGAGTTGATATAGTTGTGTGCACACAGACACACAGAAACATGCCTTTACCGGTGACACTGAGGTGCTGGGCGGGGCTGAGCTGGGATCTGGTCACCCGGCTGTCAGTGTCCTTGATCTCGTACCCACAGATATAATTCCCAGAGCTGCCCCTGGACACCACATGGACATGGTAGTAGGTGAGTTTCCCCAGGGAGCCTGGTTGGGATAAAGCTTCCTCCCCGTCCTTGCAGAAAATGATGCGGGTGGCCCGGGCCCAGGAGAACACGGAGCACTGGAGCCGCACGGAGTCCCCTGGCTGAGCCAACGTCTGGTTCAGGTGGAGGACGGGGGCAGGAAGAGCACCTGGGAAGGGGAAGAGGAAGGGGTCAGAGCTGTCAGTGCTGCTGGTGCCTGTCATTGTTGGTTGGACAAAGGGGGCTGCGCCATGTCTCAGAGGGAGGCTTTGATGGTGCGGTGGGGACAAGCTCTCTCCAGGGCCCAGCGGTTTCATTCTCTGGCATCACTGGGGATGCAGAAGGTTTTAAGAGCGTCAGGCTGGGCTCCCAGTGTCAGGGGCATCACATTGTCCTAGAACAAGGGGCCTGGCGTTGGCACCCACTGACCCGGTTGGAGCAGCACAGTCTGGGGAGGTGACCTCACAGCCAGAATAGTCCCTGGCTCTTGGGGGCTGTCTATGGCCTAGCCAACACCTCGGCTTGCCTCCCAGCCCACACACTGAAGGCCAGTCGCTGCCGCAGGGACCTCACCAGCTGAGTCTCGTCCCTAAGCCCTCCAGTGTCTGCTCTAACATCCCCTGTATCCCTGTGTCTCTCCCACCCCCCAGCTGGCACAGGGGGCACCGGGGAGTTCCAGACCCAGGCTAAGGGAAGGCCCAGGAGCAGCAGCCAGGAGCAGATCCCCCTTTCCTGACACTCACCAGGGTGTGAGCCTGTGCCACTGGCCTCACATGCAGCAGGGCGCAGCCCAAAGGGAGAAAGTGGGGGTCACATTCACCAGGATATGTTGCATGTAAGTTCTACTGTCCTATTGTAACCTGTGTGTGTGTGCCTCAGTTTCCCCAGGCACTGCACGAATACCTAGGCGGTGATGGAAGTTTTGGGGGGGGGTAACTCTCACTGAGGGAAGCCCCCCAATACCAGTACCTACACAAAGGCTGGTGCCCTTTGTAACCTGAGCTGGGAAGGGGTGCAGCCTGGTGATACCTTTTGCCTGGGAAGCAGAACAAAGACCAGAGGAGGGGTGTGGGCCAGGCTGCTAGGGGCGGGAATTAGTCTCGGCTGGTTTGGGGTGCAGGGAGCACCCTACGTCTATCATGCCTCTGCCAGCAGCATCACCAAAGAGTGGGGAGTCGCAGGGCCTGCCCCCCGTTTCCGCAATGAGAGGAGACTCTCAGTGGGCAGGTAGAAGAGAAGGTTCATTGGTTAATGGGACACTGCATAGAACAGACTTGCGAGCACAGCAACGCAGAAGCCATCAGGACAATCCATCATGGGAAAGGGGGAGAGGGGTCCAGAGCCAGCACCTTGCACTGTTTCCTATGCCCCAAACCAGCCCAGACTAACTCCCATGCCCAGCAGCCTGGCCCCACTCCCCTCCTCTGGTCTTTCTTCCTTTTCCCAGGCAAAAGGTATCACCAGGCCGCACCCCTTCCCAGCTCTGGGTACAAAGGGTACCGGCCTATGTGTAGGTGTTGGGGATGGGGGAGACTCCCTCAGTGAGAGTCACACCCCAAAAAACTCCCATTACTGCCTATGTATTGGTGCAGTGCCCTGGGAAACTGAGGCACACACACACAAGGTTGCTATAGGATAGTAGAATTTACAGGCAACATAACCAGGCAAATACAATCCCCACTTCGTCACAAGCAGTTATCCTAGAGGACAAGGGGTAAAGGCCCTGGGTAGGCTGGGCATCAACAGACAGACAGACAGACTCACCGGGAGCTGAGCAGATCTCCTGGCTGCTGGGGCTCAGTGCTGGGAACAGAAAGGGGACGTGGGGTCAGTGCTGGCTGGAATCTCCCTGAGGTGAGATGTCCTGAACAGCTGGGGGGGTGGGGAGTGGCCCTGACATGCCATGCCCCCACTGCACTTTGCCAGCAGCCTTTGAAATGGGGCCCAGAGCCAGGTGCAGGATCCAGGATCGGCCTCCCCAAGTCCTCAAGCTGGGAGAAATCCCCCCCCCCACCTGCTCCCTGCTCCCTCATTACACAGCCCAGGGGCCCATCAGCCTGGCTGCCTCACGGTGCCCTGGGAGCTCATGGCCAGTGACTGTCCCCTGGGGCCCTAAATCCTTCCCCGGGTCCCTGCTTCCCCGCCCAGGCCCCAGGCTGCAGGGCGGCGGCATTCCCCATGGGGAGCTGTGACCTGGCACTTGGCTGGATTCCACCCCTGGGGTGTCCCTGGGCCCAGCTCCCCACGCCAGGCCCATGGGGTCAGGCCAGGCTGGGCTCAGATGCTCCTGGGGCGTCAGCGCAGCCTGGAGGCAGAGAGCAGGGAGGCCGTTGCCATTGGACGGTGGGGGGATTATCGGGGTCCAACCCCAGGGCTCCCTGGTACCGATGGAAGGGGTTGGGATCAGGGACTCTGTTCCGGGCTTGTCTTTCAAATGTCCATATCAGGTCTGGGCTGGGTCCCTCTCTTTGTCCGTAGCGAGTTCCCTGCTGCAGGCTCTGCTGGGGAGGTGAGGGGCTGAGCTCGGCTGACAGGGCTGAGGATGAATGTAGCTGCTGCTGGGCTGTGAGCAGAGCCCTGGGCAGAGACACTCAGGGCTAATCCTCAGGGCCATGTGAACCCTCCAGGCCACCCCTATGGGAGTCACTGGCCTTGAGGGGACTATGGGGTCAGAGCTCTGCAGAGAGCCTGGCCCAGTCTCATGGAGCAGGCAGGATGCCCTGGTTGGAGGGGTTGGGCTGAAACTGGGCTTAGTGCAGGGAGCTGGGGGAAGGTCTCTGCTCTGGGCTGTCAGGGGTCAGACTGGATGGGTGAATGGTTTGGGACAGTCCCACTCCCTCCAGCAGCGCAGCCCCCTCTGCCTCTAGAGAGAATTTGTTGGCTTCCTGGGCCAGGGGCTGCCCTCAGTTCTGTTTCCTCCCAGCCCCAAACAAGTTAGCCCAGGGTTCCCGGACACTCACCGAGCAGCAAGAGGACCAGAGACAGGAGCATCAGGGCTGTGGCAGGAACCGAGAGGGCTGGAAATGGCCCAGCTTCTGACGGGGCCAGGAAGGGACAAGCTGCAGTCACTGTCTGCTCCGACCTGCCCCCTCAGCCCCTCTGGGCTCACAGGAGAAAGCCCCCTTCCCCGTGCGGAGTCTCTGCCAGCCCCTCAGCACTGGGCTGTGAACCCGGATGCGGTCGCTGCTCTGAGTCCTCATCAGGGCCTATGGCTGAGGCAGCAGGGAGACTGCAACCCCCTCTACTCTGCCCTGTCCCGTCCTCATGTCTGATGGTCACTGCTGTTTCCTGTCCCATACACACTCCACCACCAACAGTGTCTGCATTTAGCACCAAAAGCCTGAGAATCAAACACACGACAAATGTGTTGGTGAAAACCTCTCTCCTGATTTAGTAACTGGACTTGGCCAAACCCACCCTGTGAGGCACAGGCCTGGCCTGGCTGGAGGGTTTAACATTAATCAGACCGAGCTCATGCATACAGCTCCAAGCGCTTTGTGCACGGAGAAAGAGCTGCCCTTTCCCAGCTGCTCTGGGTCCTTCAGCACAAATTCAGGAGCCCTGCATTACAGGTAGGCACCTTGTGATGTGTCTGATTCCCATTGGCTGCCAAGTCAATGCAGAGTGGGTCCTGGCAGCCCCCAAACTTCCTGCCCTGGTGTGTGAGCTGGGCCCTGCCTGGGCACTGGGCTGTCACTGCCAGGCTGGTGACTGTGGTCATGTGGTCACCAGAGGAGCTCTCAATTGTTCCCTCAGGGCCACATACTGCTGACTCCGGGGAAGTGGCGCCATTCAGTCCCTAGGCGATAGGAGAGCTGGGACCATCCCCCTCTGCTGTTCCCTCCTGGGGGCACTTGGGGCTGCTAGTCCCCACCTGAGCATCCCCCTGGGTGACGGGCTCTGAGATCCAGGGCTCCAGGGGTTCACTGTAAGCTCCCACCTCTCCCAACCCATCCTCATCATGTCCCTCCCCCCTCCAGTGCTGGGAACAGGCTGGGCCTTGTGGGGCCTGGTCCCTGCTTATGCCCGACAAGTCCCAGTGAGAAACAGGCCCCAATGTCTAGGTGGGCTGGTGATTCACCCTGGGACAAACCACCCATGGCAGGGGAGATTCTCCAAAGTCTGATGGTGTCAGAGCCAGGCTGGAGGCCTTCCAGGGAACAGCTTGCACCTACACCAGTCGTTGGCTCAATGCACGTGTTGGGGAGTCGCTGGGCTGGCCAGGAGGTCAGACTGGTTGAGGTAACGGCCCCTGCTGGCCCTGGTAACCAGCACCCAAGGGCTGTTTGTGTCATAGAATCCCAGAGCTGGAAAAGACCTAGGGAGTCATCGAGTCCAACCCCCTGCCCAAAGCAGGACCAACCCCAACTAAATCATTCCAGCCAGGGCTTTGTGAAGCTGAGATTTTAAACTCTCTAGGGATGGAGATTCCACCCCCCTCCCTAGGTAACCCATCTCAGTGCTTCACCACCCTCCTAGGGAAATAGTTTTTCCTAATATCCAACCTAGACACCCTCCCCACTGCAACTTGAGACCATTGCTCCTTGTTCTGCCATCTGTCACTACTGAGAACAGCCTCTCTCCATCCTCTTTGGAACCTCCCTTCAGGAAGTTGAAGGCTGCTATCAAATCCTCCCTCATTCTTCTCTTCTGCAGATTAAAAAAGACCAAATCCCTCAGCCTCTCCTCATAAGTCCTATGTTCGAGCCCCCTAGTTATTTTGGTTGCCCTCTGTTGGAGCTTCTCCAGTGCGGGCACATCCTTTCTGTAGTGTGGGTGGGTGGCTGCGGGGAGGGGGGGTTCTTTTTCTTTCAAAGGCACATTTTCAGCATTTTGAGAGGAAAGTCCAGGCGAGGCCACTGATTAGTGTCAATTCAGGTCTTGAAAACAAAAACATCTGGAAATTCCAGGCTTTGTCCCCCTTTGTTCCCATGTCTCCCCTGTTTCTGGCAGCTTCCCCACTTCTAAGTAGAGACATTTCTGGGGCAAAGCCTTTGGAGTAGCTCTACCCATGAGCCCTTGAGGTAGGGCTGGATATGGAGCAGAGGGTGCTGGTGGGCCTGTCGGAAGCCCTTCTTGAAGGATGAATCTGTGGGATGTGAGACCTTGACCCCCTCAATATTCACACTGCCATGCAGTTAGGCTATGCTGTGTGCAAACAATGCCCCTTGTGAGGTACCATTCTAGAAGTCCTAATCTGCTATACATCAGTGATCTCATTGGGTTGTGTGTGCTAATGTTGCATGTGGTGTTGTGACCTTTGGCTGTGTGTTTGTTACTGAAACATGTTGTGAGGTTGAAAACACCCACAAGTAGCCTTCAGGTAGAATGGTAAAAAGGCCAAACGATGTTAACGGCTTCCTGAGGAAATGCACAAAGGGTTACTCCAGGAAGTGGGGCTGATAGAAACCTCTCCGAGACAGCACTAGGGAATGGAAACCATTGGACCCAGGTCACTGTGAAAGAGCTTTCTGGGAAGTGGAGAGAAGATATAAAAAAGGGACAATGAAATCCTGGAAATATCTCATCTTCCCTGCAACAACACACCTGAAACACTTGAGGGGAAAGGACTGAACTGTGGGAGGTGGTGATCCTAGGGTAGAAGCCTGAGTCTGGAAACCTGGGAAAGCCAAGGGAGCTTGTGCCTTAAAGATCTGTCAGCCTCAGGGTGGGAATTTGCCATTTGTATCCTACCTATCTAGCATGGGAAGTTCAGTTTGTTTGTTTGTTTGTTGTTTATTTACTAAGGTGATCTGCTCGGATCTGTTTCCTACCTCTTATAATCACTTAAAATCTCCCTAATAAATTTATTTTTGTAAATTCCCAACCAGTTTGTATAAATCATATCAGCGGAGGGGAGGGGGAAGCTATCTCCCTCCACATATAGGGAGGGGGCAATTTTTATGAGAGAGCTCTCTATACAGCGCAAAACAATATAACTTTGGGTTTACACCCCACAGGAGATGTGCATGAGAGTCACGGGCAATTTCTTAGCTTCATAGAGAGCTATCTGCAGACTGTGCGATTCTACAGCTGGAGATGAGCTCTCCCCTCATTTGTTCTACCTTGGCCCCTGCTTGTTACAGACCCCATCCACAGCCAGAGCCCACCACATGAAGGGGATGCCCTGGTCTGGTTGGATGCAGTAAGAGGCTTCTGCCACTTGGAGAAGAGAAGAGCAGCAGCTGTGGCTGGAGCCACATGAAGAAGCTGCTCTTTGCTGAACTCCTGATGCCCGACAAGAGAGCTGTGACTGGCTTCTGGACTGGGCTCCGGGAGGGAGCTGCCAGTGCCTGAGGGGGATCCTAAACTCTCCCCCTTTTCTGCCTCACTGGCCCAACTGCCCCAGCCCCACCCCCTTGCTCTAGGCATGGACCCCATGCTCTGCTCTGATTGGGCAAGTGGGCAGGCTCTGGATCAGCTCCTCCCAGACTAGCTCTGAAGGAAGCAGGTGAGTCCCAGGGGGAGAGGGGTGAGTAAGGGGCTGGAGAGTGAGCCACGGAGGGAGGGGGGAGAGGAGTGAATGGGGGAAAGGCCTCAGGGGAAGAAGGTGGGGCAGGAGGTGGGGCAAGGGTGTTTGGTTTTCAACAATTAGAAAATCGGCAACCCTAACTGCACAGTGTGCGAGGCTGGACAGGCAGACAGACGGGACATACTTCCTGCAGCAGGAGGTGTTTTCACAAGCTAACACCC
This sequence comes from Pelochelys cantorii, assembly GCA_032595735.1. NCBI lineage: Eukaryota > Metazoa > Chordata > Testudines > Trionychidae > Pelochelys > Pelochelys cantorii. The sequence goes on along the minus strand of CM064358.1, from coordinate 7,051,029 downwards.
TTCTCACAATTCACTTCCACCAGCTGCAGGAGGTAGAATGACCCCGGCACTAAGGCTGCCTTGTCTCCTCTAGAATCTAATACCACTGCCTGGGCTCAGCCAGCTCATCACACGCCCAAGGCCCTCTACCCTCCAATTCACTGCTGGGTCCCGTCACGGCCTACAATAAACCTATAACGGGGCCATAGGGTTTCAATGCAGCACCCCCAGCAGTAAGGCCAGACACAACGCACAGGGACCTTAGGGTCTCACATTACAGCCACACACCAGCCACAGGCTAGAGACTTACATTTTATTTGTTGTCACCCAAAGCTGAGATTCTCCCCCAGTCCCAGCACTCCAGGAGCTGGGGCTTTAGGGGAACAGCAAATACCATCGGTGCCAACTCCATGGTTGCTCCAGGACTCAAACACCCACAGAAAAAATAGTGGGTGCTTAGCACCCCGGGGTCAGAGTTTGAGTGTGGAACGTGACGAGTTCAGTGCTGCTAACAACTTCTGCCGTTGGGAGAGAGAGCTCCCCTGGGAGTCTAGCTCTTGTGATTCCCTTTGCCGTATGGAGAGGGGCTCAGTGGGGGCTGTGTCAGACCCTGGGTGTTTCCAATTGTGGCTGTTCCTGCTCCGTTTTATGTCCCTTCCTCTCCTGGGGGCACAGACTGGTGGCTTTTGTGCAAAAAGGAGCTGTCTACACAGCTCCTTTTTGTGCAAAAAAGCCCTCTTGTACAAGAGCCATTCTTCCTCAATTTTTCAGGAAGTATGGCTCTTGTGCAAGAGGGAGGTTTGCACAAAAAGGAGCTGTGTAGATGGCTAGTTTTGTGCAAAAGCCTCTTGCACAAAAATGGCCCCATATTAATTATGCAAATGAAGTATGGCAGTATGCTAATATGTGCTTCATTTTCATAGGATTTTGCACAAGAGGGATGCAATGTAGACACAGCCTTAGTGGAACTAGGTGGGTGGTGGGGCTCACCTCACACAACCCAGAATAGTGTTTGGAATCTCTGTCCATTCATGGCCCAGGCCTAGACTACCATGGAAGGGGAAGAAGGCAGGTCTGAGGAAGCCAGGGCTGAGATAACAGGGACGTTGTGGGTGGGGACTCGGAGCCACCAGTGGTGTGGTCAGGAGGTCAGGGCTGGGGTAGCAGGGAAGCAGCGGGTGAGGACTGTAGGAACCAGCAAAGCTGTCTGAGTGCAGTGAGTCCAGCAGGTCAGAACTGAGATAAATCCAGAGACCTTTATGCTTAAGTTTGCCCAGCCCTTCGCTAAAGGTTTGTCTGTGCAGGCCCATAGTTAAGCCTTTGGAGTGTGATTTGCAGCACACACCAAGGTGCTGCCCGGGGACAGTCCCACATTGATGCTGCTGGTGTTCATTACACAGTATCTAGTTCATACTGATACAGTCCTTTCCAATATTTGAATAGTAACATAAATGGGGAACCTTTTCATTCACACCCACATGGGGTTTTCTAGAGCAGCACTTTTGTGTACATTCCTATTCACAACCCTGTGATCTGAATTTTTGGGAAATATAAACCTAGCCTGAGCCCTGCCAGTTCCCACGCAGAACATTCACTCTGGCTGTATCTACATTGGCAAGATTTTGTGCAAAAGCGGCTGCTTTTGCGCAAAAACATGCTGCCTGTCTACACTGGCGGGGAGTTCTTGCGCAAGAACACTGATGCTCTAATGTGTGAAATCAGTGCTTCTTGCGCAAGAACTATAATGCTCCCGCTCAGGAAAAAGCCCTCTTGCACAACTGTTCTTGCGCATGAGGCCAGTGTAGACAGGCAACATGAATTTCTTGCGCAAGAAAGCCCGATGGCTAAAATGGCCATCAGAGCTTTCTTGCGCAAGAGAGCGTCTACACTGGCATGGATACTTTTGCGCAAAAGCACATGCCAGTGTAGATGCTCTCTTGCGCAAATACTTTAACGCAAAAACTCTTGCGTTAAAAGTATTTGCACAAAATCTTGCCAGTGAAGACGTGGCCTCTCTGTTGCTGTTGCTTGCCATTTCAGACAGACTGACCATTCTCTTAATGACCTTAAAACATGCATATTGCTTCAGAGAGATTTTCACTCCAGACTTCAAAGAGAAGCTTCAGAACTGTCATTCATGCTTAAATTTGATACTTTACATATGGGTCTCAACAAAGATGCTAATTATCTCACCCATTACAAAGATAGCTTCCCCAATTATCACCCCTAATATCATTACCTCACAGACACTAACCTTCCCCCCTCACCCCCACTCTGTTCTAAAATTTGATTTGTCAATTTTATATGTGTTCACTTTTTTTATTGTATCTCTTTAGTATATATGGTCATGCCAATGTTCTTCCACAAATTGATCTGAGGAAGTGGGTTTGGCCCACAAAAGCTCATCACCTAATAAACCATCTTGTTAGTCTTTAAAGTGCTACATAGTTCTGTCTTTTGTTTCAGCTAGTCCAGACTAACACGGCTGCATCTCTATCACTATTGCTAAGTATGGCATTGAAATGTAAGCTGCAAAGACTGCAGGGTTTGCTTATTTCCAGGGCATGGGGAGATGATCGTGAAGGTAACTAAGGTGCACACAGAGCCTGTGCTGATTTTTCTGTCTCACTGTAGTGTGAAAGCCGAGACACACATTTACTGGGGGTTTTCTTAAGTACCTGTTTCCAAGATCTTCTTCTCATTCTCTGCAATGAGGAAGAGAAAAGAGTTAGACACAGACACACATTCTGTGTGGTGCTGCACACTCCCTAACACAGAGCGACACTGGACTTGCCATGGTGTTTCCTTTAAGGAAAGAGAGCCACTGAGCAATTGCCCAGGCTAGTGGGACAGAATCTGACCCAGAGTTGTCACTGCCAGACCACCTGCCTGTTGTACCCACTTGCAGGCAATCTCAGAAACGCAGACCTTTGGGTTTCTGCTGCAAAATGCATGTGCCAACCTGTCGACATCAGAGTGTCGTGGAGGCAGGGGATCAGTAGGCAGAGACCTCCAGGCTCCATCCCCTTCTTTGCCCTGAGCCCACAGATACACCAAGCAGTCACAGAGCTCACACATCTCAACAGACAGGGCAAGAAACAGCGCAGGAGACCTACCAAGAGTTAACAGAGACTCCTCTTCAGAGTGTTTCTTTTGAGAGGCCTTTCGCTTCACTGTGAGACAGAATCAGACATTGCTGTGAGACCAGGAATGAAGGGGACACACTGAGAAATTCACTAATACAGGTGGGGTCAGGACCCCAATGGGTTTGTTAATTTGTTTACTTCCTAAAGCCAACACAAGGTAAATATCTGGACACTCCCATATCCAAGCCCAGTGCCCTCTAGGGTCCGGCTTTAAATATGCAAATGATTCTGTCCGATTACCTGTGTATCCAAGATATACACAAGCTCCAGCAGCAATGAGAACCAGAGCGAACAAAGCTCAGAGTGCAGCCAGCCAGGGAGACACCTGGGGAAAGATGTCACCTGGCAAAGAGAAAGTGCAGGGTGTGAGGAGCACAGCCCATCTTAGAGCTGGAGAATAGGGTTTACTACTTGGTTTGACAGCTGAGTCCTGGCTCAGGGACCCCAGAATTTCATGGGAACCTGGGTTCTACAAACACATGAATCCACAAACTCATAACACTCCGGCTGGTGGTTCGCAGCAGCAGGAGAGATTTGGGGAGAGCAGAGTCCTGGTTCTTGGGACTGATGCTGTGCTGGCTTCTCTGGTTTCAATGGCTCCCATTTGTGGGTGTGATTCAAGAAAATTCGTGCCAGTTTTCTTCCAAATATTGATCTGAGGAAGTGGGTCTGGCCCACAAAAGCTCATCGCCTAATAAACCATCTAGTTAGTCTTTAAAGTGCTGCATAGTCCTGTCTTTTGTTTCAGCTAGACCAGACTAACACGGCTGCATATCCATCTCAGATCTTTAAGTTACCCAGTCTTTAATCCATATAATGTGGGCTACCTTGATTTTGTACAGTGCTAATTTATTAATCAGAGTTCCATGCAGAATTAAATCAAACCTCTCACAGAGTTTGAGACCTCATCTACAGTGTGAAGTTAGATTGGGTTACTGACATCTCTCAGGGGCTATGAAAAATTTCATGCTCTCCACAATGTATTTAAGCCATTCTAAACCCAGGTGTATACACTGTGACATAACACTCCATATTCCCATGGAAAAATACAGTTATTCTATGGTTATGATATAACTGAGATATACATTATGCAAGGTGGCTCATGTAAGGTGTCATTGGAAAGGTTATGATTTACTGAATGTGATTATTCAACTTGCATGCACATTTTTGTATCTAAAGTTAGCAATATGGACTGTGTAACAATGCAACTGGGTGTGTATTGGGAAGAAACACATCAGACAACAAGTTATCAGATTTTATGGGCCATTAGGGAGAAATAACAAGGCAGGAAGATACTAATCTCTCTCTCCTGGGAGGCATCCTGGGATGTAACTGTGACACTAGTAGGTCAGGTGGTCTTCTCACCTGAAGCTAAACATTATCTTGGAGTTCTTGTACCTTTTTTCTAAAAGGAAAGCAGGATTGCTGAGAGACTCTGAAGGGACAAACGAATTAATCTGAAGGGAAAAGGCAGGAGAGAGTCCAGACTAAGATGGGGTCTAGTTTGTAAGAAGAAAGAAGTGGAACTTTGAGCTACAGAAACTCTGCATCCTGCCTAATTAAACATTTAGGGTGAGAAACTACATTTTGTAACCTGTTTCTTTAATATGACTCAGGCTTAATTTCCATATTTTTTATTTGCTTAGTAAACTGCTTTGCTCTATATTGTCATTTCTTATACTTACTTAAAATCTACATTTTATAGTTAATAAACATATTTCTTGTTATAATATAACCTAGTTTGTGCAATTTGTAATGGAAGAGGATGCAAGAGGCTGTGCATATCTTCCTCCACATTGAGGGAGAGGGCAGATTTCATAATATACATTTGGGTCTGCACTCCAAGGGAGGTGGGTAGGTTTCACAGTGGCGGCCCATCAATACAGGCAACCTAGGCGGTCACCTAGGGCACCAAGAAAAATGGCCGTTGAGGGCTTTGGAGGCAGGGGCACCGATCGCATGCCGATTGCGCATTTCGCCTAGGGTGCCAATTGCCAGCAGCTTGTCTAGGGCCGCTCCTGGGTAGGTAAGTCTCTTAAGCTGAATCTTCCCAGAGCTGATCTCTGTGTCTGTGTCATTCTACAGCTGAGTGTGGTCCTGACTGTGTGTGTGCTAGAGAAAGCTAAAGGGTACACAAAACAAGTAAAAAGGAGTTACAGACTCACAAAACAGTTGGGCTCAGTGGTTTCTCAGCATATCAGGTGGCTTCTTAAAGTGCAGCAACCCATCACATACCAGCAGGTACATGGAAGAATTCTTCAGTCAGTCTACTTTCTGAACAGGTGGACTTACAACAGCCACAGAAGACTCCCTTCTTTCTTTGTAACATGTGTTTACACTGCAGTGCCCCTGCTGTGGCGTTTCTAGTTGACTCATTTTGAGTCTGTTCCTCCAGCATAGTTACCTTTCTGAACCAAACGTCCCTAGTACCGGGCTTTGGTGACAATAAATCTGTCTGAGGCCTTCGCCATGAAGCCGAGCCTGCAATCTTTCTTATGAATGATATCAAAGTCTGCTGAATTAATGTGCTGCTCCAAGAGCCTCCATGGAACTTCAAGAACAGCAGCACTCACAGCAGTAACAACTTAGCAGCCTTAACAACTCTGGCTAGAACTAGCAACCCATTCTACACAGGTGGCAGGGAGAGAACTCACCGGAGAGGCGAATGGCCGATTGTCGCTCTGTCTCCAACAGGCCATTCCACACGATGCAGCTGATGTCTCCGTTGTCTGCTTCAGTGACGGTGACGTGACTCACAACACTGTACAGGTTCTCCTTGTCCTGAGTCACATCAGTCACAATCTCTGTCGACAGATTCTGCTGATTCTTGTCAATCCAATGGAGTTCGGGTTTGGGGAACCAGCCTGCAGACCTACAGGCCAGCTCGATCCCACTGCTTCGGAGGTCCAGTACATGAATGAACACAGGAGCCACAGCTGTAGGGAGAGACAGAGAGTGTGTGTAAGGGAATCGGGTCTTTGGTGGCACCATGGGATTCACCAGAAATGTCTAGGTATAAGAGACTCTGACTGGAAATCTCCATTCTCTTGTGCAGCCTCCCTGCAATCCCTGATCCAGTTGACTGGGGAAATTAAATAAGAACACCTTGTGGTTTCACATGGCATTTTGCCCTGCAGACTCACAGAAGAAAGCATAAACTGCTACATTGAGATTGCTGCATCTGATGATGAAATGCACCCACTTCTGGGGTGGAGTCCAGCAGCTGGCAGGATCACTGCCCTTCAGTACAGAGCTGATGGTGGGGGATGGTGACCCACCTTTGCTCCCACTCCTGCTGGATCATCCTCCTAAATACTGTCCTCTCTGGTGTCCTTCCCCCACACTGGTAATGGTACCCCCATCC